>CM035418.1:183707747-184950247 GCA_020310875.1 Ceratopteris richardii | reverse complement strand
TGGTTTTTAGTGATAAAAATCACTATTTTTGTAGGGATTTCTTTTGAAAATTTGACATGTGCTTCTTGGAGCTCCCTACTTGTTCCTTCTTCTTGTGTGTCCACTTCCTTGATGCTCTTCCATGCTTTGTCCTTGACCTTAAGCTTCAACAAGTGGGTATACAAGCTGAAGCGTAAACCTGATGGTACAGTTGACAAGTATAAGGCTAGGCTTGTTGCAAAGGGTTATGCGTAGGAAAGAGACATTGATTTTGATGAGACCTTTGCACCTACATGTCGTATGACTACTGTTCGGAGCATTTGTGCACTTGCAGCCCATCATGGTTGGAATGTACATCAGTTAGACATTAAAACAGCATTTCTAAATGGTGACTTGCATGAAGAAGTGTATGTTTTTCAGCCCCGTGGCTTTGTGCAGAAAGGGCATGAAAACCAGGTGTGCAGGTTAAAGAAGGCATTATATGGTTTAAAGCAAGCACCACGTGCTTGGTATGAGAAGATACATGCCTATCTAATTGCACATGGTTTTGAGAATAGTCCAACTGAAAGCACCTTATATGTTAAGCGTGCTAATGATGTGCTTCTGATCATTGTTGTATATGTTGATGACATGCTGCTCATTGGCCCTATTGAGAAGCATATTGCTAATTTCAAGGCTGATTTGCATGCCTCATTTGAGATGTCTGATTTGGGGCATTTGCATCACTATTTGGGCATTCAGTTTATGCAAGTTGATGGTGGAATGGCTTTGTGTCAAACGAAATATATTGACACATTATTGCAGTGTTTTGGCCTTGAAGATTGTAAGCCTATTGGCACTCCTATGGAGACAGGTTTACAATTGAGCCTTCATGATGCTGGAGATGCATTTGATGCTGTTCTCTATCAGTAGGCTCTTGGATGCTTGATTTACTTATGCATTACTCGGCCAGATATTCAGTTTTCTGTCTCACAGATGAGCAGGTTTATGCATTGCCCAGGAGTCATGCATTGGAAGGCGGTTAAGCGCATCTTTCGCTACTTGAGTGGTACTCGGCTACTTGGGTTGTTTTATGCCAAGGGGGGATCACTACCGCCAGATTTGCATGCTTTTTCTGACTCATATTGGGTTGGTTGCTATGACACTCGTGTGTCCACCAGTGGTTTTTGCTTCATGCTTGGTAGCTCATGTATATCTTGGTTGAGCAAGAAGCAGCCTACTGTGGCCACTTCCAGTTGTGAGGCTGAGTTTCACAGCGACTGTTGAGTGTGTGTGGCTCATATGCCTTATGGCTGATTTGGGTGTTGGCCAGTCTTCTGCCACCACCATCTTCACTGACAGTCAGAGCGCATTGGCAGTTGAGAGGAACCCTGTATTCCATGCTCGCACTAAGCACATTGAGGTGCATTATCACTATGTCAAGGAGAGGTTCTCTACTGGGGAGATCAGCTTGGCCTATGTGCCCACGCACGAGAACATTGCAGACCTTTTCACGAAGCCTCTGCCTAGGGAGAAGTTTGAAGCTTTCCACAAAGCTTTGGGCTTACTTCCTTTTGTGGAGTGATTTCCACATAGCTTGGCACTTCCTTATACATGAGTGCCAGCTCCTTGTTCACCGCATCACTCCCAGGGGGGATTTGTTGATATATTTATTGTATATACACCTATTGCCCTAATGGGCTATTTATCTTTGTACATTCTCTAGTAATACATTCAGTCTTGTGTGTTGTGCTCCAAGCTTCTTCTTCTTCCTTGTGCTGTTTGCGTGCTTCCGCAGACATCTAACTCTAACACATGTATAGGTCAATAATTGGTTCTCTCTTGTATGCTACTATGACAAGACCTGATATTGCACATTTAATTGGAGTGTTATCTCAATTTTTGCATGCACCAAGAGTACCTCATCTTGTTGCAGCCAAAAGGGTACTTGGGTACCTCAAAGATCAGTGAATGAAGGTCTATATTATCCATTTGATGATGGATTAAATGTACAAGCTTATTGTGATGCTAATTGGGCAGGTTCCAAAGATGATAGGAGGAGCACTAGTGGATATGTTATCATGCTAGGGAAGAAGACCATCTCATGGATGTCAAAGAAACAACCAACTATGGCTCTTTCATCAATCGAAGTTGAGTATAGAGGTTTAGCACAAGTCTCATGTGAGCTTATGTGGCTCAAGAAGTTGTTTGTTGATCTTGATTTGCAGGTATCAAGTACCTATTTTTTGTGACAACATAAGTAGCTTATGCTCGCCTCAAAATCCAGTGTTCCATGCAAGGTCGAAGCACATAGAAGTGCATTACCACTTTATTCAAGAGAAGATCATGTCAAAGGATATCAAGGTGGAGCATGTCAATACAAAGGACCAATATGCAGATATGTTTACCAAAGCATTGGATGGAGTAAAGCTACAACACTTCAAGGCATGCATTGGAATGAAGGACATAAGCATTGAGACTTGAGGGGGAGTGTTGAAAATCAAGTCTCAATCATGCAAAAAGGCTCAACCACGAGTTTTGCAAGTGGACCAATCAAAAAGGAGGACCCAAAGTCATGGAATAAAGTTAGAAGCTCCACCAAACTCAAAAAAATTCAAATCTCATCAAATTAGCCACCAAAATGTGCACTGTTGGAAGCAGCCAGAGGCACAGACAACATGGAAGCATGTAACGACAAAGCAGGGAGCCAATCGAATCGTTTTTCAAAGAATTATGTTTTCAAATACTTTCCAAAAACCTCCAACAGTGATTTTTATCACTGTTGTAACATATGTAACATAGAAAACCCCATTTTGTAATCCATAGCTCCATTTTGTGCAAGCCGAGGAGTCCTCGAGCTTGAGGAGCTTAGGTAGAATGCGCGTACCAATTTTCGTTATTTTTAGACATCGTTTACCCTTCCAAATAGCATCTAGGACCTAATTTTTAACTATGCCGGTCACTAGATGTGAAACCGGTCAAAACTAGTCTAGAAACTATAAAAAGAGCTAGAGAGCTCATTTTTGAGGTTGGTTAGTGTTGGCTAGTGTGAGCTTAGAGCTATTTTGAGCTTGTAATAGTGTTCTTGAGTAATAGAGCTAATTTCCCACCTTCCATTGTGTCTTGCTTGTCTTTTCGTAGTGTGTGTGCATGTGTGTGTGCATTTCTATGCTTCTCACCTTCACTCTCACTTCATCTCACATTCACGATCTTCATATCACTCCTATCTCTTCCGCGGATTGACATTAAGGAGGTGGAGCTTCTTAACGTGGTTCTCACCATTGTGCTAGAGCAACACCAAATTTGGCGCCGTTGCCGGGGATCGAGTCTAGGACGAATGTGTGATGGTAAGAGTATAGCAAGAAGTGGCGTTGGAAGGTAAAAATTTCAGTTTTTCTTGTTGTTTTTACTTAGTTTTTAGTGTTTTTCACCTCCCCCACACTCCATCTTCATCACCGCATCATCATCTTCATCTCCAAAAAAATCAGAAAATTCACCATATCCACCCATTCTCCTCATTTCCCCTCATTTGTGCAGGCGAGAGAGTGAGAGAGAGCTTTTGTGCTTGTGTGTACTTTGGTTTTCTTGAGTTTTCTTGCAGGTATAGAGCTCCAGTGCATCAGGAAGGCTGCAAAAAGGTAAAAACTTCAATTTCTGTCAGAAATTTCCGTCTGTGTCAGACCATCGCGATGGTCTGCAAAGTTCGGAATTTGGAGAAGGCGACCACACCAGCGTGAAGAGCACACCTGCGCCTACAGGAATCCACAGCTGCATCTCAAAAATTCATAGTTAGGTGGACCATCGCGACGGTCTCTGACCATCACGATTGTGTCACACCATCGCGATTGGCTCACGCCATCGCGACGGCTTGGCCGGACCATCGCGACGGTGCACTTTCAGACCATCGCGATTGTGTCACACCATCGCGATTGGCTCACGCCATCGCGCCGACGCTGCCACATGGCAATCTAGACCATCGCGACGGTGCACTTCAGACCATCGCGACGACACCCTCACACCATCGCGACACTTCAAAAATTCAGACCATCGCGATTGGTTCACGCCATCGCGCTCAGACCATCGCGACGGTTCACTTTGGACCATCGCGATTGTCCACGGTGACCGTTGACTGACGCCATCGCGACGGTGCACTTTCAGACCATCGTGATTGTGAAAATTCAGGCCATCGCAACGGTGCACTTTTAGACCATCGCGATTGTGCAAATTCAGGCCATCGCGACGGTGCACTTTCAGACCATCTCGATTGTGCAAATTCAGACCATCGTGATTGTGCAAATTCAGACCATCGCGATTGTGCAATTTCACGCCATCGCGACGGTGCACTTTCACGCCATCGCGACGATCCCAGACCATCGCGATTGTCTCAGACCATCGCGATTGTGCACCCCCATCGCAAATTTTAGGGTTTCAATTTTTGGCCAATTTTGGGGCTATTTTTGTGAAATTTTTGGGTGATTAGACTCATAGGAGACCCCTTAGCTCATATTTGGAGAAAAAACCTGTTTGTCAGTTTTACCCCCCAGGGCCTGAACGGTCATAACTTTTTCATCCGAAGTCCGTTTTTTGAGCTTAATAGCTCATTAGAAAGCTCTTGATGAGTACTACGTGACCTCAACTGTTTTTTTTCTTAAAGGATACGTCTATTTTTAGACAAGCTATTTTGAGGTTGACCTAGTTTGGGACTTGACAGCCAGGGGGCAAGCATTAAAAATTTGGGCAAAAGGGAAGGGACGTAAAAGGTGTACATACTTAAGTGCTTGATCATCCAACTGTGAATTGGTCTAATATTGGATTCTTCCAGGTCTAGCAAGGGCAATCAAAGGAAACCAAAGCAAGGCTGTGAAGGGCATAAAGCTTGGGAAGCGCGGCTTCTTGGGCATCAGAGCAACCAGAAAAGCTGACTCGAGGTTGGAAGATTACTCAACCCCCTCAGTCAATTCTTAGCTTAGGATAAACGGTAGTGTTGTGGATTAACGACGATAGGAACGCCTCAAGTTCAAGAGAGTTAAATTTATCAAGTTCAAGACTAAAGTAAAGGTGTGTGTGACGAAAACCTAAAGGAAAGAACCTAAGTCTGACGGAACGAGAACTCAAAATTATAACGGAAAGTCGAATTCCTGACGCATACATTAAGACAAGAATCTAAAGAAATTTAAAAAGAATCAAGAAAGTAATAACAAAGAATCGGTGACGATCTGAGCGAGTACTGAGTGTGCAAGGAAGAAAATTAATGAACCTTAGATCGGGCAAACATATAGGTAAGTCAGACCGACGAAGCCTTAGATCATCAGAGGCAAGTGTAAGAACTACTGCACGATCGTGGGCTCAGCAATTGAACACTAGTTATCCCTACGAGAGCTCAGATACTAGTGATACAGAAATGGCATTTAGCACAGACAGACTAGAAGGAGGGTCGAATGTAGCCTATTTAGAAAAACCAGAAGGACCCTATAGGACACAACTAGAGTTTCTCCGAACCAACCGATTAGGTGCTCGCATCTATGAGGATGGTTTGCGAAGGCAAGTGGTGCAAATGCACAACCCCGATCAACCCATTGGATTGGAACATCCAGTGGTGAAATTTGAGGGAGACGCATACATAGACAAGGAAGGAACAATGTACATATTAAGTACGCAACCAAACAATACGAATGAGTTTGGCGTGATTCAACCAGAGACGGAAGCAAAATCTCAAGGAAAAGAACCATTAGAAGAGCCTAGAACACCTAGAGGGAAATCTGTACTGACACGAGTACTAATCCCAGAATGGATCCCTCAGGATAACAGAAGCATAGAGTTGTTTGTAAATAAAGAAACTGATGAAGCCTTTTGGAGATACAAGACAGAACTACTTAGTGAGGTCGGTATCATCACTATATACGAGTTCAAGGACCCGGATACACCTGGAAAGGTTGTATACCTGGATGAGACTTCAGAAAGAGTCTTTGTGGTGCCTGAGCGTGCTAAAAACACATGCACATGGAGAGGTGAATTGGTATTCCCTCTATCTAGAACAAACATGAATACAAGTCAACAAGGGGCAGGAACATCATCAGCCCATGGAAATCAAAGAGAGAGAAATAAAGAGAGACCCGAAGTAAGCTTTAATCATCCCATAGGGAGAGATAGAACAACCATAGACACTAATAGAGCGAATAGACAAAGAGATCATGGAATACTAGGTGGTAGAGATGATTTTCCTCTACCTAGGCCACGCAAACACGCAAGAATATTGAGACCCACACAGTTAGTAAAATCAATGAAGAATTATTTTGATGGGACAGGAGATCCCTATGACCATGTCGCAGAATTCAAGCAAGTACTAAGAGCAGAACAAGTCGAAGACATGTTCACGCAATATAATGCATTTGGACTAACGTTAAAGAATACCGCTTTAACTTGGTTCCAGCCATTGCAACAAAGGCAATTTAGGGACATCCATCACTTTTTAGAGTCATTCATCACCGAATTCTCTAAAAGTGGGATTAGACATGACACGTCTTCGTTGATTCATAGCTTTAAACAAACCCCTCAAGAAACAGTAAGACTGGAACGACATAGGTTTAGACAATATGTTGAACGATGTCCAATGCAAGAGCTACCCTCACAAGCTAAGCAAGTGTCATTGTTTCTAGATGGCTTGTTGAGCCCTAAACTGCGCTCCTACGTGTACCTAAAAGAACCCAGAACGCTAGAGCAATGTGTAAGAATTTGTATAGATATTGAGGACAACTTAGGAGATGAGTTGGAACTCTCCAAGGTCTATAAGGACTCAGACTGTTCATCTCTAGCATCCACAAAATTGTCTAGCTCAATAGAAGACCTAGCAGAAAAAGTGGCCCAGAAACTAGGAGTTTCTAGTAAACCTAGGGTGCTAACAAACAAGCGTTGTTACACCTCTGGTGGTGACCATATGGAAAATGTGTGTCCCAATGCACCACAACCACAAGCCAACCCTAGTGGCCAATATTGTACAATTGAGAGAAGATACACGAATCATACGGCTCAGGACTGCCCATACAACAAACAAACCGTGAGACAGAACTACCCGCAAGCATACCCGCAGCCAGGTAGGTATCAAGGTCAATACAATGCTCAACCTTATTATTATAGGCCTCCTCAGAACTACCCATACCAGGCTCAACAGAGACCTCAACTTGTCTTAGCTCAGCAGCCACCCCCACCAGCGAATGTCATCTCAGTCAAATACGCTGCTGCAGAAGAGAACCTAAGTAGGGCTTTAGTGCCTTCTTCACCTTTGATCACAGAGAGTGACCCTCACTCAAACAGTTTTGACTCTACGCATGTAGATAGTCCACCCGCATATTACACAGAGTCACCAGAACACGTAGAAACATATCATTATGATAGTCCACCAGTGGAACCTAGTTGGGAGCCAGACTACGCTAATGTGATGTACACAAACCCAAATCCACGGCCCCAATTGAGACAACAAAGACCACAGGGCCCTAGAGGACCATGCTTTAGGTGCCAAGGAGATCACTTCATAAAGGATTGTCCACATCCCCCGATAGCAGGACAATCACAGTACTACAACATCCAAGGCTTTTGTGCCGATTGTGGCAAAGAGCACATAATCAAAGATTGTCCTAAGAACCCTGTTAATGCTTCGAATGTGACACCGATCAACGTGATAGGTATTGTAAATAACGCAGATGGATCCAACCCTACATACGTGCCTATCCAAGCGATAACAAGAGCCCAGGCGCTCTTACAAAACCAAAAGCTTAATCAGGAGAAAGTAGCCGGAACCAGTGAAGTTGCAGAATCTAGCAGTAAAAAGACAAAATCTTGGAAAGATTCTAGAGAAAGAATTAAGAGAAAGTGGAGTAAAAAGATAACGGAGTTGGAAGGAAGTTTGAAGGAATCTAGAGCCAAAACCCAAGAATTAACTTCACACGAATTGAATCAAGAGAATCCAGCTCAGAAATCAGGATCAGTTTTAGCGGAACCCATACCAGAAAATCTAGACATGATGTTTCGTGCATATCAGGCTAGATTAAAAGAGGGACCTCAAGTAGCTAAAATGAGCAAAAACTACCCTCGAGCTGATCTAGAAATTGAGAGAACTAAACTGTGCATGAAGATGGTAGAATTAGCACAAGCTTTGTTTGAAGCCTCTAGATATCTTAATTGGAATAACATGGCAAAACCAGAACTACACTTTCAAGGACTAATGGAGAGGCTAGAATACTTGATTGAAAGCAAAGAGAAAAAGGATCAGCCTAGGAACCCTATTGTCCCAGAGACACAGGAAAGGAATGCGCCATCCCTGTCTGAAGTACCCAACTCAGAAAGTCAAGACAATTTGTCTTCCATACATAGGTACTCACATGAATTTTTGAGAGAAATCCAAGAAGAGAAATGGAGAAAGGAACAAGGAACCCATCCTCCTATTCAAGAAATAGACGACTTGCAGGAACAATTTCCCCAAGACATTCCCTCTATTTATGATGGTGTAGAGGAAGAACAATTGAGTGAACACACAGGATTTGAATCTAATTCTTTACAAGAATTACCTCAGTTCACAGGACCTTGGGAAGCAAAGTCTATTAGTATGAGAGCACCCACGATAATAGTGAGGAATGAAGAATCAGTAATCCCTAGAAACACGGAAGTGATCAAGAACACTAAAGTACAATGTAATCTCACTCTAAAGGAGTTGTTAAAGGTAAAACCAAAATTGTGGAAACATGTAGCAAATCAATTCCCTGAGCTTGCTACTACTCACTCACAAATAGGATCACAAAAGAAGGTACCAGAAATACCCATAGAAAAGATCGGAGATGTAAGCGAAGGAGAGGAAGGTAACACTTATCTTCCGATAACCCATCAGGGCTACACCACGAAAGCCATCTTAGATTCAGGAGCCGGAGTAGCCATAGCTACCACCGCTTTATGGAAACGTTGGGGTAAGCCAGCATTGAGACCCACCAGGATGAAGCTACAAATGGCTGACGGACACATAGAAAAACCATTAGGCTTACTAGAAGGCATATCTCTCACCACTTGTGGTGTAGAATTTGAGCATACTTTCGCCATTTGTGACTTTGCAAAAAATCATGCTTATGAGATGATATTGGGACGACCATTCATGCGTCAGTTGCAAATTGTACAAGATTGGGGAACTAATTCTTTGTACTTGCAACATTTAGGGGTGACTACCAAAGTCAATCTTAAAGACTATTCACATCGAGATGTACCCCCAATACAATGGAATACCATCCATAAGACACCAGTAGAGACGGAATCCGTGCACTCATTAGAATCAGATCCTTCTTGGTTGCATGAGGATACTCATTTATGGATGTGTAAAGTAGCCAAACAAGAGGAAGAACGATTAGGAGCAAGGACCTTAGGTGCAGAACAACATCCACGAACCCTTCAAGATCCAGCCTACGCACCTGTAGTATTCCCAGACGAAGATTTTGAACCCCATGGTTGGGCAGAAATCCTAGCAACCATGGATGTAGCCATCAATGAAGAACAATGGACACCCCACTGTGACGAGGATGGCTATGACATTTCAGTTTTCACGATAGAGCCAATCATGTGCGATGCAATTTTAGAAGAGTGTGAACCTAACACTGATGCATTTGAGGATGCAAGCGATTTTGATTTAGAATCAATTATCATGGATTCTCCCTTTGCATCAGAGGAAGAATACTTTCACGAGGTAGAGACTCGCACTCAGAGACACGAGGAAATTACGAATGAGGTGAGGTTAGCCACGGAAGTGACTAACAAGAGTGAAGGCAAGAAAAGAAAGAAGAAAGAAACCATGTCAGAAAAAGAAGAATCTTTATTTGAAGTACCCGAGAACTTCAAGAAATATGAAATCGAAGATAGAAGAATCATGGTACGAATGCCTAATAGAAAGTCGAATGATGGACAAGTATATGATAACCGAGAGAAAACCAAGAAAATAATAGTTGCCATAGAAGGAGAAGAAGAAAAATGTACATACATAGGGCATGATTTGACAACTGAAGAAGAAGAAGAGCTAGTTGCCCTATTGCGCGAATATAGAGATGTTTTTGCGTGGAGTTACAAAGATTTGAAAGGAGTAGATCCAGATATATGTTCTCATAGAATCCCTATGACTCCAGATGCAAAACCGACAAAACAGAAACCGTACACGTATAATGATAACTACGCTGCGAAGATTAAAGAGGAGATAGATTGCTTGATAGAAGCAGGATTCATTTACGAAATTGAACATACCGAATGGGTATCCCCCATTGTGGTTGTGCCCAAGAAGAATGGAAAATTGTGTGTGTGTATTAACCTTAAAAAAGTTAATGCCGCAACGATTAGAGACAATTATCCTCTTCCTATCACGGAACATCTATTGGAAAGAGTTGCGGGCAAGGAAGTTTACAGCTTTCTTGATGGATTTTCAGGCACTTTCCAGCGACTCATGTGTCATGTTTTCAAGGAATTCCTACGCAAGAGTTTGGAAGTTTATGTCGATGACTTATGTGCACATTCAAATGTAAGACAGACACATATCCCAGAGTTAAGACAAATATTTGACAAATGTCAAGAATATCAGGTTTGTTTGAACCCAGAAAAATGCGTTTTCATGGTCAGACAAGGCAAAATTCTAGGACACATTGTGTCAAAAAATGGAATCTGTACGGATGAAGAAAAGGTGAAGGTAATTGCAGATTTACCTAGACCAACTAATGTGAAAGAGGTACAGGCATTTATGGGCCATTGCGGTTATTATAGGAGATTCATACACATGTATGCAATCATAGCCAAGCCTTTGTACTCTCTTTTAACCAACTTTGAATGGACAGATGAATGTGAAAATTCATTCAATGAACTCAAACGACGCTTGTGCTCAGCACCTATATTGACTACACCATATTGGAGTAAGCCATTCCATGTACATGTGGATGCATCTAATTACGCCATAGGATGTGTGTTAGCACAACCCACGAATGAAGGTAACATAGATCTCCCCATAGCTTACGCGAGCAGACAATTGAACGCAGCAGAAAGAAATTACACCACGACGGAACGAGAAGGATTAGGGATGATATACGCAGTAAAGAAGTTTAGACACTACTTGTTGGCCAACAAATTCAAGTTCTTTATAGATCATCAAGCCCTATTGTACTTAGTCAACAAGCCATGTAACACCGGACGACTGATACGTTGGGTTCTATTACTCATGGAGTATGATTTTGAAGTAGTAGTCAGGAAAGGGAAGACACATCTTAGAGCTGACCACCTTTCAAGATTAACCTCAGGAGAAGCTCCTCAAGGAGTAGCGGATGATCTACCAGATGCATACTTGTTTAACCTTGAGATAGCACCAGAATGGGCTAAACCAATAGTCCCTATTCTGACATATGGACCCAAGAATCCTAGGATAAAGATCAAAGAAGGAGAGATTACCAAGTCTCAGAGATACCAAATAATGGCAGGAAGCATATATAAACAGGATAATCAAAAGATTCTTGCTTGTTGTGTAGATGAATCAGAACATGCGAATTGGTTGCAATTAGCACACATAGGTGCATTAAAGCAACATCATTCAAAACATCGAACATTACAGACTCTGCATAGATTAGGAGTATATTGGCCTACGATGGAAGCAGATGTCTATAGGTTGTGTAAGGAATGCAACGTTTGTTGTGAAAGACCACCAGTAGAGCATGCTACATTATATCACGTGTCTCTCACACCAGACTGGAGTGAACAATTAGTGGCATACTTGAGGACGAAGACATTCCCTCAAGGAATGACTTTAGCACGACAACGCAGTCTAGAGCAGGAAGCTCACGACTATTCACTTATTGGCAATAACCTATACAAAAGAGGACGAGATGGATATCTAAGACAATGTGTTCATGAGAGCGATTATCTGAGCATACTAGAGACTGCACACCAAGGTGTTGCAGGAGGTCATTTTGGACCCGATAGGATAATCAAAGCCATCCTCTTTGCAGGATTATGGTGGCCCACTCTTCACATGGATGCTCATACCTATGTAAAGAGATGTGATGTGTGCCAAAGAACTCAGTTTCCTACTCGCAGAGATGAAATGCCATTGAAACCCATGATGGGCGGACGTGCATTCTCTAAGTGGGGTATAGACTTTGTAGGACCCATTAACCCCCCTGCAAAAGGTACACATGCTGAATACATTATTGTTGCCACAGATTATCTGATGAAATGGGTAGAGGCAAAAGCCACGAAAAAGAATGATGCACACACAACTGCAAAATTCTTATTTGAAAATGTCTTTACAAGATATGGATTGCCTATAGAGTTAGTGAGCGATCGAGGTGCTCACTTTCTAAACCAAGTCATTGAATATTTGTTACAGGGTTTTATGGTGATTCACAAGAAATCCGCACCATATCATCCTCAAGCCAATGGTCAGGCTGAAAGCACTAATAAGATCCTTTGTAACGTACTGACGAAACTCGTGAACAACAAACGTTCAGATTGGGACAAACAGTTACACCACGCTGTTTGGGCATATCGAGTGGCCTACAAGACCGTACTCAATGCAACTCCCTTTCATATGGTTTTTGGTCAGAATGCTGTGCTTCCTTTGGACTTCTTGATACCGACCCTTAAGGTTGCACAAGAACATCAGTGGACCGGCCATGAATTATCAGCGAGAATAATGGACTTGGAACGATTAGGAGAAACCAGGCTAAAGGCAGCAGCAGGAATATATGCAGCGAAGAAGCGACAGAAAGCATATTTTGATGCACATGTGAAAGACAAAGGCCTAAAAGAAGGAGATTTAGTTCTAGTATATACGCTAAAGCAACACGCACGTAAGTTAGAAAAGCAAGGTTATGGACCTATGATCATTAACAGACTCTCAACAAGTGGAGCAGTACAGTTAGCCACTTTAGAAGGAGATATAATGCCTAATTATATTAGTGGCTGTAGAGTCAAGCTATATCAGGAACCTCTTACTGAGGATATGCTTAGACGACTCACGTTGGCAAAGAAGCGTAAGGAGGAAGAAAATAGAATACGAGCGGAAGCTCAGGCAGAAGCAATAGAATGCATTAAACGCATGAAGTTAAGAAGACAAGGACTAGGGAGAGAACATTATAACCATCTGGAAACTACACCCAGATATCCCATGGCCATGTGTCAAGTAAAGTCAACCACTCGTCCTAGTATAGTGGACAGGAGACCATTCATTACAGTCAGGCTAGAGCACGACAACCCTTGCCAAGAGCTCAGGGCTTTAATTGATTCAGGTGCTGCGACTAGTGCGATTAGATGGTCCCACTATAAGGATTCAGGAATAGAAATGCGGCCAATTGAGGCATACCTCATAGGCCTAGGAGGCATGGAAACCCCTTGCATGGGTGAGGTGGACCTTCCTATCCTCATTAAGGATGTGACCATGACAGCGAAGCTATTATTGTGCCATGATGACGACCTGATAGAACCCCTAATCCTTGGCCAAGATTGGCTATACGATCACTCAGTGGACCTAAATCTTAGACAAGGCTCCTTACAGATTGGAACCTTAGAACAGAAGCGAGTGATACCGCTTGACTTCCCTAACGGCATTCCGATTGAGGTTTGTAACCCTAGACCCTATGAAATGCATGCGACGGAAGACCGGAAGATCTTGGGTCAGACCAGTCACGTTACGTCTACTCCAACCCACTCGGGTTTGGCTAGGGACAATTGTCAATCAAAAGAACGACAGGAGATCTTCCCTGGGGCTTCCTGCAAACTAGAAGGGGCAGCTACCCAACCACTAGGGCAGATGAATACAATCAGCGGTCAGGTGGGTTGCATCAGCGGCCAAATGAGCACAACACCCTGCGGTGCTCATCCTTCCAAACTTGCTGCGGACTGGCCTAGATTAAAGATAAAGAACGGATCACTTCCTAATGGGCAGGTCACACAAGTGTTGGATCTCCCTTCTTTTCCAAAGCAGAGCGTCCAATGGACCTCTCAAACCCAATCACGAACAAGTCAACCACAACAGAGGAACCCAGACCGACGACATCACCAAACAAGGCAAGGAAAGCAACAGTATCAACATCACAGAACAAGTGGCACGAAACAAATATGGGTGCCAAAAGGACAGCAACCACAGGCTATTGGCAACACTGCAGACGAGAACAGGATAAAGTTGCAACAGAAGCAGAGTCCGCATCCAAAGTCCCCTCGATCTTCTTCTACACGTACCAGTACTCGACAGATTTGGATCGCCAAGAAATATCTTATCCATAGACCCACACCCATGCAGATTTGGGTACCCAAACAATGTATTATATTCCAACCCTCAAGCCATGTAATATATACCCCTCAGAAACCTTTTCATCCTTCAATACCACCAAACCCGATACCACTTTTTGTACCTCAGCAGAAACATACCACCCACTCAAAGACTCTTAGGAAATGGATACCACAACGTATCCAGACGTCTTCTTGTACCCCATTATCTAACAATTTTCCCACCCCGTTTAAACTCCACCCTTGTACTAATTCACCCTCAACCAAACCTTGTATAAATTCATACACCCAAACCCCACATCATGCATAATAACGGCTCATCAAGAAATGTATGCATAATCTGACCATGTAGGTGTCTAGAGACCTGCATTAGTTTTGCAAATAATCATTGCATTAATCACTTCACGACACTTGGCTACACGGGTTACACATCGGTTATGGAAAGGGATTGCGGTCTCACCTTAATGGGATCATAATTAATTTCCATACTAATGTGTTAATCTTTTGTAGCAGATCTTTTCCATTAGCTCATCAGTCATCATGCAAACCGAAGCAGGACCATCAGAAGCTGGCCCCAGTGCACCGATGGCCACTATTGGAGAATTACTAGCGGAATCTTATCCTACTATGCAACCACCAGAGTTTCAAGGTTTTCCAAGACCCATGCCAATCGATGATCCTCCTAGAGGATATACTGAGAAGATTCATCGTAATTCTCACTAGTTCCAAGGCCTAGCAGGACCATTAGCTGATGCTGACTTCATTTTTGAAGGAAATATGACATTTGATGACCGCACATGGGGCAAGTATCAATTCTTCTCAAGAGAATTCAAAGGCCTACAGAACACCGAGGACTTAACTCATGTTTGGGCTAGAGCCGGCTTCACGGAGTATTTCAGTGATCCTCTGCCCAAACCTGACTTTTATAGGTGTTATTACTTAATCACCACTTTGCTGGCCTCAGAGAATAAGGACATCCCAGGAACCTTTATTTTGCCTTCTTTAGTGGATGATCCACCTTACAAAAGATTTTATCTTTCGAAGGATTTAATCAGAGCGGCCATCAAGATTCATGGAACACACACTCCAACGGAGAAAGAACGGCTAGTCCCAGAGCAGATGAAGCGTGGTGACGTAACTAAGTGGGAGGATATTTCTGCTATAACACCTGAGCTCTCTAAGCCATTACGGATATGCATGCAGCACTTTGCTTTCCCAGCTCAGGATCGTTTTACCATGCCCCACAAGAGAATCTGGTTTGGATTATACTTAGCATGTATTGGACCGCAAACAGTTGACCTAGCCAGCTGGATCATTGATCAGCTCTATTTGGCACAACATAGATGGGAGCGAAAGAAGGTAATCAATGGGTGTTGCGCCCTCACCAGGATCATATATATGTGCTTGGCGTATGACTTACCAATTGAGCGCGCCATGACTAGTGAGGAACTGAAAGCATTCAAAGGGACCACTAGGAAGGCTAGAAAGTCTAGCAAAGGCAGAGCCGGAAAGCGGATGAGAGGTACTATCCCATGCCTACAAGTCCCAGAATCACCCTTGCCACAACCATCTCCAGAGCAGTCACCAACAGCAGCCACTCCCACAGTACAACCTATTCGCATAAGGTTATCTAGACCAGTGGTAACGGAGGGCACCACCAGTACTGTCGCACCCCAAGCAGCCACAACCACAGAACCTATCACCATAGCAGCTGAACTTCCCACCACTATCGGTGCGGAAGCTTTCTCTTTTCCAATACCGCATTTAGAACCAGGACAAGCAGAGCCACTGGACCAAACTTCTGATTTTGAGATGCCCGATGCATTCTCCAACGAGTTCCAGTTTTCAGAAGGACAAATGTTTTCTCAAGAATTTGAAAGGCCTAGCTACCCTACCACACCCAGGGATCAGCCACAAGGACAGGTCGTGTCCAACTCTGATGACGAAAGGACAGCAACCGATGACGACGAAGGAGACGACGAAGCTAGCCAGGGAACACATGAATCCCAAGAGCAGGAATAGACAGATGGCCAAGGCCAACAAACCGACACACATGGCGATACAAGTACCCATGAAGATGAAACTTACGAGGCAGCAGCTTACACTCTAGCTATCAAGAAGCTGTATAGAACTATGGAAAAAGTTTGGGCACGCAAGAAGCTGACAGAGGAAGAGAGCCAAAAAATAATAGAACAAGAACTTGTCACAGGCGGATTCGAAGACGCATATATCAAAGGATTCAAAGAATTCGTCCAACCAGTAGGCTCCAACGAGGCACTCAGGTACTTGCAACGAAAGCCACTGCCACAGTTTGACCCCCGCAGAGTACGACTACTTTCAAAGCCCGGCGAATACATTCGTGTACCAACCGGAGCACAATCTTCAGAACAAGCCAGGGAGGCACGCCTCATCCCCGAAAGCTCGGTAGCAGTAGAAACCATCTTTGTAGATTCCCCACCTTGCGCTACAGTTGTACAAACCTCAGTAGTCACTGAAGTACCGACCACCCCAACCGCCCCCTCTCACCGCCCGTCCATCCAGCCTCCCCTCTTCACCCTCCTTCCCCCAGACCAACATCTTCATTCGCCGGTGGTGTTGCAGAAATTGTCTTTACGACCACTAACCCCACAATTCCTACGCCCATTAGCCCTAGTCTACCCCCTCCCACACCCACCTTTTTATCCAACCCATTCCTTCATCAATCTTTTCCATCTTTCCCCACAACTCCAAGACCCCTTTTCCCATTCCCCCCGCCATTAACCTTCTCCCCCGTCTCACCTCCCCGACCCACTATAACCCCTCTTTCCCCTTTCCACCAAGCTGCTCCAGCTAGCCCCCCTGTAAATTACCCCTCAACCTTTGTGAATCCCGTATTTACACCAGCACGAGCACCCACGATCACACCCATATTCACGGTCACCGCACTAGATACGTCCACTGACATGGACATCTCACCACCCACTGCACCATCACTACCTTCACTCCCTGCACAAACACCTTTAGGCACATCACAATTTTCAACAATCACTACATCATCCACCTTCCCACCCCCATTCCCCATTCCCGTTGCATCTACACCAACTGCATCTTCATTTAGCACCCCTTTAATACCACTGTAGATAATGCATTTCGACAGATGTTCATGTGTATGACGCAAGTAAGAGATGAGTTCACATCTCTTGGAGATAATTATCAGCAGCTGCAGAGGACAACCAATGACTTACAGTCGCAGCTTAATTTATTGTCTATTGAGAATGCCTCTCTAAACACCCGATACCAGGAATTACGCGAGGCTTATCACAAATTGGAACTAGAAAGCGAAGAGAAGACCAAGGAAGCCACTGCTGACCTGGATAACTTATTAAGAGCCCAGACAGTCCGCAATGCAACTCTAACACGAAACATGGGCTTACTACGAAGACACCTAGCAGTTGCCAAGGAAGAAAACCAGCGCTTACAGGATCAGAACCGAGAAAACTTAGAAGTAGCGCTCGACCACCCAGACCAACCACTCAATCCTAGCAGGTTCAAAGCCATTCCTTCAGACTCGATGAGGATGCTGCTAGAAGATCATGTAAGATTGCTAGATGAATATGACCGCATGAACGAGGAGTTACAGAAACTCAAAGAAGATCACAAATTACTCCAGTTACGAGAACCGGCACACCAAGACATACCAGCACCTGTGGACCCCTCTCCTGACCTCCTAGAGGAACTCAACTCATTACGGGCACAGGTATCAACCCTTGAATCAAGGATTGCAGTATATGAAGCGCCACCAAGGCCAGATTCCCCACCTGAGCTTCCAGCTGAGGAAGAAACGGTCACCATCCCGGTGGAGGAAACATTTGAAGAAGCGTACGAGCCACAACCCATCCCAGGCGGACGCATCACGGCCGAAGGTTAGATGACGTACGAACTTCCGACCCCCACGTGGATGAAGAATATTGAGGAACTTGGAACAACGCACTCAGCGAGAGTAGAGGCACAATTACATGCCATGGCGATGATAGAAGAAAAGATATTACAGTCTCCATTCTTTGCTCATGTGGCCCCGTGACGATACATATCTGGGCACGAGCTACAGTATAAACCGTATTTCATGTTAATGGCCGAATACCAGTTAGCCATTGAGAAAGAGACAGGTAAGAAACTGTCGCATGCAACTCAATTCGAGGCGGCTGATCTACCACCAGATGCACAGAAAGGAAGGATCTATCAACCAGAGTGGCGAAAAAATTTACTACAGCAGTATCCAGAGATGATGAGTACATGGGTAAAGGCACCTTTGCATTTGAAGTACAATCCGTGTTGGGGACCAGTGCCACTACGCCGCTCCTGGACTACCTTTGCTATTAAGGTACAAAACAATAAGCAGTGCCAAGACTAGTTGAATTACCCCTATTTTAAGCCACCCATTGAGTTACCAATTGTTGGCTACATGATGGCTACAATTTGCCACTGACTCCCTAGATTAAAGCATATGGACGATATAGCGGCGCATATGACTGTCAAAATCTTTAACATGATGCAAATGATTTTTAAAGTCTTCCGACGCGTCAAGGCACCACATGTCAACACCCCGGGCTTTGAGCATGGCAATTTCGATCTGGTATATGATATGAGTACTACGCCATCGCTACGGGTTTGTTATGCCTGGCACTGTAGAATAAAGTACCTACCGGTGTGCTACAACCAGACATTCGAAGAGATGTTCACAACCGGTTTTTGGGAATACCATTCAGAGGTATTCATAAGCAGGCCTACACATTTATTACAATTATTTGCCTGTGAACGAATGGTCTATTCCACACACTATCAGCTCCCGCCACCGGAAGAACTGCAACCAATCGACTGGGAGAAACTCGAGGCAGACCTGGCCCGAGGCATTCGTATCTCCGAGCACACCCTCGCTCAAGACCTCCTACAGAACTATATCCGGCAAACCTCACAGCAAGGTTCTGTCAGGGACGACAGAAGCGAGAGGGAGGGGGGTGTTGGAAGCAGCCAGAGGCACAGACGACACGGAAGCATGTAACGACAAAGCAGGGAGCCAGTCGAATCGTTTTTCAAAGAATTATGTTTTCAAATACTTTCCAAAAACCTCCAACAGTGATTTTTATCACTGTTGTAACATATGTAACATAGAAAACCCCATTTTGTAATCCATAGCTCCATTTTGTGCAAGCCGAGGAGTCCTCGAGCTTGAGGAGCTTAGGTAGAATGCGCGTACCAATTTTCGTTATTTTTAGACATCGTTTACCCTTCCAAATAGCATCTAGGACCTAATTTTTAACTATGCTGGTCACTAGATGTGAAACCGGTCAAAACTAGTCTAGAAACTATAAAAAGAGCTAGAGAGCTCATTTTTGAGGTTGGTTAGTGTTGGCTAGTGTGAGCTTAGAGCTATTTTGAGCTTGTAATAGTGTTCTTGAGTAATAGAGCTAATTTCCCACCTTCCATTCTGTCTTGCTTGTCTTTTCATAGTGTGTGTGCATGTGTGTGTGCATTTCTATGCTTCTCACCTTCACTCTCACTTCATCTCACATTCACGATCTTCATATCACTCCTATCTCTTCCGCGGATTGACATTAAGGAGGTGGAGCTTCTTAACGTGGTTCTCACCATTGTGCTAGAGCAACATGCACCCAAACTGATTGGTGGGTGGTTAGCTAGATTGTAGGAAAAGTAAAAGTCTATATAAGCATCATCCCACCTTTGTTTCTTGAGTTTTATGCATTCAACGAGTTTCCCACTTAGTTTAGTGAAGCTATAAACTCCAGAAAGCAGCCCCCTTGTTTGTTTACCTCATTTTCTCATGATTTCTCTCCGCTCTATCTAGAGGTGTAGTTAGGCTTTTCCAAATCTGATTGTACCAGATTGTAGAGCATTGTTTGCTCTCTCATTGTACTCATTCTTATTGATTTCAAGCTTCATTTGGTCTCTCATATTGTGCCCTAAACTTTGCCAAAGTTTCAAGTTATTTGGCTGAGTGAGTTGTGAGAAATTGCCAATTTTGTGAAGGTATATCTGTGCGCATAGGCAGAGAGTGTTGCAAACAGGTAGCCTGTTTTGTAGAGGATGGTTCTCCCAGCTAGAATATCCATTTGGGATTATTTAAAGCTTGTTGGGTAGCTCTTGCAGTCTACTACAATTCTGCCAAATTTCAGTTTAAGTCTCGATAGTGGTGCAGAGAAATGTTCAGAACAGTGAGCATATATCATTGCTTGTGGACCTAGTGGAGGGCAGCCATCTTCCATTTTTGCATTGGGGTGTTAGAATCATCCCCCATCATGTTGGGCTTGTGCTCTCATCATTTCTTTCACTAATGTTGACATATCATAACTTATAGAGTTTGGTCCTACTATCTCTATGATGCTCATGTGAGTAATCCTTCCCTTGTTAGGATTTTTAAATAGGGTAATCCATAAAGAGATGCTCTTTTCTAGAGTCTCAGTAAAATTCACATGTAGTTCTAGTACTAGGCTGATACTTACTTGAATGAGAACAATCACAAACAAAGTGGTCCCTATATTATATCTGTAACATGGCCCTCTTGTAGATGGCAATCTAATTTTCCTCAGGATGTCTAAGAGTGTCATATAACACATTGGAATAGTTTCTGTCTTATCTTTGATTCTAATTAGGATCTTGACCATCTATCGGGCATCATGAGAAGAAAATCAGTTTGAATTTTGGCACTTCATAGTAGTATTTTTCTCCTTAAGGACACTCATAGATAGGTTCTTGCACTTTTCAAGGTGGTGCTTGTTGATATATTTAGGTAGTGATGTGTGTGAACACTCTAGGACCGCCGGGGCACTTTTTTCCCTCTTTAGGAGGTTTTTTTCCCCCGGCTTGTATATACGCCTATTGCCCTAATGGGCTACTTATCTTTGTACATTCTCTAGTAATACATTCAGTCTTGTGTGTTGTGCTCCAAGCTTCTTCTTCTTCCTTGTGCTGTTCGCGTGCTTCCGCAGACGTCTAACTCCAACAATTGGTATCAGAGCAGGTCGTTGCTTCTTCTAGGGCGCCGTCGACACTCCTCCATTTGCAGTCTCAGATTCACACAAAATTTGGTGAGCATACTCAGGGTGTTTCTGAGCTCGTTTCGGCCTCCGAACGCACTATCGCAGTGCTTGTGCAGGCTATTTCGTCCTTTTGTGCCAAAGGTATATACCAGTTTCTGTTCGCCAGTTTAAGCGTCTCGAAGTCTGCTACAGGTCTAGCAGAACTCGTGTGGGCAGTTCTGTTCAACTTTTTGAGATACAGTCAATTTTCTGCATCAAGGTATTTTAGTCACCGGCCATGGCTGAAAGCAGTGATGTATTCCGTATGTTGGCTGTTGAGGATAAGTTGGATGGTACCAACTACCCATTATGGGCTTATATGATGCGACATGTATTGGTTGCAAAAGGATTGTGGAACATTGTGCAGGGTGTTGAAAGACGTCCTGTTACACCTGTAACGACACGTACTGCAAATACAGGTGTTGGAGCTGATGAAGATGGTGTCGAAGATGATATTCCGCAGATTCCTGTTCGTGCTGCTGTTTCTGTTGCACCTACTGCAGAGCAGATTCGTTGGGATGGCAGAGATGCCCAGGCACATGCATTGATAGCTTTGTCTGTCAAACGTGCCATTATTCCTCACATTCGCTCTTGCAGAACAGCAAAGGATGCTTGGGATACACTTACCACTTTGTACCAGGCTAGGAATGAGGCTCGTGTTGCTTACCTCCGAAAACAGTTGGAGAGTGAGCACATGAATGAAGGTGATTCGATGGACAGTTTTCTTACAAAGATCAAAGACCTGAAGGAACAATTGATTTCTGCTGATGAGGTTATACCAGATAGCTCACTTGTGCAGACCGTTCTGAATGGCCTTCCTGATTCATATCAGAGTTTTGCCTCTACTCTTCGATTGATGATGAAAGGCAATCCGAATGCCTTGTCATTTGAGGAATTAGTCTCTGTTCTGTTGCAGGAAGATCAGTCCAGGCAGAACAGGTCCATTATGCGTGTTGCAGATCAAGCTTTCCTGGCTAGTCAGAAGGGCAAAGGAAAATGGAGCTCTTCTACTAGTAAGCAGAAATCTCCAAATGCTGCACAATCGAAGAACCAGGATAAAGATGAGAAGAAATCAGAAAAGCAGAAATTGTTCTGCAAGTACTGTAAAGGAAATGATCATATTATAAAGAACTGTCCAAAACTGGCTGCTAAAGAGGCAAAGAAGAAAGAGGCCGGAATGGTTGTTGCAGAGGCCTCTACACCAAAAACAGAGTCTGCAAATCTTGTGCAGGAAGAAGAATGGGCGTTTTCTACTGTCTGCAGTTTTGACCCATCTTCTCATGATCAGTGCATGTCTGCAGTAGACTCAGATGTTTGGTACTTTGACAGTGGGGCGACCAAACATATTACCTCGCAGCGCAGTTTCTTCTCTTCACTCGAGCCTGCCCCTACAGGGAATACTGTCACATGCGCCAATAACTCCTCTTATCCTGTTATGGGAGTTGGTAAGATCATTCTGACTACTGCTGATGGTAGTTCTTTCACTTTGTCAGATGCTTTATTTGTGCCAGGGATCAAAAAGAACCTGTTATCAGTTTCTGCATTAGCCAAGATTGGCTTGGTTGTGAAATTCGTTGATGACAGGTGTACAGTCCATGATCTCTCAAATGGCGATGTGATTATTGCTTCTGGCATTTTATGTCGTGGGCTGTATAAGCTCATAGACTATGAAAGATCTGTGAGTGATTCGGCATGTGTAGTTCATGATTCTCAGGCTATGTCAGATGCAAAGCTTTGGCATGCATGCTTTGGTCATCTGAATTTTGCTAGCTTGTTACGCCTGCAGAAATCTGAAATGGTGTCCTCTTTGCCCAAACTTGAGGCACCTGGAAAACATGTTTGTGAAGGCTGTATTTTGGGCAAAATGCAGCGTTCTTCCTTTCCAAAAGATGGTTCAGTTCGGGCTATGCAGAAATTGCAGCTTGTACATAGTGATGTCTGTGGTCCTATGCAGACACCCTCTTTTGGAAATTACCTTTACTTCGTGACTTTCATTGATGATTTTTCCAGGCATGCATGGGTATATCCACTCAAAGCAAAGTCCGAAGTGTTCATGTGCTTCAAACAGTTTTTGGTTTTGGCTGAAAATCTGTCAGCATGTAAAATGGGCACCCTCCGTTCTGATCGAGGGGGGGAATATATGTCTTCAGATTTTAATGCATTTCTGGCTGAACGTGGGATAAAACACCAGTGTACAGTGCCGTATACACCTCAACAGAATGGAGTTGCTGAACGAAAGAACAGGTCACTCATGGAGATGGCGAGGTGCATGGTCAAAAGTCAGGCTTTACCACATAGTTTCTGGCTTGAGGCTGTCATGTGTGCAGCATATGTACTGAACAGGTGTCCCACCAGCGTTGCAGTCTATCACTCCATATGAGGCTTGGCATGACCGCAAGCCATCTGTTGCTCATCTGCGTGTTTTTGGTTGTTTGGCATATGCATTAGTGCCTGAACAACATCGCAGAAAATTGGATGATAAGGCAGTAAAATGTATTTTTGTTGGGTACAGTTCTGAAAGTAAAGGCTATCGTCTGTATCATCCACAGACTAAACGCATTCTGGTTAGCCGTGATGTTGTCTTTGTGGAAGATGCTATTCAGCCATTGCTTTCATGTACTAAGGAGACATCTGTTAGCTCCAAAGACATGTATGATACTTTGATGCCTCTTTTTATAGGTGGACAGGCTAGCGCTGGTCCCAATGAGGCAACTTCTCAGCCTTTGCAGGTTTCATATGATGATGCAGATCATTCCATTTCTGATGCAGATTTACATGATGCACTTGTTGATGAGAGAGCTGATATTGAACAGGCAAAAACTATGCCAAAATGGCTGGTGCAGACTTTGCGTGACAGCAAATTAGATGCACCTTTGTCATATCGTACTCGTTCAGGCTCTCATAGTACCTCCTTTGCATCAGATTGCTATGCTATGGCTGCATCTAGTCTCTGTGATGAGAATGAGCCTGTTTCTTTTGATGAAGCACAAAATTCAGAAAATTGGAAGGCTGCTATGCAATCTGAATATGATGCTATAATGAAGAATGGTACATGGTCTTTATGTGACTTGCCTCCTGGCAAGAAGGCCATTGGCACTAAGTGGGTATACAAGCTGAAGCGTAAACCTGATGGTACAGTTGACAGGTATAAGGCTAGGCTTGTTGCAAAGGGTTATGCACAGGAAAGAGGCATTGATTTTGATGAGACCTTTGCACCTACATGCCGTATGACTACTGTTCGGAGCATTTGTGCACTTGCAGCCCATCATGGTTGGAATGTACATCAGTTGGACATTAAAACAGCATTTCTGAATGGTGACTTGCATGAAGAAGTGTATGTTTTTCAGCCCCGTGGCTTTGTGCAGAAAGGGCATGAAAACCAGGTGTGCAGGTTAAAGAAGGCGTTATATGGTTTAAAGCAAGCACCACGTGCTTGGTATGAGAAAATACATGCCTATCTGATTGCACATGGTTTTGAGAACAGTCCAACTGAAAGCACCTTATATGTTAAGCGTGCTAATGATGTGCTTCTGATCATTGTTGTCTATGTAGACGACATGCTGCTCACTGGTCCTCTTGAGAAGCATATTGCTGATTTCAAGGCTGATTTGCATGCCTCATTTGAGATGTCTGATTTGGGGCACTATTTGGGCATTCTGTTTATGCAAGTTGATGGTGGAATGGCTTTGTGTCAAACGAAATATATTGACACATTATTGCAGCGTTTTGGCCTTGAAGACTGTAAGCCTATTGCCACTCCTATGGAGACAGGTTTACGATTGAGTCTTCATGATGCTGGAGATGCATTTGATGCTGTTCTCTATCAGCAGGCTGTTGGATGCTTGATTTACTTATGCATTACTCGGCCAGATATTCAGTTTGCTGTCTCACAGATGAGCAGGTTTATGCATTGCCCAGGAGTCACGCATTGGAAAGCGGTTAAGCGCATCTTTCGCTACTTGAGTGGTACTCGGCTACTTGGGTTGTTTTATCCCAAGGGGGGATCACTACCGCCAGATTTGCATGCTTTTTCTGACTCATATTGGGCTGGTTGCTATGACACTCGTGTGTCCACCAGTGGTTTTTGCTTCATGCTTGGTAGCTCATGTATATCTTGGTTGAGCAAGAAGCAGCCTACTGTGGCCACTTCGAGTTGTGAGGCTGAGTATAGGGCAGCTTTCACAGCGACTATTGAGTGTGTGTGGCTCAGACGCCTTATGGCTGATTTGGGTGTTGGCCAGTCTTCTGCCACCACCATCTTCACTGACAGTCAGAGCGCATTGGCAGTTGCGAGGAACCCTGTGTTCCATGCTCGCACTAAGCACATTGAGGTGCATTATCACTATGTCAGGGAGAGGTTCTCTGCTGGGGAGATCAGCTTGGCATATGTGCCCACGCAGGAGAACATTGCAGACCTTTTCACGAAGGCTCTGCCTAGGGAGAAGTTTGAAGCTTTCCGCAAAGCTTTGGGCTTACTTCCTTTTGTGGAGTGATTTCCACATAGCTCGGCACTTCCTTATACATGAGTGCCAGCTCCTTGTTCACCGCATCACTCCCAGGGGGGATTTGTTGATATATTTAGGTAGTGATGTGTGTGAACACTCTAGGACCGCCGGGGCACTTTTTTCCCTCTTTAGGAGGTTTTTTTCCCCCGGCTTGTATATACGCCTATTGCCCTAATGGGCTACTTATCTTTGTACATTCTCTAGTAATACATTCAGTCTTGTGTGTTGTGCTCCAAGCTTCTTCTTCTTCCTTGTGCTGTTCGCGTGCTTCCGCAGACGTCTAACTCCAACAGTGCTAATAGCTCTCTATTTGTTATCCTCTATATTTTTGTACTTTAAAAAAATAACATTATGTGGTGGAGAAGGTTGTTTTCCTATGATAGGTTATGGTAGATTATGATCTTGCTAAGACAGTTGTGACCTAGATCTCTAATAATATTGCCAATGGTTGTACTCTCCTGGTGGTCCATGAGCCATGTATGGATACGACCTTGGTTGATATGTAGGAGGTTGTCTCACATATTTTCGATTGTAATGACAATTAGTCATGATATGATTTGTGAGCTTTTAAAAATATTATAGTATTGTGGTTCTATTCTATATTGTTGGGCTTTTCCAAAAGTACAATTTTGCATTGGATGGACTCCTCCACACTGATAACACTAAGCAATTTCACACATTAAGGTGCACCTTGGTATACTTGATATCCCATTTGATGTTGCATTCCCAATTTCTTAGCTACCATGTCACCAAGTTCAATTAGTAAAGGGTATATCAAGCTCAACATGTGATGATCGAGGATGGCACATACCACTTTTCATTTCTCTAACATGAATAGTAGTTATGCCAATATACCTCAAGGATACTTTTAGTGAGCTTCATCAAATTTGTATACCGAGTGATGGTACATTTATTTCTTGTCAAATCACTCAGACATTAGGGTTTTCTTTATGTATTGATCTTTATATAATCTGTTGGTTATATTGATGTATTAGGTCATTCTTGTAAATTCTCCTTATGTAGTAGAAGAATTAGAAGAGGATCATTCTTACTTGCCTCAATCCGTATGTGCTCCTCTTCTTGTTTTTTAGAGTGTGTGAGATGTCTCTTCCTTATCTGCTTTCTCTTGACATGGTATCAGATTGTGGCTTTTAGAGAGCTTCTGAAGAAGGCTAAGAATTCTCTGAGAAGGTTCGAGATTACTTTCTAGACTTATTCCTTTGAGGTCATTTGTTTTTTCTATTTTGATATTGCAAGGGGGGGCATAGAAAAAAATATGTCAGTTTGCAAAACGTTAAATTTCATTGCTCAACATCTCCCAAACATGTCAAATCCAAAATTTCAACTAATTCTATGTATTGTCGATACCCAAAAATTTTGTTTTTCTAAGTATGAATTGTCAAGTTACAGTATGATAGTGTTCAAGCAAAGGTATTACTTTTAGTATTTTTGTGATATTTTAAATTGCTACAAAAATGGAAAACACTGATGAAATTTGAGTGATAAGTTAGTAAGAACAAGTTTCATTCTTGGATATTCCAAATGTTTGTTGTTACCCTTTGGAGTTGTCCTCTCAAATCATTTTAGCATAAAGGATCAACTACACATCTTTAAATTGTCAATCCGGGAAGTATGCAAAGACCACAGCCCCTTCTAGTTAATGGAATCCAATAACAAGAGTTAAATGACTATTTTTCTGAGAAATTATGAAGATGAAGAGAAATATCTAGGGTTTTGATTATCTTGAGCTAAACAATAGTATTTTCAATGATCTTGGTGCCTAAAGTGTGCCATTTTCTTAGCAGAACACAATTATGAAGTCAAATCTAAAAAATAGTACATGTATCACACAGATGAGATAATCATGATTCTGTGAAAACTGAGGATTTTCATTTCCAGCTTTGTTCTTCTACACTTTCTTACTCAATACACTAAGAATCACCTTTCCTCATACACATTACTCAGAAATACACAACTGAAGCTCACAAGTTCCATGGATACACAAAGAATAGACTCAACAAATCAAAAGAAAGTACATGAAAGAGAGAAACACGATTTTCTGCAGGAGAGCTCTTCTCATTACTTGGATAGCAAAAATAATACAACCAACCCTCTCAAAATAGAGAAAATTATCTTTTATACATTTTCAAGTGTCCCTTTTCACACTTGAATTTTGGTCTTTTTCCCTTCTAATCTAAAAATATGCTATCAAAGAGCTTCCAAAAATTCTAGAAAAAATACATATGATTCTAATTTACATGAGGAAGACTCTTCCTCATTTTTACATCATTTGCATAAATATTTCTACAATTTCTTGACATTTTACAAATATTTCCCTTCAAAAAATGCTTCTTCTAACATTCTTCCCCTCCTAGACTTTTTGGCTCCTGACAAAAAAAATACTCTTGCAGATAAGTAGTGAGAGCTTCCTTTACTTCTTTTTCTTTGATACACCTGTGACAATAAGTCATGGCTTTTTCTTTCTGTGATGTTCAAGTTATTCACCATTTCAAATAGAGCTTTTATCCATTGTAC
The DNA here is from genome assembly GCA_020310875.1 of Ceratopteris richardii. Classification (NCBI taxonomy): domain Eukaryota; kingdom Viridiplantae; phylum Streptophyta; class Polypodiopsida; order Polypodiales; family Pteridaceae; genus Ceratopteris; species Ceratopteris richardii. Next base: position 184,921,893 of record CM035418.1, on the reverse strand, counting down.
AGCTTCTTCTAGTTTATCTATCACATCTTTCTTTAAGTATTATGTATATGCAGCTTCATAGCCAGTGAGTCTGGATTTTGTAACTACTTATAGATTTCCAAAAAAAAAAATTCTCTTTCAAAAAATCCATAATCAAAAGCATCCTCAAAAATATTGTCCTGCTATAATAGGCCATTAAACAAAATACTGTCAGGGGGTTTCACTTAGATCAGTGACTACCCAAAATACTGTCCTGCTATAATAGGCCATTAAACAAATTTTGTCAGGGGGTTTCACTTAGATCAAAAAGTAAGGCATCAGTTGGTGAATTGAAACCAATGTAGTTGAGGGTTCTGACATCTGTATCTGTAAATGTTTCTATACATGCCAGTATGAGTTGCATTACTCTGATTAGTAATATACAAGCTGGATCATTAACATCTTTATATGTAGATATAACAGACTCTACTGTGTCAACCATATATTTCTTTGTTGGCCATGTTCCTGCCTAGGTCCTGCTATCTTTGGAAAGTTCAGCCATTTTGTTGGAATCTATCCTGCATTTCTCCTTTCCCAAAATACTATCCAATCCCTTCTCCTTGCTACTGGACAATAGGCTGGATTGATCTTTAGCTAAATAGGTGCCTCTTTCTAGATTTTCCTCCATTCTTTGTTGGCATCTAACCACCTGTTCCTCCATTTAGGATTGGCTTTTTCAAATAATTCCTTAGTCACATTGATATCCTCTTCATATTCCAAATACTTCTTTGATGACAATCCTACCCTTGCAAGCTGGTAATTTTTAATGCTTTCAATAATCATACAAAAAGGTATACCTAAACTATCTGCTGCCCAATGGTGTTGGTCTGGGTTTATTCCTTTACTGAGAGCAAATATCACAATCTGTTCTTCATATTCATTATGCATTTTTCTGATGAATTCCATTCTAGATTCTTTATCTATTAAAAGCTTTTGAACAAACTCATCTGAATATTCTTCATCAGCTGTTTTGTTTTCTTGTTCATCAAAGTGTTGAGTTCTGTTATCTTCTCCCCCTTCATATTCTTCTACTTGTGTAGTCATCACCTGCTCTTCAACCTGTTTTTGTGGGTTTTCCAATTTTTTCTGTAGCTCCTCCACCACCAGCATTAAACTTCTATTCTGAGATGTCCATCACTCTCTTTCTGCTTTCCACTCACTTCTTTCCTTTTCTATACTCAATTGCCATTCACTCCTTTCTTTTGCTATATCCAAATGTAGTTTATTATAACCTCTCATTGAGCTGGCAGCATGTACACTGGCATGTTTTTCCAATTCCTTGGCTTCCTTCAGTTCTGCTTGTAGTCTTAGAATTTCTTTGTTCAATTCCTCCCTCTCAACTTGTATTACTTGTACAATCTTGCTCTCTTCTTTTATTGACCTTCTTCCATCAATAACCTATTTATTTCTTCATTTGCTTTGACCATAATCTGATATGAGCTTTGAAGTGTTCTGTATCTTCCTTCTATTTTCTTCAGCTCCATTTCCATTTTGCTGCTATGCTCTATCTGCTTTGCACATTTCTCTTCAAGAAATTGAATTTTGTTTTGTTGTTGAACCTCCAATTCTTCCAATGAAATTATCCTGTTGGTCAAATCCTCATTTCTTTCTTGAACAGTCCTAAGCTGTTCCTTTAATTATTCCTTTTCTTTCTTTTGCTCATTAATGATTCTACTACCTTTCACTAACTCTGATTAAGCCACCATTCTTGATATAATCATGTTTCTACTAGATGGTCTGAACTGGTCTATATTGCTCATGATGATTTTACAAGCCGACCTAATATCTTTAGGTATCCTTTCTAAGCCAGCTTCTAACTCTACTTGCTTTACTTCTATCTGCTTTTCTTCTTTGCAGTCCTTTTCTTCTTCATCCTCCTCCTCATATTCTATGACCTAGTTCTTTTGCTCTTCATAGCCCTTTTTTGCTTTCATTTCTTCTTTGTCTGCAGCATCTTCCTCATACTCTAATGTCTGATCTTCTTCCTTCTCATGATCTAATGTTTCTTTTATTATCTCCATCTCTTCTGCCTTCTTTTTCTCCATTTCTTGTTTTTTTCTTCAATGACCTGTTCTTCCTCTTTTTGTACTTTATTATCCTAAGTTGAAGTTGAATCATTCTCCACTAAATTCTGTATCTGATCATGTGTTTGCTACTCCTTTTGTCCCTCCTCTTGCTCATCTATATCCATAAGATCTAATTCTTCTTCCTTTTCCTGATCTTCTGTAGTCGTGAACTCCTCATTATGATTTAGGTCATAAAGTATATTTTCTATGCTTTGATTTATTTCTTTTTCTGTATTTCCTTCTTTAACCTCTTTGAAATCCATCCTTTCTAGTACTTCCTCAGTTTCCTCAATTTGATCTTTGTTTTCTTCCTTGTGCATTGAGCTGCATCTCTGAGCTTCCTTTTCTGCTTCTAGCTTTTCCTCATTAAATTTGAAATAGGTTTGTTGTGATGGTTTTGTCCATACTGCTTTAAACCCTGAGTCCACTAATCCACAACTGAATTCTTTCCTTACTTCAACCTCTTCTTCCATCATCACTGCTTTACCTTTTAGTATCCTTTTTTCTTCTCCAGGACTAACCTGTTTTGTTGCTTCTTCTTGGACATGTTTTCCTTGTGACTTCTCACTCAATTCTTCTGATATTTTACCTTTTTCAAAGGCTTGTATTGTCACAATTGGTGTGCTAGGTACTGAGAAATTTAAACTTTTCAAAAGAATTTCAATGTCACTATCTGAATTTGAAGAGAACTGTGATGAACCAGCTATCCCTGATTTATCCATTCTTTGCTCTTCTAATACAATGAATTCCTCCTGCTTTTTTTCTTCTACTATCAATTTTTTTGTCTCCTTCCTTTGTGCTTGTTCAACTGCTTTTCCCTTATTCTTCTTGGTCAACTTCCTTTTCTGCACTAGTTTTTTCTAAACCTTCTTCTTTACAACTATTGTAGTTCTGGTTTCAGGAGGACCTTGCAACTCTTTAAAATATGCTAACAATTCCACTTCCTTTTTAACAAAAACCTCTTCAGTCTCTGCTGCCATCATCTGATCATGTAACTCTTCATAGTGTTCCACTTCTTCTTGTATCCAATCAGTTGCTTTACAAGAATAGTCTTCCAACATTTTTTTATACTGGGCTTCATAGACTACCCTTTTATTGTTTCCTTGAGTCAAATAAGTATACAATTGTTCCTTACTTGTCTGAGGTGGATGAGGTTCATTTCAAGACTGTACTTCCTTTTGAGCAGCTTCATGCTCTTCCATTGTTGTGTCATCCTGTTCTAATTCCACTTTTCTTGGATCCAACCTTCTTTTTTTATTGGAATAACTTCTTCTAAAAATCCCTTTCTTTTCCTCTCTGCTCCCCGCATGCTTGGTTGGACTTCTTCTTCTCTTATAGACATCATTTTAGTAGGACTTTTAATCCCTGACATCAAACTTCTGAAGTATTGAGCTTCTAGAGCCAATTTCAATTGATCCTCCATTCCTAGAACATGATATACAATCCTTGTTAAGAATTGTGCTCCATTCATGAACTTCCTTTGTTCCCAATGTTTGGCTGCTTCCTTCAATTGATCATGGATGTATGGAGTTACATCCATCACTCCAAATGGCTTGGTTCTGTCCTTATTATTGAACATGATCAATGTCACTAGTTTGTGTGGCATGGTATATCTAGGTAATTTTGGAAAACATAAGTATTGAAGGAACATTCTGATAGCATATTCTTCATTCTCTTTTCCTTTGAAATCAGGAAATTTAAAATATCCTGCATAGGTTGCTTTATTCTTCTTGACAAAGCTATTATCCAACTTGGTTCCCATTGAATAAAATTGAAGGGCTGCCCTGATATGCTCTGCCTTTATAGTAACATTCACTTCTTTGTTTTCCTTGTCCTTGACTGAACACCTGAAATATGCATCATTGCCCTTTCCAACTTCCAGCAGACTGTTCATAACCTGGGATACTCTCTCAAAATCAATAAAAATAAAAGGTTCATCCAACAGTCTGTGTAATCCCACTGCTTTCCATCTTTTATAATTGACTGCAATTTTTTGGAATTTGTAAAATTCTTGGCATAGCATGGTGTACTTGTGACCTCCAACTTGTCACGAGGAAGGAGATAAGGAAGAGAGCTCACACACACACTCTCACTCTCAAGGAGAAGCACACACATAGATTGAGGCAAGGAAGAATGATCTTCTTCTTCTTCTTCTATTACATAAAGGAATGTACAAGAATGACCTAAAACAAGAATACAACAAGTGCAATATATAAGGACCAGTACATAAGGAAAAACCTAATGTCCGCGAATGAGTGATCTGGCAAAAAACAAATGTGCCATCACTCTCGGTAGATAAACCTAATAAAGCTCAATGAAGTATCCCTGACATATATCAGTATAACCACTATACATGTCAGAGAAACGAAAAACTGGTATGTGTCATCCTGGATCATCACATGTTGAGCTTGATATCTCAACACTCCCCCTCAAGCTCAACGCCATATCCTGTAATCCAAGAATCTTCTGAAACTTCTTCAACTTCTCAGCTCCAAGTGCTTTGGTGAAAATATCAGCAACCTGCTCATCTGTTCTCACATAAACAAGATCAATATCACCTGCTAATACCTTCTCTCTGATGAAGTGATAATGTACCTCGATATGCTTTGTTCTAGCATGGAAAACAGGGTTCCGTGCTAACTGTATGCTGCTAAGATTATCACAATAGATAGTGATAGGCTTTTGCACTTCCACACCTAAATCTGCAAGTAACATCTCCAGCCATGATGCCTCACATGCTGCCATTGCAGCACCTCTATACTCAGCCTCTGTACTCGACAAAGCAACAATGGGTTGCTTCTTACTGCTCCATGTAATAGCTGCACCTCCAAGTGAGAAAAGAAAGCCACTAGTAGATCTTCTATATGGAGTACTACCAGCCCAATCTGCATCAGTGTATCCATGAACATGCAAATCTACACCAACTTCATAAAACAATGCATAATCCAAAGTAGCACTCACATAACGTAGAGTGCACCTCAAAGCATCCAAATGTGGCTTCCTGGGAACCTGCATAAACTGACTTTCAAGTCCAACAGTATAACTTAGATCAGGCCTTGTAATTGTGAGATATATAAGACTTCCCACAATTTTCCTGTACATAGTAGCATTTTCCAATGCTTCACCTGATGTAGTATCCAATTTCAAATTCTGATCTAATGGCATAGAAATTGGCTTACAATCAGCCATACCATACTTTTGCAGCATATTCAAGGCATATTGCCTTTGCGACATCCATATACCTGTTTCTGTATGTATAAACTCAATGCCCAAGAAATAGCGTAGCACACCAAGATCTTTCATGTCGAATTCCTGCATAAGAAGTTTCTTTACCTCTTTGATGCTTTCTTCATTATCACCACCTACAATCAGGTCATCAACATAAATAGCCACAATAGTGATGCCATCATCAGCCTTCCTTGCATATAGTGAGTGATCTGCATCACACATAGAGAACCCAATGCTGGTTAAGTAATCAGCAATCCTTGCATGCCATGCACAAGGGGCTTGCTTCAGCCTATACAAAGCCTTTTGCAACCTGCAAACATATTCTGGATGCTTTGAATCTTCATATCCTTGTGGCTGGTCCATATATACTTCTTCTTGTAACTCACCATGTAGGAAAGCATTCTTCACATCCATCTGATGCAAAGTCCATCCTTTTGCTGTAGCTAATGCAACAAGTGTTCTGACAGTAGACATTTTAGCTACAGGGCTGAATGTTTCCTCATAAGCAATGCCATATGTCTGTGCATAACCTTTAGCTACCAATCGTGCTTTATACCTGCTTATACTACCATCAGCATTATGCTTTACCTTGTAAACCCATTGGCAGCCTATGGATTTCTTTCCTTGTGGCAATGGAACCAGCTTCCATGTATCATTTCCATAAAGTGCAGCCATCTCCTCATCCATAGCTTTTTCCCAATCTTCATTACCAATTGCATCTTCAAAACAAGAAGGTTCAGCATCTTGTATTACCTTTGTCATGTAGGCACAATGGCGAGCCATGTAACTATCATATGTCAATCGTTGCACTGAATTACGCATCCTCCTAGATCTTCTTGGTCCTGGGTCACTTCTTCTTGTATCATCTACATGTGCCCCTCTTACTGGAGTCTTCACAGAGGGCAATCCAAGTTCCTCATCAATACTCTTTTCTGAACCACTTGAATCTCCATCAACATCTTCAAACCCCTGCACCTGTTTTACTACCAGCAAAAAGCTTTTCTTTACCTTTCTTGGATGTATTTGATGAATTTCTTGGACTGAAATTTCCACGCAATCTTCCACTCCATGGATTTGAGTTGGAACTATTGCTTGGTGATGCATCCGGTCCACTCAAAACTTGAGATTCTGCACTAGATTTTTTAGCATTTTCTTTGTCATTTGGTTCAAGATTCAGTCCTTCTTTGGCATCTGCATAGAAGCTTGACATTTCATCAAATACCACATCTCTGCTCACCTTCACCTGTTGTGTGAGTGGGTTATAACATTTGTACCCTTTTTGCTCAAGGGAATATCCAATGAAGACACATTTTTCTGCTTTCGGATCAAGCTTCGTCCTCAACTCATCTGGAACATGTACATATGCAATACAGCCAAAAACTTTTAGATGTGATAAGTTTGGCTTTTTACCTGTAAACTTCTCTTCAGGTGTAACTTGATGTACAGCAGCAGTCGGAGTTCTGTTCATGATGTATACAGCAATATGCACAGCTTCTGCCCAATAACAATGAGGCATATTCTCCTCAGCCATCAAGGCTCTTGCTATTTTTGCAATATGTCTATTTTTGCGTTCAGCAACACCATTCTGTTGTGGTGTGTACCTTCATGAAAACTGACGCCGAATTCCATGATTTTTTAGAAAACTGCTGAACTCATTTGACATGTATTCACCTCCTCCATCAGATCTTAATGTTTGAATGTGCTTCCCTGTCTGCTTTTCCACCATAGCTTTAAAATTTTGGAAGTGAGTGAACACCTCGCTCTTCTCTTTCATGAAATATACCCATACTTTGCATGTATGATCCTCAATGAAGGTAACATAAAACCTGCAACCGCCCATAGATGTGGTCTTTGCTGGACCCCAAACATCTGTATGTACTACTTTTAGTACATTCTCACTAACATGCTTGTCATGTGGAAATGATGCTCTTGACTGTTTACCAAATTGACATGTTGCACATACCTTTTGCATTTCTGCAACTTTGAAATTTGGTAGTCCATGGACAATCTCCTTTGACTGCATCATTTTTAGCCTTTGCAAGTTTGCATGTCCAATCCGTTTGTGCCATATCTCTATATCTGCAATAACTCCTGCACCTTTTGCAAACATGGCTGCATTCATTTCAGGAATCTTCACATTTAAGGTGAACATCCTACCCACTTTGTTTCCTTTGGCAACCAATCGTCCATCCTGCTTGTACTCTTCTACATATAATCCATCAGCATTGAACCTGACTTGTAATCCCTGGTCAACCATTTGTCCAACAGAAACCAGATTCTTTGTTATATTTGGAACATGCAGCACATCAGCGAGATGTTTTACCTTTCCGTCCTCCATAGACAATGCTATGTTTCATGTATGCTCAATAGGATGCGATGTATCATCACCTGTTTCAACATATCCAGGAACTGGCATTTTCTGCAAACTACTAAACCATTCTGCATGACTGGTCATGTGATTTGAAGCACCTGAATCAACATACCAGACATTATCATTCGATTTTGAAACACCAGCAGACATCGTATTCATCATGTGATGTTGAACCATAAACAGCTTCTCAGAATCATTTGCACTTGTGGATGCATAGTTGTTTTGCTGCCTTCTGTTATTTTGATTCTTTAACCTGCAATCACGTTCAAAGTGTCCAGGTTTACCACAATTCCAGCATCCTTTACTATCATTACCTGAATCATTTTTTTGGAAATTTATGCGACCTCTTTGCCTCCCCCTGCCTCGAAACTGTCCTCTTCCTCTTGCATGATTCTTTTGTTGACCTTGGTCTTGGTTACTATTTCCTCTTCCACTTCCAAAACCTCTACCTCTGCCTCTTCCTCTGCAAGAGTAGAATACCTGCTCAGAACTGGGCTTTCCTTGGGAGTTTGAATCCTCACCAAGATTCTTTTCTTCAATAATCAGCATAGATACCAAATCAGCAAAATTCGGAATATTTTCCCTGTTCTGTATAGAAGTTCTGAACTACTTATATGCAGCTCCTAAACCACGAAGGCACACTTCCACCTTATCATCATCATCTACATTCACGCCAATGGATGCAAGTGACTCACATATGCTTTTGATTTTTAGAGTGTAGTCACTTACCGACATGCTCTTTTTCTCCAATGTATGCAGCTCGTTCTTGAGTTGCAATTTCCGTGCCTTTGTATTGGTCTCGTACAAAGTGACCAAACTGTTCCAAGCCTCTTTTGGAGTCTTGGCATCCTGTATGAGTCCAATCATGCTATCCTGTATGCTAACTGATAGCCAATACATTACCTTTCGTGATCCTTGATTCCATTCCTCATATGCTCTTAACTGTTCTGCAGTCCGATTCCTTTCTGGTAACTGCGGAGCATTTTCATTATCTCCTTCGATGTACTTCCAGTAGCCTTTTCCCATCAGGAAATTCATCATTCTGAATCTCCAAGCATGGAAGTTGTTCTTGTCCGGCTTATCGCTCATAAGCTGACTCATTCCATCTACGTTTGCCATTTCTGCAACAATTCACAACACCGCAATAGACTACAAGCAGAACTTCTGCTTGAACACTATCGCACTATGACGTGATAGTTCGATCTCAAAAAAACACAGTTTTCGTGTATCAACAGTACACGAAATCGCTGTCGCCGAACACAACGCAAGTTACAGATTCTGAAACTGACCTAGTTTTTTTGTGGGCCCCACCTTGCGGGCTCGAAATGGAGGTCGAGATGGCTCCAAAACTTTGATCTGACAAAAACGAGTGACCCTAAAGGGATAACTCGTGAAAATATTTTTGAGGTCTTCTACCTTCACGGCGATTTTCGTAGCAAATGGAGGCCGTTTGTGAAATCGCATTTTCTCCACGCCTTGCCGCGTAGTCTTTACTGTCGCCTTCTCCAGGAGCTCTCTACAGCCACGCTGGCTCTGATACCATGTCACGAGGAAGGAGATAAGGAAGAGAGCTCACACACACACTCTCACTCTCAAGGAGAAGCACACACACAGATTGAGGCAAGGAAGAATGATCTTCTTCTTCTTCTATTACATAAAGGAATGTACAAGAATGACCTAAAACAAGAATACAACAAGTGCAATATATAAGGACCAATACATAAGGAAAAACCTAATGTCCGCGAATGAGTGAGCTGGCAAGAAACAAATGTGCCATCACTCTCGATAGATAAACCTAATAAAGCTCAATGAAGTATCCCTGACATATATCGGTATAACCACTATACATGTCAGAGAAACAAAAAATTGGTACGTGTCATCCTGGATCATCACATGTTGAGCTTGATATCTCAACACACTCTGTTTCCACATTCTTTCTGTCTTGATGCCTAGATGCTTCTGATCATTCCACACTTTCCACCTTTCTTTTGTCTTTTCAACACCTTTTGTTTCTTCAATTTTCTCTTGTTTTTTATTGAAGTAAATTTGGTCATGAAGAAGTGGTGTTTTTTATTTCTTTGTAGCTTCTAGTGAAAAAGTAAATCCCTCCAATTCTGAGTCATAGATATCCTGTTGATTTTCTTGTTCTTCATCACTCAATAAAAACATTAAAAACCTTTTGTCATTTAATGTCAATTTAAGCTTCATATTTTCAAAATCCAAAATTACTTTACCTTGCCTGAGCCATGGTTGTCCCAAAATCAACTTCTCAATCATCATATGATCTTGCCATTCTTCACAATCTATTTTCATATATTCTTCATTGAACTTAACTTTAATAGATGGTGAACACAAGCTTTGTATTATCTGTCCTTCTAAGGTTTTGATAAATGTTTTACTTTCAGTCCTTTTTAAGTCAAACTTATCCAACAAAACTGAACTGATCAAATTTACTTGTGCACCTGAATCTATCAAAACCTTGAATTTCTCATCATGAAAATTCATTGTTATAACAGGCAAATGCTCTCTTACTCTTAAAGGTGTTTCACACAAAAAGACTTCTCTAAGCTCCTTGATTTTTCTTATCCTTTCCTTTGCCTCTTGTTGAGCCTCATTCCTAATTTTTTCCTCTTCTTTTTTTCTGTTTTGAGCTTGATGTATTCTTCTCCATTCAGAAACAGTTAATGGAAGATCATACCTTTTTACTCTACATCCACTTATGAAGTTAGGCATGATTTCTCCATATATATTTAGCTAATTGGATAGCTCCACTGTTACTTATTTGATTGATAATATAAGGCCCATGTTCTTTTTTCTGAAATTTCTTCTGATGTTCTTTTATTGTGTATGCCAAAACTAGATCTCCTTTTTGTAAGTCCTTTTCTTTAATATGAACATCATGATAAGCTTTTTGCCTTCTCTTGTCTGCATATATGCTCATGATTGCTTGAAGACTAGAAGCTCCCAATTTTTCCAATTCCACCACTCTCTCAGATAATTTATGTCCAGTCCACTTATACTGACTCCCCACCTTTAGTGTAGGAATAAGGAATTCTAAAGGCAGAATTGCATTTTGTCCATATACTAAATTAAATGGTGTGGTTCCAAGTGCAGTATTGTATGCCACTCTATAAGCCCATAAGACATGATTAAGTTGCAAATCCCAATCATTCCTATTTGTATTCACCAACTTAGACAGAACAGTGCAAAGTACCTTATTAGTACTTTTTGCTAATCCATTGGCTTGTGGATGATAAGGGGCTGACTTTCTATGACTGATCATGAAATACTCAATTATATTTTCTATTAATTGGTTCAAGAATGAGTCCCCCTATCACTTACCAATTCAATTGGTAATCCGAATCTAGTGATAATGTTCTCATAAAGAAATCTTGCAGTGGTCTGAGCATCATTCCTTTTTATAGCCCTGGCCTCTGCCCATTTAGTCAGGTAATCTGTGGCTACTAGTATATATTCAACATGGGATTGTTTTGTTGGAGGATGTATGGGTCCAATGAAATCCAACCCCCATTTACTAAATGCTCTTGCTAAAATTAGTGGTACTAATGGCATATTGTCTCTTTTATTTGGTTGACTCACTCTTTGACAAATGTCACATCTTTTCACATATGTTCTTGCATCAGGAAATAGAGTTGGCCACCAAAAACCAGAATACAATATGAGTTTAGCAGTTCTTTCACTTGAAAAATGTCCTTCTGCCACTCCAGAATGTGCCATCCCTAACATTTCCATATATTTATGTTTAGGAACACAGATTCTTAAATATCCATGCATCCCTTTCTTGTACAGTTGATCTCCTATGAGTTGATACTCTTCAGAAATCATTTGAAGATTCTTTGAGTCTGCACTAGCTCTTACTGGCTTTTCTTTCTTGTTTCTTTTCAACTCCTCAATTATGTTTGCACTCCAATCTGGATTTTTTTGAAACCAATATAAAGTTATAATTTTTGAATTTTGCAAAGATTGGCATTCCTAGCAGTTGGAAATATATTTTTTTACATCTTGAATCTTATTAGGCCAATCCACTCCCGTCCTATTGAGATTATTTAGGGTGACTATCATGGAAGCATGAATACAGGGATTCCAACAATGAGCTCTTCTTAAATACTCCTACTGCTCATCTTCTGGAGTACAATATTCCAATATACACATATGATTGAGATAATACAAATGCCCAGCTAGCAGCATAAAATTCCTACTTTGTAATACCAGATGTGTGTTGTTTCCAGATGTTCTGCAAGGTCCCATGGTTAGCAAAGGTACTAAAGTCATGGCCCATTCAGGAATACTTTCTATTTTGAATAGATATGCATCTGGCAAGTCATCATCTAAAGGTGAACTTGGCTCTTTGGTTTGGATCCTGGAGAAATGGTCTGCTCTCAAATGAGTTTTTCCTTGTCTGACCACTACCTCAAACTCAAATTCCATCAGTAGGAGAAACCATCTGACTATCCTACCTGTATGACATGGTTTGTTTACTAAGTAGAGTAAAGCTTCGTGATCCACAAAGAATTTAAACTTGTTGGCTAAAAGATAATGTCTATAATTTTTCCACAGCAAATATCATTCCCAACCCTTCCCTCTCAGTGGTTGTATAATTTTTTTCTGTTGAATTCAATTGCCTACTAGCATAACCAATTGGAAAGTCTAATTTGCTCCCTTTTATTGGTTGTGCTAACACACATCCCAAAGCATAATTTGAAGCATCCACATGGACATGAAAAAATCTATCCCATTGTGGGGTTTTCAGAATTGGTGTTGTTACCAAACAAGTTTTTAAAGTCTCAAAAGCTTGGTCACACTCTTTGGTCCACTCAAATTTTTTGATTAAAGTATAAAAAGATTTTGCAATGTCTACAAACTTGTGTACAAATTTTCTATAATACCCGCAATGTCCCATGAAAGTTTGAACTTCCTTCACATTTGTTGGTCTTGGAAGTTCCACTATAGCCTTAATTTTTCTTTCATCAGTTGAAATTCCATTTCTGGAAACTATGTGCCAGAAACTATGTGACCTAACATTCTTCCTTGCCTCACAAAGAACACACATTTTTCTGGATTTAAGCATACTCTATATGTTCTACATTTTTTGAATATATTTTCCAGATCCTTCAAATGATCCTGTCTTTTTAATGAAAAAGTACAAAGATCATCCACATAGATTTCCATTATATTTCTAAGGAATTCTTTGAATATGTGACACATTAATCTTTGAAAAGTTGTTGGGGCATTGGTTAAACCAAAGGGCATAACCCTAAAGGCATAGATTCCCCATTCTGTGGAAAAGGCAGTTTTATGTTGGTCTTCAAGTGCTATGGGTACCTGATTATATCCTGAAAAGCCATCCAAAAAACTATAGACCTCTTTACCTGCAACTCTTTCCAAAAGATGGTATGTTATGGGTAATGGATAACTATCCCTTATAGTTGCAGCATTCACCTTTTTCAAGTTAATGCATACCCTGAGTTTCCCATTCGTTTTAGGTACCACAACTATAGGAGATATCCACTCTGTATACTCAATCTCATAGATAAAATTGGCAGCCAGCAGCTTGTCAATTTCTTCCTTTATTTTAGCATAGTATTTATCATTAAATGTATAGTGTCTTTGTTTGCTAGGTTTTGCATCAGGAGTAATAGGAATCTTATGTTCACAAATGTTAGGATCAATTCCTTTCAGATCTTTGTAACTATAAGCAAACACATCTCTATATGTTTTTGCCAAATTTCTCAATGCTTCCTCCTCTTGATTTGTCATGTCATCAGCTATTACAATATTTCTCTCTTCCCCTTCTTCTTGAGTGATCATCACCTTCTTAGTTTTTTCCTCATTTTCATATGTCTCACCCTTTTTCTTTTCTCTTTTTGGTTTCATTTTTAGAAGTAGTTTGTCTTCTACTTCATAGGTCTTGAAATTTGAAGGTACATCAAACTGTTGATCTTTGTTTGTTATGTTTTTATTTTTTTCAACTTCTTGATCTTTTTCTATTTACTTGTGTTTGTTTTTTCTATATTTTCCCAAGATTTTTTCTTTTATAGCATCTGTAGCTTCTACTTCTTCCAGATACTGTGTTTTTTCATTTTTTAATATTATTCCTTCCTCCTGGTCTTCCTCTGTTTCGACACCTTTATCATTTGTATTCCTATGTGGAAGATATCATATCCATCTTCATTTTGGAATTCTACTCCCACATACTCATCATTAGCTAGATCCATGGTGGTCAAAATCTGATTCTGTTGAGCCCATAAAAGTCATGTTGGTCAAAATCAACTGCAGTCAAAGTCAAGGTCAAAGTCAACTAGTCAAAGTCAACAAGGTCAAGGTCAAAGTCAATAGGTGCAAAGTCAAAGTGCTAAAGTGCAGGTGTCAAAGTGCTAAAGTGCAGGTGTCAAAGTGCACAGGTAGTGCACAATTAATTGTCCACAAAGGGTAAATTGGAGAAAGTGGGTTGCAAGTTGCAGAGGTATTTTCTCTAATTTCCCCAAGGTTCAAAGTGTGTTTTAAAGTGTTTTGGAAGGTTCAGGTGAAACCCCCCTTATGTGCAAAAGTGAAGACTTAAAAGGAAATGTGAAGGTATGTGAAGCGACAGCGTACGCACAGGTGGAAATATGGCCCCCCAATTAAAATTTTGGTTTTAGTCTAAAGTCACTACAGGACAAAACAGTGAGTCGTTGGCTGCCACTTGTAAAGACAATCTTGGGGCATCAAAGTGAGCACCAAGGTGCTATTGCAGTTAGGAGCGTACGTGATCGACACACTCAAATGAAGGCAAGGACTATTCTTGGAGGAATCTTAGAGTAAGCAGGAGAAGCATAGGCTAAGTGAAGCAAGAGAGAGAAGTGCAAGAGTCACCAGTGTGCGACACAGAGAAGTGGAAGTGAAGGAGTGCATAGGGAGTGCCTAAGGGATTGTGCAGAGAGTGCTAAGCTAGTCCCCCCAAGTATCTCAAGGTCCCATTGCAGTGGGCACGTGCCGACAGAAGGTATTCACTCTTCCCCCTTTGTGGAAGCTTGGTGCAAGGTGTGCACAAGGATAAGCTTGAAGCAGGTGGAGGTCTGGTGCAGAGGAGGACGGCGGCAAGAAGACTTTGGGATATTGGGTATTTTGTAATTGGGCACTCTGTGGGATTGTGCACAGAGGTATTGGCTTGTCTTGTACTTCAAATATTGTAATTGTCTTAATGTAATCAATCGGCAGAAGCTTCCAGGTGTATTTTCTCTTCTTGTTTCTTCCCTTTTCTCCTACAAACCCTCAAACTCCTTCTTGTCTAAGAATCCACCAACAAAATTTGGCACGCCCGGTGGGACCTCCAAGGAGATTTGAGCTTAGGAGAATCCAAGTGCAAAGCATAGAAGAGATCAAGTGTCGACAGACCCACAGTGCTACTTCATCAAACAAAAGGTAAATATTCTTATCAAGTGTCTCATATTCAGTGGGCTATGAGCTGCTCGTGACCGCAACCCGGTCCCAAGTATTGAGGGTCACCTGCAAGCAGACAAGAAGGAAGGTTGTTAGAAGGTCCCCCAGTCCACTATCTTCAACATCATCAGTCAAGAGCATGGCGGGTCAGGTAGACTTGGAAACTTTACTCTCTAGATTAAATATAAAGTTTCCTTCTTTCAAAGGCCTAGCTCAGGAGGATCCAGATGAACACATTAGAAGGTTTTTGGCACTATGTAAGACTAGAGGCCTAATGGGTAGGGAGGATGCCTTTTTGATTCTCTTCCCTGCCACATTAGAGGGATTAGCTGATAAGTGGTTCAGCCAGTTTGCTGAAAACCATTTTACCACTTGGGATGTGATGAAAGATGCTTTTAAAAATCAGTTCCAGCATGGCAACACTGCGGAGATTATCATAGAAGAGCTAGAAAATTTAAGATTAGGTCCAGGAGAAAAGTTCCCAGAGTTTGTGACTCGGGCCAAAGCACTAATGGCTAAATTGCCAGATCCACCACACGACTTTTTTGTCAAGAAATGGTTGGCTAAGCCCCTACCAGTGGCCACCCAATGCAAGATAAAGGAATAGTGCTACCTATAGCCTCCATAGAGGAGTTCATCAGCACAGCCACACGCTTGGAGCAGATAAGGTACTAGTATGGAGCAACCTCTTCTCAACCAACATATGGTACAGAAATGGAGGATCCAGTGATACAGCTAAGGAAAGAGCTGGAGGGCTTAAAAAGAAATAAGCCCTACAAAGAGGAAGAGAATGTTGTTGCTCATTTGAGAAGGGAGATTGAAGCACTAAAGCTCCAAAAGGAGGAGGAGGCCCAGGCAGAGGAATTGGCTCAGCTGCGACCGGAGTTGCAGGAGCTCAAAGGAGGTGGCATCAAGAGTGGACTTTGGTGTTCCATGTGCAGCAAGCAAGGTCATATAGTAAGTGAATGTCCTCTGTTAAGTGTGACTTGTCAATTATGCAGGAAGGTTGGCCATGAGGCCCATGAATGGCAATCAAGAGGAATGCCTGCAACGACATACTAGACACAAGGAGGACCCCCAACACCAGCAAATGTGATGGCTGCTGCACCAAATCAAGGTAACAACTATAATCCTAGACAGAGAAATAACTTTGGAAATGGGCCTAGGAGGCCAATCATCTGTTTCAGATGCGGAGAATGTGGGCACTATCAAAGTAGGTGCACCCTACCAGAAAATGCCCCTCCTTGAAGGAACTGCCCTGATGCAAGAGACCATTATACAAATTGTTGTCCTAAGAATCAAGCCTCTTCCTCCGGGCCCCATATTCAAATGATTTCTATGCATAAGGAAGAAGTGTGTGATCCAATCAATGGGCCATCTCCATCTACCAGGGTGGTGCAATTAGAAGAAATAGAATCTTTGACTGTGCAGACAAGAAGCAAGGGGAAGGCTCAAGCAGACATAGGACAAGAATCAAAGATTAAGGAAGGGAATCAAAATAGAGAAACATCTGAAGATAAAGTCAACACAGGTGCAGATTCAAGTCAAAAAGGAGATCTCATATGCACCAGTGATGCCATTGGGCATGCCTTCAACAGGGCTCATGAGGAGTTTGATAAGTCAACTGGAGCCCATGCTCTCAAGGAATCAAAGGCTTCAAAACTACTCAAGTCCATGAAAAAGGAGGTTAGTATTTTTTATTTAATAAAGATGGATGGGAAATTCAGGTCAGAGTTATTGCAGATAATTGATGAAGCTTCCACTACAAGTTTGGTGGCAAAGACGGTTGTTTCACATAAAGGAAAAATTGTAGGGGAGGCACCCGTTACAGATTATAAAAGTCCTCGGCTTACAGTATCTATCAAGGGTCATGAATTTCAAGGAGTTATTGTGGATGGTGGTTCTGGCATTAACTTGATGCCTGAACATACAATGGAAAAGATTGGACTCCACCCTTCAAGGCCTGCAAATTTCACTGTTACTTTGGCAGATCAGAGCAAAGTAAGGCCCTTGGGAGTGATCCCAAAAGTTCCACTTGAAGTACAAGGTAATCTATTCATTCTGGATTTTGTGGTTTTAAGATTGCCCCAGGTTGAAGGAGGATTTCCTCTCTTAATTGGACGACCATGGCTGAGGCATGTAAGTGTCATTCATGATTGGGGCAAGGACACTATGTGGGTACAAAAAAGGGAAGGAGCTGACACAGATTCATTTAGAAGGGGGCCCAGATAATCAAGGAAACACTAGCATGATGCAAATAGTTGGCATTTGCATGGAAACCGAATCGGAGGATCAACCCCAAATAGATTTCGAGGAAGAAGAGGATATTCTAAATTGGCTCCAAGCTGGCAACTCTTCCTCTTGTTTTGGAATTTTTCTTAATAATTCTTGCACGACTAAAGGTTATGATGAAGATAAGGAAAAAGTCCAGGTTGATGGATTGGGAGAGCCCATCACAGACCACAGAAGGGGCAGGAAGACACCCCTCAAATACAACTTGGAGGAGGATATGACAACCACAGATAAAGAGGTTACTAAAGCTAAAGGCAAGGTAAAAAAATCTAGTGAAGAATGTTCTTTCCCAATTCAAGAAATCCTTGCAGGATGGATGCAGGACAAGGAGGAACACATTGAAGTCCAAAATACACCTGCTTATGAAGCAATGCAAGAAATGCTAGTAGAAGAAGAAAAGGAAGAAGATGCACACGAAGATAATATGGTAGAGAGAAATCCTGTCCAAGAAATACAATTAGGCACTCAAGACAATAATCGGCCAGTTTTGGTGGCCACTTGGTTGTGGAGCCACCCAGGGCTCCTTGAAAAGGTAAAATCATTCTTGACCCAGTATATAGATGTTTTTGCCTGGCATTATAAAGACTTAGAAGGAGTGCCTACAACTTATGGAGAGCACAGAATCCCTCTGGTTGATGGAGCCAAACCCATAAGAGGAATGAGTTATAGACTTAATCCAAAATATGCTGAAGCTGTCTATGTGGAAATCTAGAAGATGGAGGATGCAGGAATCATCATTCCTATAGAACACTCAGAGTGGCTCTCACCTATGGTTATAGTACCAAAGAAGAATACTAATAAAATCAGAATTTGTGTTGACTTTAGAGCACTCAACAAGGTGACCATTCCAGATGGTTTCCCAATGCCTTTTGCAGAACAGGTCATTGAAGAAGTGGTTGGGCATGCATTATATAGCTTTATGGATGGATTCAGTGGCTATAACCAAATATCAATACATCCAGAGGATCGTGAAAAGACTACTTTTATCACACCTTGGGGAACATATGTGTATGTAAAAATGCCATTTGGGCTCAGAAATGCTCCAGCCACCTTTAACAGAACGGTCAATCTCATTTTTGGCCCCCTATTGCTGGAATCACTTAGAATCTTCATGGATGACTTCTCTTTGTTTTCAGGATCTCACAAAGAAACTCCTCTAGATTGTTTGGACCACCACTTGAGGCAGCTGCAGAATGTTTTCAAAAGATGTAGGGAGACTAAGTTAAAGCTCAATCCAAACAAATGTCATTCCCTTGTGACAAAAGGAACTCTCTTAGGACATGTGGTGTCGGCTAAAGGTATGGCCCCAGATCCTGACAAAATCATTTCTATATTAAAGTTTCCTAAACCTAAATCCCCTAAAGAGATTCAGAGTTTCTTGGGGCATACTGGATACCATAGAAGATTTATAAAAATGTATGCAAAGATAGCCAGACCACTGGCTAGACTTACAGGTAAGGAAGTACCCTTTAAATGGGAAGAAGAGGAGGAAAAAGCGTATCAAACATTACGGTCAAGGTTAGTGTCTGCTCCTATTTTGATCACACCTGAGTGGTCAAAAATATTTCATATACATGTAGATGCCAGTGCCTATGCAGTGGGGGCAGTTTTGACCCAACCCAGTGAAGAATTTAAAGTGGACAGACCAATTCAATATGCAAGTAGAATCTTGACCAAGGCTGAAAGGAATTACAGTACTACAGAAAGGGAAGCCCTAGCAATGGTCTTTGCTGTCCAAAAATTCCATCATTACTTACTGGGAGTAAAATTTATTATTATAACAGATCACCAACCACTAAAATACCTACTCAACAAACCACAAGCCACTGGTAGAATATGGAGGTGGTTATTGTTGTTCCAAGAGTTTGACTTTTATGTAGTCCATAAACCAGGTAAAGATAATGTTATGGTAGATCACCTATCCAGGATCAATATAATGAATCAAACTGGTGGAATCAATGATGATTTTCCAGATGCTCATCTGTTTGCTGTACAAGCTCAAGGCTGGTATTATGATATCAAAAATTTCATTAAAACTGGGTTGTATCCAGAAAAGGCTAGTGTTGTGCAAAAGAAGAGACTGCTAATCAAGAGTAGACCATATACCTTCATTGAAGATAAATTGTATAGACAGGGCAAGGATGACAGGTTTAGGAAGTGTTTGGAAGAAGAAGAAGTGAGGGAAGTCCTTCACTCTACACATGAAGGAACAGGTGGTGGGCACCTTCCAGGGCATATTATGAGTCAAAGGATACTGGATGCTAGTCTATGGTGGCCTACACTATTTAAGGATGCAGATGAATGGGGAAAGGCATGTGACGTTTGCCAGAGGTGTGGACCTAAGCCAACAAAGCAGAGGCGTAACGTTTGCCAGAGGTGTGGACCTAAGCCAACAAAGCAGAGGCATAACCCCTTGATTGTTTCCACTTCCTGTCAACCATTTGAGAAGTGGGGGCTAGATTTTGTAGGGCCCATCTACCCTCCCGCAATTCCAAAAAGAGAAAAATATCTCTTGATAGCTACAGATTATGCGACAAAGTGGGCTGAAGCTATTGCCTCCCCTGACTGCACTGCCCAGCTCTTGCTGATTTCATTTACAGTAGCATCAATTGCAGGTTTGGATGTCCACTTGAAATTTGTACAGATCAGGTGTTGACAGGATACGGGAAGAAGCAAGTATGGACACACATGCAGATCTAGCACTGAGGCAACCCTTCATTTTTTTCAAAACCCTCACATCATTTTAAAGTGATTCTCATCACTACAAACCCTTGTAAATATCATTTCACCTTTTTGTAGCTCCATTTTGTACAAGCCGAGGAGTCCTCGAGCTTGGGGAGCCTTAGAAGTAGTTGCCTGTCAATTTTCATAATTTTTAGATCTCGTTTGGGCCCTCAAATAAGCCCTGGAACCTAATTTTTAACTAGGCCGGACACTAGGTCTGGACAGGGCCAAAGCTAGTCAAAAACTATAAATAGAGCTAGAGAGCTCATTTTTGGAGAGCTTCTTGTAGTTTGAGCTTGTATGAGAACTTTCTTGCAATAGAAGTGATTCCATTATCTTACTCTCTTTGATCTTGCCGTGTGTGCGCGTGTGTGTGTATGTGTGTGCATGCTTGTGTGCTTCTCACTCACGCACTTGTGCCTCCACTTGCTCGTGGTCTTCATACCATCCTCACGTCTTCCCGGATTGACATTAAAGGAGGTGCTACTCATCACTGAGCTACACCAAATTTTGGCGCCGTTGCCGGGGATCGAGCTTTGAGGACGAGCGTGTGATGGTAAGACGTAGAGAGGACGCATTGGAACGGTAAGTAGTAGGTAAATTTCTGATTTTTCTCCATCTCCATCTCCACCTCCACCTCCACCTCCTTCTCCACTACATATTCCCTCTTCCTTATCATTCCCTCATTTGTTGTGTGCGAGTTTGAGAGAGAGCGATTGTGCGTGCTTGTATTTGTGTGTTTTTTGCATGTTTCTTGCAGGTGGCAGCTCCATCATCATCTCCAGCAAGCTCAGCAGGTACAGAAATTGTCTGCACAGTCCCCGAGGCGTTGAGCTCGAGCTATCGCGACACTCTGAAAATTTCACCCAATCACGATTCTGAGTGCACCACGACACTGCGCAGGCCTAGAGCTCCCGGGAACACTAGATAGAACAGAGAAATTCACCATATCCCGAGCTATCGCGACACTCCGAGGTATCGCGACACCCCACGACCTATCGCGACACTTTGAGGTATCGCGACACTCCGAGCTATCGCGACACTTCGAGGTATCGCGACACTCCGAGGTATCGCGACACTTCCCACCTATTGCGACACTCCGAGCTATCGCGACACTTCGAGGTATCGCGACACTCCGAGGTATCGCGACACTTCCCACCTATCGCGACACTTCGAGGTATCGCGACACTTCCCACCTATCGCGAC
Organism: Ceratopteris richardii; assembly: GCA_020310875.1. Taxonomy (NCBI): domain Eukaryota; kingdom Viridiplantae; phylum Streptophyta; class Polypodiopsida; order Polypodiales; family Pteridaceae; genus Ceratopteris; species Ceratopteris richardii. Next base: position 184,900,548 of record CM035418.1, on the reverse strand, counting down.
ACTCCGAGGTATCGCGACACTCCGAGGTATCGCGACACTTCCCACCTATCGCGACACTTCGACCCGACCTATCGCGATACTTCCCACCTATCGCGACACTCCGACCCGACCTATCGCGATACTTCCCACCTATCGCGACACTCCGACGTATCGCGACACTCCGAGGTATCGCGACACTTCCCACCTATCGCGACACTTTCGAGCTATCGCGACACTTCCCACCTATCGCGACACTTCCCACCTATCGCGACACTTCGACCCGACCTATCGCGATACACGGCCTTTAACGCATAAAAATTGAGGGTTAGTTTTTTTTTAGTGATTGGAAGGGTAGTTGAGCTTAATTTTAGGCACCTTGGTATAACTTTAGAACCTTGGAAGTGGGCAAAAGGCCTAGAAACCAGAGAGGGATCTCCTGAAACCTGAGTGCCTGTTTTGACCCTTTAGTGCCTGAATGGTCATAACTTTCTCAGATTCAGGGGGTACAGTAAACTACTCCAAGGGGGCTGAAATTATTGAAGTGTGTCTTTCAATTACTTGTGGCAATAGAGCTATACTAACAGGTGTGCTTTTGCAGGAACTTTGTGCGCGCTCAAGGCAATCCAAAGCAAGCTAGCAAGGGTGAGTACCAAGCTTGGGAGAAGGCTTCCTGGGCTTGTGTAGCAGTCTGGTCAACCAGCTAATTGAGGTTGGAAGATCTCTCAACCCTCCTTTGTCAATTCCTAGCCTAGGCTAAGTACGACTTAGGTGTGGTAATTAATTAGGGCAACGTTAGGCACGAATCAAGTCCAAGAATATTAATCAACAAGTGCAAGAAGTAAATAGGTCTTAAGTGCGAAAACCCTAAAGGACAAAAGGTAAACTTGAGTCGATCACTTATCAAGTGCGGAAATTCACTTAAATACTCCTGACGATGCGATTTCAGACAAGACCATAAACATAATATTCAACTAAAAAGAACAAAGTGATTGGTGTAAAATCAACCTGCAATGAGAGTGTGCTTGGGTTCCAGGGGGTAAATAAATCAGGCATATGAACCTTAGATCAGGCAGACACTTAGGCCGAGACAGACAGAGCCTCAGATCTTCTGAAGCTAGTGTCAATCACACTGCCAGGTCTTGGGCCCAGCAGTTGAGTGATTATCCATACATTCCCAGATCAGAAACAAGTGATTCTGAGATGTCCTATCACATGGAGAGACCAGTAGGTAGTTCAGGGTTGGCTTATCTAGAAAAGCCAGAGGGACCTTACAAGACTCAGCTGGAATACATCAGGACGAATCGTCTAGGTGCTCGCATCTACGAAGACGGACTGAGAAGATCGGTGGTCCAGATTAAGAACCCCGATCAACCCCATGGATTAGCCCACCCGGTAGTCAAGTTTGAGAATGGAGCATACCTAGATAAAGAGGGGACTATATATGTAGTCACCACTCTCCCTGATAGAACTGATGAGTTTGGAAATGTGATTGCGGAGACCGACATGGGTGATATAGAGCAAGGGAACTTAGAGAGAGAGCCAAGAACTCCGCGTGGTAAATCTGTCTTGACCAGAATCATGACCCCAGAATGGATTCCACAGGATAATAAAAGCATAGATCTGCTTTTAAACCGAGAAACCGATGAGGCTTTTTGGAGATATAAATCTTCTCAATCTCAGGAAGTGAGTGCCCTCACAATCTATGAGTTTAAAGACCCTGATAGCCCAGGCCAAGTAACCTACCTAGACAATGCATCAGAGAGAATCTTCGTGGTCACTGAGCATGGCAGGCATGCTTACACATGGAAGGGTGAACTTGTTTTTCCCCAACCAAGGTCTAATGTGTCCTTTGGTCACCAAGGAGCTGGGACCTCCCAAGCTCATGGAGCTCAAAGAGATAGAAGTAGAGACAAACCTGAGGTAAGTTTTGCCAACTCCCTGGGGAGAGAAAGAATGGGAACAGAAAGGAATAGAGTGGAACCTGAGAGACATAGAACCCCATGGAATCAAAGGAACATTGATGATTTTCCTTTGCCAAGGCCGAGAGAACACACTAGGACACTGCGACCAACTCAACTGGTGAAGTCCATGAAGAATTATTTCGATGGCACGGGAGACCCTTATGACCATGTGGCAGAATTTTGACAAGTGTTGAAAGCTGAACAGGTGGAGGACCTATTCACACAATATAATGCTTTCGGTCTAACCCTTAGGAACACTGCCCTTACGTGGTTCCAACCACTGAATGAGAGGCATTTCAGAAACATAGACCAACTCTTCGAGGCATTTATTGTTGAGTTTTCTAAGAGTGGAATCAGGCATAACACCTCCTCACTAATTCATAGCTTCAAACAAACACCTCAAGAGACGGTCAGACTAGCTGGAAGAAGATTTAGACAGTACCTGGAGAGATGCCCTATGCCGGAGTTACCCACACCAGCCAAACAAGTGGCCTTGTTCCTAGACGGATTGTTGAGCACTAAGCTCAGATCATATGTGTACCTGAAGGACCCTAGAACGATAGAGGAGTGCGTGCGCATGTGCATAGACATTGAGGACAATCTAGGTGAGGAATTAGAACTATCAAAAATCTATAAGGATTCTGATAGCTCTAGTAAACAGACATCTGGTCAATCCACATCCATCGAGGAACTTGCAGAGAAGGTAGCCCAAAAACTAGGTGTCTCTAGCAAGCAAATTCCGAGATTTGCCCCAGTTAAGCGGTGTTACAATTGTGGCGATGAACATATGGCAAGTGTATGCCCCATTATGGCCCAACCACAGGCGAATCCTAGTAGCCAGTACTGCACCATAGAGCGCAAATACACCAACCACACTGCACAAGACTGCCCATATAACAAGCAAACTGTTAGGCAAAATTATCCTCAGCCATATCCACAACATGGTAGATACCAGAATCAGTACCCATCACCACAATACAACAGACCACAGCAAACTTATCGGCCATCTTATCAAGGGCAGCAGAGGCCTCAACCAGTCCTAGTGCAGCAACCCCCTGCTCCAACCAATGTGATCCCTGTGAAATATGCATCTACTGAAGAAAATCCGAATAGAGCCATAGTCCCAGTCACCCCATTGCTATCAGACAGTGATCCAAGTGACCATAGTTTTGACTCCGCACATATTGATAGCCCACAGGCTTACTACATGCAGTCACCCGAGCATGACGAGTCATACTATTATGAGGACCCAAGTGAAAATAGTGGGGAACCTGAGTATTCTAATGTCATGTACACAAACCCCAACTCTAGACCCCAACCTAGGCAGGTACGACCCCCGTTTCCTAGAGGGCCATGTTTCAGATGTCAGGGAGATCACCTTATACGTGATTGTCCACTGCCTGCCCCTACACAACCTCAACCAGTAACCATTCAGGGTTTCTGTCAAGATTGCGGGAAAGAGCATCTCCTACGAGAGTGCCCGAAGAACCCTAATAACATGCCTAAAATCACTCCTATCAATGTTGTTGGGATTGTTGTAGACTCCACAGGGAGTGTGACTTCCACTGCACCTGTGCAGGTGATCACAAGAGCCCAGGCACTTCAACAACACCAAGGAGTTGGTCCCGAAAAGAGCCCCGAGGTGAGTGAAACAGAGAGCATACCTAAAAAGAGAACTAGCGCCTGGAAGGATAGTCGTGAAAGAATGAAGAGGCAATGGGCAAAAAAGATAAACAAACTTGAAGAAAGCGTGAGAGAAACCAAGGCAAAAATCACAGAGATCACATCTCAACCGCACTCCCACACACATCCACCACTACCATCCCCATCACCCTCCATTTCTCCACCCTCTAATACACCTCACGTAACCCACCCACCACCCCGGGTAGGATCAGTATTAGCTGACCCCACTCCTGAAGGCTTGGACATGATGTTCAAAGCCTACCAGGCTCGACTTCAAGAAGGGCCAACAGCTGCAAACCTAGACAAGAGTTACCCCAGAGCAGATTTAGAGATTGAACGGATGAAAATGTGCATGAAAATGGTAGAACAAGCTCAAGCTATACTTGAGACTAGTCAAAAGTTCAATCAGACAAACTCTGTCAAGCCGGATTTGCATTTCCAAGGCTTACTAGAAAGATTAGAGCAGTTGGTAAACAAATCACAAGTTTCTTTACCTCCACAGGCTCAACCAGTTGTTGAAAGAGGAAGCTCACCACAAATGGGAGCTTATGTTCCTAATTCTACGGATACTGGAATACCTCCTTCAATACAACAGTACTCTCCAGAATTCTTGCGGGAAATACAAGAAGAGAAATGGGCCAAGGAGAAGGGTGATTCCCCTCCCATTCCGGAGATTGATGATCTTCGTGATCAATTTCCCCAAGACATTCCCTCTATCTATGGGGATCAAGCAGAGCAACAAGAGGATGAGAGATTAGATTTTGAATCTAATTCTTTACAAGAGTTGCCTCATTTCACAGGCCCATGGGAATCTGAATCTCTCCAGATCAGAGCTCCCACGATATTGGTAAGAAATGAAGACTCAGTGATTCCCAGGAACACTGATGTTGTGAAGAACACTAAGGTTCAATGTCACCTCACTGTAGAGGAACTCCTCAAGGCAAAACCGGAGCTCTGGAATCATGTGAAGGATCAGGTCCCAGAACTTGAATCCAATACACCAAAAGTAGGCTCTAAACAAAAAGTACCAGGGATACCTCTCGACAAGATAGGAGACATGAGCGAAGGTGAAGAAGGTAACACTTATCTTCCGATCACCTATCAAGGTTACACAACCAAAGCAATTGTGGATTTAGGTGCCGGTGTTGCTATTGCGACCACCTCCCTGTGGAAGCGATGGGGCAAACCCACCTTAAGACCAACGAGAATGAAACTTCAAATGGCAGATGGTCATTTTGAAAGACCTCTCGGATTGCTTGAAGGGATAACTCTAACCACTTGTGGTGTAGAGTTTGAACATACGTTTGCCATATGTGACTTTGAGAAGAATAATGTTTACGAGATGATCCTAGGAAGACCCTTCCTACGACAATTGCAAATAGTACAGGATTGGGGAACCAACTCCTTGTACTTACAGCACTTAGGGGTCACCACCAAGGTCAATCTGAAGGATCACACCTTCAGAGATGTACCACCCCTACAGTGGAATCCTATCCACAAAGCGAAAGAAGACTCTATCTCCGTGCATTCTGGAAGTTCACCTGAACCATCCTGGTTGCATGAAGATACTCACTTGTGGATGTGCAAGGTCGCAGAGGAAGAGGAAAAGCGCCTAAAAGCGAGAGAAGAAGGAACTCCCCCAGGAGATAGACCAATAAAAGACCCAGCCTATACACCAATGATATTTCCAGATGAGGAATTTGAGCCTCATGGTTGGGCAGAAATCTTAGCTACCATGGACATTGCAGTCAATGAGGAACAATGGACACCCCATTGTGATGAGGAGGGTTATGATATTTCAGTGTTCATGTGTCAGCCCTTGTTGGAAGAGTGTGATCCTAGTGAATTCATAGAAGAAGAAGAGAATGACGATGATCTAGAATCCATTGTGATGGATACATACTTTGACTCAGAGGAACACTACTTAGAAGACCTAGGGGTGTTAACCCAAAAGGAAGAAGAACCCCTTGCGAGTATTAAAACGATAAGTTCCAAGAAAGGAAGTGAAGGAGGTCAAAAGAAAAAGAAAGGGAAAGCAGTGAGACAAGAAGAGGAAGAATCATTGTTTGAAGTACCAGAAAATTTCAAGAAATATGAAGTGGAAGACCGGAAAATTTTGGTACGAATGCCTAAGAGAGAGGCCATTATAGGAGAAGCATATGACAATAAAGAAAAGACCAAAAAAATTGTAGTGACCATTGAAGGGCACGAAGAGCGATGTACGTACATAGGAGACGACCTAAGCGCAGAAGAAGAAGCAGAGCTTGTAGCGCTATTAAGGGAATATAGGGATGTGTTCGCATGGCACTATAGAGACTTGAAAGGAGTAGATCCAGAGATTTGCTCTCATACGATTCCAATGACCGCTGAGGCCAAGCCCACCAAACAAAAACCCTACACATATAATGACAATTATGCAGCCAAAATAAAAGAGGAAATTGACAGGCTGATTGAAGCCGGATTCATCTATGAGATTGAGCACACTGAATGGGTGTCTCCCATTGTAGTGGTGCCCAAGAAGAATGGGAAATTGCGAGTGTGCATTAACCTTAAAAAAGTCAATGCCGCTACGATTAGAGATAGTTATCCACTTCCAATCACCGAACATCTTTTGGAGCGTGTTGCAGGCAAGGAAGTTTACAGCTTCCTTGATGGATTTTCAGGTTACAACCAAGTAGCCATTGCCCCCGAAGATCAACACAAAACGGCCTTTGCCACAGAATGGGGAATCTTTGCATTTCGTGTGATGCCATTTGGGCTCACCAATGCACCTGCAACATTCCAAAGACTCATGTGTCATGTCTTCAAAGAGTTCTTGCGAAAGAGCTTAGAAGTATATGTGGATGATTTATGCGCTCATTCCCAAGAAAGAAGTTACCACATCCCTGAGCTCAGGCAAATCTTCAACAAGTGCAGAGATTATCGAGTGTGTCTGAATCCAGAGAAGTGTGTGTTTATGGTACGACAAGGTAAGATCTTAGGTCACATCGTTTCTAAGAATGGAATCTCAACAGATGAAGACAAAGTAAGAGCAATAGCAGAGTTGCCCAGACCAAGGAATGTTAAAGAGGTACAAGCCTTTATGGGCCATTGTGGATATTACCGTAGGTTTATCCACATGTATGCCATCATAGCTAAACCTCTTTATGGGTTGTTAACAAATTTTGAATGGAGCGAGGAATGCGAGACTTCCTTCAACGAGCTGAAGAGACGTTTGTGCACAGCACCAATATTGACTACTCCGGATTGGAGTAAACCCTTTCATGTCCATGTAGATGCCTCAAATCATGCAATAGGATGTGTGCTTGCGCAACCCACGGGTGAAGGAAACCTAGATTTGCCGATAGCATTTGCTAGTAGGCAACTAAATGCAGCTGAACGAAATTATACCACAACGGAAAGAGAAGGCCTAGGTATGGTATATGCTGTGAAGAAGTTTAGACACTATCTATTGGCCAATAAGTTCAAGTTTTTCACTGATCATCAAGCTTTACTATATTTGGTCAATAAACCTTGCAATACAGGCCGCTTAGTAAGATGGTTCCTCTTACTAATGGAATACGACTTTGAAGTTGTTGTCAGGAAAGGTAGAACCCATCTTAGGGCAGACCATCTTTCTCGCATCACTTCAGGAGAGCCACCGCAAGGAGTGTCTGATGAATTGCCCGATGCTTATCTGTTCAATTTAGAAGTTGTTCCTAAATGGGCAAATAAGTTGGTACCAGTCCTAACCTTCGGGCCTGCAAATAAAAATGTTAAAACAAGCAAAGAGGAAATTGTAAAATCGCTAAAGTATCAAATATTAGCCGGAAGTATGTACAAGCAAGATACCGAGGGCGTATTAGCTTGTTGTGTCGAGGAGGATGAACATGCTAGTTGGTTGCAACAAGCCCATGAAGGACTGCTAGGAAATCACTACCCTAAACAACGAACATTGCAGAATCTAAAACGTTTAGGGGTGTATTGGCCTAGCATGGACAAAGAAATACAAGAGTGGATCCACAATTGTCTAGTGTGCCAGAAGAGACCCCCAGTGGAGCATGCCACTCTTTATCACGTGTCATTAATCCCAGACTGGAGTGCTCCATTGGTCGAGTTCATGAGATCGGGAACATTACCCAATCAGGCTAGTCTTGCAAGAAAACGGAGCATGGAGCAAGAGGCTCAAGACTATGCCTTAGTGGGAGACAACCTATATCGAAGAGGCAAGGATGGAACTGTGCGTTCATGAATCAGACTACTTGAAAGTCTTAGAAACGGCACACAGCGGTGTTGCAGGCGGACACTTTGGGCCTGACAGAGTAATTAAGACCATTCTATTCTCGGGACTTTGGTGGCCCACTCTTCATATGGATGCACATACCTATGTGAAGAGTTGCGACACATGCCAACGTGCCCAATATCCGATAAGAAAAGATGAAATGCCCTTAAGGCCAATGATGGGAGGACATGCATTTTCAAAGTGGGGTATAGACTTTGTAGGTCCCATCAACCCCCCAGCTAGAAACTCCCATGCGGAATACATTATTGTAGCCACAGATTACCTTACAAAGTGGGTGGAAGTAAAGGCCACGACAAAGAATGATGCTCAAACGACGGCTAAGTTCTTATTCGAAAATGTGTTCACTAGATATGGGTTACCAATAGAGTTGGTTAGTGATAGAGGTACGCACTTCTTGAATGAGGTCATTGAAAATCTCCTTCAAGAATTCATGGTGGTACATAAGAAGTCTGCACCCTATCACCCACAAGCTAACGGACAAGCCGAGAGCACGAATAAGATCCTATGTAACGTATTGACGAAACTGGTCAATAATAAACGCTCTGATTGGGACAAACAACTTCATCATGCTGTTTGGGCATACCGAGTTGCCTACAAAACGGTACTCAATGCCACCCCATTTCAGATGGTCTTCGGACAGAATGCAGTGCTACCACTAGATTTCCTAATCCCAGCTTTAAGAGTAGCACAAGAGCATGAGTGGAATGGACATGAGTTGTCCTCTAGGATCTTGGATCTAGAGCGTTTAGGTGAGACGAGGCTACGAGCAGCAGCAGGCATCTATGCTGCAAAGAAACGGCAAAAGGCATACTTTGATGCCCATGTGAAGGATAAGGGCTTGAAAGCAGGAGATCTAGTGTTAGTCTACACATTGAAACAACACGCAAGAAAGCTAGAAAAGAGAGGCTACGGACCTATGATCATTAATAGGATCTCCACGAGTGGAGCAGTACAACTAGCCACTTTAGAGGGGGATGTCCTCCCAAACTATATTAGCGGATGCAGAGTCAAGCTGTATCAGGAACCCCTCACGGAGGAGATGCTAAGCCGACTCAATATTGCTAAGCAACGTAAAGAGGAGGAAAAACGAATTCGAGAAGAAGCACAGGCAGAGGCCTTAGAGCGTATCAGACGAATGAAGTTGAGGAGACAAGGAAGGGACCAGCCTATGACTGACACTCAAGAGTCTCCAGGCTATCACATGGCCATGTGTGAGGCTTCAGGTGAACGTACCCATAAGATAGTGGACCGACGACCATTTGTGACCCTAGAAATAGGACAAAGAGACAGCACAACAAGCGTGAGGGCTTTAATTGATTCAGGAGCAGCCACAAGTGCAGTTCGGCTCTCTTATTGCCAGCAGCTGCAATTGGAGGTAAATCCCCTAGAAGCATATCTGATAGGATTAGGAGGTGTTGAAACCCCTTGTATGGGAGAGGTGGATCTTCCCCTCTACATACAAGAGGTCCTCATGCCAACAAAAGTGCTAGTGTGTGAAGACGAGGATCTGACCGAACCTCTTGTCTTAGGCCAAGACTGGATCTATGATCACGCAGTCAACCTCAACCTAAGAAGTGGACTTCTTCAGGCTTGGGTAGGCCAAAGTCATCTCACGATTGAATTAGAAAATCAAGCGCTCAAACCAATAGAACAGGCACCAACTCCTGGTCCCTCCAGGAATCCACACGAAGATAACCATGTTGTGCTTGTCCAAACTTCTATGGTACAGAGGAATGTCAATCTTACTGAAGGTTCAGGAGCCAAGAAGGAGTTCCTAACTAATCCAAAGAAGATTCTAAACGAACGGACCGAACATCACTCTACACGAAGGAGGCCGCTGATCAAGAGGCAGGAGCGCCAACCCGCGCAACATGGAGCATCTCGTGGCGTGAAGCAGATCTGGATACGCAAGGATGGAAAACCCACAGCTCCAATAGCAGATTCTCAAGGAAACAAGAAACGAGCCTCACCATCAAGGAACAAAGTGAAGAAGCCCCCTAGGATAACCCCTAGGCATACCATTTCTATTTGGGTTCCTAAGCGGTCAATGAAGGCCACCCCTAATGCCAGACAGATATGGGTGCCCAAGGCTTGCTTACAAGCCCAAAGTACTTCACCTTCAGGCACTAGGATGAAGCAGCTTTCACAAGCACTCTTGGCCAACAACTCAGAAAGTGACAAGATACCTACACCTCTCACTGTCCCCACTCCCAACAACCCCAGGAATGTCTGGAAATGGGCACCCAAAAGGTCCCAAATACATCACACTCTCATACCGAAATCTTCACCTGTCCTTAGCTCTAAGAGCTACGACTCCCCTATCAAAGTGTGGAGAATTAAACTGTGTACTAAACCCCCTGACCCTATTCTGTAAATCCGTCCACACTAACACAGGAGCATTCCGAGCCCATTGCATAACCAAAGTATGCATCTAGGATGACACTGACCTTTAATCACCACTCACACATATCATAAACACCTCGCCACTAACCACTAACCTCCGGGATTGTCTTGTGAAGGGAACACCATTACATCTTGTTTCCTATGCAACACTAATGTGCCTTTCTTCTTCCAACAGATAAGCAACCTACTCTCATGGCAACCGCGGCAGGCACAAGCTCTCAGGCAGGATCTGGTGCTCCTATCAATTGGGATGCCATGCCAGTGGAAGCTCCACCAACAGCTCGGCCTGAAGAATTCTTGAATGTGCGAAGGATTCCTATTCCAGATCCACCCAATGGACTAACCGAAAGAGTAAAAGGGCACTCCCATTGGTTCAATGAAATGCCAGGGGATTTGGGAGACGCAGATCACATCTGGGAGTCCAAGATGGAGTGTGGAGGGGTTTGGTGGACCTTCCAATTCTTTTCAAGAGAATTTGAGACCTTACAGAATGCAGCTCCACTTCAGGATATCTGGCAAAAGGCAGGACTACAAGCTTACTTCAGTGCAGCTCTACCTAAACCCGACTTCCTCAGGTGCTACTATTTGATTGCTACGTTGAAACCTACCGGGGATAAAGATCATTCAGGCACATTCTGGGTGCCCTCCTTATCCAATCTGGAGGAGATGAGGAAGTTTGAATTAAATGTAATGTTAATCAGGGAAGCCCTTCAAATGTATGGCACTCATGTGCCTTCAGATCGCGACCCCTTGATACCAGAATCAATGAAAAGCAATAGAGTCAAGAAGCTCAAAGAAATGTGCGCCCTCACCCCCAACATCGCCATACCCCTGCGGATGTGCCTCCAGCACTTCGCATTTCCCGCTCAGGACCGTTTCACTCAGCCTCACAAGAAGATATGGTACGGGTTATATTTAGCAGAGACCGGAAGCTTGCCCATTAAGATGCCGGTATGGATCTTAGATCAGGTATATGAGGCTGGCAAGCGGGGGGCGAGGAAGCCCACTTTACATGGTTGTTGAGCACTGACAAGGATCATCTACAGATGTCTGGCATATGATGTGCCAGTTGCTCGAGCCCTAAAGTATGCACACCTGGAGCTGTTCAAAGGGCGAAAGTCAAGGAGTCAGCCTGCAAAAAGAATGCATGGATCCCTTTCACAGGTCCTGATCCCTCCAGAAGCCACCGCCGAAGTCTCCACTAGAGAGGAAGCCCAGGTGGCACCTATCACAATCCACCTCCAAGCGTCTCAACCAAGAGAGGTGGTACAGCCCACTCCTTCTGCCCCTCCACTACCTACCGATGCAGAATTTGCAGCGATGGCCACCTTCACAGAGGACCCAAACTTTGATTTTGAAAGATTTCTGCAGACGGTCCCCCTATCCGACAGTGAGGATTCCCTTGACAATGTGGGTCCGGGCACATCTGCCCAAAGAGAACAGCCACGGGGCGAGACGAGCAGAGTACAGGGGGAAGGAGTGGCACAACATCCTCATGACCAAAACACACAAGTACAGGAAGGCGCACACAGAAATGACCCGCAAGACAGTGAAGAGGAGGCCCCTGCCTACACAGCACAACTCAGACGGCTGTACAAGACAATCAAGCAGGTACAGAGAAGACATAAGATGACAGAAGAAGCAAATAGGGCCCTAGTAAACCAGATGTTGCAGTCAGAGCATATCGACCCCCATTTTATAGAATCGCTAAATCTTTTGGCGGACACCTGTGGCATCAGTGAAGCAATGAGAACCTTGGTCTATCGAGAGAACCCTGTTTATGATCAAAGAAGAATTGATACACGGCCTCGACAAGGAAAGATGATTCAGATGGAAGTATCTATCGCGTTAGCTACGTCCACATCAGAAGATGTTCACATGATTAGCCCTAGGCCCAATGATGAACCGGAGGAAATTACGCATGCACCATCCCCCCCATCATCTCCTATCCCACCCTCAGAGCCTCTCTCCACGTGTCTTTCTACACAATCATTCTCCTCCTATAGTGAGACCATTGTACACACCCCCGTTTCCACTTTCCTTCCTTCACCCTCATCCATCTCCGTCACTCAGATTTTTGAACCCCAACTAGGTCACCCTTCCTTCCTCCATGCCTTTGGACAACCATCTGCCACTAGACAGACTCTTTCCCTTCCTTTACCCTCCACCCCTCCATTTCCTCCCTTCCAAACTCTACCTACCCCGTCCCTTGTAACTGCCTCGGGCTCCACACTAATCACCCAACCCTCCTTCTGGACCCAACTTGTAAACATTCTTCAACAGGTTGATGAACATAATAAAAAGTCCCTCCCCCAAATTCACTTCCCCACATTCACAGCCACCACTATCACACCACCCACCATCTCGGTGTTCACATTTCACGAATCACACTCTCTCATGTCCGACCCCATGGACATCTCACCATCCGCTGGGTCACCCACCACCACTGTTCTCACAACACCATCACAGGTTATTACACTCACATCACCACTTCCACACACGATAGGCACAACATCCACTTTTCCCATTCCCACTTCCCAACCCCCTGCATCTTCCATCCTTACCCCCGCATCCACCTCATTTAGTCTTGCACTCGACACCATGCTCGAAGCTGCCACTCAGCTTAAGCAGGAATATACATTATTGGAGGAAAATAACAAAGCGCTTTGCACCCTCTCAGCAACACTCCAAGAGCGTGTCAATGCTTTGGAGTCCAGCCATACGGAGTCACAAAGCAAAATATCTGCCCTCGAACATGCAAATGCGCAACTCAAAGCGAGGCATATGGAAGAGAACAAAGCCATGGAGGAACAGCTGCGAGATCAAATGGGCCGCAATGCAAGGCTTCAACGAAACATGGCCTTGCTACGACGACATCTGGCGGCAGCTCAAGAAGAGAACAGACGGCTTCAACAACAAAACCAAGAGAACCTCGAGGCTGCCATGGAGAACACCCCGGGAGTACCCATAGACCCGGCTAAATTTCAAGCTGTTCCCTCAGAAAGCATACAACAGATCTTGGAAACTTATGCCAATCTTTTAGAAGCACATGATCAGCTTGCCGACCAGCTGAAGGACCTACAGAGACCCCAAGAGTCTACACCACACCAACGGGAACCTAAAGAGATGACTGACGCTGCTACTTCACCTGAACCTGAACATTCAACGACCAATGACGTACTGGAGTTACGGCAACAGATTGCAGAATTAAAATTGAAGTTGATGCAGTACGAGCGACCTCCTTCCCCACCAGAGCAACCGTTAGAAGAAGAAGCAGTTACTATTCCAGTGGAGGAAGCATTCGACGACACCTACGAGCCTCAACCATTCCCAGGAGGACGCGTCACAGAAGAAGGTCAAGATACCTATGAGGAACCCCCATCGGCATGGATGAAACAGGTAGAGGAAATGGGGCAAACTCATCAGGAACGGATATCCACTCAGATGCTGGCAATGAAGGCCATTGAGGACACCATCCTTCACTCAGAGTACTTCAGGCACATTGCCTCTAGACGCCTTATCACTAGCTCAGAATTACAATACAAGCCCTATTTTGTATTGTTGGCCGACTACAACGCAGAAATCAAAAGAGTCACCAACAAGTGCCCAACATTTGCCACACAGTTCGAACCAGAAGATATACCAGAAGCGGCACGAAAAGGGGCCATATTCCAACCAACTTGGAGGCAGAAGTTACTCGAAACTTACCCAGAAATGCTTCGAACATGGGATCACGCCCCCATGCATTTGAAGTACAATCCGTGTTTTGGGCCAGTGCAAAGACGAAGATCATGGAAAGCTTTTGCAATCAAGGTTCAGAATAACGCGAACTGTAAAGAATGGCTCAATTACCCCGCCATCGCCCCCCCAACCGGTACTCCCACAGTGTCATACATGATTGCAACCATCAGACATTGGATACCACGTCTCCACCCGATGCCAGATGTTGCTGCCCAGATGATGCTCAAGATCTTCGATATGATGCAGGTCGTACTCAAAACTTTTCGCAATGTATGCCGTATTCAACCTCCTATTCCCGGGTTTATTAATGGTAACTACGACCTGCTATATGATATGAGCACAACCCCGAGCATACGAGTGGCTTACGCATGGCATGCACGCATAAGATATCTCCCTGCCTGCTACAAGCAAACATTCGACGATATGTTCACCACGGGGTTTTGGGAGGCACATTCAGAGGTATTCGCGCCACGGCCTACGCATTTACTCCATCTTTTCGCATGCGAGCAAACAATGCATTCCGAGCTTTACATGATGCCACAACTTGACATGCCTGGTACAGTTGATTGGGAGGCTTTGCAACGAGACCTGGTCAGAGGTTTAAGAATCAAAGAACAAGAATTGGCAACCGACCTCCTGCAGAAATACATTGATCAAACTGTGGAAGAGGTCTGTCAGAGGCGACAGACCCTAGGGGGGGGAGAGTGTTGACAGGATACGGGAAGAAGCAAGTATGGACACACATGCAGATCTAGCACTGAGGCAACCCTTCATTTTTTTCAAAACCCTCACATCATTTTAAAGTGATTCTCATCACTACAAACCCTTGTAAATATCATTTCACCTTTTTGTAGCTCCATTTTGTACAAGCCGAGGAGTCCTCGAGCTTGGGGAGCCTTAGAAGTAGTTGCCTGTCAATTTTCATAATTTTTAGATCTCGTTTGGGCCCTCAAATAAGCCCTGGAACCTAATTTTTAACTAGGCCGGACACTAGGTCTGGACAGGGCCAAAGCTAGTCAAAAACTATAAATAGAGCTAGAGAGCTCATTTTTGGAGAGCTTCTTGTAGTTTAAGCTTGTATGAGAACTTTCTTGCAATAGAAGTGATTCCATTGTCTTACTCTCTTTGATCTTGCCGTGTGTGCGCGTGTGTGTGTATGTGTGTGCATGCTTGTGTGCTTCTCACTCACGCACTTGTGCCTCCACTTGCTCGTGGTCTTCATACCATCCTCACGTCTTCCTGGATTGACATTAAAGGAGGTGCTACTCATCACTGAGCTACATCAGGGTACCCATTTTGTCAATAAAGTCCTGCAGGAAATCTTCAACAGGTATAGAATTCTACATAGGACCTCTTGTGCTTACTATCCAAGAGCCAATGGACAGGTTGAATCGACAAATAAGGTTTTAATCTCAATGTTAAGAAGGGAGTGTATGTTACAGCCCACTTCATGGGGTAGTGCTTATCAAGGTACACTATGGGCATACAGGTTAGCCTACAAAGAGGCCACCGGATATTCTCCTTTCCAACTGGTTTATGGCATATTGCCCATTGAGCCTTTTGAATTTTTACATGGATCGCCTAAGATAGCATTCATGCAGGGAAAGAAGGATTGTGATGTCTCTTAGAGGCTAGGAGCACTACATAAAGTGGAGGAGATTCGTCTACTAGCAACGAAACAATTGGTAGAGACTCAGATGAAGAGGAAGGAGGCACATGATCGACATCTGTGGAACAACAACATTGAAGCAGGCATGTTAGTTCTTCTCCATAGACCTCATCTTCATACACAGCTGAGAGGAAAATGGCTTCCACATTGGGAAGGACCTTATAGAGTCAAAACAATGCTAAATTGGGGTGTTGTGGAGTTAGAGACGCTGAAAGGAGAGGCCTTGCCACTGGTCAACATATCAAGGCTCAAGGCCTATCATCAACACACTTGAAGAAGTATGGATCACCTGGAACCTGCAATATTTGTCCAGGTTGTACATAGTCTTTTCTCGTCATTTTTACTTAAGTTTTAGTAGTTTTTCTTATCCATTTCATGCTTGTTTCTTGAGTTTTTAGCAAATTTAGTAGCCATTTCATCAACTTTGCAAATGTACAATTTTTGGAATTTCTAGGCTTTTTTTTCATAATTTTTCAAGCAATTTTTAGAATTTTCTAGCATTTTTTCTCGTTTTTCATGTGTCTTTTTCTTGCCAAATTTGAAGAATAAAGGAAGCTCTCTGTGATTTTGAGTGAAGAAACTGGCCTAAACCTGTAGGAAATTTTTTCAGAATTTTTTTAAGATTTTTTGGATTTTTTTTGCCTTTTTTTTTTGGATTTTTTATGTATTTTTTTCAGTTTTTTTCATAATTTAAAAAAAAAAAAAGAGAGGCCCCCCCTAAGCGTTTTCTTTTTTCCAAATTTATTATAAAAAAAAAAAGCCCCCCCCCTAGGCGTTTTCTTTTTTCCAAATTAAAAAAAAAAAACCTCCCCCCTCCCCCCCCCGCCCACCCGCCCGCCCGCCCCCCCCGTTCTGACAGCCCCCTCCCCCCCCCCCCCCGCCCCACCCGCCCGCCCGCCCCCCCCCCCCCCCCCCCCCCCGTTCTGACAGCCCCCCCTCCCCCTCGCCCCCCGTTCTGACAGCCCCCCCCCCCACCCCCGCCCCCCGTTCTGACAGCGCCCCCCCCCCCCCTGGCCCCCCGTTCTGACAGCCCCCCCCTTCCCCCCTTTTTTTTTATTTTCTTTTATTTTTATTTTTATTTATTTATTTTTATTTTAGTTTATTTTATTTTTTATTTATTTATTTATTTTATTTCATTTTCTTATTTATTTTTCTTTTTTTTTACATTTCTATCTGAGCGTTGAGAAAAAAAAAAGCATCATTTTATTTTTATTTTCTTTTACTTTTTTTTTTTTTTTTACATGCCTCAAATCTTTTGGCTCTGGATTGTGCCTAGGTTGGCCGTTTTTTACAAAAATGGAGTCACTTTCATGTTTTTTGGCACCTCTGGACTCAGTTTTTGACTTTATTTTTATAAATTCCCACTTTTTCTATGACTTTTGGTCCAAACCCACATGTTTTGACAACCTTTATCACATTTTTTTATTTCACCAATTTGTCCAAATGGTCTATTCTCACCTTGTCTTACCTTATGTTTAATAATATCCCATATGTACCCTTTGTAGCCCTCCAGTTTGATCATTTTAGCCTCCTCCCGACCCCTGATTCCTACTCACAATCCCTCCCTTTACCAATATGCCCAGCCACATCCTTACCCCTCCCTGCCCTTCCATCTTCGCACCCTCAGCCCTCCCTTCCCCTTCCTTTCTACCCTCCCATTGCCCCCCTTTTGCTTTTCCATTCCAAAATCCCAATTTTGGTTCTTCTCTGGTGCTTGTTCTCTCCTGCTTTTGGTGGAATTGGTTCTTGCTCAGATGTCCTATTCGAGTTTTTGCAGCTCTATTTTCATGGTGATCCGAGTTTTAGCTATAGCTCTCCGGGACGGAGAGCACATTAGGTGGTGGGCAACTGTTGAGCCCATAAAAGTCATGTTGGTATAGTCAAAGTCAAGGTCAAAGTCAACTAGTCAAAGTCAACAAGGTCAAGGTCAAAGTCAACAGGTGCAAAGTCAAAGTGCTAAAGTACAGGTGTCAAAGTGCACAGGTAGTGCACAATTAATTGTCCACAAAGGGTAAATTGGAGAAAGTGGGTTGCAGGTTGCAGAGGTATTTTCTCTAATTTCCCCAAGGTTCAAAGTGTGTTTTAAAGTGTTTTGGAAGGTTCAGGTGAAACCCCCCTTATGTGCAAAAGTGAAGACTTAAAAGGAAATGTGAAGGTATGTGAAGCGACAGCGTACGCACAGGTGGAAATATGGCCTCCCAATTAAAATTTTGGTTTTAGTCTAAGGTCACTACAGGACAAAACAGTGAGTCGTTCGCTGCCACTTGTAAAGACAATCTTGGGGCATCAAAGTGAGCACCAAGATGCTAGGAGCGTACGTGATCGACACACTCAAATGAAGGCAAGGACTATTCTTGGAGGAATCTTAGAGTAAGCAGGAGAAGCATAGGCTAAGTGAAGCAAGAGAGAGAAGTGCAAGAGTCACCAGTGTGCGACGCAGAGAAGTGGAAGTGAAGGAGTGCATAGGGAGTGCCTAAGGGATTGTGCAGAGAGTGCTAAGCTAGTCCCCCCAAGTATCTCAAGGTCCCATTGCAGTGGGCACGTGCCGACAGAAGGTATTCACTCCTCCCCCTTTGTGGAAGCTTGGTGCAAGGTGTGCACAAGGATAAGCTTGAAGCAGGTGGAGGTCTGGTGCAGAGGAGGCCGGCGGCAAGAAGACTTTGGGATATTGGGTATTTTGTAATTGGGCACTCTGTGGGATTGTGCACAGAGGTATTGGCTTGTCTTGTACTTCAAATATTGTAATTGTCTTACTGTAATCAATCGGAAGAAGCTTCCAGGTGTATTTTCTCTTCTTGTTTCTTCCCTTTTCTCCTACAAACCCTCAAACTCCTTCTTGTCTAAGAATCCACCAACAGATTCCAACCATAAGGCTCAAATTCTTCATCTTTAAATTCTTGTGGTATGTAGCTTTCATCTTGTGATTTCCTTTCTCCTTGACAATCTCCTTTTCTTAACATCCTTTTTTTGTCTGTAAGTTTCCTTATCATATTACATTTCCAAATTGATGATTCTGTCTCTTCTGATCTTCACTCCCTGATTCTTCACTCAATTCCTGATTTGGATGTACTTTGAACCATTCTTGAGGGGACATATCACAATATTGACCATTTCTTAAATTCACTCTAGTTATCCTTCCTTTGCTTTGGAGATATAGGCAATCATTACCCCAATCTTGCACAATTTGCATTTGTCTCATAAATGGTCTTCCTAGGATAAGTTCATATGAAGTGGATTGTGGGAATTCAACTATGGCAAAAGTATGCTCTATCTCTATTCCACATATTTCCACAATCACCTTTTCCCATATTCCTAGGGGTTTTTCTATGTGTCCATCTGCAAGTTGTAATCTCATTTTAGTGGGTATTAACTCATTTTTTCCCCATTTTTCCCAAGTTTGTTTAGTCATGATAGCCATTCCTGATCCACTGTCTAATATAGCCTTGTCATGATTCTCACCAAATTGTATTCTCAGAGTTGAGTTTCCTTCCTCCCCTTCACAATACCCTCCTATTTTATCAATAGGTATGTACAATAACTCTTCCAATTCTTGTTGCTGTGGATCTAGGTTCTTTGACTTTGTTTCCCATTTTTTCATATTGTGTTATATATATATATATATATATATATATATATTGTAAGTGAGGATTTTGTTTTACTATTTCCTCCATCGTGGTGTGGTATAAAATGGTACAGTGTTTGTCTATATTGATTTGGAAGGTTATTTGTGAATTATCTTCCTGATCAATAGTTTTCCTGTTTTCTGTTGCACTTGCTCCTTCAACTATTGTTTGATAATTGTATGGTTCCCCCATTTTGAGTTGTGCTTCTTGTATGATTTATTTACATCTTTGCATCCTTTCATCCTCTAAATCTGGCATAGGATATGCCATCACATGATCTGTAGGATTTGGTCCATCTTGAATTCTCCCTTTGTATGCTCTTATCAGAGTCTCCAGACTTTGTGTTTTTTGTCTCTTCCTGAGTCTGTGTATTTTGTGGTTGGCTAATGTTTGACTGTTCCATAGTTTCTTCTTCCAAATTTTTACCCATTCTCATTTTCCTTTCCCATCTTCCTTTTTGTCTATTTTTCTTTTCTTTTGTGAGTATCCTTTGTTGTTTCTTGTTGTTTAGCTTTTGCTCTTGTTATAGCATTTACAGTCACCTGGTCATGGTCACTCAATTCTTCTTGCTCCATTATATTAACTGTTTTTAATGGTATGTTACTAGATGTGTTCTGTTGTTTTTTTAGGGTTTCTTGGACAATCCTTTATTAAGTGTTCCCTGCCACAATCCTTGCAATAGGCTCCTTCTATTCTTAGTGTAGGAGGTTGTGGGCAGTCTCTAATGAAATGTTCTCCCCCACATCTATAACAAGTTATTTTTTTACTCCCTTTGAATTGAGGTTTCTGATTGGACATGTAATTATTAGTTATGTACATGAATGTGGTTGTGTCCATTTCAATTCTCCCATTTCCCAAATCCTGGGCTTGCAGTTCTGGTTCTCTCTGTTCATATCCTTCCCATTCTTCTTGATATCCTTCATTCCAATGATAACCCTCTCTGTAAGATGATCTAAGTCTTGAGCTTTCTTCTTCTATTGGTGTGTATTTCACTGGTACTACATTTGTTGGTAAAGGTGGTTGTTGTCCAAGTAGAGGTCTTGGTTGCTCAACAAATCCAGATTCTCTTTGCAAGATGTGTTGGTTCACATATTCCCTTTCTTTAATGGGTTGTTTATTGTAGAAGCATTCTTCTCTGGTATGATTTGTTCATTTTCTTTCTAATGTATAGTATTTGAGTGTTTTTCTATCTTGCAAATGTTGTGGTTTTTTATAAGGACATTGTTGAACCAAATGATTTTCTCCACACTTATAGCATTTCTTATTTGTTGCTATCCTAGTGTTTATCAAATTTGTCTTGGTGCTAACTTCTAGGGCTTTAGCAATGGCTTGTGCTAATTCTTCTGCTGGTGGGATTTTATCTTCATTTGTTCTCGGTTGATCAAATGCTAGTAGATCTTGTCCTCTGTTATCCTCCAAATCTATTTCCTCTTTCACACATGCTCCTAGGTCAGGACATCTCCTATAATACACAAAGGTTCTTAATTGTGCACTTCTCAGTACTTCTATGAATAGAGATACTTGTCTTGCCATGGATGGTACCTCCTCTCTGGGACATCTATCAATGTATTGCTTGAATCTCCTAGCTTCCTCTCTGACATTTTTACCTTTTTGCTGTTTAAAGCTATGTATCAAGGTAGTTGTACTATGTTTTATTCCAGTTTTTGAGAATTCCCCTATGAAGGCTTCAAGGAAAGATTCAATATCTAGATACATTTCCTTTCTCAAGGGAATGAACCAAGATAGTGCAGGTCCAGTTAAGGTTAGACCAAATGCTTCAAATTGTACTTTGTAATCCTCAAATTCTTTTGCCCTAATTAATTGTCTAAATTCTGCAGCATGAGCATGAGGATCAGAATATCCTTCATATTGATTCTTCATGCATTTAGCTACTTGATAGGGCCTAAGCATTCTTCCATGATTTTGCCACTGATGTCTCCTTCTGAATGGAAAATCATTAATTCCTTTTGCTTCTCTTTCAAAAGGATTTGGGGAAGTATGTATTCTCCTACCTTGTTGTTGTTCAATATTATTGTGAGTTTCATTTTGTCTTGGCAAGTTTGGTTGCCCTAGGTTTTGTTCCCAAGGTCTCTTGTCTGCACACTGCCCTAAATCATTAGAGTTTTCTGGATCCTGTGAGAAGATGTATACACATCCCTGTCTATCCTCATATCTGCCATCCTTAAATTGTGCCACTGGTGTTATATTTAAGGGAACTTTTAAGTTTCTCAACCTAATGAGAAACTTATGCATCCCATCCTGATACACATAGGTTCGAAACCTGTTTGTATACATATATTTGAAAATATTTCTATAATCACTAGTTTCAGAAGGTTCATTGTTTCATTTAGGTTTTCCATGTTATTTTCTTGCCCTAAATCTTTTTCTTGTAAATTTCCTATTACTAGCTCTCTCTCCTTCCTTTTTAACTCTTGTTTATCAGGTGTAAACAATTTATTACCAGATCTCAGAATCATCCAACTAAATCACGATTCTGTGAAGAGAATCGTGTTTTCCACGATCCTATGAATAAGATCGTCTTTTTTATTATCTTGAGAGAATTCTAGATTTTCTCACGATTCTGTGAAAAAGAATTGTCTTTTTCACGATTTTTTGGATATTCTAAATTTTCCACGATTCTATGAATGGAATCGTGTTTTTCACGATTCTGTGGATAAAATCGTGTTTTTCACGATTCTGTGGATAAAATCGTGTTTTTCACAATTTTGTGGATAAAATCGTGTTTTTCACGATTTTGTGAAGAAAATCACAATTCTATGAAGGGAGTCGTGTTTTTCATGATTCTCTGGATAAAATCATGTTTTTCACGATTTTGTGAGTAAAATCGTGTTTTTCACGATTCTATGAAGACAATCATGATTTCCACGATCCTGTCAAGGAAATCATGGTTTTCCACGATCCTATGAATAGAGTCGTGATTTTCATGATTCTGTGAATAGAATCGTGTTTTTCACGATTTTGTGAAGGGAATCGTGTTTTTCACGATTCTCTGGATAAAATCATGTTTTTCACGATTCTATGAAGACAATCGTGATTTCCACGATCCTGTGAAGGGTCGTGATTTTCACGATTTTGCGAAGGAAATCGTGATTTTCACGATTCTGTGAAGGAAGTCGTTATTTTCACGATTTTGTGAAGGGAATCGTGGTTTTCACGATTCTGTTCCCAGACAATTGTGATTGCTCACAATCGTTAAAAAACACGATTTTCTTATGAAAATCGTATTCTGGGAATCGTGATTTTTTGTTTGAATAGGGAATCGCGATTTTGTGTTTGATTAGAATCGCGATTCTGTCAAAATTTTTTGTAAATTTTTTACTTTTGATTTTCTCGTAAATAATGACATGCAATAATGAACTTGTAACAAAATAATGATTTTTCCTATCAAAAACTTCAAAAATCAGAAAGTCGCGATTTCGTGTTTCTACAATTTTCTGTGTTTTTTGTGCTTTTATCAAAAGGTGAAACTTGAAATCATGCAAAAACTTGTTGTAAACAAACTACCTTACTGCCTTGTTGAGAAATGTCCAAAAGATTTTATATTTGCAAAAAATCGTGATTCTGATAGCTCCTCTCACCCTCTCTTCCACTCAAATGAATTTTTTTCTGAGATTTCAGGCTTTTATAGTCTTCAGACAATCGCGATTGTGTGTGATTTTCACCAAATTTTCAATTCTTTCTGTATGATTCTTGTACTTTAGCAATTTTTTAATTTAATTCACAAATCTTATCCTTTCCAATAAAATTTGCTCTCTTTATTCTACTGATGAAAATCGCGATTCTATACCCAATTTTCCAATTTAATCACTTGATGCTCAATTCTTACTGAAATTTTAAAAATTTTGATTCTCTTTACTCATACAACTTATGAAACCTCTTAAAATCACTTACCTCAGTACCCAATAGTGCAAAATAGGTCAAATTCTTTATCTTACTGAAAATCACGATCATATGAAGAGAATCATGTTTTTCTCTGAACTTCCAGCTTTTGCACTTTTTGACTTCTCTTTCCACTTGGTCTTATCCAATGTTCTTCACCAACTCCAGATCACTTGTCACCTGCAATTATACATCACTAAACTAATTCAAAAAAACTTTTTGGAAAACTTAAACAACAACTTCTACTCTAGACATTTTTTTTATTTTCTTGCCATTTCCAAATTTTTTCTTTCACTTTTCCCTTTCCACTTTCAAACAAAAATCCTCCTGTGCAACTCTCTAAGAAAAAAGAAATTTGTTTTGAATTTTTAATGAATTTTATGAATTTTTTTAATATTTTGCCCTAAATCAAGGTAAACACTTCACTTAGGGTTTTCTTGTTTCAAGATCCATTGATCCTTTGTTTCACGATTGGTTATACTCTTTTATGCTTACAATCTAATCAGTATAGAAGTAAAGCTTTCCAAGAAAATTTGTGCTAAGAAGTACAAGTATCAATTCATGCAAAGATAAACTCAATTACCTTTCTTTTTTCAAGAGCCAAACAAATTTTTTATCTATTTTGCACATAGCTACTTTACTTGACTTTCCTCATTGCAATCATGTCATCTTTTCCAAGATTAACAAATTTTCTTGGTACTTAGTCAAAAAGCACTCTAAATATGCAAAGATAGTCACATTTTACCTTTCCTCTAACAATCTTGATTCAATTTTTTCCTCACACCTGCACTTTACTCTTAAAAGGAATGAGCAACTATCAATTTGCAAGAATTTCACAACCTCTTCTATCCCAAAAGGTTAACTCATGCTTTCTTTTCCCAAAAGACAAGCAAAGAAACCTACCTTTTCATTTTCCTTTCTTGATTATAGAGTAGTACCTTTTCAATGTGTTCAAATACCATCAACAATGGAAGATCCAGAAAGGTCCAAAACTTCAATGAAGCTTTTGCTTTGTTCCCCGGCAAGGGTGCCAAAAAAATGTTTGTTGTTACCCTTTGGAGTTGTCCTCTCCAATCATTTTAGCATAAAGGATCAACCACACATCTTTAAATTGTCAATCCGGGAAGTATGCAAAGACCACAGCCCCTTCTAGTTAATGGAATCCAATAACAAGAGTTAAATGACTGTTTTTCTAAGAAATTATGAAGATGAAGAGAAATATCTGGGGTTTTGATTATCTTGAGCTAAACAACAGTATTTTCAATGATCTTGGTGCCTAAAGTGTGCCATTTTCTCAACGGAACACAATTATGAAGTCAAATCTAAAAAACAGTACCTGTATCACACAGACGAGACAATCGCGATTCTATGAAAACTGAGGATTTTCATTTCCAGCTTTGTTCTTCTGCACTTTCTTACTGAATACACTAAGAATCACCTCTCCTCATACACATTACTCAGAAATACACAACTAAAGCTCACAAGTTCCATGGATACACAAAGAATAGACTCAACAAATCAAAAAAAAGTACATGAAAGAGAGAAACACGATTTTCTGCAGGAGAGCTCTTCTCATTACTTGGATAGCAAAAATAATACAACCAACCCTCTCAAAATAGAGAAAATTATCTTTTATACATTTTCAAGTGTCCCTTTTCACACTTGAATTTTGGTCTTTTTCCCTTCTAATCTAAAAATATGCTATCAAAGAGCTTCCAAAATTTCTAGAAAAACTACATATGATTCTAATTTACATGAGGAAGACTCTTCCTCATTTTTACATCATTTGCATAAATATTTCTACAATTTTTTTACATTTTACTAATATTTTCCTTCAAAAAATGCTTCTTCTAACACCAAATAAAGAATTTCTTTATGGGAAAATTCTATTGGAATTACATCAAAGGAGACAATGAAGCCCCCTTGTATTTACAAAAGAAGAATTTGGATTGCACATCAGTCAAGAGCAAATGAAGAGTGGAATCAAGAAGCATGGAAGATAATGTATTGGTTTTTTGTTAGCATACAAAATAGCATGATTGGGCACATACAAGATGTCAATAATCCAAAAGAGGATTCAAACAGTTTGGTCACATTGTATCAAACCAATACAAAGGCACAAAAATGTAACTCAAGAATTAGTTGCATACATAAGAGAAAAAGAGCATGTTGGTAAGTGACTACACCTTAAAAATCAAAAGTATATGTGAGTAACTTACTTGCATCTATTGGTGTCAATGTAGATGATGATGGTGATAAGGTTGAAGTGTGCCTTTATGGTTAGGGAGTTGCATATAAGTAGTTCAGAACTTCTATTCAAACCAGAAGAATATTCCAAATTTTGTTGAACTTTTGTTCATGTTGATAATTGAAGGAAAGAACCTTGGTGAAGACTCAAAGTCCCAAGGAAAATCTAGTTCTAAGCAGGTACTATACTCTAGCAAAGGAAGAGGTTGAGGTAGAGGCTTCAAAAGTAGAAGAGGAATGACAATTTTGAGGTCGAGGGAGCCAAAGAGGCCATAGAAATTTCCAAAGAAATGATTCTCATAATGAAAGTAAAGAATGTTAGAATCTTGATAAACTCAATCACTTTGAACATGGTTGTAGGTTGAAGAATAAAAATTGTAAAAAACAACAAAACAAGTATGCATCCATAAGTGCAGATGATTTGGAGTTGTTTATGTTGGAGCATCATATGATGAACACAATGTCTACTGATGTTTCAAAATCAAATGG
Organism: Ceratopteris richardii; assembly: GCA_020310875.1. Lineage (NCBI taxonomy): Eukaryota > Viridiplantae > Streptophyta > Polypodiopsida > Polypodiales > Pteridaceae > Ceratopteris > Ceratopteris richardii. The sequence continues at coordinate 184,874,571 of CM035418.1, read as the reverse complement.
CAATGTCTAGTACCTTGATTCAAGTGCTTTGAATAACAAGATAAGCCATGCAAAAAGTAAGAGTTCTTAGATTTGTTGAAACAAGTGATGATACATCATTGAGCATACAAGAAACATAGCATTGTTCATGGATGATGGGAAGGTAAAACATCTTGTTTGTTGAAGTTAGACGTCTATGAAAGCACGTGAACAGCACAAGGAAGAAGACACAATATTGAATGTATTACCACTAGAATGTACAAAGATATGTAGCCCGTTAGGGCAATAGGCGTATATACGAGCCAAGGGAAAAAAACCTCCTAAAGAGGGAAAAAAGTTCCCTGACGGTCCTAGAGTGTTCACACACATCACTACCTAAACATATCAACAAATCCCCCCTGGGAGTGATGCGGTGAACAAGGAGCTTGCACTCATGTATAAGGAAGTGCCAACCTATGTGGAATCGATCCACAAAAGGAAGTAAGCCCAAAGCTTTGCAGAAAGCTTCAAATTTCTCCCTAGGCAGAGACTTCATGAAAAGGTGTGCAATGTTCTCTTGCGTAGGCACATATGCCAAGCTGATCTCTCTAGCGGAGAACCTCTCCCTAACATAATGATAATGCACCTCAATGTGCTTACTGCGAGCATGGAACACAGGGTTCCTCACAACTGCCAATGCACTCTGACTGTCAGTGAAGATGGTGGTGGTTGAAGACTGACCAACACGCAAATCAACCATAAGGCCTTTGAGCCACACACACTCAGCAGTCGCTATGAAAGCTACCCTATACTCAGCCTCACAACTAGAAGTGGCCACAGTAGGCTGCCTCTTGCTCAACTAAGATATACATGAGCTACCAAGCATGAAGCAAAAGCCACTAGTGGACACACGAGTGTCATAGCAAGCAGCCCAATCACTGTCAGAAAAAGCATGCCAATTTGGCGATAGTGATCCCCCTTTGGGATAAGACAATCCAAGTAGTCGGGTACCACTCAAGTAGCGAAAGATGTGCTTAACCGCCTTCCAATGCTTAACACATGGGCAATGCATAAATCTGTTAATCTATGAGATGGAAAACTCAATATCTGGCTGAGTAATGCATAAGTAAATCAAGCATCCAACAGCTTGTTGATAGAGAACAGCATCAAATGCATCTCCAGCATCATGAAGACTCAGTCATAAACTTGTCTCCATAGGAGTGGCAATAGGCTTACAATCTTCAAGGCCAAAACGCTGCAATAATGTGCCAATATATTTAATTTGACACAAAGTCATTCCGCCATCAACTTGCATAAACCGAATGCCCAAATAATGATGCAAATGCCCCAAATCAGAAATCTCAAATGAGGCATGAAGATCGGCCTTAAAATCAGCAAATGCTTCTCAATAGGACCAGTGAGTAGCATCTCATCAACATAGACAACAATGATCAAAAGCACATCATTAGCATGCTTAACATATAAGGTGCTTTTAGTTGGACTGCTCTCAAAACCATGTGCAATCAGATAGGCATGCATCTTTTCATACCAAGCATGTGGTGCTTGCTTTAAACCATATAATGCCTTCTTTAACATGCACACCTGGTTTTCATGTCCTTTCTGCACAAAACCACGGGGTTGAAAAACATACGCCTCTTCATGCAAGACATCATTCAAAAATGTTGTTTTAATCTCCAACTAATGTACATTCCAACCATGATGAGCTGCAAGTGCATAGATGCTACAAACAGTAGTCATTTGGCGTGTAGGTGCAAAGGTCTCATTAAAATCGATGTTTCTTTCCTGCGTATAACCCTTTGCAACAAACCTAGACTTATACATATCAATTGTTCCATCATGCTTACGCTTCAGCTTGTATACCTAGTTAGTGCCAATGGCCTTCTTGCCACGAGGCAAGTCACATAAATACCACGTATCATTCTTCATTATAGCATCATATTCAGATTGCATAGCCACCATCCAATTTTCTGAATTTTGTGCTTCATCAAACAAAACAGGCTCATTCTCATCAAGAGACTAGATGCAGCCATAGCATAGCAATGTGATGCAAAACAGGCACTATGAGAGCTTGAACGAGGATGATATAATAGAGGTGCATCTAATTTGTTGTCACGCAAAGTTTGCGCAAGCCATTTTGGCATAGTTTTTGCCTCCTCAATATCAGTTCCCTCGTCAACAAGTGCATCATGTAAATCTGCATCACAAATAGAATGATCTATATCATCACACGAAACCTGCAATGGCTAAGAAGTTTCCTCATTAGGACCAGCACTAGACTGTCCACCCGTGAAAAGAGGCAGCAAAGTATCATACATGTCTTTGGAGCTAACAGATGTCTCTTTCGTACATGAAAGTAAAGGTTGAATAGCATCTTCCACAAAAAAACATCACCGCTAACCAAAATGCATTTAATCTATGGGTGATACAGACAATAGCCTTTGCTTTTAGAACTGTACCCAACAAAAATACATTTTACAGGTTTATCATCCAATTTTTTGCGATGTTGTTCAAGCACTAATGCATATGCCAAACAACCAAAAACACACTGATGAGCAACAGATGGCTTGCAACCATGCTAAGCCTTATATGGAGTGATAGAATGAAGTGCTTTAGTGGGACACCTGTTAAGAGAGTCTCAAGCCAAAAACTATGTGGTAAAGCCTGACTCTTGACCATACACTCGCCATCTCCATGAGTGATCTATTCTTCTGTTAAAAAACTCCATTCTGTTGAGGTGTATACGGCACTGTATACTGATGTTTTATCCCACGTTTAGCCAAAAATGCATTAAAGTCAGAAGACATATATTCCTCCTCTCGATTAGAACGAAGGGTGCCCATTTTACATGCTGACAAATTTTCATCCAAAACCAGAAACTGTTTGAAGCACATAAACACTTCAGACTTTGCCTTCAATGGATACACCGATGCATGCCTAGAAAAATCGTCAATGAAAGTCACAAAGTAAAGATAGTTCCCAAAAGAAGGTGTCTGCATAGGACCACAGACATCAATATGAAAAAGCTGCAATTTCTAAGTAGCCCGAAATGAACCATCTTTTGGGAAGGAGGAAATCTGCATTTTGCCCAAAATACAGCGTTCACATACATGTTCATCGGGTGCCTCAAGTTTGGGCAAAGCAGACACCATTTCAGATTTCTGCAAGCGTAGCAAACTAGCAAAATTCAGATGACCAAAGGGTGCATGCCAAAGCTTTGCATCTAACATAGCCTGAGAATCATGTATTGCACATGTTGAATCATTCACACAGCTTTCATAGTCTATGAGCTTATACAGCCCACGACATAAAATGCCAAAAGTAATAATCACGTCACCATTTGACAGATCATGGATTGTATACCTATCATCAATAAATCTCACAACCAAGCCAATCTTGGCTAAAGCCAAAATTGATAACAGATTCTTCTTGACCCCTGGCACAAATAAAGCATCTGACAAAGTAAAAGAACTACCATCAGTAGTGGTCAGAATGATCTTACCGACTCCCATAACAAGATAAGAGTTGTTGGCACATGTAACAGTATTCCTTGTAGGGGCAGGCTCGAGTGAAGAGAAGATTATGCGCTGCGAGGTAATACGTTTGGTCGCCCCACTATCAAAGTACCAAACATCTTAGTCTACTGCACACATGCACTGCTCATGAGAAGATGGGTCAAAATTGCAAACAATAGTAAATGCCCATTCTTCATTCTGCACATTAGCAAACTTTGTTTTAGAGGCCTCTGCAACAACCATTCCAACCTCCTTTTTCTTTGCCTCTTTAGCAGCCATTTTTGGAAAGCTCTTAATAACATGATCATTTTCTTTACAGTATTTGCAAAACAATTTTTGCTTATCTGATTTCTTCTCATCTTTGTCTTGCTTCTTCGAATGTGCAGCATTTGCTGTATACAATAGTGTGCACAACTTTTGACCAATAACAATGAGGCATATTTTTCTCAGCTCTCAAGACACTTGCTATTTCTATAATATGTCTATTTTCGCATTCAAAAGCACCATTCTATTGTGGTGTGCCCCTGCATGAAAATTGCCTTTGAATTCCATTAATTTTTAGAAAACTACAGAATTCATAAGATAAGTGTTCATGTCCTCCATTCGATCTTAATGTTTGAATATACTTTTGTATCTACTTTTCCACCATAGCGTGAAAGTGAGTAAACACCTCAGTGTTCTCCTTCATGAAGTATACCCATATTTTTTGTGACATGAAACCTGAAACCTCCCATAAATATGGTCTTTGCACGACCCAAAACATATGTATGCAATATCTCTGATACATTCTCACTAACATGCTTTTCATGTGGAAATGATGCTAAGAAGCATCACTTGTCTCTACATGTCCCAAAAGTAGGTGGTGAATGCAAATTTGTGAACCAGTCCTTGTTACATGACATGTGGTTTGAGAAGCCACTATCTAGATACCACTTTCCATCCATGGTTCCCTTTCCTCCTCGCATAAACATGGATTCAACATCATGTGAAGTTGAAACATAGTTACCTTGTGTGTTCTCAGTTGCATGGATGTAGTTGGAGTCCTTTTGGTAGCGATCCCTTGCAAAGTGCCCTTGTCTTCCACATATGAAGTAGCCATTCTTATTTCTTCCATCTCGATTGCTTGCGTATCTTCCTCCTCTAGATCCTCTTGTCCTTCCTCTACCTCTTCTATTCCTTTGCCATTAATTTCCTTCATTCACTGCTTATTGGATTTGTTCAAAACCATTTGTTGCTCATCTACCTCTTTTTCCTCTCAAACTTCATCTTGCATTCCTTCCTCCTCTAGCTTTCCCTACATGAAATACTTGGGGAAATTTGTGTGCTTCACATACTTTTTGCATCTCTCTAACCTTAAATTTTGGTAGTTTGTTGATAAGCTCCTTTGACTGCATCAACTTTAACCTCTATAAATTCACATGTCCAATTTGTTTGTGCCATATCTCTATGTCGACAAGAATACTTGCACCTTTTCCAAACATGGTTTAGGAACTTTCACATTCAAAATAAACATCCTACCCATTTTGGTCCCTATGGAGATCAAGCTTCCATTCTTCATGTATGCTTCTACATATAAGCCATCATAATTGAACCTAGTTTGTAATCCTTGGTCAACCATTTATCCAATAGAAACTAGGTTCCTTGTAATATAAGGAACATGCAATACATCAACAATGTTGATACATTTAGGTAGTGATGTGTAACAAACTACATATCTTTGTACATTCAATATTGTGTGTTGTGCTCCAAGCTGCTTCTTCTTCCTTGTGTTGTCGCGTGCTTCCGCAGATGTCTAACTCCAACAATTGGTATCAGAGCAGATCACCGCTTCATCTAGGGCATCATCAACACTCCTCTGATCATAGTCTCAGAATCGCATGAAATTTGGTACATTTACCCTGAGCTCATTTCGGCCTCCGAATGCACTATCGCAATGCTTGTGCAGGCTATTTTGTCTTTTTGTGCCAAAGTTATATACCAATTTTGGTTCACCAGTATAAGCGTCTCAAAGTCTACTACAAGTTTAGCAGAACTCATTGGGATACTTATGTTCAAATTTTTCAAATACGATCATTTTTGTGCATCAGGGTATTTTATTCAATGGCCATGGCTGAAAGTAGTGATGTATTCCGTATGCTGGCTGTTGAGGATAAGTTGGATGGTACCAATTACCCATATAGAACTCTAACTACTATTGTACATCACTTAGACATGAAGAGAAGTTTATAGATAAAAAGCCAAACTTATCACATATGAAAATATTTGGTTGTATTGTATGTACATATTTCAGATGAGCTGAGGATGAAACTTGATCCAAAAGCTAAAAAATGTATCTTCATCGAGTACTTCATTCAGCAAAAAGGATATAAATTCCACAAACCAATCATACATCAAGTGGAGGTAAGAAAAGATGTGGTGTTTGATAAAATGGCAAGCTATTATGTTGATGCACGACTTAACGTTGACCCAATGGCATAGGAAATCTTGAAAACTCAAGTGCAAAATTTCAAGTTCTAGTGGACCATGTGTCACCTCACAATATCCAACACAAACCTGTGGACTGGAAGATTGCGTGGAAATTTCACTCCAGTAAATTCATTGACTACATCCAAGAAAGGTAAAGAAAAGATTTTCAACTACATAATGAAAATGTTGATTGTGGAAAATACAAATATTTACTATTTTCTTACTCAGATCTTAAATTTAAGGGTCCAATAATAACCAGCCCACAAGTAAATGAAATTATACATGTTCAGTTGTTTAATTGAGAATAACTTTATAAGATATGAAGGTAAGAATCGTGTCTAAAATTTACACTTGCTAAAATTATCCATGGTTGCAAAAATCAAACACATCCAATATTATCGTGTCCATGAATTTATAGATGACAGTATCACACGGAGAAGAATTTCATGCATATACGACAATTACGATCGCATCTTCTTTCTCTTTTTTTTTTGCCAGTTTGATCGCCGAAATACTTTTCCATTAGGCTTGAAATTTAGAAACAACTCACACATCTTGATGATCCCCTATATTCCCCACTTTTTAGGGGTTGATGTCGAGCTGCTTCGTAGGTCATGAACCCTGGACCTTCAATCCATATACAATCAAAAACATCAATATCCTCGTCGAAACAATTGGATTAAAATTATATCCCCCTAAAAGTGGGTATTGTGGATAATATTACATTTAAGTCAAATATCCACCTCTATACATCACCACCTTGGTTATGGTTTCCACCCTTCTAGTGGCCTCTCCATAAAAATGCACAATTCATACCGCTAGATTTTAGGACTAAGACATTCCAAAATCAGATTCTTATTATTCTACAAGAACGTATGAACTGATTATATGCAAGAAATGACTGCTAATGCATCTGATCCTCTATAATAGCTAAAATGGGAAATTCAAACCTGAAGGACAATGGGTAGCTTGTGGCCTTGCTGAGTGAGGCAACGGAGGAGACTCTCCATGCAATGATTCAACGTCTCATGCTTGATGTATACATGAATTCAACTTGCAATATCTCATCATGAAGCACAACTTTTGCAAGCCTTCAATATAACCATGGTTGTAGTTTTTCACAACATTACAAGCATATATCTCCACATAATTTTCAAGCATAACATTACCATCCAGCAGGTCTTTCGATTCTATAAGGAAGTTGAGAAAGCCCATTACCACACTACGACTAATCAAAGTCTAGATACCATAATGAGTGGAGATGGGTAGTTGGATTCAAGCCTCTTGTTCAGTAAAATTTCCTCATTCCATAAATATATGAACAAAAACAATAACATGAAAAGCACATTTCAACCCAATAACTTCGTGCTTTGTACAACGTGAGATTCACCAGATGCTCAGATAAGATCAATAAATAATCTTAGACATCCACGTCAGCACTGAACAATATTTAGCTATCAATCACCATCACTAAACTATGCTTTTACTCATTCACACAAAGACAGCCCAACAAATGCATTAACACTGGCTCTAAAGAACCATATCCTGATCTGCAAAAGAAGTCCGGAACATCCATCCGTAGCATTTCAAATTAGCTCACTTTTATGCACCTCACAAGTCACATATACATGGTTATGATAGGCCAAACAAACATCTTACCACAAAAGATAGATACCAAACAAAACAATAACATAATCAGCTGTTTAATTAATGAAGGCAGCTTGATCCGTAAACAATAACATAATCAGCTGTTTAATAAATGAAGGCAGCTTGATTTACGGATAAGACTCAAAGAAAATGAAAAGAGTAATCGAACTGGTAGCCAACATAAATTCTAATGGTATGGGTACAATAACTTATTGACTGAAGCAGACTGAAGTGAATAAGTTGCCTGAGCATGAGTAAAGAATATCCTGCTGACTGAGGCATATGTATACATGGATGACAACCTTGCTAAAAAGAAAGCTAGCAAACTCAAGAGGGCTATAACAGTTACCCTGGCTCCGCTGTAGAAAAGAAAGTCATCAATTGGCAGATCAGATCTGCTAAGACTCTAACAGTCGCCCCCTAACACAGGCTTATGTAAAATCACTAGAACACATTGCTGGTAGACATGTACCAGGAATTGGAACCCAGATGGACTGGGTTGACTGGTTTCAGATCGACTGGGTGGACTAACAAAATATGGACCTAAATCCATCTTGGTCACATTTTGTGAGCTTGGATTTCCTTGCAGACTTTCAATAGCCAAAAACATGCCATTATTACTTTTATCAAAATAACAAGCAAAGTAATATAATTAACACATCCCATGCCTGCAAATAGAGATATAAAAAGAGAGTCATGGGACAGTACATGTTCCAAAACGAAAAAACTGGTGAAATGACCAACAAATCTGGTACCTTAAAAGCACAAATCTACTCCTTAATTCTTAACTAAAAATACATGCTCTTATGCTTGAAAATTTCAGAGTTCGTTTACTAGTGGAGCAAAAAACCATCCATATTATCATAGCATTCAAAACCTTCGTATACAACTGCTAGAGCAACTGGGCTTAAATGTCAGAAGGCAAAAGATGTACTGATCCAAACAAAGTAAAATGTCAACCATTATAAGTTTTATATCACCAAGTGACCCAAATCTGTGCCACTGTTGGGCCACTCTCAACCCTTGTAATATGTCCATGGTAAAAGCACTAACTTGTCTGCATGCAAATTGAAACTATACAAAATGATTTCAATTCACAGACTTCGACAACCACATCGCAAGCAACATTTAGTTAGCCTTATCCTTAAGGTTGCCTATCTCTATTTCACTGGCATCAGTAGCCTGCACCTCATAAGTGACATCTAGCTCCCTTTTAAAGCGATCCTTGGAGCTGGCATAAAGCATCTTAGTCCTCACACGAGCAACATCAGGAGACCTGAAAATCACAAATGCATTCAATTTCAACTTACGTGCATGACTGACAAATCAAAAATCTAATCAGAAACTTAGGAAGAAAGAAACAAGTTTTCTAACAAAATTTAAGTCGAGGTAAGTGTTTTGAAAACACTACTTACAAACAGATTATCATAAAAAATATGGCACAACTCAAAAGGCCGAATGTAGATATGTATGAAGTAATGTGATCTTCTGGCATCAGAACCCAAAATTGTCATCTGCTAAGACAAAAAGGTTGAGCCAATCTTCGGCCTGAATTCAATGACCATAAATAATGCCATACTACTAACATCAGAAATCAAACTCATTATGTGCTGAATATCAGAATATTAGAGAGTATAGAACCAGCTTCAAGTTAACCACTGGATGGGGGGACAACCCAAAAAAACGCAGAAAACAGAAGTAAAATAATTCAAGGCCTTTCATGCAAACTCATACAGTCACTAGCAAATCGGCACCAATAAATCAATTAAAAATTTATGCAATACATATAACAAAAATCCTGTAGGCTCCAATCACAATAAATTCCAAAGAAGCTTCTGGCATTGCAGAATAGCAAAAGCCCACTCCAGCTTGCAAAGCATTAAAAATATGCTGCCTTGAGTAATGACACCTTACGGACACAGATTGACCATAATAAAGCTTGTCACAATTTATGTGGCTTTGAATCACAAAGCCTTGCGTAGGCTTCAGCAAGTCGTTTGATGCAAGATGCCTTGCTGCTTGGACATGTAAACCATGAACACTTCAATATATGCACCTCTGAATCTCCACATCATAAGACAGATGGCCCACCCATGGATATGGACATGATCATGTGAATATACACCTTTGTAAGTTCAGATTTATCCCTACTTCCGAACTAAAGATTTAACAACAACAATATATTCCCTAAAAGAAAGGGATTAAGATAGATCATATGAAATACATAAATTTAAAAAGGCACAAAACATAAACAAGTAATCGAACGAAATTGTAAAAACATATTCGAAATTCCTTAAATATAAGGATACATTGATTAAAGGAAGACATTTTTTATTGAAAATAAATTTTATGTTTTCTTTTTAGGAAAATAGAAGAGTGCATCTTCAACTTAACTTCTATGTCTATGCAACAACACATTTCTGACTGTACCATGCATAGCTTGGGCAAGGAGCTATGATAGTTTCTATCACTTCCACTAGTGAAAGCCATATTTAACCATGATAAAACCATAAACTAAAACATAAAAATAATAGAGTAAATAATAAATAAATAGGTGCATTTCAATCGAAATAGAATCTTCTTCATCAGATTAAAAAGATTAGATAATGAAAAGCAAAGAGATAAGTCAACAAGATTGAACTACAAATGAAGACATCCTTGAGCAAAGACTAGAAAACCTACACAATCGAATGCAAACAATACTCCTGTTCAATTCAAAATGAGGCATTCACGTAATGCTATTCCAGTTTTTCAAACCAGAATAATATTGAAAACACTTTAGATCTAAAGAAGCCCCCAATCACTCTTTTTACCCAATCACTCTTTTTGAAGTACAAATCAGTTCTCCAAAATCTCTGGGACAAATACCACCATCAAAAGCATACTCATTTAAATACATAAAATCTTGTCATTTGAATTCGTAGAATCTTGGAAAGAAGTATAAAATCAAGATCACATGATCATCTACAAAGAGTAATATATTGAAAAGTTAGTGCGAAATGACAATACAAGTGTCAACTAAAACAACATCTTTCCATAAATTCAAACTCAAACGTGGAAAGATAAAAATTTGGAAGGAAGACATTACAATTTGAATTTTGCACCATAAGAATACCAATAATCAATGAAATGCTTCTTTGTACTATTTATTACATACTAACCTGAATGTCAACCGTAAAAGAATAAAATACAACCCAGATTTTTCAACTGAAAGCGTTTTACAGCAACCTTTTTCAATTAATAAATAAAATACTTTCCTAACCAAAGAAGATATGCTTTGCTTCAACTCATTCAAGTTTAATTAAATGTATAAAATGGTGAAGTCAAAGGCCTGAAGCCCCAAAAGAATAGTCTTTCTCCAAAGTACACCTAAAGAATTATCTAAGATCTTTAACTAGAGGACATTGACATGTTCTTTTTTGAGTAAATAATTCCAAGTAGAGCATGAATAATACGTACCATGGCTTTCCAGCAATGGCTTAACCATTTAGAAACACATGCAACAAACCTATTATAGATGCAACTATAAATCTAGGTTCAATGGGTTTTTATGAAATTTACAAACTGTATAAGAAAACATTAAGCTTGAATCTACCATGAAACCATATGATCTGGATTTAAAGATCTAAAATAACCTCTAAAGACAAAACATTCCAAACACTTTAGATAAAGAGAGTTTAAGTTCCTTCAAAAGACTTTTGCAGGTTTAAAAAAACAAAAAAAAAAAATCATTAAGGTGTTTATCTATAATCTCATAAGAAATTCCAAAACTTTACAGAAAACTTCTAAGAAACATGAAATCACATGTAGATATGCTATTGAAAAAATGAGATGTTTGAAAATTTCATGAATACTTCAAAATTTTTCAAGTCATAAAATAGAACCATTACTGCCCTTCTCTATTAACTTTAAGAATGCACGCACCTTTAGAGGTACAGAAAACAAATTTTGTCTCTCTAAACAGAAACTCTTTTTAATCATTAGATGAGGGAATAGAACAATACACAAAAACTATGTGGAACTATTTGACTTATCTCTATTTCATGAAAGAGGAAAAATCAACACCATTGCAGCTCTTCTAGAAATTACTAGTCCATCAGTATCTTTCAAATTTCTTCCAATGCTACTTTGATTACAAGCTTTCTAACCCAAAGCACCAAGTCTGAAGGTGAACCATGAACCTAAAACTAGGCCCAAGGTATTCTTGTACCACGTCTAAAGGTGAACCTAAAACTAGACCCAAGGTATTCTTGTACCACGTCTGAAGGTGAACCTAAAACTAGACCCAAGGTATTCTTGTACCACGTCTGAAGGTGAACCTAAACTAGATCCAAGGTATTCTCGTACCACGTCTGAAGGTGAACCCCAAGGTATTCTTTTGCGAGGAAGGGTTTCCATCACAATTTTTATTTCAAATTAAAACTCAGGCTAACTACATGTAGATCCTCAGAAATAAAGATAGTAAGTCACAAAAATTGACTGAAGAAATAGTGATAACAAAACTCAAAGCTGCAAAATGAGATTTTCGGAGACTTAGATCCTCTTGAGAAAGAAAAATCATGGATATATAGAAGTTTGAAGGACTCTTTTGTTCCTTATATTCCTCAAATATTTAGAGTGAGAAAGAGACACACTCTTTTAAATGATTAGATGAAAGAATAAAACAATACACAAACCTATGTGAAACAATTTGACTTCTCTCTATTCAAGGAAGAGGAAAAAGTAACACCATTGCAACTCTTCTAGAAAGTCCATCATTGTCTTTCAAACTTCTTCCATTGTTCCTACGACTACAAGCTTTCTAACCTGAAGTTTCATGTCTGAAGGTGAACTCCTAAAACTGGACCCAAGTTATTCTTTTGTGAGGAAGCATTTTCGTCACATTTTTTATTTCAAATTAAAACTCGGGCTAGTTACATATAGAACCTGAAGATAGTAAGCTGCATTTATTTCAATTAAAAAATGAGGCTAATTACGCATAGATCCTGAGAAGTAAAGACAGTAAGCTGCAAATTGACTGAAGAAATATTGATAAGAAAACTCAACGCTGAAAACTGATGAGATTTTCAAAGACTTAGATCCTCTTGAGAAAAAACTCATAGATTACAGAAGTTTAAAGGACTCTTTTGTTCTTTGTATTTCTCAAATATTTTGAGCGAGAAAGACACCTCTATAAAAGAAAGCTTATGTAAATTGTCCCTAGATAATGTGCATTTGCTCAAAAGAAACAAAGTTGGTTTATATCTCCAGGTAAAACAATGGAACTCTATTACAAATTGCATTGCAAAAGTTCAGATTCATCTAAACTTAAGAACTAAAGATAATGAACAACAGCACAAAAACATAACAAAATACAACGCCCAAAACAAGAGATTGCATTGAAAAGAAAGAGATTGGTATAAATCATGAAAAATACATGAGATTTAGAAAGCTGATTCAAAATGAGATAAACAAGATTGATAAATAAATAAATACTAAATAAAGAGAAATTCAAAAAAAATAAAAGATAATTTCAATAAATTATCAAACACAACAGCTGCATTATATATACATACAACATACATAATATACATATAAAGATAATTCTAAAAAACGATCAAACACAAAAGCTGCAATATACACACACACGCATATATATATATATATATATATATATATATATATATATATATATATATATATATATATATATATAAGTAAATAATAAAAGAAACATATATAATGAAAGAGAAGATAAATGAAAGAAACTTCAAGAAATATGTATGAATAAAAAATAAATAAATAGATAAAGAAAATAACATAAAATATATTTAAGTAAAAATAATAAAGAAAAAATATCAAAACAAAAAGTGCATCTTCACCTTTTTATCCCCCCAAAATGCAATGGAACTCCGTTTCAGTTTAGAAAACAATCAAAATCTACTAATGGTCAACTAAAACTACATAATTAACTTGATATAAGCAAAGCCAAACATAAATAAAATTAAATCAACTAAAAGCAATATCTGTCCCAAAAAAATAGCTATAGAATAGAACCAAATAAGAAAAACAAAAACAGATTAGATAATCTTGTAATTGATCATGCAACCTATATCCAGATCAATTATAAATAAAACCAGAATAGAAAAACAAGATCAGATCATAGGATTTCATTGTTGATCTCTCAAACCCAACAGCGAAACATTCTGCCGTGCAGTAATACTAATAATATGGCAAATTTAAAGCATTGAATAGTAAAAATTAAAAATTAATACATGCCTAAAAAAATCCACTGTTTGAAATATTGATTGGTATGCACCAATCTATAACAAAACATGAAACTTGATCTACAATATTTTGATCAAAATGGTCTAAGTAAAAAAAGGACAGATATATATTTCATTGAAGAAAAAACAAGGCTAACCATATATAGATACATACATACACACACATATATATATACGTATATACATATATACATATATATATATATATATATATATATATATATAAATATATATATATATGTGTGTGTGTGTATGTGTGTGTATATGTATGTGTGTACATATACATGCATATATACATATATATACACATATATATACATAAACATATATACATACATATATATACATACACATACATACATATACATATAGATGCATATATATACACATATTAATATATGTACATATATACATATATATACACATATATATATGTACATATATACATATATATGCATATATATACATACACACATACACACACACATATATATATATCCAGAGGATTCATTCACACTCCTAAGATAGACATAGAGCAACAAGCATACACCTGAGATTCAAAATTGTAGAATAAAAATATCCCATTCTTTAACCAAGAGGCCACATAACACCCTAATCTTGGATCTGCACATTTTGAAATATATGGAGTGTGGATTGAGCTCTCTTAACGTGAATATTAGTATATCTCTTGTGGCGCATAAATGAAATCCTACATACTACTAGCAGGCTCTAAAAATATCAACCCCTTTCAGCGAGAAAATCTAAATATGCACTGCCACACTGCTCCAGCATGTCAGACTTAGCCAATACATCTATGTGCTTGTCGTTGTGTAAATAAGATATGAGACTTACCAGGCGACAAAAAAGATCTTGCTCTTCTGACAGTTCTCCTCTGTTACAAAATCGTAATCATATATAGCATATCGGCAATCCTTCTCAGGCAGAGATCCAGTAAATGCATCATAGCTTTCTTCAGGTCCACCCACCTTCTCGACCACAATCTTATGAGATTTGTCGTCAATCTTGTAGATGATGTATCGATGCAGTCTCTTGCTCTTTAGTTCCAGAAACTTTAGCTTACATTCATCGTCAACAGCTATCCCAGACGCTGCATTCGCCTGTCAAAAAGGAAGAATAATCATGATTCTCGTAACAAACGAGATCAACTTTATTGCCCATTCATAAACACATAATCAAAGAAATCAAGTCAAGAAAGCTTGATGAAACCGCCTCTAGCCATAGATCGAGTATCCAATAGCAGTGGATAAAGATCAAAGAAGACGGAAAATGTAGAAATACGAATATCATATCCAAGGCTTCGGATCATTAGATCTGCCCGGCTAAACTTCATACAATTAATTCACTACTGCAGTAATCTCGAGAAAACAGGACCCAGACGAGCACATAATGGGATAGACCGGTACAATTCCTACTTCAAATAGAGATTATTTGTATGCCAAAAGAGAAAATGCGCACACAGACTTAAAATTTGTCATTTGGATCTACAACACGAATAACGAAAGAAAAACGTACCATGGTGGCAGAAGCACAGGATGGAAGACTGTTAGCTCCTAGAAGGACGGCGTCCGTAAAAGGAAGGTGGGGACGTAGGACGACGGCAACTGATGTATCTCCCTACCTTTGTCTGTGTCTCGTTCTCCTTACAGCGGGAGATCTTTGAAAAAGCCAAAATGCTTCTCCCCGCAACTCAACGCGGCCCTAGTGTGCCTTAATAAGATGGCTTCTGCGATGATGACATGGGATTTCCATGTCATCCTCCACATCAGATGGAATGAGTTGTGAAACACCCGCACTACGTCTTTGCTTAGAAAGCCTCCAAACTTCCTCTCTATGAGAGATGCGTCACATTGCAGACTCGCAAAGAGAAAAACGGTTGAGAGTAGAGGGAGTTAAAGCATCTCCTTGATAAATTCATTTCCATGAACAATCTAAATGATGTGAGGTAGTTAAGAGGAGGTGCCTTTCATTTTCTTAATGTAAAAGAATCAAAGTAGAGTAAAAGATGTAGAGTTGTCATGAGCAAGGGGTTAAGAGTGAAAGAAAAGAGAAAAAGGATGGTGGAAGTCATCATTCCTCATGCTATTGAAAGTTTGATGGATGATTATATATATATATATATATATATATATATATATATATATATATATATATATATATATATATATATATATATATATATGGAGATCATGACCATGTTATATGAATTACATGGGGCACAATGACATGTGCACGCTTTATCAACATTCCCATGTCTTATGCGCTTGAAAAGACATTCTAGAATTAGTGTTCGACATGAAGAAATGGGCACAATAGTAGAAATAATAAGAGGACATCTGACATGATCCAACCATAGCTAATTATATTGTGTGTCTACCTATAGAATCTACACCTATAAATAGCAATCTTTCTTTTATAAGTGTCTTAAATGCAAGACTTAAGGAGATTAAAAAGCTTAAAAACCCACCATACTCTATCTAATACGGGCAACCTAACTTGGCCAAAGTGTTCTTCTAAGTGTTTTTTCGAAAGCCTATCTCTCACTAGTACTTCCAAATACATGCAAAATTTATCCAATAATTGCTATCAAAGGCCTCATTGTTGGTAGAAGCTTTGCATACATAGAGAAGGTCTATGTTCATTCCCATGAGTGTTTACCCAAACAAGCCATTTGCATTTATATGAATAAACAAACCATTTTTATTTATGTGCATAAACTCTGTGGTTGGATGCATCAATATTGGTGCATTGTCGAGGTCACCCTTGAGAATCAAGGACACCATTCGATGGACTAAAACTATTTTTAATATTATAGAAGATGATAATTATTGTTCTAAGTCAATGTTCGCCTTTTCATTTACCTTTTGTGTTTTTCCATAGAGCACACGAGGTGGTGGGCCCTTAAGAACCTTACGTGAGGTATTATTAGACCCTTCGAAATACCATCAGGATTATGGATTGGTACATTTTCTCTCGATGTCAATGCAGGAATTTCTCGCGCCTTTTGAGGGTATTTATTCTTGCTTTTTCTCTCTCTCAATGTCAACAAACGATTGGATTGCGCCTTTCCCCGAAATTTGTTCGTTCCTTGATGAAGCGACATGCATGAAGTTGCATAACCTTGTGAGATATTTTCATCATTAGTGTTAACATTACCTCGAAATATTATACTCATTATTCCAAAGGCATTGGCTCGTTAGCATAATTTTTTTTTTGAAAAACAGGAAAATATAAATTGACAGAGGAACGTTACATCAGTGCAGAGGGCAGGAGCACCTCAGACCAAAAATGTTACAATGAGTACATGGCAAATCTGTGCCCAGAAAAAATTTGAGCTAACAGAGCTTTCCAACATGAATACTTGCTTTCATACAGAAGAGAGTGAATGACCTGGGGGGGGGCAAAGAGGGCCTAACAATGCTTTTTATATAGTGAATTGCCACTTTCTTAAGGGCCTTGGGGAGGGAAATGAGGAAGTTCCTCCTCACATGACCAAAAACTCTATTATTTCTGCTTAGCCAAATGGCCCACAAAATGTGACCTCTCCACGTGTTCCACAACAAAATGTCCATATTTCTGCAGCAAACAAGAATGACCTCCAACTTTTGAAGCTTGGGGGCTTGAATACTCTGCAAGTAATTTTCCACAGGGATCCAAAAGGGCTTAGCATGGGCACGTTCAAAGAAAAGGTGACAAACATCCTCCACTCTGCAACAAAATGCAAATTTTCCTCCATCAGCAAATATTTTCCTAACTTTGGGGCCCACCCAAAGACCTTGATGAATAATCAACCATTGGAGAAAGGAATGTTTTCTGCAATCAAGGTAAGCCCATAGAGATTTAAATCTGAAGGACCAGTGAAAGGGGGACCAATTGACACTCCAGAGCCTGTTCAACTTAGGGACGATGACATCCATAGAACCCTTATTCCTTTTGAAGTTACAGAAGATCAAATCAGCAACAGTATTGAGCCTGAGAACCTTCCATCTACATTGATACAGCTGCACCTCAAACATGGCCTTATGCTGAAGAAGAACCTGCAAGCAGGACAAGGAGATATTAGGCAAATTTATCAGGGCCTGATCTTCTATCATACCTCCATTAACCATAAAATCTCCACAAGATTTGAAGGAGAGCTTGTGACACTTATGCTCCTTTATTGCTAAATTGCATTTGTTCCAGTGAGCCAACCATCCCAGCCAGGGAGACTCCTGCACATAGAAATCAGAAAAAGATCTCAAATTATCTAGGGGATAAACAGAGATTTAGCTTTAAACCAAGCCTTCCATATCCTGCAAACCAGAGGGCTTCCAATGGGGGAAATGGGATGAGGACAACATATGATATCCCACAACTTTATGTTTTGTCAGGACCTGTAGTTAGACAGATAAAATTTAGAAACATTCCTATGGATAAGAATAGCCCATATATCATTACACCTGATACTTCTAAAAACCCACTTTGCAGCCAAGTTGTCAGACATTTTTATAGGACACAGTAAACCCAGGCCACCTTTCTCTTTAGGCAGACAACAAACTTCCCAAGAAACTTTAGCAATTTTTTTCCTATTATCAGAACCACCCCACAGAAACCTTTTAGCCAGGGAGATTACCTGACCCTGCTGCTTTTTGAAGGGAGACCAGCAAGACAGAAAATAGACCAGTTTGGGAAGCAAATAATGATTTAAAATAAACGTTCTGTGGGGCAAAGAACTGTTAGTATCATACCAGCGAGACATACTTTTCTTGAATTTCTCAACCACCCAATCCCACTTTTGAGCAAAGGAAACATTAAACCCCATGGGGATCCCTAATAATCTAAAAACCTCACCATCTTTTATAAGGTTGCACCCAAGTTGAGTAATTTTATTAGGAATGATGTTATTAGAAGCCTTGAAGCCGGTCTTGCTATGATTGACCTTAGAACCACTAGCCAGACAGAAAATATCCAGACATTCCAGGAATTTCTCCAGGGATTTAGAATCAGCCTTAAGAACTACATTTGTGTCATCAGCAAAAATTTGTAAGCATAGAGGGGAAGGGGAGTTAGGAATGACAATATCATCCATAAGACCTTTAGTGATAGCATCATCAACCAACCAACCCAAAGCATCACTAGCTATGGCAAAAAGCAGGGGAGCTAAGGGACATCCTTGCCTTGATCTGACTCGTTTAAAGGGTTCAGAGACTTGACCATTAACAGACACTCTAGAGTAAGCATTCCCAAATAGAGAGCTCACATACTTGATAAATCTTCTTCCAAGACCCAAGTCATGTAAGGATTGGAGAATGAAGTCCCACTCAATCCTATCATAGGCCTTATCAAAGTCAATTTTGAAGAAGAAGTAGTCTTGCCCAGACTCACTAGCAAAATCCATCCCTTCCCACAAGGAAATGGTAGTATCTAAGATGAACCTACCTTTGATGAAACATTTCTGTTCAGGAAGAATGAAATGGGACATCATTGAGCTGAGCCTTCTAGCCAGAGTAGAAGCAAAAATTTTGTAGAGGGTATTCAAACAGGTGATAGGCCTCCATTTGTTGAGATCCTCTTTGGGCCCTCTCTTATGAATAAGCTTAATAACCCCAGTGTTAATGTTGTGAGGAAGAAATCCTTTGCTAACAACCTCTTCCCATATCAAGAGAATGAAAGGAGTGAGAAAATCCCTTAAGATGATAAAGAATTCATTTGGCCATTCATCCAATCCAGGAGACTTACAGGGTTTCAATTTATTGATGGTTTCTTTGATCTCACCGGCAGTGAGGGGTAGGTCCAGCATAGGAACCAGGCTCTGAGGAATCATTTTTTTCCTTTTCATGGCAATGGTAGCTCTGGCCCTCTGGATGTCCTCCCCCCGCTTGGGAGACACAGAGAAAACATCCATAAACAAGCTTTTGGCCTCCTGTAAAGTCTCTTCAATGCTCATGGTGTAACCTCCTTCTTTTTTTTTATCAATGGCACAAAATCCCTAATTTTCCTTATCTTCATGAGAGTAAACATGTGTTTGTTATTCTTGTCCATATTCTCACTCCAAAATTCCCTGGATATAGCAAGAGAGTTCCTAGCTTCAAGATATCTCTCCTTACGCAACCTCAAAGAGGAGTCTATGTACTCTTGAGAATTAACAGCTAGGGAGTTCAACTTCTTCATGAAAGAGTTCCTCCTTTGAGCTCTTAACTCCAAGGCAAGCTTTCTATGATGGGTGAAAAGCTTTTGGATATTAGTAACTGAACGCTCCCAAGCTAAAGTTGGGGAAATATTCCTATCAAAATGGTAAGAGATGATGTCCTTAGTTTTAGACATAATACAAGACAACCTAAGAAGGCTATAATCCATGTGACGCCAACCTGACTTGTACGAGGGACTGCCCTTCCTGAAAGACAAGCAAAGGGGCTTATGATCGGAAACAAGAAGGGGTAGCTCAATTTTAGCACTAGTGTTCCAGCAGCCCTGAATGAAATCAATAGTAGCATAGCATCTATCCAATCTAGCTGCCCTGTAATTAATACCAACTTGCCTATTGGACCACGAGAACCCAGAGTTTTAGGAAATGTCAAACAAATCATGGTGGTTACACAAATTAAACTAAGACAACTTTTCAGCACCACTAATACAATTGCCTTTACCTTCCCATCTATCCTTAATATCAGTAACCATATTGAAATCACCTGTAAAGATAACCGGACCATTAATGGAACAAAGCTCATCCCAACAGACTTTTCTATCACAACTTAAGTTAGAAGCATAAATGGATGCAATGGAACAGTTATAAGGAGCATCAAGTTCAACAGAGCACCATTGATGAGTAGGGCTAGTAAAAACAGAACGAACAGAGTTAGCTAAAGAATTCAAAATACCAATCACAGCACCTCCTTTACAATTGTTGTGGTTGGTGTAATACCAAAAAAAGTTAGAAGCTAAGATATTAAGATGCAAAAGGAGAGAGGCACCACCCAGCTTCACTTCCTGCAAGCAAACAATCTCAAGATACTTGGGCAACAATTTCAACCAATTATTGATCATTTTAGGTCTGACTGCATTAGTTAGACCCTTCACATTTAAAGAGATAATGTTAATGTCAAACATGGGAAACCAACGAGAGTTACTTCCTGTTGTTCTTAGTCGGCTTCAGAGCTGAGATAGACGATCTAATTGTCTCTTTCCTTATAGGTTTAGAAGTTTTGGAGTGCTCATTTGTAATTTCCATGTCTTGAGACATGGGAACAAAGTCACACTGGTCACCTTCACCATCCATATTTTCTATAGCATCCTGATCCATAGCATCAAGTTCTTGACCAAAATGTTCCAGAATAGGAGGGGACACATTTTTTACCTGCTGAGGATAGCATGTGTTATCTTGATGCCTAGCAGCCTCTTGTAAGACTTTGTTTTTCTTTCCAACAGTTTTCCAATCCTTATTCGAAATATTAGGCTCAGAAGTACTGGCTTTGGAGACTGAATTAGACAAACCTACACCAAGCTTGTTAGGGTTGACATTTTCTTCCTGCTCATAAACATAAGAGGAGGCCTATCACATGATATTTATATGGAGGTTTAATAGAGAATGACACATGGCATTCTTATGCATGTGACTCTTGAGAGAGTAGAAGACAGTAGCTCGGGCGATGGCTGGGTGGAAAGAACGACGCAAGCTCTATGTGTGTGGGTTTGTGGTGTCGCGCAAGCAAACGGCATCAAAAGAAGGCTCCTGTTATGGCCCTTGCATTTTCTTTGTCTTCAAATGGGTTAGAGATGTCTTCCATCAAAATATCAAAAAGGTTTTCAGACTTAAAACTTTTTTTTTATTTTTTTGAACCTGTTTCTTCCCTGCCAGGTTAGGATTGTTGTTATTTACTGGGGGAGCTACATTTTTTTCTTGGTCTACAGTCTCCTCTTGAGATTGAAGGAGGGGGTAGTCTCGGATTAGGTGGCCTTGCTTATAGCAATGGTAACAAGTGTTTGGGAGATTCCTATACAATATCTTTTGAGTGTGTAACTTAAGACCTTGAGAATCCTTTATCACAATTTTAGTCTTGATTTCTTTGGACACATCTACTTCAATCAGAACCTGAGGATCCCATTTAGGGTTAATGATGCTATTCCTAGATCTCTGACCTAAGACTCTACCCACCATATTGCCTAGTTGTTCAATCCATGGGTAAAAATCAATAGGAAGCTCGGGGAACTCTACCCATACCAGAATCTTGATAGGTTTACCCCTAGTTTCCCAATGGTTTTTTATCCATAATTTTAGCACCTTGTGGGGTGGTCTACGATGGAGAATGTTAATCTCCAAAAGAACAAGTTATCAATGATGTTAGAGCACCTTTATATCAAGAATAACTTAAAACGCTCACCAATTTGGAGGATCAATACTCAATTTCCATAATCTTGAACAAATTGTGAAGAAGGTGACTACACAGAAAGTCTGCTGCACATAACTCACTCATTGACTTATCAAATGTGTAAACTTTTTGATAAAACTTTTCAGAAGTTGTCATCTATAGTTTGCGCACCTCCTCCAAGTTAAATCATTTCAAAAGACTCAGTAGATCTTGGGAAATGATCTTAACAAGTCACCTATGTCTAAAACTATAGTTATTTACAGCCGACTTTGACACCTGCAACTTCTAAAGCTTGGTTCTCCCAAATTAGAATCCGTTTATGCAACAGTTTTTAGCCATTGGTAGATTACCTTCCAACTTAAAGAATGAGTGCTTGCATGCTCAAAACTTTACACTATGGAAGGAGAACTGACCAAAACATTAGCATCGAATTTTGCACCTCCTGCAACTTCACTTCTTTACATTTACACATGTAAATGTTCCTACACTCAATTCTCTCAGTCGGAACACAATTAGAAGCCAAAAACTTGTACAAAGGTCAATCAACTATAGACTTAGACGTGTACAGAAGCATTTCACAAAAGATTCAACACAAAAGGAGAAGTCTCAGAAATATCGGGTGCATCTTTTCTTCATTTCTGGAAAACTTTACATCTTGATGAGAGAGCTATTCTATTCACTTCACAAGTGTCTAATGACATCTAATTCTCTTTCAATTCTTGTTCTTACACACTCTCTCATATTTGCCCCGACATTTTTCCTTGTATATATAGGCAAATATGTACAAGCTCATAAGTATACAAAAGTATAAGTGAGCTAACTCTAAATTAATGTACATATGTATACATATCTTCATTCTCTGAACATATACTTTATCCATGCTTCATATCTTGATCTTTTCTTCAATCCTTGACTTCAAAACTTCATTAAAACTTCAATTGTTGATTGCCTTGCACCAACAGCTCCCCCTCAATCATCAATTGAGGTTTTCTCTATCTTCTTTATACCTGCCATGTCTTTGAATCTTTGTAGCTTTGGTCCATCCAAGCTTTTGGTTAGCATATCAGCTATCTGATCTTTTGTTGAAGTATGTATAACTTCAATCTCTTTATCCATCACCTTCTCTCTTAGAAAATGATATTGAATCTCAATGTGTTTAGTCCTAGCATGAAAAATAGGATTAGCAGCTAAATACAATGAACTCATGTTATCTCCATGAATAGTGGGTGTACTCTGAATGATGTCAAAACTCTTCATAAGAGTCTTAAGCCATATCACTTCCTTTGCAGCTTCCACCATACCTTTGTACTCAGCCTTTGTGGATGATAAAGCAACTGTGTGTTGCTTCTTTGAACACCATGAAATTAACTTATCTCCCACATAACACAAGTATCCATAAGTTGATCTCCTATCATCTGGATTACCTGCCCAATCTGTATCACTATAAATCTTGATGTTTGTATCTGATGTAAAACCATAATACAAACCTTCTTTGAGTGCACCCTTAATGTACCTCAACACTCTTTGTCCTGCAATCCAATGTTCTTTCCTATGACAATGCATGAATTGAGACAATACTCCAACTGCATATGACAAATCAGGCCTAGTTAATGTATCATAGATCAGACTACCAACCAAACTTTGATATAACTTCATGTCCTTGAACTCTTCTCCTCCATATCTGCTCAATTTGTGATTCACGTCCATTGGAGTAGGTGCTATCCTACAATCATCCATTTTAAAACTTGATCAACAAGTTTTTCAAATACCTTTCTTGAGTTATATACACTCCATGTTGAGTGTATGAGATCTCCATGCCCAAGAAATATGACAAGTCTCCCAAGTCACTAATCTTGAACTCTTTCTCCATTTGCTTCTTTAGGCTTTGAATGCCTTTCTCATTTGTACCTGTAAGAATTATATCATCAACATATATGCACATGTAAATGAACCCATCATCACTTGCTTTGACAAGCAAGCTACTATCTCCTTAGATACTTGAAAACCAAGTTCCTTCAAGAACTTCACAAGTCTATAATTCCATGCCCTTGGGGCCTGCTTCAAACCATACAAAGCTCTCTTGAGCTTACATACATGTTTTGGATATCTTCCATCTCTGAATCCTTGTGGTTGCTCTATGAAAACATCATCTGAAATGTAACCACTTAGAAAAGCATTCTTCACATCTAATTGACATAATTTCCAACATTTACATGCAGTAATAGCTATGAGTGTCCTGATGGTTGTCATCTTTGCTACAGGACTATAGGTCTCATCATAATCTATACCATATGTCTGAGCAAAATCTTTCACAAAAATTCTAGCTTTATATCTAGACACACTTCCATATGCAAACCTCTTTGTCTTGTAGACCCATTTGCATCCAATGATCTTCTGACTATTTGGTTTAGGAACCAAATCCCATGTCTGATTCTCCATCAATGCATTATACTCTTCCTGCATAGCTTTCTCTCAATTTTCCTTACCTTTTGCCTCTTCATATGTAGAAGGGTCTTCATCTGCCTTTATCATATAAGCATAATCTTTGATAGCCAAAAAAGAAGTGTCATAGCTATACCTTGTAGGTTGCCATTTGTGTCTTGATGACCTTCTGAGTTCTCCACTTCTTGAGGTTTCTGGTTCATCACATTCTGGATCAAACCTTGGCACTTCTTCAACTTCAACCTCTACTTCATTGTTCTCCTCTTCATCAAATATATGAACCTTTGATTTAACTTTTTTTTGAGTCACAACTTCTTATCACCTGCATAAATGTTGATTGTACCTGCATACCAAGTACCTTGCTCATCAAATGTAACATCCTTTGATACAAGGAATTGTTTTGTGGATGGACTCCACAACCTATATCCCATCTGATTATCATCATATCCAATAAACACATATTTTTCGGCCTTAGGTTCCAATTTGTGCCTTAATTGAGATGGCACATATGCATATGCCAAACATCCAAATACTTTGCAATGATCTAGAGTAGGTCTCTTACCCCACCATGCCTCATATGGTGTCATACCCTGCAAAGCTTTACATGGTAATCTATTGACAAAATATGTGGCTGTATTTACAGCCTCAACCCACAAATAATTTGGGCAATTTTTCTCCTTCATCACGGATCTTGCAAACTCAACAAGAGTTCTATTCCTCCTTTCTGCTACACCATTTTGTTGAGGGGAGTACCTTCAAGTAACTTCCCTTTTTATACCTGCATTCCACAAATAATCACTGAACTCATTAGAGAAATACTCTCCCCCTCCATCTGACCTTAGTCTCTTCAATTTTTGACCTGTAATTCTCTCTGCATACACATGATAATGTTTGAATGTATTGAATACCTTTGACTTATCTTTGATCACATAGATAGTGATCCATCTGGTAGCATCATCAACATAAATCACATAATACCTTGAACCATTAATTTTGAAATCCTTTGATGGTCCCCACACATTTGTGTGTACCAATTCAAGCTTCTCTGAATACATAAAACCATGCTTGGAATAAGATTGCTTATGAGCCTTACCTAATTGACATGCCTCACATCTGTATGTCATATGTTGACCTGCAACATTAGGCAATCCAAGCACTGAACCATTGTTAACCATATCTTTAATACCTCTTTCATTAAAATGTCCAAGCCTTTTGTGCCAAAGATCTAACTCAGAGATCTTATGTCCTCCATAGGTGAACAAGGCATGACCAATGTTACCTTGAATCTTCAATGTGAACAATCTTCCTTCTTTCTTCCGTGAAACAATTTGTTTATACCCATTGCTAGGGTCTTCCACAAACACTCCTTCATTAGTGAACCTTACTTCATAACCTTTTTCAACAATTTGTCCTACACTTATCAGATTCTTTGGAATGGTAGGAACATACAAAACCTTACTCAAGAGAGTACTTCCATCTTTGGCCTTCATTGATCCAATTGACTTCACATTGTGCTTTGTATTGTCACCTGTTTGAACTACATGATTAGTTACCTTATTCTCCAAATCAGTCATCAAAGCTATGTTGCCACTCAGGTGATTGCTACACCCTGAGTCAATGTAGAAGACTCTTTGGTCTTCACTTTGCCTTTCACAAGTTGCATTCATTATCAATGTTGAATCCTCCTTCTGGTCTGAAGCATAATTATAGTAGGTATTGTTGTATTGTTGACTTTGGAATCCTCTACCTGCATTTCCTCCAAAGTAACCTCTACTACCTCTACTTCTAAAATTACCTCTTTAATTTTTGCCACCTCTTCCTCTTGAATTAAAGTTCTGATTATATCCACCATTATTCTGAGTATTATGCCAACAATCATTAGCTAAGTTGACTCCATCTTTATTACTTCTTCCTCTTCCTCTACCTTTGCCACCATCTCTTCCTCTTAGGAAGTTAGCCTGACTAGTTGTACCTTCATCTTCATTTGCTTGTTGCTTCCCTTTGCTATTCTTCTTCTTATCCTTTGGGTACATTGCTTGACCTGCACTCTTATCACTTTCACCTTTGACATCCTGCTCAAAGGTTAGCATGTGTCCTAGCAACTGATTTAAATCAGGAGTAAAATGATAACTGATAATTCAATAGACAAAATGAATGGCTTCCATTTGTCATCCCCTCAAACCTCTGAGGATTTGTCTTACCAATTTATCCTCATCAATATCTTCATCAACTGCTCCTAATGCATCTGCAATGTCCTTCATCCTTGTTACATAATCTAAGATGGATTGAGAGGCCTTCTTCTTGAATGTGGTAAACTCTGCCCACAAGGATGCCTTCCTTGACTTTGTGGTGTTTTGAAAATGCTCCTCCAAAGCATTCCATATATCACTTTCACTTTCAAGACCTCTAATGTGAGGTAGCAAGTAGTCATTAACTCCCATATAGATAATGCTCCTAGCTTGAGCATCTCTCTTCATCCAAGTCTTCAAATCTGACAACTCATCCCTAGTTGGAACACTAGGATCTCTGAACTGAGGCTTTTCTTATTCACCTGTAATATAACCTATCAAGTCTTTGCTCATAAGATGAGCTTCCATCCTCATTGACCATGCTGGATAGTTCTCTCTATCCAATTTCTCTATCTGAAGAGAATCTCCCATCCTTTCTTCACCTATGTATTAAATCCTTCAAGATTTATGAGGAATAAATTTACCTTTACTTCGAATCAAGTTCCTTTTGTCTTCCTTGTTATCTTCTGGTCTGCTTCTCAAGCTTTGCTTTCAAGCTTTCACCTTTTATATCTTCAAATGTTGAATTCTTTATAACTGCAGCAGTTGGGGTCCTCCTTTCTTCAATTTTGATGCTTCCTGCTCTGATACCACTGATGGAGAGTGTTAATCTCCAAAAGAACAAGTTATCCTTGAGGTTAGAGCACCTTTATATCAAGAATAACTTAAAACCTTCACCAATTTGGAGGATCAATACTCAATTTCCAAAATCTTGAACAAATTGTGAAGAAGGTGACTACACAAAAAGTCTGTTGCACATAACTCACTCATTAACTTATCAAATGTGTAAAGTTTTTTATAAAGCTTTGCACAAGGTGTCATTTATAGTTTGTGCACCTCCTCCAAGTTAAATCATTTCAAATGACTCAGTAGAACTTGAGAAATGATCTTAACAAGTCACCTATGTCTAAAACTGTAGTTATTTACAGTCGACTTTGACACCTGCAACTTCTAAAGCTTTGTTCTCCCAAACTAGAACCCGTTTATGCAAAAGTTTTTAGCCATAGGTAGCTTACCTTCCAACTTAAATAATGGGTGCTTGCTTGCCCAAAACTTTACACTATGGAAGGAGAACTGACCAAAACATTAGCATCAAATTTTGCACCTCCTGCAACTTCACTTCTTTACATTTACACATGTAAATGTTCCTACACTCAATTCTCTCAGCCTGAACACAATTAGAATCTAAAAACTTGTACAAAGGTCAATCAACTATAGACGTGTACAAAAGCATTTCACAAAAGATTCAACACAGAAGGAGAACTCTCATAAATATCGGGCGCAACTTTTCTTCATTTCTGGAAAACTTTACATCTGGATGAGAGAGCTATTCTATTCACTTCACAAGTGTCTAATGACATCTAATTCTCTTTCAATTCTTGTTCTTACACACTCTCTCATATTTTCCCCGACATTTTTCCTTGTATATATAGGCAAATATGTACAAGCTCATAAGTATACAAAAGTATAAGTGAGCTAACTCTAAATTAATGTACATATGTATACATATCTTCATTCTCTGAACATATACTTTATCCATGCTTCATATCTTGATCTTTTCTTCAATCCTTGACTTCAAAACTTCATTAAAACTTCAATTGTTGATTGCCTTGCACTAACAGTCTAGGGCCATGACAAAGACCAATAACCACACGACCAGAAAGATGTTCGTGCCAACTGTCCAGAGACGTACGGTCAATAACAAAGACTTTGTCCTCGGGATCACTGACTAGGTCATCAACCAAAAGCGTGTGAGGGTGAACGTTACCCTTCTTATTACCTTTTTCCTCTATGTTGACAGTAAATTGAGCCTTGGTACTATGGTCAAAGACAAGAGGGGGAGGCATACCTGGTGCTTTCGTAGTTTCAGCATACGTTTTTTGTGGAGAAGGGTTGCCAATAGACTGATGCATGCCATTTGTGAAGACTGAAGAACCTGCAACGGTTGCATCACTTGAGACGGCTATCGTCGGGGCTCCATTCTGCATAACTGGAAGCACTGGTACAAGTCTAGCGTCAACATCGTGTTGAGGCGTTTCTAGCAGAGAGATCCCATTCTGCAGAGCTTTGAATAAGGCCATAAAGAAGCGACAGGGGCAGTCGCACTTAGAGAAGACGAAGCACAGGCACACAAGCACCCCCCCCCCTACACAAGGGAGGGGCGCGGAGAGAAGAGAGTGCGCACTAAACTAGGGTTTCATTCCCTTCGGGGACAATGTACTCGTGATTCAGCTTGTGCCCACACAACACGTTAGCATAATTTTACTTTTAAACATATTTTTATTAATTATCAATTAATCATACATGCATATGTTTATATGTACGTTTATATGTTAGAGGCAATGACACGAAATAGGAAAGAAAGAGGTGAAAAATATAGAATAATTTTGATTTTTCAAACAACTATATGAAGATGGCTTTGTCCATCTGTGTGCTCTCATTATGGAGCTTAGATATAGATATAGGCAAAACATAAATCCAGTGCTTCAACTAGCTAGAATAGTGCTGATTGGGCGAGAGATATATGATCAAGGCTACAAAGAAGGTACATTTCTATGGACTCCACAAGGGCAAGGTGTTGGAGCAAGTCTATGACAAGCCTAAGTATTGGCTTGAGTCTCACAAGGTCATAGGAGAAGCTTTAAAATAAAGACAATGTATGAAAATTGAAGAGTTCACTTGTGAACTATCTCTTGTAATTTTTTGAGCATTTACTTGATGTAAAAAGTGGTTGAATCCACTTGATGATTAGGAAAAGAAAACTCCATGAACTCATGATTGAATTAGTTAGAATCTATCACTAGAAATAAGGAAAAGTGGTTTAGGTGAGCTCCTATTCAAATTCAAATATTGGCTCCAAGTCTCACTATACATACATGTATCTTTTAGTCGTGAGACAAAGCCTCAATCCTCAGAGCTTATTGCAAGCTTTCCACTCAATATAGAATTGATTTCATGATCATTTATTACCATATTGTCAAGTCTATTTGAATGTACTACTCCCTATCACAATCTCTCAATTTTCAGTCAGCTTGCAGAGCAGATTTCTTTGAGCATGGTTGATCTTTTTCAGAGCTTTAATGTGGTATTGGTAGCTCTCTAAGTACGCTATTTTGACCAAAGAAGGAGTACTGAGTAAAAAAAACTGAATGTCATAGTTCAAAAATAGAAGGTTTTAGGTAGTTGGCTTTTAGTCAAACTTGTCTATCTTGATTCAAATTTTTGCAAGTGATCTTCCAAGGTAGATATGGTCTCAAATATACTCATTAACAAGCTAAAAGGGCCCACATAACATCTCTGGAGTTTATTTGGCTGGTGTAGTGCAAGGTTTTTGCAGCACCACTTCATCTTCAGGAACATATCAGTCCATCTCTTCACAGTGGTATCAGAGCAAGTATGGCAGATGGATTCCCTTCATCAATTGACAAATTGGACAGAGGTAATTACTCTGCTTGGTCATTAAGGATGGAAGTCTATCTCTAAGGTAGGAATCTATATGATTATGTGGCTAGAGATGAAGTTATGCCTACATTCAGGAACAAGAGTCAACCAACACATGAAGAGTAGAAGAGACTAAATACATGGTGTTCCAAAGATGCATTAGCAAGGTCTTATCTTCTCAACTCTATCTTTGATTTTTTGTTACCTCATATCAGAAGTTGTAAAACATCTCAGGAAGTGTGGAATGCACTTGAAGCCTTCTTCTCTTCAAGTACTAAAGCCAAAAAGCATCAACTATGGTTGGACTTCACAACCCTCAAGAAAGATCCCAAGCAGAATGTGACTGACTTTGTCACAAAAATCAAGGACATAACTTATCAGTTAGGAAGTACTAGAGAAGTAATAGAAGAGGAGCATATTGTAAGGCAAGTCATCAATGGTATAGAGGCAAATGACAAGTGGGAGGCTTTCACCACAACGATGGATTTGTACATGGATATGCATGTACCAAACTTTAACACTCTAATTGGACAATTACTTACTTAAGAGGCCAAACTCATGAAGAATGGAGAAGGCTCCAAAGGTAATCAATCTTCAACCTTATACACTGATAAAAGCAAGACTAAAGATAATAAAGGGAAGGCAAAGAAAGCAATTAATTACTCAAGAGGCCAAACTCATGAAGAATGGAGAAGGCTCCAAAGGTAATCAATCTTCACCCTTATACACTGATAAAAGCGAGACTAAAGATAATAAAGGGAAGGCAAAGAAAGTAGATGATGAAGCAGGTATGCATCAAGTGAACTATGCATGTAGAGGAAGACATGGCAAAGGTAGAGGAAGAGGAGGTAGACAAGGCAGGGGGAGATCTCAAGTCCCTAATCCTTGTTCTATTTGTGGACTAACCAATCATACAACTGAAAATTGTTTTAGGAATTCCAGGAATCAAAGAGGCAGAGGATACAATAGAGGAGGATATGGCTACTCAAGAGGAAGATTCAACAATGGCTATCATAACAACTATAATCACTCAACCTATCAAGGAAGCTACAAAGGAAGAAGATATTTCAATAATTACATAGAGGACTCAAATCAAGAAGACTCATTATTAATCATGAACATGGCAATGCCCCAAGGTAAATCTGATGAGCATGTTTTCTACATAGATTCAGGTTGTTCTAATCATGTGGCAGGAAATGTGGCCCTCCTATTAGATTTAGAAGATCCAAGGAACAAGCATGAGGTACAAATAGGAGATGATACAAGACACCTTGTGGAGAAAATAGGAAATGCCAAAGCACCTGATGGAAACATCAACCTACTCAGTAAGGTACTCTATGTCCCTACCATTACAAAGAATTTGATAAGTTATGTCCCTACCATTACAAAGAATTTGATAAGTGTTGGGCATATAGTAGAGAAAGGGTTGCAAGTCAGGTTCACAAGAGGAGGAGCATATGTTGAGGATCCAAGCCAAGGATTCATAAGAATTGCAAAGGGAGAAAAAACAGGTGGATTATTCACATTTGAGTTGCAAGACACAAGGAACATAGCTCTTTTCAATTATGGTAATAAAACACTCACAGAATTGGAGGTATGGCACAAGAGGTTAGCACATATTGGTGAAAGATCACTAAAGCAAATATGTAGAGACCAAAGTGTACTTGGACTCCCTAATTTTTCAAAGCAACATATGATTTATAAATGCAGTGCATGTCAATTGGGAAATTCTAACAGGTTACCCTTCATGAAGAAAGGCTATATGCATGGAGACCTCTTGGAATTGGTCCACATAGATGTATCGAGACCTACTAGAGATGCTTCACTCTCTGGATCAAGGTATTGTGTCTCATTTATTGATGATTGTAGTAGGTGGACTATCCTATTCTTTATGAAACACAACGATGAAGTTTTTTCATGCTTCAAAATATATTTAGCTCTTGTGGAGAATCAAACAGGTAAATCACTAAAGAGGCTAAGGTCAGATGGAGGGGGAGAATACTTCTCCCATGAATTTGACTCTTTCCTTCAAGAAAGAGGAATCAAAAGAGAGGTAACTACAAGGTACACTCCTGAGCAAAATGGAGTGGCAGAGAGGATGAATACGACAATTGTTGAAGTTGCAAGGTCTATGTTGAATGAAAAGCATCTACCTAATTATCTATGGGCTGAGGCTATATCCACATCCACTTATTTTATTTGATTAATAGGTTGCCTTCAAAATCCCTTGATGGGATGACACCATATGGAGCTTGGAATGGAAGAAGACCAAGCCTAAATCATTGCAAAATTTTGGGTTGTATTGCTTATGTTCATGTTCCTTCACAAGTTAGAGGAAAGATAGATTCAAACGCAGAAAGGTGTGTATTCATTGGATATGACAACAATCAAAAGGGCTATAGACTATACAACCCTACCAACAAAGGATTCTTGGTGAGTAGAGATGTAGTATTTAATGAGAACAATTCATGGTATGAGGATTCATGCAGGAAGGTCAATTTGCCATATGATCTTGAAGATTATTTTCCAAAGCTTGTTAAAGAAAATCAACCTAAGAGTGAAGAGCAAGACACCTCAGAAGATGATGAAGAATCTCATATGGAAAAGATCAAGGCATGGAAGTCTAAATGTAAAGCAAAATTGCAAGAACTTGGACAAGAGGCAGAATCATCACATCATGGCCTAAGAAGGTCTATGAGGGAAACAAGAAAGCCAGAGAGGTATGGTTTTGACACCTCTCTAGTTACTAAGCATTCTATCTACATAACACATGATATAAATCAAGAGGAGCCCTCGTCATTCGAGGAAGCCAAGGTAAAACCAGAATGGAAGCATGCAATGAAGGAGGAAATTGA
This sequence comes from Ceratopteris richardii, assembly GCA_020310875.1. Classification (NCBI taxonomy): domain Eukaryota; kingdom Viridiplantae; phylum Streptophyta; class Polypodiopsida; order Polypodiales; family Pteridaceae; genus Ceratopteris; species Ceratopteris richardii. Next base: position 184,841,312 of record CM035418.1, on the reverse strand, counting down.
AGCACTTGAGGAAAACAACACTTGAGATTTAGTTCCCAAGACTTCATCCATGAAGATAATAGGTTCAAGGTGGATCTACAAACTCAAAAAGAATTTTGATGGTTCTATAAATAGGTATAAGGCAAGGCTTGTAGCAAAAGGCTTTGCACAAACTCAAGGAATTGATTATGAAGAAACCTTTTCCCCTTTAGCAAAGATGCCTACAATCAGATTTTCTTAGTATTGCTTCTTCCAAGAATTGGAAGATACGCCAATTAGATGTAAAAAATGCATTTCTATTTCTTAATGGTTGGATAATAGAAGAGGTGTATATGGCACAACCACCTGGTTTTGAGAATCAAGTGTATCCTGATTATGTATGTAAACTTAATAAAGCATTGTATGGTCTCAAGCAATCTCCAAGAGCTTGGAATTATAGACTTGTTTCATTCTTACAGAACAAGGGCTTTCAACCAAGCAAGGCAGATCCATCACTCTTTATAATATGTAGATGATATTATACTTATAAGAAATGATACAGATGGTATGAAGAAAATCAAAGAACAGATGAGAGAAGAATTCAAGTTAAGTGATTTGGGTTCACTTACCTACTTCCTAGGATTGGAAGTTTTCTATAGAGATCATGGTTTGTTTCTCACTCAAAGAAAGTACATTAAGGACATGTTGGCAACATTCAAGATGCAAGATTGTAAGATTGCAAGTACTCCAACTGGAGGTGAATCACAAACTGAATCCACATGAAGGTGAACTCAGAAAAGATGTCATAGCATATCAAAGCTTAGTGGGTAGTTTAAACTATGCCACATTGACAAGGGTAGATATATGTTATAGCGTGAGTGTGCTAATTCAATTTATGCACACACCCAAGAAAGCACATATGGATGCTACCAAAAGGATAATCAATTATCTTAAAGGGACCATAAATGAAGGACTTTATTACCCTTATGTATCTGATTTAGGTTTAAAGCTATTCTCTGATGCAAATTGGGCTGGCTCCAAGGAAGATAGAAGGAGCACTTCAAGATATCTCACTTTTGCAGTTTCAAAGCTTATCTCATGGTCATCCAAGAAACAACCTATAGTTGCTCTCTCTTCCACAGAGGCTGAATACAGAGGTCTTGCCATAGCTACTCAAGAAACTATGTGGATGAAGACACTCTTCACAGATCTTGGATTGGAATTTGGGACTCCAACTATTTTTGGTGACAATATGAGTTCTATTCACTTAGCTGCTATCCAATTTCTCATGCAAGGACTAAACATATTGAAGTTCATTATCACTATGTAAGAGAGAAGGTTCTAAGAAAGGAGATTCAAATATCATACGTGTCCACTCATCAACAATGTGCAGATATTCTAACCAAAGCATTGGATGGTACAAAGCTTTGCAAATTCAAGGCTATGATTGGGTTGCAGGTAATTCTTGAAGATTGAAGACCTCAAGCATACTTGGCTTGAGGGGGAGTTGTTGAGCAAGTCTATGACAAGCCTAAGTATTGGCTTGAGTCTCACAAGGTCATAGGAGAAGCTTTAAAGTAAAGACAATGTATGAAATTGAAGAGTTCACTTGTGAACTATCTCTTGTAATTTTTTGAACATTTACTTGATGTAAAAAGTGGTTGAATCCACTTGATGATTAGGAAAAGAAAACTCCAAGAACTCGTAATTGAATTAGTTAGAATCTATCATTAGAAATAATGAAAATTGGTTTAGGTGAGCTCCTATTCAAATTCAAATGTTGGCTCCAACTCTCACTATATATACATGTATCTTTTAGTCGCGAGACATAGCCTCAATCCTCAGAGCTTATTGCAAGATCAGTGTGTGATCTCAAGGCACACCTATGTATCAATAAGTCATTGTACTTTCCACTCAATATAGAATTGATTTCATGATCATTCATTGCCATATTGTCAAGTCTATTTGAATGTACTGCTCCTTGTCACAATGCCTCAGTTTTCAGTTAGCTTGTAGAGCAGATTTCTATGAGCATGGTTCATCTTTTTCAGAGCTTTAACTTGGTATTGGTAGCTCTTTATGTATACTATTATATTCCAGAGTTTCATATCAATTGGTTTAGTGTGCTCTGATTAATAAATATTTAAGCTTGACTGTGTATAGATGTCTACTGCTTCCTGAAAAGTCAAGTGGACATATGTGAATTGCTAAATTCATTTCTCATCATATGGTTCATCATTTTCAGTGAAATAACTTGTAATCGGCTGCTTTGCTTTCTATTTAGACTCCTCTAGAAAATCTTTGGCCAATTTTGACCAGAGAAGGAGTACTGAGTAAAACATTGAGTGTCATAATTCAAAAATAGAAGGTTTTAGCTAGTTGACTTTTAGTCAAACTTGTTTGTATTGATTCAACTTTTTGCAGGTGACCTTCCAAGGTACATAGGGTCTCAAATATACTCATTGACAAGATAAAAGGGCCCAAAACACATCTATGGAGTTTCTTTGGCTGGTGTAGTGCAAGGTTTTTGCAGCACCACTTCATCTTCAGGAACATATCAATCCATCTCTTCACACAAGGTTGGTCAGTAGCCACCTTAGAATGGTTTAGCCAAATTATTTCACTTTAGGTTGGCTCAACCAACATATCAAATATGAAGGTGCTCTTGGTGAGATAGGAAAAATTTCCTCAAATAATCCCATTTTTTATCAAGCGAAAATTGTTGCCCATGGATCCTTGTTCAAGAGCGCTTTTGGTCCCCCTTAGAACCCCCCCCCCCCCCCAACAAATGGGGCCTATTCATTGCTATTGTGAACCCCAAAACACAAAACCTAGTAATTCCCTTTCCTTATATTATATTTGGGACATTTAACATCTTTATTACTCTAGTCAACCCAGAAGTTAGACCCACAAATAGTCACTTTTTTCCCATTTGGTCATATTGACCTTACATGACTAATTATTCAAGAGCCAACTAAAGTTCATGGGCTCACAACATGACTTCTCTTCATGATGGTGTAATTACAACTTAGAGCATCACATATCACTAGAAATCTCTTGTGAGTGTGAAGCATTTGATTTTGAATGTATCTAACAATGTTCAAGTGCAAATGTGCAAATGTCGAACATGAACAAGTTCATGCATAGACATGCACACAATGTAGAAAAGATCAGTAGAAAATTGTATGGTAGAAGTAACAAAATGATCAGAGATATATAATTTCCTTTCACACTCTTGGTTATCATCTGTCCCACGTGGTTCCTTAGAAAAGTTATCGTATTTCATGTATTCAAAAATAATTTGAGTTAGTCTAGAAATAGATTCTTACAATAGAAGAAAAAAGCGGTCCATTGCTTTTTTAAGCAGTCATCATAAAAGGATATTCATATGCCTATCTATTGAGAAACATGTTGTGCAAGGGAGCTTAGCAAGAGAAAGAAATGCAAAAGATCAAATAAGAAATCAATGACTCATCAAGCTTAAAATAGAGATCACCCTCTATCCCAAAGCCCAAAGGGGCATGCATCATGCTAAAATGGATACAAAGGAAAGAATGAAGTAGTCCAACGATAATGCAATAAGCCCCACTGAGTGGAGATCAATATTCAGAGAGCAAAAAACCTTTGAAGTACTAGTAAAGGAGCTTCAAATCATCAGAAGGGGAGCTTTCGAAAGGCTAGACAGCGGTGTAGAAAGTCCTTGCTCAACAAGACTTTTCTCCAACTCCAACTACTTGTGGCATGTTAGGCAAGCGTGATTGAAGCCTATCTAGGACAATAGAGCCTAAGAAGGGGAGAGTGTTGCAGAGACTCAAAGGCTCAGAAGTAAAGAAGAGAAGAAGAGCAAGGGCCCATATTTTTTTCAAAGAGATTATCATTTTCCTTTTTCATATCAAATAAGTGAGTATATGGAAGCCTTGTAAATGCATTAGAGGAGTCCTCTAGTTGCATATTACCTAAAGATTGTATCAAAACTTTTGTAAATTAGTAGTTTCTTTAGGAATTTTCTGAAAAAAGTCAAACGTTTGTGTGAAAGAACCAATTCAAGGGCTCATGTATATAAGTCACTTTGTGACTCATTTGCAAAGACTTTTGCCATTTTGTAAAGACTAACTTCAAGAAATCTTGAAACTCCTTCTTCTTGCTTGTGTTTCTCTTTCTTTGTGAGCTTGTGTGTGTGCTTAATGTGTGTAATGTGTGCTTGGAGGTGTCCTCTACCCCTTCCCCATCTTTTTCTACTATTATCCCATGTGTGTGAAGCATAGGAATTCATTAGGTGTAGCTAGGTGATGATCGACACTTGGATTTTAACTCGTAACTTTATGTAGAAAAATCCAATCGTCTAGACTTCCAATAGATGTGTTTCATTGAGACCTACTATTGATCATATTTAGGTATCGGAGCTAAGAGAAATCGGTGATTCAATGTTTGCTATTGCACCAAGTATCATGACACACGCTCGCATGTAGAAGGTCTCGTGTGAGGTAGAAAAGCACTCTTGCATGCACTATTTGACCTATCCACACATTAACCATCATGTGGAGCACATGCTTCTATGCACTTGATTGGGTCATACGATCAGTTTTATAATTTAATGTGTGTGCACATCAAACCAATATGATGATATGATGGAGTTATATCTAATTACTGGCACTGATAAGTTGTTGCAAGCAATTATGTCCATATCAGGAAGCAACATCAACCTTGCCACCATCTAGGAGTTGCACGATCCAAATGAATCTCAAGAGTCACCTTTTTGGACCAAGATAAAAAAAAGTATTGGGAAGTGACAAACCCATAATGGTCAAGTCTCCAATACCTAGGATTTTCAGTGTTTCCTCTTAGAGAACAAGCAACGTCATCTCATAATCCGCAATGAAATCAATATACCCAAGGAAACCCTAACCTAGAGAAACATAATTGGCAGAATGTTTCCCAAAGGCCTCATGTACATTTTGCAATGCTACGCAATAGTACTACACCTAACCCTCAAATGGGAGGTGAGATCATTAATAGGCCACCATTTCCTTAGAGACCTCCATAAAGAGGACAAGGTGTGCATCCAATAGTTCAACTTATTTCCCGATAGCCATATGTGGGTAGAAGGTTGAGACCTTCTCAGGTTTCAAAGTGCTTGAAGAATCACTATGGTGGTTCTAAAGATAAGTATGATCACATGGTTCGGTTTAAACAAGTGTTAGAAGATGAGCAAGTAGATGAATTCTTTATTCAATATGAAGCATTTGGACTCACATTTCTTGGAGCAACTTTGGCATGGTTCCAACCTTTGAATCGAGATGGATTTGCTGATATTGAGCCATTATTGGATGCACTCATTTGTGAGTTTGTAAAGAAAGGAATTAAGTATAATACCTCTTCTTTAATTCATAGCTTCAAACAAGCAAATAATGAGTATGTATGGCCAACAACCAAGGTTTAAACAATATGTTCATCAATGCCCAACAGCTGCAAGGTATACCCAAGCAAAAATTATCTCATTATTTTTGGATGGATTATCTAATGGAGGATTGAGTGCCTTAGTGTATGTCAAATAATTGAACACTTTGGATGCTTGTCATAAAGAATGCATAGATTTGGAGGACAATTTAGCTAACAATTTGAAAATTCCTCACACTCCATCAAAGTTTGAAGATGCATCTAGAAGTGTAACTACTCATTTTAATATGATGGTAGTTCTCTCACATTGTTAGATGATGTATGTACTAGGGATCAAGAAAAATATGTTGTTAGTTTTATCATTAGCCAAGATTGACTTGGTTGTCAAATTTCTTGATGACAGATGTATAGTTCATGATCTCTCAACGATGTTATTATTGCTTCTCCCATTTTAGACAGTGGAACTGTTGTAGCCATCATGACAAAGAAATGTTGGTGGTAGAAGACTGACCAACACCCAAATCAAACATAAGGTGTCTGAGCCACACACACTCAACAATCACTATGAAAGCTGCCCTATACTCATCCTCACAACTAAAAGTGGCCACAATAGGCCACTTCTTACTCGACCAAGATATGCATGAGCTACCAAGCATGAAGCAAAAACCACTAGTGGACACACGAGTGTTATAGCAAGTAGCCTAGTCAGAGTAAAAAAAAAAAAGCATGTAAATCTAGCGGTAGTGATCCCCCTGGGATAAAACAATCCACGTAGTCGGGTAGTGAAAGATATGCTTAACCGCCTGCCAATGCTTGACACCAGGACAATGCATAAACCTGCTCATCTATGAGACAACAAACTGAATATCTAGCCGAGTAATGCATAAGTAAATCAAGCATCCAAGAGCCTGTTGATAGAGAACAACATCAAATGCATCTCCAACATCATGAAGACTCAACCGTAAACCTATTTCCATAGGAGTGGCAATAGGTTTGTAGTCATCAAGGCCAAAACATTGCAATAATGTGTCAATATATATATTTTTTACACAAAGATAGTATGCCATCAACTTGCATAATTTGAATGCCCAAATAATGATGCAAATGCCCCAAATTTGACATCTCAAATGAGGCATGCAACTCAGCCTTAAAATCAGCAATATCCTTCGCATTAGGACTAGTGAGCAGCGTGTCATCAACATAGACAACAATGAACAGAAGCAGACCGCATTGGCAGTTGCAAGGAACCCTGTGTTCCATGCTTGCACTAAGCACATTGAGGTGCACTATCATTATGTTAAGGAGAGGTTCTCTACTAGAGAGATCAATTTGGCATATGTACCCACACAAGAGAACGTTGCAGACCTTTTCACAAAGGCTCTACCTAGGGAGAAGTTTGAATCTTTCTGCAAAGCTTTGGGCTTTCTTCCTTTTGTGGATTGATTCCACATAGATTGGCAATTCCTTATACATGAGTGCTAGCTCCTTGTTCATCACATCACTCCCAAGGGGGATTTGTTGATATATTTTGGTAGTGATGTATGTGGACACACTAGGACTGTCGGGGCACTTTTTTCCCTCTTTAAGAGGTTTTTTTCCCTCAGCTTGAATCTACACCTATAACCTTAACAATTCACTTATCTTTGTTTCCTTTTAGTAATACATTTAGTCTTGTGTGTTGTGCTCCAAGCTTCTTCTTCTTCTTCCTTGTGTTGTTCGCGTGCTTCTACAGACCTCAAACTCCAATAGAAGGACCGACATAACCCAATGATGAACATGGTCATCATCACACGTGCAAAAGCACAAGCTACTACGGTCCAGACGTGATCTAGGAAAGTGTTGGAGCCATCAGTAAAAGTGTTTGAACATGGCTTTAAGAGAATGCTAGCGAAGGCAACGAAATGGGCTCAAGCTAGAGCCTTAGTTTTCCCCACTCCTACATCAGTGAATGTCGAGACAACAAAACTTCCAGTGCCAACTGCACCAAAATCATCAGTCCATTTAGATAAAACACCGAAAGAATCATACCATAGCAAGGCATGTGATATTTTATCAAAAGCACCTATCACTTTACCCTTGGGACAACTGTTAACTTTACTGCCTCGCATGCAACAACAGTTTCAACAATAGGTCAGTATGGATCAGATCTCGACACTCACCACAACTACAATACATCTGAAACCAGATATGATTGTTGACCATGTGGTCCCATTGATCACGGTTTGTTACAAAAATCACAAAGTTACAAAGGTTGTAATAGACTACGGCTCTAGAGTTAACATCACCATTGCGACCTTGTGCAAGAAATTAGGATGGAACCATATTGAGCCAATGAAATTCTTTGTCTAAATGGCTGAACAATCTAGAGTATACCCTGTTGGATTAATTTGTAATATTCTAATCACTCTTGAGGGTGATGTCTTGCATATGACTTTTGTTGTTCTTGACCTTCTAGAGTCTAGTTTGGATTACAACTTATTGGTCCGCCAACCCTAGCTGAAATAAGCCAAAGTGCTATAGGGTTGGTCATCTCATGAGATTATTTTTAAATGCAATCACTGAAAATATATTGTTCCTCTCAATGAATTTAAAACTTGTGAAATGCACGCTAGGCCTTATGTCGTTGAACCTGTCCATATGTTGGTGTTACACTTATGTGTTCCTCAAGTAGCTTTGATGTGAACCTTTTCCCTATACATGGACACTTTTTACTCTAGTGTTGGCTAGAGGTTTTTTCCCCATGTTACCACATACATGATTCACTCATATGTGGTGGTACTTTGTACTTAGGGATATTATTCAGCTCTTACTTCAATTAAGTTCATCGTCAATAGAGAGAGCTATTCCAGTCATCGTCTTCTCCGTGTGTCTTGCTGCATTTGTGCTCCTTGTGTGTGCTTCTCTTGTGTCTCTCGCACTTCTATGCACACCCAACAGTGGTATCAAAGCAGGTTCAACTCTTTCACAAGTTTTGGTTTTTCGCGTCGTGGTGCGCACACACTTTTAACAATGAAAATCGACTTTCGAGCATAGAACAATGAATTTCAGTAGCCAAGAAGCATTTGCAGCAGTTGCACTACAGTTTTACCCCCATTTTGAAGCCATTCATGCAATCAGAATTGCCATTAGAGTGATGGTTTGTGAGCTGAAATTTCAACATTCAACTTTCATCGAAGTGAAGATTTTGTCACATTCTTGTTCTTTAGTGAAATGGCAGGAAACAATGACTTGTTTGGCATGCTTCAAGCTGAAGATAAGCTTGATGGGACCAACTATCCAATGTGGTCTTATGTAGGGACATGGGGACTTCCTACACACTTGATGATTTGTTTGTCGATTCCTATCATATATGATTTCGTGGGACTCAAGGCTATTTTGAGGTGATGGGCTAATGAAACTCGCATGCAGCTGAGTTCTGCTCCTGTGTCAATCAATGCATCCACTAATTGATACTTCGTAGTTCCGATTCCTAGGTTTAAGTATGGTCAGGAAATAATATTATTTGCATTTTTCACATTACTTACGTGGTAGTTTGCCATGGGTATAGGTTCTTCTCCTTGTACATATCGTTCATCTCTTTGTCTCATCCACTCTTTTTGTTTCCTGATTCACTCCAGAGCTTCCTTTTGAGCTTCTTATCTAATCCTTTCTTGTTGGGGGATTCTTGTGCAGGAAGGGACTTGAGTGTTTGTAGGAAAAGGAAGAAGGACAAGAAGAAAGATACAGACACAGGAAGCTTTTGTAGATTGATTATAAAGAGAAAAGTACAATGATGATGTGCATCACTAGCCAAATGCTCTCTGTGTGAAATCCCAAAAAGTACACAATCAAGCAAGGTTACAAACTACCCAAGGTTCTTTCTGCCACCGACCTTCTTTGCACCAGACCTCCACCTTCTTCAAGAGCTTGCACGTGCACACCTTGCACTCAAGTTTCCAATAGGGGGACGGAAACCTTCTATCGATGTACACACAACTTCAATGGTACCTTGTGACCTTTGATTGCCTTGCTTAATACTCCTCTACACACACCTAAGTCACACTTCTTGCACACTTTGCACTTGCTTCTCTGCATCGCACCCTCACTCTATGTCTCTTGCTCTTCTCTCTCTTAGTGTAGACTATGTTCACCTTGCTTAGTCTAACCAAGAATAATGCATGCCTTGAGTTGTGTGTCGGTTCACGTATATAGGCTCCTAACTGATAGAGTATCTTGGTGCTCACTTTGATGTCCCAAGATTGTCTCCAAAGTGGGCAGCCAATGAGTCCATGCTTGTCCTATAGTGACTTTAGACTAAAACAAAATTTTAATTGGGGGGCCATACTTTCACTTTTGTGTATGTTTCTGCTTCACATACCTTTACTTTTGCCTTTAATTCTTTAATATGTGTACCTAAGGGAGGGTTCACCTGAACCTTTCAAACACTTTAAAAACCCTTTGAACCTTAGAAATATTATAGAAAGACAATCTGCAACCTGCATCCACTTTTTTGCAAAACTTAACCATTGTGAACAAATCGATTGTGCACTACCTATGCACCTTGACAATCGAGCTTTGAAGCCTTTGACTTTGACCATGTTGAATTTTGACCACTTGACTTTGATTATTTTGACTTTTACCAAGTTGACTATTGGAAGCAATCAAGGCATCACAAGACAAGGGATTCGATGTAAAGAATTAGAGCAGAAAGAAGGACCAAGTAGGCAAAGCAGTCAAAGAAGATCCGCCAATTAAGGTCGGAGTCCTCAAGCTTGAGGAGTACTAGGAGTAGCTACATACCAATTTTCATGATTTTTAGACTTGTTTGAGCCCTCAAGTAAGCCCTAGAACCTAATTTTTAACTAGGCTGACCACTAGGTCAGAACACGGCCAAAAGCTAGTAGAAAACTATAAAAATACTGGAGAGCTCATTTTTGAGGTTAGCTTGTTGGAGTTTTGAGCTATTGTAAGATACTTTTTGAGTAATACAAAGAACTCCATTGTTCCTCTCTTTGTTCTTTCCTTGTGTGTGTGTGTATGTGTATGTGTGTGCATGCTTGTGTGCTTCTCACTCACAGACTTGTGCCATCACTTGCTCATAGTCGTCATATTAGTCCTCACGTCTCCACGGATTAACAATTACAAGGTGGATCTCCTCACGTTGGTACTTGCCATTGTGCTAGAGTGACACCAAATTTGGCACTGTTGCCGGGGAGAGAATTTCGAGGGGATGATGTAGAGTTGTGACATTGGAGTCATAGGTAGTTTCTTCCATTTTCCATATTTTCTTTTATTTTCTTCACCATCATCATCCTCAACATTTTTCACCTCCATCTCCACCTTGGCAAAATTTTTAGTTTTTTGGTCATATCACCTTCCCCACCTCATTTCCCTCATTTCACTTGAGAGAGAGAGCAAGAGAGAGCTATTGTGCTTGCTGTTTTTGTGTGCTTTTCAGCATTTCTTGCAGGTTTTGTTTATATCATCATCTCTAGCAGCTTGCACAAGTATGAAAAAGCTTTGCACAATCTCCGAGGTGTGGACCTCTGTCCATGGCGATTGATAGAAAGTTCGACTCTTTGGTAAAACTAAGCGCATATTCACACTCTAGAGGCCTTGCACAACAATAATCCATAAAAAAATTTCAAAAATTTGCATTTTCTCTATCCATCATGATTGATAGCATCAATCGCGATTGACAGTGTCCATCATGACAAACAACCTATCCATCGCGATCGATAGCCCCCGACGGATAGCCAATCAATTGCGATTGACAACATCCATCATGACGGACACCTCTATCCATCGCGATTGACTGAAAATCATGATTGACACTTGCATACGATGAAATTCTTGTCCATCGCAATGCATAGAGTCCCGATTGGCACAAGGTAACATAAAAATCTTGAGAAATCAATCAATCGCAATTTACATCCCCACGACAGACTGCCTGTCCATCACAATTGACAGTCGTCCATCGCGATTGACAGCCATCCATCGGGATTGATAGCCGTCCATCGCAATTGACATGTGTCCATTGTGATGGACACCCCTGTCCATCATGACCGATACAAATATCACGATTGACACCCCAATTCGATGAAAAAGTATCCATCATGACTGATAGACCCACGATTGATAGGTACTCATGCTAAAACCCAAAAATTTCAGTCCATCACGATTGACACCGGCCATCGCGATCGACTCATCAATCACGATCCATCCCTGTCCATCACGATTGACACGTGTCCATCAAGATTGACATGCCAGGATGGACAACTCTATCTATTGCGATTGACTGCCCTGTCAATCACGATTGATAGCCAATTTTGGCCAATTTTTTTGGGTTTTTGAATTGCAATTTTTGGCTAATTTTGGGCATAAATATTAAGTTATAAGAACATAGGGAGGCCCCGAGAAAATAATTCGAGAAACCATGTTTGCTTGTTAGCTTGTTTTAACCCTAGAACCCTAAACTTTCATAACTTTCTCATACGAACTCTGTTTCTAGTTATAGATAGGGTATTTTGAAGTTGACCTTTCATATGGGTGAGAAAGTTGAGGGTGCTCTTAGGGATTTTTTCATAAAAACAAAGCAAAATAGGGTTTATGAATTACATGAATGGACATGGTTTGTTATGACAATTGAATTTACATCTTGAGCTAACTTTGGGACTTTTACAGGTCTAATGAGAGCATCGAAGGGCATCCAAAGCACGGGCATTCTACAAGCTTGAGAATGGGGTTCTTGAGCACTCAAGAGCAAGGGATAAGCAACCTGAGGTTGGATCATTCTCAACCCCCTTTGTCAATTCCTAGCCTAGGCTAAGTATGGATAGAGATATTGATTAATTAGGGAAATGTTAAGCATGATCAAGTACAAGAATCCTAATTCCTCAAGTGTAAGAATAATTAGATTGATTTTGCGACAACTCTAAAGGGAAAGGACATAAATCTAGTGATAAAACCTTAAATACGATAACATTCAAGTAATCCTCATGATGGAACTATTGGACGAGAAGTGACATCCTAAGGAAATTAAAAGGAACAAGGGACTAATACAAAAGAACTTGGCAACGAGGTTGTACTTGGAAAAGTTGGGATAAAGGGAGAAGCATATGAACCTTAGGTCAGGAAGACATCTAGGGAGAGATAGAAAAATCCTCAGATGATCTAAAGCTAGTGTCAATCATACAACTAGGTCTTGGGCCCAGTAATTGAGTGATTACCCATACACTCTAAATTCTGAAACGAGTGACTCTAAGATGTCGTTTAGCGTGGAGAGACATGTAGGTAGTTGAGGAGTAGCATACCTAGAAAGGCCAGAAGGACCTTACAAGACTCAACTGGAATATGTCAAGACCAACCGATTAGATGCTCACATCTACGAGGACGGTTTGATAAGATTTGTTGTCCAGATTAAAAATCCGGATCAACCCCTTGGACTAGAACATCCAGTAGTCAAATTCAAAAATGGTGCATACATAGATAAAGAAGGGACAATGTATGTAGTCACCACTCAACCTCACACGACAGATGAATTTGGCAACATTATCTCGGAGGTTGAAATAGGTGACATAGAGCAAGGGAACTTAGGAAGAGAGCTGAAAACCCCTCAAGGCAAATAACTCTTGACTAGAATAATCATTCCAGAGTGGGTTCTCCAGGACAACAAGAGCATATATCTACTCCTAAATCGAGAAACTGATGGGGCTTTTTGGAGGTATAAACCCAACCAACCTAATGAAGTGGGAGCACTTACCATACATGAATTCAAAGATCCTGATTCCTAGGAAAAATTCCCTATTTAGATAATACCTCAGAGAGGGTTTTTGTGGTTTCAGAGCATGGTAGGCATGCCTACACTTGGAAGGGTGAATTCCTTTTTCCCTAGCCAAGATTGAAGGTCTCTTTTGGTCACCAAGGAGCTGGAACATCCCAGGCTCATGGAACTCAAAGGGATAGGAGTAGAGATAGACCTCAAGTAAGCTTGGCTAACCCAATAGGAAGAGAATGAGAACATAGACATATAGAGTGGGAAATGAGAGACATAGAGACCCAGGAATCAAAGAAATGCAGACGAATTCCCTTTGCCAAGGCCTAGAGAACACATGAGGACCTTAAGTCCTACATAATTGGTCAAGTATATGAAGAATTATTTCTATGGTACAGGATACCCTTATGATCATGTGGCAAAATTTAAGCAAGTATGGAGAGATGAGAAGGTTGATGACCTATTCACACAATACAACACTTTTGGTCTAACACTCAAGAACACTGCTCTTACATGGTTTCAACCACTACATGAGAGGCAATTTAGGAACATAGAACAACTGTTAGAAGCTTTCATCACAAAATTTTCTAAGAGTGGCATTAGACATAATACTTCCTCGCTGATGCATAGCTTCAAACAGACACCTCAAGAAATGGTTAGACTTGCAGGAAGAATATTTAGAAAATTCCTAGAGAGATGCCCTGTGCTAGAGTTACCCACTCTAGCCAAACAAGTGGCTTTATTCCTAGATGGATTTTTAAGTACCAAATTGAGATCGTATGTGTACTTGAAGGACCCTAGAACCATAGAAGAGTGTGTACGCATGTGCATAGACATTGAGGATAATCTAGGGGAGGAACTAGAGCTTTCAAAGATCTATAAAGATTCAGGTAGCTCTATTAGCCTTACTTCCAAACAATCCACTTCTATTGAGGATCTTGTAGAGAAGGTAGCTCAAAAATTAGGAGTCTCTAACAAACAGATACCTAGATTTGCCCCAGTGAAAAGATGCTACACCTACGGAGGATACCACATGGTTAACGTGTGTCCAATTATGGCTTGACCCCAAGCAAGCCCGAATAGCCAATATTGCACCATAGAACAGAGGTACACTAATCACACCGCACACGAATACCCCTATAACAAACAAGCTATTAGACAAAATGATCCACAACCATAGCCACAACAAGGGAGATATCAGAATCAGTACCCACAACAGTATGGTAGGCCCCAACAACCCTATCAACAACCCTACTAGACTCAACAAAGGACTCAACCTGTGTTAGCTCAGCAACCTCTAACTCCAGCCAATGTGATCCCAATGAAGTATGCAGCCGTTGAAGAAAACTTGAATAGAGCCTTAGTGCTAGTAACACCATTGCTTTTAGAAAGTGACCCAAATGATTGTAGTTTTGACTCAAATCATATGGATAGTCCACATGCTTACTATATGCAGTCACCTGAGCATAATGAAACATACTATTATGAAGACCCTAGTGAATCTAGTGGGGAGCCAGAATATGCTAATGTCATGTATGCAAATCCTAATTCGCAGCCCTAACCTAAACAGATGAAACCCCAAGCACCTAGAGGGCCATGCTACAGATGTCAAAGTGATCACTTTATTCGTGATTATCCTATACCTGCACTGATGCAACCACAATCAGTGACAATTCAAGGTTTTTGTCAAGATTGTGGGAAGGGGCACCTCATACAAGATCATCCTAGGAACCCAAGAAATGTTGCAAAGATCACTCCCATTAATGTGATTGGGTTAGTGGTAGATTCCACTCGAAGTGTGACTTCCACTACGCTAGTACAAGTAGTCACCAGAGCTCAGACAATGCAGCAAAACCAAGGCTTAGGTCAAGAAAAGAGTTTGGATGTCAGTGAGACTAAGAGTATAACCAAGAAAAGTACGAGAGCTTGGAAAGATAGCCGAGAGAGAAAAAAAAAGACAATGATCTAAGAAAATGAGTGAGTTAGAGGAAAGCTTAAGAGAAACAAAAGCAAAAATAATTGAAATTGCATCTCAAATGCACTCTCACACAACACTACTACCACCACCATCCCTATCACCATCTATCCTACCACCACCTAGAGTAGGATCAGTCCTAGCAAATCCCACTCCCAAAGACCTAGGAATGATGCTGAAAGCATATCAGACCAGAATCCAAGAAGGGCCAAATGTGATAGATCATGAAAAATGTTACCCAAGAGTTGAATTAGAGATTGAACGGACCAAGCTTTGTGCTAAGATGGTAGAATTGGCTCAAACCATGTTTGAAGCCAGTTGCCTCTTCAACTACTCTAATTCAGCTAAGACACTGTTGCACTTTGATGGACTATTAGAAAGATTGGAGAACTTAATTGCAAAATCTGGACAAGAAATCACCTCCCAAGGTAAGGACAAGGCAAGTGAAAGAATGAGCATTCCTCCCCAAGAAGCTTATGTGCCTAATTCCACTAACTCAGACACCTCTTCTTCGATGAATCGGTACTCACCATAATTCTTACGAGAGATTCAAGAAGAGAAATGGGCAAAAGAAAGTGAAAATCCTCCACCCATTGAACTTGTGGATGACTTAAATGATCAATTCCCACAAGAAATTCCTTGTATTTATGGAGAGCAGGAGGATCTCCAATCTAGTGAGAGATTAGACTTTGAGTCTAATTCCTTACATGAACTGCCACATTTCACTAGACCATGGGAAGCAAAGTCTACCTGCATGAGAGCACCCATGGTCATGATAAGGAATGAAGACTCAGTCATACCTAGGAATACAGAGGTATTGAAGAACACTAAAGTTCAGTGTAATCTCACTTTACATGAGCTACTCAAGATTAAACCAGAATTATGGAAACATGTAGCCAATCAAGTGCCAGAAGTAGCCAAACCAGGCTCCCAAGTAGGATCCCATAGAACAATTCCAGAGATACCCTTGGATAAGATAGGAGACATGAGCAAAGGAGAAGAAGGGAACACCTACCTTCCAATCACTCATCAAGGTTACACCACCAAGGCTATTTTCAACTCAGGTGCAAGAGTTGCGATTGCTACCACTTCCCTATGGAAGCGTTGGGACAAACCAACACTCAGGCCGACAAGAATGAAACTGCAAATGGCCGATGCTCACATAGAGAGACCTTTAGGATTGCTAGAAGGGATAACTCTCACTACTTGTGGTGTAGAGTTCGAGCATACATTTTCCATCTATGACTTTACCGAAAATCAGGCCTATGAGATGATTCTGGGCAGACCATTCATGAGACAGTTGCAAATAGTACATGATTGGGGAACCAATTCCTTGTATTTGCAACACTTAGGTGTTACAACCAAAGTCTATCTCAAGGATTACTCTCATAAAGACATGCCCCCCACACAGTGGAATCCCATCCATAGAGCCACATATGATACGGAGTCAGTGTATTCCATAGGATCAGGATCCTCATGGATGCATAAAGACACCCACTTATGGATGTGCAAAGTGGCCGAAGAAGAAGAGAAAAGAGAAAAAGCTAGAGAGGTAGGTGCAAATGAAACTCATAGATCAGTTCAAGACCCAGCCTATGCACCTTACGTATTTTGAGATGAGGAGTTTGAACCTCATGGTTGGGTAGAAATCTTAGCCACAATGGATGTAGCCATCAATGAAGAGCAATGGACACCACACTATGATGAAGACGGCTATGACATTTTAGTTTTCATGATAGAGCCAATCATGTGCGATTCAGTTATAGAAGAGTGTGAGCTGAGCATGCATGAACTTGAACGAAAAAGTGACTCAGATATAGAAGCAATCATTATGGACTCTTTTTGTGCATCAGAAGGAGAATTACTACATGAAGTAGAAGTTCAACCCCAAGAGCATGGAGAACTTACAAACGATGTGAGGTTGACCACACAAGTGACCGCCAAGAGTGAAGGCAAAAATAGGAAGAATAGAGAAGCCTCACCAGACAAGGAGGAATCGCTGTTTGAGATCCCTAAAAATTCAAAGAAGTATGAGATAGAAGATAGGAGGGTCATGATAAGGATGCCTAAACGTGAAGCACTAGCAGGAGAGGCCTATGAGAACAAAGAGGAAACTAAAAAAATCATTGTGACCATAGAGGAAGGAGAAGAATGATGTACATACATAGGACATGATTTGACAGAGGAACAGGAGCAAGAATCGATAACCTTGCTCAAAGAATATAGTGATGTATTTGCTTGGAGTTATAAGGACTTAAAAGGAGTAGACCCTGACATATGCTCACATACGATTCCCATGGCCTTAGATGCCAAACCCTCTAAGCAAAAACCATACACATATAACGACAATTATGCTGCCAGGATAAAGGAAGAGATAGATAGATTGGTAGAAGCAGGATTTATCTATGAGATTGAGCACAACGAGTGGGCATCCCCCATTGTAGTGGTGCCCAAAAAGAATGGAAAGTTACAAGTTTGCATTAACTTGAAGAAGGTTAATGCAACCACAATTAGAGATAGTTATCCGCTTCCTATCATTGAGAATCTATTAGAAAGGGTAGCAAGCAAGGAAGTCTATAGCTTCCTTGATGTGCCTTCTCTGGTTACAATCAAGTGGCCATTGCTCCAAAAGATCAGCATAAGATGGCTTTTGCTATAGAGTGGGGTATATTGTCTTTCAGGGTAATGCCATTTGGGCTTACCAATGCACCGGCTACCTTTCAGAGGTTGATGGGCCATGTGTTTAAAGAGTTCTTGCGTAAAAACGTAGAAGTCTATGTTGATGATCTATGTGCTCATTCCAACATTAGGCAAACACATATACCTAAACTCAAACAAATCTTTGACAAATGTAGAGAATATCAAGTTTTCTTGAACCTAGAAAAGTGTGTTTTTATGGTCAGGCAAGGCAAGATTCTAGGACACATAGTGTCAAAGAATGGAAAAACCACGGATGAGGAGAAAATTAGAGCTATTGCAGAGCTACCTAGGCCAAAGACTATCAAGGAGGTACAAGCTTTCATGGGGCATTGTGATTATTAACGATATTTCATTCACATGTATGCCATCATTGTAAAGCCTCTGTATGCTCTTTTGACTACCTTTGCGTGGACAAACGAATGTGAGAATTCCTTTAATGAGCTCAAATGACAATTGTGTTCAACACCAATCTTGACTACACCAAATTGGAACAAGCCATTCCATGTTCATGTGGATGCATCCAATTATGCAATTGGGTGCGTACTCGCACAACCTACTGGTAAAGGTAACATGGATCTTCCAATTCCTTATGCCAGTAGACAACTGAATGCAATTGAATGAAATTATACCACTACAGAAAGAGAAGGATTAGGCATGGTGTATGTGGTTAAAAATTTTAGACATTATTTTCTTGCAAATAAGTTTAAAATTTTTACATATCATCAAACATTACGCTATCTAGTGAACAAACCCTACAATACTGGCAAATTAGTAAGATGGTTCCTCTTACTAATGGAGTATGACTTTGAAGTTGTGGTTAGGAAAGGTAGGACTCACCTTAGGGCGGATCACCTTTCCAGACTAACTTTAGGAGAGTCCCCTCAGGGAGTGCCAGATGACCTTCCTGATGCCCATTTGTTCAATCTAGAATCTTCCTATATGATACTTGGTTCTTTGGCACACCTCACAACTTCATACATGCGTGTTGGCATCCATGTGTAGAGTTGGCCACACAAGCCTTCAAAGAGAATCATTTTTATAATTTTGTTTGCTGAAAAATGTCCTCCTATTGCTCTTGCATGGGCCATCTCTAATATGGGTAAATATTCTCCTTCATGTACACATAACTATGGCTGATTGTCCTTTCCCCTCTTGAATAATTGTTTTTCAATTATAGTGTAGTCTTTGCTCATTTCTTCCAAAGATCGTTTCCTTGCTAGACTAGCTCCTTCCTCATGCACTCGTGTTTTGAAGAATTTCACCAATGCCTTACTCCATGCTAGTGATATTGTAGAGAATTGTAAAGATGCATGATCCTCAGAGGTATTCTCCTGGTGTTCTTGGCAACAATGAATGTGTTATGTAGAACTTTTTGCATGTCTGGCTAGTATACTCCCAGTTTTTTCAATTCTCTTATCATCCCACGAACTCCCTTATGAATTTTCATCGATTCACATGAGCTTGCTCCATTAAGTTTTTCTGTTTTGCCTCTTCTACACATATCAATAATATGCCATTTGGGTCTTTGTAGTATAAACTGCCTGCTACAATATGTAAATTACGTAACTGCAAAAATTCTCTCTTGTTATCTTGGTTGATCCTATGAAGTGGTCCATGCATGAGGATGGGTATCAACTTTTCTGCCCAATTTGGACACACTTCTAAATTGAATAAGTATGTGTCGGGCAGATCATTAGCTACTCCAGAAGGTGGTTCTCTGTGTGTCATTCGTGATAAAGGATCCGCTCATACATAAGTATTTCCTTTTTTACTATTACTTCAAAATCAAATTCCATCAGTAATAGGAACCACCTCACTAGCCTTCCCATATTGCAGGGCTTGTTGACTAGATACAATAATGCATGATGGTCTATAAAGAACTTGAATTTGTTGGCTAGGAGGTAATGTCATAATTTGTTGATTGCATACACCATTCCTAGGCCTTGTCTTTTTGTGGTAGTATAATTTCTCTCTGCCTCATTTAATTGTCTACTAGCATATGTGATAGGATGATCTAATTTTCCTTCATCCGCAGGTTGAGCTAGTATGCATCTTATTGCAAAATTTGATGCATCCACATGGATATGGAATGGTTTATTCCAATTAGGTACCTTCAAAATAGGTGCTGAACTTAATCGTCGTTTCAATTCATTAAACACCTTTTCACATTCCTATGTCCAAGTGAATTAAGTCAACAACCCATATAAAGGTTTTGCGACTATAGTGTACATGTGGATAAACTGACAATAATATCCACAATGACCCATAAAGGCTTGTACTTCCTTTGCATTTTTAGGTCTAGGTAAGTCTAAGATTACTTTAATCTTATCCTCATTTGTGGAAATTCCATTCCTTGATACAATATGTCCCAAGAACGTTCCTTGCCTTACCATAAAGACACATTTTTTTTATTTAAGGATACTCGATACTATCGGCATTTTTCGAATATCCTTCGTAGTCCAGAAATGTGTTCACTTCTTTTATTGGAGTAGGTGCATAAATCATCCACATAAACTTCCATGCTTTTTCTTGAAAATTCCTTGAATACATGACATCAGTCTTTGGAAAGTTGTGGGGGCATTAGTGAGCCCAAATGGCATCACTCGAAAAGCATATACTCCCCATTCAATTGCGAAAGCTATCTTATGTTGGTCCTCTGTAGCAATGGCTACCTGGTTATAACTAGAGAATCCATCCAGGAAGCTGTAGACTTCCCTGCCTGCAACTCTTTCCAATAGGTGGTCATTGATAGGTAAAGGATAGCTATCACATATAGTAGCTGCATTCACTTTTCTCAAATGGATGTAGACTCTACGTTTACCATTCTTCTTGGGTACTACCACCAAGGTTGATACCCATAATGTATGCTCTATCTCATAAATAAACCCTACCACTAACAGCTTGTCAATCTCTTCTTCAATCTTGGCCATATAGACATCATTGTACCATTACATCCAAAAATGAACCTTGCATGAGCCTTGTAAGGATTCCTAATTTTAAGTGATTAAAATGGCTAATTAGGTGGATTAAGAGATTGGGAAAAACCACCAGTGGTATTGTACATTAAAATACTGAATAAAGTCAAGTAGAGGATTTGTGTGTTTTTCTAGCCTTTAGATGTATTGTTTGGATGGCCACAATATAACTTAGAATTGGGAATTGAAAGTAAAAAAGGAAAGCTCACACTCACACTAGAAGAAAAAATAGGTGCAATGGGAGACAAAATAGCTCACGCGTGGGAAGAGAGAGAAGATAATTTTGGAATCGACATAAGTTTACAACCGTTGGATCTTGACAAGCTTGGATGGTGGAGATTGAGACCCAAACTTCTAGCACTAAAAGACAAAATAGTCACAACCCCTATCAGTAAAAGACAAACGGCTAGAGATTCGTGCAAGAAACATGGGGATCCGCATGGAATTTCAACCTTTAGATGGAATACAAATTAAATGGTGTATATTTAATGCCTAGTGATCCATGCATGGATCAAATCAAAGCCATTGGATTCTCTCCAAATTCAATGGCCCAAATTTTAGGCACCTTTTCCTCTTGAAGGAGCAACAATAACCATTAGATCTAAAGCAAATCTAAGGGCTATAATCTAAAGCCACTCAATTCTCAAGAAATGATCTTAGCCATTGAATTTCTAGGGGATCCAAGGGTTCTATTTGGATTCCATTCCCTTCAAAAACTACTTCAATGAAAAAACCACGAATTGTGACAAGTATATGTGGTTTTGACTAGCCCAAACCAAGGGAAGCCTATACCTAGCCTAGTTGATTAAGGGACTAGACTGTGTCCACCACCCTCCTCTCATTGGTCCATCACTAATCACTCTCTAATCCAAAAGGCCCATGCAGGGTTCATTTTTTTCCCTAATGCATGTATGGTCGTTGCTTCGAGGATTTTGCTTCAGAAGTCATTGGGATTCGATGGGAACAAATGGATGGATCTACTCCTTTGAAGTATTTTGTTTGTAGGCCATGCAAATACATCCCTGTATTCCCTGATTAGTTCTATCAATTCTTGTTCTTCTTTAGGAGATACGTCTTTTCCAATGTATGTACATCTCTACTCTTCCTCTTCCATGATTACTAGCACTTTCTTGGTTTAATCCTTATTATCGTAATCCTCTCCTTATTATCGTAATCCTCTCCTTATTTGGCTTCTCTCTTAGGCATTTGAATAGCTATCTTTTGTTCTTCTATTTCGTATCTTTTGAAATGTTCCGGAACTTCGAAGAGATCTGGTTTCTCTACTTTGTCTAACATTTCCTCGTTGTTTTGCCTCGTTTGGACTGCTTCTACCGTGAACACGTTGGGTGTCTCCTTTTCCTTGTTCGCCTGAATTTCTTCTAAATACCAATCAAATTCTGGCTCCATCTATATGCTTTCATAATCCTCCTTCCATTAATTTTCTAGTAATTCTCCTGATTCCATTTCTTGGAGGATTGCCGCATAAAAATTTACATCATAACCTTCTTCATCGACACACGCATTCATGGTTAGTACTTTTGCATTTACACAAATCTAGGGTGGTTAATATTTCCATCCATCCATGTGGTTCAAATGCTTCATCTAGGAAGATTTGTGGCATGTACACTAGATCATCTATGGATCGGTAATTTTGATGTCCTATAGGCCATAAGTGGGTCTTGTTTTCTTCTTTTTTTGCTTCTTCGCACATCCATAGCTGAACATCTTCATGCATCCATGATTGATCACTAGATCCCATGCCATGAATGGACATATCATCTTCTTCTTGGTGAACTCGGTTCCATTGTAATGGGGGCACATTCCCATATGAAAAAGTGTGTAGTTTTATCTTCATAGTTGTCACTTGGTGTTGTAAATACAATGCATCTCTTCCCCAATCTTGTAATAGTCTGAGTTGTCTCATGAATGGTCATCCCAAAATCATTTCATAATTATTGGCTTTCCCAAATTGACATATAGCTAGAGTGTGTTTGAACTCTACTCTAAAGGTGGTCAGCTTACTTTTTTCTAGTATTCCTAGTGGCCTCTGCACGTGACCATCTGCTACTTGAAGTTTCATGCACATTGGTCATAGGGCTAACTTTCCCCATTTTCCCCAAATCTCTTTGGTAGCTATGCCAACACCAACTCTAGTGTCTAAGATGGTTTTAGTCATATATCCATTAAAAGTGATGGGTAAGCACGTATTTCCTTCATCTCCCGCACTAAATTCTCCAACTTTATTGATTGGGATTCAAATTGTTGCCGGAGCTTTCACTTCTTTGTTCTCATTCGTGGGTTCTCCTATTTTGATTCTCAAGTTTTCGGCTAATTGCTTCCACAATTGTGGCTTAGCTCGTAGTAATTATTCTATTTTCAACAAGCATTGTATTTTAGTTTTCTTGAGCTCTGATAAGTTGTGTGATGTCTTATCTTGTGACCTTTCCTCCTTGCCCCGGAGGCATAGAATAATACTGACCTTCTCTCCTATTCTCCCATGTAATTGGGTAGAGTGGATATGCTATTCGATTTTTCCTTGTTTTGGTCTAAGATGGACCCTTCCTCATATACCTCTTCTAAGTTTGATATAGGTTGATTTTCCCACCTGTCTAATTCTTTGAAGGGTGGTGGAGAGTTCTCATTCTTTTTCCACCGTTCCTCTTGAATCTTGGCCCATAATTCATGTGGCCGATTGGCCTCTAGTTTTGGAATCAGTGAGATTTGTTCTTTCTTATTGTCTTGCCAATCTTTTTCACTATTCTCCTCTTGTTGTGTCTTCATTATTTTTCGAGTGCTATTTTCTAGGCATTTGTTGAACTGGTTTTCTGGTATCCTCGTCTCTAGAAGGATTGGGGTCGTATGTTCTAGTGTGGTTTGAGCTACTTCTATAAGTTTCCTACATATTGCCAATCTTTCCTCTCCAAATCTCCTAGTGGATAGAGTTTCTCATGTTGCTCTATGCTTGGTCCAATCATGATTCTGGATTGATAAGCCTTTAACCACATATCCAAGTCCTCTAGCACTAGATCTACTAGAATTGATCCTGGTTTGACTAATTTTGATGCTTGGATAGTTTGATGGGCATTTCCTTGCACCTCTGGTTCTTGAGGTTTCTTCCTTTCTTTGATTGATTTCTCATTCTCTTTGCTTTTCTTCTTCCTCTATTTATTCCGAAGTTTTTCTCTTCTAGTCTTTCATCTTTGCATCTTCCTTGTTTTTTTAGTTTCTCCTAGGTCTTCTGAATCCTCAAGGACCTGAACCTTAGGTCCTAAACTTTTATCCATCTCAGGCTCAGAATCTATCTCTTTTACTGATTGTTCCTTGGCTTGGGCTTGAGTAATGGCTCTTAGTGGCATAGTGTATTCTTTGTCACTTCCAGATGATTCAATTACTTCTATTACATTGATCTGGGTAGTAGTGTGAACCTTATTGGGGTTTTTTGGGCAATCTCTAAACACATGTTCCTTGCCCCAATCATTGCAATATCCTTCCCATGTCCTAAAGGGTGGTGGATTTTATGTCAAAGTGCACTGCCTTATGAAATGATCTCTGCTGCATCTATAGCATGGCCCTCTTGGCGCAGGTGGTCTAGTAGGTGGTCTCATTGGGTTTTGTGTCTTAGGTGTGGTGTACATAAGGTTCACATATTCCGGTCCATAATGATTTTCATACCCTTCATAATCGTAGTATTGTTGCTCATAGGTTTGGTCGTATTCTATCAGACTAGCATCATAAGGATAATATTCTCCCTCGGCCTACTCATATCCCTGACTTTTTATTTAGCTAGTGGTGTGGCTGGTACTATAGCTCTTTCTAAATTTTCCTCAGGTTGAGTGTATTTAACTGGCACTACATTCTATGGGTGGGGTGGTTGTTGTCCTAGCACAGGATGTGGTTGTCCATATCCTCCCTGTTCTTATGGTCTAAGTGCTCCTTGTGGTCTTGGGTAAGGGTTGTACCTAGGAACTTCTCTCCCTTGTTCCCTAGGAGAATATCCATAAGGTCTATACTAGGGTTGAGTCACTGGTCTTGTTTGCCTGTTAAGTGGAAAATTTTATGTGGTTGGTATATTTTTGCTCAATGTGACAGTACATGTTGGGTTCTTGATTTGGCTACCTATTGTATGAGTAAGGTTGTGGCAATCTTAAGCCTCCTCTCGTGCAAGCGTGGGACGGATGGCCTCCTTTGCATAGGGTGCATCTTCTCAACATAGGCATTCTCAATGGGGGGTTCTGATAGTTCCTCTATCCATGCACTCCCAATTTTTTAGCTACCAATTCTGCTAATTCCTCCACATTACTTGAACTAGATGTCACATCGCTTCGAGTGTCCTCTGATTTAATGGAGCTTTGTGTATTTTTGAGATCATTTGCTAAGTTTTCTTCCAAGTCTATGCATTCTTAGAGACACTCACTCAATGTCTGCAACCATTTTATGTAGACTAAGGTTCTCAATATCCCATCAGTCAATCCATCTAGAAATAGTGATATCATCTTTTGCTATGAGGGCCTCTCCATTACTGGACATCTGTCAATGTATTGCTTAAATCTTCGGGCCGCAATTTGCACTGTTTCATTTGGAGCTTGTTTGAAACTATGAATTAATGATGATGAATTGTGCTTAATCCCTCACTTGGTGAGTCCTCCAATAAACTATTGAAAGAATTGTTCGATATTGCCTAAGCAATTTGGATCCAAGGGTTGAAACCAAGTTAAGGCTGTTCTCATGAGGGTTAGCCCAAAAGATTCATATTGCACAAAAAAGTTGTCTACTTGTTCTGCTCGCAATACTCGCTTGAATTTGGCAATATGGTCATAGGGGTCTCCATACCATCATAATGATTTCTCATAGATTTGGCCACCTGGATTGGTCTCAACCTTCTTGCTGGCTCTCGGGGTCTGATCATCACAAGAACTACTAGTCTTAATGGTTTCATTCCTAGTCCTACACCTAGTTGTGGTCTTGCCCTAATGGGTGGTCTATTCATATTTCCTATCCCTGGATTAGTTTGGTTGTGCAAATTCCATCTTGGCATAGTGAATTGAACATGGGTTTTGGTGGGGACACTACATTGACTAGTGATGGAGAGCATTAATCTCCAAAAGAACAAGTTATCCTTGATGTTAGAGTACCTCTATATCAAGAAAAAATCAAAACCTCAACCAATTTTGGAAGACCAATGCCAAATTATCAAGACTTGAGTTAACTGTGGAGAACCTCAATACATAGAAAAGTCAGCTGTACTTTGAGCACCTTTTCCAAGTTAAAGTTTTCCAAAAGATTTAGTAGATCTTGAGATTTCCTCCAAGCAATCTACCTATGTCTAAAACTATTCTTCTTTGTAGTCGACTTTGACACCTACAACTTCTAATGCATGATTCTCCCAAATTAGATGCTGCTTATTCAAATGCTTTTAGCCATAAGTAGCTTAACTTTCAACTTAAAGAATGAGTGCTCACTTGCTCAAAACTTTACATTGTGGAGGGAGATCTGATAAAAACATTGACCATCCGGATTGTTCCTATTCATGCCTTCACTTCTTCACATTTACACATGTAAATGTTCCTGTCTTCAGTTCTCTCAGCCTGATTACAATTAGACTCTCAAATTTGGATCATAGATGCATTATCTATGGACTTAGAAATCTACAAAACGATTTATAAAATGATTAAGCATAGAAGGAGAAATGGAGAAAAGATCGACATGTAATTCTCATAAAACTTCTTCTATTCAATTCATCTTACATCTGATGGATGATACTCATTCAACTTATGATATAATCCTCTCTATTACATCTATTCTTCATCTCTCATATATATCACGACTATATATAAGTGTATATATACATATGATTGTGGATTCATCATTACTTCAAGTATTTGTGAAGTATTTTACAAAGCTAATATACATGTGTATATAGACTGTTGCTCTAAGCTCCACCTCCTTAATGTCAATCCGCACAAGAGATAGGAGTGATATGAAGATCGTGAATGTGAAATGTAGTGAGAGTGAAGGTGAGAAGCATAGAGATGCACATACACATACACACACACATGTAGGAGACAAGCAAGACAAAATGGAAGGTAGGAAAGTCTCTAGCTCTTTTTATAGATTCTAGACTAGTTTTGACCGTTTCACATCTAGTGATTGACATAGTTAAAAAATAGGTTCGGCTCGTTCTACCTAAGCTCCTCAAGCTTGAGGACTCCTTGGCTTGCACAAAATGGAGCTATGAATTACAAAAGTGGTTGTTCTATGTTACATATGGTACAAGAGTGATGGAAATCACTGTTGAGAGTTTTTGAAAAGTATTTATAAAACATAATTGTTTGAAAAAATAATATGTCTGGCTCCCCACTACTTCGTTGTGATCCGCCTTCACTTGCTTCCGCGTCATCTGTGCCTCTAGCTACTGCCAACACCCCCCTCCCTCTCGCTTCTGTCATCCTCGATAGAACCTTGTTGTGGGGTCTGTCGGATATAATTCTTGATGTGGGAAGTATCTCAACCCCTAAGCAACGACGAAGCGTGAATGACCTCCACAGGTATCCTTCTTTGACCTCTGCACACCAAAAATGCTCTTACTCAGAGCTTATGCAGAGAACTCCGGTGAGCTTTTGTAGACCTGTAGTAGACACCAAGAGCTTTCCAACAAAACAAATTTCACTTCAAATGGATGCTTACACAAGGAGAAACAATGTCTACAACATGAGCTAGTTGAATGCTCACAACTGCCAAACAAGCAGATACCTCACTTCACTCCAGCAAGCTTTTCTCCGAGATTATACAGAGAATGAATCTCAAACTTGAGTCAACTTTAGAGGACTCTAATAGCTACCCAATGACACCAAAATCATAGCAAATGGATACATAGAGAAGGAGAACCAGCCCTTACAACATAGAGCAAAATATTTCCAACAAAGCCTACACACCAAGAGAGATATCAATCACACAACTTCACTAAAATGAATGTTGCTCCCAGATTACTCAGAGAATGATCCAGAGACTTTGTGAGCATAAAATAGACTCTAATAGCTATCCAATGAGACAAGAATTACATCAAATGGATACAATATGAGGGAGAACCAATGCTAACAGCTCAAGGGTAGAGAGTTGCAACACTGCCTGCGCACACACATAGATATGCCTACTAAAAGAAAACAAACAAGCAAGCAAGGGGCTAGCTTAAGCAAGGGGCTTGCTTATCACAACTCCAGCACTTAGTGCTCACTTTACATGAGCTAAAACTCCAAGAAGATGGCCAAAAGAAGTCAGGATACATGCTCCTTTTATAGTGAGAAGTGTGCCCCTAAAATCTAGGAACTACCTTCCCAAATCAGCCTCCTAACTTGGAGGATTTAGTTGAGATGAATTGGGGAGTGGTTGAGTGACTTTTCTTGATGGAATCTCGTGGCTTTTGGCTTCCTTTGATTGCTCCACATGTCCATAAAAGATTCCCCACGAATTTGTAGCTTGAAGCTTGACTTTTAACACTCCCCCTCAAGCTTCAATTCTTCATCCTCATCCAAGCTCCTTCATGTTGATGCTTTGCTTGAATTTTGAAATCTTCATTCCATCCAAAGCCTTTGTAAACATGTCGGCAACTTGGTCTTTGGTACCAATATGATGTATTGAAACTTCCTTGGATATCACCTTTTCCCTTATGAAGTGATAGTGCACTTCAATATGCTTGGTTCTAGCATGATAGATAGGATTCAATGCTAGATGAATGCTACTCATATTGTCACAAAAAATTGGATACGTGTCAACCTGCAAATTAAGCTCCATAAATAACTTCTTAATCCACATTAGATCACATGTGACTTGAGCCAAAGCTCTATACTCAGCCTCGGTGGAAGATAATGCCACCGTGGGTTGCTTCTTTGAAATCCATGAGATGATCTTGCTACCTAGCATGACTAGGTAACCACTTGTACTTCTTCTATCCTCCTTGGAACCGGCCCAATCCGCATCAGAATAAGCTTTGACCTGCATATCATCATCAAATGAATAGAACAATCCTTCATTTATAGTGGCCTTGAGATATCGTAACATTCTTCTTGCAGCTTGCAAGTGTGTAGTCCTTGGACTATGCATAAATTGTGATAACACTCCAACTCCATATGATATGTCAGGCCTAGTTATTGTGGCATAATTGAAAGAGCCTACAATAGAGCGATAAAAAGTTACATCCTCTAATGGCTCTCCATCAATGGAGCTTAGCTTTACATTAACTTCCATGGGATTTGAAATAGGCTTGCAATGTAGCATCCCAAACCTCTCAAGTAGGTCTAGAATATACTTCCTTTGTATGAGCATAATACCTTCTTCTTTGTATACAACTTCAATGCCAAGAAAATACCTAAGATCTCCAAGATCAGATATCCTAAACTCCTTTCCAAGCTTTGCCTTGATCTCCTCAATGCCCTTTGTATCATTACCTGTAATGATAAGATCATCTACATACACACACATGTAGACTACAAGTTCTCCTCTTTGTTTGATGAAGAGAGATGGATCCACCTTGCATTGATTGTAACCACATTTGATCAAGTAGTCCACCAATCTTTGGTTCCAAGCCCTTGGAGCTTGCTTTAGGCCATAAAGTGCCTTCTTCAACCTACAAACATGATGTGGAAACTCTTTATGAACAAAACCTAGTGGTTGCTCCATGTATACCTCTTCTTCCAAGTCTCCATTGAGAAAGGCATTCTTGATATCCAATTGGAAAAGCTTCCATCCTTTGCTAGCAGCCATTGCAATGAGTGTCCTAATGGTGCTCATCTTTGCCACGGGGTTGAATGTCTCTTCAAAGTCCACTCCATAGGTTTGTGCAAAACCCTTGGCCACCAATCTTGCTTTGAACCTAGAAATAGATCCATCTGAATTCCTCTTTACTTTATACACCCACTTATTACCTATTACCTTCATGTTATCCTTCTTGGGCACTAGAGTCCATGTTTGATTCTCCTCAAGTGCGTCGATCTCTTCTTGCATTGCCTCTTTCCATTCGGTGTACCTGCTTGCATCTTCATAGCAATCGGGCTCATGATCTTCTACTACTTTGTTCATATATGCATAATGAGTTGCAATGTATGAATCATAAGTAAACCTTTGAGTTGGATACTTAACTCTAGAAGACTTCCTTTCTTCACCTTTTGGAGGAATAAACCTCCTTTGCCTTGGGAACTTGATCTCTTTCTTTGACATGGCTTCTTTCTCCATCATGTGTCCTTCATCATCTTCAACTTCATTACCTTCTTCATCCAACTCCACCAATGTTGCTTTGCCTTTGTTGATTGATTGTGCTTCATAGCTTGATGAAGATCTCCCCCTCCATGGTGAGTTCATGCTTGAACTATCTTCATTGATGGAACACCTTGGGCCGCTTAGCTCTAGGTCGATTTGTTCTTCATCATGTCCATGCTTTTCTTCTTCATAGTCCTGCATACAATCATACTTCTTATACCAAGGGAGTAGCTCATCAAATGCTACATCCCTTGATATCCTCAAGCCCTTTGTGTTTGGGTTGAAGCACCTGTAACCTTTATGATCATTTGAATATCCTAGAAACACACACTTTTCTGCCTTTGGTTGTAGCTTGTGCCTCAATTCACTTGGCACATGTACATAACAAGTACATCCAAATATCTTCAAGTGGGAAAGATCATGTTTCTTACCATAATAGGCTTGATATGGTGTCAAGCCATGTGGATCCCTGAGGTAGAAGCCCTATTCATAAGATACATGGCGGTATTTGCTGCATCACTCCAAAACATGTTAGGTACATTCATCTCATTAAGCATTGCTCTAGCGATCTCGGCAATGTATCTATTCTTTCTCTCTGCTACTCCATTTTGTTTGGGTGTGTACCTGCATGTTACTTGCCTCTTGATGCCTTGATCCATTAAAAAATCAGAAAACTCATTTGAGAAATATTCTCCCCCTCCATCGGACCTTAGCTTCTTGATATATGTACCTGTTTCCTTCTCTACCATTGCCTTGAATGCTTTGAAACATGTAAACACATCTGATTTGTTTTTGATGAAATAAACCCAAACCATCCTTGTGCAATCATCTATAAAAGTGACAAAGTACTTGTTACCTCCAATGGATTGCTCTTTGGTTGGCCCCCACACATCTGTATGTATCAACTCCAATGGATGTTGGCTTATGTAGCCACTCTTCTTGAATGGAAGTCTCGCTTGCTTCCCTAGTTGACAAGATTCACATAAATGCTTCCTACCTTGTCCTTGGAAGTTGGGAAGACCTTCAACCAGCCTCTTGAATTGCATTTCCTTCATTCTTTGTATGTTGATGTGACCTATCCTCTTGTGCCACAAGTCCAACTCCGAAATCCTCTTGTTTCCATATGTGAAGTAGACATGTTGAGTGGAATGAGAATTTACCTCCAAAGTGAAGAGTCTCCCTTGCTTCTTTCCTCTTGCTATGACCTTGTAACCTTGCTTAGGGTTCTCCACAAAGCATCCACCTTTGTTGAACCTTACTTGATAGCCTCTTTCAACCATTTGCCCAACGGACACCAAGTTCTTTGTGATAGTAGGTACATGCAAGACATCCTTGAGACATCTTCCTTCCTCCTTGTCATCCAAAGCTACATCTCCAACATGGGAGATCTCATGGGCTGTATCATCACCTGTTTCTACATGTCCTTTACCTTTGGGAACATGTAGATTAGTAAACCAAGAAGCATTGCAACTCATATGGTTGCTACATCCACTATCAATATACCAAGTGTTATCTACTTTGCTTGAATTCCCATTCATGTGCATCATCAAGAGATTGTCATTTTCTGAACTTGTAGAAGCATAATTACCTTGGCCTTTGTATGAAGAACCTTGATTATAGCTCCTTTGGTTTCCTCCTTGGTAGCAATCTCTAGCATAGTGGCCAAACTTGCCACATATGTAACATCCTTCACCATCTTGATTCCTGTTTTGTTGATGTCGTCCTCCTCTTCCTCTTATTCTTCCTCTCCCTCTTTGTGATGAGGTGCCTTGGTCATGTCCTTGATTGCTTGAGTGGCGTTGCCTTCCTCCAAACCTTCCTTTGCCCCTTCCTTGTCCTCGTCTTCCTTTGCCCCTTTGATTACCTGCATAGAAAACTTGTGCATCCTTGCTTTTAGTTGAACTTCCACCTATGTTCATTTCTTCGGTGACCATGAGAGCAACCAATTGCTCAAAATCAGGAAGATTATCCCTTACATAAACTGAAGTGGTAAAGGGTTTCCACTTCTCATCATCTCTCAAACCATTGAGAGTATAAGCCACAAGATCATCATCGTCTATGTGGCTTCCAATGGATCCCAATGCATCTGATAACTCCTTGACCTTAAGTATGTAGTCATTTATGCTACTCCCTGAGCTCTTCCTAAGGTTGTTGAGCTCATTCTTGAGTTGGATCTTCCTTGCTTTGGTGCTTGTTGAATAAAGCCTTTCAAGTGTCTCCCATACCTTCATGCTTGAATCCAAGTCTTGGATATGGCCGATCATGCTATTGCTAATGTGTTGGGAAAGGATAAAGATACCCCTCTTGTCTCTTTCATTCCATTCCCTAAAGGCCCTTCTCTGGTCATTGGTTGGATTCTCATCCAACCTAGGTCTTGGTTCACTTCCACTAATCAACCCCCAAAGGCCCTTGCCCATAAGATAGTTGGAGACCCTAAATCTCCATGGTTGATAGTTCCCTTTGTCTAGCTTTTCAATTTGAGTGTTGAAGTCTCCCATATCTAGTCTTTGATACTTGAACTAGCCCTTGGATAATGCTCCAATGTGTGTAAAATGAAAATGAGGCTCTGAGGTTACCTCAATCCAAAGCTTTCCTTAGATGGACACCTTGGGCTCTTGAAACTTTGAGTAGAATAGCTCCCCCTTGATGTGAGCTACCTCCAAGAAGCTTTTGTTGATGCAAATCTTCAAACAACAACTCCAAGAGGTCTTCTTGCTTGTATGTGATGCCTCCAAGATGCCCAAATGCTCTGATACCATTGATGGGGGAAGTATCTCAACCCCTAAGCAACGACGAAGCGTGAATGACCTCCACAGGTATCCTTCTTTGACCTCTGCACACCAAAAATGCTCTTACTCAGAGCTTATGCAGAGAACTCCAGTGAGCTTTTGTAGACCTGTAGTAGACACCAAGAGCTTTCCAACAAAACAAATTTCACTTCAAATGGATGATTACACAAGGAGAAACAATGTCTACAACATGAGCTAGTTGAATGCTCACAACTGCCAAACAAGCAGATACCTCACTTCACTCCAGCAAGCTTTTCTCTGAGATTATACAGAGAATGAATCTCAAACTTGAGTCAACTTTAGAGGACTCTAATAGCTACCCAATGACACCAAAATCATAGCAAATGGATACATAGAGAAGGAGAACCAGCCCTTACAACATAGAGCAAAATATTTCCAACAAAGCCTACACACCAAGAGAGATATCAATCACACAACTTCACTAAAATGAATGTTGCTCCCAGATTACTCAGAGAATGATCCAGAGACTTTGTGAGCATAAAATAGACTCTAATAGCTATGCAATGAGACAAGAATTACATCAAATGGATACAATATGAGGGAGAACCAATGCCAACAACTCAAGGGTAGAGAGTTGCAACACTGCCTGCGCACACACATGATATGCCTACTAAAAGAAAACAAACAAGCAAGCAAGGGGCTAGCTTAAGCAAGGGGCTTGCTTATCACAACTCCAGCACTTAGTGCTCACTTTACATGAGCTAAAACTCCAAGAAGATGGCCAAAAGAAGTCGGGATACATGCTCCTTTTATAGTGAGAAGTGTGCCCCTAAAATCTAGGAACTACCTTCCCAAATCAGCCTCCTAACTTGGAGGATTTAGTTGAGATGAATTGGGGAGTGGTTGAGTGACTTTTCTTGATGGAATCTCGTGGCTTTTGGCTTCCTTTGATTGCTCCACATGTCCATAAAAGATTCCCCACGAATTTGTAGCTTGAAGCTTGACTTTTAACAATTCTGTAGTAGGTCATGAGTGAGGGTGTGCTCGGAAATGCGGATACCTCTTGCAAGATCTGCTTCCAGTTTTTCCCAATTGATGGGTTGAGGTTCATCTGGTGGCGGGAGTCTGTAGTGCGTGGAGTACACCATTTGTTCATAGGCAAATAATTGGAGTAGGTGTGTGGGCCTGCTGATGAACACCTCTGAATGATACTCCCAAAAACCGATAGTAAACATCTCTTCGAATGTCATTTTATAGCATGCCGGTAGATATTTGATGTGATAGTGCCAGGCATAACACACCCAGAGCGATGGTGTTGTACTCATATCATATGCTAAATCTTGATTGCAATGCTCGAATCCCGGGGTGTTCACGTGTGGTGCCTTGACACGATGGAAGACTTTGAATACTATTTGCATCATGTCAAAGATTTTGACAGTCATATGTGCTGCTACATCATCCATTTGTCGTAAGCGGGGGAGCCGGTGGTGAATTGTTGCCATCATATATCCTACAGTGGGCGGTCCAAGGGGTGGTGTGAAGTACGGATAATTGAGCCAGTCCTAGCACTACTTGTTGTTCTGTACTTTAATTGCAAAGGCCTTCCAGGGGAGACGTCTTGAGATCTGTCCCCAACATGGGTTATACTTTAAATGGAGTGGTGCTTTGGCCCATGTGCTCATCATTTCTGGGTATTGCTGTAATAATTCCTGGCGCCAAGTTGGTTGATATATTTCTCCACTCTGCGCGTATGGTGGCAAATCATCAGGCTCAAACTGAGTTGCGTGGGAGGGTTTCTTGCCTATTTCCTTTTTGATGGCCAGCTGATATTCGGCCATTAACATAAAATATGGCTTATATTGTAGCTTGTGCCCGGATATATACCTGTGAGGGGCCAAGTGAGCGAAATAAGGGGATTGTAAAATACGCTCCTTGATCATAGCCATTGTGTGTAATTGTGCTTCCATCCTTGCTGAGTGGGTCTTGCCAAGCTCTTTTACAGTCTTCATCCACGCGGGGGTAGGGAGTTCAAATGTGGTCTGGCCCTTGGCCATGAATCATCCACCTTGGGATGGGTTGGGGTTCGTAGGCTTCTTCAAAAGTGTCGTCCATCTGTTGTGAAGACTGGGCATCCGTTGGTACGTGAATATATTGACCCGATTTCGATAGTAAGCGAATTCGGCATGTGTCAAACTGTGGTAGTGGCTTCCTCTGCAAATATCGTAATGCTTCATTAGTGCCTACTGACTTGAATAGTTCTCTGAAACCTTGAATATAGGCTTCTCAAAGCCTCCTGTAGCGAGTTCTTGTTCTACAAGTGCTTAGCTTTCTTCCTCCGAGAGTTCTACAAGTGCTTGGCTTTCTTCCTCCGAGAGTTTTTTGTGTGCCCAAATGGCTTGCATGGTGTGGTAGAGCTTCTTGATTGCTAATTTATAGGCAGCTGCTTCAAATGTCTCATCTTCATAGGTGCTTGTGTCACCCTGAGTATCCATGTGTTGTTCCTGTTCATCAGTTTGCACATTCTCTTGAGAGTCATGGCTCTCCTGACAAGCTTCATCATCTCCATCTTCTATGTCAGTTTTGGTTCTCTCTTCTTCAGAACAGGATACTAGTTGCTCTTGCGATTGATCAGAGGGAGTGGTAGGGTAACTCGGATGTTCATACTCTTGAGAGAAGAATTGCCCTTCTGAAAACTGAAATTCATTTGAAAAAGCATCCGGCATCTCAAAATCAAACGTGATATTCATTGGTTCTGCTTCCAGATTGGGTATAGGAAAAGTAAACGTTTCCGCACCAATGGAGGTGGGAATTTCTGCTGCTGTAGTGGTAGGTGTCGGGACTGTGGTTGGCTGAGAGATAACGGTACTGGTAGTACCTTCCATGATAACTGGTCATGACAGTTGTATGCGAATGGGTTGTAAAGATGCAGGGGGTTCCGTAGGAGATTGTTCTGGAGAGGGTTGAGGTGACGGGGACTCTGGAACTTGTAGGCATGGGATAGATCCTCGCATGCGCTTGCCTGCCCGTCCCTTGCTAGCTTTTCTGGCTTTCTTGGCAGTTCCTTTGAACGCTTTCAATTCTTCACTTGTCATTGCACGCTCTCAATTGATCAATGATCCAACTGGCAAGATCTACTGTTTGGGGCCCAATAGAAGCTAAATACAATCCAAAACAAATATGCTTGTGAGGCATAGTAAAATGATCTGAGCTGGGAATGCAAAGTGTTGCATACATGTAAGTAATGGCTTAGATAGCTCAGGCATGATGGCCGAAATGTCTTCCCATTTGATAACATCCCCACGCTTCATCGGCTCTAGAATCAACCTTTCTCGCTCTGTTGGCGTGTGAGTTCCATGGATCTTAATTGCAGCTCAAATCAAATCCTTTGAAAGATAGAACTTTTTGAAAGGGGGCTCATTTACCAAAGACGGCATAATAAAAGTGCCCGACAAGTCCTTGTTCTCTGAGGCTGTAAGTGTGGTCACCAGGTACTAGCATCTAAAAAAATCCGATTTGGGAAGTGGATCACTGAAGTATTCCGTAAAACCTGCTGTAGCCCAAACGTGCTTTAAGTCTTCTGTATTTTGGAGTGCTTCAAATTCTCTAGAGAAAAACTGGTACTTGCCCCACTTACTACTGTCAAAAGTCAACGTGGCATCAAAAATAAAACCTGCATCCGCCAAAGGTCCTGCTAAACCTTGGAACCAATGGGAATTACGGTGAACTTTTTCAGTGTATCCCATAGGAGGATTATCAATTGGCATTGGTCCTGGGAATCCTTGAAATTCCAGTGGCTGCAATGTAGGATGGGGCTCAGACAGTAATTCACCAATATTGACCACAGGTACACTGGAGCCAGCTTCAGATGGTCCTTGTGTCTGCATGATGAATGATGCGAATGTGGAGAAGATTTGCTACAAAAGATTAGCACATTAGTATGGAAATTAATCATGATCCCAATAAAGTGAGACCACAATCCCTTTCCATAACCGATGTGTAACCCGTGTAGCCAAGTGTTGTGAGGTGGTTTATGGAATGATTTTTTTGCAAAACTAATGCAGGTTGCTAGACACCTACATGCTTGCGATAGTGCATACATTGCTTGATGAGATGTTATTACAAGTGATGTTGGTCGGTGCTTTCTGTCCTTTCGACACCCATACTTGCCTTGTGCCACCTGTTTTGTGGTGTTGATACTGTTGCTTTCTTTGCATAGTCTGGGAGGGTCTTCAATTTGGGTTCCTTCGTTGTGGTTGACTCCTTCGTGGTTGGGGTTGAGAGGTCGGATGGACACTCTGCTTTGGAAAAGAAGGGAGGTCCAACACTTGCAGAACTTGCCCATTAGGAAGTGCCTCGTTTTGTACCATAAATCTAGACCAGTCCACAGTAAGTGTGGAAGGATGGGCACTACAGGGTGTTGTGCCCATGTGGTTGCTGATGCAGTCCACCTGATTGTTGATGCAACCCACCTGACTGCTGATGCAACCCACCTGACCGCCAATGGTCCCCATTTGTCCCATCAATTGGGTGGTCACCCCTTCTAATTTGCAGGAAGACCAAGGGAAAATCTGATGATGTTCTTCTGAATAACAACTGTCCATGGCCAAGCCCGCATGGGTTGGGGTAGACGTATCGTGACTTATCTAGCCAAAGATCTTTTGGTACTCCATCGCATGCATATCATATGGTCTAGGGTTACATACCTCAGGTGGAGTGTTGTTAGGGAAGTCAAGCAGTATCACTCACTACTAATCTAAGGTTCCAATCTATAAGGATCCTTATCTAAGATTTAGGTCCACTAAGTGATCATATAGCCAATCTTGGCCATGGGGTATCTAGATGCTGTTTCCAATGTTCTCTCCCTAGTCATTGTCTTCTTAGCTTCATGCTCTTAATGCGTTCTATAGCTTCTCCATGAGCTTCTACTCATATTCTATTTTCTTCCTCCTTATGCTTCTTTACCAACATGAGTCGTTTAAGCATATCCTTAGTAAGAGGTTCCTGATAAAGCTTGACTCTACAACCACTAATATAATTAGGCATTATGTCTCCTTCTAGGGTGGCTAATTGTACTGGTCCACTTGTCGAGTGTCTATTAATGATCATAGGTCCATAACCTCACTTTTCTAATTTCTATGCTTGCTATTTTAGCATATATACTAGGACTAAATCTCCTTCTTTTAAGCCTTTATATTTCACATGTGCATCGAAATAGGCTTTCTGTCGTTTCTTTGCTGCATATATTTCTGCTGCTGCTTTCAGCTTGGTTTCTCCTAATCGTTCCAAGTCCATTATTCTTGATGATAATTCATGGTCAGTCCACTGATGTTCTTGTGAAACCTTAAGGGTCGGTATCAAGAAGTCCAAAGGAAGCACCACATTCTGACCAAAAACCATATGAAAGGGAGTTGCATTGAGTACGGTCTTGTAGGCCACTTGATATGCCCAAAAAACGTGATGTAACTGTTTGTCCCAATCTGAATGTTTGTTGTTCACGAGTTTCATCAGTATGTTACAAAGGATCTTGTTAGTACTTTCTGCTTGACCATTGGCCTGAGGATGTTATGGTGCAGATTTCTTGTGAATCACCATAAAATCCTGTAACAAATATTCAATGACTTGGTTCAAAAAGTGAGTTCCTCGATCGCTCACTAACTCTATAGGCAGTCCATATCTTGTAAAGACATTTTCAAATAAGAATTTTGCAGTCGTGTGTGCATCATTCGTTTTTGTGGCCTTGGCTTCTACCCATTTGGTAAGATAATCTGTCGCAACAATAATGTATTCATCATGCGTACCTTTTGCAGGGGGTTTAATGGATCCTACAAAGTCTATACCCCACTTAGAAAATGCACGTCCTCCCATCATGGGTTTCAATGGCATTTCATCTCTAAGAGTAGGGAATTGAGTTCTCTGGCACACATCACATCTCTTAACATAGGTATGTGCATCCATGTGAAGAGTGGCCACCATAATCCTGCAAATAGTATGGCTTTGATTACCCTATCGAGGCCAAAAGGACCTCCTGCAACACCTT
Organism: Ceratopteris richardii; assembly: GCA_020310875.1. NCBI lineage: Eukaryota > Viridiplantae > Streptophyta > Polypodiopsida > Polypodiales > Pteridaceae > Ceratopteris > Ceratopteris richardii. Next base: position 184,802,518 of record CM035418.1, on the reverse strand, counting down.
GGTGTGCAGTCTCTAGTACACTCACATAATCACTTTCATGAACACATTGTCTTAGGTATCCGTCTCGTCCTTGTTTGTATAAGTTGTCACCAATAAGTGAATAGTCTTGAGCTTCCCGCTCTAGATTGCGTTGTTGTGCTAAGGTCATTCCTTGAGGGAATGTGTTCGTCCTCAAGTACATCACTAAGGGTTCACTCCATTCTGGTGTGAGAGACATGTGATATAACGTATCATGTTCTATCGGTGGTCTTTCACAACAAACAGGGCATTCTTTACACAACTTGTAGACATTTGCTTCCATAGAAGGCCAATATACTCCTAGTCTATGCAGAGTCTGCCATGTACGATATTTTGAATGATGTTGCTTTAATGCACCTACATGTGCTAATTGCAACCAATTTGCATGTTTTGATTCATCTATACAACAAGCAAGAATCTTTTGATTATCCTATTTATATATACTTCTTGCTATTATTTGATATCTTTGAGACTTGGTAATCTCTCCTTCTTTGATCCTAATCCTAGGATTCTTGGGTCCATATGTGAGAATAGGGACAATAGGCTTAGCCCATTCTGGTACTATCTCCAGGTTAAACAAATATGCATCCGGTAGTTCATCCGCTATTCCTTGAGGAGATTCTCCTGTGGTTAATCTTGAAAGGTGGTCAGCTCTAAGATGTGTCTTTGCTTTCTTGACTACTACTTCAAAGTCGCACTCCATAAGCAATAGAAACCAACATATCAGTTATCCTGTGTTACATGGCTTATTGACTAAATACAATAATGCTTGATGATCTGTAAAGAACTTGAACTTATTTGCCAACAAATAATGCCTCAATTTCTTTACTACATAGATCATTCCTAATCCTTCTCGTTCTGTAGTGGTGTAATTTCTTTCTGCTGCGTTCAATTGTCTGCTTGCGTAAGCTATGGGGAGATCTATATTACCTTCATTCGTGGGTTGTGCCAACACACATCCTATGGCATAGTTGGATGCATCCACATGTACATGGAATGACTTGCTCCAATTTGGGGTTGTCAATATGGGTGCTGATCACAAACATTGTTTAAGTTCATTGAATGAATTCTCACACTCATCTGTCCATTCAAACTTGGTCAAAAGAGAGTACAAAGGCTTGGCTATGATTGCATACATGTCTATGAATCGTCTGTAATAACCAAAATGACCCATAAATGCCTGTACTTCTTTTATGTTACTTGGCTTAGGTAGATCTGCAATTACTCTCACTTTTTCTTCATCTGTAGAGATTCCATTCTTTGACACAATGTGTCCTAGAATTTTGCCTTCTCTGACCATAAAAACGCATTTTTCTGGGTTCAGACAAACCTGATATTCTCGACATTTGTCAAATACTTGACTTGGTTATGGGATATGAGTCTGCCTCATATTCAAATGTGCACATATGTCATCGACATAAACTTCCAAATTCTTGTGTAAGGATTCCTTAAAAACATGACACATGAGTCGCTTGGAAAGTGGCGGGTGCATTTGTGAGCCCAAAAAGCATCACGCGAAATGCAAATATGCCCCATTCTGTGGCAAAAGCCGTCTTGCGTTGATCTTCTGGAGCGATGGCTACTTGATTATAGCCTGAGAAACCATCAAGAAAGCTGTAAACTTCCTTGCCCGCAACTCTTTCCAATAAATGTTCCGTGATAGGAAGAGGATAATTGTCTCTGATCGTGGTAGCATTAACTTTTTTAAGGTTAATACACACACACAATTTTCCATTCTTCTTGGGCACGAACACAATGGGGGATACCCATTCAGTATGCTCAATTTCGTAAATGAATCCTACTTCTATCAAATGATCTATTTCTTCTTTAATCTTCGCAACGTAGTTATCATTGTATGTGTACGATTTTTGTTTCGTCGGTTTTGCGTATGGAGTCATAGGGATTCTATGGGAGCATATATCTGGGTCTACTCCTTTCAAGTCTTTGTAACTCTAGGCAAACACATCTCGATATTCTCGCAATAGGGCAATTAACTCTTCTTCTTCTTCTTCATTTGTCAAATCATGCCCAATGTATGTACATTTTTATTCTTCTCCTTCTATGGTGACTATGATTTTTTGGTTTTCTCTCGAGTATCATATACTTCTCCAACATCAACTTTTCTTTTAGGCATTTGTACCATTATTCTTCTATCTTCTATTTCATACTTCTTGAAGTTCTCCGGTACTTCCATGAGTGGTTCTTCTTCTTCTGTCTTAGGTGATTTCTTTCTCTTCTTTTGCTTACTTTTTGTATCTTTTATGGATAGCTCAAGTTGTTCCATTTGACTTTCCTTTTCTTCCTCTTCAAGGGTTTTAGCTTCTACAAAATAAAGATATTCCTCTTCTGTGGAACAAAAAGGTTCCATGATAATGGATTCTAAATCCTCGTCATCGCTCTTGTCCGGTTCTTGTGTTCTCGTCTGGAAATACTATAGGTGCATAAGCTGGGTCTTGAAGGGTTCGTGGATGTTGTTCTGAACCTAAAGTCCTAGATTCTAACCGTTCTTCCTCTTGTTTGGCTACTTTGCACATCCATAGATGAGTATCCTTGTGCAACCATGATGGGTGTGATTCCAATGAGTGTACCGATTCTGTTTCTTCTTGTGTCTTATGGATGGTGTTCCATTGTATTGGGGGTACTTTGTAGGCGCGAAAGCAACAGTTGGTGGATCAAGCCAACCGCTGGAATAACAGTGCACGTCGGGTGCTTGGAGCAAGCTCGGGCAATAGACAAGAACTCCAAGACAATAGATCAGATAATTTTGCAAAGACAATCCATTAGAAAAACCTAATCATCATGTTTTTTCAACTTCAAACAAATAATGGAGAAACACCTTTAATTTAGAATTGCAAGGTCATCATTTGTCACGGCATTAGCTTATAAGATGTGTTAAAGATACTTCAGAACATTATAAAAGAAGGATGTTGAGGGAGAATCCAACAAAAAGAAGAAAAGAAGAAGACAAAGAAAGAAGCTTCACTAAAAGATCATATTTGAAGATACATCTCTGCAAGAAGCCCCACAGGGGCACAACACCCATCTCTGCACAGAGCCCCGCAGGGGCACATATCAAGGAAAAGCACGTAGGCGGAAGGAGGAACTAAGGCCAGGAAGTATTCATGAAGTGCAAGAAGATACTTGGCAGGTAATAATTCTCCCGCTGATAGCATGCGTTGTCAACAAAGTAAACAGGCTCAAAGCAATATAGCAGGTCAGATATGTGAAGACAAAGACAAATCAAAAGACCAAAAGTTAGAAAGAGGTAGAGGCTGAAAAGTTGAAGAGGGTAACTAAGAACAACACACTCTTAGCTGTTACACTTATGTGTTCCTCGTGTAGCTTTGATGTGAACCTTTTCCCTATACATGGGCAATTTTTACTCTAGTGCTGGCTAAAGGTTTTTTCCCCATGTTACCACATACTTGATACTCTCATATGTGGTGGTACTTTGTACTTAGGGATATTATTCAGCTCTTACTTCAGTTCAGTTCATCGATCAATAGAGAGAGCTATTCCAGCCATCGTCTTCTCCGTGTGTCTTGCTGCGTTTGTGCTCCTTTGTGTGTGCTTCTTGTGTGTCTCTCGCACTTCTACACACACCCAACAGTGGTATCAGAGCAGGTTCAACTTCTTCTCAAGTTTCGGTTTTTCGCGTCGCGGCGTGCGCGCACTTTAACAGTGCAAATCGACTTCGTAGCATAGAAGTGTGAATTTCAGCAGCCCGGAAACATTTCCATCAGGTGTGCTGGGGTTTTACCCCCATTTCAAAGCCATTCGTGCAGTCAGAATCGCCATCAGAGTGACGGTTTGTGAGCTGAAATTTCAGCACTCATTTTAGTTTTCGTCGAAGTGAAGATTTTGTCACATTCTTGTTCCTTAGTGAAATGGCGGGCAGCAATGACTTGTTTGGCATGCTTCAAGCTGAAGATAAGCTTGATGGGACCAACTATCCGATGTGGTCTTAAATGATGAAGCACGTTCTTGTTGCAAAACAACTTTGGAACATAGTGGCAGATGTAGATCGAAGACCGCCAGGTGCTTCTACTTCACAGTCTACTGTCACAGATGGAGCTTCTTCTTCGAGTACAGTGGTTTCTCCTTCTCCACCTACACAGGAGCAGATTAGATGGGATGAAAAAGATGCTCAAGCTCATGCTTTGATTGCGCTTTCAGTGAAGCGTCATATAGTTCCACACATTCGGTCATGTTCTACATCACGACAGGCATGGGACACTCTTGCTTCTTTGTATGCCGTGCGTAATGAAGCACGTGTTGCATACTTGAGGAAGCAACTTGAGGATGTATGTATGGCTGAAAATGAGTTGGTGGATGTGTATGTGACACGCATCAAAGACTTGAAAGAGCAATTGGCAAACATAGATGAGATCATTCCGGATGCATCACTCATTTCTACATTGTTGAAAGGATTACCGGAATCTTTTCAAAGCTTTGCTACTACACTCCGTTTGGTTGCAAAAGGAAATCCTAATATGTATGCATTTGATGAGGTTGTGTCTCTTCTTTTGAAAGAAGAGCAATCTAGAGTGAATAGGAGTGGTTTGATTGAGGGAACGCAAGCACTTGCTATCTCACAAAAGGGGAAAAGTAAGTATGGTTCAGCTTTGGGTTCATCAAAACCAAAGCCTCAAGCTTCCTCTTCCACTCATTCCTCTAATGATGGTGATTTGCAAAAGAAGAAGAGATGCAAATATTTCCGGAAGGCTGGTCATACTATTGATGAGTGTAGAAAGCTTGCTAAACGCAAAAACTCCAAGATTGAAAATTATCTTTGTCTAACTTCTCAACTTGTTGTCCTAAATCAGCCATTGAAAACTTCCAAGATTGAAGTTTACCTCAAGTATTGTGTGGCGCTCTTCCTTGACTTTACGAAGCTCCCCCTTGATTTGTAGCTTCTCCTTTGCTTCACTTCAGTTCCAATGCTTTGCCTCTTCAAACTCCAATGCTCTGATACCAGTTGTTGGAGAATTCCTCTCCTAATCGCAGCGGAAAGTGTAGAAGACCTTCTCAAGATCAAGACTCTTGTCAATAGGTGAACCTTCAAATGAAAACTGGCACCAATTGAAAAATGCAATGAACGTGAAACTTTGGTCACTCAAACTAGACACCTATAGCTTTAAAATGAGTTATCAAACACTCAATTTGGAGTAGATTTGGGTTGGCAACTCATTGATACAAAACAGGCTACCTGTCCACTCAGTTAGGCTAAAAACTGGACTTCACTAAAAACTGAATAACTTACAGAGCATATTAAATTTCATAAAACTGTTTTAGACAGAGGAATACTCAAGATAAGCTTTCCAATGAATGTTCAAACACTAAAATTGGATACATATATTGAGAGATATGACTCTCACAAGTAGACTACCCAGAAATGGGTGTGCGGCTGGACATACTCCATGAGAGTGAACTGAACGAAATGACTCAAAACAAATGAAGTAGCTACAAGGGGGCTTCCACGCCTTCTTACTCTATTCTTGAGTGTCCTCCCTTGCCTCTTTTATAGCCAAGTGACCAAAAACTCTCATGATGAGTTTGCGAGCTCTTCTCCATCATTTCTCCACTACTTTGGACAGCCACTCCTCTTACAGTTCAGTTTTTTTGGATTTGATTCTCTTTTGAATGATTCTCTTTTGGCCTTCACTACTTGATGAAGTAAATGCTTCTATTTTTCATTTTTGTATTTCCCTTCTACTTGAAGAAAATCCTTTTTGCAAAAATATATACCAACTTACTTCTTTATTTTTAACACTCGTTACATTAGATGGTCAGAAGTAAGGCATTGAATATGTCACTCAACTATTGGATATGGTCTTATTGGTAGAAGACATCAGAACCACTGAGTGCAAGTTGAAATCATCAGCAAATTACAACAAAAGACACACTTTTCCAAGTCCAGAATTGCCAATTAGCAGCAACATGAAAAGTAATAATACTCAGATTTTAGTCCCCTCATCAGATAAAAGTGGATATCAAAACATGGATCATATAAAGTTCTCGTTACATTAGATGGTTAGAAGTAAGGCATTGAATATGTCACTCAACTGTTGGATATGGTCTTATTGGTAGAAGACATCAGAACCACAGAGTGCAAGTTGAAATCATCAGCAAACTACAACAAAAGACACACTTTTCCAAGTCCAAAATCGCCAATTAGCAGTAGCATGAAAAGTAATCATACTCAGATTTTAGTCCCTTCATCAGATAAAAGTGGATATCAAAACATGGATCATATAAAGTTCTCATTACATTAGATGGTCAAAAGTAAGGCATTGAATATGTCACTCAGCTGTTGGATATGGTCTTATTGGTAGAAGACATCAGAACCACTGAGTGCAAGTTGGAATCATCAGCAAACTACAACAAAAGACACACTTTTCCAAGTCTAGAATCACCAATTAGCAACAACATGAAAAGTAATCATACTTAGATTTTAGTCCCTTCATTAGATAAAAGTGGATATCAAAACATGGATCATATAATTAACCATATTGCGTGCATATCAATTGTATATGCATGCGCCCTCAGTGATGGTAATGAGCATTATTTTGTCAGCATGTCAACCATCAGATGCAAGTAGTTTCGTCATTCCGCACTATGCAGTAATCGTCAAATCCATGTTGTTGTCAACTTTGGTTCCATGTGATTGATTATAGGTTGTCCCCATAATTGATGGTCATTGAAAAACGAATATGAGATCTCATGTCAAAGAGCTGCGCATCTCACGCACGGACCAATATTTCTTGATAGAGCGATCAATCAAAATGAACAAGACAAAGACAAATTATCTGTCGCACGACTCCTTCTGTGCTCTCCATGAGAACATTTTGGATCTTCTCATCTTCCTGTGTATTGCTTGAAAGAAAAGAAAAAAAACAAATCACGCTTTGGCCTCCTTACGCGCACGTCCTTCTAATACACGCGACTGCTTCTGTCTTCTTCTTCAGATCATCCAGCCTCCGTCCGTCCTCTATCTTGCTCAGATCTTGTGCCCCGAGAATTGCCAGAATTCCCACATAAATTGACCCACCTTTGTTTACATGCGTTCTTCCGCTAATCAGCAGATAAGCCTCCTTAAGATCTGCCCATGCATCCCTGATCTCATGGAGCTTTGTTTCCTTTTCTCTCTGTCACCCGCTTTAGCTCGAATAGCCCTGAAGATCAGCACGTTGATCACAGTAGACCTCAAATTGCAATATCACAATCGATAAAACACTCTAGACGCAGTGCAAATCTTTGTAGTATGCAAGATAAAAGTTTCCATCAGTATTGTCGAAGTTCTTCGCGATTCCCTCCGGTGTCCCTTCCCTCTTTCTCATGCAGAAGTCATTGTTTTTTTCTTGCATGTACCTCTACTTGTCATAAAAAATTCCCTAGAAAAAAAAAAATAATTCACATCATATAGCAACATTCTTGCACACGCTTCACTCGCATAAATGCATGCATACTCTTTCATTTTACTCACACATAGTCTACTCAACTAACACTTACACCACATATGCACTCGACTTCACTCACGTATACACATTTAGGTACACATATATATATAAATTTAATTATTTAAGAGTGAAACTCAAATATATTATTTATTAATTATATGTTAATTTAACATAGATTACGAAATGATTAAAATAAAGTAGATCAAATATTTATAAACACACACACACACATCGCATGTTTATGATATCCCGAGATATATAAAAAAAACAATATAAGGACTATGCTATTTAGGATTCATAATCGTGAAAGAGAAAATTATGGATGCTAATATGGATGCCATGAGAAATGCATACGTCTCTAAATATGCATAGGCTCAAATAGGTTGATTCAACATAATTATATCTGTTTTCCTTACATTTAGTTATGCAGGGTTTCACCAATGATGAAAAAAAACCATATCAAGTCATAATGAAATACATACAAAACAATCAATACACACATTGGTGATTAGTCATATGCATATAACAATTATTCATATTACCCATAGAGATCATTAAGACACGCTATGTAAAGAGAATTCAAATGAGAACTTGGAGGACTCAAATGAGAGTATAAGTACACTTTTTGATCATCTTTGGCCTGCAAATACTCAAGAGATGGTTTAGTCAAATTTGAAGTTCATATAAAACACATTTTTGAGAGTTTATATGTAACCATATTGGAAGAAAACTTTTCAATAAATTTTTCTTTCATTTCTTATCAAAGAAGGGAGAGAGGATCTCTCCAACAACGTCTTGATGAGAATAGTCTTTAAGATTGACTTTAGTAGTCACTCCTAAATGTTGCAAGTACAAAGAATTTGTTCCTCAATCTTGTACGATTTGCAACTGATGTATGAATGGTCATCCTAAAATCATCTCATAAGCATGATTTTTTCCAAAATCACAAATGGCAAAAGTATGTTCAAACTCCACACCACAACTTGTGAGAGATATGCCTTCTAGTAAGCCTAATGGTTTCTCTATATGTCCGTCAGCCATTTGCAGCTTCATCCTAGTGGGTCTTAATGCTGGCTTACCCCAACGTTTCCATAAAGCGGTGGTAGTGATGGCTACTCCGGCTCCTGAATCGAAGATGGCTTTGGTGGTGTAGCCCTGATGGGTTACTAGAAGATAAGTGTTACCTTCCTCTCCTTCGCTTACATCTCCAATTCGCTCTACTGATATCTCTGGTGCCTTCTTGTGTGATCCTATTTGTGAGGGAGTAGTAGCAAGCTCAGGGAATTGATTTGCTATGTGCTTCCACAACTCTGGTTTAACCTTCAACAATTCCTCTAGAGTGAGATGGCTGTACTTTAGCATTTTTGAGTACTTCCGTGTTTCTAGGGATTACCTATTCTTCATTCCTCACTAGTATCGTAGGTGCTCTCATGCTAATAGACTTGGCTTCCCAAGGTCCTGTGAACTGAGGTAATTCTTGCAATGAACTAGATTCAAAACCTGTGTGTTCACTTAGTTGCTCTTCCTCTACATCATCGTAGATAGAGGGAATGTCTTGGAAATTGTTCCTGCAAGTCGTCTATTTCTTGAATAGGAGGATGGTTCCTTGTTCTCTTCTCCACTTCTCTTCTTGTATTTCTCTTAGAAATTCATGTGAATACTTATGTATGGAAGACAGGTTGTCTTCAATTTGTGCATTTGGTACTTGAGACAGTATGTTATAGTATTGTGATGGTCCTGCTCTTGGAGGATGTGGACAATCCTTTATAAAATGATCTCCTTGGCACCTAAAGCATGGTCCTCTAGGGCCCTGTGGTCTTTGCTGTCTTAATTGGGGCCGTGGATTAGGGTTTGTGTACATCACGTTAGCATAGTTGGGCTCCCAACTGGGTTCCAATGATGGACTATCATATTGATATGTTTCCACATGTTATGGTGACTCCGTGTAATATGCAGGTGGACTATCTACATGAGTAGAGTCAAAACTGTTAGAATTAGGTCACTTTCTGTGATCACGGGTGAAGAAGGCACTAAAGCCCTATTGAGGTTCTCTTTGGCAGCAACGTATTTAACTGCGATGACATTAGCTGGTGGGGGTGGCTGCTGAGCTAAAATAGGTTGAGGTCTCTGTTGAGCCTGATAAGGATAGTTTTGAGGAGGCCTATAGTAATGAGGTTGAGCATTGTACTGACCTTGGTACCTACCTGGTTGCGGGTATGCTTGTGGGTAGTTCTGTCGTACTACTTGTTTGTTGTAAGGGCAATCCTCAGCCGTGTGATTTGTGTACGGTCTCTCAATTGTACAGTATTGGCCACTAGGGTTGGCTTGCGGTTGTGTTGCATTGGGACACACATTTGCCATATGATCACTACCACATGTCTAACAACGCCTGTTTGTTGTTAACCTTGGCATCTGTTTCCTAGAAACTCCTAGTTTTTGGGCCACTTTTTCTGCTAGGTCCTCTATCAAGCTAGACAGTTTTGAGGATGCTAGAGATGAACAATCTGAGTCCTTATAGACCTTTGAGAGTTCCAACTTGTCTCCAAGGTTGTCCTCAATGTCTATACAAATTCTCACACATTGCTCTAATGTTCTGGGTTCCTTCAAGTATACATAGGAGCGTAGTTTAGAGCTCAAGAGGCCATCTAAAAATAATGACACTTGCTTGGCCTGTGAGGGTAAATCTTGCATCTGACATCTTTCAACATATTGTCTAAACCTACATCCTTCCAATCTGATTGTTCCTGAGGGGTCTGTTTGAAGCTATGAATGAGCGAAGACATATCATGTCTGATTCCACTCTTAGAGAATTCCGTGATGAATGATTCTAACAAGTGATGGATATCTCTAAATTGCCTTTGTTGCAATGGTTGGAACTAGGTTAAAGCCTTGTTCTTTAACGTTAGTCCAAATGCATTGTATTGCGTGAACATGTCTTCTACTTGCTCTGCTCGTAGCACTTGCTTAAATTCCGAAATATGGTCATAGGGATCGCCTATCCCATCGAAGTAATTGTTCATTGACTTTACTAATTGATTGGGTCTCAATATTCTTGGGTGTTCACGTGGTCTAGGTAGAGGAAAATCATCTCTACCACCTGGTATTCTAGGTTCCCTTTGTCTTTCCACTCTATCGGTGTCCATGGTCGTTCTATCTCTCCCTATAGGATGAGTGAAGCTTACTTCCAGTCTTTCTTTGTTCTTCTCTCTTTGAGTACCATGGGCTTAGGATGTTCCAACACCTTGATGACTAATGTTTACATTTGTTCGAGATGGGGGGAAGACTAACTCGCCTCTCCATGTGTAGGTATTTCTCGCGTGATCTAGTACTACAAATACTCACTCTGAAGTCTCATCCAGGTATACAACCTTTCCAAGAGTATCTGGGTCCTTGAATTCGTGAACATGATGGAGCCTACCTCACTAGGTTGTTCCATTCTGTACCTCCAAAATGCTTCGTCAATTTCCTTATTCACAAACAACTCTAAGCTTCTATTATCTTGAGGGATCCATTATGGAATTAATACTCTTGTCAGTATAGATTTCCTTCTAAGTGTCCTGGTTTCTTCTCCTAGTGGTTCTTTTCCTTGGGTTCTCACTTCCATCTCTGGCTAAACAACACCAAACTCATTGGTATGATTTGGCTGAGGACTTATGATGTACAACGTTCCTTCCTTGTCTATGTATGCATCTCTCTCAAACTTCACCACTGGACGTTCCAATCCAATGGGTTGATCCGGATTGTGCATTTGCACCACTTGTCTTCACAAACTATCCTCGTAGATGCGAGCACCTAAGTGGTTGGTGCGGACATATTCTAATTGAGTTCTATAGGGTCCTTCTGGTCTTTCCAAATATGCTATGTTTAACCCTCCTTCTGGTCTTTCTGTGCTAAAAGTCATTTCTGATTCACTCGTATCTGAGCTCAACTCGTAAGGATAGCTATTCAATTGTTGAGCCCACGAACGTGCAGTAGTTCCTACACTTGCTTCTGATGATCTCAAGCTTTGTCAGTCTGACTTACCTATATGTTTGCTCGATCTAAGGTTCATGAATTTACTTCCTGGCACTCTCTCATCGTCAATAGTTCTTTGTTCTTTACTGCTTGTTTCTTTTTGAATTCCTTGAAATTCTTGTCTTATATCCAATGTATACGTCAAGAATCGACTTTCCGTTGTAATTTTGAGTTCTTGTTCCGTCAGACTTAAGTTCTTTCCTTTAGGTTTTTGTATCGCACACTTTTATCTTACTCTTGGACTTGAAAAAATTAAGTCTCTTGAACTTGATGCGTTCCTATCATCATTCTAATTTAATCCACAATGCTACCATTTAGCCTAAGCTAATAATTGATTGAGGGGGTTGAGTATTCTTCCAACCTCAATTCAGCTTCTTTGATTGCTCTGATGCCCAAGAAGTCGCACTTTCCAAGCCTTGTGTTCTTCACTGCCTTGCCTTGATTGAATTTTTTAATGCCCCCTTTCTTTTCTAGTCCCCACAATGGGTCAAACTCAAATTATCTTATCTAAATATCAATGTCTTCTTCTTAAATATCAATGTCTTCTAATGAGCTATAAAGCTCAAAAATCAGACTTCGGATGAAAAAGATATGAGCATTCAGGTTCTCAAGGGTAAAAACTGACAATTAGGTTGTTCTTCAAATATGAGCCAAGGGGTCTCCTATGAGCTTAGTCACCCAAGAATTTTCTCAAATTAGCCTCAAAATGGCCCAAAAATCAGACCCTAATTTTTTCCGTTTTGCGTGAACAATCGTGATGGTCTGGGACAATTGCGATGGTCTCGGACTGTCGCGATGGCTCAAGTGAACCGTCACAATGGCGTGGTACAATCGCAATGGCCCGATGGTGCGAAGCATCATGATGATCTAAATGAAGCATCACGATGGTCTAGCTAGCGAACAATCAGGATGGCGTGAGTCCGTCGCGATGGTCAACAATCAATGCAACCATCATGATGGAGTGAGCTCATCGCGATGGTCATGAGCACGATGGCTTGAGCCAATCGTGATGGTCCAACTTTGAGGCATCGCGATGGCTTACCTGGTATTGTCACGATGGTCTATCTTGACACGTGGCAGGATCATCGCGATGGTGTGGGCCAATCGCGATGGCATGGGGTCGACGAGATCGTTGCAATGGTCAGGGACCATCGCAATGGTTCAAGTGAACCGTCGCGATGGTGTGAGACCATCGCGATGGTCTGGCTGAGCCATCGCAATGGTCAAGTCAAGCCGTCCCGATGGCGTGGGCCAATCGCGATGGTGTGACACAATTGCGATGGCATGAGCCCATTGCGATGGTCCACCAAAATGCAAATTTTGCAAATGTAAATGTGGATTTGTGTGTGTGTTAGGATCGCCTACACCATGATGTGGTCTCCTACCTCAAATTCCGAGTTTGCCAGACCGTTGCGATGGTCTGACATAATCGGCAGATTCTGACAGAAAGTGGTTTTTTTACCTTTTGGAAGCTTTCCTGCTACTCTGGAGCACTGTACCTACAAGAAAACTCAAAAACACACAAGCACACACAAGCACAAAAGCTCTCTCTCTCTCTCTCTATCTCACATGCACAAATGAGGGGAAATGAGGAGAATGGGTGGATATGGTGAATTTTTTGAATTTTTCGGAGTGGAAGAAGGTGATGCGCTGGTGAAGGAGTGTAGAGGAGATGAAAAACACAAAAAACTAATTAAAAACAACAACAAAAACTGAAATTTTTACCTTCTAAGCCCACTTCTTGCTATACTCTTACCATCACACATTCGTTCTAGACTCGATCCCTGGCAACGGTGCCAAGTTTGGTGTTGCTCTAGCACAATGGTAAGTACCACGTTAAGAAGCTCCACCTCCTTAATGTCAATCTGCGGAAGAGATAGGAGTGATATGAAGATCGTGAATGTGAAATGTAGTGAGAGTGAAGGTGAGAAACATAGAGATGCACACACACATACACACACACATATAGGATACAAGCAAGACACAATGGAAGGTAGGAAAATAGACTCTATTACTCAAGATCTCAATTACAAGATCAAGCTCACACTAACTCATACAAGTCTACACTAGCTAACCTAAAAAATGAGCTCTCTAGCTCTTTTGATAGATTCTAGAATAGTTTTGCTTGGTTTCACATCTAGTGATCGGCATAGTTAAAAAATAGGTTCTAGGTGCTATTTTAAGGTCTAAACGAAGTCTAAAAATAACCAAAATTGGTAGGCTTGTTCTACCTAAGCTCCTCAAAGTTGAGGACTCCTCGGCTTGCACAAAATGGGGCTATGAATTACAAAAGTGGTTGTTCTATGTTACATATGGTACAAGAGTGATGAAAATCACTATTGAGAGTTTTTTGAAAAATATTTATAAAACATAATTCTTTGAAAAAATAATCTTTCTGGCTCCCCACTACTTCGTTGTGATCTGCCTTCACATGCTTCCGCATCATCTGTGCCTCTGGCTACTGCCAACATAGACCATCTCTTTCTGAACCTCTACTTCACTTCATGCTCTTAGGCTTTAATATTTTCTTCAAGTATTCACTCCAAAGCTTCATATAATCATCAATTGTTGATTTTCTTGCTCCAAGAGCTCCCCCTCAATCATCAATTGTGATTAACTGCATCTTCTTTATCCCTGCCATATCTTTAAATCTCTGAAACTTGTGTCCATCCAAAGTCTTTGTCAACATATCTGTAAGTTGATCCTTTGTAGGAGTATGCATGATTTCTATTTCTTTATCAACAAACTTCTCTCTAAGAAAATGATATTGGATCTCAATATGTTTGGTCCTGGCATGAAACACAAGATTAACTGCCAAATACAAAGAACTCATGTTGTCTTCACAAATGATAGGAGTACTTTGAATGATATCAAAACTCTTCATAAGAGTTTTTAGCCATATGACTTCCTTTGGAGCTTCTACCATACCTTTTTACTCTACTTTTGTAGATGATAAACCAACTGTATGTTGCATCTCAGAACACCATGAAATTAACTTATCTCCCACATAACACAAATACCCATGTGTTGATCTTCTATCATTAGAGTTACCTACCCAATCTACATCACCATATATCTTGATCCTTGTATCTGAAGTAAACCCATAATACAAACCTTCTTTAAGTGTGCCCTTGATATACCTAAGCACCCTTTGACCTATAATCCAATGTTCCTTTCTAGGACAATCATGAATTGAGATAAAACTCCAATTGCATATGACAAATAAGGCCTTGTTAATGTAGCATAAATCAAGCTACCCACTAAACTCTCATAAAGCTTCATGTTTTTGAATTCTTCTCCTCCATATCTACTCAATTTGTGATTCACCTCCATTAGAGTTGGTGCTATCCTGCAATCTTCCATTTTAAATTTGATTAGCAAATTATTCAAATACCTTTCTTGAGTTACATATACTCCATGTTGTGTATATGAAATCTCCATTCCCAAGAAATATGACAAATTTCCCAAGTCATTGATCTTGAATTCTTTCTCCATCTGCTTTTTAAGCATTTGTATGCCTTTGTCATCTGTACCTGTAAGTATTATGTCATCAACATAAATAAAAACATAGATAAACCCAGCTTCACTTCCTTTGACTAGCAAGCTACTATCTGCCTTTGATGCTTGAAAACCAAGTTCCTTCAAGAACTTTAGAAGCCTGTAATTCCATGCCCTTGGGGCTTGCTTCAAGCCATACAAAGCTCTCTTGAGCTTACACACACGATCTGGATAAAATTGATCTTTAAAACCATCTGGTTGTTCCATGTAAACTTCATATGAAATGTAACCATTCAAAAATGCGTTCTTCACATCTTATTGAGATAATTTCCAACCTTTGCAAGTAGCAATAGCTATGATTGTCCTTATGGTTGTCATCTTTGCAACAGGACTATAAGTTTTATCATAGTCCACACCATATGTCTGTGTGTTGGCAATAGTCAGAGGCATAGAAGACGTGGAAGCATGTGAAGACAGAGCATAATGAAGAAGCAGGGAGTCAGTTGAATCATTTTTTCAAACAAATATGTTTTATAAATACTTTTCAAAACCTCCAACATTGATTTTCATCACTTTTGTACCATATGTAACATAGAAAAACCCTTTTTGTAATTTATAGCTCCATTTTGTTCAAGCCGAGGAGTCCTCGAGCTTGAGGAGCTTAGGTAGAATGAGCGTACCAATTTTGGTTATTTTTAGACACTGTTTACCCTTTCAAATAGAACCTAGAACCTATTTTTTAACTATGCCGGTCACTAGATGTGAAACCGGTCAAAACTAGTCTAGAACCTATAAAAAGAGCTAGAGAGCTCATTTTTGAGGTTAGCTTGTTTGAGTAGAGAAGAGATTAGAGCTATATTGAGCTTGTAAGAGTGTTCTTGAGCAATAGAGTTGATTTCCTACCTTCCATTGTGTCTTGCTTGTCTCTTCGTTGTGTGTGTGTGTATGCATCTCTATGCTTCTCACCATCACTCTCACTTCATCTCATATTCACGATCTTCACATCACTCCTATCTCTCCCGCGGATTGACATTAAGGAGGTGGAGCTTCTTAACGTGGTTCTCACCATTGTGCTAGAGCAATACCAAATTTGGTGCCATTGCCGGGGATCGAGTCTAGGACGAATGTGTGATGGTAAGAGTATAGCAAGAAGTGGTGTTGGAAGGTAAAAATTTCAGTTTTTGTTGTTATTTTTACTTAGTTTTTGTTGTTTTTCACCTCTCCCACACTCCATCTTCATCACCGCATCATCATCTTCCACTCCAAAAAAATAAAACAATTCACCATATCCACCCATTCTCCTCATTTCCCCTCATTTGTGCATGCGAGAGAGAGAGAGCTTTTTGTGCTTGTATGTGCTTTTGTGTTTTTGAGTTTTCTTGCAGGTACAGTGCTCCAGAGCATCAGGAAAGCTGCAAAAAGGTAAGAAAATCACTTTCTATCAGAAAATGCCGACTGTGTCAGACCATCGCGATGGTTTTCCAAGTTCGGAATTTGAGGTAAGCGAGTTCACCACGCTGTAGAGCATCCTTGCGCCTATAGGAATCCATTGTTGCATTTGAAAAATTTTCATTTTGGTGGACCATCGCGATTGGCTCACGCCATCGCGATTGTGTCACACCATCGCGATTGGCTCACACCATCGCGATGACTCGGCCGGACCATCACGACGGTTTCACACCATCGTGATGGTTCACTTGAACCATTGTGATGGTCCTTGACCATCGTGACGATCCCGTTGACCCCACGCCATCGCGATTGGCTCATGCCATCGCGTCGATGCTGCCACGTGGCGAGCTAGACCATCGGGACGATACCCTCAGACCATCGCGATGCCTCGACATTTGAACCATCGCGATTGGCTCACACCATCATGCTTTGTGACCATCGTGACGGGCTCACGCCATCGCGATCGTCGTGTTGACCGTTGACCGATGCCATCGCGATTGTTCGTTGATTAGACCATCGTGACGGTTCATTCACACCATCAGGATCGTCCACATTTACGCCCTCGCAATCATTCACCTCAGACCATCACGATAGTTCGCACCTTCGGACCATGGCGATTGTGTCACACCATCACGACGGTTCATCTGAGCCATCACGACAGTCCCAGACCATCGCGATTGTCCACCCCAAACGCGATTTTTAGGGTTTCAAATTTTGACCAAATTTGGGGCTATTTTGTGAAAATTTTTGGATCATTAAGCTCATTAGAGACCCCTTAGCTCATAATTGAAGAAAAACTTGTTTGTCAATTTTCACCCCTGAGGGCCTGAATGGTCATATCTTTTTCATCCGAAGTCCGTTCGGACTAGAAAAGCCAGGGGGTAGCATAAAAATTTTTGGGACTAGAAAAGCCAGGGGCAGCATAAAAATTTTTGGGCAAAAGGGAAAGGACCTTTAAAGGTGTATATATTCAAGTGCTTGATCATCCATTTGAAGATAAGTCTAATAGTGGGATTTTACAGGTCTAGCAAGGGCAATCAAGGGCAAACAAAGCAAGGCAGTGAAGAACGCAGGGCTTGGGAAGCGCGGCTTCTTGGGCATCAGAGCAACCAAAGGAGCTGACTTGAGGTTGGAAGATTACTCAACCCCCTCAGTCAATTAGTAGCTTAGGCTAAGCGTTAGCATTGTGGATTAGATTAACGACGATAGGAACGATCAAGTTCAAGAGATTAATTTTTTTTTTAAGTCCAAGACTAAAGTAAAGGTGTGCGATACAAAAACCTAAAGGAAAGAACTTAAGTCTGACGGAACGAGAACTCAAAGTACCACGGAAAGTCGATTCTTGACGCATACATTGAGACAAGAACTTAAAGACATTTAAAAAGAAACAAGCAAATCAATAACAAAGGAACCATTGACGATCGGAGAGTGCCGCGAAGAAAATTCATGAACCTTAGATCGGGCAAGCATATAGGTAAGTCAGACCGACGAAGCCTTAGATCATCAAAAGCAAGTGTAGGAACTACTGCACGATCGTGGGCACAACAGCTAAATAATAGTTACCCCTACGAGTTGAGCTCAGACACGAGTGAATCAGAAATGGCCTTTAGCACAGAAAGACCAGAAGGAGGGTCAAACGTAGCATATCTAGAAAGACCCGAAGGACCCTATAGGACTCAATTAGAATTTCTCCGAACCAACCGATTAGGTGCTCGCATCTATGAGGATGGTTTGCGAAGACAAGTGGTGCAAATGCACAATCCTGATCAACCCATTGGATTGAAACATACAGTGGTGAAATTCAAGAGGGATGCATACATAGACAAGGAAGGAACGATGTACATCATAAGTACTCAGCCAAACAATACTAATGAGTTTGGTGTAATTCAGTTAGAAACGGAAGCTAAAGCCCCAAGAAAAGAGCCATTAGAATAGCCTAGGACACCTAGAGGGAAATCTATACTAACAAGAGTACTTATCCCAGAGTGGATCCCTCAGGATAACAGAAGCATAGAGTTGTTTGTAAATAAAGAAACTGACGAAGCAGTTTGGACGTACAGAACGGAACAACCTAGTGAGGTAGGCACCATCACAGTCTATGAATTTAAGGACCCAGATACACCTGGAAAGGTGGTATACCTGGATGAAACTTCAAAAAGAGTATTTGTGGTACCAGACCATGCAAGAAATACCTACACATGGAGAGGTGAGTTGGTATTCCCTCCATCTCGAGCAAACGTAAACATAAGCCATCAGGGGGAATATCATCAACCCATGGCACTCAAAGAGAGAAAAACAAAGAAAGATCGGAAATAAGTTTCACTCATCCCATAGGGAGAGATAGAACCACCATAGACACAGATAGAGTGGATAGACAAAGAGAACCTAGAATACCAGGTGGTAGAGATGATTTTCCTCTACCTAGACCACGTGAACACCCAAGGGTATTAAGACCCACTCAGTTAGTAAAGTTCATGAAAATTATTTTGATGGGACAGGAGATCCCTACGACCATGTTGCAGAATTTAAGCAAGTACTAAGGGCAGAGCAAGTCGAAGACATGTTCACGCAATATAATGCATTTGGACTAACGTTAAAGAATACCGCTTTAACTTGGTTCCAACCATTGAAACAAAGGCAATTTAGAGATATCCATCACTTTTTGGAGTCATTCATCACTGAATTCTCTAAAAGTGGGATCATGCATGATACGTCTTCGTTGATTCATAGTTTCAAACAGACCCCTCAGGAAACAGTTAGACTGGCAGGACGTAGGTTTAGACAATATGTTGAGAGATGTCCTATGCAAGAGCTACCCTCACAGGCCAAGCCAGTGTCATTGTTTTTAGATGGCCTATTGAGCTCTAAACTACGCTCCTATGTCTACCTGAAGGAACCCAGAACGCTAGAGCAGTTTGTAAGAATTTGCATAGACATTGAGGACAACTTAGGAGATGAGTTGGAACTCTCAAAAGTCTATAAGGACTCAGACTGTTCATCTCTAGCATCCTCAAAATTGTCTAGCTCGATAGAAGACCTAGGAGAAAAAGTGGCCCAGAAACTAGGAGTTTCTAGTAAACAGATGCCTAGGTTAACAACAAACAAGCATTGTTACACCTGTGGTGGTGATCATATGGAAAATCTGTATCCCAATGCAACACAAACACAAGCAAACCCTAGTGGCCAGTACTGTACAATTGAGAGACGATACACGAATCATACAGCTAAAGACTGCCCATACAACAAACAAGCAGTAAGACATAACTACCCGCAAGCATATGCACAACCAGGTAGGTATCAAGGCCAATGCAATACTCAGCCTCATTACTCTAGGCCTCCTCAGAACTATCGTTATCAAGCTCAACACAGACCACAACCTGTCTGAGCTCAACAGCCACCCCCACCAACTAATGTCATCTCAGTTAAATATGCTGTTGCAGAAGAAAACCTAAGTAGGGCTTTAGTGCCTTCATCACCCCTGATCACGGAGAGTGACCCAAACTCAAACAGTTTTGACTCTAATCATGTAGATAGTCCACCCGCATATTACACAGAGTCACCAGAACATGTGGAACCATATCAGTATGATAGTCCACCATTGGAACCCAGTTGGGAGCCTGACTACGCTAACGTGATGTATACAAACCCGAATCCGCGGCCCCAATTAAGACAACAAAGACCACAGGGCCCTAGAGGACCATGCTTTAGGTGCCAAGGAGATCATTTCATAAAGGATTGTCCACATCCTCCGATAGCAGGACAATCACAATACTATAATATACAAGGCTTTTGTGCCGAAAGTGGTAAAGAACATATCATCAAAGATTGTCCTAAGAACCCTACGAATGCTTCAAATGTGACACCAATCAACGTGATAGGTATTGTGCACAATGCAGACGGATCCAACCCTACATACGTGCCTATCCAAGCTATAACAAGAGCCCAGGCGCTCTTACAAAACCAACATCTTAATCAGGAGAAAATAGCCGGAACTAGTGAAGTTGGAGAATCTAGCAGTAAAAAGACGAAATCTTGGAAAAATTCCAGAGAGAGAATTAAGAGAAAGTGGAGTAAAAGGATAACAGAACTGGAGGGAAGTCTCAAGGAATCTAGAGCCAAAATCCTAGAATTGACTTCACAGGAATTGAATCAAGAGAATCTAGCTCAAAAATCAGGATCAGTTTTAGCGGAACCCAAACCAGAAAACCTAGACATGATGTTTCGTGCGTATCAAGCAAGATTAAAAGAAGGACCTCAAATAGCTGAAATGAGTAAGAACTACCCTCGAGCAGACTTAGAAATTAAGAGAACTAAACTTTTCATGAAGATGATAGAATTAGCACAAGCAATGTTCAAAGCCTCTAGATATCTAAATTGGAATAACATGGCAAAACCAGAGTTACACTTTCACGGATTAATGGAGAGGCTAGAATACTTGATTGATAGCAAGGAGAAAAAGAATCAACATAGGAACTCTATTGTTTCAGTGACACAAGAAAGGAATGCACCATCCCTGTCTCAAGTACCAAACACAGAGGGTCAAGACAACCTGTCTTCCATACATAGATACTCACATGAATTTTTGAGAGAAATCCAAGAAGAGAAGTGGAGAAAAGAACAAGGAACCCATCCTCCTATTCAAGAAATAGACGACTTGCAAGAGCAATTTCCCCAAGACATCCCCTCTATCTACGAGGATGTAGAGGAAGAGCAACTGAGTGAACACACAGGTTTTGAATCCAATTCTTTGCAAGAATTACCTCAGTTCACAGGACCTTGGGAAGAAAAGTTTATTAGCATGAGAGCACCCACTATAATAATGAGGAATCAAGAATTAGTAATCCCTAGAAACACGGAAATGGTAAGGAACACTAAAGTACAGTGTCACCTCACTCTAGAGGAGTTATTAAAGGTTAAACCAGAACTGTGGAAACATGTAGCAAATCAATTCCCTGAGCTTGCTACTACTCCCTCACAGATAGGGACACACAAGAAGGTACCAGAGATACCCGTAGAAAGAATCAGAGATGTAAGCAAAGGAGGGGAAGGTAACACTTATCTTCCAATAACCCATCAAGGCCACACCACCAAAGCTATCTTAGATTCAGGAGCTGGAGTAGCCATCACTACCACCGCTTGTAAGCCAGCATTAAGACCTACCAGGATGAAACTACAAATGGCTGATGGACATATAGAGAAACCATTAGGCTTACTAGAAGGCATATCTCTCACCACTTGTGGTGTGGAGTTTAAGCATACTTTCGCCATTTGTGATTTTGCAAAAAATCATGCTTACGAGATGATTTTAGGATGACCATTCATGCGTCAGTTGCAAATTGTACAAGATTGGGGAACTAATTCTTTGTATTTGCAACATTTAGGAGTGACTACTAAAGTCAATCTTAAAGACTATTGACATTGAGACGTACCCAATACAATGGAATACCATCCATAAGAGAGAAGAAGAGACATAATTAGTACACTCATTGGAATCAGACCCCTCATGGTTGCACGAGGATACTCATTTATGGATGTGTAAGGTAGCAAAACAAGAGGAAGAACGGTTAGAAGCCAGAACCTTAGGTGCAGAACAACATCCACGAACTCTTCAAGACCCAGCTTACGCACCTGTAGTATTTCCAGACGAAGAATTTGAACCCCATGGTTGGGCAGAAATCCTAGCAACCATGGATTTAGCCATCAATGAAGAACAATGGACACCCCACTGCGACGAGGATGGCTATGATATTTCAACTTTCACGGTAGAGCCAATCATGTGTGATTCAATTATAGAAGAATGTGAACCTAACACTGATGCATTTGAGGATGCGAGTGATTTCGACCTAGAGTCAATTATTATGGACACACCCTTTGCATCAGACGAAGAATATTTCTACGAAGTAGAAACTTACCCTCAGAGACACGAAGAAATTATGAATGAGGTGAGGTTAGCCACACAAGTGACTGCCAAAAGTGAAGGGAAGAAAAGAAAGAAGAAAGAAACCATGCCAAAAGAAGAAGAATCCTTGTTTGAGGTACCGGAGAACTTCAAGAAGTATGAGATAGAAGATAGACGAATCATGGTACGAATGCCTAACAGAGAAGCTGATGTTGGAGAAGTATATGATAATCGAGAGAAAACCAAAAAAATCATAGTTGCCATAGAAGGAGAAGAAGAAAAATGTACCTACATAGGGCATGATTTGACAAATGAAGAAGAAGAAGACATAGTTGCACTATTGCGCGAATATAGAGACGTTTTCGCATTGTTTTACAAAGACTTGAAAGGAGTAGATCCTCACATATGTTCTCATAGAATCCCTATGACTCCAGATGCAAAACCTACAAAACAGAAACCATACACCTATAATGATAACTACGCTGCGAAGATTAAAGAAGAAGTAGATCGCTTGATAGAAGCAGGATTCATTTACGAAATTGAGCATACTGAATGGGTGTCCCCCATTGTGGTTGTGCCCAAGAAAAATGGAAAATTGTGTGTGTGTATTAACCTTAAAAATTTAATGCCACCACGATTAGAGACAATTATCCTCTTCCTATCACGGAACACCTATTGGAAAGAGTTGCGGGCAAGGAAGTGTACAACTTTCTTGATGGTTTTTCAAGCTATAATTAGGTAGCCATTGCTCCAGAGGATCAACACAAGACGGCTTTTGCCACAGAATGGGGCATATTTGCATTTCGTGTGATGCCTTTTGGGCTCACAAATGCACCCGCTACTTTCCAGCGACTCATGTGTCATGTTTTCAAGGAATTCCTACGAAAGAATTTGGAAGTCTATGTGGATGATTTATGTGCACATTCTAATATGAGGAAAACTCATATCCCAGAATTAACGCAAGTATTTGACAAATGTCGAGAATATCAGGTTTTTTTGAACCCAGAAAAATGCGTTTTCATGGTCAGACAAGGCAAAATTCTAGGACACATTGTGTGAAAGAATGGAATCTCTACGGATGAAGAAAAAGTGAAGGTAATTGCAGATCTACCTAGGCCAAATAACATGAAAGAATTATAGGCATTTATGGACCATTGTGGTTATTACAGACGATTCATACACATGTATGCAATCATAGCCAAGCCTCTGTACTCTCTTTTGACTAAGTTTGAATGGACAGATGAATGTGAGAATTCATTCAATGAACTTAAATGAAGTTTGTGCTCAGCACCTATATTAACAACCCCAGATTGGAGTAAGCCATTCCATGTACATGTGGATGCATCCAACTATGCCATAGGATGTGTGTTAGCACAACCCACGAATGAAGGTAATATAGATCTCCCCATAGCCTACGCGAGCAGATAGTTGAACGCAGCAGAAAGAAATTATACCACGACGGAACGAGAAGGATTAGGAATGATCTACGTAGTAAAGAAATTTAGGCATTATTGTTAGAAAACAAGTTCAAATTCTTTACAGATCATCAAGCGTTATTGTACTTAGTCAATAAGCCATGTAACACAGGACGATTGATACGTTGGTTTCTATTACTCATGGAGTATGACATTGAAGTAGTAGTCAGGAAAGGAAAGACACATCTTAGAGCTGACCACCTTTCAAGATTAACCACAGGAGAAGCTCCTCAAGGAATAGTGGATGAATTACCAGATGCATATTTGTTTAACCTTGAGATAGTACCAGAATGGGCTAAGTCGATAGCCCCTATTCTCACATATGGACCCAAGAATCCTAGGATAAGGATCAAGGAAGGAGAGATTACCAAGTCACAAAGATACCAAATCATAGCAGGAAGTATATATAAACAGGACAATCAAAAGGTTCTTGCCTATTGTGTGGATGATTCGGAACATGCAAATTGGTTGCAATTAGCACACATAGGTGCATTAAAGCAACATCATTCAAAATATCGTACATTGCAAACTCTGCATAGATTAGGAGTATATTGGCCTTCTATGGAAGCAGATGTCTACAAGTTGTGTAAAGAATGCCCTGTTTGTTGCGAAAGACCACCTGTAGAACATGCTACATTATATCACATGTCTCTCACACCAGACTGGAGTGAACCTTTAGTGACGTACTTGAGGACAAAAACATTCTCTCAAGGAATGACTTTAGCACGACAACGAAGTCTAGAGCAGGAAGCTCAAGACTATTCACTTATTGGCGACAATCTATACAAACGAGGACGAGATGGATACTTAAGACAATGTGTTCATGAAAGTGATTATTTGAGCGTACTAGAGATTGCACACTAGGGTGTTGCAGGAGGTCATTTTGGACTCGATAGGATCATCAAAGCCATCCTCTTTGCAGGATTATAGTGGCCCACTCTTCACATGGATTCACATACCTATGTTAAGAGATGTGACGTGTGCCAGAGAACTCAGTTTCCTACTCGCAAAGATGAAATGCCATTGAAACCCATGATGGGAGAACGTGCATTTTCTAAGTGGGGTATAGACTTTGTAGGACTCATTAACCCCCTACAAAAGGAACACATGCGGAATACATTATTGTTGTGACAGATTATCTTACCAAATGGGTAGAGGCAAAGGCCACAAAAAAGAATGATGCACACATGACTGCAAAATTCTTATTTGACAATGTCTTTACAAGATATGGATTGCCTATAGAGTTAGTGAGAAATCGAGGAACTCACTTTCTAAACCAAGTCATTGAATATTTGTTACAGGATTTTATGGTGATTCACAAGAAATCCGCACCATATCATCCTCAGGCCAATGGTCAAGCAGAAAGTACTAACAAGATCCTTTGTAACATACTGATGAAACTCGTGAACAACAAACATTCAGATTGGGACAAACAGTTACACCACGCTGTTTGGGCATATCGAGTGGCCTACAAGACCGTACTCAATGCAACTCCCTTTCAGATGGTTTTTGGTTAGAATGCTGTGCTTCCTTTGGACTTCTTAATACCGACCCTTAAGGTTGCACAAGAACATCAGTGGACCGGCCATGAATTATCATGAAGGATAATGGACTTGGAACGACTAGGAGAAACCAGGCTGAAAGCAGCAGTAGGAATATACACAGCAAAGAAGCGACAGAAAGCATATTTTGATGCACATGTGGAAGATAAAGGCTTAAAAGAAGGAGATTTAGTCCTAGTATATACACTGAAACAACATGCACAGAAGTTAGAAAAGCGAGGTTATGGACCTATGATCATTAACAGACTCTCGACAAGTGGAGCAGTACAATTAGCCACCTTAGAAGGAGACATAATGCCTAATTACATTAGTGGCTGTAGAGTCAAGCTTTATCAAGAACCTCTTACTGAGGATATGCTTAGAAGACTCACGTTGGCAAAGAAGCGTAAGGAGGAAGAGAATAGAATACGTGCTGAAGCTCAGGTAGAAGCTATAGAACGCATTAAGCACATGAAGCTAAGAAGACAAGGACTAGGGAGAGAACATTATAACCATCTCGAAACAACACCCAGATAGCCCATGGCCATGTGTCAAGCAAAGTCAAGTACTCATCCTAGCATAATGGATAGGAGACCATTCATTACAGTCAAGCACAGCAACCCTTGCCAAGAGCTCAGGGCTTTAATTGATTCAGGTGCTGCGACTAGCGCGATTAGATGGTCCCACTATAAGGACTCAAGAATAGAAATGCGACCAATTGAGGCATACCTCATAGGGCTAGGAGGCATGGAAACCCCTTGCATGGGTGAGGTGGACCTTCCTATCCTCATAAATGAAGTGACCATGACAACGAAGCTACTAGTGTGCCATGATGATGACCTGATAGAACCCCTAATCCTTGGCCAAGATTGGCTATACGATCACTCAGTGGACCTAAATCTTAGACAAGGCTCCTTACAAATTGGAACCTTAGATCAGAAGCGAGTGATACTGCTTGACTTCCCTAACAACACTCCGCCTGAGGTATATGACTCGCAACCCTATGAAACGCTTGCGACGGAGGACCGGAAGATATTTGGTCAAAGCCCTTGGCTAAGCACGCTCCTTCCAAAGTCAACCCATGAGAGCTTGCCGATGGATAGGGGCCAGATAGACGATTGTCAGGAGATTTTCCCTCGGTCTTCCAACAACGGACAAATGGGGACCATTGCAGGTCAGGTGGGTTTCATCAACGGTCAGGTGGACTGCATCAGTAGCCACATGGGCAAAACACCCTGCAGTGCCCATCCTTCCACACTTACTGCAGACTGGCCTAGATTAATAGTACAAAACGGAGCACTTCCTAATAGGCAGGTTTTGCAAGTGTTGCACCTCCCTTCTTTTCCAAAGCAGAGTGTCCATCCGACCTCTCAACCTCAACCACAAAGGAGTCAACCATGACGAAGGAATCCAGACCGATGAGAATATCAGATGACACAAAGAGGAAAGCAGTATCAACATGACAAAGCAAGAGGCACGAGACAAATATGGGTGCCAAAAGGATAGAGCGCACCAATAGAATTCAACAATGCAGACGAAGCCAAGAAGAAGTTTCAACAGAAGCAGAGGCAATATTCAACATCTCCTCGACCTTCTTCCACGAGTATGAACATTCGACATATTTGGATCACCAAGAAGTACCTTACAAATCAATCCACACCCACGCAAATCTGTGTACCCAAACAGTGTATTATAGCTCAACCTCAAGCCATGTAATATATAACCCTCAGAAATCTCTTCACCCTTCAAGACCACCATATCCGATATCACCTTTTGTCCCTCAGCAGAAACATATCACCCGCTGAGAAACTCTTAGGAAGTGGATACCGAAATGTATCCAGACGTCTTCTCCGACCCCCTTCTCTAACATAACTTCCATCCCGACTAAACACTACCCTTGTAATAATTCACCCACACCTAAACCTTGTACAAATCCACACACTATAACCCACCATCACTTGTAATAACATCTCATCAAGAAAATGTATGCATCATCTGAAGCATGTAGGTGTCTAGAGACCTGCATTAGTTTGCAAGAAATCATTCCATAAACCATATCACAACACTCAGCTACACGGGTTACACATCAGTTATGGAAAGGGATTGCGGTCTCACTTTAATGGATCATGATTAATTTCCATACTAATGTGTTAATCTTTTGTCGCAGATATGCTATGCACTCGCATCACTCATCATGCATGCATAAGGACCATCTGAAGCTGGCCCCAGTGTACCCATGGCGAATATTGGCGAATTACTAGCCAAACCACATCCTACTGCTCAACCACCAGAATTTCAGGGATTTCTAGGACCTATGCCAATTGATGATCCTCCCAGGGGTTATACTGAAAAGATTCATCGCAATTCTCACTGGTTTCAAGGGCTAGCAGGACTGTTGGCAGACATGGACTTTATCTTCGAGGCCAATTTGACTTCTGACAACCGTACATTGGGCAAATACCAATTTTTCTCAAGAGAGTTCGAAGGACCAGAATACAGAAGACTTAAGCATGTTTGGGCAAGAGCAGGCTCACATAATACTTCAGTGATCCATTGCCTCAACCGGATTTCTATAGATGCTACTACTTGGTAACAACATTGACAGCGTCTGAAAACAAGGATTTACCAGGCACCTTTATTTTTCCATCCTTAGTGAACGACCCCCCATTCAAACGGTTTTATTTGACAAAAGATTTGATTAGAGTTGCTATTAAGATCCATGGGATGCATACTCCTACAGAGCGCGAGAGGCTGATTCCAGAGCCAATGAAACATGGAGACGTCATTAAGTGGGAAGATATTTCAGCGATCATACCTGAGCTCTCTAAACCATTACGGATATGTATGCAGCACTTCGCTTTCCCTGCTCAGGATCAATTCACCATGCCCCACAAACGCATTTGGTTTGGCTTATATTTAGCTTGTACTGGGCCACAAACAGTTGATCTGGCCAGTTGGATTATTGATCAATTGTATCTAGCACAACAGATGGGAAAGAAAGAAAGTAATCCATGGATGTTGCACTCTCACGCACATTGTTTATATGTGTTTGGCCTACGATTTACCAATCGAGCGTGCAATGAAAAGCGAGGATCTGAAAGGATTCAAGGGGACACCAAAGAAAGCTAGGAAGTCTAACAAAGGACGAGCAGGGAAGCGGATGAGAGGAACCATTCCATGCCTACAGGTCTCAGAATCACCGTCACCGCAATACTCTCCAAAACAGTCTCCTACAGAAGCCCCTATAACTGTACAACCTATTCGCATACGATTATCTCGACCTATTGTTACAGAAAGAAGGCACTACCAGTGCAGTTACCTTTCTTTTTCGATACCCAACATGGAAGCAGAGCCACTGGATACAACCTTTGATTTTGAAATGCTAGATGCCTTTTCAAATGAATTTCAGTTTTCTGAAGGCCATATTTTCTCTCAAGAATATGAACGTCCAAGCTACCCGACCACTCCCCCGGATCAACAAGAGGGACAAGTCTTATCCAGCTCAGAAGACGAACGAACAGAAACAGATGATGATGAGGGCGATGACGAAGCCAGCCAGGGCACTCATGAATCCTAAGAGAATGTATAGACAGACGAACAAGGACAACAAACCGACACCCAAGGTGATACCAGTACGCATGAAGATGAAACCTTTGAGAGAGCAGCTTATACGCTGGCAAAAATAATATCGTACTATGGAAAAAGTTTGGGCACGTAAGAAGTTAACTAAGGAAGAGAGCCAAGCACTCATAGAGCAAGAACTTGTCTCAGGCGGTTTCGAAGAAGTATACATCAAAGGCTTCAGGGAGCTTGTTAAATCAGTAGGATCTAATGAAGCACTAAGATGTTTGCAGCGAAAACCCCTTCCGCAGTTTGACCCTCGACGCGTACGACTATTATCAAAGCCTGGTGAATATATTCGTGTACCGATAGGTACTCAGTCATCCCAACAGGCCAGGGAAGCACGCCTAATTCCTGAAAGATCTGCGGCCGAAGAAGTTATCCTCGTTGACTCCCCACCCCATACTACTGCTGTACATACCACCACAGTTGCCGAAGTACCTACCACCCCAACTACTCCTCTTTCATCGCCCATCCCTCCACTCTCCCCTGTACATCCGCTCTCTCCCACACCATCCACCTCTTTCGTTAGTGCCGCAGTAGAAGCCTTTGTTGCTTCGATTCCTCTAACCCTTCTTGCACCTACGCAACCCAGTCTACCCCCTAAGACTTCTACCCTTCTATCCAGACCATTTCTCCATCCATCTTTCCCATCCTTCCCCACACCTCCAAGACCCCTTTTCCCATTCAAACCTCCATTAAACTTCTCCCCAATCTCACCCCCTCGACCCACCGTAATTCCTCTTTCCCCTTTCCACCAAGGAGTACAAGAGAACCCCTCTGTAAATTACTCTTCAACCTTTGTAAATCCAGTATTTACACCTACGCATGCACCCACTATCACTCCACTGTTCGCGGTCACCGCACTTGATACCACATCCAATGACATGGACATCTCACCACCCACCGCACCAACGCTCACCTCCTCTATTGCACCATCATATTTAGGCACCGCACATTTCTCCACTGTTACCACTGCATCCACATTCCCGTCCCTATTCCCCCTTCCCATTGCATCAACACCCTTAAACACAACATGTGCATTCACCACACCATTAATATTATCACCTATTATAGACACCGCATTTCGTCAGATGTTCACTTGCATGACACAAGTAAGAGATGAATTTGCATCTCTTGGCAATAATTACTGGACGCTGCAGCAGACAATGCATGATTTACAATTGCAACTCAATTCACTATCCATCGAGAATGCCTCACTAAACACCCGCTACCAAGAGCTACGAGAGGCTTATCATAAACTGGAACTAGAAAGTGAAGAAAAAACCAAAGAGGCCATCACTGACATAGACAACTTGTTAAGGGCCCAGACGATTCGCAATGCGATGCTCACCAGGAACATGGGCTTACTCAGACGACACTTGGTAGCAGCAAAAGAAGAGAACCAACGTTTACAAGAATAGAACAGAAATTTAGAAGCTGCCCTAGATCAACCTGACCAACCATTAAGTCCCAGCCGTTTCAAGGCCCTGCCCTCAAAATCTATGAAAATGTTGCTAGATGATCATGTCAGATTGTTAGATGAGTACGATAGCATGAACGAGGAATATCAGAAGCTGAAAGAAGATCATAAACTACTCCAACTAAGAGCACCAATACCACAAGGACTACCAGCTCCTGCGGACCCATCTCTGGAAATCATCGAGGAACTCAATGCATTTCGGGCCCAGGTATCAACTCTTCAATCACAGATAGCCGTATATGAAGCACCCCCAAGGCCAGACTCCCCACTGGAACTACCAGTAGAGGAAGAAACAGTAACTATTCCAGTGAAGGAAACTTTTGAAGAAGCATATGAACCTCAACCCATCCCAAGCGGACGAGTCACGGTTGAAGGCCAGACAACTTTCGAACTTCCAACTCCCGCATGGATGAAGACGATTGAAGAGCTTGGAAGAACCCACTCAGCAAGGGTAGAGGCGTTGTCGGCGCGAAAGCAGCGGTCGGTGGATCAAGCCAACCACCAGAAATACGGCGCACGTCGGGTGCTTAGAGCAAGCTCAGGAATCGTGAAACAATGACAAGAGTCGGTCGCTCAAATTAATTACATGGAATTTCACTCCCGTATGTCAAACACTCATTAATTAACAAAGATATCTTAATCTTTAAGACGGATTCACATTCATCTTCTTATGTAACACACTTGGTATCTATGTGAGCTAGCTTTAACATACTTCAAGATCCTAGCATTAGTTAGAAGTGAATAATGACTAACGGGAGATAATCAAAGGTCAAAGTAAGCTATGCACTTTAGTTTCACAAACACGTTCATAAAGTCTTCATGGGAATAACAAATGATACTCGCAAAAAACAAAAAGAAAAAAAAAATTAAATCATTACAATGACACTGATACGGTCTAAGTAAAACTCTTTAAAGAAATCTTCTCTTGAAAAGAACAAACCCTCTTTGGTATCGAAGTTTTTACTCAATTGAGAGTCACACAGTGCGTCTCATCATAGACGTGGGGTATATGGACTGCATCTGATCATGCTATAATTAAAATGGTTTTAAAGGTTATAAGTGCACAAATTGATACTAGCAAATGATCATCAACGCAACACAGATCAACACAAAACGAAACTGTAATAATTTGATTTATGGGATGATTTGAATGAATACTACGAAAAAGCACAAAAACTTTTTATCTTTGTTTCCACGATGAACTCATAAAACAATAATTCACGACCTATGATGAAACATAGAATTCAAATGAAGATTTAGAAAACCAGTTTTATTATCCTTTCACTATTTTCATGAGCAAGTGAGTTACTACTTGACATCTTTGCATCATCGTTCATCAGTTCTTCTTTGCGTAACAGCACAGCTAAAGAGACCCAAAGTGCAGACTATTGTAGTCTATCAGATACACGCGCTGAAATTTTAAGGTATAATATTCAGAATTAACGATCAAAGAACGCATGGCAACTCTAAAATAACGCAGACGCATTCAGATTTCGCAGAGTTACATCATCAGTATTCTCAAGAATTTTTCCCCTAAAACAAACTAGCAATCAAAATCATATTTGAAAGCGTTACTGGTGCATTACTAAAGTTGATAATAACAGTTAAAGAATTTGTCATATGCCTTGATTTCTGAACTGAACTGACATCGTCAAAGATTTAGATATTCAACATAGAGTATATGCTTCTCATCAAAACTATTAAACATCAACTGACAATGGAACAGAGACAGCACGGAGCAGGAGAAAGCAATTCATTGGCTTTCCTCTTCCTCAGCAAATCACACTTCTTGTCTGTAGACGTTCATCGATTTGTTCTTTAAGGCAAAAACTTCATTACCAAAGTATGTGCAGGAAAATACGCGAAAAGTAGTTTCAGGTGCATGATAGACTGCAAGTTTATTATTTCATTGCTGCTAAAATATGACATCAGTGCGACATAATGATGTAAAAAAAACCTGTATACGAGCTCTTTTAAACTGGGATGGATGAACCTCAACTTCCTGAATCGCAAGTGGCTCTCTATGTTTCCAACAATCAACTCATGTTCATTGCCTTCATTGCATCGTTATATTTGTTTTGGTTACTGGGCTGAATTTGCACTCCTGTTGAAGACGATGCCATCTGAAGCTCTCCTCCTTAGGCGATGGAGATCTGCCCATTTCCACTCCTCTCCATGCGCTAAAACTCTCTCCAGTTGATAGATGGCTTGACATAAAAACTCATCACCGATTTTCTAATCATGGACATCATCACTAACAGCTTCAACTATGCGAGAGCATTCAAAAACTGGATAAGAAGGTCACCTTGGGAAAACAACATGAATTCCTCTACCCGATTAGCGCGACAGCAGCAATTCCCCCAAGTTCCTTCCTCCCAAAGAAATCTGTCTCCCGAGAGTGAGATGTTTTTCCTTTTTCTTTTCAGTCGCAGCCAGCCCTCTTCTGAAGAGTTATCCGATGCAGAACCCCCTTCCTTCTCATTCTTTGTGGCTATTACTTATAGCATGATCACCCTCTTCTCTCCCCTCCTGTCCTTTCCTCCATATCTGCGATCCTCCTCTTCAGCGTACCTGCATGAGACACCCCCCATGCAGATGCTGAACTCCCTTTCTTTCCTCGATGATCCTCTCGAATCTTCCTGTTTTCCTCCTTCCCATGCAGAACTCCCATTCCATCAACACATGGCCATTCCTCAGATAAGCATGAGTCCTCAGTAGCTTGACTTCCCACCTGGCGATCTTCTTTTCTTGTCAAGTCGAAGTCACATGACACGTCCCCTTCACCTTTTTAGCGCATGTATATCCATTTATATAACCATTTGTAATGATTTGAAGTCACCGACTATGGAGCGAATACCATAATGCAAGAAAAATAGTTGCAAGAAAAATAGAACAATTGCACTATTCTCAAGAACTTGCAAGGGTATCATAATTATAAAAACCTTCTTTTCTTCTCTTGTGAATAAGGTTTAAGAATGGACACCCTCTGCCTTTTAGAGAATGTCATAAATAAAATATTCAAGAGAGTTTGAACCCATGCCTTCGTTATCTTGAACGTATTGAATTGACCTCGAGCATAGATACATATAAATATTGAAAATTTAAATAGATCCCAAATTGAAAAGTGTGACCTTCATCAAACGAAGGATTAGATGGCAAAGAATTGAGTGGCTTTACAAGAATCAGAGATACTTCATTGATTCACTTCAACATTTCTAGAATTCTCAAATCCATAATGTATATCTTGAGCCGTTGTTTCGAACTATGTTTTCAAGTAAGAAGAAGCAAACGTAGAGATGGAAATCTCTACGACAGCGTAGTTACACGCAATGGCAATGATTGAAGAACGCATTTTACAGTTCCCCTACTTTGCTCATTTGGCCCCTCGCAGATATATATCTGGGCATGAGCTACAATACAAGCCTTATTTTATGTTAATGGCGGAATATCAGCTGGCCATAGAAAAAAGAAATAGGCAAAAAGCCCTCCCATGCAACTCAATTCGAGCCGGAAGATTTACCACTAGATGCGCAATAAGGAGAGATCTATCAACCAGATTGGCGCAAGGATTTATTACAAGCATATCTAGAGATGATGAGTACTTGGGTCAAGGCACCACTACAGTTAAAGTACAACCCATGTTGGGGACCAGTGCCACATCGCCGCTCCTGGAAGGCATTTTCCATTAAAGTACATAACAAAAAGCAATGCCAGGATTGGCTTAATTACTCATACTTCATCCCACCCACTGGACCACCAACAGTTGGATACATGATGGCAACGATTCGTCACTGGCTCCCTCGCTTAAAACATATGGACGATGTAGCAGCGCACATGACTGTCAAGATATTTGACATGATGCAGATGGTATTCAAAGTCTTCCATCGCGTCAAGGCCCCACATGTGAACACCCCGGGTTTCGAGCATGGCAATCTAGATCTAGCATATGACATGAGTACGACACCATCGCTCCGGGTGTGTTACGCCTGGCACTGTCGAATTAAATACTTACCGGCGTGCTATAAGCAGAACTTCAAAGAAATGTTCACAACCAGTTTCTGGGAATACCATTCCGAAGTGTTCATCAGCATGCCTACACACCTCTTGCAGTTATTTGCCTGTGAACAGATGGTATATTCCATGCATTATCGACTCCCGCCATCAGATGAACCATAGCCCATTGATTGGGAGAAACTCGAGGCATATCTGGCCTGAGCAATTTGCATATCAGAACACACCCTCGCTTAGGAACTACTCCAGAATTATATCCGACGGACCTCACAACCAGGTTCTATTGAGGACGACAAAAGCGAGAGGGAGGGGGGGTGATGGCAGTAGTCAGAGGCATAGAAGACGCGGAAGCATGTGAAGATAGAGCATAATAAAGAAGCAGGGAGTCAGTTGAATCATTTTTTCAAACAAATGTGTTTTATAAATACTTTTCAAAACCTCCAACAGTGATTTTAATCACTTTTGTACCATATGTAACATAGAAAAACCCTTTTTGTAATTTATAGCTCCATTTTGTGCAAGCCGAGGAGTCCTCCAGCTTGAGGAGCTTAGGTAGAATGAGCGTATCAATTTTGGTTATTTTTAGACACTGTTTACCCTTTCAAATAGCACCTAGAACCTATTTTTTAACTATGCCGTTCACTAGATGTGAAACCGGTCAAAACTAGTCTAGAATCTATAAAAAGAGCTAGAGAGCTCATTTTTGAGGTTAGCTTGTTTGAGTAGAGAAGATATTAGAGCTATATTGAGCTTGTAAGAGTGTTCTTGAGCAATAGAGTTGATTTCCTACCTTCCATTGTGTCTTGCTTGTCTCTTCGTTGTGTGTGTGTGTATGTGTGTGTGCATCTCTATGCTTCTCACCATCACTCTCACTTCATTTCATATTCACGATCTTCACATCACTCCTATCTCTTCCGCGGATTGACATTAAGGAGGTGGAGCTTCTTAACGTGGTTCTCACCATTGTGCTAGAGCAACACTGTGCATATCCTTTTACAACAAGTCTGGCTTTGTACCTAGACACACTTCCATCTGCAAATCTTGTTGGTTTGGAAACCCACTTAAATCTAATTACCTTCAGATTAATTGGTTTATGTACCATCCTAATGCATCTGCAATGTCCATTCTTGCTACATAATCAGAAATGGATTGAGAAGCCTTCTTCTTGAATGTGGTGAATTTTGCCCATAAAGATGCCTTCCTTGACTTTGTAGTGTTTTGGAAATGCTCCTCCACTCACTCCATATGTCAGTTGCACTTCCAAGTCCTCTAATATGAGGTAGCAAGTAACCATTGACTCCCATGTATATAATGCTACTTGCTTGAACATCCTTCTTCATCCATGTCTTCAAATATGAGAGCTCTTCTGTAGTTGGAATACAAGGATCCCTAAATTTTGGTTTCTCTTCTTCACCTATGATGTATCCTATCACGTCCTTACTCATAAGATGAGTTTCCATCCTCATTGACCAAGCAAGGTAGTTTTCTCTATCCAATTTCTCTTGAAGAGAATCTCCCATCCTTTCTTCACCTGTGCAATAAATTCTTCAAACTTTGTGAATAATGTATGTACCTTTACTTTGAATGTAGTTCCTTTTGATCTTCTTGATAGCTTCAGGCCTCCTTCTCTAGCTTTCACTTCAAACTTTCACCTTTTGAGTATTCAAGGATTGATTTTTGTATATCTGCAACAGTCAGGGTCCTCCTTTCTTCAAATCTAATGACTGATGCTCTGATACCACTGATGGAGAGTGTTAATTGTTGGAGCAAGTCTATGACAAGCCTAAGTATTGGCTTGAGTCTCACAAAGTCATTAAAGAAGCTTCAAAATGAAGACTATGTAAAGTTCACTTGTGAACTACCTCTTGTAACTTTTGAAGAGTTTACTTAATGTAAAAGTAAGAGAATCTTAAGTGGTTGAGCCCACATGATCAAGAATGGAAAGAGGAGCCACGAATTCGTGATTTGTGGTAGGTAGAGAATCAAATCAATCATTGATTGATTGGAGAGTGATTGAGGGAAGTTAGCCTCCCAAACTCAACTATAAATAGATGGCAGTTTTAGTCGTGGTTAGAGAGACCTATGTGAAGACCTCCAAGAGCTGAGCTTTATGCCATTTCAAGGTGTGATTACAAAGCACACATATGTATCAGTAAGTCATTGTATTGTACAAGCAATATAGTTTCATTTTTATGATTATTTGAGGTCATCTTTCCATGTTCTTGTGATGTGTACTACTCACTGCCATTACTTCAGTTTTTCTCAGTCAGCTTGCAGAGATTGTTTCTCTGCACTTGGTTCATCATTTTCAGTGATTTAACTTGGTAAAGTTAGCTCTATAAGGCTACTATATGCTCACAAATTTTCATGTCATTTGGATGTTGGAATCTTCAGTTATGTTCATTTGAAGTCAACAGGGTATGTTCATCTTCACTTCTCTGTCAGGTACCCGACTTATTCAGTCATCTTGTCAGAGTCATTTCTCAGTGTTTACTCATCCAAATTCAGTGATTTTAAGCTTGTTGGATTCAGCTTACTGTCTAGTATAAGCATACAAATTTTCATGATCATTGGATCCTTACATCGTGAGTTATGTTAATTTTTCTACTCACTGGTCTATTTCTGTAGCAGCCCGTGAAAATCGGGATGATGTCATCACTTGTTAAAAGTCATTCTCAGTGTGTGGTTTGTTATTTTTGATGCGATTACTCTCTAAAGTTAGCTCTTTAAGCTACCTAGCCTTCCCCAAGAGGAATTAATCTAATTGCTGCTGTGCTCAGAGAATTATGTAAAACACTGGACAGGTGTATCAACCAAGAATAGCAAGTTTTCACCTCTGAGCTAACTCCAACTTATCTGTTTTGATCTATCTTTTTGAGAGTGATCTTCCAAGGTACATAGGGTGTCTAATACATCCATTGGCAAGCTAAAAGGGCCCACCATCTACTCCTGGAGTTCATTTGGCTGGTGTAGAGCAAAGATTTTGCAACACCTCTTCATCTTCAACACATACCTATCCATCTCTTCACAGTGGTATCAGAGCAAGGTTGGACAACATGGCAGATGGATTTCCTTCATCAATTGACAAATTGGATAGAGGTAATTACTCAACTTGGTCATTAAGGATGGAAGCTTATCTCCAAGGTAGAAGTTTATATGGTTATGTGGCTGGAGATGAAGTTATGCCAAGTTTCAAGAACAAAAGTCAACCAACACAAGAAGAGCAAGAAAGATTGAGCACATGGTGCTCCAAGGATGCACTTGCAAGGTCTTATCTCCTCAACTCTATCTCAGATTTTTTGTTGCCTCACATTAGAAGTTGTAAGACATCTCAGGAAGTGTGGGATGCACTTGAAGCTTTCTTTTCTTCAAGTACCAAAGCCAGGAAGCATCAACTATGGCTGGAGTTCACAACTCTCAAGAAGGCTCCCAAACAAAATGTGACTGATTTTGTCACAAAGCTCAAGGACATAGCGGATCAATTGGGAAGCATTGGAGAGGTAATAGATGAAGAGCAAATTGTAAGGCAGGTCATCAATGGCTTGAAGGCAGATGATAAGTGGGAAGCATTCACCACAGCTATGGATTTGTACATGGACATGCATGTACCTGATTTCAACACACTCATTGGACAATTACTTACTCAAGAGGCAAAGCTTATCAAAAATGGAGAAAGCTCTAAAGGTAATCAATCTTCAGCTTTATACACGGATAAAAGCAAGTCTAAAGATAACAAAGGAAAGGCAAAGAAAGTGGATGATGAAGCAGGTACATATCAAGCTAACTATGCAGGTAGAGGAAGACATGGCAGAGGTAGAGGAAGAGGAGGTAGACAAGGCAGGGGGAGATCCCAAGACTCCAACTCATGTTCTATTTGTGGATTAACTAATCATACAACTGAAAATTGCTTTAGGAATTCCAGGAATCAAAGAGGTAGAGGATACAATAGAGGAAGTTATGGCTACTCAAGAGGAAGGTTCAACAATTATCATGGCAACTACAACAACTACAATCATTCAAACTATCAAGGAGGCTACAAAGGAAGGAGAGACTACAATAACTACACAGAAGACTCAAACAAAGAGGATTCATTATTGATCATGAACATGGCTATGCCACAAGGTAAATCTGATGAGCATGTTTTCTACATAGATTCAGGTTGTTCAAATCATGTGGCAGGAAATGTGGCACTCCTATCAGATTTAGAAGATCCAAGGAATAAGCATGAGGTACAAACAAGAGATGATACAAAACATCCTGTGGAGAAAATAGGCAATGTCAAAGCACCTGATGGAAACATCAACCTACTCAGTAAGGTACTCTATGTCCCTACCATTACAAAGAATTTGATAAGTGTTGGGCAGATAGTAGAGAAAGGGTTGCAAGTCAGGTTCACAAAGGCAGGAGCATTTGTTGAAGATCCAAGTCAAGGATTCAGAAGAATTGCAAAAGGTGAAAAGACAGGTAGATTGTTCACATTTGAATTACAGGACACTAGAAACATTGCTCTCTTTAATTATGGCAGTCAGACACTCACAGAATTGGAAGTATGGCACAAAAGGTTAGCACATATTGGTGAAAGGTCATTAAAGCAAATTTGCAGGGACCAAAGTGTACTTGGACTCCCTAACTTGTCAAAACAACATATGATTTATAAGTGTAGTGCATGTCAGTTTGGAAAGTCTCACAGGTTACCATTCATGAAGAAAGGTTATATGCATGGAGATCTCTTGGAGTTGGTTCATACAGATGTATGGGGACCAAGCAAGGAAGCTTTAATATCAGGATCAAGGTATTATGTTTCCTTTATTGATGATTGCAGCAGATGGACTATCCTATTCTTTATGAAACACAAAGATGAAGTTTTTTCATGTTTCAAAAGATATTTGGCTCTTGTGGAGAATCAAACAGGTAAATCACTAAAAAGGCTAAGGTCAGATGGAGGGGGAGAATACTTCTCCCATGATTTTGATTCTTTTCTTCAAGAAAGAGGAATCAAAAGAGAGGTAACTACAAGGTACACTCCTGAGCAAAATGGAGTGGCAGAAAGGAGGAATAGGACAATTGTTGAAGCTGCAAGGTCTATGTTAAATGAAAAGCATTTACCTAATTACTTATGGGCTGAGGCTGTATCTACAGCCACTTACTTGATTAACAGGTTGCCTTCAAAATCCCTTGATGGAATGACTCCATATGAGGCTTGGAATGGAAGAAGACCAAGCTTAGATCATTGTAAAATTTTTGGATGTATTGCTTTTGCTCATGTTCCTTCACAGGTTAGAGGCAAGATGGATCCAAAAGCAGAAAGGTGTGTATTTATTGGATATGACAACAATCAAAAGGGCTACAGGTTATACAACCCTACCAACAAAGGATTCTTGGTAAGCAGAGATGTAGTTTTTGATGAGAACAATTCATGGTATGAAGATTCATGCAGGAAGATCAATTTACCATATGATCTTGAAGAAGATTTTCCAAAGCTTGGTAGAGAACAATCAAAGATTGAAGAACAAGACACCTCAGAGGATGATGAAGAATCTCACATGGAAAAGATCAAAGCATGGAAGTCTAAAGGTAAAGCAAAATTGCAGGAACTTGGACATGAGGCAGAATCATCACATCATGGCCTAAGAAGATCTATGAGGGAAAAGAAAAACTCAGAAAGGTATGGGTTTGACACCTCATTAGTAACTAAACATTCTATCTACATAGCACAGGACATAAACCAAGAGGAGCCATCATCATTTGAAGAGGCCAAAGCAAAAACAGAATGGAAGCATGCAATGAAGGAAGAGATTGAAGCACTCGAGGAAAACAACACTTGGGATTTGGTGCCCAAGACTTCATCCATGAAGGTAATAGGCTCAAGATGGGTCTATAAACTCAAGAAGAATTCTGATGGTTCAATTAACAGGTATAAGGCAAGGCTTGTGGCAAAAGGCTTTGCACAAACTCAGGGAATTGATTATGAGGAGACCTTCTCTCCTGTGGCAAAGATGCCTACTATTAGGGTTTTGCTTAGTATTGCCTCTTCCAAGAATTGGAAGATACTTCAACTAGATGTGAAGAATGCATTCTTGAATGGTTGGATAACAGAAGAGGTATATATGGCACAACCACCTGGTTTTGAGAATCAAGTTTATCCTAATTATGTGTGTAAACTTAACAAAGCATTGTATGGTCTCAAGCAAGCTCCAAGAGCTTGGAATTTCAGGCTTGTTTCATTCTTGCAGGACAAAGGCTTTCAACCAAGCAAAGCAGATCCTTCACTCTTTATTAAAAAGAGTAATTCCGAGGTCATCTACCTATGTGTATATGTAGATGATATTATATTGACAGGAAATGATGCAGATGGTATGAAGAAGATCAAAGATCAGATGAGAGAAGAGTTCAAGATAAGTGATTTGGGTTCACTTACCTACTTCCTAGGTTTGGAAGTTGTCTACAAAGATCATGGTTTGTTTCTCACTCAAAGAAAGTACATTAAGGACATGTTGGCAAAATTCAAGATGCAAGATTGTAAGATTGCAGGTACTCCAATGGAGGTTAATCACAAATTGAGCTCACATGAAGGTGAACTCATAGAGGACATCACATCATATCAAAGTCTAGTGGGTAGTCTCAACTATGCCACATTGACAAGAGTAGATATATGTTACAGTGTGAGTGTGCTAAGCCAATTTATGCACACACCAAGGAAACCACATATGGATGCTGCCAAAAGGATTCTCAAGTATCTCAAAGGAACCATAAATGAAGGACTTTATTATCCTTATGTATCTGATTTAGGTTTGAAGCTATTTTCTGATGCAGATTGGGCTGGCTCCAAGGAAGATAGAAGGAGCACTTCAGGTTATCTTACCTTTGCAGGTTCAAAGCTTATTTCATGGTCATCCAAGAAGCAACCCACAGTTGCTCTCTCTTCTACTGAAGCTGAATATAGAGGTCTTGCCATAGCTACACAGGAAGCTATGTGGATGAAGACATTGTTCAAAGATCTTGGATTGGAGTTTGGAACTCCAACTATTTTTGGTGACAATATGAGTTCTATTCATTTGGCTGCTAATCCTATTTTTCATGCAAGGACTAAACATATTGAAGTTCATTATCACTATGTATGAGAGAAGGTTCTAAGCAAAGAGATTCAAATATCATATGTGTCCACTCATCAACAATGTGCAGATATTCTAACCAAAGCATTGGATGGTACAAAGCTTTGCAAATTCAAGGCTATGATAGGTTTGCAGGTAATCTTGGAAGATTGAAGACCTCAAGCATACTTGGCTTGAGGGGGAGCTGTTGGAGCAAGTCTATGACAAGCCTAAGTATTGGCTTGAGTCTCACAAAGTCATTAAAGAAGCTTCAAAATGAAGACTATGTAAAGTTCACTTGTGAACTACCTCTTGTAACTTTTGAAGAGTTTACTTAATGTAAAAGTAAGAGAATCTTAAGTGGTTGAGCCCACATGATCAAGAATGGAAAGAGGAGCCACAAATTCGTGATTTGTGGTAGGTAGAGAATCAAATCAATCATTGATTGATTGGAGAGTGATTGAGGGAAGTTAGCCTCCCAAACTCAACTATAAATAGATGGCAGTTTTAGTCGTGGTTAGAGAGACCTATGTGAAGACCTCCAAGAGCTGAGCTTTATGCCATTTCAAGGTGTGATTACAAAGCACACATATGTATCAGTAAGTCATTGTATTGTACAAGCAATATAGTTTCATTTTTATGATTATTTGAGGTCATCTTTCCATGTTCTTGTGATGTGTACTACTCACTGCCATTACTTCAGTTTTTCTTAGTCAGCTTGCAGAGATTGTTTCTCTGCACTTGGTTCATCATTTTCAGTGATTTAACTTGGTAAAGTTAGCTCTATAAGGCTACTATATGCTCACAAATTTTCATGTCATTTGGATGTTGGAATCTTCAGTTATGTTCATTTGAAGTCAACAGGGTATGTTCATCTTCACTTCTCTGTCAGGTACCCGACTTATTCAGTCATCTTGTCAGAGTCATTTCTCAGTGTTTACTCATCCAAATTCAGTGATTTTAAGCTTGTTGGATTCAGCTTACTGTCTAGTATAAGCATACAAATTTTCATGATCATTGGATCCTTACATCTTGAGTTATGTTAATTTTTCTACTCACTGGTCTATTTCTGTAGCAGCCCGTGAAAATCGGGATGATGTCATCACTTGTTAAAAGTCATTCTCAGTGTGTGGTTTGTTATTTTTGATGCGATTACTCTCTAAAGTTAGCTCTTTAAGCTACCTAGCCTTCCCCAAGAGGAATTAATCTAATTGCTGCTGTGCTCAGAGAATTATGTAAAACACTGGACAGGTGTATCAACCAAGAATAGCAAGTTTTCACCTCTGAGCTAACTCCAACTTATCTGTTTTGATCTATCTTTTTGAGAGTGATCTTCCAAGGTACATAGGGTGTCTAATACATCCATTGGCAAGCTAAAAGGGCCCACCATCTACTCCTGGAGTTCATTTGGCTGGTGTAGAGCAAAGATTTTGCAACACCTCTTCATCTTCAACACATACCTATCCATCTCTTCACATTAATCTCCAAAAGAACAAGTTATCCTTGATGTTAGAGCACCTCTATATCAAGCTCAACTCAAAATCTCAACTAATTTTGGAAGACCAATGCGAAATTATCAAGACCTGAGTTAACTGTGAAGAACCTCAATACACAGAAAAGTCTGCTACACTTAATTCATTCATTGACTGATCAAATGTGTAAAGTTTGCAATGAAACTTTATACAACATGTCAGTAACATTTAGACACCTTTTCCAAGTTAAATTTCTCCAAAAGATTTAGTAAATCTTGAGATTTCCTCCAAACAATCTACCTATGTCTAAAACTCTTCTTCTGTGTAGTCGAGTCTGACACCTACAACTTCTAATGCATGGTTCTCCCAAACTAGACCCCGTTTATTCAAACACTTTAAGCCATAAGTAGCTTACCTTTCAACTTAAAGAATGAGTGCTTACTTGCTCAAAAAGTTACACTGTGAGGGAGATCTGATCAAAACATTGACCATCGGGATTGCACCTCTTCGTGCCTTCACTTCTTCACATTTACACATGTAAATGTTCCTGTCTTCAATTCTCTCAACCTGATTAGGATTAGACTCTCGAATCTTGACCATATATGTATTATCTATGGACTTAGACATCTACAAAAGGATTTCTAAAATGATCAAGAATAGAAGGAGAAATGGAGAAAAGATCGATGCGCAGTTCTCAGAAAACGTCTTCTATTCAATTCATCTTACATCTGATGGATGATGCTCATTCAACTTATGATCTACTCCCATCTATTACATCTATTCTTCATCTCTCATATATATCATGACTATATACAATTTTATATATACATATGAGTGTGGTTTTGTCATTACTTCAAGTATTTGTGAAGTATTTTACAAAGCTAATATACATGTGTATATAGACCATCTCTTTCTGAACCTCTACTTTAGTTCATGCTCTTAGGCTTCAATCTTTTCTTCAAGTTTTCTCTCCGAAGCTTCATATAATCATCAATTGTTGATTGTCTTGCTCCAACAACTAGTTTGACGTGACATCGTGTTCTTCGTTTGTTGATGGGATCCAAATGGGTTTTGCAAGATGGTTGCCTATTCTTGAGGAGGGAATATAGGCAACCCCATGTATTTTAGCGGAGACCTATGGACTTTGTCTACCGGCCAATATCTCCTTTGGTTTTAGTCTAGGTACCTGACTCTAGACGCATCTTCTAGATCATTCAGATGATATATAAATACTAGGTTTATCCCTTCTCCCCGTGTATGTGAGTCAGTTTGTAAAAGTAGTTCTGATCCATGAATCAAATACACATCCACCAAGTAATCATCTTGTGGTATTAGGTGATCAATCCAGAATGGGTTCCTGTTAGACGGCCGCCGAAAAAAGGACAGATGTAACTGTGACAGATGTCATAAATGTAGAGGAACATTTTGAAATGCGCGCGCAATTATAGATTCGCGCATCTTTGTAAAAACTTCTATATAAAGCAATGAGAAAAGAGTAGTCGAGAGTCCGTTTTTCAAAAGTTGTTAGAGTACTGTCTGAGTTTGTGTGGTGTCATCGGGAAGTTGAGTCATATTTCTGTGTTGTTCTGTTCAGTCTGTTCGTCTATTCCTACTGTAGTGCAAAGTAATGAATTTGTAGTATCGAGTTGTGAATCTGTTTGTTAACAGTTGTGTGCGCTTATGAACGTTGTGAAGGAGTAAAGTATTATTCGTTGTTTTTCTTTGCATAGCCGAGGGAAGTGTGTGAGTTCGACTCAAACTGGATGTGTGTTTAACATTCTCTATCAAGCGACCGGATTTGATACAATAGTCTGTATTCACTGTTGATTCCGATCACAGGGAAGGACTAGTATCGATAATAGTATGAACGGCGAGTTGGAGCACTGATAAGTTGGGTGATGAATC
Organism: Ceratopteris richardii; assembly: GCA_020310875.1. Classification (NCBI taxonomy): domain Eukaryota; kingdom Viridiplantae; phylum Streptophyta; class Polypodiopsida; order Polypodiales; family Pteridaceae; genus Ceratopteris; species Ceratopteris richardii. The sequence continues at coordinate 184,757,581 of CM035418.1, read as the reverse complement.
AAACTGTGATTAGGATGCCTGTTGATTGAGTTCTGCATACGGTAAGCCTGTATACCCTCTGGTATGGCCGTCTGTCTGTTTGCTGTCCGGTATACCTGTCTGTCCTGAAGAAGTGTGTATTGAGTTGCATAAGTTTAGTAAAGTTGAGTAACTCTATTAGTTTGCGAATCAGAACCAGACTACTGCTCTGTTACCATAGCAGATTAGTCTATAAGTTCGGCGTCCTAGTACGCAGAAATAGTTACTAGTCAGTTAAAGCTAAGTATTGAGCTAAGACGCGATAGAGTATTTACGGTTGTGTAAGGATTTGGGAAAATAGTACAGGGCCTCTGTCTAACAGACCCCTACCACTCCCAAGAACCCACGTGGCTAAAAGGTAACTCAAGATTAGTTGAAGTATCACGATATTGTCGACTGTCTTAACCAGTATGCCTGAAGTACAAAAATAGTGACATTGAAAGGTTTTGATGTTGAGCAATTGATCTCCAACATTTGGAAAACATTTGAAATCTAACATCTGGCGCCGTCTGTGGGAAGGTGGCATTAGAGTGCCAACTGTTTGTCAGAATCAAACATTCAGTTTATCATTCGATCGATTGGCAGTAGCAACAGACCCAGATTGTTGCAAGCTGCCCTGATAGTGATACTGCACAATGATACATGCCGGTTACTCGATCTGGCGAAACGTATCCCAAGAACCATAAGGCTGGAGTACGTAAAGTGCTAAGGACAACCCTAGGAGAAGAAGGTATAGGTCTGACCGAGTGGTCAAGAAAGTTAAGAACGTTAGAAGTGAGTCCGATCATATTCCGGTGGAACGAGCAACGCCTCTGGTACAGTCTGGCGATACTTCTGTCGAAGATACAGTAATTCCAGAACCTACCGAGACGCAGTTGGAAACCAGTTTAATAATCTTGGATAAGGATTCAGAATTATCTACGATTAGAAACACTATGATAAAAGAAATCAGTGAAAGTGAAAAAACATTGCATTCTGGCACAATTTTGGTTCATTCCGGTGATATTCCGGCGATAGAATCACCAACTTTCGGTAACGGTTTAGCATTTTCCGCTGAATCCTCAGCCCGACCATCACGTTTGGAAGAAAGATTCCGGACATTGGACATCCAGAAGGAAGGAAAGCTGTTCGAAGCAGAGATTCGAAGTATACTTACACTCACGATGAACGAACAACAACAACAACAACAGTTATGCCAACCTAGGCCGCCTCCAACAGGAGTAACATACACGAAATTCGGTGGATTCCCAGGAGATGATCCGGATGCTCACGTACGCACTTTCGAGATAAGCTATGCAGTTCTTAACCATCCACCAGATCAGGCGTATAAGGCCATTGTTTTTCAATCCACATTAGTCAACGAAGAGGCTAGGTGGCTTACAGAATATGATATTAATCACTTCGGCACCTACGAAGCAGTACGAGATGCTTTTCTGCGACGATTCAGGCTCAAGAAGAATCCAGCCAAAATTTTTGATTATTAACAGAACAACACAGAAATATGACTCAACTTCCCGATGACACCACACAAACTCAGACAGTACTCTAACAACTTCTGAAAAACGGACTCTCGACTACTCTTTTCTCATTGCTTTATATAGAAGTTTTTACAAAGATGCGCGAATCTATAATTGCGCGCGCATTTCAAAATGTTCCTCTACATTTATGACATCTGTCACAGTTACATCTATCCTTTTTTCGACGGCCGTCTAACACTGGCACGCACGGTGGACTCGAACCCGCTAGTTCCTATTATTCTGCTATGATACCTTCTAAGTACATGTTTCGAGCTACATTTGATAGACTCAAGAATGCCAAACTACATTTGATCGACTCAAGTATTTATTGACGCAGGCCCCAATCTTACAACCACCGGACTGGGACAATCCGTTCCATGTTTTTGTCGACGCTTCAGATATTGCGATTGGCAGTATTCTGATGCAGCAAACACATAAGTGGTTTCGCCCCGTTTATTATGCCAGCAGAAGGCTTGCACTTGTAGAGAAGAACTATTCTACCACCGAAAGAGAATGTCTAGGATTAATTTACTCCATCAAAAAGTTCAGACATTATCTACTAGGCCGAAAATTCACCTTCCATGTGGATCATGCTGCCCTTGTCTATCTAGTAAGACAACAGCATTTAGGTGGACGATTAGCACGATGGGTGCTACTCTTGAAGGAATTCGACTATGAAGTCATTCACCGACCCGGAAATTCACATGCCTTAGCAGATTTCTTATCTCGCCTAGATTCCGGTGAAGCCCCGATAGGCATAGATGACACAACTCCATCGATCTATAGTTCTGAGTTAATGAATGATGAGATTGCAGAACCACCGACACCATCCACATATTATGATCAGATTCTGACCTTTCTCACCGAAGGATGCTTTCCATCTCAGACATCCAAGGCAGTCCGAAGGAAAATTGCAGTCTTTAGCCGCCGATTCCGGTTAGTTGCTGGAGAACTATATTATGTAGATCATACCGGAATCCTACTTCGCTGTATACCTCCACATGAAATTAACTCAGTCATCACGATGGCTCACTCGACCCCTATTGGTGGCCACTTTGCCACAGATTTGACTCACCGGAAAATCCTGCAAGGAGGTCTCTGGTGGCCAACTATGTACAGAGATGTGGCCCAATTTATCAAACACTGTGATAACTGTCAAAGGTCTGGACAACCACTGCAACAACACTTCTTTCCCTTGCAGCCTATTATGCCACTCGAACCATTTCAGAAATGGGGATTAGATTTTATCGGTCCGATCACACCTCTAGCAGTCTTCAGTAACAACAGATACATACTAACCTGTACAGACTACACAACGAGATGGGCAGAAGCTTGGGCTTTACGGTCTGCTACAGCGGTTGCAGTAGCGAAATGTCTGCTAAATGATGTCTTCCCACGATTTGGCTTACCCTTAGAACTTGTGACAGATCAAGGTACTCATTTTGTAAATCAATTAATGAAGGCACTCACACAGTCATTCCAGGTGACACATAAATTCAGTTCTCCTTATTACCCTCGTGCCAATGGTTTGGCCGAAAGCACAAACAAATCTCTGCTGAATATACTCCAAAAACTGATCATGGAAGCACCGGAAAGATGGGATCAACTACTACCTGCAGTATTATGGGCATACCGAACTACCTATAAGGTAACAACATGATTAACACCTTTCAAACTAGCTTATGGCTTAGAAGCAATAGCACCAATGGAAGTAGTTATACCAAGTTTACGAGTGGCAATCGCTCAAAAATTACTACCGGAAAACTCACTGTCATTTCGGTTGGACACACTCAGAGAGTTAGACGAGCACCGATGGCTCAGTTTTTTAACCATGCACGAAGTCCAACTAAGACAGGCAAGGACTCACGATCGAAACCTGAAGACCCCAGTGTTTTCGGTGGGTCAGCTTGTACTTTTCTATAATGCAAAGTCAAATAGATCCGCAGGAAAATTCAAATGACAGTGGTTCGGCCCTTTCAAGATCTCAGAGCAAATTGATCCGACAACTTTTCGGTTGACTACGTTGACCAGAAATCCACTTCCAAAAGTAATCAATGGTTCGAAGCTGCGGCCGTATCATCACGCTACTAGCCCGCATTAAATTACTCGGCGGTGGGCCGCGTTTTGTTTAATCTTTTTTCTTTTTCTTTCTTTCCTTTCGTAAATAACCACGTTTTGTAAAATCTTTATGTCACCAGCCGCCCCCCCCCCCCTTACCAGTCACTCGAGCACGCACGCTAGCATGCAGACAATACCATTCCAGCACCGCACAATGATACCCATCCTTTCCCCCCCACCGTGATGTTCCTACTTAACCCCTTCGGCAGTACCAAAAAAAAAAGCTATTGTGTTTTGTGTTAGTGTTCTATGCAACTCTTGTGTTCTGTATCCGTGCTCGTATTCTGTATCAGCAAACGCCATGGAAGCGCTAGCAAACTATGCTGCCTTCCGCGATGGTATCCCTACCGAGGTAGGTGAATACCTGCGTTGCAGAGGGTTGGCCAACTTCGCTGAGTTGCCTTGGCACTCAGTGGAAGCCCATCCCTTCTTCGCGCAAATTATCCCTGCAATTGCCCAGTCCCCCATCATCGAACGCCAATGGATTTTCCCCTCCCTACCATCAAGAACTGTCATCACTTTCCAAGCTTTCTCTGAAGCTTTCCGCCTCACCCCTCAAGGCCGAGAAAAGGGCCCCAGTATCCCCCTCGCCTGCATGACCGAACTTTTCCCCCGATATTCGTCAAATGAATACGCCATTCTCTACCACCCCGAACCCGAAAGATCTGCTCTGCAATTTCTAGTCGCCATCCTCAACCTTCAGAAACGAACCTACGGTATCTCCCGCCCCTTCTATTCCGCCTTAGATTTAGCTACCTGAGAACCCGTGAACTTCGCCTCGTACTTTTTCCATAGAATTCATAAAGAGTGTGTAGCTATAGTGAAGCAAGTCAATAAGGGAACCACCCCGCGCTCTCGCCTTCCCCATATCATATCATTCCTCTTCCTAGCCATCCTTGCCGCACAACCATCACCCCAAGGACCGGTTCTAAGGCATGAAGAATCAGTACAACCACTCGAAGACGATGAAGAAGAAGACGAAGAAATTAACCAGTTATTCCGCCGCAAAAGAATCAGAATCAGCTCATCAGAAAGTGAGGCACAAGGTTCTGACGAAAAAGACAAAGATGCTGAAGATGAGGAGCAAGAGACCTTCCATGATACAGCCACCTCAATGCACAATGAATCATCGGCAGACCAACAAGACCAACAGAAGCGAACTGAAACAGAAACGGTTTCAACCGAAGAAGACTCAAAGCAACAGGAAGACGAGCAGGAATCCGCTGGGGATGCACTAAACACACTTTTGAAGGCCGTCAAATCCACAACCGACAACAATGCAGATGAATAACAACCAAGCAATCAGGTAACAAACACTGACTTTGCCATGCCCAGACCTCCACTAGTCAACCCCATTCCCACACCGGATTCGGAATCCTCTTCATCCTCCCTCAATTACTCGCCACCGACATCCCCACAAATTCACACCCAATCCTCTGCGCAACCACAACACCCTCTTCTCCTACCCACCGTCCCGATCTTTTCCGAGCTCGCAGCAATGGGACAAATGCTTATCAGTCTATCCCAGCAACTTTCGGTGCAGATCAGTGATGTCACGAATACGATCCGACAAGACCTGCAGCACAAGGTTGATCTGCTGGAAGCAGACATCACCCCCCTTCAGGAGGAAGTCGACGTAGTGAGAGCCAAAAACCATCAATTACAAGCACAAATCGCGCAATTGCAAGCACAACTTACGACACAACAGGCACTGGTACAACAACGCGATACAACATGGGAACAAATCGCCGCCAAGGACCAATTACTAAACGAAGCACAGGAAGAAATCAGGGAACTGAAGATCGCGCTACAAGAAAAGGAAGATATCAGCACATCGCTAGAAGAATTGATAGAACAAACAAAAGTCCAGCTGCAGGAAACCATCCAGAAGAATCAAGAACAGCAAAAACAAGCAAAGCAAGTTGAAGATGAGTTACGCAGAACCAAGGAATGCTTAGACGAGGCGAATAACATACTAAGACGACAATTAATCAAGGAAACCAAATATCAGAAAGACTTAGCAAATGCTCGCAGAGAACGAGATGCATACTACAAAACTATCAAATTTCAGAACCAGCAACTCGAGCGACTAGACAACCAATTGCGAAATCAGCAGGATCGAGTCACTGATATGCAGAAGAAAGTCGCCGAAATAAAGACATCCCGGGACGCTGCATTATCCAATGAATTTTATTTACAGAGGCCTTCTTACATACCTAGGCCGAAATTTTGTTAACCCAAGCCATAGCTCTTAGCTCCGTTAGAACGGACGCTCAGTTATTAGAACCGACTACTCTAGTTCTGATGATAGAAACCCTCAAAAAGAAAATCACCAGAACATTTAGGCTCGCTCGAAACATGTACTTAGAAGGTATCATAGCAGAATAATAGGAACCAGCGGGTTCGAGTCCACCGTGCGTGCCAGTGTTAGACGGCCGCCGAAAAAAGGACAGATGTAACTGTGACAGATGTTATAAATGTAGAGGAACATTTTGAAATGCACGTGCAATTATAGATTCGCGCATCTTTGTAAAAACTTCTATATAAAGCAATGAGAAAAGAGTAGTCGAGAGTCCGTTTTTCAGAAGTTGTTAGAGTACTGTCTGAGTTTGTGTGGTGTCATCGGGAAGTTGAGTCATATTTCTGTGTTGTTCTGTTCAGTCTGTTCGTCTATTCCTACTGTAGTGCAGAGTAATGAATCTGTAGTATCGAGTTGTGAATCTGTTTGTTAACAGTTGTGTGCGCTTATGAACGTTGTCAAGGAGTAAAGTATTATTCATTGTTTTTCTTTGCATAGCCGAGGGAAGTGTGTGAGTTCGACTCGAACTGGATGTGTGTTTAACATTCTCTGTCAAGCGACCGGATTCGATACAGTAGTCTGTATTCACTGTTGATTCCGATCACAGGGAAGGACTAGTATCGGTAATAGTATGAACGGCGAGTTGGAGCACTGATAAGCTGGGTGATGAATCAAACTGTGATTAGGATGCCTGTTGATTGAGTTCTGCATACGGTAAGCCTGTATACCCTCTGGTATGGCCATCTGTCTGTCTGCTATCCGGTATACCTGTCTGTCCTGAAGAAGTGTGTATTGAGTTGCATAAGTTTAGTAAAGTTGAGTAACTCTATTAGTTTGCGAATCAGAACCAGACTACTGCTCTATTACCATAGCAGATTAGTCTGTAAGTTCGGCGTCCTAGTACGCATAAATAGTTACTAGTTAGTTAAAGCTAAGTACTGAGCTAAGACGCGATATAGTATTTACGGTTGTGTAAGGATTTGGGAAAATAGTACATGGCCTCTGTCTAACAGACCCCTACCACTCCCAAGAACCCACGTGGCTAAAAGATAACTCAAGATTAGTTGAAGTATCACGATATTGTTGACTGTCTTAACCAATACGCCTGAAGTACACAAATAGTGACATTGAAAGGTTTTGATGTTGAGCAATTGACCTCCAACATTTGGAAAACATTTGAAATCTAACAGTTCCCCAAGACAACAAAATCATAGACCTATTATTGAATAGAGAAACCGAGGAAGATTTTTGGAGATTCAAGCTAGATCACCTCAGCAAAATAGGTGGAGTCACCATCTACAAGCTCAAAGATCCTGAGATACCAAGCAAAGTTGTCTATCTGGATAACACATCAAAGAGAATTTTCTTGGTAATAGAGCATGGAAGGCATGCATACACATGGCATGGCAAATTGATTTTACATCCAACAAGATCTAATGTTTCTCATGGCATCCAAGGTGTAGGATCATCACAGGCTCATGAAAATAGAGGGAAAGAGCTAGAGAGAAACCTGAGAAAGCTTTGCACACACATTGGGAAAAGCTATATCAAGATTTGAAAGTGAAAGAATTGATAGAGAGAGATGTAGAGTACATAGGCATCAAAGAGATGGACATGATTTTCCATTACCTAGACCTTGAGAGTACCCAAGAAACCTTAGACCCTCTCAAGTGGTCAAGACAATGAAAAACTACTTTGATGGGTCAAGAGATCCTTATGATCATGTGTCCAAGTTCAAACAAGTGCTAAGAGCTGAACATGTCAAGGACTTGTTCACCAGTTTGAGGCATTTGGATTGACCCTCAAGGGTACTACCTTGTCTTGGTTCCAGCCCTTGAACAATCACAACTACCAAAATATAGGTCAACTGCTAGAAGCATTCATCATAGAATTTTCCAAGAGTGGCATCAAACATAACACATCATCCTTGATCCACAGCTTCAAGCAAACACCCCAAGAAATAGTTTGACTAACCGGATGTATATTTAAACAATATGTGGAAAGATGTCCCACACCTGAATTACCTACACAAGCAAAACAAGTTTCCCTATTTTTAAATGGACTTCGAAGTGGGAAACTTAGATCGTATGTATATCTCAAAGATCCAATCACACTAGATCAATGCTTCAGAATGTGTATTGACATATAAGACAACTTGGGTGAGGAGTTAGAATTTTCCAAACTCTATAAGGACTCTGATAGTCCTTCTAGTCATACTTCGAGACCCTCCACCAAGATAGATGAGCTAGTTGAGTAGGTTGCCAAGAAGCTGGGAGTTCAGAATAGACAAACACCTAGACTCATCTCACTGAAGCGATGTTTTACTTGTGGAGGCAACGACATGGCTAACGTATGCCCATTGCAAAACCAAAAGATGAGAGAATTGAATGCTCCATATTGCATTATTGAGAGAAAACTCACAAACCATACAACTCAAGATTGTCTCTACAATAGGCAGGCTATCAAAATAATTTATCAGTAACCTTACCAACAGGGTAGGTATCAGAACTGATAGCAACAACCATATTATAGGCCACAAGTACAATATCAACCTCAATACCAACAACAATGGCGATGTCATTATTGCTTCTAGCATTTTATGTCGTGGTCTATATAAGCTCATAGACTATGAAAGATTTGTGAATGATTCAGCATGTGTAGTACATGATTCTCAGGCTATGTCAGATGCAAAGCTTTGTCATGCACGCTTTGGTCATCTGAATTTTGCTAGTTTGCATGCCTGCCAAAATCTGAAATGGTATCCTCTTTGCCCAAACTTGAGGCACATGGTAAACATGTATGTGAAGGCTGTATTTTGTGCAAAATGCAGCAGTCCTCTTTCCCAAAAGATGGTTCAACTCAGGCTACTTAGAAATTGCAACTTGTTCATAGTGATGTTTGTGGTCCTATACAACCACCTTCCTTTAGGAACTATCTTTACTTCATGACTTTCATCGATGACTTTTCTAGGCATGCATGGGTATATCCATTGAAGGAAAAGTTTGAAGTGTTTATGTGCTTCAATTAGTTTTTGGTTTTGGCTAAGACGCTGTCAGCATGTAAAATGGGCACCCTCCATTCTAATCAAAGGGGGGAATATATGTCTTCTGACTTTGATGCATTTCTGGCTAAACATGAGATAAAACACCAGTGTACAGTGCCGTATACACCTCAATAGAATGGATGTGTTGAATGGAAGAACATGTCACTCATGGAGATGGCGAGGTGTATGGTCAAGAGTCAGGCTGTACCACATAGTTTCTGGCGTGAGGATGTCATGTGTGCAACATATTTACTTAACATGTGTCCCACTAAAGTGCTGCAGCCTATCACTCCATATGAGGCTTGGCATGGTCACAAGCCATTTGTTGCTCATCGGTGTGTTTTTGGGTTGTTTGGCATATGCATTAGTGCCTGAACAACATCGTAGAAAATTGGCTGATAAAGTAGTAAAATGTATTTTTGTTGGGTATAGTTTTGAAAGCAAAGGATATCGTTTGTATCATCCAAAGACTAAATGCATTATGGTTAGCCATGATGTTGTTTTTGTGGAAGATGCTATTCAGCCTTTACTTTCATGTACTAAGGAAAATCAGTGACCTCCAAAGACATGTATGATACTTTGTTGCCTCTTTTTACAGGTGGATAGTCTAGTGTTGGTCTTAATGAGGCAAGTTCTCAGCCATTGCAGGTTTCATGTGATGATGTAGATCTTTCTCATGTATATTTACATGATGCACTTGTTCATGAGAAATTTGATATTGAGGAGGCAAAAAATATGCCAAAATGTTTGGCGCAGACTTTGCGTGATAGCAAATTAGATGCACCTCTATCATATCATGCTCTTTCAGGCTCTCATATTGCGTCTTTTTGCATCAGATTCCTATGCTATGGCTACAGCTAGTCTCTTTGATGAGACTAAGCCTATTTTGTTTGATGAAGCACAAAATTCTGAACATTGGATGGCTGCAATGCAATCTGAATATGATGCTATAATGAAAAATGGTACCTGGTCTTTATGTGACTTGCCTCTTTGGAAGAAGGCCATTGGCACTAAGTGGGTATACAAGCTGAACCGTAAACCTGATGGAACAGTTGACATGTATAAGGCTAGGTTTGTTGCAAAGGGTTATGTGCAAGAAAGAGGAATTGATTTTGATGAAACTTTTGCTCCTACTTGTTGAATGAATACTGTTCATAGCATCTGTACACTTGCAGCTCATCATGGTTTGAATGTACATCAGTTGGACATTAAAACAACATTTCTCAATGATGATTTGAATGAAGAAGTGTATTTTTTTCAGCCCCATGGCTTTGTGTAGAAAGGGCATGAAAACCAGGTGTGCATATCAAAGACGGCATTATATGGTCTAGAGCAAGCACCATGTGCTTGGTATGAAAAGAAACATGCCTATCTGATTGCACATGGTTTTGAGAACAATCCAACTGAAAGCACTTTATATGTTAAGTGTGCTAATGATGTGCTTCTGATCATTGTTGTCTCTGTTGATGACATGCTACTGACTAGTCCTATTGAGAAGCATATTGCTGATTTTAAGGCTGATTTGCATGCCTCATTTGAGATGTCTCATTTGGGGCATTTGCATCATTATTTGGGCATTCAATTTATGCAAATTGATGGTGGAATGGTTTTGTGTCAAATGAAATATATTGACACATTATTGTAGTGTTTTGGCCTTGAAGATTGTAAGCCTATTGCCACTCCTATGGAGACAGGTTTACAATTGAGTCTTAATGATGTTGGAGATGCAATTCATGCTGTTTTCTATTAGCAGGCTGTTGGATGCTTGATTTAATTATGCATTATTCGGCTAGATATTCAGTTTGCTATCTCACAGATGAGCAGGTTTATGCATTGCTCAGGTGTCAAACATTGGCAGGCAGTTAAGCACATATTTCGCTACTCTAGTGGTACCCAACTACTTGGATTGTTTTATCCCAAGGGGGGATCAGTACCACTAGATTTGCATGCTTTTTTTGACAGTGAGTGGGCTGGTTGCTATGACACTCATGTGCCCACTAGTGGCTTTTGCTTCATGCTTCATAACTCATGTATATCTTGGTTGAGTAAGAAGTAGCCTACTATGGCCACTTCTAGTTGTGAGGCTGAGTATAGGGCAACTTTCACAACAATTATTGAGTGTGTGTGGCTCTGATGCCTTCTCATTGATTTGGGTGTTGGTCAGAATTCTCCCACCACCATCTTCACTGACACTCAGAGCGCATTGGCAGTTGCGAGGAACCCTGTGTTCCATGCTCGCACTAAGCACATTCATTGTAGTGTTTTGCTCATAGGTTTGGTCGTATTCTATCAAACTAGCATCATAAGGATAATATTCTCCCTCGACCTACTCATATCCCTGATTGTTTATTTAGCTAGTGGTGTGGCTGGTACTATAGCTCTTTCTAAATTTTCCTCAGGTTGAGTGTATTTAACTGGCACTACATTCTGTGGGTGGGGTGGTTGTTGTCCTAGCACAGGCTGTGGTTGTCCATATCCTCCCTGTTCTTAGGTCTAGGTGCTCCTTGTGGTCTTGGGTAAGGTCTGTACCTAGGAACTTTTCTCCCTTGTTCCCTAGGAGGATATCCATAAAGTCTATACTGGGGTTGAGTCACTAGTCTTGGTTGCCTGTTAAGTGGATAATTTTTAGTGTTGTGGTTGGTATATTTTTGCTCGATGTGACAATACATGTTGGGTCCTTAATATGGATGTCTGTTGTATGAGTAAGGTTGTGGCAATCCTAAGCCTCCTCTCATGCAGGCGTGGGATGGATTGTCTCCTTTGCATAGGGTGCGTCTTCTCAACATAGGCATTCTCAATGGGGGGTTTTGGTAGTTCCTCTATCCATACACTCCCAATTTTTTAGATACCAATTCTGCTAATTCCTCCACATTACTTGAACTAGATGTCACATTGCTTCAAGTGTCCTCCGATTTAATGGAGCTTTGTGTATTTTTGAGATCATCTGCTAAGTTTTTTTCCAAGTCTATGCATTCTTAGAGACACTCACTCAATGTTTGCAACCATTTTATGTAGACTAAGGTTCTCAATGTCCCATTAGTCAATCCATCTAGAAATAGTGATATCATCTTTTGCTATGAGGGCCTCTCCATTACTGGACATCTGTCAATGTATTGGTTAAATCTTTGGGCTGCAATTTTTACTATTTCATTTGGAGCTTGTTTGAAACTATGAATTAATGATGATGAATTGTGCTTAATCCCTCACTTGGTGAGTTCTCCAATAACTTGTTGGAAGAATTGTTCGATATTGCCAAAGCAATTTGGATCCAAGTGTTAAAACCAAGTTAAGGTTGTTCTCATGAGAGTTAGACCAAAGGATTCATATTGCACAAAAAAGTCGTCTACTTTTTTTTTCTCGCAATACTTGCTTGAATTTGGCAATATAGTCATAGGGGTCTCCCGTACGATCATAATGATTTCTCATACATTTGGCCACCTGGATTGGTCTCAGCCTTCTTGCTGGCTCTCGGTGTCTGATCATCATAAGTACTACTAGTCTTAATGGTTTCATTCCTAGTCCTACACGTAGTTGTGGTCTTGCCCTAATGGGTGGTCTATTCATCTTTCCTATCCCTGGATTAGTTTGGTTGTGCAAATTCCTTCTTGGCATAGTGAGTTGAACATGGGTTTTGGTGGGGACACTACATTGACTAGTGATGGAGAGCATTAATATCCAAAAGAACAAGTTATCCTTGATGTTAGATCACCTCTATATCAAGAAAAAATCAAAACCTCAATGAATTTTGGAAGACCAATGCCAAATTATCAAGACTTGAGTTAACTGTGAAGAACCTCAATACACAGAAAAGTCACCTGCACTTAATTCATTCATTGACTAATCAAATGTGTAAAGTTTTCAATGAAACTTTATACAAGGTGTCATGAAAAGTTTGAGCACCTTTTCCAAGTTAAATGTTTCCAAAAGATTCAGTATATCTTGAGATTTCCTCCAAGCAATCTACCTATGTCTAAAACTATTCTTCTCTGTAGTCGACTTTGACACCTACAACTTCTAATGCATGGTTCTCCCAAATTAGATGTTGCTTATTCAAATGCTTTTAGCCATAAGTAGCTTACCTTTCAACTCTTGATATATTTAGGTAGTGATGTGTGTGAACACACTAGGACCACCGGGGCACTTTTTTCCCTCTTTAGGAGGTTTTTTTCCCCCGGCTTGTATGTACGCCTATTGCCCTAATGGGCTACTTATCTTTGTTCATTCTCTAGTAATACATTCAGTATTGTGTGTTGTGCTCCAAGCTTCTTCTTCTTCCTTGTGCTGTTCGCGTGCTTCCGTAGACATCTAACTCCAACAATTGGTATTAGAGCAGGTCGTCGCTTCATCTAGGGCGCCATCGACACTCCTCCATTTGCAGTCTCAGAATCGCACGAATTTTGGTGAGCATACTCAACGTGTTTTTGAGATCGAAAAGGCTTCGCTTTGTGGTGCTGAGATCGCGATCTGAGCTCGTTTCGGCCTCCGAACGCACTATCACAGCGCTTGTGCAGGCTATTTCACCTTTTTGTGCCAAAGGTATATACCAGTTTCTGTTCGCCAGTGTAAGCGTCTCGAAGTCTGCTATAGGTCTAGCAGAACTCGTCTGGGCAGTTCTGTTCAACTTTTTGAGATGCAGTCAATCTTCTGCATCAAGGTATTTTAGTCACCGGCCATGGCTGAAAGCAGTGATGTATTCCGTATGTTGGCTGTTGAGGATAAGTTGGATGGTACCAACTACCCATTATGGGCTTATATGATGCGACATGTTTTGGTTGCAAAAGGATTGTGGAACATTGTGCAGGGTGTTGAAAGACGTCCTGCTACACCTGTAACGACAGGTACTACAAATACAGGTGCTGGAGCTGATGAAGATGGTGTCGAAGATGATATTGTGCAGATTCCTGTTCGTGCTGCTGTTTCTATTGCACCTACTGCAGAGCAAATTCGTTGGGATGGCAGAGATGCCCAGGCACATGCATTGATAGCTTTGTCTATCAAACGTGCCATTATTCCTCATATTCGCTCTTGCAGAACAGCTAGGGATGCTTGGGATACACTTACCACATTGTACCAAGCTAGGAATGAGGCTCGTGTTGCTTACCTCTGAAAATAGTTGGAGAGTGAGCACATGAATGAAGGTAATTCTATGGATAGTTTCTTAATGAAGATCAAAGATTTGAAGGAACAATTGATTTCTGCTGATGAGGTTATACCAGATAGCTCACTTGTGCAAACCGTTCTGAATGGTCTTCTTGATTCATATCAGAGTTTTGCTTCTACTCTTCGGTTGATGATGAAAGGCAATCCAAATGCCTTATCATTTGAGGAGTTAGTCTCTGTTCTATTGCAGGAAGATCAGTCCAGGCAGAACAGGTCCATTATGCGTGTTGCAGATCAAGCTTTCCTGGCTAGTCAGAAGGGCAAAGGAAAATGGAGCTCTTCTACTAGTAAGCAGAAATCTGCAAATGCTGCACATTCGAAGAACCAGGATAGAGATGAGAAGAAATCAGAAAAGCAGAAATTGTTTTGCAAGTACTGTAAAGGGAATGATCATATCATAAAGAACTGTCCAAAACTGGTTGCAAAAGAGGCAAAGAAAAAGGAGGCTGGAATGGTTGTTGCAGAAGCCTCTACACCAAAAACAGAGTCTGCTAATCTTGTGCAGGAAGAAGAATGGGCGTTTACTACTGTTTGCAGTTTTGACCCATCTTCTCATGAGCAGTACATGTCTGCAGTGCACTTAGATGTTTGGTACTTTGACAGTGGGGCGACCAAACATATTACCTCGCAGCACAGTTTCTTCTCTTCACTCGAGCCTGCCCCTACAGGGAATACTGTCACATGCGCCAACAACTCCTCTTATCCTGTTATGGGAGTTGGTAAGATCATTCTGACTACTGCTGATGGTAGTTCTTTCACCTTGTCAGATGCTTTATTTGTGCCAGGGATCAAGAAGAGTCTGTTATCAGTTTCTGCATTAGCCAAGATTGGCTTGGTTGTGAAATTTGTTGATGACAGATGTACAGTTCATGATCTGTCAAATGGCGATGTTATTATTGCTTCTGGCATTTTATGTCGTGGGCTGTATAAGCTCATAGACTATGAAAGATCTGTGAATGATTCGGCATGTGCAGTTCATGATTCTCAGTCTATGTCAGATGCAAAGCTTTGGCATGCACGCTTTGGTTATCTGAATTTTGCTAGTTTGCTACACCTGCAGAAATCTGATATGGTGTCTTCTTTGCCCAAGCTTGAGGCACCTGGAAAACATGTATGTGAAGGCTGTATTTTGGGCAAAATGCAGCGTTCCTCCTTTCCAAAAGATGGTTCAGTTTGGGCTACGCAGAAATTGCAGCTTGTACATAGTGATGTCTGTGGTCCTATGCAGACACAGTCTTTTGGGAATTACCTTTACTTCGTGACTTTCATTGATGATTTTTCCAGGCATGCATGGGTATATCCACTCAAAGAAAATTCCGAAGTGTTCACGTGCTTTAAACAGTTTTTGGTTTTGGCTGAAAATCAGTCAGCATGTAAAATGGGCACCCTCCGTTCTGATCAAGGGGGGGAATATATGTCTTCTGATTTTAATGCATTTGTGGCTGAACGTGGGATAAAACACTAGTGTACAGTGCCGTATACACCTCAACAGAATGGAGTTGCTGAACAGAAGAATAGGTCACTCATGGAGATGGCGAGGTGTATGGTCAAGAGTCAGGCTTTACCACATAGTTTCTGGCTTGAGGCTGTTATGTGTGCAGCATATGTACTTAACAGGTGTCCCACTAAAGCACTGCAGTCTATCACTCCATATGAGGCTTGGCATGACCGCAAGCCATCTGTTGCTCATCTGCATGTTTTTGGTTGTTTGGCATATGCATTAGTGCCTGAACAACATCGCAGAAAATTGGATGATAAGGCAGTAAAATGTATTTTTGTTG
This sequence comes from Ceratopteris richardii, assembly GCA_020310875.1. Taxonomy (NCBI): domain Eukaryota; kingdom Viridiplantae; phylum Streptophyta; class Polypodiopsida; order Polypodiales; family Pteridaceae; genus Ceratopteris; species Ceratopteris richardii. The sequence goes on along the minus strand of CM035418.1, from coordinate 184,741,645 downwards.
GGTACAGTTCTGAAAGTAAAGGCTATCGTCTCTATCATCCACAGACTAAATGCATTCTGGTTAGCCGTGATGTTGTCTTTGTGGAAGATGCTATTCAGCCATTGCTTTCATGTACTAAGGAGACATCTGTTAGCTCCAAAGACATGTATGATACCTTGATGCCTCTTTTTACAGGTGGACAGTCTAGTGCTGGTCCTAATGAGGAAACTTCTCAGCCTTTCCAAGTTTCATATGATGATGTAGATCATTCTATTTCTGATGCAGATTTACATGATGCATTTGTTGATGAGAGAGCTGATATTGAGCAGGCAAAAACTATGCCAAAATGGCTGGTGCAGACTTTGCGTGACAACAAATTATATGCACCTTTGTCATATCGTACTCGTTCAGGCTCTCATAGTGCCTCCTTTGCATCAGATTTCTATGCTATGGCTGCGTCTAGTCTCTGTGATGAGAATGAGCCTGTTTCTTTTGATGAAGCACAGAATTCAGAAAATTGGATGGCTGCCATGCAATCTGAATATGATGCTATAATGAAGAATGGTACATGGTCTTTATGTGACTTTCCTCCTAGCAAGAAGGCCATTGGCACTAGTGGGTATACAAGCTGAAGCGTAAACCTGATGGTACAGTTCATAGGTATAAGGCTAGGCTTGTTGCAAGGGGTTATGCGCAGGAAAGAGGCATTGATTTTGATGAGAACTTTGCACCTACATGCTGTATGACTACTGTTCGGAGCATTTGTGCACTTGCAGCCCATCATGGTTGGAATGTACATCAGTTGGACATTAAAACAACATTTCTGAATGGTGACTTGCATGAAGAAGTGTATGTTTTTCAGCCCTGAGGCTTTGTGCAGAAAGGGCATGAAAACCAGGTGTGCATGTTAAAGAAGGCATTATATGGTTTAAAGCTAGCACCACGTCCTTGGTATGAGAAGATACATGCCTATCTGGTTGCACATGGTTTTGTGAACAGTCCAACTGAAAGCACCTTATATGTTAAGCGTGCTCATGATGTGCTTCTGATCATTGTTGTCTATGTTGATGACATGCTGCTCACTGGTCCTATTGAGAAGCATATTGCTGATTTCAAGGCTGATTTGCATGCCTCATTTGAGATGTCTGATTTGGGGCATTTGCATCACTATTTGGGCATTCAGTTTATGCAAGTTGATGGTGGAATGGCTTTTTGTCAAACGAGATATATTGACACATTATTGCAGCGTTTTGGCCTTGAAGACTGTAAGCCTATTGCCACTCCTATGGAGACAGGTTTACGATTGAGTCTTCATGATGCTGGAGATGCATTTGATGCCGTTCTCTATCAGTAGGCTGTTGGATGCTTGATTTACTTATGCATTTGTTGAGCCCATAAAAGTCATGTTGGTCAAATTCAACTATAGTCAAAGTCAAAAGGTCAAAGTCAACTGGTCAAAGTCAACAAGGTCAAGGTCAAAGTCAACAGGTGCAAAGTCAAAGTGCTAAAGTGCAGGTGTCGAAGTGCACAAGTAGTGCACAATTAATGGTCCACAAAGGGTAAATTGGAGAAAGTGGGTTGCAGGTTGCAGAGGTATTTTCTCTAATTTCCCTAAGGTTCAAAGTGTGTTTTAAAGTGTTTTGAAAGGTTCAGGTGAACCCCCTCTTATGTGCAAAAGTGAAGACTTAAAAGGAAAGGTAAAGGTATGTGAAGCAGCAGCGTACGCACAGGGGAAAGTATGGCCCCCCAATTAAAATTTTGGGTTTTAGTCTAAAGTCACTACAAGACAAAACAGTGAGTCGTTGGCTGCCACTTGTGAGGACAATCTTGGGACATCAAAGTGAGCACCAAGATACTATTGAAGTTAGGAGCATACGTGATCGACACACTCAAATCAAGGCAAGGACTATTCTTGGACCAATCTTAGAGTAAGCAAGAGAAGCATAGTCTAAGTGAAGCAAGAAAGAGAAGTGCAAGAGTCACTAGTGTGCGACGCAGAGAAGTGGAGGTGAAGGAGTGCATGGAGAGTGACTAAGGGATTGTGCAGAGAGTGCTAAGCTAGTCCCCCAAGGATCTCAAGGTCTCTTTGCAGTGTGCGCGTGCCGACAGAAGGTATTCATTCCTCCCCTTAGTGGAAGCTTGGTGCAAGGTGTGCACAAGGATAAGCTTGAAGCAGGTGGAGGTCTGGTGCAGAGGAGGCCGGCAACAAGAAGACTTTGGGATATTTGGTATTTTGTAATTGAGCACTCTGTGTGATTGTGCACAGAAGTATTGGCTTGTATTGTGCTTCAAACATTGTAATTGTCTTACTGTAATCAATCGGCAGAAGCTTCCAAGGTGTATTTCCTCTCCTGGTCTTTTCCTTTTCTCCTACAAACCCTCAAACTCCTTCTTGTCTAAGAATCCCCCAACAAAATTTGGCACACCCGGTGGGACTTCCAAGGAGATTTGAGCTTAGGAGAAACCAAGTGCAAAGTATAGCAGAGGTCACAGGTCACGTGTCTACAGTGCTACTACAGTGTTACTTCATCAACCAAAAGGTAAATATTCTTGTCAAGTGTCTCATATTAAGTGGGCTATGAGCTTCTCATGACCGCAACCCGGTCCCAAACATTGAGGGTCACCTGCAAGCAGACAAGAAGGAAGGTTGTTAGAAGGTCCTCCAGTCCACTATCTAAAGAGCATGGCGGGTCAGGTAGACTTGGAAACTTTACTCTCTAGATTAAATATAAAGTTTCCTTCTTTCAAAGGCCTAGCTCAGGAGGATCCGTATGAACACATTAGAAGGTTTTTGGCACTATGTAAGACTAGAGGCTTAATGGGTAGGGAGGATGCCTTTTTGATTCTCTTCCCTGCCACATTAGAGGGATTAGCAGATAAGTGGTTCAGCCAGTTTGCTGAAAACCATTTTACCACGGGATGTGATGAAAGATGCATTTAAAAATCAGTTCCAGCATGGCAACACTGCGGAGATTATCATAGAAGAACTAGAAAATTTGAGATTGGGTCCAAGAGAAAAGTTCCCAGAGTTTGTGACTAGGGCCAAAGCACTAATGGCTAAATTGCGAGATCCACCACACGATTTTTTTGTTAAGAAGTGGTTAGCTAAGCCCCTACCAGTGGCCACCCAATGCAAAATAAAGGAATTAGTGTTACCTACAACCTCCATAGAGGAGTTCATCAACACAGCCACATGCTTGGAGCAGATAAGGCACCAGTATGGAGCAACGTCTTCCTAACCAACATATGGTACAGAAATGGAGGATCCAGTGATCTAGCTAAGGAAGGAGCTGGGGGGCTAAGCCCTACAAAGAGGAGGAGACTGCTGTTGCTCAGTTGAGGAGGGAGATTGAAGCACTAAAGTTCCAAAAGGAGGAGGAGGCCCAAGCAGAGGAATTGGCTCAGCTGCAACAGGAGCTGCAGGAACTCAAAGGGAGTGGCATCAAGAGTGGACTTTGGTGTTCCATGTGCAACAAGCAAGGGCATATAGTAAGTGAATGTCCTATGTTTGTGACTTGCCAATTATGCAGGAAGGTTGGTCATGAGGCCCATGAATGCCAATCAAGGGGAATGCCTGCAACAACATACTGGACACAAGGAGGACCCCTACCACCAGCAAATGTGATGGCAGCTGCACCCAATCAAGGTAACACTTATAACCCTAGACAGAGGGATAATTTTGGAAATGGGCCTAGAAGGCTAGTTATTTGTTTCAGATGTGGAGACTGTGGGCACTATCAAAGTAGGTGCACTCTCCCAGAAAATGCTCCTCCTTGCAGAAACTGCCCAGAGGCCAGAGACCACTATACAAATTGTTGTCCTAAGAATCAAGCCTCTTCATCCGGGCCCCATATTCAAATGATTTCTGTACACAAAGAAGAAGTGTTAGATCAGGTCAATGTGCCATGTCCATCTACCAGGGTGGTGCATTTAGAAGAAATTGAATCTTTTACGGTGCAGACAAGAAGCAAGGGGAAGGCTCAAGTGGAAATAGGTCAAGAATCAATGATTAATGGATTAAACAGAGACAAAGGTGTGTCTGAAGACAAAGCCACCACAAGTGCAGATACAAGGCAAAAAGAAAATTTCACAGGTACCAGTGATGCCATTGAATATGCATTCAACAGGGCTCATGAGGAGTTTGATAAGTCAAATGCAACCCATGCTCTTAAGGAATCAGAAGCTTCCAGACTGCTGAAGTCCATGAAAAAGGAGGTTAGTATTTTTGATTTAATAAAAATGGATGGGAAGTTCAGGTCAGAACTCTTGCAGATAATTGATGAAATGTCCACAACAAGCTTAGTGGCAAAGGCTTCTGTTATGCATAAAGATAAAAGTTTAGGGGAAGCACCCCTCACAGATTACAAGAACCCTCGGCTAACAGTCTCTATTAAAGGTCATGAATCTCAAGGAGTTATTGTGGATGGTGGTTCTAGCATTAACTTGATGCCTGAATATACCATGAAAAAGATTGGACTATACCCTTCACGACCTGCCAACTTCACTGTAACAATGGCAGACCAAAGCATAGTAAGGCCTATGGGTGTGGTCCCTGGAGTTCCAGTCAAAATACAAGGTACCATCTTTAACTTGGACTTTGTTGTTTTAAGGCTACCACAGGTAGAAGGAAGCTTCCCCCTGTTAACTGGGAGACCTTGGTTAAGGCATGCCAATGTGTTGCATGATTGGGGCAAGGACACAATGTGGGTAAAGCAGGAGGGAAAAGAGTTGCAGCAGATAATTTTAGAAGAAGGACCAAACAATCAGAGAAATACTAGTATGATGCAAACAATTGGTATTTGTATGGAAGAGGAAGTGGTGGACAATCCAGAAGCAGATCTATTTGAAGGAGCAGATTTATATGAAGATGAAAACATGTTGGCTTGGCTCCATGCAGAAGATCCATCTTCCTGCTATGGTTTTTTCCCAAGCTCAAGTAAAGAAGAAGCATATGAAGAAAAAGGGGAAATCACTCAGGTTGAAACAGTCTCAGTCAAAGGCCATAGCAAAGAGAAGAAAAGCAAAGCCCTTATACGCAGCAGTGATGAAGCTACTCCAATTCATATGTCAATGGCCATTCTTTTATGGATACTGGTATGGCTATCATCTGTGGTTATGACAATTCTTATGATAGCAAGTGCAAGGCTTTACAAGAATGTGGAAGGTGTACCTGCCAGTCTTTGGAAACATAGGGTTCCACTGGATGAAGAAGCTGGAATAGTCAAAATAAAATTTTGCAGCTTAAGTCATAAAGTTGCTGGAGGAGATAACATTCTAATGAAGGATTTAGGGTACCCCTATCAGATGACCAGTGTGCCCAATGACAAGACAAAATCAATGAAGTGTAGCACAATTGCAGATTATGGAGTTTCTCGGGGTCAACATATAAAGCTCATGGCTAAAGGCCTATCATCAAGCCACATGAAGAATTATGGATCACCTGGAACCTGCAAAAATTATCCAGGTTGTACATAGTCTTTTCTCGTCATTTTTACTTAAGTTTTAGTAGTTTTATTTATCCATTTCATGCTTGTTTCTTGAGTTTTTAGCAAATTTAGCAGCCATTTCATCAACTTTGAAAAGGTACAATTTTTCGAAGTTTTAGGAAATTTTTTCAGAATGTTTCAACATTTTTTAGAATTTTTTCTAGCATTTTTCTCCTTTTCACATGTCCTTTTCTTGCCACATTTGGGGAATAAAGGAAGCTCTTTGTGGTTTTTGAGTGAAGAAACTGGCCTAACACTCTACGAAATTTTTTCAGATTTTTTGGATTTTTTTGCAAATTTTTTGGATTTTTAATGTATTTTTCTTTGGTTTTTTGAAAAAAAAAGGGCCCCTAGGGCGTTTTCTTTTTTTGCAAAAAAAAAAAAAAATCCCCCCCCCCCCCCCCCTCCCCCCCCCCTCCCTCCCCCCCCCTCCCTCCCCCCCCCCCCCCCCCCCTCCCCCCCCCCCCCTCCCCCCGCCCCCCCTTCCCCCCCCCCCCCCCCCCCCCCCCCCCCCCCCCCCCCCCCCCCCCCCCCCGCCCGTTCTGACACTCCCCCACAATTTTATTTTTTTATTTTATTTTGTTTATTTTATTGTTTTTTAATTATTTTTATTTTTTATTTTTATTTATTTTATTATTTATTTTGTTTCTTTTTTTTAGTATTTTTTTCTGTATGGCGTTCAAAATAAGAAAAAAAAAGGGAAGACCATTTTTTTTTCCTTTTAGTATATATATATATTTTAATTTTTATTTTTCTGGCTAAAAGCTTTTGGCTTTGGATCGTGCCTCGCTTGGCCGTTTTTTACAAAAATGGAGTCATTTTTATGTTTTTTGGCACCTCTGGATTCAATTTTTGGCTTTATTTTTCCAAATTTCCACATTGTCTCTGAGTTTTGGTCAAAACCCTCATGTTTTGAGCACATTTATCCCATGTTTTTATTTCCCCACATTGTCCACATGGTCTATTCTCACCTTGTCTTACCTTATGTTTAATAATATCCCATATGTACCCTCTGTAACCCTCCAGTTTGATCATTTTAGCCTCCTCCAGACCCCTGATTCCTACTCCCAATCCCTCCGTTTACCAATCTGCCAAGCCACATCCTTAACCCTCCCTGCCCCATCCATCTCCGCACCCTCAACCCTCCCTTCCCCTTCCTTTCTACCCTCCCATTGCCCCCCTTTTGCTTTTCTATAACAAAATCCCACTTCTGGTTCTTTTCTGGTGCTTGTTCTGGTGGAATTGGTTGCTGCTCAGATGTCCTCTTCAAGATTTTGCCGCTCCATTATCATGGTGTCCTATATGCTTAGCGTTTTGGCTATAGCTCTCCGGGACGGAGAGCACATTAGGTGGTGGGCAACTGTTGAGCCCATAAAAGTCATGTTGGTCAAAGTCAACAAGGTCAAGGTCAAAGTCAACAGGTGCAAAGTCAAAGTGCTAAAGTGCAGGTGTCAAAGTGCACAGGTAGTGCACAATTAATGGTCCACAAAGGGTAAATTGGAGAAAGTGGGTTGCAGGTTGCAGAGGTATTTTCTCTAATTTCCCTAAGGTTCAAAGTGTGTTTTAAAGTGTTTTGAAAGGTTCAGGTGAACCCCCTCTTATGTGAAAAAGTGAAGACTTAAAAGGAAAGGTAAAGGTATGTGAAGCGACAGCGTACGCACAGGGGAAAGTATGGCCCCCCAATTAAAATTTTGGGTTTTAGTCTAAAGTCACTACAAAACAAAACAGTGAGTCGTTGGCTACCACTTGTGAGGACAATTGTGGGACATCAAAGTGAGCACCAAGATACTATTGCAGTTAGGAGCGTACGTGATCGACACACTCAAATCAAGGCAAGGACTATTCTTGGACCAATCTTAGAGTAAGCAAGAGAAGCATAGTCTAAATGAAGCAAGAAAGAGAAGTGCAAGAGTCACCAGTGTGCGACACAGAGAAGTGGAGTTGAAGGAGTGCATGGAGAGTGACTAAGGGATTGTGCAGAGAGTGCTAAGCTAGTCCCCCAAGGATCTCAAGGTCTCTTTGCAGTGTGCGCGTGCCGACAAAAGGTATTCATTCCTCCCCCTTAGTGGAAGCTTGGTGCAAGGTGTGCACAAGGATAAGCTTGAAGCAGGTGGAGGTCTGGTGCAGAGGAGGCCGGTGGCAAGAAGACTTTGGGATATTTGGTATTTTGTAATTGAGCACTCTATGTGATTGTGCACAGAAGTATTGGCTTGTATTGTGCTTCAAACATTGTAATTGTCTTACTGTAATCAATCGGCAGAAGCTTCCAAGGTGTATTTCCTCTCCTGGTCTTTTCCTTTTCTCCTACAAACCCTCAAACTCCTTCTTGTCTAAGAATCCCCCAACAACATTACTCGGCCAGATATTCAGTTTGCTGTCTCACAGATGAGCAGGTTTATGCATTGCCCATGAGTCACGCATTGGAAGGCGGTTAAGCGCATCTTTCGCTACTTGAGTGGTACTCGGCTACTTGGGTTGTTTTATCCCAAGGGGGGATCACTACCGCCAGATTTGCATGCTTTTTCTGACTCTGATTGGGCTGGTTGCTATGACACTCGTGTGTCCACCAGTGGTTTTTGCTTCATGCTTGGTAGCTCATGTATATCTTGGTTGAGCAAGAAGCAGCCTACTGTGGCCACTTCCAGTTGTGAGGCTTAGTATAGGGTAGCTTTCACAGCGACTATTGAGTGTGTGTGGCTCAGACGCCTTATGGCTGATTTGGGTGTTGGCCAGTCTTCTGCCACCACCATCTTCACTGACAGTCAGAGCACATTGGCAATTGCGAGGAACCCTGTGTTCCATGCTCGCACTAAGCACATTGAGGTGCATTATCACTATGTTAGGGAGAGGTTCTCTGTTGGAGAGATCAGCTTGGCATATGTGCCCATGCAGGAGAACATTGCAGACCTTTTCACAAAGGCTCTGCCTAGGGAGAAGTTTGAAGCTTTCCGCAAAGCTTTGGGCTTACTTCCTTTTGTGGAGTGATTTCCACATAGTTGGCACTTCCTTATACATGAGTGCCAGCTCCTTGTTCACCGCATCACTCCCAGGGGGGATTTGTTGATATATTTAGGTAGTGATGTGTGTGAACACACTAGGACCACCAGGGCACTTTTTTCCCTCTTTAAGAGGTTTTTTTCCCCCAGCTTGTATATACGCCTATTGCCCTAATGGGCTACTTATCTTTGTACATTCTCTAGTAATAAATTCTGTATTGTGTGTTGTGCTCCAAGCTTCTTCTTCTTCCTTGTGCTATCCGCGTGCTTCCGCAGACGTCTAACTCCAACATCAACTTAAAGAATGAGTGCTTATTTCCTCAAAACTTTACATTGTGGAGGGAGATCTGATCAAAACATTGACCATCGAGATTGTTCCTATTCATGCCTTCACTTCTTCACATTTACACATGTAAGTGTTCCTATCTTCAATTCTCTTAGCTTGATTACAATTAGACTCTCAAATTTAGATCATAGATGCATTATCTATGGACTTAGACACAAAAGAATTTATAAAATGATCAAGCATAGAAGGAGAAATGGAGAAAAGATCGACATGCAATTCTCATAAAACTTCTTCTATTCAATTCATCTTACATCTCATGGATGATACTCATTCAATTTATGATCTAATCCTCTCTTTTACATCTAGTCTTCATCTCTCATATATATCACGACTATATACAAGTGCATATATACATATGAGTGTGGATTCATCATTACTTCAAGTATTTGTGAAGTATTTTACAAATCTAATATACATGTGTATATAGACCATCTCTTTATGAACCTCTACTTCACTTCATGCTCTTAGGATTCAATCTTTTTCTTCAAGTATTCACTCCAAAGCTTCATATAATCATCAATTGTTGATTTTCTTTCTCCAAGAGCTCCCCCTGAATCATCAATTGTGATTAACTACATCTTCTTTATCCTTGCCATATCTTTAAATATCTCAAACTTGGGTCCATCCAAAGTCTTTGTCAACATATCTACAAATTGATTCTTTGTAGGAGTATGCATGATTTCTATTTCTTTATCAACAAAATTCTCTCTCAGAAAATGATATTGGATCTCAGTATGTTTGCTCCTGGCATGAAACACAAGATTAACTGCCAAATACAAAGAACTCATGTTGTCTCCACAAGTGATAGGAGTACTGTGAATGATATCAAAACTCTTCATAAGAGTTTTTAGCCATATGACTTCATTTGCATCTTCTACCATAACTTTTTACTCTACTTCTGTAGATGATAAAGCAACTGTATGTTGCATCTTAGAACACCATGAAATTAACGTATCTCCCATATAACACAAATACCCATGTGTTGATCTTCTTTCATCAGAGTTACCTGCCCAATCTACATCACTATATATCTTGATCCTTGTATCTGAAGTAAACCCATAATACAAACCTTCTTTAAGTCTGCCCTTGATATACCTAAGCACCCTTTGACCTGCAATCCAATGTTCCTTTCTAGGACAATCATGAATTGGGATAAAACTCCAACCACGTATGACAAATCAGGCCTTGTTAATGTAGCATAAATCAAGCTACCCACCAAACTCTCATAAAGCTTCATGTCTTTGAATTCTTCTCCTCCATATCTACTCAATTTGTGATTCACCTCCATTGGACTTGGTGCTATCCTGCAATCTTCCATTTTAAATTTGATTAGCAAATTCTTCAAATACCTTTCTTGAGTTACATATACTCCATGTTGTGTATATGAAATCTCCGTTCCCAAGATATATGACAAATTTCCCAAGTCACTGATTCTTGAATTCTTTCTCCATCTGCTTTTTAAGCATTTGTATGCCTTTGTCATCTGTACCTGTAAGTATTATGTCTTCAACATAAATAAAAACATAGATAAACCCATCTTCACTTCCTTTGACTAGCAAGCTACTATCTTCCTTTGATGCTTGAAAACCAAGTTCCTTCAAGAACTTTAGAAGCCTGTAATTCCATGCCCTTAGGGCTTGCTTCAAGCCATACAAAGCTCTCTTGAGCTTACACACATGATCCGGATAAAATTGATCTTTAAAACCATCTGGTTGTTCCATGTAAACTTCATCTGAAATGTAACCATTCAAAAATGCATTCTTCACATCTTATAGAGATAATTTCCAACCTTTGCAAGCAACAATAGCTATGATTGTCCTCATGGTTTTCATCTTTGCAACAGGAATATAATTTTCATCATAGTCCACACCATATGTCTGTGCATATCCTTTTACAACAAGTCTGGCTTTGTACCTAGACACACTTCCATCTGCAAATCTTTTTGTTTTGTAAACCCTCTAATTACCTTCTGATTAATTGGTTTATGTACCAATTCCCAAGTCTCATTCTCAATGAATGCATCATACTCTTCTTTCATAGATTTTTCCCAATTCTCCTTTCCTTTGGCTTCATCATATGTAGATGGGTCTTCATTTGCTTTTATCATGTAAGCATAATCTTTAGTAGTCAAGAATGAAGTATCATAGCTATACCTTGTGGGTTGCCATTTGTGCCTTTATGACCTTCTGAGTTCTCCATTTCTTGAAGTTTCTGGTTCATCACATTTCGGATCAAACCTTGGCATTTCTTCAACTTCAACTAATGCTTCATTGTTCTCTTCTTCAAAGATTTGAACCTTTGATTTACCTTTCTTCTGATTCAATGTTTCTTCAAGATGTGCATAAGTATTATTCGTACCTGAATACCAAGTAATTTGCTCATCAAATGTGACATCCTTTGATACAAGAAATTGCTTTGCAAATGGACTCCACAACCTGTATCCCATCTGCTTATCATCATAACCAATGAACACATATTTTTCAGCCTTTGGTTCCAATTTATGCCTTAATTGAGAGGGAACAAAAGCATAAGCTAAGCAACCAAATACTTTGCAATGATCTAATGTAGGTCTCTTTCCCCACCAAGCTTCATATGGTGTCATACCCTGGAAAGCTTTACGTGGTAGCCTATTAACCAAGTATGTGTCTGTATTTATAGCCTCAACCCACAAATAATTAGGGAAATTCTTTTCTTTCATCATTGATCTTGCAAACTCAACAAGAGTTCTATTTCTCCTTTCTGCTACACCATTTTGTTGAGGAGAGTACCTGCAAGTAACTTCTCTCTTTATACCTGCATTCCATAAATAATCAGTGAATTCATTTGAGAAATACTCTCCCTCTCCATCTGATCTTAACCTCTTCAATTTTTGTTCTGTAATTCTTTCTGCATATGCATGATAGTGTTTAGATGTACTAAACACCTTTGATTTATCTTTGATCATATATATAGTGATCCACCTGGTAGCATCATCAACATAAATCACATAATATCTTGAACCATTAATGCTAAAGTCCTTTGATGGTCCCCACACATCTGTATGCACCAATTCAAGCTTCTCTGAATACATGAAACCATGCTTATTATATGATTTCTTATGAGCCTTACCTAGTTGACATGCTTCACACCTATATGTCATGTGTTGACATGCAACATTAGGAAATCCAAGCATTGAACCATTGTTAATCATATCCTTAATACCTCTTTCATTGAAATGTCCAAGTTTTTTGTGCCAAAGATCTAACTTAGAGATCTTATGTTTTCCATAAGTGAATAAGGCATGACCAACATTGCCTTGAGTTTTCCATGTGAAGAGCCTTCCTTCTTTGTTCCTTGAAACAATTTGTTTATACCCATTGCTAGGATCTTCCACAAAAACTCCATCATTAGTGAACCGTACTTCATAAACTTTCTCTACAATTTACCCTACACTTATAAGATTCTTTGGGATTTTAGGAACATACAAAAACTTACTCAAAAGTGTGTTACTCACCTTATTCTCCAAATTAGTAATCAAAGCTATGTTGCCACTCAAGTGATTGCCACACCCTACATCTAGAAGACTCTTTGATCTTGACTTTGTCTTTCACAAGTTGCATTCATAATTAGGGTTGAATCCTCTTTTTGATCTGAAGTATAGTTGTAGTAAGTATTATTGTAGGATTGACTTTGAAAGCCTCTACCTGCATTTCTTCCAAAGAAACCTCTACTACCTCTACCTGTGAAATTACCTCTCTGATTTCTACCACCTCTTCCTCTTGAATTGGAGTTCTCATTATATCCTCCACCATTCTGATTATTATGCCAACATTCATGAGCTAAATGATTAGTCTTACCACAAATTGAGCAAGCTTTGACACCATCTTTATTGCTTTTGCCTCTTCCTCTTCCTTTTCCACCTCCTCTTCCTCTTAGGAAGTTAGCTTGACTAGTAGTGCCTTCCTCTCCATTCAATTGTTGCTTGCCTTTGTTAGTTTTTGTCTTGTCCTTTGAATACATTGCTTGTCATGTACTTTTATGAACATCAACTTTGACATCCTGCTCAAAGGTTAGCATATGTCCTAGCAATTGATTCAAATCAGGAGTGAAATGATCTAGTGACAACTCAGTGGATAGAATGAATGGCTTCCACTTATCATCTCCTCTCAAACCTATGAGAATTTGTCTTACAAATTTGTCCTCTTCAATGTCTTCATCAACTGCTCCTAATGCATCTGCAATGTCCTTCATTCTTGCTACATAATCAGAAATGGATTGAGAAGCCTTCTTCTTGAATGTGGTGAATTTTGCCCATAAAGATGCCTTCCTTGACTTTGTAGTGTCTTGGAAATGCTCCTCCAAAGCATTCCATATGCTAGTTGCACTTTCAAGTCCTCTAATATGAGGTAGCAAGTAACCATTGACTCCCATGTATATAATGCTCCTTGCTTGAGCATCCTTCTTCATCCATGTCTTCAAATATGAGAGCTCTTCTATAGTTGGAACACTAGGATCCCTAAATTTTTGTTTCTCTTCTTCACCTATGATGTATCCTATCAAGTCCTTGCTCATAAGATGAGCTTCCATCCTCATTGACCAAGCAAGATAGTTTTCTCTATCCAATTTATCTTGAAGAGAATCTCCCATCCTTTCTTCACTTGTGCAATAAATTCTTTAAACTTTGTGAATAATGTATGTACCTTTACTTCGAATGTAGTTCCTTTTGATCTTCTTGATAGATTTAGGCCTCCTTCTCTATCTTTCACTCCAAACTTTCACCTTTTGAATCTTCAAGGATTGATTTTTGTATATCTGCAACAGTCGGGGTCCTCCTTTCTTCAAATCTAATGACTCATGCTCTGATACCACTGATGGAGAGTGTTAATCTCCAAAAGAACAAGTTATCCTTATTGGAGTTAGATGTCTGCTGAAGCACGCGAACATCACAAGGAAGAAGAAGAAGCTTGGAGCACAACACACAATACTGAATGTATTACTAGAGAATGTACAAAGATAAGTAGCCCATTAGGGCAATAGGCGTATATACAAGCCGGGGGAGAAAAACCTCCTAAAGAGGGAAAACAGTGCCCCGACGGTCCTAGAGTGTTCACACACATCACTACCTAAATATATCAACAAATCCCCCGTGGGAGGGATGCAGTGAACAAGTAGCTGGCACTCATGTATAAGGAAGTGCCAAGCTATGTGGAAATCACTCAACAAAAGGAAGTGAGCGCAAAGCTTTGTGGAAAGCTTCAAACTTCTCCCTTGGCAGAGCCTTCGTGAAAAGGTCTGCAATGTTCTCTTGCGTGGGCACATATGCCAAGCTGATCTCCCCAGTAGAGAACCTCTACCTGACATAATGATAATGCACCTCAATGTGCTTAGTGCGAGCATGGAACACAGGGTTCCTTGCAACTGCCAATGCGCTCTGATTGTCAGTGAAGATGGTGGTGACAAAAGACTGACCAACACCCAAATCAGCCATAAGGCGTCTGAGCCACACACACTCAAGAGTCGCTGTGAAAGCTGACCTATACTCAGCCTCACAACTGGAAGTGGCCACAGTAGGCTGCTTCTTGCTCAACCAAGATATACTTGAGCTACCAAGCATGAAGCAAAAGCCACTAGTGGACACATGAGTGTCATAGCAACCAGCCCAATTAGAGTCAGAAAAAGCATGCAAATCTGGCGATAGTGATCTCCCCTTGGGATAAAACAACCCAAGTATCCAAGTACCACTCAAGTAGCGAAAGATACGCTTAATCGCATACCAATGCTATAAACCTGCTCATCTATGAGACAACAAACTGAATATCTGGCCGACTAATGCATAAGTAAATCAAGCATCCAACAGCCTGCTGATAGAGAACAACATCAAATGCATCTCCAACATCATGAAGACTCAATCGTAAACCTGTCTCCATAGGAGTGGCAATAGGCTTACAGTCTTCAAGGCCAAAGCACTGCAATAATGTGTCAATATATTTCGTTTGACACAAAGCCATTCCACCATCAACGTGCATAAACTGAATGCCCAAATAATGATGCAAATGCCCCAAATCAGACATCTCAAATGAGGCATGCAAATCAACCTTAAAATCAGCAATATGCCTCTCATGAGGACTAGTGAGCAGCATGTCATCAACATAAACCACAATGATCAGAAGTACATCATTAGCACACTTATCATATAAGGTGCTTTCAGTTGGACTGTTCTCAAAACCATGTGCAATCAAATACGCATGTATCTTTTCATACCAAGCACGTGGTGCTTGCTTTAAACCATATAATGCCTTCTTTATCCTGCACACTTGGTTCTCATGCCCTTTGTGTACAAAGCCACGACGCTAAAAAACATACACTTCTTCATGCAAGTCACCATTCAGAAATGCAGTTTTAATGTCCAACTGATGTACATTCCAACCATGATGGGCTGCAAGTGCATAGATGCTCCGAACAGTAGTCATACGGCATGTAGGTGCAAAGGTTTCATCAAAATCAATGCCTCTTTCCTATGCATAACCCTTTGCAAAAAGCCTAGCCTTATACCTGTCAATTGTACCATCAGGTTTACGCATCAACTTGTATACCCACTTAGTGCCAATGGACTTCTTGCCAGGAGGCAAGTCACAAAAAAACCAAGTACCATTCTTCATTATTGCATCATATTCAGATTCCATAGACGCCATCCAATTTTCTGAATTTTATGCTTCATCAAAGGAAACAGGCTCAATCTCATCACATAGACTTGATGCAGCCATAGCATAGCAATCTGATGCAAAAGAGGCATTATGAGAGCCTGATCGAGTATGATATGATATAGGTGCATCTAATTTGCTATCATGTAAGGTCTGCACTAGCCATTTTGGCATAGTTCTTGCCTACTCAATATCAGCTCTCTCATCAATAAGTGCATCATGTAAATCTGCATCAGAAATGGAATGATCTACATCATCACATGAAACCTCCAAATGCTGAGAAGTTGCCTCATTAGGACCAGCACTAGACTATCCACCTGTAAAAAGAGGCAACAAAGTATCATACATGTCTTTGGAGCGCCTAAGTACATGAAAGCAATGGCTGAATAACATCCTCCACAAAAGCAACATCACGGCTAACCAGAATGCATTTAGTCTGTGGATGATACAGACGATAGCCTTTACTTCAAAATTGTACCCAACAAAGATACATTTTACTGCTTTATCATTCAATTTTTTGCGATGTTGTTCGGGCACTAATGCATATGCCAAACAACCAAAAACACGCAGATGAGCAACAGATGGCTTGCGATCATGCCAAGCCTCATATGGAGTGATAGACTACAACGCTTTAGTGGGACACTTGTCCATTACATATGCTGCACACATGACAGCCTCAAGCCAAAACTATGTGGTAAAGCCTGACTATTGACCATACACCTCACCATCTCCATGAGAGACCTATTCTTTCGTTCAACAACCCCATTCTGTTGAGGTGTATACGACACTGTACATTGGTGTTTTATCCCACATTCAGCTAGAAATGCATTAAAATCAGAAGACATATACTCCCCCCCTCGATCAAAACAAAGGGTGCCCATTTTACATGTTGATAGATTTTCAGCCAAAACCAAAAGATGTTTGAAGCACATGAACACTTCAGACTTTGCCTTCAATGGATATACCCATGCATGCCTGAAAAAATCATCGATGAAAGTCACGAAGTAAAGATAATTCCCAAAAGAAGGTGTCTGCATAGGACCACATACATCACTATGTACAAGCTGCAATTTCCAAGTAGCCCGAATTGAACCATCTTTTGGAAAGGACAAACGCTGCATTTTGCTCAAAATACAGCCTTCACAAACATGTTTTCGAGGTGCCTCAAGTTTGGGCAAAGAGGACACCATTTCAGATTTCTGCAGGCGTAGCAAACTAGCAAAATTCAGATGACCAAAGCGTGCATGCCAAAGCTTTGCATCTGACATAGCCTGAGAATCATTTACTGCACATGCCGAATCATTTACAGACCTTTCATAGTCTATGAGCTTATACAGCCCATGACATAAAATGCCAGAAGCAATAATCACATCGCCATTTGACAGATCATGAACTGCACACCTGTCATCAACAAATTTCAAAACCAAGCCAATCTTGGCTAATGCAGAAATTGATAACAGGTTCTTCTTGATCCCTGTCACAAATAAAGCATCTGACAAAGTGAAAGAACTACCATCAGCAGTAGTCAAAATGATCTTACCAACTCCCATAACAAGATAAGAGGAGTTGTTGGTGCATGTAACAGTATTCCCTATAGGGGCAGGCTCAAGTGAAGAGAAGAAACTGCGCTGCGAGGTAATATGTTTGGTCGCCCCACTGTCAAAATACCAAACATCTGAGTCTAGTGCAGACATGCACTGCTCATGAGAAGATGGGTCAAAACTATAGACAATAGTAAATGCCCATTCTTCTTCTTGCACAAGATTAGCAGACTCTGTTTTTGGTGTAGAGGCCTCTACAACAACCATTCCAGCCTCTTTCTTCTTTGCCTCTTTAGCAGCCAGTTTTGGACAGTTCTTTATGATATGATCATTCCCTTTACATTACTTACAAAACAGTTTCTGCTTTTCTGATTTCTTCTCATCTTTATCTTCCTTCTTCGAATGTGCAAAATCAGCAGATTTCTGCTTACTAGTTGAAGAGCTCCATTTTCCTTTGCCCTTCTGACTAGCCAGGAAAGCTTGATCTGCAACTCGCATAATGGACCTGTTCTGCCTGGGCTGATCTTCCTGCAACAGAACAGAGACTAACTCCTCAAATGATAAGGCATTTGGATTGCATTTCATCCTCAACCAAAGAGTAGAAGCAAAACTCTGATATGAATCAGGAAGACCATTCAGAACGGTCTGCACAAGTGAGCTATCTGGTCTAACCTCATCAGCAGAAATCAACTGTTCCTTCAAGTCTTTGATCTTTGTTAAGAAACTGTCCATAGAATCACCTTCATTCATGTGCTCACTGTCCAACTGTTTTCAGAGGTAAGCAACACGAGCCTCATTCCTAGCTTGGTACATGTGTTAAGTGTATCCCAAGCATCTTTAGCTGTTCTGCAAGAGCGAATGTGAGGAATAATGGCACGTTTGACAGACAAAGCTATCAATGCATGTGCTTGGGCATCTCTACCATCCCAACGAATCTGCTCTATAGTAGGTGCAACAGAAACTGTAGCACGAATAGGAATATGCAGAATATCACCATCTTTGACACCTTCTGCATCAGCTTCAATACCTGCAGTTGTAACAGTTGCAGGTGTGATAGGATGCTTTTCGACACCCTGCACAATGTTCCACAGTCCTTTTGCAACCAACACATGTCGCATCATATAAGCCCATAACGGGTAGTTGGTACCATCCAACTTATCCTCAACAACCAACATACGGAATACATCAATGCTTTCTGCCATGGCCAGTGACTAAAATACCTTGATGCAGAAAATTGAATGTATCTCAAAAAGTTGAACAGAACTACCTAGAGAAATTCTGCTAGACCTGTAGCAGACTTCGAGACGCTTATATTGGCAAACAAAAACTGGTATATACCTTTGGCACAAAAAGATGAAATAGCCTGCACAAGCGTTGTGATAGTGCATTTGGAGGCCAAAACGAGCTCAGATCGCGATTTCGGGACCACAAAGCAAAGCAGTTTTGATCTCGAAAACACGATGACTATGCTCACCAAAATTCGTACGATTCTTAGACTACAAACGGAGGAGTGTCGATGGCACCCTAGATGAAGAGAACACAATACTGAATGTATTACTAGAGAATGTACAAAGATAAGTAGCCCATTAGGGCAATAGGCGTATATACAAGTCGGGTGAAAAAGCCTCCTAAAGAGGGAAAAAAGTGGCCCGGCAGTCCTAGAGTGTTCACACACATCACTACCTAAATATATCAACATCCTTGATGTTAGAGCACCTCTATATCAAGAATAAATCAAAACCTCAACTAATTTTGGAAGACCAATGCGAAATTATCAAGAGTTGAGTTAACTCTAAAGAACCTCAATACACAAAAAAGTCTGCTGCACTTAATTCATTCATTGACTGATCAAATGTGTAAAGTTTTCAATGAAACTTTATACAAGGTGCCATTAACATTTTCACACCTTTTCCAAGTTAAATTTCTCCAAAAGATTCAGTAAATCTTGAGATTTCCTCCCAACAATCTATCTATGTCTAAAACTGTTCTTCTGTGTAGTCGACTTTGACACCTGCAAGTTCTAATGCATGGTTCTCCCAAACTAGACCCCGTTTATTCAAACACTTTAAGCCATAAGTAGCTTACCTTTCAACTTAAAGAATGAGTGCTTACTTGCTCAAAAATTTACACTATGAGGGAGATCTGATAAAAACATTGACCATCGGGATCGCACCTCTTCATGCCTTCACTTCTTCACATTTACACATGTAAATGCTCCTATCTTCAATTATCTCAAGTTGATTATGATTAGACTCTCAAATGTTGACCATAGATGCATTAACTATGCACTTATACATCTAAAAAAGGATTTCTAAAATGATCAAGCATAGAAGGAGAAATGGAGAAAAGATTGGCGCGCAATTCTTAGAAAACTTCTTCTATTCAATTCATCTTACATCTGATGGATGATACTCATTCAACTTATGATCTACTCCTCTCTATTACATCTATTCTTCATCTTTCATATATATCACGACTATATACAATTTTATATATACATATGAGTGTGGATTCGTCATTACTTCAAGTATTTGTGAAGTATTTTACAAAGCTAATATACATGTGTATATAGAACATCTCTTTCTCAACCTCTACTTCACTTCATGCTCTTAGGCTTCAATCTTTTCTTCAAGTCTTCTCTCCAAAGCTTCATATAATCATGAATTGTTGACTGTCTTGCTCCAACAACTAGTTTGACTTGACATCGTGTTGTTCGTTTGTTGATGGGATCCAAATGGGTTTTGCGAGGTGGTTGCCTATTCTCCAGGAGGGAATATAGGCAACCCCATGTATTTTAGCAGAGACCTATTGACTTTGTCTACCGGCCAATATCTCCTTTGGTTGAGTCTAGGTACCTGACTCTAGAAGCATCTTCTAGATCATTGAGCTCATATATAAATACTGGGTTTATCCCTTCTCCCCGTGTATGTGAGTCAGTTCGTAAAAGTAGATCTGATCCATGAATCAAATACACATCCACCAAGTAATCATCATGTGGTATTACGTCCACTCTCAAGACTTGAGCCACTACGAACTTTCCCCTTGAGGTAGTCATAGTGTCTCCATTGTTAGGTCTTCCTAAAGTTCCTTGCCCTTCTAGTTCCCCTCTGGCATTGATCTGGTCTTGGTTGGGCTAATCCTCAGCAATGGCACCAAAAACATGTGTACCTAAGTCATAAAGCCTTAGGGACTTGTGTCAACTGAGATTGTACCTCAATCGCCCCACAAGTGCATATAGTGGTGGATTAATACACGTTTAGTTATCAATCATAGAGATTAGACGTATCAAGTGTATGAAGAGATGTGCACACATGATGGTAAGTGAAATGCCTATGCTACAATGCATGTGAGTTATCTCAGCTACTTCTCCAAGTCACTAATTCTCTGAAAATGCACATCGCGATACCTATTACAATAGTTAGCACAAATGCAAACTTTTCTCTCAGCTCCAAACCCCAAGTTATGAGTGAAATAGTGGATGGTGGGAAACACCAACACTCGCTCAACAAATCCTCAAGCCTCACACACACACTACAATTGATTAAACATGAAGGGGAGGGATAGACAACATTCCTACGCACACATTTCAAGCATAAAAAACACACACACACTCTTGGAGAAGAAGATAATTAGCTGGAAAGAGGAAAATTCAAAAATGAGCTTTAGTTCTCACAATGGTGAAAAGTCCTTTACAAGAGTCACCAAGTGACTTATATACATGTGCCCTAAAATTGGTCGTTTCACACAAGAGATTGGCACTTTTATTGAAAAACACTAAATTCCTACTATGTTACAAGGATTATGTTACAATATTTGGGATTCATGCATCTAGAGGACTCCTCTAGTGCATCTACATGGCTTCATGAGGTATTTCATGGAAACTTGAAGAAAATTTATGCCCATAATTTGAAAATTTTTAGAGGTCCCTTTTTGTGCTCCTTTTCTCTGCAACACATGTCGTAAGCATTCAAGTGTGATCAAGGGACAAGAAACTTGAGGTTGTAAGAATTCTTAACCCCCTCAATCAATTCTTAGAAACGAGGTTGTACTCGAGAAATTTTGGACTCTTAACCAAGGCATATGAAAGTGAGATTAGGCAGACACCTAAGCCAATATAGAAAAAACATCAAATCGTCTGAAGCTAGTGTCAATCAAACAAGTAGGTCATGGGCACAACAACTTAGTGATTATCCCTACATGCTAAGTTCAGAATCAAGTGATTCAGTGATGTCTTTAGCATGGAGAGACCAAGAGGTAGCTCATGCACTACCTAATTAAGGACACCAGAAGGTCCCTATAAAACATAGTTAGAGTATATTAAGACTAACCAATTGGGTGCATGCATCTATGAGGATGGCCTGAGATAATCAGTTATCCAACCAAGAAATCCGGTTCAACCCTTTGGACTTGAACACTCGATGGTTAAATTCAAAGAGGTTTCATATATTGATCAGCAAGGAACCATGTATGTGGTTACTAGCTTACCAGATAGGATAGATGAGTTTGGAAACCTGATTCCTAAGAATGAGATAGGAGACCTAGGATGAGAACGCAAGACTCCTCGAGGCGAACCTATCTTGACTAGAGTGATCAATCCAGAATGGGTTCCCCAAAACAACAAAAGCATAGACCTATTCTTGAATAGAGAAACCAAGGAAGATTTCTAGCTCACCTCAGCAAAATAGGTGGAGTCACCATCTACAAGCTCAAAGATCCTGAGATACCAAGCAAAGTTGTCTATCTGGATAACACATCAAAGAGAATTTTCTTGGTAATAGAGCATGGCAGGCATGCATACACATGGCATGGCAAATTGATTTTACCTCCACCAAGATCTAATGTTTCTCATGGCATCCAAGGTGTAGGATCATCACAGGCTCATGAAAACTAGAGGGAAAGAGCTAGAGAGAAACCTGAGGAAAGCTTTGCACACACATTGGGTAAAGCTATGTCAAGATTTGAAAGTGAAAGACTTGATAGAGAGAGATGTAGAGTACGTAGGCATCAAAGAGATGGACATGATTTTCCATTACCTAGACCTTGAGAGTACCCAAGAAACCTTAGACCCTCTCAAGTGGTCAAGACAATGAGAAACTACTTTGATGGGTCAAGAGATCCTTATGTTCATGTGGCCGAGTTAGAACAAGTGCTAAGAGCTGAATAGGTCAAGGACTTGTTCACCCAGTTTGAGGCATTTGGATTGACCCTCAAGGGTACTACCTTGTCTTGGTTCCAACACTTGAACAATTGCAACTACCAAAATATAGGTCAACTGCTAGAAGCATTCATCATAGAATTTTCCAAGAGTGGCATCAGACATAACACATCATCCTTGATCCACAACTTCAAGCAAACACCTCAAGAAATAGTTTGACTAACTGGATGTAGATTTAAACAATACGTGGAAAGATGTCCCACACCTAAATTGCCTACACAAGCAAAATGTTTCCTTGTGTTTAGATGGACTTCGAAGCGGAAAACTTAGATCATGTGTATATATCAAAGAGCCAATCACACTAGATCAATGCTTCAGAATGTGTATTGACATAGAAGACAACTTAGGTGAGGAGTTAGAATTTTCCAAACTCTATAAGGACTTTGATAGTTCTTCTAGTCATACTTCGAGACCCTCCACCAAGATAGATGAGCTAGTTGAGTAGGTTGCCAAGAAGCTAGGAGTTTAGAATAGACAAACACCTAGACTCGTCTCACTGAAGTGATGTTATACTTGTGGAGGCAACCACATGGCTAACGTATGCCCATTGCAAAACCCGAATATGAGAGAATTGAATGCTCCATGTTGCATTATTGAGAGAAAACACACAAACCATACAACTCAAGATTTTCTCTACAATAGGTGGGCTATCAGAATAATTTATGAGTAACCTTACCAACAGGGTAGGTATCAGAACTGACAACAACAACCGTATTATAGGCCACAACTACAATATGAACCTCAATACCAACAACAATGGTGATGTCATTATTGCTTCTAGAATTTTATGTCGTGGGCTATATAAGCTCATAGACTATGAAAGATTTGTGAATGATTCAGCATGTGTAGTACATGATTCTCAGGCTATGTGAGATGCAAAGATTTGGCATGCACGCTTTGCTCATCTGAATTTTGCTAGTTTGCTATGCCTGTAGAAATCTGAAATGGTATCCTCTTCGCCCAAACTTGAGGCACATGGTAAACATGTATATGAAGGCTATATTTTGGGCAAAATGCAACTATCCTCCTTCCCAAAAGATGGTTCAGCTTGGGCTACTCAGAAATTGCAACTGGTCCTATGCAAACACCTTCCTTTAGGAACTATGTTTACTTCATGACTTTCATCGATGACTTTTCTAGGCATGCATGGGTATATCCATTGAAAGCAAAGTTTGAAGTGTTTATGTGCTTCAAACAGTTTTTGGTTTTGGCTGAAAACCTGTCAGCATGTAACATGGGCACCCTCCGTGTTAATTGAAGGGGGGAATATATGTCTTTTGACTTTAATGCATTTCTGGCTGAAAATGGGATAAAACACCAGTGTAGGTTTTTTGCAAAGGGTTAAGTGCAAGAAAGAGGCATTGATTTTGATGAAACATTTGCTCCTACTTGTCGAATGAATACTGCTCATAGCATATGTGCACTTGGAGCTCATCACGGTTTGAATGTACATCAGTTGGACATTAAAACAACATTTTTGAATGATGACTTGCATGAAGAAGTGTATGTTTTTCAGCCCCGTGGATTTGTGTATAAAGGGCATGAAAACTAGGTGTGCATATCAAAGAAGGCATTATATGGTTTAGAGCAAGCACCACGTGCTTGGTATGAAAAGAACATGCCTATCTGATTGCACATGGTTTTCAGAACAATCCAACTGAAAGCACCTTTTATGTTAAGTGTGCTAATGATGTGCTTCTGATCATTGTTGTCTCTGTTGATGACATGCTGCTCACTGGTCCTATTGAGAAGCATATTGCTGATTTTAAGGCTGATTTGCATGCCTCATTTGAGATGTCTCTGTTGGTGCAATTCAAGCCTTCACTTTTGGCTTGGAACCCTTGAAGGATATCTCTACATGAAGCAAGGGTCATAGGAACTTATGCTTATGACCTATTACCATTTTACCTCTTGTAAAAGTCTTAGTGACTTGGCATATTATGTAATCACACCTACATGATTGATTCATGAAAAAAATTGGTTGATTGATTGAGGGAATATCTCAATCAATCTTTTTAGGTGAAAGATTCTAGGAGATTTTGAATTTTGAATTCAACTCAACTCTATAAAAGAGGTAAGAAAAGAGTCGCGAGTAGCTGTTCATTTCTAGCTCATTTTCCCGAGGCATATCTCACCTATCTTTGAGTGTGTGAGTGCTACACTATTGCCCACACATCTCTATCTCATTAGGCAATACTTGACATGCCAATGAGTTTGTAAATCAATGTGAAGTAATACATACATTTACATTTACAACTTCTATGATCTCTGAGTTGTCTACCTCTAAGTCTGTCAACTTCAACAGAGCATATCTTAGTGCCTACTGAACCAAATCAAGTGATTCAAGGCTTGTTGGAACCAGCTCAAAGCACTCTACAAGACTACAAAGTTTGGTTCAGCCATTTTCGAGAAATCACCTTCAAAGCAGTCTCTGGTATTTGTCTGCACATTTCCTAAAAAGTCGAGGGTGACTCTAAGTTTGCTAAACTTATTTCTCAGAGTCTAGTTCATCATTTCTTCTCATTCCACTTGAAATTGGTAGCTTGTTAAGCTAATTTAATATGTCCAGAAGGAATTTGATCAATTGTAAGTGTGCTGGTCATACTGAGTGAAAGACTGAGCAGGTGTCAATACCAAAATAGCAAGTTTTCTTGGATTTTTGAAGTCTCAAGTAGTCTGTTTTGATTTGATCATTACACATATCATTTGCAAAGTACATATATGCTTTCTTGGTATCATTTGGAAGCTAATCAAGTGTACTAAGCATTCCTGGAGTCAAAGAGGGCTGGTGTGACGCAGGTTTAGCTGCACCTACTCAATCTCTGAGTGCATCCAACCATCCTCTCCCAACAGTGGTATCAGAGCAAATAAGGTAACATGGGAGATGGTTTTCCTTCATTCATTGACAAATTGGACAGGAACAATTACCAAGCTTGGTCTCTAAGGATGAAGACCTATCTACAAGGAAGAAGCTTATTTGGATTCATATCAGGAGATGAGGAATTGCCCTCATTCAAAGCTAGAGGCCTACCCACCAAGGAAGAACAAGAGAGGCTCAACACATGGTGTGCAAAAGATGCATTGGCAAGGTCTTACCTTCTTAACTCTATATCTGATTTCCTTTTACCTCACATAAGGAATTGCAAGACTTCCCAAGAGACTTGGGAAACCTTGTCAACATATTTTTCATCAAGTACAAGGGCCAAAAAGAATCAACTATGGATTGAATTCACTACTCTTAGGAAGCAATCAAAGCAATCAGTTTCAGACTTTGTCACTAGGGTCAAAGACATTGCAGACCAGCTTGCAAGTATTGGAGAAGAGATTGAAGAGGAACAAATAGTAAGACAGGTAATCAATGGACTAAAAGCTGATGACAAATGGGAAAGCTTTACCACAGCAATGGACCTATACATGGACATACATGCTCCTGATCTAACAACTCTGATTGGTCAACTCTTCACACATGAAGCAAAGCTTACAAGGAATGGAGAGCAATCAAAAGGTAACAACCCCTCTGCTTTATACACTGATAAGAAGGTTAAGGATAAAGGTAAAAGTAAGAAGGTTGATGAAGAAGGCTCTACCTCCCAAGCAAACTATGCAGGGAGAGGTAGATCTTCAAGAGGAAGAGGCAGAGGAGGTAAGCCAGGTAGGGGGAGATCCTACAATTCATCACCATGCAATATATGTGGTCTGTCTAATCATACTACAGATGAGTGCTACAGAAACTATAAAAATCAGAGAGGAAGAGGCCATCAAAGAGGTGGATACTCTCAAGGTAGAGGCAGATTCAACCAACACCAAGGCTACAATGGATACAACAATCAATACAACAACAATTACAACCACAACCACAATAGTAACTACCAAGGTGGATTCAGAAATAGAAGGGATTACAACAACTACACAGAGGAGCAAGATGACTCCCTATTGATCATGAATATGACCTCAAAACCAGGTATCAATGATGATCACTTATTCTATATTGATTCAAGATGTTCTAATCATGTAGCTGGCAATGTGGCACTACTTTCTGATTTGGAAGAACCCAAAGGCAAACATCAGGTAGAGACAGGTGATGATACTAAGCATTCTGTTGTAAAGATTGGTAATGTAAAGACTAGTGATGGTAATCAGAACTTATTGAGCAGAGTACTTTATGTCCCAACAATCACCAAGAACTTAATGAGTGTAGGTCAGATTGTGGAAAAAGGTTTACAGGTCAGGTTCAATCAACATGGAGCATATGTGGAGGACCCAAGACATGGATTCAGAAGGATAGCCAAGGGAGAAAAATCAGGTAGATTGTTTACTTTTGAGCTAGAGGACACAAAGAACATTGCTTTATACAATTACAAGGATCAAACACTTTCAGAATTAGAAATATGGCACAAGAGGTTAGGTCATATAGGTGAAAGGACCTTAAAACAAATGTGCAGGGATCAATGTGTGCTTGGCATACCTAATGTATCCAAGCAACACATGATATACAATGTGGAGCTTGTCAATTTGGTAAGTCACACAGATTACCCTATTCAAAGAAAGGCTTTATGCATGAAGACTACCTAGAATTGGTGCATACATAAGTTTGGGGACCTAGCAAGGAACCTTCCATTTCAGGATCAAGGTACTATGTGTCCTTCATTGATGATTATAGCAGATGGACTGTGTTATACTTTATGAAGCATAAGGATGAAGTATTTAATTGTTTCAAAAGATATCTTGCACTAGTTGAAAATCAAACAGGTAGAAACTTGAAGAGGCTAAGGTCAGATGGAGGAGGTGAATACTTCTCAAATGAGTTTGAAGACTTCTTGCAGGAAAGAGGCATCAAGAGGGAGATAACCACAAGGTACTCACCTGAACAAAATGGGGTAGCTGAAAGAAGGAATAGGCTAATTGTTGAAACAGCCAGGTCCATGCTTAATGAAAAGAAATTGCCAAATTATCTTTGGGCAGAAAGTGTATCTACTGCCACCTATCTCATTAACAGGTTTCCATCAAAGTCACTTGATGGAATGACACCTTATGAAGCTTGGCATGGTAAGAGACCATCATTGGATCATTGCAAAATCTTTGGCTGTATTGCATATGTGCATATTCCCTCACAGGTAAGGGGAAAGCTAGACCTTAAAGCTGAAAAATGTATCTTCATTGGTTATGACTTGAACCAGAAAGGGTACAGATTCTACAACCCCTCAAAAAAAGGTTTGAAGGTAAGCAGAGATGTCATCTTTGATGAGAATGACTCATGGTATGAAAATGAATGCAGGAAGGTGAGTCTACCTTATGACATGGAAGAAGACTTCCCAAAACTCACCAAGGAGGAACCAATCCAGAAAGAAGACTCAAGTTCAGATGATGATGACACAATTAACCTTGAGGAATTCAAGGCATGGAAGTCCAAAGGAAAGATGAAAATGAAGAAGCTAGAGGATATACCAGAATCCTCAACTCAAGCAATGAGGAGATCTCAGAGAGAAAGTAAGAAGCCTATCAGATATGGGTATGATACTTCTCTTGTAACTAAGCATTCTGTATATCTTGCAAAGGATTTGTTGAATGAAGAACCAGGTTCATATGAGGAGGCAATCACAAAAACAGAATGGAAAGAAGCTATGGATGAAGAAATAGAGGCTCTCAAGGAGAGTGACACATGGGACTTAGTACACAAGAAGGACTCTATGAAGGTGATAGGATCCAGATGGATCTACAAGCTAAAGAGGAACTCTGATGGAACAATCAACAGGTACAAAGCTAGGTTGGTAGCCAAGGGTTTTGCACAAACCCAAGGCATTGATTATGAGGAGACATTTTCTCCTGTGGCTAAGATGCCAACAATTAGAGTACTAGTGAGTGTAGCTGCATCCAAGAATTGGAACATGTACCAATCGGATGTCAAGAATGCTTTCTTGAATGGATGGATTTATGAAGAAGTCTACATGTCACAACCACCTGGCTATGAAGATCCCAAGAAGGTAAATTATGTTTGTAAATTGAAGAAGGCCCTATATGGATTGAAGCACGCACCTAGAGCATGGAATTACAGGTTGACAACATATCTCCAAGACCAAGGATTTGTGATGAGTAAATCAGACACTTCTCTATTCATTAAGAGGAGTAGTACAGAGGTAATCTACTTGTGTGTTTATGTTGATGATATCATCATTACAGGAAATGATGTCAATGGGATTAGAAGTATCAAAGGACAGATGATGAAGGAGTTCAAAATCAATGATCTTGGATTATTAAAGTACTTCTTAGGTCTTGAATTGATTTATACAAACTCAGGTATCTTTATCACTCAGAAGAAGTATATTCAAGACATGTTGAAGAGGTTTAATTTGCAGGAAGCTAAAGTCTCAAGTACTCCTATGGAAGTCAACCTAAAGCTTAGTGCTCATGAAGGGAATGAAGTCCAAGACATTACAGGATATCAAAGTATGGTAGGTAGTTTGAATTATGCTACCTTAACCAGAATTGACATAGCATATGCAGTTAGTGTGCTAAGCCAATTCATGCACAAACCAAGGGTACCTCACTTAGAGGCTGCAAAGAAGATCTTGAAGTATCTTAAAGGAATTCAGAACCATGGTTTGTACTTTCCTTATACATCAGATATTGACATTAAAGTATATTCAGATGCAGATTGGGCAGGATGCAAGGATGATAGAAGGAGCACATCAGGATACATATGTTTTGCAGGTGATAAACCTATTTCTTGGTCAACCAAGAAACAACCTACAATAGCATTGTCATCCACTGAAGCAGAGTATAGAGGGCTAGCAAATGCCACTCAAGAAGCTATCTGGTTGAAGCTTTTGTATACAGAGTTAGGCCTATACACAAGGCCCCCAATTATCTTTGGAGACAACACAAGTTCTCTTCACCTTGCAGCTAATCCAATATATCATGCTAGGACAAAACACATAGAGGTTCATTACCACTATGTGAGAGAAAAGTTGCTAAGCAAAGACATTCAATTGACTTATGTGTCCACTAATATGCAATGTGCAGATTTACTCACTAAAGCTTTGGATGGAAACAAATTATGCAGATTCAAATCCATGATTGGATTGCAGGATGTGACGGAAAATTGAAGATGAAGACTTGAGCCGAAATGTTTGGCTTGAGGGGGAGCTGTTGGTGCAATTCAAGCCTTCACTTTTGGCTTGGAACCCTTGAAGGATATCTCTACATGAAGCAAGGGTCATAGGAACTTATGCTTATGACCTATTACCATTTTACCTCTTGTAAAAGACTTAGTGACTTGGCATATTATGTAATCACACCTACATGATTGAGTCGTGAAAAAAATTGATTGATTGATTGAGGGAACATCTCAATCAATTTTTTTAGGTGAAAGATTCTAGGAGATTTTGAATTTTGAATTTTGAATTCAACTCAACTCTATAAAAGAGGCAAGAAAAGAGTCACGGGTAGCTGTTCATTTCTAGCTCATTTTCCCGAGGCATATCTCACCTATCTTTGAGTGTGTGAGTGCTACACTATTGCCCACACATCTCTATCTCATTAGGCAATACTTGACATGCCAATGAGTTTGTAAATCAATGTGAAGTAATACATACATTTACATTTACAACTTCTATGATCTCTGAGTTGTCTACCTCTAAGTCTGTCAACTTCAACATAGCATATCTCAGTGCCTACTGAACCCAATCAAGTGATTCAAGGCTTGTTGGAACCAGCTCAAAGCACTCTACAAGACTACAAAGTTTGAAGAAGTTTGGTTCAGCCATGTTTGAGAAATCGCCTTCGAAGCAGTCTCTGGTATTTGTCTGCACATTTCCTAAAAAGTTGGGGGTGACTCTAATTTTGCTAAACTTATTTCTTAGAGTATAGTTCATCATTTCTTCTCATTCCACTTGCAATTGGTAGCTTGTTAAGCTAATTTAATATATCCAGAAGGAATTTGATCAATTGTAAGTGTGCTGGTCATACTGAGTGAAAGACTGAGCAGGTGTCAATACCAAAATAGCAAGTTTTCTTGGATTTTTGAAGTCTCAAGTAGTTTGTTTTGATTTGATCATTACACATATCATTTGCAAAGTACATATATGCTTTCTTGGTATCATTTGGAAGCTAATCAAGTGTACTAAGCATTCCTGGAGTCAAAGAGGGCTGGTGTGAAGCAGGTTTAGCAGCACCTACTCAATCTCTGAGTGCATCCAACCATCCTCTCCCAACAGTGGTATCAGAGCAAATAAGGTAACATGGGAGATGGTTTTCCTTCATTCATTGACAAATTAGACAGGAACAATTACCAAGCTTGGTCTCTAAGGATGAAGACCTATCTACAAGGAAGAAGCCTATTTGGATTCATCTCAGGAGATGAGGAATTGCCCTCATTCAAAGCAAGAGGACTACCCACCAAGGATGAACAAGAAAGGCTCAACACATGGTGTGCAAAAGATGCATTGGCAAGGTCTTACCTTCTTAACTCTATATCTGATTTCCTTTTACCTCACATAAGGAATTGCAAGACTTCCCAAGAAACTTGGGAAACCTTGTCAACATATTTTTCATCAAGTACAAGGGCCAGAACGAATCAACTATGGATTGAATTCACTACTCTTAGGAAGCAATCAAAGCAATCAGTTTCAGACTTTGTCACTAGGGTCAAAGACATTGCAGACCAGCTTGCAAGTATTGGAGAGGAGATTGAAGAGGAATTAATAGTAAGGCAGGTAATCAATGGACTAAAAGCTGATGACAAATGGTAGAGCTTTACCACAGCAATGGACCTATACATGGACATACATGCTCCTGATCTAACAACTCTGATTGGTCAACTCTTCACACATGAAGCAAAGCTTACAAGGAATGGAGAGCAATCAAAAGGTAACAACCCCTCTACTTTATACACTGATAAGAAGGTTAAAGACAAAGGTAAAAGTAAGAAGGTTGATGAAGAAGGCTCTACCTCCCAAGCTAACTATGCAGGGAGAGGTAGATCTTCAAGAGGTAGAGGCAGAGGAGGTAAGTCAGGTAGGGAGAGACCCTACAACTCATCACCATGCAATATATGTGGTCTATCTAATCATACTACAGATGAGTGCTACAGAAACTATAAAAATCAGAGAGGAAGAGGCCATCAAAGAGGTGGATACTCTCAAGGTAGAGGCAGATTCAACCAACACCAAGGCTACAATGGATACAACAATCAGTACAACAACAATTACAACCACAACCACAATAGTAACTACCAAGGTGGATTCAGAAATAGAAGGGATTACAACAATTACACAGAGGAGCAAGATGACTCCCTATTGATCATGAATATGACTTCAAAATCAGGTATCAATGATGAGCACTTATTCTATATTGATTCAGGATGTTCTAATCATGTAGCTGGCAATGTGGCACTACTTTCTGATTTGGAAGAACCCAAGGGCAAACATCAGGTACAAACAGGTGATGATACTAAGCATTCTGTTGAAAAGATTGGTAATGTAAAGACTAGTGATGGTAATCAGAACTTATTGAGCAGAGTACTTTATGTCCCAACTATCACCAAGAACTTAATGAGTGTAGGTCAGATTGTGGAAAAAGGTTTGCAGGTCAGGTTCACTCAACCTGGAGCATATGTAGAGGACCCAAGACATGGATTCAGAAGGATAGCCAAGGGAGAAAAATCAGGTAGATTGTTTACTTTTGAGCTCGAGGACACAAAGAACATTGCCTTATACAATTACAAGGATCAAACACTTTCAGAATTAGAAATATGGCACAAGAGGTTAGGTCATATAGGTGAAAGGACCTTAAAGCAAATGTGCAGGGATCAATGTGTGCTTGGGATACCTAATGTATCCAAGCAACACATGATATACAAGTGTGGAGCTTGTCAATTTGGTAAGTCACACAGATTACCCTATTCAAAGAAAGGTTTTATGCATGAAGACTATCTGGAATTGGTGCATACAGATGTTTGGGGACCTAGCAAGGAACCATCCATTTCAAGATCAAGGTACTATGTGTCCTTCATTGATGATTATAGCAGATGGACTGTGTTATACTTTATGAAGCATAAGGATGAAGTATTTAATTGTTTCAAAAGATATCTTGCACTAGTTGAAAATCAAACAGGAAGAAACTTGAAGAGGCTAAGGTCAGATGGAGGAGTTGAATACTTCTCCAATGAGTTTGAAGACTTCTTGCAGGAAAGAGGCATCAAGAGGGAGATAACCACAAGGTACTCACCTGAACAAAATGGGGTAGCTGAAAGAAGGAATAGACTTATTGTAGAAACAGCTAGGTCTATGCTTAATGAAAAGAAGTTGCCAAATTATCTTTGGGCAGAGAGTGTATCTACTGCCACCTATCTCATTAACAGGTTGCCATCAAAGACACTTGATGGAATGACACCTTATGAAGCTTGGCATGGTAAGAGACGATCATTGGATCATTGCAAAATCTTTGGCTGTATTGCATATGTGCATATTCCCTCACAGGTAAGGGGAAAGCTAGACCCTAAAGCTGAAAAATGTATCTTCATTGGTTATGACTTGAACCAGAAAGGGTACAGATTCTACAACCCCTCAAACAAAGGTTTCAAGGTAAGCAGAGATGTCATCTTTGATGAGAATGACTCATGGTATGAAAATGAATGCAGGAAGGTTAGTCTACCTTATGACATGAAAGAAGACTTCCCAAAGCTCACCAAGGAGGAACCAATCCAGAAAGAAGAATCAAGTTCAGATAATGATGACACAATTAACCTTGAGGAATTCAAGGCATGGAAGTCCAAAGGAAAGATGAAAATGAAGAAGCTAGAGGATATACCAGAATCCTCAACTCAAGCAATGAGAAGATCTCAGAGAGAAAGTAAGAAGCCTATCAGATATGGGTATGACACTTCTCTTGTAACTAAGCATTCTGTATATCTTGCAAAGGATTTGTTGAATGAAGAACCAGGTTCATATGAGGAGGCAATCACAAAAACAGAATGGAAAGAAGCTATGGATGAAGAAATAGAGGCTCTCAAGGAGAGTGACACATGGGACTTGGTACCCAAGAAGGATTCTATGAAGGTGATAGGATCCAGATGGATCTACAAACTAAAGAGGAACTCTGATGGTACAATCAACAGGTACAAAGCTAGGTTGGTAGCCAAGGGTTTTGCACAAACCCAAGGCATTGATTATGAGGAGACATTCTCTCCTGTGGCTAAGATGCCAACAATCAGAATTTTGGTGAGTGTAGCTGCATCCAAGAATTGGAACATGTACCAATTAGATGTCAAGAATGCTTTCTTGAATGGATGGATATCTGAAGAAGTCTACATGTCACAACCACCTAGCTATGAAGATCCCAAGAAGGTAAATTATGTTTGTAAATTGAAGAAGGCTCTATATGGATTGAAGCAGGCACCTAGAGCATGGAATTACAGGCTGACAACATATCTCCAAGACCAAGGATTTGTGATGAGTAAAGCAGACACTTCTCTATTCATAAAGAGGAGTAGTACAGAGGTAATATACTTGTGTGTTTATGTTGATGACATCATCATTACAGGAAATGATGTCAATGGAATCAGAAGCATAAAGAATCAGATGATGAAGGAATTCAAGATCAATGATCTTGGATTATTAAAATACTTCTTAGGTCTTGAATTGATTTATACAAATTCAGGTATCTTCATCACTCAGAAGAAGTATATTCAAGACATGTTGAAGAAGTTTAATTTGCAGGAAGCTAAGTCTCAAGTACTCCTATGGAAGTCAATCTAAAGCTTAGTGCTCATGAAGGTGATGAAGTCCAAGACATTACAGGATACCAAAGTATGGTTGGTAGTTTGAATTATGCTACCTTAACCAGAATTGACATAGCATATGGTGTTAGTGTGCTAAGACAATTCATGCACAAACCAAGGGTACCTCACCTAGAGGCAGCAAAGAAGATCTTGAAGTATCTAAAGGGAACTCAGAACCATGGTTTGTACTTTCCTTATACATCAGACATTGATATTAAAGTGTATTCAGATGCAGATTGGGCAGGATGCAAGGATGATAGGAGAAGCACATCAGGATACATATGTTTTGCAGGTGATAAACCTATTTCTTGGTCAGCCAAGAAACAACCTATAGTAGCATTGTCATCCACTGAAGCAGAGTATAGAGGGCTAGCCAATGCCACTCAAGAAGCTATCTGGTTGAAGCTTTTGTATACAGAGTTAGGCCTATATAGAAGACCACCAATTATCTTTGGAGATAACACAAGTTCTCTTCACCTTGCAACTAACCCAATATATCATGCTAGGACAAAACACATAGAGGTTCATTACCACTATGTGAGAGAAAAGTTGCTTAGCAAAGACATTCAATTGACTTATGTGTCTACTAACATGCAATGTGCAGATTTACTCACTAAAGCTTTGGATGGAAACAAGTTATGCAGATTTAAATCCATGATTGGATTACAGGATGTGATTGAAGAATGAAGATGAAGACTTGAGCCAAATGTTTGGCTTGAGGGGGAGCTGTTGGTGCAATTCAAGCCTTCACCTTTGGCTTGGAACCCTTGAAGGATATCTCTACATGAAGCAAGAGTCATAGGAACTTATGCTTATGAACTATTACCATTCTTACCTCTTGTAAAAGTCTTAGTGACTTGGCATATTATGTAATCACACCTAATTGATTGAAAGTCGTGGAAAAAGGTTGTTGATTGATTGAGGGAATATCTCAATCAAGTTTTAGGTGAAAGATTCTAGGAGATTTTGAATTTTGAATTCAACTCAACTCTATAAAAGAGGCAAGAAAAGAGTCACGGGTAGCTGCTCATTTCTAGCTCATTTTCCCGAGGCATATTTCACCTATCTTTGAGTGTGTGAGTGCTGCACTATTGCCCACACATCTCTATCTCATTAGGCAATACTTGACATGCCAATGAGTTTGTAAATCAATGTAAAGTAATACATACATTTACATCTACAACTTCTGTGTTCTCTGATTTGTCTATCTCCAAGTCTGTCAACTTCAACATAGCATATCTCAGTGCCTACTGAACCAAATCAAGTGATTCAAGGCTTGTTGGAGCCAGCTCAAAGCATTCTACAAGACTACAAAGTGTGAAGAAGTTTGGTTCAGCCATTTTTGAGAAATCGCCTTCGAAGCAGTCTTTGGTATTTGTCTGCAGAGCTCCTAAAAAGTCGGGGGTACATATAATTTTGCTAAACTTATTTCTCAGAGTATAGTTTGTCATTTCTTCTCATTCCACTTGCAAATGGTAGCTTGTTAAGCTAATTTAATATGTCCAGAAGGAATTTGATCAATTGTAAGTGTGCTGGTCATACTGAGTGAAAGACTGAGCAGGTGTCATTACCAAAATAGCAAGTTTTCTTGGATTTTTGAAGTCTCAAGTAGTCTGTTTTGATTTGATCATTACACATATCATTTGCAAAGTACATATATGCTTTCTTGGTATCATTTGGAAGCTAATCAAGTGTACTAAGCATTCCTGGAGTCAAAGAGGGCTGGTGTGAAGCAAGTTTAGCAGCACCTACTCAATCTCTGAGTGCATCCAACCATCCTCTCCCAACAATTACCACCAGATTTACATGATTTTTTTGACTCTGACTAGGCTGGTTGCTATGACAAGTGTGTCCACTAGTGGCTTTTGCTTTATGCTTGGTAGCTCATATATATCTTGGTTGAGCAAGAAGCAGCCTACTATGACCACTTCCAATTGTGAGCTGAGTATAGGGAAGCTTTCACAATGACTGTTGAGTGTGCGTGGTTGATTTGGGTGTTGGTCAGTCTTCTACCACCACCATCTTCACCAATAGTCAGAGTGCATTGATAATTGCGAGTAACCCTGTGTTGCATGCTTGCACTAAACACATTGAGGTGCATTATCATTATGTCATGAAGAGGTTCTTTGTTGGAGAGATCAACTTGGCATATGTGTCCATGCAGGAGAACATTGCAGACCTTTTCATGAAGGCTTTTCCTAGGGAGAAGTTTGAAGCTTTCTGCAAGCTTTATGCTTACTTCCTTTTGTGGATTGATTGCACATAGCTTCGCAATTCCTTATACATGAGTGCAAGCTCCTTGTTCACCACATCACTCCTAAGGGGAATTTGTTGATATATTTAGGTAGTGATGTGTGTGAACACACTAGGACCACCGTGGCACTTTTTTCCCTCTTTAGGAGGTTTTTTCCCCCCAGCTTGTATATATGCCTATTGCACCTAATGGGTCACTTATCTTTGTACATTCTAGTGGTAATACATTCAGTACCAAGCTCCTTCTTCTTCCTCGTGCTATTCATGTGCTTCCGCAGACCTCCATCTCCAACATTACACACTTAGCATATAAGATGCTCTCAGTTGGACTGTTCTCAAAACCATGTGCAATCAAGTAGGCATGTATCTTCTTATACCAAGCACGTGGTGCTTGCTTCAAACCATATAATGCGTTTTTTAACCTGCACACTTTGTTTTTGTGCCCTTTCTTAAGAAACATACAAGGCTGAAATACATACACTTCTTCATGTAAGTCCCCATTCATAATTGCAGTTTTAATGTCCAACTAATGTACATTCTAACCATGATTAGCTGCAAGTGCACAGTTTTAACACTGGTGCCGTCTGTGGGAATTGGAGTAGTTGGTTGCATAGAAGATTAAAGATTGCCGAAGAATTCTTTGATATATGCCGGTAACATGCTCCGGTGAATCATACCCCAAATACCACAGAGATCAACATCCCTAGGGAGTTCCAAACTTATTAGGAACACCCCCTGGTGGTAGAAGTACTAGATAGTTAAGTCCAATTGCAGAAGGATCGGAGCTAGTCAGTAGTGATTCCGGTGCTAGTTCAAAAGCACATGACGAGATTCCGATGAATTCCGGTGTGAGTCCAGTAGTTTTTGGAGAAAGTATGCTGATTTTTGGTTGTACAGAGACGCAGTGCGGGGACAATTCTGCACTATCTGGTCAGAATTCGGTCACTATTGGTGACAGGTTTACGTTAGCTGGCAAGAACGTTTCCGGTGATAGTGTAGCCTGGTCCGGTGAGACTTCGGCGAGTTCCGATGGAAGTTTGGTATCACTTGGTGTCAATTTGAAGTTTTTCGATGACACTGCAGTGCTGCCTGGTGGACTTACTCCGTTCACTACTTTTCGGTGCAAGTCTACCTAATTTCTACACCAAAGCTGAGGAAAGGCTGCTGGATTTGGAGTTAAGCAAACGGTTCAACGACATTTTTGGACCGAAAAGTGAGCAGGCTGACCATACTGACTCGGAAGATCAAGAGATACCTCCTAAAAATTCAGGTAACAACAACGCCAGCAACAATAGCACCATGAGTGGCTCACAACAACAACAACAAACACCGCCACAACCACAACTGCAATTTCAACAGCAACAACAACAACAGCCACAACCAATCATTCCACCTTGACCGGTCCCAATCGGAGTGACCTATACGAAATCCGGTGGATTTTTGGGGGATGACCCCGATGCAGATGTTCGCACATTCGAAATCAGTTATGCAGTGTTGAACCACCCACCAGATCCAGCGTAAAAGGCCATAGTGTTTCAGGCCACGCTGGTTAATGAAGTAGCGAGGTGGCTAATGGAATACGATAATAATCATTTTGGTAATTATGACGATGTGAAGGATGCGTTCCTGCAAAGGTTTTGCTTGAAGAAGAACCCTGCAAAATTTTTTGACTATTTTCAAAACAATCGGCAGAAACCACACGAGAGTGTCCAGGAGTATGCGACACTGTTCAGAACCCACTTGTGGTAGCTACCACCGGTGCATGCCAACTTTCCCGATGATGTCATAACACAATGGTTCATCAACGGATTGAATCCATAGCTAAAACAGATCATGATCATTCGATGTGTGGGCGGAATGGCATTGGACGCTGTCATTGCAATGGCCTTACAATTGGAGCACAAAGCTAGAGGGTTTACGGAAGATCTGGAATGGTTCAAAGCAAGTAAGAATGTGACCGAGGATCCGTCTAAACAAGTGTACTACACTAAGTGTAAGAATCCCGGTCGCACTAGTTCCACATGTGCTCTCTACCAAATGTATTGTGCCATTTGTAATACGACAGGGCACTCAACCAAAACCTGTGCATACAATGTAAAGGTGCAGAGTAGAGCGGCAATAAACACCATAATACAGGAGCAGGGGCAGACAACCAACCATTACATACTGCGCCAGTTGCAGAACAACCAGCAGCAGGGATACCGGAACTACCAGAGTCCGTGAAGTAACAATTTCAATCAAAATCGATGGCAGGCGAGTACATCGGCTGAAGGTACCTCTCTCCCAGCCCCTCGTTGTCAATTGTACGGTGAGGTTGGGCATATTCGTAAATTTTGTAAAGAAGCCGTAGAGTATGACACAAGAAAAAAAGAAAGGCAAAATCCTATGACAAATATGGTTTATATTTCCCCGGTTGATTCACAAGCAGCCGTAGTAGAGACAAGATCCGGAAAACAGTTGCAACCAGCAGATGAAGTTTTCGAGCCCGGAATTCATGAGCAACAACGAAGTTTTACAAAGGTGAGTCAATGGACAACTAAGGAGCCGATGGTGTTCCTGACCCAGTTCCGGTAACTCAGCCTCCTCTGCCAAATCCAAGACAAAATGTACAGAATTCTACCCAGCAATATTAGAATCGCAACCAGAGTCGCTGATGACCACAAGACAAACAGACTAGGTATGGGACGTTATATCTAAGGCCTTAATCACACTTCCTCTGGGACAGTTGATCGTGCTAGTTCCTAGTGTAAGACAGCGATTCCAATAGCAGGTTAGCCCCGGATCTGGATGTACTCTGGCAACTGCGACCATACAACCTAAAATGGATCCTACGGTGGATCATACGATACCGCTGATCACCGTTTGGTATAAAAACCAGAAGATCACACAAGTTTTAATTGATGGAGGATCTGGAGTGAACATTGCAACAACTGCACTTTGTAGGAAACTAGGTTGTACCCAAATTGAACCAGTGCAGTTCTTTGTACGAATGGCGGACTAATCCAGAGTCCATCCGGTGGGACTAGCGTGCAATATTCCTATAACCCTGCAAGGAACTACATTTAAAATGACTTTTGTAGTCCTGGAATTACCCGAATCTAGCCTGGATTACAACTTACTCTTTGGTGGACCGTGGCTAAAGCAAGCCAACGTCGTGCAGCATTGGTCAGCTCAAGAGTTAATTTTTAAATATAATCACCGAAAATATGTTGTTACATTGGATGCTATGCAACCTTGTGAGCTACACGCATGCCCATATGTAGCAGAGCCAGTCCATATGTTGGATGAACTATCTGATGATGAGGAGGAGGTTTTCCTCAAGACAAATAAGGACCTCATTGCATTAGGTACTGTAGACTTACAGTCGGTAGCAGATAATTGGAGTCCGACAGCTTATACGGTCGTACCACTGACCGAAGAAGCAGAAGAAGATGCCGATATAATGATGGATGAAGCGACATTACAACTGTTGCAACCAGCTGATGATTTGGCAAAGCCTCGACAGTTCTATGTACTGAAGGATCAGTTGGTAACGTAGAATTTGGGTGACACGGTCAACCTGAGATGAGTAAAAATTAAGGCAGGATTAGGAGACAAATTCCAAGACGATTTGGTGCAACTCTTGCGCGAATTCTTAGATGTCTTCGCTTGGGATTACCAAGACATGAAGGGTCTGGACCCACGAATTTATCAACATAGAGTGGTGTTGAAACCGGATGCGAGACCTATCAAACAACCTAGTTATAGGATGAATCCTAACTATGCGACACAGGTTAAGGCCGAACTTGATCGTTTGTTGAAGGTGGGATTTATTGTGCCAATTGAACATGCAGAGTGGATCTCGCCAATAGTAATAGTGCCTAAGAAAAATAAACAGTTATGTATTTGTGTCGACTACCGAAAGCTCAACACAGCCACCGTACTGGATCCGTTCCCTCTTCCTTTTCTAGATACGATGCTCGATAAGGTAGCTGGTCACGAAATGTATTCTTTCCTGGATGGCTACAGTGGATACAATCAAGTGAGGATGGCGGAACAAGATATACCGAAGACGGCATTCATCACCAACTGGGCGTCTATGCATGCACTGTAATGTGCTTCGGTTTGCGGAACGCCCCGAGTACATTCCAAAGATGTATGCAGGAAGTGTTCTCGCCTTATCGCATAATATTAACACATTATTGTAGTATTTTGGCCTTGGACACTACAAACCTACTGCCACTCTTACGGAGACACATTTATGACTGAGTCTTCATGAGGCTTGAGATGCATTTGATGTTGTTCTCTATCAGTAGGCTGTTGGATGCTTGATTTACTTATGCATTACTCGGTCAAATATTCAGTTTGTTGTCTCATAGATGGGTAGGTTTATGCATTGCCCAGGTGTCAAAGCATGGACAGGCAAGCATTGGCAGGCGGTTAAGCACATCTTTCACTATTTGAGTGGTACCCAACTACTTGGATTGTTTTATCCCAAGGGGGGATCATTACCACCAGATTTACATGCTTTTTTTGACTCTGACTAGGCTGGTTGCTATGACACGTGTGCCCACTAGTGGCTTTTGCTTTATGCTTGGTAGCTCATATATATCTTGGTTGAGCAAGAAGCAGCCTACAATGACCACTTCCAATTGTGAGGCTGAGTATAGGGCAGCTTTCACAATGACTGTTGAGTGTGTGTGGCTCAGACACCTTATGGCTGATTTGGGTGTTGGTCAGTCTTCTACCACCATCATCTTCACCAACAGTCAGAGTGCATTGATAATTGCAAGTAACCCTCTGTTCTATGCTTGCACTAAACACATTGAGGTGCATTCTCATTATGTCACGAAGAGGTTCTTTGTTGGAGAGATCAACTTGGCATATGTGTCCATGCAGGAGAACATTGTAGACCTTTTCATGAAGGCTTTGCCTAGGGAGAAGTTTGAAGCTTTTTGTAAGCTTTAGGCTTACTTCCTTTTGTGGATTGATTGCACATAGCTTCGCAATTCCTTATACATGAGTGCGAGCTCCTTGTTCACCACATCACTCCTAAGGGGAATTTGTTGATATATTTAGGTAGTGATGTGTGTGAACACACTAGGACCACCGTGGCACTTTTTTCCCTCTTTAGGAGGTTTTCCCCCCCAGCTTGTATATATGTCTATTGCCCTAATGGGTCACTTATCTTTGTACATTCTAGTGGTAATACATTCAGTACCAAGCTTCTTCTTCTTCCTCGTGCTATTCATGTGCTTCCGTAGACCTCAAACTCCAACATTACACACTTAGCATATAAGGTGCTCTCAGTTGGACTGTTCTCAAAACCATGTGCAATCAACTAGGCATGTATCTTCTTATACCAAGCACGTGGTGCTTGCTTCAAACCATATAATGCGTTTTTTAACCTGCACACTTTGTTTTCGTGCCCTTTCTTCAGAAACATACAAGGCTGAAATACATACACTTCTTCATGTAAGTCCCCATTCATAATTGCAGTTTTAATGTCCAACTAATGTACATTCTAACCATGATTAGCTGCAAGTGCACAATTTTAACACTGGTGCCGTCTGTGGGAAATGGAGTAGTTGGTTGCACAGAAGATTAAAGATTGCCAAAGAATTCTTTGATATATGCCGGTAACACGCTCCGGTGAATCATACCCCAAATACCACAGAGATCAACATCCCTGGGCAGTTTCAAACTTATTAGGAACACCCCCTAGTGGTAGAAGTACCGAATAGTTAAGTCCAGTTGCAGAAGGATCGGAGTGAGTCAGTAGTGATTCCGGTGCTAGTTCAGTAGCATATGACGAGATTCCGATGAATCCCGGTGTGAGTCCGGTAGTTTTTGGAGAAAGTACGGTGATTTTTGGTTGTACAGAGATGCAGTGCGGAGATAGTTCCACACTATCTGGTCAGAATTCGGTCACTATTGGTGACAGGTTTACGTTATCTGGGAAGAACGTTTCCAGTGATAGTGTAGCCTGGTCCGGTGAGACTTCGGCGAGTTCCGGTGGAAGTTTGGTATCACTTGGTGGCAATTTGAAGTTTTTCAGTGACACTGCGGTGCAGCCTGGTGGACACTTACTGCGTTCACCACTTTTCGGTGCAAGTCTACCTAATTTCGACACCAAAGCTGAGGAAAGGCTACTGGATTTGGAGTTAAGCAAATAGTTCGATGACATTTTTGGACCGAAAAGTGAGCAGGCTGACCATACAGACTCGGAAGATCAAGAGATACCTCCTAAAAATTCAGGTAACAACAACGCCAGCACCAATAGCACCATGAGTGGCTCACACAGCAAGAAACACCGCCACAGCCACAATTGCAATTTCAGCAGCAACAACAAGAGCAGCCACAACCAATCGTTCCACCTTGACCGGTCCCAATCGGAGTGACCTATACGAAATCCGATGGATTTTCGGGGCATGACCCCGACGCACATGTTCGCACATTCGAAATCAGTTATGCAGTGTTGAACCACCCACCAGATCCGACGTATAAGGCCATATTGTTTCAAGCCACACTGGTTAATGAAGCAGTGAGATGGCTAACGGAATACGATAATAATCATTTTGGTAATTATGATGATGTGAAGGATGCGTTCCTGCAAAGGTTTTGCTTGAAGAAGAACCCTGCAGAAATTTTTGACTATTTGCAAAACAATCGGCAGAAACCACACGAGAGTGTCCAGGAGTATGCGACACTATTCAGAACCCACTTGCGGCAGCTGCCACCGGCTCATGCCAACCTGCCCGATGATGTCATAACACGATGGTTCATCAATGGATTGAATCCATAGCTAAAATAGATCATGATCATTCGATGTGTGGGCAGAATGACATTGGACGCTGTCATTGCAATGGCCTTACAGT
The DNA here is from genome assembly GCA_020310875.1 of Ceratopteris richardii. Classification (NCBI taxonomy): domain Eukaryota; kingdom Viridiplantae; phylum Streptophyta; class Polypodiopsida; order Polypodiales; family Pteridaceae; genus Ceratopteris; species Ceratopteris richardii. The sequence goes on along the minus strand of CM035418.1, from coordinate 184,698,516 downwards.
TGGAGCACAAAGTTGGAGGGTTTACGGAGGATCTGGAATGGTTCAAAGCAAGTAAGAACGTGACCGAGGATCCGTTCAAACAAGTGTACTACACTAAGTGTAAGAATCTTGGTCGCACTAGTTCCGCATGTGCTCTCAACCAAATGTATTGTGCCATTTGTAATACGACAGGGCACTCAACCAAAACCTGTGCATACAATGCAAAGGTGCAGAGTAGAGCGGCAGTAAACACCATAATACAGGAACACGGGCAGCCAACCAACCATTACATGCCGCCCCAGTTGCGGAACAACCAGTAGCAAGGATACCGGAACTACCGGAGTCCGCGAAGTGATAATTTCGATCAAAATCGATGGTAGGCGGGTACATCGGCTAAAGGTACCTCTCTCCCAGCACCTTGTTGTCAATTCTGTGGTGAGGTTGGGCATATTCATAGATTTTGTAAAGAAGCTGCAGAGTACGACAAAAGAAAAAAAAGAAAGGCAAAATCCTATGACAAATATGGTTTATATTTCCTCGGTTGATTCACAAGCAGCCGTAGTACAGACAAGATCAGGAAAACAGTTGCAACCAGCAGCTGAAGTTTTCGAGCCCGGAATTCGTGAGCAACAACGAATTTTTACAAAGGCCAGTCAATGGACAACTAAGGAGCCGATGGTGTTCCCTGACCCAGTTCCGATAACTCAGCCTCCTCTGCCAAATGGAAGACAAAATGTACAGAATTCTGCCCCGGTAATATTAGAATCGCATCCAGAGTCGGTGATGACCACAACACAAATAGTCGAAGTATGGGAAGTTATATCTAAGGCCTCAATCACACTTGCTCTGGGACAATTGCTCGCGCTAGTTCCTGGTGTAAGACAACAATTCCAACAGCAGGTCAGCCTCGGATCTGCATGTACTCCGGCAACTGTGACCATACAACCCGAGATGGATCCTACGGTGGATCATACGGTATCGCTCATCACCGTTTGGTATAAAAACCAGAAGATCACGCAAGTTTTAATTGATGGAGGGTCTAGAGTGAACATTGCAATAGCTGCACTCTATAGGAAACTGGGTTGTACCCAAATTGAACTAGTGTAGTTCTTTGTACGAATGGCGGACCAATCCAGAGTCCATCCGGTGGGACTAGTGCGCAATATTCCTACAACCCTGTAGGGAACTACATTTAAAATGACTTTTGTAGTCCTGGAATTACCGAATCTAGCCTGGATTACAACTCGCTCTTGGGTGGACCATGGCTAAAGCAAGCCAAGGTCGTGCAGCATTGGTCAGCTCAAGAGTTCATTTTTAAAAATAATCACCGGAAATATGTTGTTACATTGAATGCTATGCAACCTTGTGAGCTACACGCATGCCCATATGTAGCAGAGCCAGTCCATATGTTGGATGGACTATCTGATCATGAGGAGGAGGCTTTCCTCAAGACAAATAAGGACCTCATTGCATTAGGTACTATAGACTTACAATCGGTAGCAGATAATTCGAGTCCGACAGCTTGTACGGGTTGGTGCAACTCTTGCACGAATTCTCAGATGTCTTCGCTTGGGATTACCGAGACATGAAGGGTCTGGACCCACGAATTTATCAACATAGAGTGGTGCTGAAACCAGATGCGAGACCTATCAAACAACCTAGTTACAGGATGAATCCTAACTATGCGACACAGGTTAAGGCCGAACTTGATCGTTTGTTGAAGGTGGGATTTATTGTGCCAATTGAACATGCAGAGTGGATCTCGCCAATAGTAATAGTGCCTAAGAAAAATAAACAGTTACGTATTTGTATCGACTACTAGAAGCTCAATGCAGCCACCGTACCGGATCCGTTCCCTCTTCCTTTTCTAGATACGATGCTCGATAAGGTAGCTGGTCACGAAATGTATTCTTTCCTGGATGGCTACAGTGGATACAAACAAGTGAGGATGGCGGAACAGGATATACCAGAGACGGCATTCATCACCTACTGGGGCATCTATGCATGCACCGTAATGTGGTTATGTTTGTGGAACGCCCCGAGTACATTCCAAAGATGTATGTAGGAAGTGTTCTCGCCTTACCTGACAATGTTTATGCAAGTCTATTTGGATGATTTTTCATTATTTGGTGATACTTCGGCGCACTTGTATCATTTACTGTGCTGTTCTGAAAAGTGTCGAGAGTATCGATTATGTTTGAATCCTAACAAATCAATCTTTGCAGTCTCCTGTGGGAAGCTGCTCAATCATATTATCTCCAAACAAGGAATACAGGTAGACCCTGATAAGGTAGCAGCAGTGTTGGAGGCACCAGTCCCAAAGACACCCAAAGAAGTTATGCGGTTTCTTGGCCAGATCAGGTGGCATGGTAGACACTTACGGTGGCTGGCTGATCTAGCGACGCTACTCAGCCGATTTATGACCAGCACTCTGCGTAAGTACGAATGGACTAATGAGTGTCAAAGCACATTTGATCATTGTAAGGTCCTATTGATGCACGCTCCAATCCTGCAACCGCCTGATTGGGAGCGTCCTTTCCATGTCTTTGTGGATGCGTCAGACATAGAGATTGGCAGTGTGCTGATGCAACAAACCGACAAATGGTTTCGACCAGTGTACTATGCGAGCCGACGATTAGCTCGTGCCGAGAAAAATTACTCCGTGACAAAACGAGAGTGTCTTGGTCTGGTATACTCTGTTAAGAAGCGCCGACATTACTTGCTGGGACGAAGATTCACTTTCCATGTGGATCATGCCGCACTGGTGTATTTGGTTCGCCAAACACTTAGGCGGTAGACTGGCAAGATGGGTTTTACTATTACAGGAGTTTGATTATGAAGTTATTCACCGACCAGGTACGACACATGTCTTGGCGGACTTCTTATCTCGTCTGGATTCCGGTGAGACTCCGGTAGGTGTCGATGACACGACACCGACTATTTATCTCACTAAGGCAGCTCCTCAAGAATCTGCAAAACTTTCGGTTGCACTTGTATACCATGATACACTAATGACTTTTCTTATTGATGGTTGTCTCCCTCCTAATACTCCGGCTACTCTGCGCCGGAAAATTGCGGTCTACAGTCGACGATTCCGATTGATTGTGGGTCAACTGTATTACATAGATCTGACGAGTGTCCTACTCAGATGTATCCCTCCACATGAATCGGCATCAGTTATTGCCATGGCTCACTCATCACCCACTGGAGGGCACTTCGCAGCTGATCTCACTCATTGCAAAATTTTGCAAAGTGGGCTATGGTGGCCTGCAATGTACAGAGATGTGGTTAAATTTGTGCAACAGTGTGATGTTTGTCAACGGTCTAGGCAGCCCTTGCAGCGACATTTCTTTCCTCTCCAACCTATCATGCCTCTTGAACCTTTTCAAAAGTGGGGTTTAGATTTCATTAGCCTAATTACACCCCCAACGACCCTCACCAACAACCAATATATTTTGACTTGTACAGACTATGCCACTAGGTGGGCAGAAGCTTGGGCTCTACGTTCTGCCATAGCTGTTTTGGTGGCCAAATGTTTGATGAAGGATATCGTCCCTCGATATGGATTACCTCTGGAGATAGTGACGGACCAAGTGTTGCGAACATTTGTTTTATGTAGGGTACAAGTTTCAAATTATGTAAATACCTTTGGGAAGTCTTCAAATACTTCAAGAAGGCTCATATTATTCATAAAATTTAGCAAAAATACCACGTGAGTTCTAGAACATGGTGAGTCAAATTAGTGAGTCACAAGGGAGCTTCAGTGGTGTCCTAGTGGAAGGTCGATGTGGCTAGTTCTCAAAGTCCATCAATACTTTGCTTATTTGAGCACTTGAGTCATGTAATACCTCCATCCAAGTGTCTACCACGAATTTAGATGTATTAGGAAGGTTTTAGATTAGTTTCCCATGCTATAAAAAGAGAAGAAAAGTCGTGATCTTGTGGGATGTCCAAGAGAGTATCTCTATGCTACTCTAGTTTTTGTATGCAGAGCTTGCAGAGCTTGTATCTCCCTCATTATATATCCACATTACATGTTTGATAGCTCATTTGAAAGCTCTTCTTGTCTACTTTCATAGTACCAATTTTCATAATCATTGGATTTGTGAGCTGAGAGCAATACTCTCTGCAAGTAGTGTGTGTTCTCTGTTTTTTATCCCTGCTGAAGGTCTCCATTAAACATCCAACTTGCAGAGGTCATATCTCCTTGTGTATGTATCCAAATCATGTGTTCTTTAGCTTGTTAGAAAGCTCTCCAAGTCTATTTGTATTCTGGAAATTTTCAGATTCATTGGAGTTGTGAGTTAAGAGCAGTAGTCTCTGCAAGTGATGTATGTCCTCAGGTTCATCTCTGTTTCAAGGTCTCCATTAAAGCTGCATATTGCAGAGGTCATAGCTCATTGAGTATTTATCCAAATTGAGTGTTCTTTGGCTCATTGGAAAGCTCTTGGTCTCTAGTATATGTGGTTAAAACAGTTTTAAAAACTTTTGAGTGAGTAGAGAGTAGTAAGCTCTGCAAGCATGACTGGTTTTCTATGATGAAGTTTGTGAGATGGTCAACTTGTTCCTAGGGGGTTCCACCTACTTCCTGCTATACTTTGGAGGTCAATAAACTCCAACATTGGTATCAGAGCAAGTACTTGGAGACTTGGAGAAGGTTATCATACCTTGACGAAGAATTTGAAGCTATCAAAGAAGCAGTTCATCATCAACACTACACAAAGGTAGAAGAAGATTGCAAGGAGGCATCTGAAGCAACATCCAAGCAAAGAAAGGTGCACATACCTCATTTACAAGGTAAATATTATATTTCTTCTCATCACACACATTGGAAAGGAGGCTTAAAGGAGGAAGCTTAGCATTTGTATTATGGGAGACCAACATGCACAAATAGAGAAGCTTGATAAGACCAATTATCAGGCATGGAAGTTTAGAATCACAGCATACTTGCAAGGTAGAGGCTTGTATGGTTTGATTGACGGCACAGATATCAAACCCACATTACCAGAGGACCCAAATCAGCAACAATTGAGGGAGTTTAGACTTTGGAATGAGAGAGACAAAAGGGTTATATTCATTTTATCACAAAATATTCAAGATTCAATGGTAGGACACATACAAGATCTAGACACAAGTAGAGATGTTTGGCTTGCATTGGAAAGGTTGTATGCTACAGGTACAAGAGCAAGGAAGATTCAACTCAAAAATGAGTTGAATAACATAAAGAAAGATACAAGGACATCGGTCAATGATTACATATTGAAAGTTAAAGAGATTGCAGATCAACTAGGATCAATTCAAGCTCATGTGGAGGACGACGACTTGGTTGCACATACTCTCAACGGACTCAAAGATGATGAGAGATGGAAACCCTTCATTACTTCAGTTTATGTCAGAGGAGAATTACCAGATTTTGATCAACTTATTGCCCTCATGGTCACGGAGGAGATGAATCTAAATGGTTCTACTTCAAATCAAAAAGGATCTCAAGGACAAGCTCTTTATGTAGGATCATCAAGAGGTGGAAACAGAGGTGGAAGAGGTTCAAATAGAGGTCGAGGAAGAAGGATCGATGATCAAAGGACTTCAAGTGGCTTCTTCAACACAAGAGGAAGAGGAAAATCAAGCGCTAGAGGTACGAGAGGCTACTACAACTACAACCAAAGACAAAGGAGTGAAGATAATAAGAACAATTGCTATATATGTGGAAGGTATGGACACTATGCCAAAGATTGTTATCAAAATGAAAATAATCAAGGTGGTAATCGAAGAGGAGGCTATTCAAGAAGAGGTAAACAACAAGGAAATTATGCAGTTGAAGGTAAAAGTGATGATTATGATTCTCTTCTTATGATGAATGTAGAAACTAAGATGAATTCCAATAGTGATGTATGGTATGTAGATAGTGGTTGTTCTAATCACATGTCTCATGATGCTTCATGGTTTTCTAATATGCATAATCCGTCATGTAAAGGTCATGTTGAAACAGGAGATGATACAACACATAAGATTATGCAGGTTGGAGATGTTGTTATGCAGGATAAGAGCAAGAAAAATTGCTTGAAGGATGTACTTTATGTGCCAACGATCACTAAGAATTTGATGTCGGTTGGTCAAATGGTAGAAAAAGGTCTACAAGTGAGATTTAATCATGCAGGTTGCTTCATTGAGTATCCAAAGCAAAGGAGGTTAATTGCTAGAGGTCAAAAACAAGGTAGATTGTTTACATTCAAGGTAAACCCAAATCATACAAACTATTTCTCTTATGGTATGCATCGAATAGCAGAGCTTGATCTATGGCACAAAAGGATTGGACACATGAATGTACACAGGTTAAAGGAGCTATCAAAGAAGAGGATTGTTGAAGGATTACCTGATCTTACTAAGCAACATATGGTGCATCTTTGTGAAGCATGTCAAATGGGTAAGCAGAGTAGACAACCTTTCAAGCATTCAAGCTATGTAAGTGATGGTTTGCTAGATCTCATACACACAGATGTGTGGGGACCTACTAAAGAGGCATCCTTGGTTGGTAATAAGTACTATGTTTCATTCATTGACGATCATAGTAGAATGACATTTGTGTATTTCATTAAACATAAGAGTGAGGTCTTTGATTGTTTCAAGAAGTTCAAATCATATGTCGAAAAGCAAACAGGAAGGTATATTAAGAAGCTAAGGTCTGATGGAGGGGGAGAGTATTTCTCTCAAGTTTTTACTGATTTTTTGTATGATGAAGGTATCAAAAGAGAAGTTACATGCAGGTATACTCCACAACAAAATGGAGTCGCAGAAAGAAGAAACAGAATCATAGCAGAAGCATCTAGAAGTATGCTTAATGATATGTGTTTGCCTAATTATTTTTGGGCTGAAGCTGTTAGCACAAGTGTTTACATTATGAATAGAGTTCCGACTGCTGGAGTTCATCATTTGACACCATATGAGGTATGGCATGGAAGGAAACCAAGTGTAAGTCATTTGAAAGTATTTGGTTGTGTATGTTATGTACATGTACCTAATGAGGTGAGATCTAAACTTGATGCAAAATCAGAAAAATGTATATTTATTGGTTATGCAGATACTCAAAGAGGATATAGATGCTATAATCCTCATACCAATAAGGTTGTTGTGTCAAGAGATGTAAACTTTGATGAATCACTTTCATGGTATGCAGATAAGAATTGTTTGCAGGTCATGGATGAAAATGAAGAAGGTGTGGTTGAAGGAGATGAATGCATAGTTCAGCCATCAGGAAGTTTAAATGATGAAAGGAGTGGTCTAGATGAAGAAAGAGGATCACCTTTCAATGGAAGATTAAGGCAAGAGTCACCTCCAAGTGTTAAAAGTAAAGGTAAACTCAAACTTATTGAAGTTAATGATGAGGGAGAGGAAATTAGTGATGTATGTGAGTATGGAGAATCATCAAAGGTTCCTAATAAGAAAGGAAGAGCATCTACATTGGAGGTAAGAAGAACTTCAAGAGTAAGTAAGCAACCTCAAAGGTATACTTATGAATCTTTCATGAATACTCATTATGCTTTTATGACAAAAGTTGAGCAGGAAAATGAACCCACATGTTATGATGAGGCCAAAGGAGATGAAAAGTGGGAGAAAGCAATAAGAGAAGAAATGGAAGCACTTCAGGATAACAAGACTTGGAATTTAGTTCCAAGTACACCAAAGCAAAAGGTAATTGGTTGCAAGTGGGTTTTTAAGATTAAAAGAAATAGTGATGGTAGTGTGTCTAGATATAAGGCTAGACTTGTAGCAAAAGGATATAATCAAACTCAAGGTGTGGACTATGAGGAAACATTTAGTCCAGTAGCAAATATGGCAACGGTGAGAACTTTGTTGGCTTTAGCTGCAAGTAAAAGGTGGAATATATATCAACTCGATATAAAGAATGCCTTTCTTAATGGTGAGTTAAATGAAGAAGTGTATATGTCACAACCAGATGGTTATGTGGATGCAAAATATCCTAATCATGTATGCAGGTTAAAGAAGGCATTGTATGGTCTTAAGCAGGCACCAAGGGCATGGAATGCAAGGTTGGTAAAGTATCTTATGCTGCAAGGATACACAGCGAGTCATGCTGATCCTTCACTTTATGTAAAACATGTAGATGGCATGTGTGTCTATGTATGCATTTATGTGGATGACTTGTTGATTACAGGGAATGATGCAAAAGCAATTGATGAGATAAAAGGTAATTTGGAAAAGGAATTTAAAATTTCAGATCTTGGTTTGCTCAGATACTTTTTTGGGATTGAAATTGTGTATAGCGATGAAGGTATGTGGTTGATACAAAGAAAGTATATATGTGATATGCTGAAAAGGTTTGGTATGCAGGAATGTAAATTTGTTTCTACTCCAATGGAATGTAATGTAAAGCTGAGTGCAAAGGAAGGTGATGAGTTGCATGATATGAATGTATATAGATCCATGGTAGGATCTTTGATTTATGCAACAAAAACTAGACCTGATATATGTTATGCAGTGGGAGTATTGTCACAGTTTATGCATGAACCTAGAGTACCTCATATGCATGCAGCGAAAAGAGTGCTTAGGTATTTGAAAGGTACCATGAACGAAGGATTATTTTATAGTCATGATGTTGATCTAACTCTTAAAGTCTTTAGTGATGCAGATTGGGCTGGAAGCAAAGATGACAGAAGATCCACAAGTGGATATGTGGTAATAGCAGGAAACAAGACATTAACATGGAGTTCAAAGAAACAGCCTACAGTTGCTTTATCTTCTACAGAGGCTGAGTATAGAGGTTTAGCATTGGCTACTACTGAGGTTATGTGGTTTAAAAAGTTGTTTCATGACTTGAATGTGCAGGTTGATGTACCACTGATATATGGGGATCACTTGAGCAGCATTCATATGACCTCAAATCCTATTTTTCATGCTAGAACAAAGCATATAGAGGTTCACTATCATTATGTTCGAGAGAAGGCCATGAACAATGAAGTGCAGGTTTCTTTTGTTGGAACAAAGGATCAAGTTGCAGATATCTTCACCAAATCCTTGGATGGACCAAAGCTTCAAAGATTCAACTATATTCTTGGCATGAAGGAAATACCCTTTGAAACTTGAGGGGGAGAATGTTGCGAACATTTGTTTTATGTAGGGTACAAGTTTCAAATTATGTAAATACCTTTGGGAAGTCTTCAAATACTTCAAGAAGGCTCATATTATTCATAAAATTTAGCAAAAATACCACGTGAGTTCTAGAACATGGTGAGTCAAATTAGTGAGTCACAAGGGAGCTTCAGTGGTGTCCTAGTGGAAGGTCGATGTGGCTAGTTCTCAAAGTCCATCAATACTTTGCTTATTTGAGCACTTGAGTCATGTAATACCTCCATCCAAGTGTCTACCACGAATTTAGATGTATTAGGAAGGTTTTAGATTAGCTTCCCATGCTATAAAAAGAGGAGAAAAGTCGTGATCTTGTGGGATGTCCAAGAGAGTATCTCTATGCTACTCTAGTTTTTGTATGCAGAGCTTGTATCTCCCTCATTATATATCCAAATTACATGTTTGATAGCTAATTTGAAAGCTCTTCTTGTCTACTTTCATAGTACCAATTTTCATAATCATTGGATTTGTGAGCTGAGAGCAACACTCTCTGCAAGTAGTGTGTGTTCTCTGTTTTTTATCCCTGCTGAAGGTCTCCATTAAACATCCAACTTGCAGAGGTCATATCTCCTTGTGTATGTATCCAAATCATGTGTTCTTTAGCTTGTTAGAAAGCTCTCCAAGTCTATTTGTATTCTGGAAATTTTCAGATTCATTGGAGGTGTGAGTTAAGAGCAGTAGTCTCTGCAAGTGATGTATGTCCTCAGGTTCATCTCTGTTTCAAGGTCTCCATTAAAGCTGCATATTGCAGAGGTCATAGCTCATTGAGTATTTATCCAAATTGAGTGTTCTTTGGCTCATTGGAAAGCTCTTGGTCTCTAGTATATGTGGTTAAAACAGTTTTAAAAACGTTTGAGTGAGTAGAGAGTAGTAAGCTCTGCAAGCATGACTGGTTTTCTATGATGAAGTTTGTGAGAAGGTCAACTTGTTCCTAGGGGGTTCCACCTACTTCCTGCTATACTTTGGAGGTCAATAAACTCCAACACCAAGGAACATATTTTGCAAATACCTTAATGTAAGTGCTGACTCAGACTTTCCAGATTGTGCATAAATTCAACTCACCTTACTATCCATGCGCGAATGGTCTTGCTGAGAGCACTAATAAGAATCTGCTGAATATTCTTCGGAAACTGATCTTGGAATGTCTGGAATGCTGGGACCAGCTCTTACCTGCCGTTTTGTGGGCTTACTGGACTACGTATAAAGTGGCTACCGAAGAGACTCTATTTAAACTTGCTTATGGACTGGAAGCTATTGCACCAATGGAAGTGGTGGTGCCGAGTCTGCGTGTAGCCTTATCCCAGAAATTGCTACTGGAAGAATCTTTTCCATTCCGGTTGGATGTTCTCAGATCATTGGATGAACAACACTTGGAGAACTTCATGATTCTTCAAGAAGTTCAGCTACGCCAAGCCCGTACTCATGATCGCTTTCTCAAAACCCTTGTGTTTATGGTCAATCAATTGGTCCTCTTCTATAATGCTAAGTCTAAAAGATCTACCAAAAAATTTAAGTTACAGTGGTTCGGTCCATACCGGATTGCTGAACAAGTGGGACCCACAACTTTTGATTGGAAACTTTAACAGGTGTCCTTCTTCCAAAAGTGATTAATGGCTCCAAACTCTGCCCCTATCACCCGTCGTTTACTAACTCATGAGGTGTAATTGGTATTTTTTTTCTCCTTTTCACTGATCACTTGATTTTCTTTTCTACCCCTTGTGTTTTGGTTGACCAACTATCATAATCCTTCTGTTTAACTGATTTAATCATGATTAATAGCTGCCTCTGTGTTGCTGTTTCTGTCAATGCATGCATGTCACCATTATGTCAGTTCATTTCCAATACTACGTTATGATTCAAGTTCTTGCCGCCCGATTTTTCCCATGCTCGTACTTAGTCTTGTGTCTTTCACTGATAGTCGCTATTGTGTTTTTATGCGCTCATGCCCTGTGTGTGTGTTGGAAGCAGCCAGAGGCACAGACAACACGGAAGCATGTAACGACAGAGCAGTGAGCCAGTCGAATCGTTTTTCAAAGAATCATGTTCTAAAAATACTTTTCAAAAACCTCCAACAGTGATTTTTATCACTATTGTAACATATGTAACATAGAAAACCCCATTTTGTAATCCATAGCTCCATTTTGTGCAAGCCGAGGAGTCCTCGAGCTTGAGGAGCTTAGGTAGAACAAGCGTATCAATTTTCGTTATTTTTAGACATCGTTTACCCTTCCAAATAGCATCTAGGACCTAATTTTTAACTATGCCAGTCACTAGATGTGAAACCGGTCAAAACTACTCTAGAAACTATAAAAAGAGCTAGAGAGCTCATTTTTGAAGTTGGTTAGTGTTAGCTTGTTGGAGTTTAGAGTTCTTTTGAGCTTGTAATAGTGTTCTTGAGTAATAGAGTTGATTTCTCACCTTCCATTGTGTCTTGCTTGTCTCTTCGTAGTGTATGTGTATGTGTGTGTGCATTTCTATGCTTCTCACCTTCACTCTCACTTCATCTCACATTCACGATCTTCATATCACTCCTATCTCTTCCGCGGATTGACATTAAGGAGGTGGAGCTTCTTAACGTGGTTCTCACCATTGTGCTAGAGCAACACCAAATTTGGCGCCGTTGCCGGGGATCAAGTCTAGGACGAATGTGTGATGGTAAGAGTATAGCAAGAAGTGGCGTTGGAAGGTAAAAATTTCAGTTTTTGTTGTTGTTTTTACTTAGTTTTTGTTGTTTTTCACCTCCCCCACACTCCATCTTCATCACCGCATCATCATCTTCATCTCCAAAAAAATCAGAAAATTCACCATATCCACCCATTCTCCTCATTTCCCCTCATTTGTGCATGCGAGAGAGTGAGAGAGAGCTTTTGTGCTTGTGTGTACTTTTGTTTTCTTGAGTTTTCTTGCAGGTACAGAGCTCCAGTGCATCAGGAAAGCTTGGAAAAGGTAAAAACTTCAGTTTCTGTCAGAAATTTCCGACTGTGTCAGACCATCGCGATGGTCTGCGAAGTTCGGATTTTGAGGAAGGCGAGTTCACCACCGTGTAGGCGACCCCTGCGTGTATAGGAATCCACAGCTGCATCTCAAAAAATCATACTTTGGTGGACCATCGCGACAGTCTCAGACCATCGCGATTGTGTCACACCATCGCGATAGGCTCACGCCATCGCGATGGCTCGGCCGGACCATCGCGACGGTCTCACGCCATCGCGACGGTTCATTTGGACCATCGCGACGGTTCGCGGACCATCGCGACTGTTCGGTTGACCCCACACCATCGCAATTGGCTCACGCCATCGCGCCGACGGTGCCACGTGGCAAGTTGGACCATCGCGACGGCTCGCACCCTTGCACCATCGCGATAACCTGAAATTTTGGACCATTGCGATTGGCTCACGCCATCGCGCCCAGACCATCGCGATTGGCTCAAGCCATCGCATCTGTGACCATCGCGACGGTTCACTTTGGACCATCGCGATTGTTCATGTTGACCGTTGACTCACGCCATCGTGATTGTCCGCCTGATCGAGCCATCGCGACGGTTCACACTCACGCCATCACGATTGTCTGCCTGATCGAGCCATCGCGATTGCTCACTTTCGGACCATCGCGACCGTGCACTTCAGACCATCGCGATTGTTCACCCTCACGCCATCGCGACGGTCCCAGACCATCGCGATCATCTCAGACCATCGCGATTGTGCACCCCCATCGCAAATTTTAGGGTTTCATTTTTTGGCCAATTTTGGGGCTATTTTTGGGAAATTTTTGGGTGATTAGATCATCCGAAGTCTGTTTTTTGAGCTTAATAGCTCGTTAGAAAGCCAGGGGGCAAGCATTGAAAATTTGGGCAAAAGGGAAGGGACTTAAAAGGTGTGTATACTCAAGTGCTTGATCATCCAACTGTGAATTGGTCTAATATTGAATTTTTCCAGGTCTGGCAAGGGCAATCGAAGGCAACCAAGGCAAGGCAGTGAAGGGCATAAAGCTTGGGAAGCGTGGCTTCTTGGGCATCAGAGCAACCAGAAAAGCTGACTTGAGGTTGGAAGATTACTCAACCCCCTCAGTCAATTCTTAGCTTAGGATAAACGTTAGCTTTTGTGGAATTAAGACGAAAGGAACGCCTCAAGTTCAAGAGAGTTAAATTTATCAAGTCCAAGACTAAAGTAAAGGTGTGTGACACGAAAACCTAAAGGAAAGAACATAAGTCTGACGGAACGAGAACTCAAAGTACCACGGAAAGTCGAATTCCTGACGCATACATTAAGACAAGAATCTAAAGAAATTTAAAAAGAATCAAGAAAGTAATAACAAAGAATCATTGACGATCTGAGCGTGTACTGAGTGTGCAAGGAAGAAAATTAATGAACCTTAGATCGGGCAAACATATAGGCAAGTCAGACCGGAGAAGCCTTAGATCATCAGAGGCAAGTTTAAGAACTACTGCACGATCGTGGGCTCAACAATTGAACACTAGTTATCCCTACGAGAGCTCAGATACTAGCGAATCAGAAATGGCATTTAGCACAGAAAAACCGGAAGGAGGGTCGAATGTAGCCTATTTAGAAAAACCAGAAGGACCCTATAGAACGCAACTAGAGTTTCTCCGAACCAACCGATTAGGTGCTCGCATCTATGAGGATGGTTTGCGAAGGCAAGTGGTGCAAATGCACAACCCCGATCAACCCATTGGATTGGAACGTCCAGTGGTGAAATTCGAGAGCGACGCTTACATAGACAAGGAAGGAACGATGTACATCTTAAGTACGCAGCCAAACAATACCAACGAGTTTGGCGTGATTCAACCAGAGACGGAAACAAAATCTCAAGGAAAAGAACCATTAGAAGAGCCTAGAACACCTAGAGGGAAATCTGTACTGACACGAGTACTAATCCCGGATTGGATCCCTCAGGACAACAGAAGCATAGAGTTGTTTGTAAATAAAGAAACTGATGAAGCCTTTTGGAGATACAAGACAGAACTACTTAGTGAGGTAGGTATCATCACAATATACGAGTTCAAGGACCCGGATACACCTGGAAAGGTTGTATACCTGGATGAGACTTCAGAAAGAGTCTTTGTGGTGCCTGATCGCGCTAAAAACACATACACATGGAGAGGTGAATTGGTATTCCCTCCATCTAGAACGAACATGAATACAAGTCAACAAGGGGCAGGAACATCATCAGCCCATGGAAATCAAAGAGAGAAAAATAAAGAGAGACCGGAAGTAAGCTTCACTCATCCCGTAGGGAGAGATAGAACAACCACAGACACTAATAGAGCGGATAGACAAAGAGATCATGGAATACTAGGTGGTAGAGATGATTTTCCTCTACCTAGACCACGCGAACACGCAAGAATATTGAGACCCACACAGTTAGTAAAATCAATGAAAAATTACTTTGATGGGACAGGAGATCCCTATGACCATGTCGCAGAATTCAAGCAAGTACTAAGAGCCGAACAAGTTGAAGACATGTTCACGCAATATAATGCATTTGGACTAACGTTAAAGAATACCGCTTTAACTTGGTTCCAACCTCTGCAACAAAGGCAATTTAGAGACATCCATCACTTTTTAGAGTCATTCATCACTGAATTCTCTAAAAGTGGGATTAGACATGACACGTCTTCGTTGATTCATAGCTTCAAACAGACCCCTCAGGAAACAGTAAGACTGGCAGGACGTAGGTTTAGACAATATGTTGAACGATGTCCAATGCAAGAGCTAACCTCACAAGCCAAGCAAGTGTCATTGTTTCTAGATGGCTTGTTGAGCTCTAAACTACGCTCCTACGTGTACCTAAAAGAACCCAGAACGCTAGAGCAATGTGTAAGAATTTGTATAGACATTGAGGACAACTTAGGAGACGAGTTGGAACTCTCAAAGGTCTATAAGGACTCAGACTGTTCATCTCTAGCATCCACAAAATTGTCTAGCTCAATAGAAGACCTTGCAGAAAAAGTGGCCCAGAAACTAGGAGTTTCTAGTAAACCTACGGTGCTAATGAACAAGCGTTGTTACACCTGTGGTGGTGATCATATGGCAAATGTGTGTCCCAATGCACCACAACCACAAGCCAACCCTAGTGGCCAATACTGTACAATTGAGAGAAGATACACAAACCATACGGCTCAGGACTGCCCATACAACAAACAGACCGTGAGACAGAACTACCCGCAAGCATACCCACAGCCAGGTAGGTATCAAGGCCAATACAATGCTCAGCCTTATTACTATAGGCCTCCTCATAACTACCCATACCAGGCTCAACAGAGACCTCAACCTATCTTAGCTCAGCAGCCACCCCCACCAGCGAATGTCATCTCAGTCAAATACGCTGCTGCAGAAGAGAACCTAAGTAGAGCCTTAGTGCCTTCTTCACCTTTGATCACAGAGGGTGACCCGAATTCGAACAGTTTTGACTCTACGCATGTAGATAGTCCACCCGCATATTACACAGAGTCACCAGAACACGTAGAAACATATCATTATGATAGTCCACCAGTGGAACCTAGTTGGGAGCCAGACTATGCTAATGTGATGTACACAAACCCAAATCCACGGCCCCAATTAAGACAACCAAGACCACAGGGCCCTAGAGGACCATGCTTTAGGTGCCAAGGAGATCATTTCATAAAGGACTATCCACATCCCCCGATAGCAGGACAATCAGAGTACTATAACATCCAAGGCTTTTGTGCTGATTGTGGCAAAGAGCACATAATCAAAGATTGTCCTAAAAATCCAGTTAACGCTTCAAATGTGACACCGATCAACGTGATAGGTATTGTAAATAACGCAGATGGATCCAACCCTACATACGTGCCTATCCAAGCTATAACAAGAGCCCAGGCGCTCTTACAGAACCAACAGCTTAATCAGGAGAAAGTAGCTGGAAGTAGTGAAGTTGCAGAATCTAGCAGTAAAAAGACAAAATCTTGGAAAGATTCTAGAGAAAGAATTAAGAGAAAATGGAGTAAAAAGATAACTGAGTTGGAAGGAAGTTTGAAGGAATCTAGAGCCAAAATCCTAGAATTGACTTCACAGGACTTGAATTAAGAGAATCCAGCTCATAAATCAAGATCCGTTTTAGCGGAACCCATACCAGAAAATCTAGACATGATGTTTCGTGCATATCAAGCTAGATTAAAAGAGGGACCTCAGGTAGGTGAAATGAGCAAAAACTACCCTCGAGCTGATCTAGAAATTGAGAGAACTAAACTTTGCATGAAGATGGTAGAATTAGCACAAGCTTTGTTCGAAGCCTCTAGATATCTTAATTGGAATAACATGGCAAAACCGGAATTGCATTTTCAAGGACTAATGGAGAGGCTAGAATATTTGATTGAAAGCAAAGAGAAAAAGGATCAGCCTAGGAACCCTATTGTCCCAGAGACACAGGAAAGGAATGCACCATCCCTGTCTCAAGTACCCAATACAGAAACTCAAGACAATTTGTCTTCCATACATAAATATTCACATGAATTTTTGAGAGAAATACAAGAAGAGAAGTGGAGAAAGGAACAAGGAACCCATCCTCCTATTCAAGAAATAGATGACTTGCAGGAACAATTTCCCCAAGACATTCCCTCTATTTACGATGAGGTAGAGGAGGAACAACAGAGTGAACACACAGGCTTTGAATCTAATTCTTTACAAGAATTACCTCAGTTCTTAGGACCTTGGGAAGCAAAGTCTATTAGTATGAGAGCACCCACGATAATAGTGAGGAATGAAGAATCAGTAATCCCTAGAAACACGGAAGTGATCAAGAACACTAAAGTACAGTGTAACCTTACTCTGGAGGAGTTATTAAAGGTAAAACCAGAATTGTGGAAACATGTAGCAAATCAATTCCCCGAGCTTGCTACTACTCCCTCACAAATAGGATCACGAAATAAGGTACCAGAAATACCCGTAGAAAAGATTGGAGATGTAAGCGAAGGAGAGGAAGGTAACACTTATCTTCTGATAACCCATCAGGGCTACACCACGAAAGCCATCTTAGATTCAGGAGCCGGAGTAGCCATAGCTACCACCGCCTTATGGAAACGTTGGGGTAAGCCAGCATTAAGACCCACCAGGATGAAGCTACAAACGGCTGATGGACACATAGAAAAACCATTAGGCTTACTAGAAGGCATATCTCTCACCACTTGTGGTGTAGAATTTGAGCATACCTTTGCCATTTGTGACTTTGCAAAAAACCATGCTTATGAGATGATATTGGGACGACCATTCATGCGTCAGTTGCAAATTGTACAAGATTGGGGAACTAATTCTTTGTACTTGCAACATTTAGGAGTGACTACCAAAGTCAATCTTAAAGACTATTCACATCGAGATGTACCCCCAATACAATGGAATACCATCCATAAGACACCAGTAGAAACGGAATCCGTGCACTCATTAGAATCAGACCCTTCTTGGTTGCATGAGGATACCCATTTATGGATGTGTAAAGTAGCAAAACAGGAAGAAGAAAGGTTAGAAGCCAGGACCTTAGGTGCAGAACAACATCCACGAAACCTTCAAGATCCAGCCTACGCACCTGTAGTATTCCCAAACGAAGAGTTTGAACCCCATGGTTGGGCAGAAATCCTAGCAACCATGGACGTAGCCATCAATGAAGAACAATGGACACCCCACTGTGACGAGGATGGCTATGACATTTCAGTTTTCACGATAGAGCCAATCACGAGCGATGCAATTTTAGAAGAGTGTGAACCTAACACTGATGCATTTGAGGATGCAAGCGATTTTGATTTAGAATCAATTATCATGGATTCTCCCTTTGCATCAGAGGAAGAATATTTTTTCGAGGTAGAGACTCACACTCAGAGACACGAGGAAATTACGAATGAGGTGAGGTTAGCCACGGAAGTGACTAACAAGAGTGAAGGCAAGAAAAGAAAGAAGAAAGCCACCATGTCAGAAAAAGAAGAATCTTTGTTTGAAGTACCCGAGAATTTCAAGAAATATGAAATCGAAGATAGAAGAATCATGGTACGAATGCCTAATAGAAAAGCGAATGACGGACAAGTATATGATAACCGAGAGAAAACTAAGAAAATAATAGTTGCTATCAAAGGAGAAGAAGAAAAATGTACATACATAGGGCATGATTTGACAACTAAAGAAGAAGAAGAGCTAGTTGCCCTATTGCGCGAATATAGAGATGTGTTCGCTTGGAGTTATAAAGATTTGAAAGGAGTAGATCCAGATATATGTTCTCATAGAATCCCTATGACTCCAGATGCAAAACCGACAAAACAGAAACCGTACACGTATAATGATAACTACGCTGTGAAGATTAAAGAGGAGATAGATCGCTTGATAGAAGCAGGATTCATTTACGAAATTGAGCATACCGAATGGGTATCCCCCATTGTGGTTGTGCCCAAGAAGAATGGAAAATTGCGTGTGTGTATTAACCTTAAAAAAGTTAATGCCGCCACGATTAGAGACAATTATCCTCTTCCTATCACGGAACATCTATTGGAAAGAGTTGCGGGCAAGGAAGTTTACAGCTTTCTTGATGGATTCTCAGGCTATAATCAAGTAGCCATTGCTCCAGAGGACCAACACAAGACGGCATTTGCCACTGAATGGGGCATATTTGCATTTCGTGTGATGCCATTTGGCTTAACAAATGCACCCGCCACTTTCCAGCGACTCATGTGTCATGTTTTTAAGGAATTCTTACGCAAGAGTTTGGAAGTTTATGTCGATGACTTATGTGCACATTCAAATATTAGACAGACGCATATCCCAGAGTTAAGACAAATATTTGACAAATGTCGAGAATATCAGGTTTGTTTGAACCCAGAAAAATGTGTTTTCATGGTCAGACAAGGCAAAATTCTAGGACACATTGTGTCAAAAAATGGAATCTCTACGGATGAAGAAAAGGTGAAGGTAATTGCAGAATTACCTAGACCAACTAATGTGAAAGAGGTACAGGCATTTATGGGCCATTGCGGATATTATAGGAGATTCATACACATGTATGCAATCATATCCAAGCCTTTGTACTCTCTTTTAACCAACTTTGAATGGACAGATGAATGTGAAAATTCATTCAATGAACTTAAACGACGCTTGTGCTCAACACCTATATTGACTACCCCAGATTGGAGTAAGCCATTCCATGTACATGTGGATGCATCCAATTATGCCATAGGATGTGTGTTAGCACAACCCACAAATGAAGGTAACATAGATCTCCCCATAGCTTACGCGAGCAGACAATTGAACGCAGAAGAAAGAAATTACACCACGATGGAACGAGAAGGATTAGGGATGATCTACGCAGTAAAGAAGTTTAGGCACTACTTGTTGGCCAACAAATTCAAGTTCTTTACAGATCATCAAGCCCTATTGTACTTAGTCAACAAGCCTTGTAACACCGGACCACTGATACGTTGGTTTCTATTACTCATGGAATATGATTTTGAAGTAGTAGTCAGGAAAGGAAAGACACATCTTAGAGCTGACCACCTTTCAAGATTAACCTCAGGAGAAGCTCCTCAAGGAGTAACGGATGATCTACCAGATGCATATTTGTTCAATCTTGAGATAGCACCAGAATGGGCTAAGCCTATAGTCCCTATCCTCACATATGGACCCAAGACTTCAAGGATAAAGATCAAAGAGGGAGAGATTACCAAGTCTCAGAGATACCAAATAATAGCAGGAAGCATATATAAACAGGATAATCAAGAGATTCTTGCTTGTTGTGTGGATGAATCAGAACATGTGAATTGGTTGCAATTAGCACATGTAGGTGCACTAAAGCAACATCATTCAAAACATCGAACATTACAGACTCTGCATAAACTAGGAGTATATTGGCCTTCGATGGAAGCAGATGTCTACAAGTTGTGTAAGGAATGCAATGTTTGTTGTGAAAGACCACCAGTAGAGCATGCTACATTATATCACGTGTCTCTCACACCAGACTGGAGTGAACAATTAGTGACATACTTGAGGACGAAGACATTCCCTCAAGGCATGACCTTAGCTCGACAACGCAGTCTAGAGCAGGAAGCTCACGACTATTCACTTATTGGCGATAACCTATACAAAAGAGGACGAGATGGATATCTACGACAATGTGTTCATGAGAGCGATTATCTGAGCATACTAGAGACTGCACACCAAGGTGTTGCAAGAGGTCATTTTGGACCCGATAGGATAATCAAAGCCATCCTCTTTGCAGGATTATGGTGGCCCACTCTTCACATGGATGCTCATACCTATGTAAAGAGATGTGATGTGTGCCAAAGAACTCAGTTTCCTACTCGCAGAGATGAAATGCCATTGAAACCCATGATGGGCGGACGTGCATTTTCTAAGTGGGGTATAGACTTTGTAGGACCCATTAACCCCCCTGCAAAAGGTACACATGCTGAATACATTATTGTTGCCACAGATTATCTGACGAAATGGGTAGAGGCAAAAGCCACGAAAAAGAATGATGCACACACAACTGCAAAATTCTTATTTGAAAATGTCTTTACAAGATATGGATTGCCTATAGAGTTAGTGAGCGATCGAGGCACTCACTTTCTAAACCAAGTCATTGAATATTTGTTACAGGATTTTATGGTGATTCACAAGAAATCTGCACCATGTCATCCTCAGGCCAATGGTCAGGCTGAAAGCACTAATAAGATCCTTTGTAACGTACTGACGAAACTCGTGAACAACAAACGTTCAGATTGGGACAAACAGTTACACCACGCTGTTTAGGCATATCGAGTGGCCTACAAGACCGTACTCAATGCAACTCCCTTTCAGATGGTTTTTGGTCAGAATGATGTGCTTCCTTTGGACTTCTTGATACCGACCCTTAAGGTTGCACAAGAACATCAGTGGACCGGCCATGAATTATCAGCGAGGATAATGGACTTGGAACGATTAGGAGAAACCAGGCTAAAGGCAGCAGCATGAATATATGCAGCGAAGAAGCGACAGAAAGCATATTTTGATGCACATGTGAAAGATAAAGGCTTAAAAGAAGGAGATTTAGTTCTAGTATATACGCTGAAACAACACGCACGTAAGTTAGAAAAGCGAGGTTATGGACCTATGATCATTAACAGACTCTCAACAAGTGGAGCAGTACAGTTAGCCACTTTAGAAGGAGATATAATGCATAATTACATTAGTGGCTGTAGAGTCAAGCTATATTAGGAACCTCTTACTGAGGATATGCTTAGACGACTCACGTTGGCAAAGAAGCGTAAGGAGGAAGAAAATAGAATACGAGCGGAAGCTCAGGCAGAAGCAATAGAACACATTAAATGCATGAAGTTAAGA
Organism: Ceratopteris richardii; assembly: GCA_020310875.1. Lineage (NCBI taxonomy): Eukaryota > Viridiplantae > Streptophyta > Polypodiopsida > Polypodiales > Pteridaceae > Ceratopteris > Ceratopteris richardii. The sequence continues at coordinate 184,677,061 of CM035418.1, read as the reverse complement.
AGACAAGGACTAGGGAGAGAACATTATAACCATCTGGAAACTACACCTAGATACCCCATGGCCATGTGTCAAGTAAAGTCAACCACTCATCCTAGTATAGTGGACAGGAGACCATTCATTACAGTCAGGCTAGAGCACGACAACCCTTGCCAAGAGCTCATGGCTTTAATTGACTCCGGTGCTGCGACTAGTGCTATTAGATGGTCCCACTATAAGGATTCAGGCATAGAAATGCGGCCAATTGAGGCATACCTCGTAGGGCTAGGAGGCATGGAAACCCCTTGCATGGGTGAGGTGGACCTTCCTATCCTCATTAAGGATGTGACCATGACAGCAAAGCTACTAGTGTGCCATGATGACGACCTGATAGAACCCCTAATCCTTGGCCAAGATTGGCTATAGGATCACTCAGTGGACCTAAATCTTAGACAAGGCTCCTTACAGATTGGAACCTTAGAGCAGAAGCGAGTGATACCGCTTGACTTCCCTAATTGCATTCCGCTTGAGGTTTGTAACCCTAGACCCTATGAAACGCATGTGACGGAAGATCGGAAGATCTTGGGTCAGACCAATCACGTCACGTCTACACCAACCTACTCGGGCTTGGCTAGGGACAATTGTCAATCAGAAGGACGACAGGAGATCTTCCCTGGGGCTTCCTGCAAACTAGAAGGGGCAGCTACCCAACCGCTAGGGCAGATGAACACAATCAGCGGTCAGGTGGGTTTCATCAGCGGCCGAATGAGCACAACACCCTACGGTGCTCATCCTTCCAAACTTGCTGCGGACTGTCCTAGATTAAAGATAAATAACGAATCACTTCCTAATGGGTAGGTCACGCAAGTGTTGGATCTCCCTTCTTTTCCAAAGCAGAGCGTCCATTGGACCTCTCAAACCCAACCTCGAAAGAGTCAACCACAACAGAGGAACCCAGACCGACGACACCACCAGACAAGGCAAGGAAAGCAGCAGTATCAACATCACAGAACAAGTGGCACGAAACAAATATGGGTGCCAAAAGGACAGCAACCACAGGCTATAGGCAACACTGCAGACGAGAGCAGGACAAAGTTTCAACAGAAGTAGAGTCAGCATCCAAAGTCCCCTCGATCTTCTTACCCAAGTACAAATACTCGGCAGATTTGGATCGCCAAGAAGTATCTTATCAATCGACCCACACCCATGCAGATTTGGGTACCCAAGTAATGTATTATAGCCCAACCCTCAAGCCATGTAATATATACCCCTCGGAAATCTTTCCATCCTTCAATACCACCAAACCCGATACCACTTTTTGTCCCTCAGCAGAAACATACCACCCACTCCCAGACTCTTAGGAAATGGATACCGAAACGTATCCAGACATCTTCTTGTACCATTGTATCTAACAATTCTCCCACCCCACTTAAACTCCACCCTTGTAATAATTCACCCTCAACCAAACCTTGTATAAATTCACACACCATAACCCCACATCATGCATAATAACAGCTCATCAAGAAATGTATGCACAATCTGACCATGTAGGCGTCTAGAGACCTGCATTAGTTGTGCAAACAATCATTGCATCAACCACTTCACGACACTTGGCTACACGGGTTACACATCGGTTATGGAAAGGGATTGCGGTCTCACCTTATTGGGATCATAATTAATTTCCATGCTAATGTGTTAATCTTTTGTAGTAGATCTTTTCCATTAGCTCATCAGTCATCATGCAAACCGAAGCAGGACCATCAGAAGCTGGCCCCAGTGCACCGATGGCCACTATTGGAGAATTACTAGCGGAATCTTATCCGACGATGCAACCACCAGAGTCTCAAGGTTTTCCAGGACCCATGCCAATCGATGATCCTCCTAGAGGATATACTGAGAAGATTCATCGTAATTCTCATTGGTTTCAAGGCCTAGCAAGACCATTGGCAGACGCTGATTTCATATTTGAGGCCAATTTGGCATTTGATCTTCGCACATGGACCAAGTACCAGTTCTTGTCAAGAGAATTTGAAGGACTACAGAATACATAAGATCTAACGCACGTTTGGGCACGAGCGGGATTCACAGAGTATTTTAGCGACCCTCTGCCTAAACCCGATTTTTACAGATGTTTTTACTTGGTAACCACCTTAACAGCTTCAGAGAACAAGGATCTACCCGGCACATTCATGTTACCATCCTTGGTCAATGATCCTCCATTTAGAAGGTTTTATTTGTCTAAAGATTTAATTCGCGCAGCTCTGAAAATACATGGAACACACACTCCGACGGAGAGAGAACGACTAGTCCCAGAGCAGATGAAACGTGGTGACGTAACTAAGTGGGAGGATATTTCTGCTATAACACCTGAGCTCTCCAAGCCATTACGGATATGCATGCAGCACTTTGCTTTCCCAGCTCAGGATCGTTTTACCATGCCTCACAAGAGAATCTGGTTTGGATTGTACTTAGCATGTACTGGACCTCAAACTGTTGATCTAGCCAGCTGGATAATTGATCAGCTCTATTTGGCACAACATAGGTGGGAGCGAAAGAAGGTAATCAATGGATGCTGCGCCCTCACCAGGATCATATATATGTGCTTGGCGTATGACTTACCAATTGAGCGTGCCATGACCAGTGAGGAACTGAAAGCATTTAAAGGCACCACTAGGAAGGCTAGAAAGTCTAGCAAAGGTAGAGCCGGAAAGCGGATGAGAGGTACTATCCCGTGCCTACAAGTCCCAAAATCACCCTCTCCACAACCATCTCCAGAGCAGTCACCAACAGCAGCCACTCCCACGGTACCACCAATTCGTATACGGTTATCAAGACCAGTTACGCCGGAGGGCACCGCCAGTACTGTTGCACCCCAAGCAGCCACAACCACAAAACCTATCACCACAGCAGCTGAAATTCCCACCACTATTGGTGCGGAAGCTTTCTCTTTTCCAATACCCCATTTAGAAGCAGGACAAGCAGAGCCACTGGACCAAACTTTTGATTTTGAGATGCTCGATGCATTCTCCAATGAGTTCCAGTTTTCAGAAGGACAATTGTTTTCTCAAAATTTTGAAAGGCCTAGCTACCCTACCACACCCAGGGATCAGCCACAAGGACAGGTCGTGTCCAGCTCTGATGACGAAAGAACAGCAACCGATGACGACGAAGGAGACGACGAAGCTAGCCAGGGAACACAGGAATCCCAAGAGCATGAACAGACAGATGGCCAAGGCCAACAAACAGACACACATGGTGATACAAGTACCCATGAAGATGAAACTTACGAGGCAGCAGCTTACACACTAGCTATCAAGAAGTTGTATAGAACTATGGAAAAAGTTTGGGCACGTAAAAAGCTGACAAAGGAAGAGAGTCAAACAATAATAGAACAAGAACTTGTCACAGGCGGATTCGAAGACGCATACATCAAAGGATTCAGGGAGTTAGTCAAATCAGTAGGCTCCAACGAAGCCCTCAGGTACTTGCAACGAAAACCACTACCACAGTTTGACCCCCGCAGAGTACGACTACTTTCAAAGCCCGGCGAATACATTCGTGTACCAACAGGAGCACAGTCTTCTGAACAAGCCAGGGAGGCACGCCTCGTCCCCGAAAGTTCGTTGGCTGTAGAAACCATCTTTGTAGATTCCCCACCCCGCGCTACAGCTGTACAAACCTCAGTAGTCACTGAAGTACCGACCACCCCAACCGCTCCTCTCTCACCGCCCGTCCATCCAGCCTCCCCTCTTCACCCTCCTTCCCCCAGACCAACATCTTCATTCGCTGGTGGTGTTGCAGAAATTGTCTTTACGACCACTCACCCCACGATTCCCGCACCCATTAGCCCTAGTCTACCCCCTCCCACACCCACCTTTCTATCCAACCCATTCCTTCATCAATCTCTTCCACCTTTCCCCACAACTCCAAGACCCCTTTTCCCATTCCCACCGCCATTAACCTTCTCCCCCGTCTCACCTCCCCGACCCACTGTAACCCCTCTTTTCCCTTTCTACCAAGCTGCTCCAGCCAGCCCCCCTATAAATTACCCCTCAACCTTTGTAAATCCCGTATTTACACCAGCACGAGCACCCACGATCACACCCATATTCACGGTCACCGCACTAGATACGTCCACTGACATGGACATCTCACCACCCACTGCACCATCACTCACTTCACTCACGGCACAAACATTTTTAGGCACATCACAATTTTCAACAATCACTACATCATCCACCTTCCCACCCCCATTCCCCATTCCCGTTGCATCTACACCAACTGCATCTTCATTTAGCACCCCATTAATACTATCACCCACTGTAGATAATGCATTCCGACAGATGTTCATGTGTATGACGCAAGTAAGAGATGAGTTCACATCTCTTGGTGATAATTATCAGCAGCTGCAGAGGACAACCAATGACTTACAGTCGCAGCTTAATTTATTGTCTATTGAGAATGCCTCTCTGAACACCCGATACCAGGAATTACGCGAGGCCTATCATAAATTAGAACTAGAAAGCGAAGAAAAAACCAAGGAAGCAACTGCTGACCTGGATAACTTATTAAGAGCCCAGACAGTCCGCAATGCAACGCTAACACAAAACATGGGCTTACTACGAAGACACCTAGCAGCCGCCAAGGAAGAAAATCAGCGCTTACAGGATCAGAACCGAGAAAACTTAGAAGCAGCGCTCGACCACCCAGACCAACCACTCAGTCCTAGCAGGTTCAAAGCCATTCCTTCAGACTCGATGAGGATGCTGCTAGACGATCATGTAAGATTACTAGATGAATACGACCGCATGAACGAGGAGTTACAGAAACTCAAAGAAGATCACAAATTACTCCAGTTACGAGAACCGGCACACCAAGACATACCAGCACCTGTGGACCCCTCTCTTGACCTCCTAGAGGAACTCAACTCATTACGGGCCCAGGTATCGAACCTTGAATCAAGGATTGCAGTATATGAAGCACCACCAAGGCCAGATTCCCCACCTGAGCTACCAGCTGAGGAAGAAACTGTCACCATCCCGGTGGAGGAAACGTTTGAAGAAGCGTACGAGCCACGACCCATCCCAGGTGGACGTGTCACGGCCGAGGGCCAGATGACTTACGAACTCCAGACCCCCGCGTGGATGAAGACTATTGAGGAACTTGGAACAACGCACTCAGTGAGAGTAGAGGCACAATTACATGCCATGGCGATGATAGAAAAAAGAATATTACAGTCTCCATTCTTTGCTCATTTGGCCCCACGACGATACATATCTGGGCATGAGCTACAGTATAAACCGTATTTCATGTTAATGGCCGAATACCAGTTAGCCATTAAGAAAGAGACAGGTAAGAAACCATCGCATGCAACTCAATTCGAGGCGGATGATTTGCCACTAGATGCACAACAAGGAAGGATCTATCAACCAGAGTGGCGAAAAGATTTACTACAGCAGTATCCAGAGATGATGAGTACATGGGTAAAGGCACCTTTGCATTTGAAGTATAACCCGTGCTGGGGACCAGTGCCACGACGCCGCTCCTGGACTGCCTTTGCTATTAAGGTACAAAACAATAAGCAGTGCCAAGACTGGTTGAATTACCCCTATTTTAAGCCACCCATTGAGTTACCAACTGTAGGCTACATGATGGCTACAATTCGCCACTGGCTCCCTAGACTAAAGCATATGGATGATATAGCGGCGCATATGACTGTCAAAATCTTTGACATGATGCAAATGATTTTTAAAGTCTTCCGACGCGTCAAGGCACCACATGTCAACACCTCGGGCTTTGAGCATGGCAATTTTGAACTAGTATATGATATGAGTACAACGCCATCGCTACGGGTGTGTTATGCCTGGCATTGCAGAATAAAATATCTACCAGCGTGCTACAAGCACACGTTCGAAGAGATGTTCACAACCGGCTTCTGAGAATACCATTCAGAGGTATTCATAAGCAGGCCTACACATTTATTACAATTATTTGCCTGTGAACGAATGGTTTGTTCCACACACTATCAGCTCCCGCCACCGGAAGAACCGCAACCAATCGACTGGGAGAAACTCGAGGCAGATCTGGCCCGAGGCATTCGTATCTCCGAGCACACCCTCGCTCAAGACCTCCTACAGAACTATATCCGGCAGACCTCACAGCAAGGTTCTGTCAGGGACGACAAAAGTGAGAGGGAGGGGGGTGTTGGAAGCAGCCAGAGGCACAGACGACACGGAAGCATGTAACGACAGAGCAGTGAGCCAGTCGAATCGTTTTTCAAAGAATCATGTTCTAAAAATACTTTTCAAAACCTCCAACAGTGATTTTTATCACTATTGTAACATATGTAACATAGAAAACCCCATTTGTAATCCATAGCTCCATTTTGTGCAAGCCGAGGAGTCCTCGAGCTTGAGGAGCTTAGGTAGAACAAGCGTATCAATTTTTGTTATTTTTAGACATCGTTTACCCTTCCAAATAGCATCTAGGACCTAATTTTTAACTATGCCGGTCACTAGATGTGAAAACGGTCAAAACTAGTCTAGAAACTATAAAAAGAGCTAGAGAGCTCATTTTTGAAGTTGGTTAGTGTTAGCTTGTTGGAGTTTAGAGTTCTTTTGAGCTTGTAATAGTGTTCTTGAGTAATAGAGTTGATTTCTCACCTTCCATTGTGTCTTGCTTGTCTCTTCGTAGTGTGTGTGTATGTGTGTGTGCATTTCTATGCTTCTCACCTTCACTCTCACTTCATCTCACATTCACGATCTTCATATCACTCCTATCTCTTCCGCGGATTGACATTAAGGAGGTGGAGCTTCTTAACGTGGTTCTCACCATTGTGCTAGAGCAACAGTGTGTTCTGTGTCTTTGTTGCTCTCTACGCATGCCATGGAAGCTCTAGCTAACATAGCAACCTTCCGTGTGGGTCTCACTCCAGATGTGAGTGAGTACTTGCGTGCTTGGGGATTGTTGGCCTTCGCTGAACTGACTTGGCATTCAGTGGAGTGTCACCCCTTTCATGCACAGATCATTTGTGCCATCGCTGCCACACCTCTTGCAGAGTAGTGTTGGCCTATCACGTGTTTAAACCTCCGTAACGTCGTTACTCTCAACACCGTTGCTGAGGGATTCCGTCTCCCTCAGGAAGGGTTGGAGAATGGACCACTCCTTCCTCTCACCACCATGAAAGAATTATTTCCCCGACACTCATCCAATGAGTTTGCCATCCTTTGCCACCGTGAACCAGAGCGTACCGCTCTACAATTCCTTGTCACCACATTAAACCTGCAAAAATGCACATACGGTATTTCTGGATCTTTTTATTCCATGATAGATATTGCCTCCCGTGAGTCCGTCAATTTCACCTCTTTTTCTTTAGGCGCATTCACTGTGAATGTGTAGCGTTTACAAAACATTTAGCCAAGCATGACATTCCTTGCACTCATTTACCCCATCTCTTTACCTTTCTCCTTCCGGTGATACAAGCCGCGCAACCCCCACCCAATACTATTCTGTTGCATGAAGAATCTACACGGATGGTCGAAGACGACGATGATGAAGACTTGCTTCAATTTTTTCACTGCAATTATCTCAACTTGATTATGATTAGACTCTCAAATCTTGACCATAGATGCATTAACTATGCACTTATACATCTACAAAAGGATTTCTAAAATGATCAAGCATAGAAGGAGAAATGGAGAAAAGATCGGCGCGCAATTCTCAGAAAACTTCTTCTATTCAATTCATCTTACATCTGATGGATGATACTCATTCAACTTATGATCTACTCCTCTCTATTACATCGATTCTTTATCTATCATATATATCACGACTATATACAATTTTATATATACATATGAGTGTGGATTCGCCATTACTTCAAGTATTTGTGAAGTATTTTACAAAGCTAATATACATGTGTATATAGACCATCTCTTTCTCAACCTCTACTTCACTTCATGCTCTTAGGCTTCAATCTTTTCTTCAAGTCTTCTCTCCAAAGCTTCATATAATCATGAATTGTTGATTGTCTTGCTCCAACAACTAGTTTGACCTGACATCGTGTTGTTCGTTTGTTGATGGGATCCAAATGGGTTTTGCGAGGTGGTTGCCTATTCTCCAGGAGGGAATATAGGCAACCCCATGTATTTTAGCAGCGACCTATTGACTTTGTCTACCGGCCAATATCTCCTTTGGTTGAGTCTAGGTACCTGACTCTATAAGCATCTTCTAGATCATTGAGCTCATATATAAATACTGGGTTTATCCCTTCTCCCGTGTATGTGAGTCAGTTCGTAAAAGTAGATCTGATCCATGAATCAAATACATATCCACCAAGTAATCATCTTGTGGTATTAGGTCCACTCGCAAGACTTAAGCCACTATGAACTTTCCCCTTGAGGCAGTCATAGTGTCTCCAATGTTAGGTCTTCCTGAAGTTCCTTGCCCTTCTAGTTCCCCTCTGGCATTGATCTGATCTTGATTGGGCTAATCCTCAGCAACGGCACCAAAAACATGTGTACCTAAGTCATAAAGCCTTAGGGACTTGTGTCAACTAAGATGGTACCTCAATCGCCCCACAAGTGCATATAGTGGTGGATTAATACACATTTAGTTATCAATCATAGAGATTAGACGTATCAAGTGTATGAAGAGATGTGCACACATGATGGTAAGTGAAATGCCTATGCTACAATGCATGTGAGTTATCTTAGCTACCTCTCCAAGTCACTAAGTCTCTGAAAATGCACGTTGCGATACCTATTACAATAGTTAGCACAAATGCAAACTTTTCTCTCAGCTCCAAACCCCAAATATGGTCAATAGTGGGTTCATTTTGAAGTTGTCGATGAGGAGCATCTAATGCTAGTACTCTCAAAAAATTTCACAAACATGCTTCAAGTTATGAGTGAAATAGTGGATGGTGGGAAACACCAACACTCGCTCAACAAATCCTCAAGCTTCACACACACACACTACAATTGATTAAACATGAAGGGGAGGGATAGGCAACATTCCTACACACACATTTCAAGCATAAAAAACACACACAAGCTTTTGGAGAAGAAGATAATTAGCTGGAAAGAGGCAAATTCAAAAATGAGCTTTAGTTCTCACAATGGTGAAAAGTCCTTTACAAGAGTCACCAAGTGACTTATATACATGTGCCCTAAAATTGGTCATTTCACACAAGAGATTGGCACTTTTATTGAAAAACACTAAATTCCTACTATGTTACAAGGATTATGATACAATATTTGGGATTCATGCATCTAGAGGACTCCTCTAGTGCATCTACATGGCTTCATGAGGTATTTCATGGAAACTTGAAGAAAATTTATGCCCATAATTTGAAAATTTTTGGAGGTCCCTTTTTGTGCTCCTTTTCTCTGTAACACATGTCCTAAGCATTCAAGTGTGATCAAGGGACAAGAAACTTGAGGTTGTAAGAATTCTTAACCCCCTCAATCAATTCTTAGAAACGAGGTTGTACTCGAGAAATTTTGGACAGATCTGTCGAAAAATTTAAGTTACGGTGGTTCGGTCCATATCGGATTGCTGAACAAGTGGGACCCGCAACTTTTCGATTGGCAACTTTAACAGGTGTCCTTCTTCCAAAAGTGATTAATGGCTCAAACTCCACCCCTATCACCCGCCGTTTACTAACTCATGAGGTGTAATCGGTATTTTTTTCTCTTTTTCGTTGGTCACTTGATTTTCTTTTCTACCCCTTGTGTTTCAGTTGACCAACTACCGTAATCCTTCCATTTTGCTGATTTAATCATGATTAATAGCCGCCTCTGTGTCGTTGTTTCTGTTAATGCATGCATGTCACCATTATGTAAGTTCGTTTCCAATACTGCGTTATGATTCAAGTTCTTGCCACCCGATTTTTCCCGTGCTCGTACTTAGTCTTGTGTCTTTCACTGATAGTCGCTATTGTGTTTTTGTGCGCTCATGCACTGTGTGTGTTCTGTGTCTTTGTTGCTCTCTATGCATGCCATGGAAGCTCCAGCTAACATAGCAACCTTCCGTGCAGGTCTCACTCCAGATGTGAGTGAGTACTTGCGTGCTTGGGGATTATTGGCCTTCACTGCCTTGGCATTCAGTGGAGTGTCACCCCTTCCATGCGCAGATCATTTGTGCCATCGCCGCCACACCTCCTGTAGAGCAGTGTTGGCCTATCACGTGTTTAAACCCCCGTAACATCGTTACTCTCAACACCGTTGCTGAGGGATTTCGTCTCCCTCAAGAAGGGTTGGAGAATGGACCACTCCTTCCTCTCACCACCATGAAAGAATTGTTTCCCCGGCACTCATCCAATGAGTTTTCCATCCTTTGCCACCGTGAACCGGAGCGTACCGCTCTACAATTCCTTGTCGCCGCATTAAACCTGCAAAAATGCACATACGGTATTTCCCGACCTTTTTACTCCATGATAGATACTGCCTCCTGTGAGCCCGTCAATTTCACCTCTTTTTTCTTTAGGCGCATTCACTGTGAATGTGTAGCGGTTACAAAACAGTTAGCCAAGCATGACATTCCTCGCACTCATTTACCCCATCTCTTTACCTTTCTCCTTCTAGTGATACAAGCTGCGCAACCCCCACCCAATACTATTCTGTTGCATGAAGAATCTACACGGATGGTCGAAGACGACGATGATGAAGACCTGCTTCAATTTTTTCACTGCAAACGCAGACGCGTTAGCCCATCCAAAAGCCAGGTATAGGGTTCCACTGCAAGACAAGAAGCTGAAGTTTTCCATGACACCGCCACCTCCTTACAGGTCGAGTCCATCCCATCTTCTTCTCTCAAGCAGCCGGATCAAGATGCTACCATGGAAGATGTAGCTGAAGTATCATCGCAGGCCGAATCTCATCAATCGGATGCTGAGGCTGTGAAGGAGATTCTGTCTCCCTCAAGAAGGGTTGGAGAATGGACCACTCCTTCCTCTCACCACCATGAAAGAATTGTTTCCCCGGCACTCATCCAATGAGTTTGCCATCCTTTGCCACCGTGAACCGGAGCGTACCGCTCTACAATTCCTTGCTGAAGTATCATCGCGGGCCGAATTTCATCAATCGGATGCTGAGGCTGTGAAGGAGATAGCGGAAGCTACTGGGGGTATGGATTGCCAATCTCATATGTCACCAACCGTTGACGTCCAAGCAGATGGAGTCACGGTCCAAGCAGATGCAGTCACGGTCCAAGCAGATGTAGTCACGCATGTGACTGGAAATGCCGAGCCCGTTACCGAAGCTACTGTGGATGACAAAATGATTGAGACCGTAATAGTTTCGGCATCCACTGCCCTTATCCCTCTTCCTCCGCCAACCACTCTTCCTGAGCCTGTTGCAGTTCTTCCTGGTGCACCCTCCACTGCCATTCACGAAGCATCAACACATCAATTATCTTCTCTCGCTTACTCTCCACCACCCACCCCTCAACTGCTCTCCGCCTCATCATCACAACCCCCTCCTTCTCTTCCTCCCCCAGAAGTGATGTTCACGGAACTAGCATCCATGGGTTAACTTCTCATCCAGTTCTCCCGGCAATTACCCCTCCAGATCAAAATCGCAACTCAGAACATTCAGCAGTAGTTGCAGAGTCAGGTGGACTTGCTCGAAGCCGATATTGCCCCCCTCCAAGAAGAAGTTCTGGCCGCCAAAGTAGAGAGTCATTCATTGCATGATCGAATTCAACAACTTCAACAACCATTAGCGGAAAAGGATAACTTGATTGCTCAGCGAGACATCGAAATCACTGGGCTGAAGCAAGAACTTACCAACAAGACAGATGCCATGATTGCCTTAGGAAATGAGCTTCATAGTACGAGGGATGCCCTCATCATGTTAGAAGAAGCTTCTCAGTCCCTGGCGGCCAATGTGCTTAAAGCAGAAGCTGAGTTACACAATGTTACTGAGCGATTGTTTCAGAGAGATCAAGAGTTCACAGAGGAGATTGCCAAGTATTTACAGTTGAAGCAGGAACTCGAAGGTGTGCAGAAGGAGAGAGAAGCTTATTATAAAGCTATCCAGTATCAAGCTCAGGAGCTGGAAAGATGAGAAAAACAATTGGGCGCTCAGGCTGATAGACTTTCCAGAATTGATGTAGAAATCGTTGAGATGAAGCTGAGAAGAGATGCTGCTATCGCTAATGACTTCTACTTACAGGAAGCCTTTTTGCAGACACAAACAGAATCGCTCATGACTCAAGTCATCGCTGCTAGTTCGGTTCGAACTGATGCACAAGTGATTGAGCCGGATATTTTGAGAGACATGTTAGATTCTCTAAAACAAAAAATTACCCACACTTTTAAATTAGCCAGAACTTTGTATATTCAGGGCATTATTGATGAGCCTTAAACCTGTAATTACATTTTTGGGTTCGAGTCCACTGTGCATGCCAGTGTAAGCCGCCAGATTGGATCTCCATGTAATTCTATTTCTTTTATTATTATTTGCACACACCGAAAAGGCGTGGTGAAAAGATGTAATCTTCTTTGAGTAATGAAAAGGCAAGCACGGTATTCTTCGGCAGAGAAGGGGAATCGCCAGACTGTCTGTCTGGGCGATTGCACTGGAGATGCTGTGTTGCAGATTTGCAGATTTCCGAGTATTGTGTCTGAGTATTAAGTTACAATAATTAATCATTAATTTTTGTAACATTGCGATTAACTTTAACAGTCCTGTGTGACTTCGTAAGTACTTGATACATAGAGTAGACGCATTGCACGGTGATAGTTGTTGAATCGGAAAGTATTTAGTTTTTAACTGAATGATGAATTGGGAAAATTAAAAAGGGCCTCTGTACTAGCAGACCCCTGTCCATCCCAAGAACCCAGACACGAGATTAAAAGCGCTTGACCGAAAGCACTTTTAACACCACAAACAGTGGTCATTTGGCATGTGGGTGCAAAGGTCTCATCAAAATCAATGCCCTTCTCTTGAGCATAACCTTTTGAAAAAATCCTAGCTATATACCTATCAAATGTTTCATCAAGTTTATGCTTCAACTTGATTATGGCCAAAGGGGTGTTGACGATACTCTAGATGAAGCGACGACCTACTCTGATACCGATTGTTGGAGTCTGAGGTGTGCGCAAGCATGTGAACAACACAAGGAAGAAGGAGAAGCCTAGAACACAACACAACACTCAATGGATTACCATGTGAAAGTACAAAGATAAGTGACTTGTTAGGGTTATAGGCATATATACAAGCTAGGGGAAAAAACCTTGTAAAGAGGTAAAAAATTTCCCCGGTGGTCCTAAGTGTATCCACACACATCACTACTAAAATATATCAAAAGGTGATAACTCTGCACAAATTTTCACCAATTTTGATTTGGATGCATGACCCAAATTGATAATTTCAATGTTATCTTCCTAAACATGTATATTGGTGTCTTTGAGAGGGTCATCCATTGGTATACTAATATTATCAGAAAAATTAGTCGAGGCTAGTTCCAAGTAGACAATAGCTATGAGTGGAGCATGTTGGAAATACTAAGCAAATACTTTCGAAATATCCATAACACCCACGGACCATGAATCTTTATTTGCTTCCAAAACATGAGCTTCTTCATCATCATTTAGTCCTTCTAACATATGATGAGGTTCAACTATCATAGGATTTTGATCCTTGGAGAAAAATTGTTTATCATTGAAAGTAACCAAATATTTCTTATGTCCTTTACCAAAAGCCATTGCCGATGAACCCCAATCTTGTTGAACCTTTGCATGCTTTATCCAAGTACGTCCCAAAAGCAAATTACAGTCTGCCTTTCGACCTAGTAATTCAATACCACAAAAGCAATGAGGAAAATAGCATCAATGGAAATAAAGATATACTTAATGATTCCAACAAGTTGGACCCGAGATTTATCAACGATTTGAATCTAAAATGGGATGGGTTGCAAATCAATCCACCCTATTCAATGACATATCAATAAAGTGGAAATATTCACCCCTAAACCACCATGAATTTATACATGAGAAATAGGTTTAGATTTTTACCAAACTATAATGAAAGGAACTACATAATCGACTAATTTATCTTCTATAGTCTTGAGTTGGTTGACGGACACTATCTTTGATGATCAACAAGGGGCAAACCATAAAGCATTCCTCAGAGAAAAGGACATCTTGAAAGGTAGGTACCAAATTTAACAAATCACGTAAAGGTAATTGAATAGTAGGTTTACAAGAGAGCTGCCAAGATTTCGTATGGGTAGCTGGTATAGGGCCGAATGTTGCAATATGTTCTACATTTGATACTCCAAATATTATGCTATCCGTATTTTCCATGATATCTTTCACAACTATGGGATCCTCCATCTGTAACAAATCCTTCAAAAGCTCTTTTGGGCGTGATATAGGGAACTGATATGAGGGTAGTCCTAGTAAGGAAGAATTTTGGAGTGTTGGAACAAAGTGATCCGGCATCTGCTTAGCCCACCCTAAATCTTGAGTATATACACGGTGTTGTTCTTGCATACCAGGATGAAGGGAAGATTCCTGTTGGTGGAACTGTTTACACAAGTGTAATTTTACAAGAGCTACAGGGTCCTAAAAACTGAGAGAAACCATACTAGTCATAGGAGCTTTCAACTTGGCCTCTTGTTTCTATCAATCAGTCTTGAGCTTCTCTATAGTTGGCCTTGACATGCTATAATTCCATACAAAACAAGCACTGTGCACCTTTTCCTTCTAAAAAATTACCTCTATCCTTTCGACTACGCTTAGAAAATCATAATCCATGTACGATACCCTAGCAATTTGAATTACCTGCACGCGATTGAGATGAGGATGCATTCTCTACACTACCCTAAATGTTGTTGACACCCATTGGATAGTTATGTACATATGAAGTAGGTGCTACAGTCCATGATACATCAATTGGGTTTGAACTTACTGGTCACTACCTTATTACATAAGTTGTATATACAATTTTCCATGTTATGATTCATGACATTACATATAACACAATAAACTTGATTCAAGGTGCAATTTGTAGCAATGTGGCTAGCATGTAAGACAATAGTTATGCAATATAACACAGAAGTTAGTAGCAGAGAAGATAACAGATATAGGAGAATCTCAACAATTATCTACTAGCAGCAAGTACAAAGATGATGGCGTTGTCCACCTGTGCGCTCTCAAGGTAGAGCTTAAATGGTGTTCTAGATAACTCTAGATAAGGAGATACAAGGTAGAGGTATGCTGGCTCAATTCGATGTTTCAAGTAGTGCAGAAGTCATATATATATAGGATCATGGGTGGCCTTCCATGGACGGCTATACATGGACGGTAGAGCGTGGGCGGCCACCACCCGCATAATTGCCATACACGGCTTAGGCCGGTTCAACCGACCTAACAAATATAAATGATTTCTGCTCCCGGATGCCCCGGACCCCACAATTGGGGACCCTGATAACTCCCTTTCCTTACAATATCTTACATGGTCCAATATGACCTTCATCCAACATGCAAGTTGGGATTCCCATCAATTGGGTAATGCACACTTGGCTTCTCCTCATAATGGGGGCCTTGCAAAATGTGCATACAATCATGAGGGGTAGACATTGATCATATACTAACACCCCCCTCAATGTTTAGCGATGAAAAATCAAGTAGGTTTCGGTCCTATGCCCATCTGTTGAAGATGCCTATTGAGTTGCTCTCTTCCAAGTGCTTTAGGAATATGTCAGCACAATTTCCCTCTGTTGGGCAATATTCTAGCTCCACAATTTCATCTTCAATTAGCTCACGAATGTAATGGTACTGTACTTCTATGTGCTTGGTGCGACCATGAAATACTGGGTTCTTTGCAATAGCCATACAACTTTGATTATCACACGAGTACAGTTGCCATATTTGATGGAAAGCCTAGATCTGCAAGAATTGTCCTTAACTAGACTGCCTCACAAGAAGCAAAACAAGCTACTTTGTACTCTGCTTAAGTGGAGGAGAGTGTGAGAGTTGCTTGTTTTCTACTTACCCAAGAAAATATTCCTGAACCACGTGAGAAACAATATCTAGAAACTGATTTTCTAGAATCACAATCTCCAGCCCAATCTGAATCACAATATCCTTGGAGTGTATCACCTCTGGTATAAAAAATACCAAAATCTAAGGTTCCTCCAATGTACCTTAGAATTCCCATTCTAGCATTCCAGTGACTCTCCTTAGGTTTGTTGGAAAACCTGCTTAATACTCCAACAACATAGCAAATGTCTAGTCTAGTGTTGTACAAAAAAATAAGACTTCCAATGAGCTTCCTATACTTCTTAGCATCTACATTAGGCATGTTATCATCCATAGATAGCTTATGATTTACCTCCATAGGTGTGCTAGTTGGCTTGCAGTCCATCATTCCAAATGCCTTGAGAATTTCTTTGGCATATTTTTGTTGTGAGATGAAAATGCCATCCTTCCTTTGCCATACTTCAATTCCCAGACAAAAATGGAGTAGACCTAAGTCTGTCATTTCAAACTCAGTTCCCAAGCTGATCCGAGTTTGATTGATGAGTTCTTGGTGATCTCCTGTACTGATCAAATCATCTACATATACAATGACAACAACTAGCTTGCTATCCCTTTTCGTTACATACAAGTTAGCATTAGAAGTACTTCTTTCAAAACCCATATTTTTGAAAAAATTATCTATCCGTTGGTACCAAGCTCATGGAGCTTGCTTAAGTCCATACAAAGCTTTCGTCAACCTGCAAATTTTATTTTCTGAATTGGGCACCTCAAAACATGGTGGTTGAGATACATATACCTCCTCCTTGAGGTGACCATTCAAAAATGCAGATTTGACATCCATCTAGAAGATAGGCTAGACCTTTTGTGTAGCTATTGCAAGTACCATTCGAATAGTTGTCATACGTGTTGTTGGCGCAAAAGTTTCTTGAACATCAAATCCTTCGATCTGTGAAAAACCCTGTGCAACTAATCTTGCCTTATACTTTTCTAATGTTTCATCTGCTTTATACTTAGCTTTCCAAATCCATTAAGTACCTATTACCTTCTTCTTTGGCGGCAAGTCGATTAGATCCCATGTATCATTTTTGAGTATACTATCATTCTCAGACTGCATTGCTGCTCTCCAACCTGGATCATCAAGGGCTTCTTCAATGGTGCTAGGTTCCTTTATCGAGCCCATGTTAACAATGTGTTCTAAGGCTCTTCTTTGCTCCTCTATTCTCTTTGATCTTCGTAATCCATACGAGGATGATTCTTGTACATCTACATGTGGATTGTGATCATCAAAGAGCTATTGTGCCCATTTTGGTAGTGGCTTACGCTGTGCAGCTACAACTGGTTGGTTTTTTATTGAGGAAATTTCTTCATCAGATG
Organism: Ceratopteris richardii; assembly: GCA_020310875.1. Classification (NCBI taxonomy): domain Eukaryota; kingdom Viridiplantae; phylum Streptophyta; class Polypodiopsida; order Polypodiales; family Pteridaceae; genus Ceratopteris; species Ceratopteris richardii. The sequence continues at coordinate 184,659,720 of CM035418.1, read as the reverse complement.
TTTCCTCTTCCTCAACTTTAACCTGTCTTTTGATAGGCACAAGGTGAGATATTTCTCCGTTTGATGAGATAGTAGATTTACCTTTTTCTTCTACTAAGTGTGGTCATTCATCAAACACCACATCTCAGCTGACAAAAATCTTCCTTGCCTCATGATCCCACAACTTGTATGCTTTAGACTCTTCACTATATCCTAGGAAGACACACTTTTTGCTTTTTGAATCCAACCTTGATCTTGTTGAATCAGGAATATGTGCATAAAAGAAAGAACCAAAAATTCTGAAATGCAAAACTAAAGGCTTTTTACCAGAATATGCTTCTTGAGGAGTCATCCCCTTCAGTGCTTTTGTGTAGCTTCGATTGGGGATGTAGACTGCTGTATTGACTGCTTCTGCTGAGAATGAATCAGGCATGTCTTGAGCCTTTAACATACAACGAGATATTTCAACTACTGTCCTATTCCTGTGCTCAACAACGCCATTTTGTTGAGGTGTATGAGCTGTGGTAAGTTGCCTTTTCACACCATGCTCCTTACAGTAATTATTGAATTCTGTTGACAAGAATTCACCTCCTCTATCTGTTATGAATTTCTTCAGTTTCCTTCCTGATTCATTTTCCAAATACTTATGCCACATTTTAAATTTTTCAAAAGCATCGGCCTTCTCTTGAATGAAATAAACCCACATCTTTCTCCTATAATCATCGACTAACAGCAAAAAGTAGAAAGATCCTCCTAAAGCAGGTGTAGACATTTTACCGCAGAGATCAGCATGTACCAACTCTAGAGGAGCTTGAGATCGATTGTTGGTCTCTCTTGGAAATACATTTCGTTGTTGCTTGCCCATCATACAAGCTTCACAAGGTTCGTGTAACTCTGAAAATGCAGGCAAATGAGCAACCATCCCTGTTCTTTGCATCTCCTTCAAAACTGCAAATCCGAGATGCCCAAATCGTTGGTGCCATAACCTGCTTACATCTTTATCTTCTGTAGCAGTTAAAGCACTTAACTCATACAAGTTATCCCGTCGTATGCCTTTACCTACAACATTACCTAATGAATCCATGATTTCTGCACCACTCTTATTGAAGTGAACTTCGAGTCCACGATCTGTTATTGCAAAAACTGACAACAAATTTCTTTTAAGTGTAGGTACATAGAGAACATCAGATAACTTTTTCTCAACACCTAGTGAAGTGATAAAATAGAAGTGAACTTCGAGTCCACAATCTGTTATTGCAGAAACTCACAACAAATTTCTTTTAAGTATAGGTACATAGAGAACATCATATAACTTTTTCTCAACACCTGGAGAAGTGATAAAATAGATGGTTCCAGTTCCTTCGACTGGACACTTGGAATCATTTCCCACCACTACATTGATGGATTCCCGCAGAGGCACTAGGGAACTATACCAATCCTTTTTACTGGTCATATGACGAGAAGCTCCACTATCTAAAATCCATGGTTCATCAACACGAGCTTGCGCAGATGAGCATACCTCTTCAATAGCTACCCAAAGTTCCAGCTTTGTGTTGTTTGCTGTAACATAATCCTGGTAGGAGATGGTTGAACCACACCCTAAGAGAGAGGATAAGGAAGTAATCCTCAACCATGGCTTTTGGGGCAAGTGGTTAGCCCATCACATTCCTAACCAAGAGGTTGTGAGTTCAATCCCTTACATTGGTATCAGAGCCTAGGAAGTAGGCTTGGGCAAAGTGGAATGACTCAATGGCCTCTAAAAAAGACGCTTGGGCATCCTCCATGTGAAAGGGTAGGAATTGTGGAAGGCGCGCGTCGATTTCAATGATGGACCTTACAATGATTGGGGTGTATCTCCCAATCCGTAGGTCGGATTGAGGCGTGTAATATACCGTTGGAAAGCTCTCGGAACGAACTTTCCAATGAGCTAGCTTGCAATGTGTGAATTCCTTGGGAATCCTTGGATGGAACTTGATTGAGTACATCCTGCCAGTCCCATAGCTGGTCAGGGTACATCCTGCCAGGGTACATCCAGGGTACATCCTACCAGTCCCATAGCTGGTCAGGGTACATTCCCGAGGGAGTTCAAGGGGGGAAGAATGTAACATAATCCTGGTAGGAGATGGTTGAACCACACCCTAAGAGAGATGACTCTCCTCCCAACCATATGCCTGAATATATAGCTGCTTGAACTAATGAGGACCACAAATGTAACTAGAGTCCACAAGTGCATGTGCAATCTCCTCCACTCCTTTCATATCCACCACTAGAGTCTATTAGTGGCTGGAGTGATCTCGACCACTACTTTAGTACCTTCCACTAGAGTCCACTAGTGGTTGTTGTACTGACCTCTTGAGTTAAGTCCACTGGACTCAAGTTAACTCACGTTAACTTGAGTTAGAAGGCTCTAGAGCTCTTTGGGCAAAACTCTCTCCCCATGCTCCCCATGGGAGTTGAACCCAAGACCTCCTCCTTCACAACCATGAGACTTAACCACTAGGCTAAGTGGATTACTTGAATATGACAGCACATGACTTATGCTTGAGTCTACTCTTGAGATCTTTGGTCCTACAGACGAGTGACCAAACGATATCCGATTTCAGATATGTCTGAAGCCATCGGATCCTTAGATCATAGACTTACTTTATTACATTCTTCCCCCCTTGGGAAAGATTTTCGTCCTCAAAAATAAAGCTATATATATAACTGTAGGCAACCCCCGAGCCTCATGTTCTAAAACTGGAAGAACATGGTCATGTTCTAGAACTGGAAGAACATGTCTCATCTCTGTGGTGGCATCCTTGCCCAAATGATTCAAAACACTATCTGGTTTTGTACTTTGATAAACTAGTCAAAGTACAAAATAGTGAATGAATAATAAAGGTGGATCTAAACACATATCCCTGGCTAAGTCACATTTTCTGGATGTGCGATCTAGGCACAAACATGTGAATTAGGTGGATTCAAATTACTAGTCCATTTCTGGGCATGTCTGGTGCATGGACTTAGTAATGAAGGTGAGATTCTTATCCCTTGCAAGAGTTTAAGACAAGACTTTAAGAATTCTTGATTCACTTGAATTTGTTTTGGAGAACTTGAACGGTTTGATTGTCCCATACATCTAACTTTAGAAGCTTATTCAATGGTTTACTTTGATCCAACAGTTACTTGATTTTTTACCCGACTAGAGGACTACTCTGTCCCAATGAGTTGAAAAAATCCTATGTAAACTGTAGGAGAAAGTTTACCATTCCGGTGGAATCAACCATACTAACTTCACCAATTCAAATTCAAAATGAAAATTGTCCAATTTAGGACACTTTTCTCAAAGACTTTTAACTGAAAGTTCTTGGGAATTGTCAATCCAATGAACAATTCCTAACTTCTTTATTCTAGAGTATACTGGACTCTAGGAAGAATGTAACATAATCCTGGTAGGAGATGGTTGAACCACACCCTAAGAGAGAGGATTAGGAAGTAATCCTCAACCATGGCTTTTGGGGCAAGTGGTTAGCCCATCACATTCCTAACCAAGAGGTTGTGAGTTCAATCCCTTACATTTGCAGACTCTTTGTTCTTCCACGATGATTTTATAGTCCCATTCCGTTCATCAGCTTGCTTCTTTCTGCAATCCTTGATGGCATGGCCTTTCTTTTCACAATAGAAGCAACTTCTTGTGAACTTTTTCTTCTTTGGCTTCTTCTTTGATCCATCAGAAGAGCCTTTACCTTTTGCATTTGCTGAGAATGCAACATCACTTGTACTTTGTCGATTCTTCAGCTGCATCTCTTCCTCTAAAAGCATCACACAAAACTCTTCAAATGTAAGAGGAGTTGGTCTTACCTGAGTGTTAAGGGCTGTTACTAATCCATCATACTTTGCTGGAAGAACACGTACACATCTTCGAGCCAGCTCTTCTAGTGTTATAACAACACCAACTGCTGCCAATTGATCTTGAAGATGTTTTATCCGTTTGATAAAATCTTCAGCCTTTTCAGAATCAGAATGCTTTTCATTTGACAACTGATTTTCTAAATTTTGCATCCTAGTGTGGTTCTTGGTCTTATATTGACGAGCCAATATGCCCCAAGCCTCATGTGCTTTAGTAGTATGTTGAACTAAAGTAAGCATAGAATCACTTACACTAGCGACAATCGCACATAATGCATCAGCATTCCGCCTCTTCCAAGCTCGTAGAAGATCTGGATCTGGCTGAATCATCAATCTTGAATTTGCTAGATCTTCAACTGGTATAGGCTCAGGATCCAATCCCATCGGTCCCATGATAGTGTCAAGTAATTCATATGAGTCCAAAATTGAAAAATTTTTGAACTTCCAGAGTGTATAGTTGGTTCCATCTAACTTCCCTTCAGTGAATGCAGGTGGGTGAATTCGAATAGGTGCAACACTAACATTAGCTGAAGCCCCAAGACCAGTGTTCGACGACGAAGCCATCGTGTAATCACTCGAAACTGATATTCTAGTCTGCTAGTAGGCTAAAATAGTGATACTTTCTCAAGCTATTCGAACCTTATGGCTCTGATACCATGTAAGACAATAGTTATGCAATATAACACAGGATTAGAAGCAGAGAAGATAATAGATATAGGAGAATCTCAACAATTTTCTACTAGTAGCAAGTACAAAGATGATGGTGTTGTCCACCCATGTGCTCTCAAGGTAGGGCTTAAATGGTGATCTGGACAACTCTAGATAGGGAGATACAAGGTAGAGGTATGCTGGCTCAATTCGATGTCTCAGGTAGTGCAGAAGTCATATATATATAGGATCATGGGTGGCCTTCCATGGACGGCTATACATGGGCGGTAGAGCATGGGCGGCCACCGCCCGCGTAATTGCCATACACGGCTTAGGCCGGTTCAACCGACCTAACAAATATAAATGATTTTTGACTCCGATAGGGAATATTCCATGGAATATTCCCTTTACCATCGCGCCAGGGGTGCTGCCCCCGGACCCCCACTAGGGGGCGCGTTGGCCCCCTGGGACCCCCCAGCCAGGGGGCCTGTTGGCCCCCTTGGACCCCCCAGCCGGGGCTACTCTCCGCTGCCCCGGACCCCACAATTGGGTACCCTGGTAACTCCCTTTCCTTACAATACCTTACATGGTCCAATATGACCTTCATCCAACATGCAAGTTGGGATTCCCATCAATTGGGTAATGCACACTTGGCTTCTTCTCATAATGGGGGCCTTACAAAATGTGCATACAATCATGAGGGGTAGACATTGATCATATACTAACATAACATTCCTATACTTGGTGTAATACATCTGCCTAAATGCCCCAATCGTTCCCATTAGTGGTATTGTCTGAGGGTTTAGAAGTTCTGATGAATGTTGTAAGAAAGGATTAGCCACTTTTAAATTTCTTTCCAACTGCTCAGTTGCATCAATAATCCGGTCCAACATTCATATCCCATCCAAAGCATAAAGATAAATTTTCTCTTTGAGGATAGGATTAAGACCATCCATAAACCATCCCCTTACTACATTGTTTGAAGGTCATTCTTGTATAGCAATTTGATGTAGAGTAGTTGGAAATAGTGACACATAGTCCATGTATGTAGGTTGTTGGACCATATACTACAATGTGAAGAAACATTATTCTATTTTTTTGTCCTTTTGAAATCTTCATAGAAACACTCTGTGTAACACGTCATACATTGCAAAACAATTTTGCATGAATTCTATTAACTAGCAGACCACCTCTCTGCCCAAGGTAGCTTGAAATACTGGACACTTTCAAGCATCATCATGTCCACCTTTTAAATGGTCATATTGCATCTCAAATGATCTAACATGAACATCAAAATCATCATCCACCTCACCATTGAATCGATTAAACTACATTTCACTATTATGTTGTGCCAGAACTACCATTTGGTGCAAAATTTTCCTATGCAACCTTGCGTTAGTTGTAGATGTTGAAGAAAATTATGCTTCAAATTTCTCCTCTGTCTCGATCGACAAATCTTGTAATTGCTCTACCTAGGGAAAATCCAAAAATACAGGTGGTACTTGAGAATCCCAAGCAACTTTATCCTCCATCTATTCTGATTTTCTCATAGCACACCTACCTTCAACACCTTCTGTTTGTAACTTCGTAGCTTTGAATACTGCTTGTACCTCTCGAAACTATGTGATTATAGGATATGGAATTACTATGTGTTCCACAAGTGATTGTATCTGTTTTGGAATACAGTGTCAGTGGGATGTCTGTCTCGATGGGGCAGAACAAGCGGCTAATTTGGTTGGATCAAGCCCCAGGTTTTTGGGTGTGCATCATGTCGTTCTTGCCTGGCAAGCAGGTTTTGCACGTTGGGCTTCTCTTCCTGGCGAAGGGTGAGACAGGGGGACTCACCATGGGTTGAGAGAGAAAGTTATAAATAATAATAATAAAAAAAAACTTTTGTGTAGAATCATCAACGATGTGGCAGATCAAGGTTGTAGTTATGGAAGATGCATGTGATTGTGAAGTAAAATAGAATGACTTGAAACCGTAGTTGTTGACACAAAGACTAAATCAAATGTATACAATGAGCTAATACATCATGATTGATTGACATAATCGATCAAAATATCACTATACAAAGGTGAATCACTATGTTATGATACAAAGCTAAAAATCGAGCACTCCACTACAGTGCGGATGTAAAATGATAAGCTTTGGTCTTCTTGGCGGCAATGCTAGAAAGATCCTTCTCTTCACTCCAGGTAATGCTTCTCTTCACTTTACTTAAAATCATGAGAATCTGAAAAATTTCATGAAAAAAACAAAAACTCACATTAGTACTTTTGGAAAGAATAAAAGACACTCATTTTGCCTTGATTCTTACTTAAGTTTCCTATTTTTGTTTTTGATTTTTCTTTCAAAACAAATGTATTGTTTCGTAAAACATGAAACAAAGTTCGAGATATTAATATCTAAAGTTGAATATTACTTTGTGACCGTTTTTATATGGTCAAAAACACAACAAATATTAATTTTTCCGATGCAGAGGCTAAAACAAATATTTTCCATGAATTATTTCCTTAGTTAAATTATCCCTTCTCCTTTTATCCCTTCTTCTCCTTGTTATTGCCAAGCGTAAGTCTGCAATCAAAATAAATGTTCTTCCATAGCAAAAACAATTTCGGTTGTAGTATGTAGCTGTTCGTTCGATTGCGAAGATGAATATCCAAAATGCATTAAATATGTTAGGAAGGGAAACATAATCAAATGCCGAATAAAGAGACATTGTGTGATTGATATGTGTATTAACAAGCTTCACAACATTTTCATGTTAGGACTCTCAAGCTTTTGACTACGATGCCATAACTGAACATGTACAAAGAACTAATGTTTTTAATAAACTTCAGCTTTTTATCGTCATTACTCATAGCCATACTACTCTGTCTCTCTCTCAGCATCAACTACACTTCCACACCTCTCTCTCTCTCTCTCTCTCTCTCTCTCTCTCTCTCTCTCTCTCTCTCTCTCTCTCTCCATCCATATCTGCGTGGATTCATCTTCTGCCACTGTCATTACCTCTGCCCATCCTGATCTCGCACCCATCTCTCTCTCTCTCTCTCTCTCTCTCTCTCTCTCTCTCTCTCTCTCTCTCTCTCTCTCTCTCTCTCTCTCTCTCAACCGTGCTATCAGATTTCAACACCTTTCTCAGGTGGCGATCATCAGTGTCAAATCTTGTCAAATCTCTCTCTGAGTATGTATTCTATGCACAAAAACACAGCTGCATGCACAAACGCTCACTTGAGACCCTGTCAATTGTATAGAGAACAGTAAGAGCCACTCTCTCTCATCCTCACTTACCAAAAGCTTCTATAAAGTAACCGAGTGACCATGTCTGACTGGTTGTCACTCAAAGCTCTCTCTCTCTCTCTCTCTCTCTCTCTCTCTCTCTCTCTCTCTCTCTCTCTCTCTCTCTCTCTCTCTCTCTCTCTCTCTCTGCTGCGTTGTATTGGCATCATTCAACGGAGAAGAGCTCTCTGTTGCGAATCAGCCACTCTAGAGGTGTTCCCTGAATGAGACGAGACGTTCATAATCCACTACGCCATTGTCTTGCGATTAGTTGTCGCAAGTATCTCAATGAGCAGTGCCGCCCTGACCCTCTCCTAATAGGACCGATCTTCTTCTGCACGATTCGATCTCTGTTACTGAAGCCCTCTCTCTCGGTCTCGCTCTCTCTCTTATGTCACTTGAGTATAGAATCAAGCAACACTCTCTCTACCTTATCCCTCTCTCTCTACCTTATCCCTCTATCTCTACAACATTTCAGTTCTTCTCTCTCTCTCTCTCTCTCTCTCTCTCTCTCTCTCTAGGAGCAGAATGCATTCAGCTGAACCTCGATTGTATGTAGAACCACCACCATAATTAGCACATGAATCAAAAGCTTTGAATCATTCCAGTGATGGAGGAGTAGGTCATAGTGAATCCCACAGGAACAATCAAAATACAAAGGCACTTCTGGATTGCAGTGGCCTTGAGGCTCATCGGCTTCAAAAAGAATGATGCAGAAAAATCATGCACAAGCAGATGTTGAGCAAGGAAAATCAATGATCAAGACCCTTTCTCTCTGCCTCCCTCTCTCCTTCGTTTCTGCCGCCATCAATCCTTGCTCCACGCGACCTTCATCTGTGTTTATCTCCCTCTCTCTTGTGTGATTCGAAGTCTAAAACACATACAAACAGACAAGAATAGACTCCCTCTCTCTCCTATGCTCTTCACGCGAATCACAATAATGCAAAAAGTTTCTTTCTCTATTTCTCTTTATGAACTTTGAGCAAAAGGGAGGAATACAGAGAGATGAAATGCTCTCTATCTCCTTCTCTTTCTCAAGACAAGCGCCATGGTAATTGCCATGAATAACTCATACATAAAGAACTTTATGAACCAAAGTCTCTATCTCCTTCTCTTTATCAAGACAAGCGCCATGGTAATTGCCATGAATAACTCATACATAAAGATGAATCTAAAGTACTTCACATAGAAGCCACACACCAAATAAGTAATTACGCATAGCCATCGCTCTTTGTTATTCACATAGGGAAATAAAGACATGATCAACATAACTTCTATTGTGCATCCATCAAAAATAATATCGAACTCGTTTTCCTTGTGAAAGATTAGAGAGGAGAGAAAGGATATGATGGAATCTTTCTCTCTCTCTCTCTCTCTCTCTCTCTCTCTCTCTCTCTTTTCAAGTTTTGAGTGGACCAGATGCATCACCAAGCAATAATTCCAACTCAAATCCATGGAATGGGAGATTGCGTGGAAAATTCAATCCAACAAATTCATCAAACACATCCAAGAAAGGTAAAGAAAATCTTTTTGCTAGTAGGAAAAACATCTACATGTTTTGAAGACATTGATGGAGATTCAAGCGGTTCATAAAAGGGTCTTGATGAGGAACTTGGATTGCCCTCTGTGAAGACTCCAGGAGTGAGAGAGGCACATGCAGATGGTACAAGGAGAAGTGACCCAAGACCAAGAAGATCTAGCACGATGCGGAATTCAATACAATGATTGATGTACGATAGTTACATGGCTCGACATTGTGCCTACATGACCAAGGTAATACAATATGCTAAACCTTCTTATTTTGAAGATGCAATTGGAAATGCACATTGGGAGAAATGATGAGGAGATGGTTACACTTTATGGAAATGAAACATGGAAGCTGGTTGCATTGCCAGAAGGAAAGAAACCCATAGGTTGCAAGTGGGTTTACAAGATAAAGCATGCTGATGGTAGCATAATCATGCACAAAGCACGATTGGTAGCAAAAGCATGTGCGAAAACATATGGAATTAATTATGAGGAAACATTAAGCTCTGTAGCTAAAATGTCTACTTTAAGAACACTTGTTGCAGTAGCTACAACAAAAGGATGGAGTTTGCATCAGATGAATGTGAAGAATGCTTTCCTACATGGTGAGTTACAAGAAGAAGTTTACATGGACTAGCCACAAGGATATGAAGATTCAAAGTACCCAAAATATGTTTGCAAGTTGCAAAAGGCTTTGTATGGGCTTAAACAAGCCCCTCGTGGTCGGTATGCAAGGATTGCTAATTATTTGACCACCATTGGATTTTTTATGTGTGATGCAGATCATTCATTATATGCAAGGAAGGGTGATGATGACATCACGATTGTGGCAATTTATCTTGATGACTTGATTGTAGGAGGTGACAATGAAGCAAGCATTAAAGAGGTAAAGCAACTCTTTATGCAGGTTTTTGACATGAAAGATCTTGGTGTGATGTGCTACTTCTTGGACATTAAGTTTATACATACAGAAACATGTATACGGATGTCACAAAGGCAATATGCCTTGAGTATGCTGCAAAAGTATGGTATGGTTGATTGTAAGCCAATTTCTATGCCATTAGATCATAATTTGACATTGGATACTACATTAGGTGAAGCATTGGAAAATGCTACTATATACAGGAAAATTATGGGAAGTTTGATATATCTCACAATTGCAAGGCTTGATCTAAGCTACAATGTTGGACTTGAAAGTCAATTCATGCAAGTTCCCAGGAAGCCACGCCTAGATGCTCTGAGGTGCACTCTACATTATTTGAGTGCTACTTTGGATTATGTATTGTTTTATGAAGCTAGTGTGGACTTGCAGGTTCATGGATACACTAATGTAGATTGGACTGGTAGTATTCCAGATAGAAGATCTTCTAGTGGCTTTCTATTCTCACTTGGAAATGTAGCTATTATATGGAGCAGTAAGAAGCAATCCATAGTTGCTTTGTCAAGTACAGAGACTGAGTATAGAGGTGCTGCAATGGAAGCATGTGAAGCTTCATGGTTAGAGATGCTACTTGAAGATTTAGGTGTGGAAGTGCAAAAGCCAATCATCTTGATCTATTGTGATAAACTTAGCAGCATACAGTCAGCACAAAATCTTGTTTGTCATGCTAGAACAAAGCATATCGAGGCACATTATCATTTCATCAGAGAGAAGGTATTCAGAGGTGATATTGATCTTGTTTATGTGGGGACAGATGAGTAGGTTGCTAATATTTTTACCAAAGCACTTGGAGCAGAGAAGTTGAAGAAGTTTTGAAAGATGCTTGGATTAGAGGACATGACATTGATCTTGAGGGGGAGTGTTGAGATATCAAGCTCAACATGTGATGATCTAGGATGAAACATATCACTTTTTCATTTCACATGTATAGTGGTCATGCCAATATATGTCAGGGATACTTCATTGAGCTTAAATGGATTTATCTACTGAGAGTGATGGCACATTTTTTTCTTGCGAGCTCACTCATTTGTGGACATTAGGATTTACTTATGTACTGTTCTGTATATATTGCACTTATTGTATTATTTTTTAGGTTATTCTTGCACATTCCTTTTATGTAATAGAAGAAGAAGAAGATCATTATTCCCTATCTCAATCTGTGTGTGTGCTTCTCTTTGATTGTGAGAGTGTGTGTGTGAGCTCTCTTCCTTATCTCCTTCCTCGTGACAGAGCAAGCATGACTACACGCTCTGGATTCCCTTTGTTGCAAATTTGCATGGGTACTGCATGAAGTATTGTTCGGACATTCCAACTATATTGTAGAAATGCAGAGGTAGGAATCATTTGGAGGAGGACCATTGTTAAAAGAGGGAGATAGGGCCACCATATAGTTATGAGGCATGAATGTTGTCATCATGATTTTTGAAAGGAGGGTGAGATAAAGAGTAGGGAAATGCCTCACGTCAACACTTTGGATCAATGATACTATCTCCAAAGTTCCTTGCTTTTTTCTCTAAGTGTGGATTTCATCATTAGGGAAAAAAATGAACCCTGCATGGGGCTTTTGGATTAAAGAGTGATTAGTGATGGACCAATGAGAGGAGGGTGGTGGACACAGTCTATAGCCTATAAATCACTAGGCTGAAGGGGGATGAGGGGACACGATTCCCCTATGTTTAGGTTTTGCCTCTAGAGATAGAAAAGAATCTCATAACTTAATTGGGCTCAAAAATTCAAAAATTTTAGAAATTTATAAAACTCATCATAACACCATTTAATGGCCCCTCAACCACTTTTTAGGATCAAAAGAGATATTCTTGACCCTAAATCAAAATCTGTGCATAAACTGACCTGAAAAAAGTGTTTTTTTTCAAAAATAACCCAAAATACAGCTTTCTCCCTCCAAAACCTCACATTTTCATACCCATGTCCTAAAAAGTCATCTCTTTCCACTACTTTCTCTCCCTAGCACACCATTGCAGCTCCTTCATCTCCATTTCTTTCTCTGTGCGTCTTCTTCTTTGAATTCCTACTGTCAGTTCCATAGCTTGAACTCCAATGGAGAAACGTAAATCTCATAGATGTCCAAAAGATGAGGTTATCACGATAAAATGTCACAATATCAAGGCTATATAAGGAATTTGGTTAGGAAATGAGTTCTGCAAAGGTGCATGGGTGTACATGCAACCCTATGGTGTTGGCCCTCATCGTGTAAGAGATCGTGCAAACTTGGATCTTCATTGGAAAGGGAAGTTATTAGGCTTCAAAAAGCTCAAAAATGGTGAAACTATTGCCATTGTACAACATGTTTTCACAATGTCAAGCATGAAATTGGAAAACTCAAACAAAATGAGATATCCTATCAACTGTAAGTACTACTCATTGAGTTTTGTTCAAATTTCTTGATATAACTTGTTAAGTTGTGTAGTTTTTTGTTGCAGGCATATTTCCTTCTACCTTGTTGGAAGAACAACCACTTCATAGTCTTATAGGTACTTTCCAAGCATTGCATGCAGATGTTGGGTCGATAGTCCCTCCACAAGCTCGTCCTGCTCAGCTATTACATGAGAGAGTTTTCTTTTACACACATACATATGTTGTACCCTCTTCATCAAATGATTTTGGCAGGTTAGAGATGATTAAGGTAGATTCTCTTTTAAAGCTCGAGTGGCCACAACATGATATATGGACATTAACATCTTTGAAGCATAAGATGGTGATGGACATACACAACTCTTTGAAATTCACAAGAGTTTCAAGATCTATAGGATTACATTGGTGTGTTCCGGTTCATTGTTTTGTACATTTATTTTAGATATTCACAATTCTAGAGACTTCAACAATGTTCATGTTAAAAGATATCACATATGAGCACGTGGAGGGATTACTAGATGAAAACTGGGGACTTGTCGAAGGATGCACCAAAGGGGATAGATACCTTTGTAAAATTGGTGCAACATGCATAGGATTTTGATACTTGAAACATTGCACTTCATTGTACATGAGATTCATTCTATTATGATCATTGGATGTGTAAACTTGGTGAATGGATACCATTACAAAGTTTTGAGGGCTTTTTAATTTCATTTGAAATTAAGATAAATCTACCCAACAACGAAATGTAAGTTATTTCAGTAAATCATCATTGGACTCTTGCCAATGAGAGAACATCTAGTAATAATGGGATTTGAGGATCTGGATCAATCAAAGTTCATAATACAAGGACATAAGGTAGATAGCATATGGTATTTTTTCTTTTCTTCATACAAATTTCTATATCCAAATGTGTTATTTTAAACTTTTCTATTGTTTTGCAGATTGGTAAGAGGTTGGAGAATAAAATTAAAGTCTTTCCTGAATGGAGTGTAGATGGAACTCAACTTTCATTGTCATAGCTCAAGGACTACTTGAGTACTAGAGTGTACACACAACCTATTTTCCATTCATAATCCTTCCTCTGCTACAATGTATTTAACATGCAAGACATGTAGCATGTAAAATTTTTTGATCTCAATATGATGTACAATTTGCCAAATCTTTGATTTTTCCCATGGCAATTTATTATAATTTTAAAACTCTGAGAATTTATTTTTTCTATTGTGTAGATGTGGTGTATCTTATTATGCTTAATGATTCTTAATGATTCTTTTCAATCTTTTTTATGAGACAAGGTTTCTTTTGAGAGTTCTGTGCATGATTCTTTTATTTGAAGGTATCAGTTTTAGTTTTAAAATGGGTACACTCACTTAAAAATTTTGAAACTACTATAAAAGCAACACCTATTCTCTCATTTCTAACTTTTGCAACCAAGAACAACTAGAAGCACTCACTGAGCATGCACACAAGCTAGTATCACGTGCAATGGCTGCCTCAACCTCCAATAGCCTACAACCATAACGTCCTTGCAAACTCTTCAATGAGTTCTTAGAATCAATTGAGTTCAAAGGTCAAACACACTTGTATGACCTATTGTCTAGAGTCCATGGTCTAGAGAAAACAATTGGGTCAACTGAACTCTGATGTGCTCGAGGAAATCATAGAGTTTCTTGAGTACTACATCTTGCTTTACTCCATAGAAATACCACCTTATGAGGGTAAATGGGTCCCATGTGACATGTTACTCTACATACACAAAGGTGATGAAGCCTTCATGAAGCACCTTAATCGCTTCATGGCAATGGTTGAAAATGCAGGGCAATTATTAGATCAATATGTGCCATTAATAAAGAAACTTAACAAAAAGAAGAGGATGGGTACAAAGTACCTTTCCTACATTGCAACAACATATTTTTATCATCAATGAGGAGCCCGAATCTACACCCGTCAATCTCCCCAACCTTGTCATAGAGGGCTTTGTTAAGGAAAAGAATGAAACTCAACGAGAGGCCATAAATTTTGCAAAAGAGAGCATCACAATCCACCGAGACTTCCCTGGTGGTGTTGAGGACAAACCACGTGAGCTATCAAGCATGGAGGAGGCCCCCCCTTCAAATCGCAACCCCTTGGAACCCACATCACCAGAGGTGGAAATTGCATATCTCTCCATCATCATTGTGGATGGAGAGGAATTTATTTTTCTTCATGATATTGAGAAGGCATTCGGTCTACGTCTAGACGAATGCCTGAGTATTTTCTCCACAATGTTAGATGTTCTGCTTGACAACACATATGAAATACTTGAAAAGAAGGTCATCCCACTTGGAGATTCTATGGCAAATGTTGGAGCAAGTCTATGACAAGCCTAAGTATTGGCTTGAGTCATCAAAAGGCTTAGAAACTTGAAGGAAATGTCTACTACTTCTAAAGTTCACTTTTGAACTCCCTCTTGTAATTTTTAAGTCTTTACTTAATGTAAAAGTGAAATAATCTTAAGTGGTTCAGTCCACTTGATGAAAAAGGGAATGAAAAGCCATGAAGTCGTGATTGAAGGTAGTTTGAGAATCAAATCAATCACTAATAGATTGGAGAGTGATTGTAGGAAGTTAGGCTCCCAAGATCAACTATAAATACATGGTAGCTTTAGTCGTGGTCAAGACAAGACCTTCAAGAGCTGAGCTTTATGCCATATCAAGGTGTGGTTTCAAGGCACACATATGTATCAGTAAGTCCATTGTATTGTACAATCAATATACTTTCATTTTCATGATCATTTGGGTTCATATCTTCATGTTCTTGTGAAGTGTATTGTTCATTGCCATATCTCTCAGTTTTCTCATTCAGATTGTAGAGATGTTTTCTTTGAGCTTGGTGAATCATTTTCAGTGATTTAACTTGGTACGGTTAGCTCTCTAAGTCTATTGTATGCTCCCCGATTTTCATTATAGTTGCATGTTTCAATCTTCAGCTATGATCATTTGAAGTCAACTCTATCACTTGGTTTTCTTCTTCTCTGGCAGCACTCTCTGAGAATAGTCATTTTGTCAGAGTTGTTTTGCAGTCTGTACTTCACCATTTTCTTTGATTTAAAGCTTGTTAGATTCAACATACTATCTGTATATGCCTACAAAATTTCATAATCATTGGATTCTTGAATCTTGATATATTTGCATTTCACTCATGACGGGCCTAAGTATTGTTGTAGCTCGGGAAAATCGGGGTCATCCTATGACTTGGTAAGCTTGTTTCTCTTTGTATGGTTCATCATTTTTTATCCAATCACTCATGATTGTTAGATTATTAATTTTATAAGAGTTTCCCAAAAGGAATTAAGTTAATTACTGCTGTGGCCAAAGAATGGTTCAAAACTTTGGTCGGTATATGAACATAAATAGCAAGTTTTTGGCTCTTGAATCTACTCCAACTTATCTGTTTTGATTCAAATTTTTGAGAGTGATCTTCCAAGGTACATAGGGTTTCTAATACATCCTTTGGCAAGCTAAAAGTGCCCACCGCATATCTATGGAGTCCATTTGGATGGTGTAGTGCAAAGTTTTTGCACCACCACTTCATCTTCATCAACTACAAATCCATCTCTTCACAGTGGTATCAGAGCAAGGTTGGACAACATGACAGATGGATTTACTTCATCAATTGACAAATTGGATAGAGGTAACTACTCAGCCTAGTCATTAAGGATGGAAGCTTATCTTCAAGGAAGGAATTTATAAGGTTATATAGTTGGAGATGAAGTTATGCCAAGTTTCAGGAACAAAAGTCAACCAACACAAGAAGAGCAAGAAAGATTGAGCACATGGTGGGCCAAGGATGCACTTGCAAGGTCTTATCCCCTCAACTCTATCTCAGATTTTTTGTTGCCTCACATTAGAAGTTGTAAAACATCTGACAAAGTGTGGAATGCACTTGAAGCCTTCTTCTCTTCAAGTACAAAGGCTAGGATGCATCAACTATGGCTAGACTTCACAACTCTTAAGAAAGCTCCCAAACAAACTGTGACTGATTTTGTCACAAAGCTCAAGGACATAGCAGATTAGTTGGGAAGCATTGGAGAGGTAATAGATGAAGAGAAAATTGTAAGGCAGGTCATCAATGGCTTGAAGGCAGATGACAAGTGGGGGCATTCACCATAGCTATGGATCTATACATGGATATGCATGTACGAGATTTCAACACACTCATAGGACAACTACTTACTCAAGACGCCAAGCTTATCAAGAATGGAGAAAGCTCCAAAGGTAATCAATCTTCAGCTTTGTATACTGATAAAAACAAGTCCAAAGAAAACAAAGGAAGAGGAAAGAGAGTGGATGATGAAGCAGGTACACATCAAGCTAACTATGCAGGTAGAGGAACACATGGTAGAGGTACAGGCAGAGGAAGAAGACAAGGCAGGGGGACATCCCAAGGCTCTAATCCATGCTCTATTTGTGGATTAACTAATCATACAACTCAAAATTGCTTTAGGAATTCTAGGAATCAAAGAGGCAGAGGCTACAATAGAGGAAGTTATGGCTACTCAAGAGGAAGGTTCAACAATTACCATGGCAACTACAACAATTACAACCATTCAAACTATCAAGGAGGCAATAGGGGAAGAAGAGACTTCAATTACTACACAGAAGACTCAAATCAAGAGGACTCATATCTAATCATGAATATGGCCATGCCACAAGGTAAATTTGATAAGCATGTTTTCTACATAGATTCAGGTTGTTCAAATCATGTGGTAGGAAATGTGGCCCTCCTATCAGATTTAGGAGATCCAAGGAACAAGCATCAGGTACAAATAGGAGATGATACAAGACAACTTGTGGAGAAAATAGGAAATGTCAAAGCACCTGATGGAAACATCAACTTACTTAGTAAGGTACTCTACGTCCCTACCATTACAAAGAATTTGATAAGTGTTGGAAGATAGTAGAAAAAGGGTTGCAAGTCAGGTTCACAAAACCAGGAGCATTTGTTGAAGATCAAAGTCAAGGATTCAGGAGAAAGCTGTATGCCCCGAAAGGGGCTTGTACAGTTTGGGAAGAGATCTTTCCGAATAATCTTCCTTCTATTTTATTTGAAGAAAATAATTGCAAAAGGTGAAAAGATAGGTAGATTGTTCACATTTTGAATTGCAAGACACTAGAAACATTGCTCTCTTTAACTATGGTAGTCAGACACTCACAGAATTGGAAGTATGGCACAAAAGGTTAGCACATATTGGTGAAAGATCATTAAAGCAAACTTGCAGGGACCAAAGACTTGGACTCCCTAACTTGTCAAAACAACACATGATTTATAAGTGTAGTGCATGTCAATTTGGAAAGTCTCACAGGTTACCATTCATGAAGAAAGGATATATGCATGGAGATCTCTTGGAGTTGGTTCATACAGATGTATGGGGACCTAGCAAGGATGCTTCAATATCTGGATCAAGGTATTATGTCTCCTTCATTGATGATTGCAGTAGGTGGACTATATTATACTTTATGAAACACAAAGATGAAGTCTTTTCATGCTTCAAAAGATATTTGGCTCTTGTGGAAAATCAAACAGGTAAAACACTAAAAAGGCTAAGGTCAAATGGAGGGGGAGACTACTTCTCCCATGAATTTGACTCCTTTCTTCAAGAAAGAGGAATAAAAAGAGAAATCACTACAAGGTACACTCCTGAGAAAAATGGAGTGGCAGAAAGATGGAATAGGACAATTGTTGAAGCTGCAAGGTCTATGCTAAATGAAAAGTACTTACCTAATTACTAATGGGCTGAGGTTGTATCCATAGCCACTTATTTGATTAACAGGTTACCTTCAAAATCACTTGATGGCATGACGCCATATGAGGCTTGGAATGGAAGAAGACCAAGCTTGGATCATTGTAAGATTTTTTGGATGTGTTGCTATATCTGCGAAAGCCCTGTAGTGCCTCCTTCGTCTTTGTGGAGCTCTTGCATTGGGAGGTATGTCAGGCTATCATTGAGGTCGACGTCGTGGTTGATATTTTTTCTTTCTCCGATGTCCATGATGTGAGGGTCCAACTTTATCTTCCACATTTTGTTGTCGACATGTTTGTTGACTTTGCTCCCTTTCCTCCTCTATTGGTATTTGCCCTTGTCCTTGTGGAAGTGTCTTGCCTCCATGTGTCACCCTATGGCTCATTGGAATGTGCATATCATTCCATGGTGGTTGATTGTTGCTTTTGTCATTCGATGATGAATCCTCATCACTCTTTGATACAACCCTTCTCATCATGTTTTGTTTGGGTCTTGCCTTGATGGGTGTCCTTGTTGGTGGTTCATCATCTGAATCTGAGTCTAATCATCACCCCTCGCTTTGTAATGTGACTTTTCCATTCCTTGGGTATTGAAAATCTCTAATGACCCATATCGATGCATGAAATAAGCTCCATGTGCAAATAAAATATGCTAAAACTTGTTAAGTACATTGGAAAAAGGTAAGTGCAGTGAACACTTTTAGAAGAAGAATACACTTACAATGTGATGGAGAGTGTTAATCTCCAAAAGAACAACCTACTCTTGAACTTAGAACACCTCTATATCAAGAGTAAGTCAAAACCTTCACCAATTTAAGAGATCAATGACCAAATATCAAATTCTTGAACAAACTGTGAAGAAGGAAATTACTCAGAAAGTCTGCTGCATATATCTTTCTCATTGACTGAGTAAATGTGTAAATTTTTTGATGAAACTTTGCACAAGGTGTCGCCTAAAGATTGCGCACCTCCTCCAAGTCAAATCATTCCAAAAGATTCAGTAGATCTTGAGAAATCTACGTCACAAGTTACCTATGTCTAAATCTGCACTTCTGAGAAGTCGATTTGGACACCCCTAACTTCTTAGCTTTAGTTCTCTCAGTATAGAACCCGTTTAAGCAAATGCTTTTAGCCACGAGTAGCTTACCTTCCAACTAAAGATTAAGTGCTTACTTGCACAAAACTTTAAACTGTGGAGTGAGAAATGATCAAATCATTAAGATCAAAATTTGCGCCTGTTTCAGAAACCAGTGAATACTTTCTCACATGTAAATGTTCCTACACACAATTCTCTTAGTCTGATCACAATTAGATTCTCAAATTCTAGCCATAGGTTGATTAACTATGGACTTAGACATCTCCAAAAGGAATTCACAAAAGATCTACCACATGAGGAGAAAACACAGAAACATCGGGCGCAAGTTTTCTTCTATTTCTCAGAAATTTACAACTGAGTTGTGAGAGAGACTTCTTCTCATTCCTATGAACTCTATTGAGTCTTACAACTTACAAATGCACTATTCTCATACTCTTCTATTGTCTCCTCTTGTCTCTCTCTTCCATGCCCCGACATTTTTCCAAAGTATTTATAGGCAAATATGTACAGACTTATGTCAAAGCATAAGTATAAGTAACCTATGTCTTAAGTAATGTACATATGTGTACATTTCTTTCAACCTGTGAATGTATCCATCTTCTAAGCTTCAAGAATTGATCTTATCTTCATCTTTTGCCTTCCAAACTTCAATTGGTGATTGGTCTGCACCAACAGCTCCCCCTCAATCATCAATTGAGGTTTCTCTTATTTTCTTTATGCCTGCCATGTCTTTAAACTTCTGTAACTTTGGTCCATCCAAACTCTTTGTAAGCATATCAGCTATCTGATCTTTTGTTGAAGTATGTATGACTTCAATTTCCTTATCCATCACCTTCTCTCTTAGAAAGTGATACTGTATCTCAATGTGTTTGGTCCTGGCATGAAAAACAGGATTAGCAGCTAGATATAATGAACTCATGTTATCACCATAAATGATAGGTATGCTCTGTATAGTGTCAAAACTCTTCATGAGAGTCTTAAGCCAAATCACTTCTTTTGCAGCTTCAACCATGCCTTTGTACTCTACTTCTGTAGATGACAAAGCAACTGTATGTTGCTTCTTTGAGCACCAGGAGATTAGCTTATCTCCCACATAACACATGTATCCATAGGTTGACCTTCTATCATCTGGATTACCTGCCCAATCTGCATCACTATAGATCTTGATATTTGTGTCTGATGTAAAACCATAATACAAACCTTCTTTGAGTGTACCCTTAATGTACCTCAACACTCTTTGACCTGCAATCCAATGCTCTTTCCTAGGACAATGCATGAATTGAGACAAAACCCCAACTGCATATGATAAATCAGGTCTAGTTAATGTAGCATAGATAAGACTACCAACCAAACTCTGATATTGCTTCATGTCCTTGAATTCTTCACCTCCAAATCTGCTTAATTTGTGATTCACCTCCATTGGAGTAGGTGCTACCCTGCAATCATCCATTTTAAACTTGATTAACAAGTTCCTCAAATACCTTTCTTGAGTCACATACACTCCATGTTGAGTGTATGAAATCTCCATGCCCAAGAAGTATGACAAGTCTCCCAAATCACTGATTTTGAACTCTTTCTCCATTTGCTTCTTTAGACTTTGTATGCCTTTCTCATCTGTACCTGTAAGAATGATATCATCAACATAAATGCACATGTAAATAAACCCATCATCACTTGCTTTGACAAGCAAGCTACTATCTGCTTTTGATACTTGAAATCCAAGTTCTTTTAGGAACTTTACAAGCCTATAGTTCCATGCCCTTGGGGCCTGCTTCAAGCCATATAAAGCTCTCTTGAGCTTACACACATGATCTGGATATCTTCCATCTCTGAATCCTTGAGGTTGCTCCATGAAAACTTCATCTGAAATGTAACCATTCAAAAAAGCATTCTTCACATCTAATTGACATAATTTCCAACCTTTGCATGCAGCAATTGCTATAAGTGTCTTGATGGTTGTCATCTTTGCCACTGGACTATAAGTCTCATCATAATCAACACCATATGTTTGAGCAAACCCTTTGACAACAAGTCTAGCTTTGTACCTAGACACACTTCCATCTGCAAATATTTTTGTCTTATAAACCCACTTACATCCAATGATCTTCTGGCTATTTGGCTTTGGAACCAAATCCCATGTTTGATTCTCCATCAATGCATCATATTCTTCCTGCATAGCTTTCTCCCAATTTTCTTTACCTTTTGCCTCTTCATATGTAGAAGGGTCTTCATCAGCTTTAACCATGTATGCATAATCCTTAGTAGTCAAAAATGAAGTATCATAGCTATACCTTGTAGGTTGCCATTTGTTCCTTGTAGACCTCCTAAGTTCTCCACTTCTTGAGGTTTCTGGTTCTTCACATTCAGGATCAAATCTTGGTGTTTCTTCCACTTCAACCTGCACTTCATTATTCTCTTGCTCATCAAATATCTGAACCTTTGATTTACCTTTCCTTTGGCTCACAATTTCTTCATCATCTGTATTAATATTGATAGTACCTGCATACCAAGTACCTTGCTCAACAAATGTAACATCTTTTGATACAAGAAAATGTTTTGTGGATGGATTCCACAACCTGTATCCCATCTGCTTATCATCATAACCAATAAACACATATTTTTCAGCTTTAGGTTCCAATTTGTGCCTTAATTGTGATGGCACATATGCATAGGCCAAACATCCAAATACTTTGCAATGATCTAGTGTAGGTTTCTTACCCCACCATGCCTCATAAGGTGTCATACCCTGCAAAGCTTTACAAGGTAGCCTATTGACCAAATAAGTAGCTGTATTTACAGCCTCCGCCCACAAATAATTTGGGCAATTTTTCTCCTTCATCATGGATCTTGCAAACTCAACAAGAGTCCTATTCCTCCTTTCTGCTACACCATTTTGTTGAGGAGAGTACCTGCAAGTAACCTCTCTTTTTATACCTGCATTCCACAAGTAATCACTGAACTCATTAGAGAAATACTCTCCCCCTCCATCTGACCTTAGTCTCTTCAACTTATGTCCTGTAATTCTCTCTGCATACATATGATAATGTTTGAAAGTATTGAATACTTCTGACTTATCTTTGATCACATAGATAGTGATCCATCTGGTAGCATCATCAACATAAATCACATAATACCTTGAGCCATTGATACTGAAGTCCTTTGATGGTCCCCACACATCTGTGTGTACCAACTCAAGTTTCTCTGAATACATAAACCCATGCTTGGAATAGGGTTGCTTATGAGCCTTACCTAATTGACATGCCTCACATCTGTATGTCATATGTTGACCTGCAACATTAGGCAATCCAAGCACTGAACCATTATTAATCATGTCTTTAATACCTCTTTCATTGAAATGTCCAAGTCTCTTGTGCCAAAGATCTAACTCAGAGATCTTATGTCCTCCATAGGTGAACAAGGCATGACCAACATTACCTTGAATCTTCAATGTGAACAATCTTCCTTCTTTCTTCCCTGAAACAATTTGTTTATACCCATTGCTAGGGTCTTCCACAAACACTCCTTCATTAGTGAACCTTACTTCATAACCTTTTTCCACAATTTGTCCTACACTTATCAAATTCTTAGGAATTGTAGGAACATACAAGACCTTACTCAATAAGGTGCTACCATCCTTGGCCTTCACTGATCCAATTGACTTCACATTGTGCTTTGTGTTGTCACCTGTTTGAACAACATGATTAGATACCTTATTCTCCAAATCAGTCATCAAGGCTAGATTACCACTCAGGTGATTGCTACACCCTGAGTCAATGTAGAAGACTCTTTGATCTTCATTCTGCCTTTCACAAGTTGCATTCATTATCAATGTTGAATCTTCCTTCTGATCTGAAGCATAATTGTAGTAGGTATTGTTGTATTGTTGACTTTGGAAACCTCTACCTGCATTTCTTCCAAAGTAACCCCTACTACCTCTACCTCTGAAATTACCTCTTTGATTTCTGCCACCTCTTCCTCTTGAATTATAGTTCTGATTGTATCCTCCATTACTCTGATTATTATACCAACAATCATTAGCCAAATGATTTGTCTTACCACAAATCCAGCATGCTTTGGCTCCATCTTTGTTATTCTTGCCCCTTCCTCTACCTTTGCCACCTCCTCTACCTCTTAGGAAGTTGGCTTGACTAGTTGTGCCTTCATCTTCACCTGATTGTTGCTTTCCTTTGTTAGTTTTCTTCTTGTCCTTTGAGTACATTGCATGACCTGTACTTTTGTCACCATCTCCTTTGACATCCTGCTCAAATGTTAGCATATGACCTAGCAACTGATTTAAATCAGGAGTGAAATGATCAAGTGATAATTCTGTAGACAAAATGAATGGCTTCCATTTGTCATCACCTCTCAAACCTGTAAGGATTTGCCTTACCAATTTATCCTCCTCAATATCTTCATCAACAGCTCCTAATGCATCTGCAATGTCTTTCATCCTTGTTACATAGTCTGAAATGGATTGAGAGGCCTTCTTCTTGAAAGTTGTAAATTCTGCCCATAAAGATGCCTTCCTTGACTTTGTGGTGTTTTGGAAATGCTCTTCCAAGGCATTCCATATATCACTTGCACTTTCAAGGCCTCTAATGTGAGGTAGCAAGTAATCATTGACTGCCATATAGATAATGCTCCTAGCTTGAGCATCTTTCTTCATCCAATTCTTCAAATCTGATAATTCTTCCCTAGTTGGAACACTAGGATCTCTGAATTGTGGCTTTTCTTCTTCTCCTATAATGTAAGCTATCAAATCTTTGCTCATTAGATGAGCTTCCATCCTCATTGACCATGCAGGATAGTTCTCTCTATCCAACTTCTCTATTTGAAGAGAGTCTCCCATCCTTCCTTCACCTGTATATTGAATTCTTCAACCTTTATAAAGTATAAGGTTACCTTTACTTCGAATGATACTCCTTTTGACTTCCTTGATGTCGTATGATCTCCTTCTCAAGCTTTCCTTGCAAGCTTTCACCCTTTGAATCTTCAGATGTCAAATTCTTTGTAGCTGCAGCAGTCGGGATCCTCCTTTTCTTCAATTCTGATGCTTCCTGCTCTGATACCACTGATGGAGAGTGTTAATCTCCAAAAGAACAACCTACTCTTGAACTTAGAACACCTCTATATCAAGAGTAAGTCAAAACCTTCACCAATTTAAGAGATCAATGACCAAATATCAAATTCTTGAACAAACTATGAAGAAGGAAATTACTCAGAAAGTCTGCTGCATATATCTTTCTCATTGACTGAGTAAATGTGTAAAGTTTTTTATGAAACTTTGCACAAGGTGTCGCCTAAATATTGCGCACCTCCTCCAAGTCAAATCATTCCAAAAGATTCAGTAGATCTTGAGAAATCTACTTCACAAGTTACCTATGTCTAAATCTGCACTTCTGAGAAGTCGATTTGGACACCCCTAACTTCTTAGCTTTAGTTCTCTCAGTATAGAACCCGTTTAAGGAAATGCTTTTAGCCACGAGTAGCTTACCTTCCAACTTAAAGATTAAGTGCTTACTTGCACAAAACTTTAAACTGTGGAGTGAGAAATGATCAAATCATTAAGATCAAAATTTGCGCCTGTTTCAAAAACCAGTGAATACTTTCTCACATGTAAATGTTCCTACACACAATTCTGTTAGTCTGATCACAATTAGATTCTCAAATTCTAGCCATAGATTGATTAACTATGGACTTAGACATCTCCAAAAGGAATTCACAAAAGATCTACCACATGAGGAGAAAACACAGAAACATCGAGCGCAAGTTTTCTTCTATTTCTCAGAAATTTACAACTGAGTTGTGAGAGAGACTTCTTCTCATTCCTATGAACTCTATTGAGTCTTACAACTTACAAATGCACTATTCTCATACTCTTCTATTGTCTCCTCTTGTCTCTCTCTTCCATGCCCCGACATTTTTCCAAAGTATTTATAGGCAAATATGTACAGACTTATGTCAAAGCATAAGTATAAGTAACCTATGTCTTAACTAATGTACATATGTGTACATTTCTTTCAACCTGTGAATGTATCCATCTTCTAAGCTTCAAGAATTGATCTTATCTTCATCTTTTGCCTTCCAAACTTCAATTGGTGATTGGTCTGCACCAACACAATGTAGTGTGTTATATTGCTCTCTCCCCAAGATTGAATGAAGCACTTGGTGAACTCCAATAATGTCTCTTGAAACAATTGATGTTGAATAGCACTAGACCTAGTCAGACCCATTAAGCCTACCAACTTATCAAAGCTTGAACAAACCTTCTTTCTCTTATTACAAAGATCAACTTGAGAGTCATTGTCTGTTGTGATCATGCATAAGTCTTTCCACAGCTCATAATGTTCATTATTTTGAGTGCTAGTACCTCTTCTAAAAAAATGTCTTGCTTTATTCCCTGCAATTAACACTTGTTGTAAACTTTCTTGAGATTCTCTAACTTTCTTAACAACTAGTGTTACGTTTCCACCATGACAACCAATTGAATTAATTAGTTCCTCCAATTTCTTTATAGCTTGAATATATTTATCAACTGGCTTCATGGCAAATACATATTCTATATGGAGCTTCAATCGTCTATGAAAAATTTTCATGAAGGCATTCAAGGTGCAAAAATGGACATTGACTAAAGGGAATGGAATAATGGAATTCCAATCCTTATCTGACATGTCACGATTAGGTGTACCTAACATGGGACGCCTCATTAAAGGTATATCCCATTCAGTAGATGGAGATGCATCTGTGTCATCAGCTAAATCATCTATGTTGTTTTGTTTTATCTTTGTTCATTTATAACCTCATGTGCAATTTGGACAAGGATAGAGAGGAGATGCACCTTGTTTGCACCCTAACATGCATTTGATAGTCTTTAAGTATCCACCTAAGTGCCACTCTACTTGAAAATCACCTAGGGCCTTCTGTAGTGATTTTGGCACCATGAATTTGAGAAGTTATCATGTCTATGATCCATGGGGTCCTATTGAAAATCCATGTAAGAACATCATTGGATTCTTTAGGTACTTCAATAGCACCTAACCACCATATATCTTTCTCGGATTGGAAACTATATGTAAAGTGATGGGTAGATTCTTCACTTTCATCAATAATGGCATGGGCCATAGCTTCGTTCATGAGTGTCACACTAAGTCTCTCCATATGTCGTCCATTTATGATTTGACATTTGTCTAGCTTCAATACAAACTTGAGTTTGGAACCACAATCTACATCAAATAACAAACATTATATTAATAAAAAATACTATGAATGTGATTATCACAACAATGGATATACCTTGAATTGTGGATTTGTAAAATTTAACCATTTCCTTTTGAAGCCTCTCCAAATTGACAAATATATTGTTGTACTTTATGTAGATGAATCCCTTTCTAGATGAGTTTTTCAACTCTTTCTTTGATGTAGATGAATGATAAATGGATGTAGGCATAACATCTATATGCAAGTAATTTCCAAGAGTATTGGCTACAATCCTCATTGGTCATCTTCTTCTTCAGAGATACCTTGTAAGGGCATGGAAAAATGATTTGGAAAATAACTTTGTTTTCTAGATCCTGCTTCAAAAGATTGTACAATGTAGTGTATGCTCGAGTACTAGCAGCTGCTTCATCACATACCATCTGTACCTCACTAGGACTAATAATATCTTCTAAGTTTCCTGTAAAATCTTTAATCACTTGGGTTTTGATGTGATTTCCTATTGGTGAATCCAAAATCATAAGCACATGTTTGTTGCTAAGAATGGAATTCAGAAACTTCAATTGATCCTCCATTGTTGAGGAAGCACTGGCATCTTCAACAAATGACTTGCACAATAAGAAACTCAAGCTAAAAGTCTTTTAACATAAATAAACAAGCAAAACACAAATCTAAGTGCATAATAATGTTGCTTCTATGCTCCACCACCAGTTGAAAGAGCTTGAAAGGATGATAATGGTCATTTTCTATATCTCATCCCAAGTGGAGTCTCTTTTAGTTGTGTAAGATTAGCTTTTAGCTTTGTAATTGTGCTCTCCTTTTCTTCCACATCTTGTTGAAGTCTATTATTGTGCTCATCCAAAGATTTGATAGCACTTTCTAAAGTGTGTATAGCACTTTCTAAAGTGTGTATAGCACTTTCTAAAGTGTGTATAGCACTTTCTAAAGTGTGTATAGCACTTTCTAAACATTGTATCTTGAAATGGTTGTGATGACATTGTTGCATCCAATAATTTTCTATAGATGTAGAATGGTTAGATAATCGCTTGCAATAGCCTAGCAGTCCATCTTCACCGCTACCAAGGAATTGTAGAAATCTGGAGATACTATGGAATCTAGGATGAACCTTAGACATTGGATCTAAGGGATACAAAGCACCATTGACCCAAAGATCAATATTCTTCTCTCCAATAACATGTCGTTCATTTTAAGAATCTATGTCATTGCTACCTCTAGTTGTTGGTGCAAATTCTATTGGAACACAAACATGTAAACTCTTTGAGTGAGGAGCACGCAATGTCGAGGGGTGTGAAAGGAGAGAGGCACACATTACAACTGACTTGTGATAGCCTCTCTATGTGACTAGACGCAGGGTTTTTCGTTGTGTACTTTAGGAGATAAGATGTGTTTTTAGTATGTGACGAGTGATTAACTATAGTTTGATACACTATTTAAGATTAGCCTATGAATCTATGGTTCATAAGGTTGCACAGCTCTATACCTAGAAATAGTGTCTTGATACAATTGCAAGATTAATGCTTCATCAGTTAAACGATCTTTGATAATTTTGTTCACTTCGTGTTCAGTTAGTTTAGGTTGAGTATTTTTAGAGGTGATGGGAACAAATTCTCACTACTCTCATGTTCAGGTGATGCAATTGAAAAAAAAGTTAAAAGTCTAGATAAACAACAATCGTATGATAAGGAGATTAAAGATTCATCAACAATACAGTTTTTAACTAATTCTCCTACTTCTATTTCTTCATTAGTTTCGTTTTCGTCAGATTGGGTAGTAATATTCTCAATAGGAGCAGATAGTAAAGTCTCTAAAATAAAAGAGGTATGTATGTTATGTTCATTTATAGATTCATTTGAAGACACATGGTTTGTTGACATTAGAAATAAAGTGTAAAGTAAAGTCTCGATTGATAATTGAAATGTTTTAGTACTAATGCTAAGACCTTTTGACTCATATGGTTTCTTCAAAAACGTAATTCCTATACAAATGCTTTGATAAAAAAGTCTAGTACAAATACAAGATTTTAAGTTTCAAATGTGATAAAGGAAACTTAGGAGAGCAACATAAATGCAGCTCCAAACTCGTAATCAAAAGCTCGTAGGTTGCATCAATTTATCACTTCACGTCAATCTTCTTCAAATGGTCTGCAGAAAAGTAACATTCGGAAAAAAAACATAAGTACTCTTGATAAATCATAAAACACACTTATTACTTGCAACTCTAAGTATATATATATATATATATATGTATGCACATACATTCAATTTGTCATGCATACATGTAACATGCACATGCATGCATCTAATTTACACATGCACTTCATTCATGTTTATGTAACTAATTAGGCATTCTTATGCATTCATACACCTAAAATAATGCATACGCATGTATACATATATGCATACATGCACATTTAGATGCAATCAAGCACATGAAGTCACACTTAGGTATACTCATGCATATGCATATGGAATCACTCATCCTCATATACATGCATGCAAATATAAGCTAATAAACTTTTACTAACTCACGTACCTTTATGCTAACACACATGCATAAACCTAATACTTATATAAACTTAACACACATTCATAATTTATATTCATGCTAACACATGCTACTCTCTTATGCATATGTTAATACACACTCACATTTATACTCATATACATACACCAAATTTATATGCATGTGCACAAACATTAGCTCTAATATGCATGTTCATACACTATCATGTACTTCTAATGCTTCCATCTATTTCACATATATGTATGCTCATATATTTATATTTGCATACATATTCATATATACATGCTAATACCTCACATATATATGTATTTACATATACATGCATGCATTCATACCCTCAATAATGCTTACATATCTCATATATGCATCTAAACCCTATGCTCATGAATTCATATCTACATATGCATTCAATGCACTTTTTCAACTACATTAACTTACCACACATACACCATACTCAGGCACAGACATATAAACTCCATTATTCTTATGTATGCACATGCATCTAACATTATGCACTCACATGCATACATGTACCTCACATCATGCATATATTTCTACCCTATGCATACCCTTCATGCGTACATATATGCACTTATCACTCTTATGCATACTTACTATTATGCACATCCATTTATATTTTATACTAACTTGCATTTATATAAACATTTATCAAATCATTCATGCATGTATTTCTCATTAAAAAACTCTCACACTAACTAATTAATTACCACTAACTATTAAATTAAATTAATTTTCATGAACTTAACTAATTAAATTAACATCTCCCGATCTCTCTCTCTCTCTCCCTCTCTCTCTCCCTCTCTCTCTATCTCTCTCTCCTCTCTCTCTGTCAATTGCAACCGTTTTGCCATACTCTCATTTCTTGTATTCCTTTTCAATGCTCGAATAGCACCATGTCAATGTCACCTACAAGATACAAGTACACATATAGATGCAATCAAACACAAAACACGTCACACCATGGATTCCTTTCTCAATCAAGGGCTTCAAATCAACATAGGCCACCGAAGATTGTCATACCACGGACTTTGCTTCTGGTCATAATATAAATCATGAAGTAGTGTCTTTTGTGTGGACAATGTCTCCTTGTCAAGCATTACTGAATGTATCTTTAATCTCTTAGTATGCGAAGGTCAGTGATCTATGTTCAAATAATTGAATCTTCTTTCACCAGAAGGATATTTAGCTGGATGCACGGCACCACATCAATGTGCTGAAAACCTAGTTCGTCTGAGCAAAGAGAGCCACTTTTATGCATGCCATGCTTAACTCACGTCTCCATATATGATACCAGTTCCTGCTTCCAGGAGTAGAAGCTATGACATGCTCGTAGCATCTCAAAAAAAGACTTAAATGAAGATGGACTTGATCAACATGCAACAGTGCCTCTCTCGCGAGAAATGCTCCATCTCTAAAGATCGAGACCTAAATGCGAGGCCTACTGTATTCAAACGCGCCACGAATTTAGTGCACAAGTACCGAATTGGAGATAATGAAGACTTGCAGCCGAATGGGCATTGGGATGATTCCCTTTGCCAAGCCCTTTCGATGGTATTATATAGTGATGCGATCACAATAGAAAATCAAGTGAGAACACAACTCCTAAGCTCATGCCCAAATGAGCAATAAAGTCAACCAAACACTTGCTGCTATGCATTTGGCATAGAATCATGTGAGCCTACATAAATTTCATTTCAAAGAAAAACAGAAACAGACAACAGACTCTCTCTCTCTCCTCTCTACCGCTGCTCTGCGTACCTGCAAGAATCTCTCTCTCTCTCTCTCTCTCTCTCTCTCTCTCTCTCTCTCTCTCTCTCTCTCTCACTCACTCACAGACGTTGGCACTTCTCTGCATCTCCTTCGATCTCTGCAACAGTTGCAAATCTAGCCTTCTCTCTCTCTTTCTCTCTCCCTCTCTTTCTCTCTCTCTCTCTCTCTCTCTCTCTCTCCAATGTCGGCACCTCTCTGCATCTCTTGCGGTCTCTGTAGCAGTTGCAAATGCAGCTCTCTCTCTCTCTCTCTCTCTCTCTCTCTCTCTCTTTCCTTTTCCTTTGTTTGCGTGTAGTGCATCTGCAGCTGAAAGGAGGACTCCTCTCTCTCTCTCTCTCTCTCTCTCTCTCTCTCTCGGAACATCGCCTCTGCTCTGACGCCTTCAGCACCTGCATCTATCCATTCCTCTCTCTCTCTCTTTCTCTCTCTCTCTCTCACACTCTCTCCTCTGTTCGTGTGTAGTGTGTCTGCAGCTGAAAGGAGAATGACTCCTCTCTCTCTCTCTGAACATCTCCTCTGCTCTGACGCCTTTAGCACCTGCATTGATCCGTTCCTCTCTCTCTCTCTCTCTCCCTCCCTCCCTCCCTCTCTCTCAATCCCTCTCTCTGTCTTTCACGTTTCTGATCAGCCTTCGCCCTGTCAATGAAGCATTAGCCCGATCTACCTATGTGTACTTCTCTATAAGCCTGCACATAATTCTCTCTTTCTCTCTCTCTCTCTTTGTCCCTCTCTCTCTGGTTGTGCAGTTACAATCAGAGAGGGGAAGAAGAAGATCATATACCTGCAGAAAAGTAACATTAGAAATAAAAAATAGCACAAATGATATATATATATATATATATATATATATATATATATATATATATATATTCATACGGGTGCATGCATTCCACTTTAACTAACACACAGAACAATACATGCACGTGCATACTAAACTTCACACATGCTTATCTAATTGATATCTTCACTTCATAGTTAGATACACACGTATATATTTACTATAATAATAAATATATATAATACTAAACTTCACACATGCTTATCTAATTGATATCTTCACCTCATAGTTAGATACACACGTATATATTTACTATAATAATAAATATATATAAACATACAATTAGTATATTATATAGTTATTTAATACTAAAAATTATTATAGTCTTACATTCATTAATTCAACTAGACTATTTTCGAAGTTATATGTAATAAAGAAATTATTAACCATATATATATATATATATATATATATATATATATAGATATATATATATATATATATATATATATATATATATATATATATATATATAGATTATAACATAGATTATTATAAAGTAAATCAATTGCTTATAAACACACTCACATTACACATTGGAATATTTTATTTAGTTCATACTATTTTATTTCATGTATAATATTTTATTTAATGCATAATCCAATTTATACATTAGGTAAGTTTTAAGTATAGGTTAACTGTTTATTGAATTAATGATTAACACACACACAAATATATAATTAGGATAAGTATCTTTTTAGGGTTTTATGATTAAGCATATAAGTTTATAATGGGGTAGGATGATTCTAAAGAAACAGATATCAGGATACATACATAGTAGGCACATACATAGTGTGGAATCACACATACATTAGGGGTTCTTTGTACTCACAATTAGGCAAACACATAGGATTGAACCCTCATATACTTTAGGGATAAACACATATCTAAACACAACTATGCATAGATATTTTTGGGTAGACAAGCATTGGCATACAATATTAGGAACATAATTAGACACACATAAATATATATGTATTTTTACCTTCTCATGAAATCACATATGTATAAACACAAGCTTATAAATCCATAAACAATACAATACATTGTTACCCTTGTATTCAATATCAATGCCCATGCATACATATGGCACATACCCATGCACACACACACATGAGCATGGTTATAAACTACTTATTCATAAGGCTTAATTGTATGTAACTACATATGACTTCATAAACTTAAGGATTTCAGATAATGAGATCTTTGCTTAGTCCCTCTCTTCATGGTTTTGTTGCCTGCAGGTACTTAAAAGAAATTAGTCAAGTCAAAGAAATTAATCAAAAAGATTTGAGAGGGTTAAAAGTTAACCATCTTGAAATCAAAATGTTTTTATTTTTTTGCATGTTCATTTGGATGAGGAAATCTCTTCAACATCTGCCCCCACTAAACCTGCACATCGACCATGGAAAGCAGTATCAAATTCTTTTGAAAAAAAAACTTATAAATTGATTTTAAATAAGATGATAAAAATTGCTTCTAAATTCAAATTAAGTTTTTGATAATAAAGAAAATCCATAAAATTATGTAAATGTGAATTGGAAATCCTTTCCTTCAATGCATGAAGTCAACAGAGAAATTTAGAAAATCCTAAAATAGTCATTTAGACAGTCGTAGTACTTACCATTCCATTAACCCTGTTCACAAGTAATATTTAGTTTATATAAGTTTTCTATCTTTTATCTCTTAGTTTAACCCCTAATCAGAGCTGAGGTCCTAGAAGCATGCTACAGTCAGAACTACGATCTCATTTGCTAAACGTTTTCAAAAAATAAAGAAGCTTTCTTGTATAAAGTAAATTTACCTTTACTAAGGGCTGCAAGTCAAGTGTTCCACTCTCCTATCCTCATAACAAATTATAAGTTCCCTAAATTGGACCTTCAACTTACATACACATTCCTACTTTGATTTCTTTTTCATTATCTACATAATTTTAATGAATTTCCTTTTATGCCAGAATCAAATCAATTCCTAATTATGAATTGCATGAAAAGAAAATCTTTTATATTAAAAATAAAGGACAATTAGAATCATTTCACCTGATTACCCTTCATCTTCATCTTCATCTTCCAGGAAATCTTC
This sequence comes from Ceratopteris richardii, assembly GCA_020310875.1. Classification (NCBI taxonomy): domain Eukaryota; kingdom Viridiplantae; phylum Streptophyta; class Polypodiopsida; order Polypodiales; family Pteridaceae; genus Ceratopteris; species Ceratopteris richardii. The sequence continues at coordinate 184,625,730 of CM035418.1, read as the reverse complement.
ATCCAGCTCAAACTCACTGCTTGCCCTAGTTCTTTTAAATAGCTTTATCCTCTTTCCTACAATCACATTTCTTAAAACAGTACCATCAAGTTCACGTAACATATATGTACCTGTATAAAAAACAAAAACAACAACATATGGCCCAAACTAATGTTTAGTTAATTTACAGTGTGCATCATATTGAGTCTCAAAAGTACTATCATATACAAGTACCCAATCCCCACTCTCTATCGATTTTGTCCTCAGTCGATGTTTCTTATCAAAGTAAATTTTATTTTTCAATCGTGATAGTTTTAATTTTTTAATAGCTTCTCTTATATTTTCATTACCTTGTTTTAATTGTTTAATTCTTAGTGCTAATAATTCTTCTCGTGTTATGTTGTCTTCCCATTTTATGCTCATCCAGTTTACTATCTGAGTATGTATAGGAAATATTGGCTTTTGACAATACATGAGTTCAGCCGACATAAAACCAAATTTTTCATGTGTACGTCATCCTATCGGTGCATAGAGCAAATGGGAGATATTTTGGCCATTGTCCAATATCTCCATGGCTTGCTTTGGAAATTGCCTTTACAATGGAAGGATGTCCTCATTCAATCTTTCCATTTGCCTCTGGGTTATAGTTTGTCGTAAGAGATAATCGAATTCCATGATGAGCAAAGAACTCTCTTGCCTTTCTAGTGTCTAGTTCACCTCGATCTGCTACTACTTTATCAACATATCCAAATCTAGATAATAGTTCTTCTAAAAGAAATAAGCATACATTATAGGTAGTATTAGAACGAAGTGTTCAACCCTCAATGTGATTTGTTAAATCTTCACATGCAAGAATGAGGTACCTCATACCACTATTGCTTTTAGGCATAGTCACAAGGTCGACTACGCACTTGTAATGAATACAGGGTGGATAGGTTGGATGTAAAGGTTCTCTATGTTTAACTGAGGAATGTAACTGGCACGTAGTACAAGTGCTCACAAATTCTTTTACAGTTACATACATCCTTGGCCACCAGTAACTTTTCCCAATCTTCTCATACGTAGCTACAAAACCCTTATGACCAGCCCATAGGCTTTCATGCATATACTTCATAACTTGCACTTGAAAATCTCTTATGCCTAGCACTCTTTGAGGAGTTTTCATCTCCCCTTTAGCATGTCGCCATTTGATTCTGTTTATTTTTATTTTTAGGTTTCTTCTATTCATCTTTAGATGGGATATTCTGATTTTCTTGTGATTGCGTATTTTCTTCTGTTGGTTTCTTTCCTTCTCTAATTATTCTTCTTTTCTCCTCTTGCGACAAATTTCCAGTACCTTCAAATTGTACCTTTTTGTCATTTTTCTTCTCATTCTCCCTAGTTTGTCTTCTGGTCATTCTCTTATCTCCCTCTTTTATATCATCTTGCGTCTCATCTCATCTCCATTTCCCTCAACATTGGCAATGTGAGAATAATTAGAGGCTTGGTCAATAGGAGATTGCCATGCTGTTTTGCACATTATTTCATCTCTAGCCCTCACCAGTGCCTCAATTGAATAAGAATTTTAGCTTGCAGTAGAAAGAGGCATATCATCTGATGGCTCTTATCTAACAGCCGAGGTACTGGCAGTTGCATTGGAAATGTTAAATTTTCATACAATTTTTTCATACCTCCTTTGCCCCAGTTAACGGCTAAAGGAAGTCGTGCCCGAAAGTCACACAATTTCCTATCAATCTCAACTACTAATTGATTTTCTTTTGCACTCTTTAACTCGTCACAAACATAAGTTGCATGTTCTTGGCTATCACACCAAACACACCATTTTTTGCAAGTTCCTCTTCTTTCAGTCTTCCTTTGGAAAGTTGGCTGAGCAGCGAACTGAGTAAGTGGAACTGGCTGAAAAACTGGCTGAGGAGGAGTATATTGTGGCATAACAGGCTGTATGGGTGTTGCTTGGCTTACGCCACTACTGCGAGCTCGGGGCTTATTGAAACTCATAGAATGTACCTTATTATTTAATTGGGAAACCTCTTTGGAAAGAGATGCTCGCATATTCATAACATTTTCCATTTGTTTACATAAAATATCTAATTAAAATTCGATTGGAGCTTTAGGAGCAACTACAACGTTAGCCATTATCTCTATAACATGCATTGGCATATCAGTTTGCCCTGTAGTAGGTAACTCCCTAGGCTGAGAAGAATTAGTTTTTGCATACAAAACAAATTGTCGTTGCTTCATTTGGGTGACAACCTCTATTTCACGTTTCACTTTTTCCCAATCATCAGTAAGACCATATCTTTTGCCTGGCTCTTCTATTCGTCTCTCAACTTCAACTCTATCTTCCAAAATTAATATCTTGGGGAAATGAATAATCAGGTCAGGATTTAATGAGTTTCTATCCTCTTCAGGAAGTTGGGCAAATCGTCCCATGAACTCACCATGAAGATGAGTTAGTGACTCATTGGCCTTAGGGGAGTTTACCCATCGCAAAAATCCATCATGGTTGTGTTGACTAAAGTCCTCAAGATAAAACATTTTGTGCAGTTCTTTCCTAAAGTCCTCCCAAGGTTTATTAGCATGTACTTGAATGCTTTCTAGCATGGACCTAGAGAGTACATGACCAAAGTACTTTACTATTATGTCATCAGGTAACCCCTGGATTTGCACTTGCTCTTCAAATGCATCCAGGTACTCTGTGATCTTTAACCCAATAAATTTGCCCTTCTCTCTTAGGATTTCCTATACAGTTCGTGTCCCTTGTTTCTCTATCATCATGTTCTTAAACATTTCCTCCATCGTGCGTTCTTGATAGCGCTTCGAGTGGAGTAGTAATTCTTTAATAGCAGGCTCTAATCTTTCTCTAAATTGTCTAAATCTATCCCTAGACGATAAAGCAAAGAATAAAGATTCTACCAAACCCTAGGCTTTTCTATTAATGTTTTCCTTTACCAATATATTTTCAACTTGTTTACTTTAATATGAGCTTGTAATATCTCTTGACTTGAAATTTTGGTTTTATAATTTGTTTTCTTTTTAATATGTGAGTTTTTAAGTCTAAAGTTTACTTTAGTTTTCTAACCTTTGAGTTTTTAATCCCAAAAATTACTTTAATGAAAATTATATGTTTAGATAAGTTTATAAGTTTTATATAAGTTTTCTTAATTTGGATGTTTTGGATTTTAATGTAGTAGGAAAAGCAACAAATAATAACAGCTAATTAAATCAAGAAACTAAGTATATCTTTTTGAGATTAAATTTTTTATGCAATAATAAATTAAATCTTTTCGTGCAATGTAGAAAGCTAGCTTTTGTTTTTCAAAGAAACAGGCCTATGATCTAACATACAAATGCTTTCATTCCTAATGCAATGCTAAACAAAAATTCTTAATGCAATGATGTTTTAATGTTTGACAGATGTAAGTGTAATGTGACTATTGTCTAATGCAATGCAAACAATCCTTCTTTTTCTGTGATGTGATTGTACGAGAATAAAGGAACTTGAATAAACACCTTACCTAAAGTTTCTTGATGCAGAGGGGTCTATTCTTTATAAACTTTATTAATAAATCAAACTTAAATACAAACTAAAAGTGATCGTGTATTAATGGTCTTCTTGTATGTTGATGGGGGGGAGGAATGAAGTGTCAAGGATTCTTCAGCTTGTATTGCTCCTTTTCCCATGGAGGCGCTCAATTCCCTAGACAACATCCCTCAACAACCAGGGAAAAGAGTAGGTAGCAGTAGGATCTTCACCTATCATTGCAACTCCTTCCTCCGCTCACCTGCAAACAAGAAGAATATAAAGGTTAACTTCTTTCATTAAGACTGAAAACACAACTAAAAATCCTAAGCATATTAGCATCATGTTTCATGTCGTGTTCACCAAATCTGACGAGGGGTATGAAAGGAGACAGGTGCAGATCAGAACTGACTTGCGATAGCCTCTCTATGTGACTACACGTAGGGCGCTTCGTTGTGTACTTTAGGAGCTAAGATGTTTTCTCAATATGTAATGAGTGATTAACTATAGTTTTATACACTATTTAAGATTAGCCTATGAATCTATGGTCTGTAAGGTTGCGCAGCTCTATACCTAGAAACAACATCTTGATACGATTGCAAGTTTAAAGATTCATCAGTCAAACGATCTTTGATAATTTTGTTCACTTCATGTTCAGTTAGTTTAGGTTGAGTATTTCTTTTTAGAGGTGGGGGGAACAAATTCTCACTACTCTCAAGTTCAGGTGATGCAATTGAAAACAAAGTTAAAAATCTAGATAAACAATGATCGTATGATAAGGAGATTAAAGATTCATCAACAATACAGTTTTTAACTAATTCTTCTACTTCTATTTCTTCATTAGTTTCGTTTTCGTCAGATTGGGTAGTAATATTCTCAATAGGAGCATGTCATAAAGTCTCTAAATAAAAGAGTTATGTATGTTATGTTCATTGATAGATTCATTTGAAGACACATGGTTTGTTGACATAAAAAATAAAGTGTAAAGTAAAGTTTCGATTGATAATTGAAATGTTTTAGTATTAATGCTAAGACCTTTTGACTGCTATGGTCTCTTCAAAAAAGTAATTCCTATACAAATGCTTTGATAAAAAAGTCTAATACAAATACAAGATTTTAAGTTTCAAATGTGATTAGGAGAAGCAGCATAAATGCAGCTCAAAACTCCTAGTCAAAAGCTCGTAGATTGCATCAATTCGTCACTTCTCGTCAATCTTCTTCAAATTATCTGCAGAAAAGTAACATTAGGAAGAAACAACATAAGTACTCTTTATAAATCATAAAACACACTTATTACTTGCAACTCTAAGTATATATATATGTATGCACATACATTCAATTTTTCATGCATACATGTAACATGCACATGCATGCATCTTACTTACACATGCACTTCATTCATGTTTATGTAACAAATTAGGCATTCTTATGCATTCATACACCTAATATAATGCATACGCATGTATACATATATGCATTCATCTTTCTTATGCATACATCTCCTGATTTCTCTCTCTCTCTCTCTCTCTCTCTCTCTCTCTCTCTCTCCCTCTCTCTCTCCCTCTCTCTCTCTTTCACATTTCTGATCATCCTTTGCCGTGACAAAGAAGCATTAGCATGATCTACCTCTATGTACTTCTCTATAAGCGTGCACATAATTCTCTCTTACTCTCTCTCTCTCTCTCTCTCTCTCTCTCGTTGCGTAGTAAGAATCAGAGAGGGGAAGAAGAAGATCACATACCTGCAGAAAAGTAACATTAGGAAAAACATAAAGCAAATAATCATTATATGTATATACACTTATGTGCATGCATGCATTCAACTAGTTAACTAACACAACTCACACACAATACTTCATACATACTATACATACATTTACTTCAGCATGCACACTTTTTTAGGTAACTCATACACACATACTTATCTTAATTTACGTATGCACATATTTATATTTATATTGTTCATTAATTAATATGAGTTAATTCTTAATCTAAATGATTATAAATATATTACTTATTAATTAGATTATCTTGAATCTATTCTCATATATAAATTCATTATATATTAAATCAAATATTTTGATTAATCATTTATCAAAGGAATAAGAGAATGTTATTTATTATAGATTAAAAATTAGGTTTAATTAATTAATGTGAACTAATATATTATTAAAATTAAATATATTACTTATAAGTTACATTATTTACTACTTTTTTCTTTATATAGATTTATTATATATAAATTCAACCATTACAATTAATCATAAGAGCTTACAAAGATTAAAATTAGTTATTATACGAATTAAACTATATATTAAAATATTATTTCTTATATCTGACTTTTGAGGGTTCTTTACCCTTTTATGCACTATGCTTTAGAAACATGCATGGAAATTACACATATACATGTGGTTGAATTCTCACATACACTAGGGGTTCCTGCAAATATATATATGCAAGCACTTAGGGTTGAACCCACACATAACATTAAAATAGACATACATATCCATTCACATAGACACATTCATAAACTCAACTGCACATAGATATTTAGCAACATAAAAAGAACATTTGCATAGACATGCATAGACATACAAGAGTAGGAACATAATTGGACACACATAGATATATACCTATCTTTCACATATACATGAATTCACACATACAAAAACACAAACATATAGCCACATAAACTTCTCAATACATTCTTACCCATGCGTAATACATGTGAACACCATGATGTTCCAAAACTCCAACACCGAATAGGAAGAAGCACAGAGATGGCTGGAGTGGCTTGTACAGTAGCTGTGTCCAAGAAAAAAAGTGTGTTTTGGTATGTGGAGAGGTCAAAAATGACTTTTTTTCAATGTGTAAGAGGAAAAATAAGCTTTTTTTCAAAAATTCATGTTTTGGGGCAACCAAAGTTACAAGTTTGAGATCTGGCACTTAACTTTTGGAGGGATTTTGAAAAGTATGTTTTCTTAAAGTATTTTTTATAAAAACAAAACTAAAAAAAGTAGCTTCTCACATATACACAAAAGTATGGGCCATTTTGATTAAAGAATAGCTAAAAAAGAGAATTTTTTAGAAAAGTCATTTTTTTATTCATAAAGATGGACGGATTTGGTGAGGTGGAAAGTAATTTTTTTTTCTCTCTCTCTCTCTTTGTGCAGAAGAGAGAGAAGATCTTAGCTCAGCCTAAAAAAAAAGGCTTAATTTAGCCTACCGAAAAGTGCTCTATTAATGCACTTTGTCCCCTTAACAAAGTACAAGATTAAGCTTAATCCCTAAAAATTAGGAATCCTTACAAAGCCCATGCAGGGTTCACTTTTCTTCCTAATATTATGATATTACAAGTTCTAAACAATGTAGCACTACAACATGTTCTGACATATGGAATGCATTTTCCTTCCATAAACTTTTGAGGATGAGGGCATTAGCTATGGCTATTATATGCAGAGTAGGGGTCTCAATTGCATATTGTCATGAGAATCCTTAGCATGTTTCTCTAAGATAATGGCCCATATTTATTTTTCATGCATATAAGCGCAAAAGCTGAAAGAAAAATCTTTTGGAGACAAGTGTCTATCGTTTTCAAAAGAGTACAACTTTGTACCGATTTGGTTTAGTATGACATCTGTGTTATCTCTTCACTCTTGAGGTCAATAGAAAAGAAGCTTCAAAGAAACATGGAAATAGGCAATTCTTCCACTGTCCGCAGGCATGATCTGAAAGGTGGGTTTAGGCTGCACATCTTGATGATGGATTCGTGTTCATTTTCTAATAGAATGATTTGTCAAGATGTGTCCAGATTCTTGCATGACATCCCTTTCCAAAGTTCACTTACAACCTTTGTTTTGTTGTAGACATTGAGAGTGTCTAGAGCTTCCTGCACTTTGAATGTGATGCACCAAGTTCTTCATAAGAATTGGAACAACATCCACACGTCCAACTGCTCGGGTAATTTGATTGTACTTCAATTCAATTCTTCGATCTTCTACTGTTGTGTTGCCTACTCCTAATTCCCATCCATGTTCAAGTCCTTCCTTGAAGTCGAAGCAGGTCCGACAATCAGCTCATCTTCAATGGTATGCACACACCCTCAATGGTACTCCTAATACCCTGGTGAGTAGATGGTTGCGGTAGGTGTTGGCTTGTAGGGTATGCACACACCCTCAATGGTGCATGGGAACCCTCCCTAGAACATAATAATAACTCTTTTTGTATCTACTTAGAATTTCACATAAAAACACTCTCTTAGTGAAGCCTTGTAAATAGCCATCTCTCTTGCACACATATGAGAGAACACACGTGAAAATCCCATGCCTCCAATTCTTGGGATTTGATTGTTAGAAAAGGAATATTTGCCAAGATATGTTAGTTAGAGAGAGATCCACTTTTTGACTTTCAAAGGAGCACATGGGGAATAGAGCTTAGCTTATAAATAGAAGCTCATTTTATGTAAAGAAAAGGGGCTTTTGGTTGACGTGCTCTCATCTAATATCTCTTATCAATGGAATAAGGCTCTCATTTACTCCAAGACTTGTTACATTTACATGTATTTGTATCTTGGTGAGTGTGTGAGAGTGGAGTGTGTGTGTGCCTATGCATGTCTCTCCTTTGCGTGAGTAGAGTAGTTGCATTTGCTTGTATTTTCCTCATGGACTAGGATCCTTGACTCCCTATTCTCCTTGTTTTCAAGCATGTGGCATAGCATGGGGCTGATGCCAATGGCTTGAACATGTGGGACTTGAAAATTAATTCATGTAGGTTCCTAGGAAGCCGTGTTTATATGCTCTGAGGTGCACTCGATATTATGTGAGTGCTACTTTGGATTATGCATTGTTTTATGAAGCTAGTGTAGATTTGCAGGTTCATGGATACACTGATGCATATTGCACTGGTAGTATTCCAAATAGAAGATTTACTAGTGGCTTTCTATTCTCACTTGGAAGTGTAGCTATTACATGGAGTAGTAAGAAGCAATCCACAACTGCTTTGTCGAGTACAGAGACTCAGTATAGAGGTGCTGCAATGGCAACATATGAAGCTTCATGGTTAGAGATGCTACTTACAGATTTAGGTGTGGAAGTGCAAAAGCCAATCATGATCTATTGTGATAATCTTAGCAACATACAGTTAGCACAAAATCTTGTTTTTCATGCTAGAACAAAGCATATCGAGGTACATTATCACTTCATTAGAGAGAAGGTATTCACAGGTGATATTGGTTTTGTTTATGTGAGGATAGATGAGCAGGTTGCTAATATTTTTACCAAAGCACTTGGAGTAGAGAAGCTGAAGAAGTTTTGAAAGATGCTTGGATTAGAGGACATGACATTGATTTTGAGAGGGAGTGTTGAGATATCAAGCTCAACATGTGATGATCCAGGATGAAACGTATCACTTTTTCATTTCTCTAACATGTATAGTGGTCACGCCATTATATGTCAAGGGTACTTCATTGAGCTTAAATGGATTTATCTATCGAGAGTGATGGCACATTTGTTTCTTGCAAGCTCACTTATTTGTGGACATTAGGATTTACTTATGTGCTGTTCTTTATATATTGCACTTATTGTATTGTTTTTTAGGTCATTCTTGCACATTCCTTTTATGTAATAGAAGAAGAAGAAGATCATTATTCCTTGCCTCAATCTGTGTGTGTGCCTCTCTTTGATTGTGAGAGTGTGTGTGTGTGAGCTCTCTTCCTTCTCTCCCTCCTCGTGACAGAGCAAGCATGACTACACGCTCTAGATTGCCTTTGTTGCAAATTTGCATGGGTGCTGCATGAAGTATTGTTCGGACATTCCAACTATATTATAGAGATGCAGAGGTAGGAATCATTTGGAGGAGGACTGTTTGTTATTGACTTTGGAGTTATCCTCTCCAATCATGAAGTACAAAAGAATCAACAAATCATCTTTATTTTGTCAATCCTGGGAATATCCATAAGACCACAGCCCCTTCTAGATGATAGATTCATAGAAATAAGAGATTGATGGCTGGAATTCTGAGAAAATGAAAATGAAGAGGAAATATCTAGGGTTTACCTTATCTAGAGCAAATCTTCATCATTTTCTATGATCTTTGTGTCTAATTCATGTTATTTTCTCATCAGAATACAAATATGAAATCAGAATTGGAAAATATCACCTGTGTCACAGAGATGAGACAATCGCGATTCTGTACCAATAGACGATTTTCACATTTCTGCAACATTCTTCAATCCTTCTTCACTCAATACATCAGTAATCATCTCTCTTCATACATCTTACTCAGCATTACACAAATGAAACTCACAAATCTCCATGATAAAGCAAGAAACAAGATCTCACATCAAAGGAAACACACACAATAGGAGAAAACACGATTTCAGCAGAAACTCTCTCTTCTCTATTGATAGCATGTACAAATGACTAACCAACCTCTCCAAAATAGAGAAAATTGACTTATATACATTTTCAAGTGTCCTCTTTCACACTTGAATTTTGGTCCTTTCCTCTATTATTCTAAAAATATGCTATCTAAGAGTTTCCAAAAATTCTAGAAAAAATACATAAGATTCTATCCTACATAAGGAAGACTCTTCCTTATTTTTACAACAATTGCATAAATATTTCTACAAATTTCTATCATTTTACAATATTTTTCCTTCAAAAAAGGTTTCCAAAAATGCATCTTCCAACATCCTTCCCCTCCTAAGCCTTTCGGCTCCTGACGAAAGATTTTCCTGCTCCTCTGCACTGATCACTTCTCTTCATTTCTTCTTTCTTTGATATACTTGTGACAGCAAATCATGACTTTTTCTTTCTGTTACATTTAGATTGTTGACCATCTCGAATAAAGCCTTTCTCCACCGTACTGCAGCTTCAGGTTTATCTATGACATCCTTTTTCAAGTACTCTGTGTAAGCAGCTTCATATGCTGTAAGTCTGGACTTGGTAACGACTGATAGGTTTCCAAAAATCTCTGACTCCCTCTCAAAAAATCCATAATCGAAGGCATCCTCAAAAATCTGTAAATAATGGCTACCCAAAAATATAATTCTGCTGTAGTAGGCCATCAGACAGATCCTATCAGGTGTCTCACTTAGATCAAATAATAAGGCATCCGTAGGAGAATTGAAACCAATGTAATTCAAAACTCTAACATCTGTATCTTTATATGTTTCTATACAAGCTAGAAGTACTCTCATTATTTTGATAAGTAATATGCAAGAAGGGTCATTAACATCTTTATACATAGCTATGACTGACTCGGTAGTGTTCACCATATAACTCTTTGTAGGCCAAGTCCCTGCCTTTGGACCTGCTATCTTAGGGAAGTTTAACCATTTAGCTGGGATCTGACCTTCTTTTCTTCTCTTCCAAAAAACAGTCCATTCTCTTCTTCTGGCAACTGGGAATAAGCTGGATTGATCTTTAAATGCAGAGGTGCCTCTTTCCAGATTTTCCTACATTCCTTATTGGCATCCAGCCACTTATTCCTCCATTTGGGATTGGCTCTTTCGAATAACTCCTTCATGACATTAATATCTTCTTCATATTCAAGGTATTTGTTTGGAGATAACCCTACTCTGGCCAATTGATAATTCTTTATACTCTCCAACATCATACAGAAGGGTATTCCTAATCCATCTGCAACCCAATGATGCTGATCTGGATTAATGCCTTTATTCAGAGCAAAGGTAACTATTTGATCTTCATACTCATCATGCATTTTTCTGATAAATTCCATTCTTGACTCTCTATTGGTCAATAATTTCTGGACAAAATCTTCAGAATAGTTTTCCTCTGATTCTTCGGCTGCTGGTTCCTTGTTCTCTTGTTCTCTATCAAAATTCCCTGTTTCATATTCCCTTTTATCTGTATCTTCTGCCTGTACTTGATCCTGAATTTCTTCTTGAACTTTTGGTTTCTCCAACTGTTTCTGTAATTCTTCTATAGTCATCATTGAACTTTTGTTCTGAGCTGCCCATAACTGCTTTTCCTTCCTCCACTCATCTCTTTCTTTCTCCATCTTTGTCTGCCATTCACTTCTTTCCTTTCCTACCTCCATATGTAATTGATGATACCCTCTCATTGATGTGGCAGCATGAGTGTTTGCCTGTTTCTCCATTTCTTTGGCCTCTTTTAATTCTATTTGAAGTCTTTGAATTTCTTTATGCAGCTCTTCCTTTTCTTCCTCTGTCAATTGAGCAGGTTTACCTCCATCTTTTAGTTGACCTTCTTCTAACAACAATTTATTAATCTCTTCATGTGCTCTGGTCAGAATTTGATATGATGTTTGTAAAGTTCTGTATCTTCCTCCTATGGTTTTTAATTCCATTTCCATTTTTGCATTCTGCTCTGATAACTTTACAATCTTTTCTTCCAAATATTGGATTCTGTTCTGCTTCTGAACCTCAGCTTCTTCCAAAGCAATGATTCAAGTAAATCCTTCCATATCTGGGTCATGAACATCTAGATGAACTTCCTGTTTTTCATTACTCAGAAAAAACATTAAAAATTTTTTGTCATTTATGGTCAAACTGAGCTTCATTTTTTCAAAGTTCAAAATAACTTTACCTAGTTTGAGCCAAGGTCGTCCCAAAATCAATTTTTCAGTCATCAAATGATCTGGCCACTCTTCACAATCTATCTTCATATATTCATTATTAAATTTAACTTTAATAACAAGTGAAGACAAACTCTGAATCATTTTTCCTTCTAATGTTTTAATCAACATTCTGCTTTTATTCCTCTTTATGCTAAATTTATTTACCAAGGCTGAACTGATCAAGTTCACTTGAGCTCCTGAATCTACCAAAACCCTTTTGTTTTCATTTTGATGATCCATTTCTATCACAGGCAAATGTTCTCTTTGTTTTAGAGTGCTTTCACATAAACACACATCCTTAAGTTCTTTCATTTTTCTTATTCTCTCCTTTGCTTCTTGTTGAGCCTCCTTTCTGATGTTTTCTTCTTCTTTTTTCCTATTTTGAGCCTTTTGCAGTCTTCTCCATTCATCAGTAGTTAATGGACACTCATACCTCTTAACTCTACATCCACTTATAAAATTTGGCATGATTTCTCCATCAATGTTAGCTAATTGAATGGCTCCACTCTTGCTTATCTTATGTATGATGTATGGCCCATGACCTTTCTTCTGAAATTTTTTCTGATGCTCCTTGACTGTGTATGCCAGAACCAAGTCTCCTTCTTGGAGATCTTTTTCTTTTATATGCACATCATGGTAGGCTTTTTGTCTTCTCTTGTCTGTATATATACTCATTACTGCTTGAAGTCGAGAAGCTCCCAGTTTTTCTAAATCTATGACCCTCTCAGATAGTTCATGTCCTGTCCAATTGTATTGACTACCCACTTTTAATGTTGGAATAAGAAATTCCATGGGTAAAACTGCATTTTGTCCATATACCAAATTGAATGGAGTAGTCCCTAAAGCAGTTTTGTATGCCACTCTATAAGCCCAGAGAACATGATTAAGTTGAGAATCCCAATCATTTCTGTTTGTGTTGACTAATTTGGACAATACAGTGCAAAGTACTTTATTAGTACTTTCTGCTAACCCATTAGCTTGTGGGTGATATGGGGCTGACTTACTATGACGAATCATGAAATATTTGGTCATGTTTTCTATGATCTGGTTCAAAAAATGAGTTCCCCTATCACTTACTAATTCAATTGGAAGTCCAAATCTAGTAACAATATTTTCATACAAAAATTTAGCAGTTGTATGAGCATCATTTCTTTTAGTGGCTTTGGCCTCAGCCCATTTTGTCAAATAATCAGTAGCCACTAATATGTATTCTGCATGAGATTGTCTAGCTGGAGGATGTAAAGGTCCAATAAAGTCCAATCCCCATTTGCTAAAAGCTCTGGCTGAAATTAATGGGATTAATGGCATGTTATCTCTTTTATTTGGTTGACTCACTCTTTGACAGATGTCACATTTTTTTACATAAGTTCTTGCATCAAGAAATAGAGTTGGCCACCAAAAGCCAGAATACAAAATGAGTTTGGCTGTTCTATCACTAGAAAAGTGTCCTCCTGCCACTCCACAGTGTGCCATTTCCAACATCTCCAAATACTTCTCTTCAGGAACACATATTCTTAAATAACCATCCATTCCTTTTTTGTATAATTGTTCTCCTATGAGTTGATATTCTTCAGAGATTTCTTGTAAATTTCTTGAATCTGTACCAGCTATAAGTTGCTTCCCTTTCTCCTTTTTCTTTAATTCTTCAACAATGTTCTCACTCCATTCAGGGTTTTTTTTTAACCAATATAGAGTTATTAAATCTGAATTCTGCAAATCTTGACATTCTTGACATTTAGCAACATATCTTTCCACATCTTGAATTTTATTTGGCCAGTGTACTCCCATCCTACTAAGATTGCTTAAAGTGACTATTTTTAAAAGCATGAGTACATGGGTTCCAGCAATGAGCTCTTCTTACACATTCATGTTGCTCCTCTTCTGGGGTACAATATTCCAGTATACCTGATTGATTGAGGTGATACAAATGCCCAGCTAGCAACATAAAATTCCTGCTTTGTAACACCAAATGTGTGTTATTTGCTAATGACTTACAAGGTCCCATGGTTAACAAAGGAACTAATGATATGGACCATTCAGGAACACTTTCTACTTTGAATAGGTATGTATCTGGCAGGTCATCGTCTAAGGGTGAACTAGGTTCTTTGGACTAAATTCTAGACAAATGATCTGCTCTTAAGTGTGTTTTGCCTTGTCTAACCACCACCTCAAATTCAAATTCCATTAGTAAAAGAAACCATCTAACTATTCTTCCTGTATGACATGGTTTATTTACTAAATAAAGTAGAGCTTGGTGATCCACAAAGAATTTAAACTTGTTGGCCAATAGGTAATGTCTGTATTTTTTAACAGCAAATATCATTCCCAACCCTTCTCTCTCAGTGGTTGTATAGTTCTTTTTTGCAATGTTCAATTGTCTACTAGCATATGCTACTGGGAAATCTAATTTACTTCCTTCTATAGGTTGTGCCAACACACATCCCAAAGCATAATTTGAAGCATCTACATGCACATGAAATATTTTATCCCACTGAGGTGTTTTTAGAATTGGGGCTGTCACCAAACAAGTTTTCAATGTTTCAAAGGCTTGGTCACATTCTTTATTCCACTCAAACTTTGTGATGAGGGCATATAAGGGTTTAGCTATATCTGCAAATTTGTGAACAAATTTCCTATAGTACCCACAATGTCCCATAAAAGTTTGGAGTTCCTTCACATTTGTAGGTCTTGGAAGCTCTATTATAGCTTTTATCTTCTTCTCATCAGTAGAAATTCCATTTTTTGAAACTATGTGACCCAACATTCTTCCTTGTCTTACAAAGAATACACACTTTTCAGGATTTAAGCATACTCTGTATGTCCTGCATTTCCTGAATATTCTTTCTAAATCTTGTAAATGATCCTGTCTTTTTAAAGAGAAAGTGCACATATCATCTACATAGATTTCCATCACATTTCTCAGGAATTCTTTGAAGATGTGACACATCAATCTTTGAAAAGTTGTTGGGGCATTGGTCAATCCAAAGGGCATAACCCTAAAAGCATAAATCCCCTATTCTGTAGAAAAGGCAGTCTTATGTTGGTCCTCCAAGGCTATAGGTACTTGATTGTATCCTGAGAAACCATCTAGAAAGCTATAAACTTCCTTTCCTGCAACTCTCTCAAGAAGATGATCTGTTATTGGCAATGGATAATTATCCCTTATAGTTGCTGCATTCACTTTTTTCAAGTTAATGCATACCCTAAGTTTTCCATTCTTTTTTGGTACCACAACTATAGGTGATATCCATTCAGTATACTCAATTTCATAAATGAAGTTAGCAGCCAACAACTTTTCAATTTCTTCCTTTATCTTGGCAGAGTATTTATCATTGAATGTATAATGTCTCTGTTTACTAGGTTTTGCATCTGGAGTCATAGGAATTTTGTGCTCGCAGATTTTTGGATCAATTCCTTTTAAATCTTTATAACTGTAAGAAAATACATCCCTATAATTCTTTGCTAGGTTCTTTAGTGCTTCTTCTTCCTCTATGGTCATATCATCAGCTATTACAATATGTCTTTCCTCTCCTTCTTCCTGAGTAATCATGATCTTTTTAGTTTGTTCTTCATTATCATAAGCTTCTCCTTTCTTTTTTTCTCTCTTTGGTTTCATTTTTAGAAGTAGTCTGTCTTCCACTTCATAGGTTTTAAAATTTGCTGGTACATCAAAGTATTGATCCTTGTTTATTTCCTTCTCTTTCTTCTCAATTTCTTGTTCCTTTTCCATTTCTATGTGTTTATGTTCCTTATATTTGCCTGAGATTTTATCTTTGATTGCATCTTCAGCTTTTACTATCTCCAAATATTTTGTTTTTCCTTTTTTTAATACCATTTCTGAATCTTGATCCTCCTCTGTTTTTGATACACTTATCATGTTTATACTAATGTGAAAAATATCAAACCCTTCTTCATTTTGAAATTCCACTCCTACATACTCCTCACTGGCTATGTCCATGGTAGCCAAAATTTGGTTCCAGCCGTAGGGCTCAAACTCTTCATCCTTAAATTGTTGTGGCACATAACTTTCATCTTGCACTTTTCTTCATTCCACACAATCTTCTCTTTTCAGTCTCCTTTTTCTATTGGTGAGGTTTCTTATTATGTTACACTTCCATATTGCTGATTCACTCTCTTCCTGATCCTCCAACTCTGATTCCTCACTTTCTTCTTGATTTTGATGTATTTTGTACCATTCTTGAGGAGATATATCACAGTAGTGCCCATTTCTTAAGTTCACTCTTGTTATTCTTCCTTTGCTTTGGAGATATAAACAATCATTACCCCAATCCTGCACAATTTGCATTTGTCTCATGAAAGGCCTTCCTAGGATGATTTCATATGAAGTGGATTGTGGAAATTCTACTATGGCAAAAGTATGTTCTATTTCTGTTCCACATATGTCCACAATTACTTTTTCCCAAATACCTAGGGGTTTTTCTATATGCCCATCTGCAAGTTGCAATCTCATCTTAGTGGGTAGTAATTCATTGCTTCCCCATTTCTCCCAAGTTTGTTTAGTCATTATGGCCACTCCTGATCCACTATCCAAAATGGCTTTAGCAAAGTTTTTTCCATATTGTATTTTTAGGGTTGAATTTCCTTCTTCCCCTTCACAATACCCTCCTATTTTATTAATAGGAATATACCATAATTCCTCTAATTCTTGTAATGGTGAATGAAGGTTTCCAGGTATTGTTTCCCCTTTGTTCATTTTGTTTTGTAAGTGAGGATTTTGTTTCAACAGTTCTTCCCATGTTGTGTGACATGTAATGCTACATTGTTCATCTATAATCATCTGGAATGTTATTTGTGGATTTTCTTTTTTGTTAGCATTTTCCCTTGTTTTCGTTTTCTCAAGTTGTTCAACTGTTCTCTGCGAGCTACCTCCTTCCCCCATTATGAGTTGTACTTCCTGAATGATTTGTTTGCATTTTTGCATCCTTTCATGCTCTAACTCTGGCATGGGATAGGCCACTGCATGATCTGTAGAACTTGGTCCTTCTTGAATCCTTCCCTTATATACTTTGATTAGGGTGTCTAGACTCTGAGAACTTCCTATTTCAGACTGATTTTGTGTCTTTTGAGGAGGAGTACTTTTTGACTGATCCTGATTGTCTTCTTCCAAATTTTTGCCCATCCTTCTCTTCTTTTCCCATTTCCCTTTTTGTCTATTTCTCTTCACCTTTGAGGCTGAACCTTCGTTTTGTTCCTTAATTGTTCCTTGTTGCTTGGCTTGAGCCCTTGTTATAATATTTATTCCAACTTGGTCATTTTCACTCAATTCTTCCTGTTCCATAATGTTAACTGTTTTTAAAGGTATGTTATTAGGTGTGTTCTGTTGTTTTTGGGGATTCTTTGGGCAATCTTTTATCAAATGTTCGCTGCCACAATCCTTACAGTAGGCTCCCTCTATTCTCAATGTAGGAGGTTGCGGACAGTCTCTAATGAAATGCTCTCCCCCACACCTATAACAAGTTATCTTTGGTCCCCCTTTGAATTGAGGTTTTTGGTTGGACATGTAATTGTTGGTAATATACATGAATGTTGCTGTGTCCATTTCAATTTTCCAATTTCCCAAGTCTAGGGCTTTTAACTCAGGTTCTCTTATTTCATATTCTTCCCAATCTTCTTGATATACCTCACTCCATTGATATTCTTCCTTATATGGTGATCTTAGTCTTGAATTCCCCTCCTCTATTGGTGTATACTTGATTGGTACCACATTAGTTGGTATAGGAGGTTGTTGTCCAAGCACAGGTCTTGGTTGTTCAGTATAGCCTGATTCCCTTTGAGCCATATAATCTCTTTCCTTGATGGGTTGTTTGTTATAGAAGCATTCCTCCCTGGTATGGTTTGTCCATTTTCTCTCTAGTGTACAGTACTTAAGTGTCTTCCTATCTTGTAAGTGTGGTGGCTTCTGATATGGGCATTGTTGTGCCAGATGATTTTCTCCACAAATGTAACATTTTTTATTTGTGTTTATCCTAGAGTTTATCAGATTAGTTTTAGTGCTTACCTCTAGGGCTTTAGCAATAGCCTGAGCCAACTCTTCTGCTGGAGGAATTTTGTCTTCATATGATCTAGGTTGATCAAATGCTAACAGATCTTGACCTACTTGTTTTGCCATGGAAGGTACTTCCTCTCTTGGGCATCTATCAATGTATTGTTTAAATCTTCTGGCTGCTTCTCTAACATTTTCATCCTTTTGTTGCTTGAAACTATGTATCAATGTGGCTGTACTATGTTTTATCCCGGTCTTGGAGAATTCCCCAATGAAGGCTTCTAAGAAAGATTCAATATCCTGGTACATTTCCTTTCTCAAAGGAATGAACCAAGATAAGGCTGGTCCTGTTAGGGTTAGACCAAATGCCTCAAATTGTACTTTGTAATCTTCTACCTCTTCAGCTCTAATCAATTGCCTAAATTCTGCAGCATGAGCATGAGGATCTGAATAACCCTCATATTGGTTCTTCATACATTTGGCAACTTGGTATGGTCTAAGCATTCTACCCTGAGGCTGCCAATGGGATCTTCTTCTGAATGGGAAGTCATTATATCCTTCTGGTTCCTTGTCAAAGGGATTTGGGGAAATCTGTGTCCTCCTCCCATGTTGTTGTTCATTACCGGTATAGTTTTCATTTGGCCTAGGTAAATTTGTCTGCTCCATGTTATGTTCCCAAGGTCCTTTGTCAGTACATTGCCCTAGATCATTTGAATTTTCTGGGTCTTGAGAGAATATGTACACACATCCTTGCCTATCTTCATATCTCCCATCTTTGAATTGAGTTACAGGGGTTATATTCAGGGGAACTTCTAAATTTCTCAATCTAATGAGAAATTTATGCATTCCATCCTGATATACATAGGTTCCAAACCTATTTGTATACATGTACTTAAGGATATTTCTAAAATCCCCAGTTTCCATAGGCTCATTTGTTTCATTTATGTTTTCCATGTTGTTTTCTTGCCCTAAACTTCTTTCTTGCCCTTTGCCTTTTACTGTTTCTGTCTCCTTCCTTGTTAGGTCTTGTTTAGAAAGTTTGTTTCCAGATCTAAGTATCATTCAATTAATTTTCTCAATCTCAAACTCAACAGAGTGTTTGTCATAATTTCCTAACTAAGGTATTACTTTTTCCACAATTTTCTGACTATATTTGTGTTTTTTTTTTTCAGGATTTTCTGACTATTTTTGTATTTTTCACGATTTTGTGATCAGAATCGTGTTTTCCCACAATTTTCTGCCTAAAGTATTGATTTTCCACGATTTTATGATCAGAATCGTGTTTTCTGATTATCTCTATGTTTTTCACGATTTTGTGATTAAAATCGTGTTTTTCACGATTTTATGATCAGAATCATGTTTCCCAAAATTTTGTGATTATTTCTGTGTTTTTTCACGATTTTGTAGTCAAAATCGTGTTTTTCACGATTTTGAGTGAAAATCGTGTTTTTCACGATTTTATGATCAAAATCGTGTTTTTCACGATTTTGTGTGAAAATCGTGTTTTTCACGATTTTGTGATCAAAATCGTGTTTTTCACGATTTTGTGTGAAAATCGTGTTTTTCACGATTTTGAGTGAAAATCGTGTTTTTCACGATTTTGTGTGAAAATCGTGTTTTTCACGATTTTGATCCCAGACAATCGTGATTGCTCACAAATTGTAAAAACACGATTTTCTTAAGAAAATCGCGTTCTGGAATTCGCTATGTTGTCCTAATCGTTCAAAATCGCGATTTTGTGTGTGATTTACAGAATCGCGATTCTGAATGATTTTTTGAATTTTACAAGTTTTGATTTTTCAAAATTTTCTTTCTACACCAGAATCGCCTTACTGAAATTTTGACATGCAATGAAACATTAAATGCAAAATTAAGGTTTTCCTAATGAAAAAGCTCAAAATACAGAAAATCGCGATTCCGTGATTTTTAGTTATTTCTCATTTCTTGGTGCTATGTGATCACTTAATGAAAAAATGTATATTCCAAATTAATGCTAAAGTCTTTACCTTGCTTGCTTGGTAGAGAAATCCTCCAAAATCCACTGGTTGCTGGAAGTCGCGATTTTGCTCTCTCTCTCTCTCACTCACTCTTACTGAAATGAATTTTTCTTTGAATTTCAGGTTTTTATAGTGTCCAGAAAATCGCGATTTTGTATGATTTCCACTATTCCTCACTCTTTCACTTGTTCAACTTCACTTACTCAATCTTAATGACCTCCTCTTCACTTTCTTATCTCAAAGTACCCAAGTGTACTAGAAATTCCAAAAATTTTCTTTTACAGAAAATCGCGATTTTGTGTAGAGAATCGTGTTTTTTTCTTGTAGACCTTATCTTGTGCAATTTTGAGTATTCTTTGTCCTTGCTTTCTTCCAATACCTTCTCTTCTTTGTAATCCTCCAAAATCCTGAACTATTGCACAAAAACCTCAACCTTACTCAGAAAATCGCGATTTTGTACAGAAAGTCGTGTTTTTGCTTACTGTTGATTTTATGCCAATTTGAGTAGTCTTTTCTTCTTAATTCCCTTCCATAGCCTTCAACAACTTTAATTCATCAATCACTTGAAATATTACTCCAAAATCAACACTTTTTTTCAGAAAGTCGTAATTCTGTGTTAGAGAATCGTGTTTTCTAATTTCTTGGTTTTTTGACCATTTTTTGTTCTTCTTCCATTTTTCCACAATCACTCTTGTCCACTATACCTCACTTCAGCTTCCTAACAAGAAAAGAAATTTGTTTGATTGTTTTTTATGAGTTTTATGAATTTGTTTGGTATTTTTGCCCTAAAAAATAAAGGTGAACACTTTACTTAGGGTTTCTGGTTTTGGTGATCCACTGATTCCATGTTTCTTGATTGGTTATGAGTTTCTTTGTCCTTAGCTATCACTAAAGTGCAAAAGAAAATCTCTCAAATGAAAATGTGTTATGGAAGGCAAACAATTTCTGCAAAGATAAACTCAATCACATCTTTCTTTTCAAAATGAAGGACAACTCAAGATTGATGCTTAGATTTGGTCAACAACTGAATCCTTTATACTTACATCTAGCTACTTTAATTGTCCTTTCCTTAGTATCACCATGTTATCTTCCCAAGATCACCCATGGTGCCTAGTACTTGGGCAAAAAGAAATCTAGAAATGCAAGAATAGACTCAAGTTACCTCATCTTCAGCTTTCTTGGCTCAAATCTTCCATACACCTGCACTTTTACTTCAACAATATGATGAGCAACTATCAATTTACAAAGATTTCAGCACTTCCAATTCTACAAGATATCAATTGCTTTCTTTTTTCCCCAAAGACAAACAATGACATCTACCTATTCATGTGCACATTTCTTGATTGATGAGTTTTACCTTTTTCTTGTGTTGGTTACCATCATCAACAGAAGATCCAGCAAAGGTCCAACTTCAATGAAGTTCTTGGAATTTCCCGGGCAACGGCGCCAAAAAATGTTTGTTATTGACTTTGGAGTTATCCTCTCCAATCATGAAGTACAAAAGAATCAACAAATCATCTTTATTTTGTCAATCCTGGGAATATCCATAAGACCACAGCCCCTTCTAGATGATAGATTCATAGAAATAAGAGATTGATGGCTGGAATTATGAGAAAATGAAAATGAAGAGGAAATATCTAGGGTTTACCTTATCTAGAGCAAATCTTCATCATTTTCTATGATCTTTGTGTCTAATTCATGTTATTTTCTCATCAGAATACAAATATGAAATCAGAATTGGAAAATATCACCTGTATCACAGAGACGAGACAATCGCGATTCTGTACCAGTAGACGATTTTCACATTTCTGCAACATTCTTCAATCCTTCTTCACTCAATACATCAGTAATCATCTCTCTTCATACATCTTACTCAGCATTACACAAATGAAACTCACAAATCTCCATGATAAAGCAAGAAACAAGATCTCACATCAAAGGAAACACACACAATAGGAGAAAACACGATTTCAGCAGAAACTCTCTCTTCTCTATTGATAGCATGTACAAATGACTAACCAACCTCTCCAAAATAGAGAAAATTGACTTATATACATTTTCAAGTGTCCTCTTTCACACGAATTTTAGTCGTTTCCTCTATTATTCTAAAAATATGCTATCTAAGAGTTTCCAAAAATTCTAGAAAAAATACATAAGATTCTATCCTACATAAGGAAGACTCTTCCTTATTTTTACAACAATTGCATAAATATTTCTACAAATTTCTATCATTTTACAATATTTTTCCTTCAAAAAAGGTTTCCAAAAATGCATCTTCCAACAAGGACGGTTGTTAAAAGAGGGAGATAGGGTCGCCATATAGTTATGAGGCATGAATGCTATCATCATGATTGTCGAAAGGAGGGTGAGATAAGGAGTAGGGGAATGCCTCACGTCAACACTTTGGATCAATGATACTATCTCCAAAGTTCCTTGCTTTTTTCTCTAAGTCCGGATTTCATTATAACATTACAAGTTCTAAACAATGTAGCACTACAGCATGTTCCGACATATGGAATGCATTGTCCTTCCATAAACTTTTGAGGATGAGGGCATTAGCTATGGCTATTATATGCAGAGTATGGATTTCAGTTGCATATTGTCATGAGAATCCATAGCATGTTTCTCTTTGTAGGCTACACTGAAAATTAATAACAGGACGAGTTTTATATCTTTATGCATCTATACTTTCTCCTCATTAACCACTAGTAATGGAGTCCCAAGCTGCTTGTCCGGGTGGTTGGGCCTCTTGCCTCTTGAGGGGGGTGAGGGTTCAATCCCCGCAGGCACCATGTAAGGGACATGTTGAATTTGGAAAGTTCTATCTTGTGGCTGATATGCCACTGCTTCTTCTACCTTATGACCGCAGTTTAACCCAGCTATGTAAACCCCTGTTCTTGTGGGATAAGGGGAGTCCCATGGGTACTATGCCCTTCCTTGTACAATTGCAATTTCAAAGTTAAAGCCTGGAGGAGTAAACCTCGGCCGAACCTCCATTTTATAAAAAAACCACTGGTAATGGAAATATTTTCAAAAAAATTTGGTTAGAACATCAATGACTTTGTTTATTTCTTGATTTACGGACAATTTTTCCCATCTGTGATGTGTGCTACACCGTCAATTAAACACAAATCTAACACTCTAGATAGCGAGTTTAATGCATCTACAACCCAAGCAAAACATTCAAACATAGAGGGAAACATACGTACACCAATTTACTCACAGTAGCACACAAGCAAACGTGTAGACATACATGTTAAACAAAATACTTAGGATCTTATACCCCACACATACACAAATAAATTCATGCGCACTCATGAAGTGCCATATACAAAGGTAAATTTGCTCAAAAAGATGATCACGAGCTCTATTGATGCACACAAATCATTGCAAATCCACATACGGATATCTTCTCAACCAATAAAACACAAAAAGCAAGTTATTTATCAACATATTAAGCACTTGCTACTTCAGATAATGGCCCATATTTATTTTTCATGCATATAAGCACAAAAGCTGAAAGAAAAACCTGTTGGAGACAAGCGTCTGTCGTTTTTCAAAAGAGTACAACTTTGTACCGATTTGGTTTAGTATGACATCTGTGTTATCTCTTCACTCTTGAGGTCAATAGAAAAGCAGCTTCAAAGAAACATGGAAATAGGCAATTCTTCCAGTGTTCACAGGCATGATCTGAAAGGTGGGTTTAGGCAGCACATCTTGATGATGGATTCCTGTTCTTTTTCTCATAGAATGATTTATCAAGATGTGTCCAGAGTCGTTGCATGACATCCCTTTCCAAAGTTCACTTACAAACTTTGTTTTGTTGTAGACACTGAGAGTGTATAGAGCTTCCTGCACTTTGAATGTGATGCACCAAGTTCTTCATAAGAATTGGAACTACATCCACACGTCCAACTGCTCGGATAATTTGATTGTACTTCAATTCAATTCTTCAATCTTCTACTGTTGTGTTGCCTGCTCCTAATTCTCGTCCACGTTCCAATCCTTCGTTGAAGTCGAAGCAGGTCCGAAAATCAGTTCACCTTCATTCCCTACTACACATAGAACTTCTTTTAAATCACAGCCAGCTCTGTTCAGAACAGGTCTTTGATGCATGGGATCCTCAAACTTTATGAGTTATCTTCACAGCAACGAGTTTTTGTGCTAAGTACACCTAAGTCCTTCACAAATTCAAAGAGTCCATCGATAACGCTACACAATATGTATGTGTAGTTGTTAAAATCGCCCCTTTTATTCCACCTTTATCTTTCTTATTCCCACACATTTGCCATCTTCCTAATAAGATGATTCCAAAGAGAATGATGGGCTGCCTCCCTTTGCTTTGTATTTGTCTGCATATATATATATGAACTCCTCCAATTGATCCGCAGAAATAACACATCCTTCACGCATGAACCGGCATAAATGCTTGCCCCAAATTGAAGCATGAAAAAATAGGATGATAAGAGATCAACACAATAAGCTTCAGAATGTCATTTGGTGCATAGATTTAAAACATCTTTCATGCATGAACCGACTCAAATCAATGAACTTTTTCTTCTCACAGAGGTACGCTTAATTCTCCTCTCTTTTGACAGCCAGCCGACGATCAATCTTTGCGCTAAGTTCTATCTCCCTATGCTATCTCTCCTTTGTCTTTCGTATTCTCCTTCAAAATGATAGGATGATTTTGTCGATGGTCTGCCACATCATATCTGTCCTTGAATGATGGACATCAACAGGAATAGTGCAGAGATGCGTTGATATGTAACTCTATCAGACTTAACTCCGTTGTGCCTGCCTGCACACCTTCCTCTCTCAAATTTGATGAAACCTGCACACCTTCTTCTCCTCCTATCAGCACATGTATTGAGCACTCTTCCTTCTCGATCTCTCCTTTTTCACGAACGTTCATGTATGCCCCAATCATCGTTACATGAATCCCCTAAAACCTTCGTTGGTCTCCCTAATCCTAGTAGGAGATGGTTGAACCACGCCTTAAGAGAGAGGATTAGGAAGTAATCCTCAACCTTGGCTTTTGGGACAAGTGGTTAGCCCATCACACTCCTAACCAGGAGGTTGTGAGTTCGATTCCCAACTCTGGTATCAGAGCTTAGTTGAGGAACTTGGGCAAGATAGAGCTAAGAAGCCTCAATCGTGGGCACTTGGGAAGCACTTGACCACGAGTGAGTCTGAGCCAAGAAGGAAGGCGCATTCATTTGATTCAATCGTATTATGCTTACATTCAATTGGACCTTTAACAACATTTAATTGGGTTATGGGGTTGGGTTTAATATCTAGACCATAGCACCAGGCAGTACAGGGTGATGTTGGAGCTTGAGATACACAATGGAAAACGGAAGAGACCATCATTGTGTAAGGCATGCCTGTATCAGAAGAGAACGTTGAGAGATATCAGACTAGTGCATCTCGTCTACATGGAGTGAGACTACTTGTTGAGAGATGTCGATGTTATGCTTTGAAGCATGAGATAGCATTAAGGTGTTTGGGCCCGTCAGAGCGGCCATGGTGGCAAGAGTAGAAAGAGTAGCAAGAGTAGAGCCCACATTGGTGGGTAGGGTATTGGTTGATGCATAAAGATCAAAGGGCATAAAAAATGTGGCATTGTGTTCGTAGTTGATGGATTGAGCCATATAATCCCCTGAGGAGAGTGCCACATGGAAAGTGTGGGATGGAGTGTACTTGCTGCATAAATGGTTGCATTAGAGGGTTTTGGAGCTGGGCTATTGATTGGCCATAACCATCCAGGTAGGTGGATTCAACAGGTGCTCGTGAGTGACCTACATGTCCACACAAAAGGATTGATAGCAAAGGACCATCCGGGCTACCCTAGTGATTGGATGGTTGCGGTAGGGTAAGAGGAGAATCTTTCAACTAGTTACAGGACTAATCGAACAATAGAGGAGGCATGTGACATGACAAAGGCAACGGTTGAAACTTCTTATATGAGAGAAGGTTGCAAAACTTCTTGCCAAAAATCGTCAGATGAGGCATCTTTTTGCCATGGTTGTACAACCAAGAAGCGGAAGAGGTGTTCAAGATTGTATCTCTACAAGATCGAATAGATGTAGATGGGAAGGCTAGGTAGACTAGAAGCATGGAGAGAGGGGTGCACCAAGAAGCGTGATACCATGTTGTAAAAGGAGACAACGGGCACATCCCTCCATATACACACAGTGAATACATAGATGTATATACCAAGAAGTGTTTTGGAAATCATTCTATTAGTTAGTTAGGTAGGATTCAAATTGAGTGGCAGCACTCATGCACCACTCGCTCAATCCAATCATGATTGTCCACATTGCAGGTTTCCACACTGAGCAACGGTACAGGGATCAACAAAGAATGATGTGGCGGTACATAGCATACTTCTGATCCCTCTTCCCCAGCCCAGCGCTCTAGACATCCTATGTGGAATTTTAAAGTATAAAATTATATAAGTGACTCCAATATACACGTATACTGATGAATCCTTCAACATATTCTAAAAAACAAAAATACCTTCAACATACACATTAGGAACGTTTCATTTTCCAAAAATAAACTCCAATGACTACTTCTAATGTTCTTATACAATGGATATCTTCATGGATTGTTAGTCTATAAGATATTGATGTGATATCTTCACATATTTTGAAGAGTACATGAGAGCTGCAGCTTGCAAGTACACAAGAGGTTCAAATACAATAAGTACATAATGCTATTTTTTCTCATTATAGATTTTTATAACATTTCTTTTCATTACTTTATATTTCTTCTGATTTTGTATATTTTGCAGATATTATACAGACATCATCAACTTTCAAAGATAATAAATATTTCTCAATATGTTTTACCATAGTCCTATTATATGTTATATTAATGATTCTTTGTTTTGTTTAGGTAATATGGATCCTCATGCTTCTCAAGAAATGGATTCTCAAAGTCACGATGAGGATCAATTTTTTTCTCAAACTTCTTTTCTCACACTCATCTTACTATCCTTATTCTAAAACACCATTTTATATGCCTTCGCATGGCTTTCAAGCTATGTTGAATGATCCAGCCATATCTCTTCATTCTTTCCACATTCGTCCTCCTCCCTTTCATCCCTCTCCAACCCATCCTCCAACTTATCTACCAAGTTGTAACCCTACATTACCTATAGAAACCATGGAAGCTCATAAAATCCCTTCCTCAACAAAAATGAAAGACCATGAAGACAACTAGAAGGATTAGAACCTCAAATAAAGAAAATGAGGAGCTCAAAGAAGAAGATATTTATCAACTTGGAGAATGAAGAGGAGAAAGGTATCAACAAAAGTTCAAAGTGGAAGAACTTTTGGCTGGATCAATTGATCCATGTACAAGGTAGTATGAACGATGAGTTCAACAATCCCATCAAGCAAGGTATCAATTTATGGTCAAAGGTCACCACCAAGCTCACATCGATGTACCCAGGTTTTGATAAAGATAGTGAAAGTTGCAGAAAGAAATGGCAGAAGGTGCTATCAAAACATAGACTAGACAAAGCACACAATACCATTTCTCGAAATGATTGCAAATACACATGCAAATGGTTTGATATTTTTTATGAATACTATCATTCAAGAGCAACGGTGACACCCATTAGTTATGCATCATCCTCAAGTGACAACATAAATAAAGACTCGACGATTATCAATGAAGATTTACCCCAACTTCCCTTGCCTTCCACTTCTCTCTCTCCTCCCAAATATGAGGAATCTTCTTCATCCATTGCAAGAATGGGAAGGATCTTCTAGATCATCTAAAGAATTCACAAAAAACAAGCCTTGTATTCTCATAAAGAATCCATGCCACTTGAGAGAGAGAGAAGTTACAAGTTTTTCAGGTATTACACATATCTATGTCTGATTTCTTGAAGAATAATGCCGATAGTAACTAGAGTTAGAAATTTCATTTTAGAATGACTTAGGGATTTTATATGTCTTTTGCCTAGTGTTAGGAATCTCATTTTAGTTTCCATTAGACTCTAGATTGTTTTGTTCAAGACTCTACTTGTAAACATCAAAGTACACAACTAGAAGTGATGAGACCTCTCAAGATCTTCAAAAAAAACAAACAAATATTTCTAGAAACTCTTTGAGTACAACTGGTTAAAATAAATTATATACTCTGAAGGTAGCCTTTGAGTATCATGATTTAGAAAGAAGAAACATTAAAAAAGGTGGATTATAGATCCCAAACAAACAGTTTGAAGTCAAGGTATGTGGAGGCCTGCTAGAGCAAGGTATGACTAATTGTTCAAATCAAAAACTGATGTACAGTAGCAGGAAAATGTTGGAGTTAGATATCTGCAGAAGCACATGAACAGCACAAGGAAGAAGGAGAAGCTTGGAGCACAATACACAACACTAAATATATTACCACTAGAATGTACAAAGATAAGTAACCTGTTAAGGCTATAGGCAAATATACAAGCTGGGGGGAAAAAACCTTCGAAAGAGGGGAAAAAACACCCCGGTGGTCTTCGTGTGTTCACACACATCACTACCTAAATATTTTAGAGCTTGTTGTTATGTAATATTGCCCCCCTCAAGCTCTAAAAGCAAAGCTTTGACTCCAAGTAGAACTTTGATTCGCTTGAGCTTCTAAGAATCCAGTGCTTTTCTGAGTATGTCTGCTAATTGATCTTTAGGTTTGACATGTTGAATATCAATAGCTTCATTCACTGCCTTCTCTCGAATATAATGATAGTGTACTCCCCTTGTGCCATACTAATGAAAATCATTTTTTGTGACCTTGGATCCAACTTTGACTTTAATTGTTGTGGAACATGAACAAAATATATGTTACCAAACATTCTACAATTAGAAATATCTAGTTTTGATCCATAAAGCACTTCATAAGGTGTTTTTTTTATATGACTTTGAGTAGGTGGTAACCTGTTCATCACATAAACTGCCTTATTGCATGCTTCAGCCCAAAAAGTAAGCAGTAAGTCCATTTCATTTAGCATGCACCTACCCATCTCTAAGATAGACCTATTTCTTCTTTCAACCACACCATTTTGTTGAGGTGCATACCTGTTTGTAGTCTCCATTTTAATTCCTTCTTCCTCCAAATATGCAAGAAATTGCTTAGGAAAATACTCACCTCCTCCTACTGATCTCAACCTTATGCTTTGGCCTATTTGCTTTTCAACCAATGATTTAAACTTCTTGAACATATCAAACACTTCTGATCTGAATTTGATAAAATAGATGAATGTAAACTTTGAGAATTCATCAATAAACATTACAAAGTACTTGCTACCTGCCATGGACTCTTCTTGAGATGGACCCCATACATCAGTATGAATCAAGTCTAAAATATGTCAGCTTTGTAATTCTTCTTTTGAAAAAGGACTTCGTACCTGTTTTCCAAACTGACATGCCTCACAAACATAATCCAAATCTTGCTTAGGTAGTTGTGGTAGACCTTAAACCAAGGATTTATTTGCAATATCCTTCAATCTACCAACATTTATGTGTCCTAATCTCCTATGCCATAAATCCAATTGACTTACTTGAGTCCCATTGGCCATTGTATAACCTGTATAATCTGGAACTTCAACTTCATACGTATATAATCTATTTATCTTTTGTCCTCTTATAACAAAAGTTCCACTGTTCTTTTGATAAGACTGCCACTGATTATTGTCAAAATCACTCCATTGTCCTCCATTTGTCCAACTGAAATCAAATTTCTTGTAATAGTAGGAACAAACAAAACATCTCTAAAAGTTACGTGTTCATTAAGTGGACAATCACCAATATATACTACTTCATGCTCAATACTATCTCCTATAGCAATTGTGACTCTTGAATCTGGCTTGTGTAGGTTTACAAACATATTCATATTATGACTCATGTGGTCTGAGAAACCACTATCTACATATCAACTTTTGTTTTTAGCTTCCTCTTATGTATCTCTATATGCATAGCCATAAGAATGTTTTGCTTCTGTGTATGAATCTCCTCTTGAACTATGTTGTTGTTTTGATGCATGTGGTCTTGGCCTCTTCCTCTTTGTCGTCCTTTAAAACCACCTCTTCTATTCAAATTGGAGAAGCAATCCCTAGCATAATGATCAACTTTACCACAATAATTACAAGTAAAGTTACCTTGCTGATTTGGTTGAGTTTGTTGACCTTGTTGTATTGTTCTTCCTCCTCTGGTAGCATTAAAGCTTCCTCTTCCTCTTGCATTGCTGTTGAATCTTCCTCCTCCTCTCCAATTTCTTCTACCTCTTGCTCTATTTGATGAAGTATAAAGAGCTTGTCCTTGAATACCTCTTTGAAAATGATAAGATTTTCCACCTTCTATGTTTGATTTCTTTAGTCATCATGAGCATTTGTAAATCTTCAAAGGATGATAGATTCTCTCGATTCATGACAGATTTAATGAAAGAATTCCATCTTTCATCTTCTCTGAAGCCATTTAACATGCTATTAAACTTTATATCCTCACTAGGAGTTGCTTCAATAGAGTCTAATGCTTCAATAATAAATTTTACCGCAAGAATATAATCATTAATTGATTGTTGTGGCTTCTTTTTTACTCTTGTCAACTCACCAATAAGTTGTGTTTATCTCGTTTTGTTGGTAGTTGCACATAACCTTTCTAGAGACTCCCAAGCCTCTCTAATAGTATTCAAATCTCTTATATGTCCAAGCATAGTATTCAAAACTGTTTATGATATAATAATCAAAACTCTTCTACCTCTTTTGATCCATTCTTGCTCTCTTGCTCGATTTGCTTATGTAGGAGCTTCTAATAATTTTGGCTTCACTTCTGTACATGTTATTGATCCCCAAAGGACATGAGATAAGACTCCATTCAAAATTTCCATGTGGGATAATTTCTCCCATCTGAGAACTTCTCAATCGATGCACTCAAATCTTACATGAATTGTTATAAACAAGGAAGATAATCCAATAAGCTTTATGAAGGAAAAAATAGCTTTGATACCACAATATTATGTTTACAAACTTGTAAACATCGAAGTACACAACTAGAAGTGATGAGACCTCCCAAGATCTTCAAACAAATATTTCCAAACTTCAGAAATCAAACTTTCATGCAAACTTTTTAGAAAACAAAAATGGATGACTGTAGAAAAATAATCACCAAAAAATCTCTAAGTAACATTGATTTAGCAAAATTATATATTCTGAAAGTAAACTTTGAGTAGCATGCTTTCAAAAACAAAAAACATAAAAAAGGGTGGATTATAGCTCCCAAATAAATAGTTTGAAGTCAAGGTATGCGGAGGCCTACTACAACAAGGTATGACTAACTGTACGAATTGAAAACTGATATATATCAGCAAAAAAACTCTAACATCTATGATAAACATTGCTATACACTAAACTTATGAGAGATAAGGAAACTCCTCCAAGTGAAAACACTCAAAAAGACCTCATAACGACTGTGATATAAAAGTTTGACGAGAGGTATGTCTCCGATGAGATGCCAGATACACACAAGAAACTATATTTGCAAAAATGCCTACTTGCGCCGCATTTTCTTGTTGAATTTTGTAGAAAAACTGGTCTACATATATAGTACAACTTGTAATCTTCGCAACTCAACAAGAATCACTCAATTTTTCCACCTACACTAAGAGAGCCACTCTTTTTATTGAGAGGCTATCAACAGAAGCACCTCCGTTGTCTAAAAATAGACACCTCTCCTTTCTTTCTTACTTTTATCTATTTTTATCTACTTTTCATCTAAACTTCAAAGCAGCTCCACATGTTAATTATCATAAATTATAAAATCCACAAGCCCAAAAAAACTACTTTATAGCTTGTTCTTATGTAATAGTCTATGCATGTGCATTATCCATTCATGTGTTATGCATGTGCATGTTTGTATGCATGTGTATGTATGTGTTATGCATTTGCATTCATGTTTTTATGCATGCATTCTTGTGTTATGCATGTGCATGTATGTTTGTATGCATGTCCATTCATGTTTGTATGCATGCATTCATGTGTTATGCATATGCATGTATGTTTGTATGCATGTGCATTTATGTTTGTATGCATGTGCATGTATGTGCTATGCATGTGCATGCATTTTTGTATGCATGTGCCTCCATGTGCATTCATGGTTGTATGCATGTTCATTCATGTTTGTATGCATGCATTCATATGTTATGCATATGCATGTATGTTTGTATGCTTGTGCATGTATGTTTGTATGCTTGTGCATGTATGTTTGTATGCATGTGCATTCATGTTTGTATGCATATGCATGCATGCTTTTATGCATGTGCATTCATGTTTGTATGCATGTGCATGTATGTGTTATGCATATGCATGTATGTTTGCATTCATGTTGTATGCATGTGCATTCATGTTTGTATGCATGTGCATTCATGTTTGTATGTGTATGCATGTGTGTTTGCATGCATGTGCATTCATGTTTGTATGCATGTGCATTCATGTTTGTATGCATGTGCACTCATGTTTGTATGCATGTGCATGTATGTGTTATGCATGTGCATGTTTTTGTTATGCATGTGCATGTAAATGTTATGCATATGCATGTATATGTTATGCATGTGTATGTATATGTTATGCATGTGATTCATGTACATTCATGTTCTATGCATGTGCATGTTTGTGTTTATATGCATGTGCATTCATGATTGTATGCATGTGCATTCATGTTTGTATGCATGTGCACATATGTTTCTATGCATGTGCATGTATGTTTGTATGCAAGTGCATGTATGTTTGTATGCATGTGCATTCATGTTCATTCATGTTTTTGTGCATGTGCATTTGTGCCTATTTATGCATCATTAGTATGTATGTATGTGTATGTATGTGTTATAGATGTGCATTCATGTTTACATGCATGTGCATTTATGTTCGTATGCATGTGTATGTATGTGTTATGCATGTGCATTTATGTTTGTATGCATGCATTCATGTGCTATGCATGTTCATGTATGTTTGCATGCATGTGCATGTATGTTTACATGCATATGCATTATGCTTATGTATGTATGCATTCATGTTTGTGTGCATGTGCATTCATGTTTGTATGCATGTGCATTCATGTTTGTATGCATGTGCATTCATGTTTGTATGCATGTGCATTCATGTTTGTATGCATGTGCATTCATGTTTGTATGCATGTGCATTCATGTTTGCATTCATGTTTGTATGCATGCATTCATGTATTATGCATGTGCATGTATGTGTTATGCATGTGCATGTATGTTTGTATGCATGTGCATGTATGTTTGTATACATGCATTCATATGTTATGCATGTGCATGTATGTTCGTATGCATGTGCATTATGCTTATGTATGTATGCATTCATGTTTGTGTGCATGTGCATTCATGTTTGTATGTGTTATGAATGTGCTTGTATGTTTGTATGCATGTGCATTATGCTCATGTGTGTATGCATTCATGTTTGTGTGTGTGTGTGTGTGTGTGTGTGCATTCATGTTTGTATGCATGTGCATTCATGTTTCATGTGTTGTATGCATGCATTCATGTGTTATGCATGTGCATGTATGTATTATGCATGCACATGTATGTTTGTATGCATGTGCATTTGTGCTTATTTATGCATTCTTGATATGTATGCATCATGTATATGTATGTTCTAATTTGCTATATATGTAGAAATGTTGTTTGCTTTTATCATTGCACGTTCTAATTCTTCTTTACTTTCGTATGCAGGAAAATGACATTGTCTAAGGAAATGTCTTAATTTTGTGCATGAGTATGTGCAATGTTAATATAAGAATTGTTACACATCACATACATTTAAGGATCAAGACATAGTGCATACATGGTTCCACTTCACAAAAAGCATGGCATGAGCTATAACTGTTAGAAGAATTCCCCCAAATCATAGAAAAGGTCATAGGCATATGTGAGCATATTCATATCCTTGTCCACAAGGTTTTCTTCGAGACTATCCCTTGAATACCAATAATGATAATTTGTGGAAAGCTTGCACCATTTCTTAAGAGAAAATCAACATAGTTACGAGATGTAGCAGTGTGTATTGAAGATAGAATAGATATTGCACTCATGAGACTTTCCACGGGTGATGGATTGTTAAGAATAGCTGATATGTTTGGATATACAACTAGTAGAGCTTGTGAGATTGTCCATAGTTTTTGCAAAGCAATAGTGAAGTTTAGGCTTAGGGACACGTACATCAGATGGCCTTCAAGCTCTCATCGTGAAAGTTTAGCTTATGACTTTGAAACAATAAGAAGGATTCCTTTTGTGGTTGGTGCAGTAGATGGTTCCGATATTCCTATCATTGCACAAAGAGAAAACCATGTGGATTACTTTAATAGAAAAGGATTCCACTATATTTTGTTACAATTAACTCTAGGTGCAAATAGCTTGGGATGCAACAAAATAGAATTAGGGAAGTGTTCCAAATCCAAACATATCAACTATTCCTAACAATCCATCATTCCAGGTGCAAAAATGTGCAAGGGGTGAATTAGGAGTATTGTTTAGTTGGTGATTGTGCATATCTTGCTCGCCCATACATGCTAGAGCCATTCAAGGGATAGAAAGAAGGCTTATTATGTGTTAACAATTATTGATATTTCATCCAATTGAGCATAAGGATGCCATTAGAGAGAGCTTTTGGTACGTTGAAGGCAGATTTCATATCTTGTTAAAAAGGTGCGATATGAATTAACATTATGTACCTAATGTTGTTGCAGCTTGTCTTGTGCTTCATAACTTGTGTATTTATCATGGTGAATCATTTGATATGGAATGGGTATGAGAGGATTAAGCAGAATTAACAAGTCTTCATCAAAATATGGACGAAGAACAAAGAGTGTTTGCAAACTCTATGATGGAACTAGGAGCAACTCATGAAATCCAAATGGAGGAAATCATGGTCCATGCTTATGTGCTATTGAAGTACTTGACAATGAGCTAGGGATTGGATTAGAAGGGAGAGATAGCCTTGCTCAAATAATGTACAAAGAGAATGCTAAAATGAATGTGCAATGCATCTTTGGAAATGATGCCCTTGAGGAAACATGTTCTCCTTCAAGTTCCACTTGAAATTACATCACTTATTTTTATTTGATCCTTCACATCAAGAAGACTTCTTCTTCATGTTATGTACAAAGCATTTGACTATCTCATTGTATGATGAACCGATGCTTTATTTTCATTTCTTTATGCTCAAATTATACACATAATGATAAAGAAATGTGCATTAGTTCATTTGATTTGTTAGTTCTGCCACTCCCTTGTATTCACACTAGACAGTGGCACAAATTTAAAATATCATTGCTCCACCCTTAAGTGTGAATAGATGGGCAACGAAACAATCTACTTTTTCCACCTGTTAATTCCGAAGCCCCTGTTTCTTACTGCCACGTGAGATTCTCAGTCTAAAATTCATTCTCCTGTTCTGCCCCCTTGTGTGAATACTAGCCCGGAGGACTTCTCAATTTCTTCACTGTTCCGCCTGGAAGATGATGCTTTTGCCTCTTAGTTCCGGTGCCCCTGTCTGAAACCACCCTTATTGTGTCTTAGTTGGCTTCGCATTAGGTAATGTCACATGAAAGCCACGCTGAAATATATATATACATATATGTGCCTTGGAGCCAGCTCAAACTGTGCAGTGACATTTTTGCAAAGCAGCGCCCAATGGACTGAAGCATTCTTGTATAGCAGCACTACATTGCGTTTAAACAATGAGGCAACATATGCTCACAAGCGGAGGCAATTCTCGATTGCTATGCCACCTTGTACCCCAAGATTTGACTTCTTGTCCATACCAGCCACATTTGTCGCAGAACAGTTATGGACCTTCGGAGGCTTCATGCATAAGGCACATGCTTAAATTACATAGTTACGAAAATATTATGAGCATTGGAGACACAGTATTGTCTCCGTTTTGTTTTTGCACTAAACTGGAACAGTAAAATGCAACGCTCTTTCACCCCCCTTTCTGAACGGATACACAAGTGGAACAGAACAATGAAACTCTCAAGTAGGCGAGCAGAAATTCGATCATAAAGACATATTTTTTCCAACGTGGAAACTTTGATTGATGATGTGTCCGCTGAGATAGAAGGTGACCCGAACAGACTATCACCCTCCTGATTTTTTTCGTTCGGTCACTCAGGCGAGTCAAAAACTCACGCTTTGGCACGAAACTACTTGACTTCATTTGCCAATATAACAAGAGTAACAGTGAAAGGAGATGTGTCTTTTAACATTTACGATTTTTTCATTCCAGCATTCGTACGAGGAGGACAAGATGGAGCGTATACAAGGATAAGAATATGAAAAAAATACGTACCAATATGCAAAACGGTAGAAAGAGAATGGTAGGCCATGTCTTTCTACTGGGTGTGGCTTTGTGATCATCAGCTCACAGTATGGAAGTACTCGATTCTGTAATGCACCCGTGAACCGAGTTCAAGCATGTATTTGAACAACGCTTCTATCCATTTCAAGTGAAGAAAGGTTTGTGACTTTAATTTTGATAATTGAAAATTTGTTGATTATCATGTGCCTCTAATTTTGAGTCATCCTAAGTTTGATGACCATATGCATGTGTCCATAATGACAGTGACCGGAGTTCATCAGATCTATTGCACACGTGCTCCTAATGCCCTGTTCGGTGACCGAAAAAGTGTAAACCGGTCACCCAAAGAAACATGCATGTGCCCTTTCTTTCACCTCTTCTAACCCCTCCTCCCCCTCTAACAAATATTCCGTGGACTGCTGTACTTTGTGGCTCTCCTGCCTGGATGCAACTCTCTTTCAAACCCTCTTATGTGAACAAACGAATGACAAAAGAATTAGTTTGTAGCTATTGCACCTAGAAATGATAACAATTTTTATACCGCTTGATTTACATGCTTTTCCTAACTCAGATTCGATTGATTGCTATGACACTTGTGTTAACTAGTTGTTTTTGCTTCATGCCCATGCATATCTTGGTTAAGCAAGTAGCAGTCTATTGTGGCCACTTCTAGTTGTGAAGCTGAGTGTAGGGAAGCTTCCGTAGCAATTGTTGAGTGTGTGTGGCTCATATGTCTTTTGGTTGATATGGGTGTTGATCAATCTTTTGCAACCACCATCTTCACTTACAATCAGAGCTACTATGGCGGTTGTGAGCAACCATGTCTTCAATGCTCGCATCAAGCACATTGAGGTGCACTATTGTTATGTCAGGTAGAGGTTCTCTACCGGAAGAATAGTTTGGCATATGTGCCCACACAAAATAACATTGTAGACCTTTTCACAAAGCCTCTACTTAGGGAGAAGTTTGAACATTTCCACAAAGCTTTGGGTTTGCTTTCTTTTGTGGATTGATCTCTTTCCACATAGCTTGGCAGCTCCTTGCTACTTGCTCATAAAATCACTCCTAGGGGGGAGTTGTTGATGTTGAGTGTGTGTGGCTCAAATGTCTTTTGGCTGATTTGGGTCTTGATCAGTCTTCTGCCACCACCATCTTCACTGACAATCAGAGCATATTGGCAATTGTGAGGATATTTATCTTTCATGCTCGCACCAAGCACATTGAGGTGCATTATTGTTATGCCAGGGAGAGGTTCTCTACGGGAGAGATTAGTTTAGCATATGTGCCCATACAAAATAACATTGTAAACCTTTTCACAAAGGCTCTACCTAGGGAGAAGTTTGAAGCTTTCCACAAAGCTTTGGGTGTACTTTCTTTTGTGGATTGATCTCTTTCCACATAGCTTGGCAGCTCCTTGATACTTGCTCAAAACATCACTCCTAGGGGGGAGTTGTTGACATACATGAGTGCCAACTCCTTGCTCACAACATCACTCTTAGGGCGGAGTTGTTGATATATTTCGGTAGTGAGATGTGTAAACCTAAATGCTTGAGCACTTTTTCCCTCTTAGGAAGTTTTTTCCCTTGGCTTGCACATACATTTGTAATGCTAATGGGTCATTTATCTTTGTCAATTCACTTGGTAATTCACTCAATGTTGTATTGTGCTCCGAGCTACTTCTTCCATGTGTTGTTCACATGCTTCTCAAGACCTCAAACTCCAACATTAGCTACATTCAGGGATGAGTTGATCTCTCTTGGTGGAGTTCAAGAATGTCTTTGCATGGAAGTATTTAAAAATGCAAGGATTAGATCCACACATTTTTCAACATAAAATTCAATTAAAATGTGATGCATTGCCAATCATTCCTCAGCAATACCGGATGAATCCGAATTTCGCTAAACAATTAAAAGAAGAATTGGATAGGTTGTTGCATGCAAGGTTTATTGTTCCAATCGCATATCCAAAATGGGTTTCTACCATTGTTATTGTCTCAAAGAAAAAGAACCAACTACAAATTTGTGGATTCTCGAAATTTGAATGTTAATACTGTTATGAATCCTTTTCTGTTACCTTTTCTCGATACAATGCCAGATGAGATAGCAACAAGAGATATATTCCTTCATGGATGGATTCATTGGATACAATCAAGTACACATGGCTGAAGTAGATGTCCCTAACACTATTTTTATTATGAGCTGGGAAATATTTGCCTCTATGGTCATGTGATTCGGTCTTCGGAACGTCCATAGTAAGCCCCTCTCTGAAACAGGACTTATTTCTCAACACACCACCATTTATGTTTCTACCACTAGCCAACCACACTCAGTGAACTGGTAGGAGATGTATCAGATAAAGACTGCAAAAACAGCATGCAGTAGCAGCCGACCACACTCAGTGTACTCATAATAGTTTTATCCCACAAAAGGCTCCGCAAAAACTTCATGCAATTGGCAGACACGATGCAGCTAAATGACCACCCGTTTCGCTAACCTGGCAATAATTTCCCTGACGGTTTAGACTCAAGAACTTCCCTTTGACTGACATGATGCATGGTGCAAATCAGGAAGAGAAGTGGACTACTTATTATGTCTTAGTTGGCAACTTGGCTGGGCATTAGGTAATGTCTCATGAAAGCCGCGCTGAAAGATAAATATAGATGTGCCTTAGAGCCAGCTCAAACTTTGCAGTGGCATTTTAGCAAAGCAGCACCCAATGGACTGAAGCATTCTTGTACAGCAGCACTACATTGCGTTCAAACAATAAGGCAACATCTGCTCACGAGCGGTGGCAGTTCTCGATTGCTATGCCGTCTTATACCAAAAAATTTGACATATTGTCCAT
The DNA here is from genome assembly GCA_020310875.1 of Ceratopteris richardii. NCBI lineage: Eukaryota > Viridiplantae > Streptophyta > Polypodiopsida > Polypodiales > Pteridaceae > Ceratopteris > Ceratopteris richardii. The sequence continues at coordinate 184,586,423 of CM035418.1, read as the reverse complement.
ACCACATTTGTCGCAGAGTAGTTATGGACCTTCGGGGGCTCCATGGATAAGGCACATGCTAAAATTACATAGTTATGAAAATATTATGAGCATCGGAGACACAGTATGGTCTCCGTTTTGTTTTTGTACTAAGATGGAACTGTAAAATGCAACCCTCCTTCGCCCCCCCTTTCTGAACGGATATACAGGTGGAATAGAACAATGAACCTCTCAATATACGGGGGGGCACATAAGGGTCGGCGAGCAGAACTTCGATCATAAAGGCAGATTTTTCGATAGTAAAAGGAGATGTGTGTCTTTTAACATATACGATGGAATAATCATGGAAAATACACGTTGGACAACGATACAAATACAAATACAACGTCATTCTTAATAGTTGCATTTAACTCTAACATTTAAATAGTCACATTGCAAAATTTCAAACGAACAGTGCATTCCAGCGACAGATCCTTTTCAAGAAGTCTATTGAGATACAATGGAATTGATTGCAAAAGATTGTAGTTTTTCAGTCCAGCATTTGTGCGAGGACAAGATGGAGTGTATATAAGAATACGAATATGAAAAAAATATGTACCAAGATGCGAAATGGTAGAAAGAGAATGGTAGGCTTTGTGATCATCACCTCACAGTATGGAAGTACTTGATTCTGTAATGCACCTGTGACCCGATATCAAGCATGTATTTGAACAACACTTCTATCCATTTCAAGTGAAGAGAGTGTTGTGACTTTCATTTTGATAATTGAAAATTTGATAGCTATCATGTGCCACTAATTTTGAGTCATCCAAAGTTCGAAGACCATATGCATGTGTTCATAATTGCGGTGACCAGAGTTCATCGGATCTATCCCACATGTGCTCCTAATGCTCTGTTCAGTGACCCAAAAAGTGTAAACTAACCCAAAGAAACAGGCATGTGCCCTCTCTTACACCCCTTCTGACCCCTCCCCCTCTGAACAGATATTCGGTGGACTGCTGTAGTTTGTGGCTCTCCTGCCTGGATGCAACTCTCTTTCAAACCCTCTTATGTGAACAAACGAATGGCAGAACAATTAGTTTGTAGCTATTGCACCTAGAAACAATTACAAAGTGAACCAAACCAACGGATAAGGCCGGTAAGGTGCATATGTTTTGCGAGTGCATCCTGCAACATAGGTACTATCCCTGACCTATTGAATGTCCTCTGCATTCGCAACATGTTTGCGTTGACATCCTGCAACATGGGCACTATCCTTGGCCTATTGAATGTCTTCTGCATGTGCAACATGTTCGCGTGTGTGTCCTGCAAGATGGTCAGTGGGCACTATCCTTGATCTATTGAATGTCCTCTCCATGCCCAACCTACAAGGGTCGTCAGCCAACACCATAAAAGGGAGTGCAGTAATTACATTCATACAGCGACTGCAATATGTCAGTGAAACGACATTTTCCCATCATGACCAAAAACACCAAGTATATTTAAAGGTGGACATATATGGACTTTGGCATGAATTAGGTGAGTTTCTAAAGGCATACACAGTAATAGCACTTTGCTAAAAAGGCAGGGTATATTCTGCAATCACGTATTTGATGGCATTGCTATGCTGCAAGGGCAACAATTAATAATCCTTACCCCATGTTGATTGAACAGCAGCAAATACCAAAACTGGAATATGCAGGCATGTTCTCCAACAATGTCAGAGAGACTGGAATGTACAAGCACAATCCTCTGCAATGTGCCTGTATCCAACTACTTTGCCTTCCTGGGATGAGACACCAGTAAAACATGAAGGTAATGAAGTGGAAAAGGTCACTGAAATCCTCGAAAGAATCCAGGATGGATTTCAAATTAATATCAATTGGGTAGAAGCAATAATCGAATGTAGTGATGCCCAGATAAAGTATCTTTTCTCACTGCTCGGGCTGGCTTCGAATTGCTGTACTCTTAATAATCTGCAGAGTTAAAGAACAATCATAATCAATTTTGATCAATCTATGGTCCATGAAGCTGGACTTACAGTTCAAATTCAGATTCGATACAAGCAACATCCACTTTAGCGCCCAGCACACACAGTGTTGATAGCATGCACTTAGCTCAAAGCCTTCCGGAAGGAAGATGTCAGTTAGATTTATATCAGCACACACAGTGTTGATAGCATGAACTTAGCTCATAACCAGGGCCGGCGAAAATTTTGACAGCTTAGATGTGGGTAGGCTGGTCTTCAGCATTTACAGTTCTCATGGGGGAAGATGAAGACTAACAGCGTCACTTAGGACATGCATTGACTTTATTTATGCCCACATCATATGATCCCCCCTTAACAAGGCTTAGACCCACTCCTGCGGAGTGATGATCCTTAACAAAGGTCCCAGGACAGGCGAATAGAGAATCTTACTACATGAAATAGTATGGAAGTTTCTTACCTTTCGTAGCATGGCGTTCTCCTGTTGCAAGGTTGAAAGCTTCTCTTCTAGTTCAGCATTTCTTTGCTCTAGCTCCTTAGTTCGAGCTTCAAGATCACTCACGTACGCCTTCTTCCTCTCCCTCGCTTGCTGGGCAGAGACTCTATTCCTCAACAATCTGGACAATCTCGCATATATTACTAGGAGCAAAGAAAAAAAAATGCATTGTATGATAATGGCGACCCATGCATCAACGATGCACGATAAAATTGATGGGTGAAGAAATCGGCCACAACAGGTTCGATTAGTGTATACATGAAGCCCATAAGACTACCGCTAGAGCGCAAAAAAAGTGCAGTGAACAGATGCGGACTAGTTTGTACCTAACATTTCTTGATGTAAGAGGAGCTTCCGTGGCTAAATAGCATCACTACCATGGCCATTGCTTGTCGGGCCCTGACCGGAGAACTCTTACCTCTTCATCCTCTTATGTTCTTTCTCGGCAGGAAGGGCATTCCTTTTGCGAGCCCCCTGATGCTTTCCGGATGCAGCACCTGACGAAGAGGCCCTGCCCACCATCTCCGGAACCTTCCTCACATCCGAATCGCTATCGTCACCTGTTTACAACACTGTTTAACATCAGCATACGACCCACCATACTCTAGATTCTCGGGCGAAACACTGATAAAAGATAAGAAAAAAATGCTAAAGAGATCACTGTCCCGGATGCAGAGGAGAAAATTCACATGAAGTTATTTCAATACACCGACAGCGCTCGTACAAATCTCATAGTATTCCTCGATCGCTCGTAAGTTAATGACGAAATGAAATTAATCTACCCACCAGCACAATCTTTCAGACACATCACTCACTCGGGACCTCACCCAAACAGAAACGGCGGCGAAAAAAATCCGAATTCCTCTCTCTCTCTCTCTCTCTCTCTCTGTGACACACACCAAAGTTGTGCTCCTAAACAATAGAATTGGGTGTAAAAGACCCTCAGACACAAAGTCTGTAATTGTACGTCCCAAAAGCACTTCTCATACGCCCTACGCACATCACATCGTAAAAGAATCTAGCTCTTGATCCCCATCAAGCTCTGCACATAATTACGTGCGTTGACGCCATTCATAGTTATGGACTAAACATAGTTTCTTTACTGAGCTAATCCACATACCTTCCTTACTGAACTGATCCACCGAAGCTGCTGCGGCCTCATTGAAGACAGGCTTCTCCTCGACACTCCCATGAGGCGAGCTGATGCCTGACGTAGAGGCCTGCATCTTCCGAGTCCACTGAGAATCGTATGCACAACCCTGAGGAAGAACCTTTACAGAAGATCTATGACTTCACATAAAACCAGTTGACACGTTCAATCGGCATAGGTCGCCAGACGTGAAAATGTTAGATATCCTCTATTAAGGATATTCGCAATCCGCCTGGAATAGAGTCGGAATATCAAAACACATTGCGGCCATGATACGAAAGAAGATCGATGGGCTGAAAGCCTGAAGCTTATAAGCAATGTATACAGAAACGGAGCTCGCCGCCGTCTAACAAGAAACCAGACGAAGCCCTGTCGACCATTTAACCGAAGAGGAACTCAGAACTACGGAGAGTGGACCCTGCTCTTAAGGATCCGGGAGAGGAGGAGAGACTGAAAGATCGGTGCGAGATTGCCAGAGATGTTAGCAATTTGGGTGGAAAACAGGCGAGCTGCATAAGGGAAAACTGCGTTGTGACACCGACCCAATTCGTGAAACTACACATCAACCGAGCTTTCATGAGCATGATCGTCTTCTTCACATACCATGTACTTTTCAGCAAGCGACGTGGAACTCTACCAGCCATGACTCTTAGCTGAATACACAGAACACGCTGCTTTTGAAACGGGATATACTTTATTCAATAGAAGACAGGCATCCATAGCACACACAATGCATGAGGCTACTAAAATACACGTGCTCACAATACAAGACAGGCGACTTGTTCACATAGATATCACAAAAATTGAGTGTTGTTTTCGCCGAATATAATATGTAGCATACGTTGACATCGACCACTTCAAAATCTTTTTGTACCTTTGGTTTCCTATGAAAATGAAATGTCACCCCCACGCCCAAGAATCAATCATATTTGAACCTACATGTTCAACCGCTTCATGAAACTTACGATTCGCAACAAGGGCAATGCATGTATTGATAAAGATGTGAGTATAGAACTTCTTGGGCAACTTATGGTTATCTCCTAAAGGTGTAAAAGGGCCCCCATGGTTACTAGTTGTGAGAGGTACCTTGATGTAGTGGGTAGTTCATGGGGGTGGTACTAGCCAAGTTGTGGGTTAAACTATACATATAATGGTATGAGGAGATCCTTGGTTTATGATTAGATTTCGCTTTTGTCTTTGATCGTAGTGTTAAGAAAAAGACGTATGCGATCTTAGCTCATGTGAAAGGTGTAGGTCAAGTTGTGGGTTAAATTATCCATAAAATGGTCTCGTGGAGATGTACTTGACCCATGAAAATAACGAGGTTTTTAAGTTATGCTTATATGTTTCTTCTCTCTCTCACTCTCTCTCTCGCTTGTCTCACACACACATATATATACGATCTTATATGTGTAAGCCGTCATAATATTATTTAGAAGAATATTTGTAATTAGAAAAGTCGCGCACCGAAAGAGTGTAGCACAAACATTGTATCATTTCTTTGTAATCAATAGAGTATGCGTGGAAGAGATGACAGAGAGTCGCCGGCCTATTCGGTCTGGGTGGTGATCTCGAGTTGATTCTGTTTTGACGTTATATTAATTGTAGAATTGTTTGTAAGAGTCTGTCTTCGAAGTTGAAGTAAATCAGGTACTCTGTTAATGTTTACTGTGTTGAAGTGAAGTGTAGCAGTAATATTAAAGAGAGAGTGAAAGTGTTGTGTACATAATTGCGATGATCGTTAAGAATGCTATGTGCTGAAGTGCACTTGAATCTTCTGTAATGCCAGGGTTAATTAATGAAGTTGATTGTCGGAAGTTAAGCAGTGAATTGGGAAAATATATATAGGGCCTCTGAATTATAGGGCCTCGGAATATATAGCTTTAACTTTAACACTGGCGCCGGTCATCGGGCATGGAGTAGTCCATTAGTGCATAGACTAAGAGTTGAGAAGAATCCGATGATATATGCCTGTAACACGTTCCGGAGAATCGTACCAGAAGTACAGAAGGGATCAACATCCCTGGAGAATTCCTAACACATTGGGCACACCTCCGAGTAGTAGTGGTGATGAACAATCGTTGGAAGGAAAGCGAGAAATTTGAGCTAGGGGAGTACCACCTCAGCATTTCCTTGTGCAAGGATTACCGAGTATACCAGAAGTGCAACCAACTCCATCGGCAGAAAGTAAGATTGGTGAAGTAAGCACTGGTTCCGGTGATAGTGTGGAAATTTTCGGTAGTAGTTTGTGGAATTCTGATGGAACCTCGGATAATTTCGGGGCCGGTTTGCCAAATTTTGGTGAAAGTTCTATTCTTGGTTCTGATTTTGAGGGAGCTAGGGTATTGTTGGATGAAAGTTTTGGTGAAAAGCTCACTATAGAAGTCCATTACAATGAAGGGAAATTGGGTGTAGGTGTGTGGGAATGACTTAACAATATCCAATTATCGGAGGGTGTGCAAGACGGCAGGACAACACAGCAGCAATTAGGGTTGACTGGTTCAAGTCATTCGGCAGTAACATTTCCTCTTGATTCAAACACCATGAGTGGTTCGCAACAGCAACATCAACAGCAAAATCAACAACAACAACAGTAGCAGCAGTAGCAGTAGGCCATACTACCACGACCGATACCCGCTGGAGTTACATATACAAAATTTGGAGGATTTCCCAGTGATGATCCGGATGCACATGTGAGAACTTTCAAAATCAATTATGCAGTACTTAACTATCCAGCAGATCAGGCATATAAGGCGATAGTGTTCCAGTCTACGCTGGTTAATGAGGCTGCTCGATGGTTAACTGAATATGACATTAATCATTTTGGTCAGTACGATGATGTTAAGGATGCCTTCTTACAACGATTTCGGTTGAAGAAAAACGTGACTGAGATCTTTGACTATATGCAAAACAATAAACAACAGCCACACCAGAATGTGCAGGAGTATGCAACTTTATTTCATACCCATCTACGGCAACTGCCACCATCGCATGCTAACCTATCGGATGATGTGATCACCCAGTGGTTTATGAATGGATTAAACCCTCAACTTAAACAAGTAATGATCATATGATGTGTGGGTGGTATGACTATGGATGTGGTCATAGCTATGGCATTAAAGTTGGAACATAAGGTGGGTGGATTTGCTGAAGATTTGGACTGGTTGAAGGCAACCAAGGGTACGAGTGAAGATTCATTGAAACAAGTGTATTGCACCAAATGTAATAACCCAGGACACATTGCTTCTGCATGTGCACTAAACCAAATGTATTGTGCTATTTGTAATACGGCAAGTCACTCCATCGAAACATGTCCATATAATGCCAAAGTACAGGTCAGGCCAACCGTAAATGCTATAATATAGGAGCAGGGACAATCGACTGCCCACTATGTACTACCGCAGTTGAGGAATACTTCCTACCAAAGTTATAAAACCTATCCGGGAAATAATTTCGGTCAGACTCGGTGGAATTCCGGTCAATCAGGTGAAGGAACATCCCTCCCGCCACCCAGATGCTATTTCTACGGTGAGATTGGACATATCTGAAGATATTGTAAAGAGGCGGATGAGTATGATAAATAAAGAAAAGAGCGACACAGACCAATGGCCAACATGGTATATATTTCAGCAGTAGATACTCAAGCGGCAGTAACCCAAACACGTTCCGGCAAGAAATTACAACCACCTGCTGAGATTTTTGAGCCTCGCATTCGAGAACAACAGAGAGTTTTTACCAAAGCTAGTGTGTGGACCTGTCAAGAACCAATAGTTTTTCCCTATCCATTACCGGTGGTTCAGCAGACAGTACTGAATCCACCACCGAAAGCACCGAGTCCGATGAACCTACCGTCGGAGAGTCCACTGGATGCGGTCAGGAGCATGTCAAATTTTGACTCTGTGTGGAATATTCTCTCGCAGGCCTCCATTACAATACCATTGGGGCAATTATTAGCCTTGGTTCCGGGTGTACGACAACAATTTCAGCATCAAGTTTGTTCGGAATCTTCATGTACACCTACTACGACTACTATTAGTCCAAAAACTGATTCTACAGTGGACCATGTTGTTCCTTTAATTACAATTTGGTATAAAAACCACAAGATCAACCAAGTGTTAATTGATGGAGGCTCTGGTGTGAATATTGCGATAGCTTCCCTTTGTAAACGGTTAGTTTGGACTCAGATTGAACCTGTTCAATTTTTTGTGAGGATGGCGGATCAGTCCAGGGTGTATCTAGTGGGTTTGGTATGTGATATACCCATTACTCTTCAGGGAGGGGTGTTCAAAATGACTTTTGTTGTTCTAGAATTACCTGACTCAACTCTGGACTACAACTTGCTGTTCGGGAGGCCCTTGCTGAAACAAGCCAAAGTATTGCAGGACTGTTCAGCACATGAACTTATTTTCAAAAGCAACCACCGGAAGTATGTAGTTCCGTTGGATGAGATGAAACCATGCAACCTCCATGCTCGACCCTACATAGCTAAACCTGTGCATATGTTGGATGGGCTTTCAGATGATGAAGAAGAAGCTTTTCTCAAAGCCAACCGGGATTTGCTCGCCTTGGGAACAGTCGACTTACAAGCGGTTGTAGATAATTGGAATTCGGTTGCCTGTTCGGTAGTTCCAGTTACAGAAGATGGAGACCTAGCTATAAATCAAGCTTTGAATGCCTAGAGTTTCCACCATTTATTCCAGTCACCTGAGGATATACCCATGCCACAACAATGTTATGTACCAGAAGATCAACTTATTGTTGAGAGTTCCATGCTCCACCCTTTTGTCCAAAGCTAAGTTTCATTCTCATGCAAGTCCACTTATCCCACACGCAAGGGAATTCTCCCAAACTCCATATAAGCAAGGCCTCCCTTCTCTCCTCATAAGCTCATTCCACTCTAGCTCATTGCCGAGAGTGTGCTTCCACTCCTCATGGAGTCACCATGCGCATAGAGCATTCTTTGTAAGTTCATTTCTATCTATTTCATTCATCATGTTTACTTATCTTTTGTTCTTTCCTCCTTAGTTTGATTAATGTGTGATTAGTAGTAGAGTAGAAGTAGTCCTTTTTCATTTCAACATGGTATTAGAACATAGGTTAACCCTTTTTTTTTTGAGTTGTTACCTTTATTATCTTCTTCATTAGCCTACATGTCACTCTTAATCCCTCCCTCCTGCCCACATTTGTAATAAGAGTGCTTTTAAGCACTATGCCAACTTCTTCATTAAGATTGATTATATTTTTTTCTGTATTTTTTCTAAAATGTATTCATTTCATCATTGTTATATGTAATAGTGGTAGTTTTAAGCTCCATACTTAATAGTCCTCCATTTTTTTTATAGTAATAACAAGTGCTTATAAGCACTTTAGATCAATAATAGTACATAGCCTTGGAGTTTCCATTCGCAAGCTTCAACTACCTATTACAACACTGAGGCGACCTTGTTCTAAAGCAAATCACACTCGTTCTGAAGCAAATCACATTGCACAATAGGCAAAACACAACAATATCAATGGGGCGAACAATTTTTCATTTTTGAGATGGAAGAACATCCTGAATCCTGGTCAATTCTGGTGCATGTGTTCGATATAGCGTCCAGCTAGCTAGCATTGTTGAAGAACTAGTGAAAAATAACACTTCTCCAGCTCTGTTGGAGAGCCATCACAATTGGCTGAACAAGACTATTCTGCTGAGGCAAGGAAATCGAAACTTTAGCGTAAAGGTGGCATGCAAAGGGAATGGCGTGTGGCATATTTGGCTGAGTCAGAGAGAGTAAACGCATGAAATTGCACGAAGGGCACCCTGCAGATCTTCGCACAGGTATCATCAACCTCACACTAAGATGCAGGAATCATAGGCGCTTCTACATTCACAGTGAACGAGACAGGAGAGGTTCGAAAACTCTCCAGGACTCAGAAGAAAAGGAACTTATGCTTTGTCGTCAGATTAAGTCATCCAGAAGAGGTTCTCACTTCTGAAGCACTCCAGTCTCCACCTGATGCGATGTATGCTCATCAATGGCTTTCTTACAAAGAGGAGTATTTAGAGCAGTTCACTGTGCACAATGTAGAGCTTCATCGACTTGCGACATTTGCGCCATGCATGATTTTCGCATGAGCATTCAGGTCCGTCGACTTCACAACCCATCGTCTGTACCTTCATAGTTGCTGCAACAGTTTCTGGAGGAAGGCAACTCTAGTCTCTTGCTCTGTCCGTTGATTGTCTCTGGCGCCGCTTCGTCCACAGCGAAGAGGCTTCCCAATGAGCGAATGGCAATGGAAGGCATTCTTTGGGAGTTTGCGGCGGAGAAGATGACTGGTCACGCGGAGTTCCCCTTGATCAGTTGTACAGTTCTATCAAGTATTGCTACCTGAAGAAACAGTCGCACAGACCCACAGAGACTGGTAGAGATCATTGGATCCACAACAATGGCACTACATACGCACTGACGCATGTTGCGTAGATTTTGCTAGCTAACTACTGTTCGAATGCAGTGGCGTGCAACTGTTTATGCCTAAACTTAGCTCCATCTGTCACGCCTCGAATGTTTTATCAGCTTATGGACGGATGAGGCAGACTACCACGTACAATGTGGACAAGATTAATCACGTGAACGAGCTAAGGAGGTTTCTTAAAAAAAGACAATTTGAACCGATCGGCCTCATCCTACGTATTTATTTAGTGAAGCAGCCAAGAGAACACCCATATTTATTTTGTCATCTAAGTATGCTCAGAAAGCGTGTTCACATTTCTTCAAGCTCTTGAGCGATGTTTTGTTTTGTATGTACCCGAAGTTTAAATTAGTGCACACATCAAAGTAATGTATCATGCTCTCTTGTAAAGGGGATTAGACACCACCTCTATTGGAGGTAGGACCTTCCCTCTTGCTTGCGAATTATCTCTCTCAAATCATGTATCTCCCAAAGCCATCAAGTCTTGAAGCCATGTACACTCTAAAGTGAAAATTCACTAGCTCTCCAAAGAGTAAATTTTATGAAGTACTCCAAATCATTTCAAGCCCCATGTAAAGGGACTAGACATTGCTCTTTAAAAGAGTAAGACCTTCCCTAAGGCTTGAACACATGACATTCAAAACCCATCACAAGGACAAGCTCAACATATCTTCAGAAAAGGAGGAACAAAGAACTAAAGCTTGAAGGATTCCAACAATGGATCACCAAAGCAAAAGGAGATGGCAAATGGTTCCATAAGCACTACCTACCCCATGATGTAAACCCTTGTACATGTCTAGGGATCCCATATGTTCCTAGATCCCATTAAAAACCACTTGGATCCCAAATGTCCAAGTATATGTCTTGGGATCCCATATGTCCCAAGATCCAAGGGATGCCATATGTACCAAACTTGGATCCCATATGTCCAAGTTATGTCCAAGGATCCCATATGTCCTTGGATCCTAAAAAAAAAACCAAATGGACTAAGTGATCCCATATGTCACTAGTCCCCATATTAAAAACAAAAGGGTCATCACATGGAGGGGGGGTGTTGAGAGTTCCATGCTCCACCCTTTTGTTCAAAGCTAAGTTTCATTCTCATGCAAGTCCACTTATCCCATATGCGAGGGAATTCTCCCAAACTCCATATAAGCAAGGCCTCCCTTCTCTCCTCATAAGCTCATTCCACTCTAGCTCATTACCGAGAGTGTGCTTCCACTCCTCATGGAGTCACCATGCTCATAGAGCATTCTTTGTAAGTTCATTTCTATCTTTTCATTCATCATGTTTACTTATCTTTTGTTCTTTCCTCATTAGTTTGATTAATGTGTGATTACTAGTAGAGTAGGAGTAGTCCTTTTTCATTTCAACACTTATCACCTACAATTTGGGAAATGAGGATACACCATGGCCGGTCAAGATTAAGGCGGGATTACCAAAAACTTTTCAAAATGATCTACTACAGTTGTTGAACGAGTTCCAAGATGTATTTGCGTGGGACTATCAAGATATGAAAGGGTGGGACCCTCGCATTTATCAACACCGTGTGATGCTCAAGCCGGATGCACGCCCAATCAAGCAACCCAGTTATCGCATGAAGCCAAATTATGCTACTCAAGTGAAGGCTGAATTCGATCGCTTGTTGAAATTCGGTTTTATCGTTCCCATAAGCATGCATAATGGATTTCACCTATTGTCATCGTTCTAAAGAAAAATAAGTAGTTACGTATCTGTGTGGATTATCGAAAATTAAATGCGGTGACCGTACCAGATCCCTTCCCACTTCCCTTTTTGGATACAATGCTCGATGATGCTGTTGGACAAGAGATGTATTGCTTTTTGGATGGTTACAATGGCTATAATCAGGTGCGCATGGCTGAAATGGACATACCAAAGACTGTGTTTATTACAAATTGGGGTGTATATGCATGTACGGTGATGTGGTTCAGTCTTTGCAATGCTCCGAGTACCTTCCAACGATGTATGCAAGAAATTTTTTCCCCCTATTTAACCACCTTTATGCAAGTGTATCTGGATGATTTTTTGTTATCGGGTGATACATCGGCTCATTTTTACCACCTCCGGTGCTGTTTCTCGGTATTCAAGTGGATCCAGATAAAGTGCAAGACGTGTTACAGGCACCTGCTCCTACGACACCAAAAGAAGTTATGCGATTCCTTGGCCAAATACGCTGGCATGGGAGACATCTTCGGTGGCTCACACATTTAGCCATACCCCTGAATCGGTTGATTCCTAGTAATTCTCGATAGTTCGTGTGGATTGACGAGTGCCAAATTGCCTTTGATCGATTGAAAACACTAACCCAGGCTCCTATACTACAAGCATCAAACTGGAAGCTTCCGTTCCATGTCTTTGTGGATGCATCGGATAGTGCCATCGGTAGTGTGCTCATGCAACAACAGGATAAGTGGTTTCACCCTGTCTATTATGCTAGTCGACGATTAGCTGCTACTAAACGCAATTACTCAGCCATTGAGCACGAATACCTTGACTTGGTTTATTCGGTGAAGAAATTCCGGCACTACTTGCTGGGACACCAATTCACGTTCCATGTGGATCATGTTGAAGAAACACTCACGAATTTGATGGACAAACAAAGAAAAAGAAAAAGGAAAGAGAAGCAGAATCAGAGAAAATCAAAAGCCTTAGTGGAGGGACAAATCCACGACCATTATGTACAGTACAGAATCTCCCAGGATCAGAGTTCGTTACACCAAATCAAAAAGAGAACGTGCAAAGGAACAATAGAAGGGAAGTGCAAACAAGAACGTGCTCAAGAAGAGTGCGCAGTATAAATAAGAGCACATATAGAAGAAGAAAGAGGAAGAGGAGAATAGAGATAGAGAGAGAGACGAAATATAGCAGATGCGCAGAGACGCAGAGTTATAGACAGAAGACGCCATAGATCGCGTATGTAGAAGAAGACGCCAGAGATTGCGTATGTATAGATGAATAACACAAGCCTAAGATATCGAGTATTCATCTGAGAGAAAGATGGTAATAAGAAACTACTCAGTATAGGAGAGTTTCTGTAGCTTGAGCAAGAAGAGGCTGTTATTTTTGGAAACCTTTTTGAAGGAAAATAATTGTAAAATGATAAAAATTTGTAGAAATATTTATGCAATTGTTGTAAAAATAAGGAAGAGTCTTCCTTATGTAAGATAGAATCTTATGTATTTTTTCTAGAATTTTTGGAAACTCCTAGATAGCATATTTTTAGAATAATAGAGGAAAGGACCAAAATTCAAGTGTGAAAAGGGACACTTGAAAATGTATATAAGCTAATTTCCTCTATTATGAGGGGGTTGGTTAATCATTTGTGTACATGCTATCCAAGTGAATGGAAAAGGAGTTTCTGCTAAAAATCGTGTTTCTCCTCTTCTATGTGGTTTCTTTGATTTGTGAGTCTAGATCTTGTGTATCCATGGAGATTTGTGAGCTTTGATTGTGTAAATCTGTAGAATGTGTATGAAGAGAGCTGAATACTGTTGTGTTGAGTGATGAGTTGATGAAAAATAGTGCTGGAGCTGAAAATCGTCTGTTTGCACAGAATCGCGATTGTCTCGTCTGTATGATCCAGGTGATATTTTTTGATTTTGACTTCATAGTTGTGTTCTGCTGATAAAATAGCATGGAATAGACACCAAGATTGTAGAAAATGGTGTAGATTTGCTCAAGATAATCCAAACCCTAGAAATTTCCTCTTCATCTTCACTATTCTCAGAATTCCAGCCATTATTCTCTTATTTCTTGGATTCTATCATCTTGAAGGGGCTGTGGTCTCAAGAATACTTCCAGGATTGACAAAATAAAGATGTCTTGTTGATTCTTTATGCTAAATGATTGGAGAGGACAACTCCAAAGATCAATAACAAACATTTTTTGGCGCCGTTGCCGGGGAGTAATTCAAAAGCTTCATTGAAGCTGGACCTTGCTGGATCTTCTATTGATGATGGTAACAAACACAAGGGAAAGGTAACACTCTTTAATCAAGAAATGTGAACATGAAAAGGTAGATGTCTTTCATTTGTCTTTTGGGAAAGGAAAGCAATAGATCATCTTTTAGAAATGGAAGTGCTGAAATTTTTGTAAATTGATGGTTGCTCATTACATTTTGGAAGTAAAAGTGCAGGTGTGTGGAAGATATAAGCCAAGAAAGCTGAAGATGAGGTAACATGTGTCTATTCTTGCATTTTTAGAGTTCTCTTTGACCAAGTACTAGGCACCATGGTTGATCTTGGGAAGATAACATGGTTGCACTAAGGAAAAGTCAGTTAAAGTAGCTAGATGCAGGTATAAAAGATTCATGAGTCTATCCTTGCATTTTTAGAGTTCTTTTTTACCAAGTACTAGGCACCAATGCGGATCTTGGGAAGATAACATTGTTGCACTAAGGAAAAGTCAGTTAAAGTAGCTAGATGCAAGTAGAAAAGATTCATTTGTTAACCAAATCTGAGCATAAATCTTGAGTTGAGTTGCATTTTGAAGAAAAATATGTGATTGAGTTTATCTTTGCAAAAATTGCTTGCACTTCATAGCACATTTTTTTTGGAAAAAACTTTCTTGTGAACTGTTGTGATAGCTGAGCCATAAGAAATCATAACCAATCAAAAAACATGGGATCAATAGATCACCAAAACAAGGAACCCTAAGTAAAGTGTTCACCTTTATTTTAGGGCAAAATACTAAAAAAATTCATAAAATTCATCAAAAAACAATCAAACAAATTTCTTTTCTACTTAAAAAGTTGCATTGGAGCTGTGTGGATGAGAGTGATAGGGACCAAGTAAGAGAAAAGCAAAAAATTTGTCAAAAATTAGAAAATTTGAAAAACACGATTTTCTGTACAACATCGCGATTTTCTGATTAATGATGGTGATTGTGAGGTAAACTTGCAGGTGATTGTGGAATTGGAGTTGGTAAAGGATACTGAAGGGGAACAAGAGTAGAGAATACTCAAATTTTCATAAAATCAAAAGTTTAGAAAAAACATGATTTTCTGCACAAAATCGCGATTTTCTGAGTAAGATTGTGATTTTGGTGTAGAAGTATAGGAGTTTGGTGAATTACAAAGGAAAGAAGGTATTGAAAGAAAACAAGAAGAAAGAATACTCAAATTTGCACAAAATAAGATCTTCAAAAAAAAACACGATTTTCTACACAAAATCGCGATTTTCTGTAAGGGAAAATTTTTGGAATTTCTAGCATATTTGGGTACTTTGAGAAAGAAAATTGCAAAAGATGTCATCAAGATTGGGTAAGTGAAGCTTAAACAAGTGGAAGAGTGAAGAATAGTGAAAATCACACAAAATCGCGATTTTCTGGACACTATAAAAACCTGAAATTGAAAGAAAAACTCATTTGAGTGAGAGTAAGGGAGAGAGAGAGTGAGCAAAATCGGGCAAAATCGCAACTTTCAGCAATCAGTTGTCTTTTGAGAAATTTCCAACCAAGCAAGCAAGGTAAAAGTTTTAGCATTATTTTTGAGTATATGTTTTTGCATTAAAGAGATCACATAGCACCAAAAAATGGGAAAAAACTAAAAATCACGGAATCGCGATTTTTTGACTTTTGAGTTTTTTACTAAGAAAACATTATTTTTTGGTTAAGTTGTTTCATTGCATGTTAAAAAATCAATAAGGCGATTCTATTAGGAGAAAGAGAAATCTGAAAATCAAAACTTGAAAAAAAATTCAAAAAATTGTTCAAAATTGCGATTCTGAAGTCAACACAAAATCGCGATTTTAAGCACTAAGTACAACATCGCGATTCCCAGAACACGATTTTCATAAATTCAAAAAATTATTCAAAATCGCGATTCTGAAGTCAACACAAAATCGCGATTTTGAGCACTAAGTACAACATCGCGATTCCCAGAACACGATTTTCATCAGAAAATCGTGTTATATACAATTGTGAGCAATCACGATTGTCTGGGAATAAAATCGTGAAAAACACGATTTTGAGCACAAAATCGTGAAAAACACGATTTTGAGCACAAAGTCGTGAAAAACACGATTTTGAGCACAAAATCGTGAGAAACACGATTTTGAGCACAGAATCGTGAGAAACACGATTTTGAGCACAAAATCGTGAAAAAACACGATTTTAGTCATAAAATCGTGAAAAAACAATAAGCTAGTCACAAAATTGTGAAAAACACGATTTTGTACACAGAATTGTGAAAAACACGATTTTGAGCACAAAGTCGTGAAAAACACGATTTTGAGCACAGAATCGTGAGAAACACGATTTTGAGCACAAAATCGTGAAAAACACGATTTTAGTCATAAAATCGTGAAAAAACAATAGCCTAGTCACAAAATTGTGAAAAACACGATTTTGTACACAGAATCGTGAAAAACACGATTTTGAGCACAAAGTCGTGAAAAACACGATTTTGAGCACAGAATCGTGAGAAACACGATTTTGAGCACAAAATCGTGAAAAACATGATTTTAGTCATAAAATCGTGAAAAAACAATAGCCTAGTCACAAAATCGTGAAAAACACGATTTTGTACACGGAATCGTGAAAAACACGATTTTGAGCACAAAGTCGTGAAAAACACGATTTTGAGCACAGAATCGTAAGAAACACGATTTTAGTCATAAAATCGTGAAAAAACAATAGCCTACTCACAAAATCGTGAAAAACACGATTTTGTACACAGAATCGTGAAAAACATGATTTCCAACAGAATTTGTAAAAAAATCACTACTTTGATAACAAAATCGTGGAAAACACGATTTTAGTCACAAAATCGTGAAAAACACTTTCTCAGGTGGAAAATCGTGGGAAACACGATTTTCAACAGAAATTGGTGAAAAATCACTAATTTGAACATAAAATCGTGAAAAACACGATTTTGAGTTCAAAATCGTGAAAATTAGTTGAATGATCCTTAGGTCTAGGAACAAACTAAATTCACTTACCAAGCAAGACCTAGGAAGGAAGGAGGTAGAGTCACGAGTAGGGGAAGCTCAAGAAAGAAATTTAGGGCAAGAAAACAACATGGAAAATTTAAATGAAACAAACGAGCCCATTGAAACTGGGGATTACAGAAACATCCTCAAGTACATGTATACAAATAGGTTTGGCACCTATGTATATCAGGATGGGATGCATAAGTTTCTCATTAGATTGAGAAACTTAGAAGTTCCCTTAAACATAACACATGTAGCCCAGTTCAAAGATGGTAGGTATGAGGATAGGCAAGGGTGTGTGTACATCTTCTCCCCAGACCCAAAAAATTCAAATGACTTAGGACAATGTGCTGACAAAGGACCTTGGGAACATAACATGGGACAACTAGATTTACCTAAACCACATGAAAACTACACTAATACTGAGCAACAACATGGGAGAAGGACACATGCTTCACCAAATCCCTTTGACAAAGAACCAAAAGGATATAATGAATTTCCACTCAGAAGAAGACACCATTGGCGACCTCAGGGTAGAATGCTTAGACCATATCAAGTAGCCAAATGTATGAAAAATCAATATGAAGGGTATTCAGATCCCCATGCTCATGTTGCAGAGTTTAGGCAATTAATTAGAGTGGAGGAGGTGGAAGATTACAAAGTTCAATTTGAGGCATTTGGTCTAACCCTAACTGGACCAGCATTATCATGGTTCATCCCTTTAAGAAAAGAAATGTACCTAGATATTGAATCCTTCCTAGAGGCCTTTATTGGAGAATTCTCAAAGACTGGGATAAAACATAGCACAGCCACTTTGATACATAGTTTTAAGCAACAAAAAGATGAAAATGTCAGAGACGCAGCCAGGAGATTTAAGCAATATATTGATAGATGCCCTAAAGAGGAAGTCCCTTCCATGGCTAGACAGGTATCCCTATTCATAGAAGGGTTGAGAAGTGCTCAATTAAGAACCCTAGTATACTACAAGAGATGCCCTGATCTAGGAGCTTGTGTGAAAGAAGCAATAGATTTGGAGGACAATAGAGGCCAAGATTTGTTAGCATTTGATCAACCAGATCATATGAAGACAAAATTCCTCCAGCAGAAGAGTTGGCTCAGGCTATTGCTAAAGCCCTAGAGGTAAGTACTAAAACCAATTTGATAAACTCCAGGATAAACACAAATAAAAAATGCTACAATTGTGGAGAAAGTCATCTGATACAACATTGCCCATATCAAAAACCTCCACATTTGCAAGACAGAAAGACACTCAAATACTGTACACTAGAGAGGAAATGGACCAACCATACCAGGGAGGAATGCTTCTATAATAAAAAACCCATAAAGGAGAGAGACTATGGGAGCCAAAGAGAATCAGTGTATAGTGAGCAACCAAGACCTGTGCTAGGGCAACAACCTCCTATACCAACAAATGTAGTGCCAATCAAATACGCACCAGTAGAGGAGGGAAATTCAAGAACAAAGTCACCATACAAAGAAGATTATCAATGGAATGAGGGATTTCAAGAAGAATGGGAAGGTTATGAATCAAGAGAACCAGAATTACAAGCCTTAGACTTGGGAAATGGAAGAATTGAGATGGACACTGCCACTTTCATGTATATAACCAATAATTACATGTCCAATCAAAAACCTCAATTCAAAGGAGGACCAAAAATAACTTGTTATAGGTGTGGGGGAGATCATTTTATTAGAGATTGTCCACAACCTCCTACATTAAGAATAGAAGGAGCATATTGCAAGGATTGTGGTAGGGAGCATTTGATAAAGGATTGCCCAAAAAATCCCCAAAAACAACAAAACACATCTAATAACATACCACTAAAAGCAGTCAGTATCATGGAACAGGAAGAATTGAGTGACATTGAGTTAGTGGATGTAAATACTGTAACAAGGTCACAAACAAAACAACAAAGAACAACTAAGGAACAAAATGAAGAATCAAACTCAAAGGTGAAGAAAAATAGACAAAAAGGGAAATGGGAGAGGAAGCAAAAAATGAGTAAAAATATGGAAGAAGAAAATAGGGAACAATCAAACAATACTTCTTCTTCAAAGACACAGACCCAGTTGGAAATAGGAAATTCAAAAAGTCTAGACACTCTGATAAAAGCATACAAAGGAAGAATTCAAGAGGGACCAAGCCCTGCTGATCATACAAAAATTTCAAGACTTATGAAGTGGAAAATAGATTACTTCTCAGAAGGAAACCAAAGAGGGAAAAGAAGAAAGGAGAGCCTTATGATAATGAGGAAGAAACTAAAAAGATCATGATCACTCAGGAGGAGGGAGAAGAAAGACACATTGTAGTGGCTGATGACATGACAACTCAAGAAGAAGAGGCACTAAGAAACTTGGCAAGAAAATATAGGGATGTATTTGCTTATAGCTACAAAGATTTGAAAGGTATTGATCCTAAAATCTGTGAGCATAAGATTCCTATGACACCTGAAGCAAAACCTAGTAAACAGAGACATTACACATTTAATGATAAATACTCGGCTAAGATAAAGGAAGAAATTGACAAGCTATTAGCTGCCAATTCCATCTATGAAATAGAGTATACAGAATGGATATCTCCTATAGTTGTGGTACCAAAAAAGAATGGGAAACTTAGGGTATGCATTAACTTGAAAAAGGTAAATGCAGCAACTATAAGGGATAATTATCCACTGCCTATAACAGATCATCTTCTAGAAAGAGTTGCTGGGAAGGAGGTTTATAGTTTTTTAGATGGCTTTTCAGGATACAACCAAGTGCCCATAGCATTGGAAGACCAACATAAAACTGCCTTCTCCACAGAATAAGGAATCTATGCCTTTAGGGTTATGCCCTTTGGGTTAACCAATGCTCCAACAACTTTTCAGAGATTGATGTGTCATATTTTCAAAGAGTTCTTGAGGAAGGTAATGGAAATCTATGTAGATGATCTTTGTACTTTTTCATTAAAAAGACAAGATGACTTGCAGGACTTAGAAAATATATTCAGGAAATGCAGAACCTACAGAGTATGCTTAAATCCAGAGAAATGTGTATTCTTTGTGAGACAAGGAAGAATGATGGGTCATATAGTCTCTAAAAATGGAATTTCAACTGATGAGAAGAAAATAAAGGCCATAATAGAGCTTTCAAGACCAACGAGTGTAAAAGAACTTCAAACTTTTATGGGACATTGTGGGTACTATAGGAAATTTGTACACAAATTTGCTGACATAGCAAAACCCTTATATGCCCTAATTACAAAGTTTGAGTGGACCGAGGAGTGTGACCAAGCCTTTGAAACTCTAAAAACTTTTTTGGTAACAGCCCCAATTCTGAAAACACCTCAATGGGACAAAATTTTTCATGTCCATGTGGATGCTTCCAATTATGCTTTGGGATGTGTGTTAGCACAACCAATAGAAGGAAGCAAGTTAGATTTTCCAGTGGCCTATGCTAGTAGACAATTGAATCTAGCAGAGAAAAATTACACAACCACTGAAAGAGAGGGATTGGGCATGGTCTTTGCTGTAAAAAAATACAGACATTACCTTTTGGCCAACAAGTTTAAGTTCTTTGTAGACCATCAAGCTTTGTTATATTTGGTAAATAAACCTTGTCACATTGGGAGAATACTCAGATGGTTTTTATTGCTAATGGAATTTGAGTTTGAAGTAGTGGTCAGACAAGGGAAAACACATTTGAGGGCAGATCATTTATCTCGAATCCAGTCTGAAGAACCCAGTTCACCTTTAGATGACAATCTGCCAGACACTTATCTCTTTAAGGTAGAAAGTGTTCCTGAGTGGGCCATGACTTTAGTACCATTATTAACCATGGGACCTTGTAGAACAATTGGGAATAATGCACACCTAGTTTTGCAAAGAAGGAACTTCATGTTACTAGCTGGGCATTTATACCATCTCAACCACACGGGCATATTAGAATATTGCACTCCTGAGGAGGAGCAACAAGAATACCTGAGGAGAGCTCATCATTGGAACCCTTGCACTCATGCCTCTAGGGTAGTCACCCTAAGTAATCTCAATAGGATGGGGGTACATTGGCCTAATAAAATTCAAGATGTATCGAAATACATTGCCAATTGCAAGAAGTGCCAAGCATTACAAGATTCAGAATTCATAACTCTATATTGGTTCCAGAAAAATCCAGATTGGAGTGAGAATATCATTGGAGAATTGAGAAGGAAGGAGAAAGGAAAAAAAGTGAAAACTGGTACAGAATCAAAAAACTTACAAGTAATCTCTGAGGAATATCAATGGATAGGGGAACAATTGTATAAGAGAGGAATGGATGGATACCTAAGAATTTGTGTTCCTGAGAATAAATATCTGGAAATGTTGGAAATGGCACACTCTGGAGTGGCAGGAGGACACTTCTCAAGTGACATAACTGCCAAACTCATTTTATATTCTGGCTTTTGGTGGCCAACGCTATTTCTTGATGCAAGAACCTATGTAAAAAAGTGTGATGTCTGTCAAAGGGTAAGTCAACCAAACAGAAGAAATGACATGCCATTGGTTCCATTAATTTCAGCCAGAGCCTTTAGTAAATGGGGATTGGATTTCATTGGACCTATACATCCTCCAGCAAAACAATCCCATGCTGAATACATCATAGTGGCTACAGATTACCTGACAAAGTGGGCTGAGGCCAAAGCCACAAAGAGAAATGATGCTAATACTACTGCCAGATTCCTATATGAAAACATTATCACCAGATTTGGACTTCCAATTGAGATAGTAAGTGATAGGGGGACCCATTTTATAAACCAGATCATAGAGAACATCACCGAATATTTCTTGATCAGTCATAGAAAATCAGCCCCATATCACCCACAAGCCAATGGGCTAGCAGAAAGTACTAATAAAGTACTTTGTACTGTACTGTCAAAATTAGTAAACACAAATAGAAATGATTGGGATCTACAACTTAATCATGTCCTATGGGCTTATAGAGTGGCTTACAAAACTGCAATAGGGAGCACACCATTCAATCTAGTATATGGACAAAATGCAGTTTTACCTATGGAATTCCTTATTCCAACATTAAAAGTAGGAAGTCACTATAATTGGACTGGACATGAACTATCAGAAAGAGTGATAGAATTGGAAAAGTTGGGAGCATCTAGACTCCAGGCCATTATGAGTTTATATGTGGACAAGAAAAGACAAAAAGCTTATCATGATGTTCACATAAAAGAGAAAGATCTACAGGTAGGAGATCTAGTGCTGGCTTACACAGTCAGAGAACATCAGAAAAAGTTCCAGAAAAAAGGACATGGGCCATATATTATACATCAAATAAGCAACAGTGGAGCCATTCAACTAGTTAACATGGACGGAGAAATCATGCCAAACTTTATAAGTGGATGTAGAGTTAAGAGGTATGATTGCCCATTAACTGTTGATGAATGGAGAAGGTTGCAACAAGCCCAAAACAGGAAAAGAGAAGAGGAAGACATTAGAAAAGAAGCTCAACAAGAAGCTATGGAAAGGATAAGAAAAATCAATGAGCTTAGGGAAGTCTGTCTATGTGAATCTCCTCTCAAACCAAAGGAACATGTCCCTGTGATGATAATGGATTTTCAAAATGAAAACATTAGGGTTTTGATAGATTCTGGAGCTCAAGTAAATCTGATTAGTTCAGCCCTGGTAAGTAAATTCAACATAAAAAGGAAAGAAAGTAGAAACCTAATCAAAACATTGGAAGGTCAAATAGTACAGAGCATATCTTCACTGACTATTGAAGTAAAATTTAATGAAGAATATATGACAATAGACTGTGAAGAATGGCCAGATAATTTGATGACTGAAAAAGTGATTTTAGGTCAACCATGGCTTCAACAAGGTAAAGTGATCTTGGATTTTGAAAAAATGAAGCTTAAATTGAACATAAATGACAAAAGGTTTTTAATATTTCTTTTGAGTAATGAAAAACAGGAAATTCAATCAGATGTGCATGATATACACTTGGAAGGATTCACTTTTGCACTTGAGGATACACAGACATTACCAATACAAATGTTAAATAATCAAGCTTCATATGATCCAAATCAGCAAAGGATTGGAGGAACAAAGAAGGGTGGTGAGATAAGAAGAAGATGGCAATCATGGCAAGGTTCAAAGAATCAAAGCATCAGAGCAAAAAGCACATGGAATCAAAGTCTACAGTAGGTCTACTCATTAAAATAGGAATCAAGGACAAAATGGATATGGAGACCAAAAGCTCCTACAAAATACTTATCCAAAGGGAATGATTGGTTGCTGGAACCAGACCAATTGGAGTCAGGAAGTACTGGGTTAAAAAATCAGAATTGTTCCAGTGGAAGAAAGATCATCCGGATTTGAACTATATCTAGAAAATCATAGAAATTATGAAAAAATACATATTAGACCTGATTTTCTTTTCTAAAAAGAGAATTAGGAGGGGAAGAAAAGAAAGAAAAAATTATTATGAAAAAAAATGAAAATGAAAAAAGAAAAGAAATGGAAAAAAGTATTTGAAAAAAAAAATCATTGCTAAAAAAAAAAGAGAGAGAAAATAAAAAAAAAAAATCATTGCTAAAAAAAAAGAAGAGAGAAAAAAAAATCTGTTGAAAAAAGAGAATGAGAAATTGTGAAAAATTGTTTACTTTCTGTTGTTTTTTACAAAAATCATATGTCACAAAGCAAGATCTAGGGAGAAGAATAGTAGAGATCTATTTATTTTTTATGTTTTTATTTCTTGTTAGTTAGTTCTTTAGTTAACTTTTTGTTAATTTTTTGTTTTCTATCATTTGATACATGATTTATCTTTCCAAAAGAATGGTTAGGAAAAGGGACTGCACTAGACATCTTGCTACACTTGTGATGATCACTTGTTGAGTCTTTTCTGGAGAAATGAAGTTTATTTTGGATTTCTCATTCTTATGACATGACTTCTGAAAATGAATTCCTACATATTACTCTTTGATTTCTTGCAACTTATGTGGGTAGAGTTTTTCTTTATTTTAGTTTCCTCAGAAAATGGTGAACACTAAGGAGCTGCCAATTCATGACTTCAAGGCAGAATCAGTTGTGCTATCAAGAGGCCATTGGTTTCTGGATAGTGAAGCTGTGGAGGAACAGGTGGACTTAGAGTCAGAGGAAGAATCAAAAATTCCAGAAGCTGAGAAAGTGGTGAAGGAACTTAAGGAGACCCTAAACATAATTGGCCAGCACATATTCACGGTGGGGGTATGAGGATACAAGTATACAATGTTGTGTCAAGAATTCTACAGGTTCCAAAGAGTGGCAGTCAACATGAAAAGATGGAAGGTAGTAGGGCTGCACAGAACATTGGAAGAGCCTATCTTTTTCATTGACTTTGAGAGAGTATCACAGGTAATGAACAATTTGACAGAGATAGGAAGAGGGAATGATGCCTATTTCAGATGCAAAGTCAAAAACAAGGATAATCAGGAAGTAGGTGTCACTATCAAGGCAGAACACATCAGAGCAGCACTGCAATTCTACACAATGGGAACCAAACTTGACCCAAGTTTTGTCAAAAAGAACAAGGAGACTTACACAGGATATGCAAAATTCACTGATTTCAAAGGAAGGGAGAATGAGGAATATGCTGTAAGGATGTTCTTATAGTACTTTTGTTTTCCAAAATTACCAAGATATACAATGCCTCATAAGTCAGTCACATTATTGATGTTCAATAACAAAGATAGAACCAAACCTTTTGGAGTTATGGATGTCTCACCCTACATCCATGAACAACTGAAAGAAGCAGCAAAGCACTGGGAGCAAAAGAAGTTCATGAATGGAGCCCAATTCTTAACAAGAATCATTTATCATGTTCTTGGGATGGAAGATCAACTAAAATTGGCTCCAGAGGCACAGTCTTTCAAAAATCTTATGGCTGGAATCAAGAGTCCTCCAAGGAAAATGACTGAAAGAGAAACAGAAGGACAAACCCGCATGAGGGGAACAGGTATGAAAAGGAAAATGATATCTGAAGAAGTAATTCCTGTGAAGAAAAGAAGGTTGGACCCAAGGAAGGTGGAACTAGAAATGGAGGAAGCCACAAAAGAGGAACATGAGGAGGCACAGAAACAGGTTCAAGCCTCTAGTGAACCACATCCACCCCAAACAAGCAAAGAGCAACTATACACCTATCTAACCCAAGGGAATAACAAGAGAGCTATGTATGAAGCACAATACCAGAAAATGCTGGAAGACTACTCATGCAAAGCTACAGACTGGATTCAGGAGGAGGTGGAGCACTATGAAGCTCTTCATGATCAAATGATGATAGCTGAAACTGAGGAGGTGTTTGATAGAAAAGAGGTTGAATTGCTAGCTTATTTTAAGGAATTACAAGGACCCCCAGAGACCAGAACCACTGTGGTGGTGAAAAAGAAGGTTCCAAAGAAGCCAGTACAAAAAAAGAAATTGACCAAGAAGGGAAAGGGTAAATCCATAGCTGAAGCTGTTATCACCAAGGAGAGGGAGGAAGTAGTCATGGAAGAAACACAGAAGCCATCCTTTGTGGAAGAAGTATCAAGACCCACAGAACCAGAAAAAGGAGGACCTTCACACTTCTCATCTGATTCTGACAGTGATATTGAGAGCTTTTTGTTAAAAAGTCTAAATTTGTCAATACCAAATACTCCCAATGTCATTATACAGACCTCTGAGAAACAAAAGACACCTGAGGAATTAAAGAAGAAGTCTCAGGAGAAACCACTTTAGGAGCAGGCAGAAAAACAGCTTAGTCTGGAAGATGAAAGAAGAATAATGAAGGGAAAGGCAGTAACGATAGAACAAGCAAGTGAAATAAGGGAAGAAGTTAGTTGTGGAATAGTGCATAGTGGGATGAAATCTATATGGACAAAACCTTCACAGACCTACTTTAAACTGGATGAGAGCATAGAAGAAATAGCTAAGAAGGCACAGGTGCACAGCTCAGTCATAGAACAAAAAGGCACAGATCAGGATCCACTACAGGAAGCACAGGAAATAATTTCAGAAGGCAATGTTCAAAAAGTTACAGGGAGAGTAGTGGAAAAAGAGATCATTTAGAGTATAAAGGATGTGTTGCATGATTTGAAGAATAATGAGGAATTCACATCCAATGAGGATCAAGAACAAGAGGTAGCAATGGACCTCATGGATATTGATGAACAGGAAGAAGGATACAAAGAAGATGGAGGCAATGATCAGGTCAAAAATTTAGAAATAGCTGAAACAGTTTTAGCACAGGAAAAGGAGAGACAGGAAGAACAAGCAGGTGAATGTCAGGGAAATTTTGGTGAAGCAACTGAATACATTTTGTTCCAGGAAACTCTAAGCCAGGAAAAGGAGATGCAAACAAAGGAAGGATATCTTTCTGAAGAAACTCAACAGGTGTTGGAGAAAGAAAAGGTACAAGAAATAAAGCTGATCTCAGATGTTTTGGAGCAAAAGAGTTCAGGTGTTCAAGAAGACATGGCAGATTTAGAAACATTGGACACTCATCCAAGCCATGAAGAAAACAAGGCCAAAATTATAGAATATGAAGGAGAAGAGGAAGAGGAGAGTGAATGCAAAGAGGACAAACAGCTAGAAACCAAACAAATAGCAATGGAAGGAGGACTGGAAAGAATACCAAAGAGTATTAGATCAACATGTCAACTCATTATGAATAATATTGAACAGTTCAGACCCTCAAGCCGAAATATGATCATTTCAGGGATGGTAGCAGAGTCAAAATTTGAAAAAGGCAATATGGTTATTAAAGAGCATAAAAGGGAAAAGGAGTATATGGCAGAGCAACTAAGGAAGGTGCAAGAGAAGAATGAGGAGTTTTCCAATAAAATAATTTCTTTGGAAGAGCTGGAAGTACAGAAGCAAAACAAGATTCAATACTTGGAAGAGAAGAGTATGCAACTAACAGAGCAGAACGATAAATTGGAAAAAGAATTGCGAAAAATTGAGGGGTGATATAGAACTCTGCAAACTTCCTATCAAATTTTGACTAAAGCTAATGAAGAAATCAATAAGCTACTATTGGAGGAAGGACAATTGAAGGAGGAAAGTCAAACAGCCCAGTTGATAGAGGAGGAAAAAGAAGGATTACATAAAGAGATTCAGAGATTACAAGGAGAATTGAAAGAATCCAAAGAATTAGAAAAGCAGGCTAGTACACATGCTGCTACGTCTATGAGAGGGTATAATAAGCTATACTTGGATATGGAAAAGGAAAGAGATGAGTGGCAGACAAAGAGAGAAAAGGAACGGAATGAGTGGAAAAAAGAAAGGGAATTATGGGCACAATAGAATGGGAGTCTGATGTTGACTATAGAAGAATTGCAGAAGAAATTGAATAAGTCACAAATCCAGGAAGAGACACATGTGGAAATCACACATGCAGAAGAATATGGGGTAGAGAATATTGCGGGAATACAACATGACAATGAACCAGCAGACAAAAGATCAGAAGAAGAATATTCAGAGGATTTTGTGAAGAAATTGCTGACAAGTAGAGATTCTAGAATGGAGTTCATCAGAAAGATGCATGATGAGTACGAAGAGCAAATTGTCACATTCGCATTGAATAAGGGAATCAATCCAGATCAGCATCACTGGGCAGCAGATGGATTGGGGATACCATTTTGTATGATTTTGGAGAGTATAAAGAACTACCAGATGGCCAGAGTTGGGCTACCTCCAAACAAATACTTTGAGTATGAAGAGGACATCAATGTCACTAAAGAACTATTTGAGACAGATGGTTGGATGCCAACAAAGAATGTAGGAAAATCTGGAAAGAGGCACCTCTTCATTTAAAGATCAATCCAGCCTATTGTCCAGTGGCACGAAGAAGAGAATGGACAACTTTTTGGGATAGAAGAAGAGAAGGTCAAATTCCACCAAAGTGGATGAATTTCCCGAAAGTAGCAGGTCCAAAGGCAGGCACATGGCCTACTAAGAGTTATATGGTGAATACTGCTGAGTCTGTAATAACTACATACAAAGATGTCAATGACCCTGCTTGCATACTACTTGTAAGAATAATGAGATTAATTATGGCTTGTATAGAAACTTATACTGACACAGATATTAGAACCTTGAATTATATCGGCTTTAATTCTCCAACAGACGCCTTATTATTTGATTTGAGCGAAACACCTGGCAGAATCTGCTTAATGGCTTACTACAACAGAATTATATTTTTGGGTAGTCATTACTTACAGATTTTTGAGGATGCCTTTGATTATGGGTTTTTTGAGAGGGAGTCAGAGATTTTTGGAAACTTATCAGTTGTTACAAAGTCCAGACTTACAGCATATGAAGCTGCCTACACAGAGTACTTGAAAAAGGATGTCATAGATAAACCTGAAGCTGTAGTACAGTGGAGAAAGGCGTTATTCGAGATGGTCAACAATCTAAGTATAACAGAAAGAAAAAGTCATGATTTGCTGTCACAAGTATATCAAAGAAAGAAGAAATGAAGAAAGGTGATCAGTGCAGAGGAGCAAGAAAATCTTTCGTCAGGAGCCGAAAGGCTTAGGAGGGGAAGGATGTTGGAAGATGCATTTTTGGAAACCTTTTTGAAGGAAAATAATTGTAAAATGATAAAAATTTGTAGAAATATTTATGCAATTGTTGTAAAAATAAGGAAGAGTCTTCCTTATGTAAGATAGAATCTTATGTATTTTTTCTAGAATTTTTGGAAACTCCTAGATAGCATATTTTTAGAATAATAGAGGAAAGGACCAAAATTCAAGTGTGAAAAGGGACACTTGAAAATGTATATAAGCTAATTTCCTCTATTATGAGGGGGTTGGTTAATCATTTGTGTACATGCTATCCAAGTGAATGGAAAAGGAGTTTCTGCTGAAAATCGTGTTTCTCCTCTTCTATGTGGTTTCTTTGATTTGTGAGTCTAGATCTTGTGTATCCATGGAGATTTGTGAGCTTTGATTGTGTAAATCTGTAGAATGTGTATGAAGAGAGCTGAATACTGTTGTGTTGAGTGATGAGTTGATGAAAAATAGTGCTGAAGCTGAAAATCGTCTGTTTGCACAGAATCGCGATTGTCTCGTCTGTATGATCCAGGTGATATTTTTTTATTTTGACTTCATAGTTGTGTTCTACTGATAAAATAGCATGGAATAGACACCAAGATTGTAGAAAATGGTGTAGATTTGCTCAAAATAATCCAAACCCTAGAAATTTCCTCTTCATCTTCACTATTCTCAGAATTCCAGCCATTATTCTCTTATTTCTTGGATTCTATCATCTTGAAGGGGCTGTGGTCTCAAGAATACTTCCAGGATTGACAAAATAAAGATGTCTTGTTGATTCTTTATGCTAAATGATTGGAGAGGACAACTCCAAAGATCAATAACAAACAGAGCCAAGCTCACTTGTACACATCTTCTCTAATAGAAAACACATGTTCATGGGGATGTTTGTGCGTACTGTTTGTATGTGAAAGAAACAAAGTATGCTTTAAGGTTAGTTAATAGTTAACGGTTTTTTCCTAGTAGACGCATTTTCGGTCAGATACAGTTCTTACGGTAAACGTATTTTTCCGGTAAAAGAACAAAGTAGATCTCGCAGAGTAATGCGAAGTTTTGTGTGAGAGATAGCTCATTCTGTAGCTAGACATCTCTACTTTTAGTTGATAAATCTTTTGGGTGGAAAAGATATCCACACACAGTACAAAGTCTGACCGGAAAGAGGCTGTCTGAACCAGAGGAGTTTCTTCTTAAACTTCAGAAAGAGTTCAGTAAGTTAAGAAAGCTTTTGCGTCACTTCCTTACTTCATGTAAGTTCACTTGAAGTAATTATAATCAGAATTGAAGTTCATTCCGATACAATTCCGGTACGATTACGGTGTCAGTCCAGTGACAGTCCGGTGAAGTTTCGGTGAAATTTTTCCGGTGAATGTAGAGTGCAATCTTATATGTTGAACGCTAGAATTTGCTAAGCTATTGATTGATTACAGAGGTGTTCTGAATCACTCTAGCTTAGCTCTTCTTGGGCGTGGCGGTTTCTGCAGGCTTAAAGGTTTAAGCCTTCGTCGCGTCGTCAAGGAGTGGTATCAGAGTAGAGGAAGTATACCACATTTCCGCAACAGTGGTATCAGAGCCACAGCCAGGCATATCTAATCAGAGCCCAGAGTATTCACCATTATTGGAAACAAGAGCCGGTTAACCACAACAAGTGGAACCAGAACGAGAAGGATTCTCAAGAGCTCACCGGAAGTAACAGAAACAAGAAGATCATGGCAGACCACATTACTATTAATAAGTTGGACAGAGATAATTATCCCGCATGGGTAATGCGCATGGAAGCCTTACTTATGAGTAAGGACTTAATGATGTACGTGACCGAAGAAGAAAAGAAGCCGACTTTCGAAGATGATAGTCAACCGGAAAAAGAAGAATTAGAAGCCTTGAAGCTGTGGCAAAAGAAAGATGCAACGGCAAGAGCCTACATCTATAATACCGTAACAGATCATCTACTACCACACATTAGAGGTCTGGAGAAAGCAGAGGACATATGGAGTGCATTGGAAGATCATTTCCAAAATACTACGAAAGCCAGGAAGGCTAGTTTATGGTACGAATTTACGACATTCAAAAAGAAGTCGAGTCAAAGCATTAGTGACTATGTTACTAAGATGAAGGATCTAGTAGATAGTCTTGGATCCATAAATGAAGAAGTCGAAGATCATAGACCGATAGCGCAAGTGCTCACAGGTTTAAGAGGAGATGAAAGGTGGAAACCTTTCGTACTATCAATTGAACTTTCTTTCTTTGTGCCAGATTTAAATCAGTTGCTTGGATTGATGCTCACATATGAGCAAGACCTGAAAGGAGATGCAGATAAAGGACAAAGCTCTGCAATGTACATGAAAAACAAAAAGAAAGACAAAGGTAAGTCAAAAGACGAAGAAGAGCCGAGCTCTCAAGCCTATTACGCAAGAGGTAAAGGCACTGGCAGAGGAAGAGCAAGAGGTTTTGGAAGAGGAAGAAGTAGCCAGAATACCAACAAGAAGGCTTGCTGGATCTGTGGACTCAGTAATCATTTGGCTCATGATTGCTGGCACAATCAACAAGGATCAAATCAAAATCAAAACAGTAATAGCAGAGGCAGAAGCGGAAGATATCAAAGAGGAAGACAAAATCAAAGAGGAGGCTATGGTAGAGGTGGAGTAAGAAGTTGGGGACAGAATCAATCCTACAACACTACCTACAACAACTACATAAACGACACGCAGAATGAAAGTCATACATCGTTGATGATGAACTCTATCAGCACATCAAAAAATGAAGACCTAAAGGTATTCTACATTGACTCTGGATGTTCTAATCACTTGTCAGGAAATATAGAACTAATGTTAGAACTAGAAAAAGGTAGTTCTAGTCACACTGTTCAAACAGGTGACAATACGAGACATAGCGTACACTCAATTGGAAAAGTGAAATGCAAGAGTGGAGCAGACTTGCTAACCAATGTTTTGTATGTTCCAACAATACTGAAAAATTTGATTAGCGTGGGACAGATAGTTGAGAAAGGTTTTCAGGTCAGATTTACAAACAAAGGCGTATTTGTAGAAGATCCCGAGAACGGATATAACCAGATCGTTTCTGGAAAGAAAGAAGGCAGACTCTTTACCTTAAGAGTACAAGGGAACATTGGCCAAGCGTTGCTCACACATGGAGAAAAGGTGATTACAGAACTTGATCTCTGGCATAAGAGATTGGGTCACTTCAATGAAAAAGGAATTAAAGCTATGATAACGAATCATTCAGTATTGGGATTACCAAATATACAGAATCAACATATGATTCACAAGTGCGAAGCATGTCAGATGGGAAAAGCCCACAGGTTACCTTTCCAGAAGAAAGGATTCAAACATGATGAAGTACTCGAGCTTATTCATACAGATGTATGGGGTCCAACAAAAGAAGGATCAATTAGCGGATCGAGGTATTATGTTTTATTCATTGATGATGCAACAAGGTGGATAACTCTTATGTTTTGAAAGAGAAATCAGAAGTATTTGGAGCTTTCATGCATTTTCATGCATATGTTGAAAGACTTACCAGACGAAAACTTAAAAGACTGAGGTCTGATGGAGGGGGAGAATACTTCTCCCGAGAATTCAATGACTATCTTTGGAATGCAGGTATTAAGAGAGAAATAACCTGCAGATATATACCACAACAAAATGGAGTAGCAGAAAGAAGGAACCGAGTCCTAGTTGAATTTGCACGAGCCATGCTAAACGAAAAGGATTGTCCAAATTATCTTTGGGCTGAAGCTGTAAACACAGCTACATACTTGGTAAACAGATTACCATGTACAGCATTGGAAGGCATGACCCCTTATGAAGCATGGTGGGGAAAGAAGCCAACACTTGATCACTGCAAAGTTTTTGGATCAGTAGCATATGCTTATGTACCGTCTCAACTCAGACATAAGCTTGAACCGAAAGCAGAGAAATATGTGTTCGTTGGATATGATGAACAACAGATGGGTTACAGGTTATGGAATCCTCTAACCAAACAATTTACTGTGTCTAGAGATGTTACATTTGATGAACAGAAAAGCTGGTATGCAGATCAAAGTCATACGACTGAAGAATTCGAAGAAGAAATAAAAAGAAGAGAGAAAGGGAAATCAATTGTTCAGGTAAACAGAGATGAAAATCATATGCAGGCAAGTACGTCTAGGAACGGATTAGGTATGAGAAATGAAGATGATTCGAGATTTGATGAAGAAGTGCATTCAGATATAGAATTTGAACCAAGAAGGTCGAATAGGAATAGAAGACAACCAGAAAGGTATTCATATGATACCTCATACATAACTCAGAAAGACTATGCATATATGGTCAAAGATGATGAAGAACCACAGAGCTATGATGAAGCAAAAGGCAAGAAGCAATGGGAAGAAGCAATGAAAGAAGAAATTAGCGCACTGGAGGAGAACAGGACATGGGAACTTGTCCCGAAACCAAACGGTAAGAAAGTAATCGGAAATAAATGGGTTTTCAAAATAAAGAAGTTTGCAGATGGAAGGATAGCCAGATACAAAGTGAGGCTGGTGGTCAAAGGCTATGCCCAGACGCATGGCATAGATTATGACGAGACATTTAGTACGGTGGCAAGGATGTCAACCATAAGGACAATGATTGCTATAGCAGCATCAAAAGGATGGAAGCTAAGTCAGCTAGATATAAAGAACGCATTTCTAAATGGATACATTTCTGATGAAGTGTACATGGAACAACCTGAAGGGTTTGTAGATTCCAAAAACCCAAACTTTGTTTGCAGGTTAAGAAAATCACTTTATGGACTAAAGCAAGCTCCAAGAGCTTGGAATTACAGACTTGTGAAATATCTAAATGAACTTGGATACCAAAGTTCGAAGGCAGACGCAAGTCTACTCATAAAGAGAACAGAAGAAGGAATGATCTACATTTGTATTTATGTAGACAACTTAATAATCACAGGAACATCAGATGAAGGGATTACAGAAGTAAAGAAACTACTCGAAAGAGAGTTCAAGATCAGTGACCTAGGAAAGTTGTCATACTTTCTAGGAATGGAAATCACATACACAGATCATGGTGTATATGTGTCACAAGAAAGGTATCTCCTAAACTTACTGAAGAAGTTTAATATGGAGAATTGCAGAGAAGCTTCAACACCACTTGAAGTAAACCATAAACTCAGCAGATACAGTGGAGCAGAGTTTAAAGATATGAAGAAATATCAGTCACTTGTAGGAAGTTTAATTTATGCTACGCTAACAAGACCGGATCTTAGTTATGCAGTAGGAGTTCTCTCACAGTTTATGCATTGTCCGACAGATCAACATTGGGTTGCAGGACAGAGAGTTCTTAGATATATTAAAAGAACTTTAAAAGAAGGATTATATTATCCTTTTACATCGGATATAAAGCTCAGAGCATACAGTGACTCAGATTGGGCTGGAAGTCAAGATGACAGAAGGTCAATGCACGGGTATATGATATACCTAGGAGATAAGCTAGTAAGCTGGTGTTCGAAGAAGCAACACACAGTGGCTTTATCGTCAACAAAAGCAGAGTATAAAGGACTTGTAGAAGCAGCCAAAGAAATAATATGGATGTAGACCTTGTTCAAAAGCATGGGTATTGATCAAGGTATACCTATCATACATGGAGACAATATGAGCTCTCTATATCTTGCAGCAAACCCAGTATTTCATGCAAGAACAAAGCATATAGAGATTCAATATCATTTCCTGAGGGAAAAGGTAATGGAGAAGGAGTTAGAAATTGTACACACTCCGACAAAGGATCAGATTGCAGATATGTTGACAAAGAATTTGGATGGAACGAAGACAAGCAGATTCAAAGAGATGGCAGGTATAAAAGAAAGAAAGATATATGAAAGACCAGAAGAAGTCAAATTAGTGATTGAGGGGGAGCTATTGAAGAAACACTCACAAATTTGACGGACAAACAAAGAAAAAGAAAAAGGAAAGAGAAGCAGAATCAGAGAAAATCAAAAGCCTTAGTGGAGGGACAACTCCACGACCGTTATGTACAGTACAGAATCTCCCAGGATCAGAGTTCGTTACGCCAAATCAAAAAGAGAACGTGCAAAGGAAAAATAGAAGGGAAGTGCAAACAAGAACGTGCTCAAGAAGAGTGCGCAGTATAAATAAGAGCACATATAGAAGAAGAAAGAGGAAGAGGAGAATAGAGATAGAGAGAGAGATGAAATATAGCAGATGCGCAGAGACGCAGAGTTATAGACAGAAGACGCCATAGATCGTGTATGTAGAAGAAGACGCCAGAGATTGCGTATGTATAGATGAATAACAGAAGCCTGAGATATCGGGTATTCATATGAGAGAAAGATGGTAATAAGAAACTACTCAGTATAGGAGAGTTTCTGTAGCTTGAGCAAGAAGAGGCCAAGCTCACTTGTACACATCTTCTCTAATAGAAAACACATGTTCATGTGGATGTTTGTGCGTACTGTTTGTATGTGAAAGAAACAAAGTATGCTTTAAGGTTAGTTAATAGTTAACGGTTTTTTCCCAGTAAACGCATTTTCGGTCAGATACAGTTCTTACGATAAACGTATTTTTCCGGTAAAAGAATGAAGTAGATCTCACAGAGTAATGCAAAGTTTTGTGTGAGAGATAGCTCATTCTATAGCTAGACATCTCTACTTTTAGTTGATAAATCTTTCCGGTGGAAAAGATATCCACACACAGTACAAAGTCTGACCGGAAAGAGGCTGTCTGAACTAGAGGAGTTTCTTCTTAAACTTCAGAAAGAGTTCAGTAAGTTAAGAAAGCTTTTGCGTCACTTCCTTACTTCATGTAAGTTCACTTGAAGTAATTATAATTAGAATTGAAGTTCATTCCGGTACAATTCCGGTACGATTACGGTGTCAGTCCAGTGATAGTCCGGTGAAGTTTCGGTGAAATTTTTCTGGTGAATGTAGAGTGCAATCTTATATGTTGAACGCTAGAATTTGCTAAGCTATTGATTGATTACAGAGGTGTTCTGAATCACTCTAGCTTAGCTCTTCTTGGGCGTGGCGGTTTCCGCAGGCTTAAAGGTTTAAGCCTTCGTCGTGTCGTCAAGGAGTGGTATCAGAGTAGAGGAAGTATACCACATTTCCGCAACAGATCATGCTGCCCTGGTTTATCTTGTCCGTCAGCAATATTTGTTGTTGTTGATATATTTAGGTAGTGATGTGTGTGAACACACTAGGACTGCCAGGGCACTTTTTCCCTCTTTAGGAGGTTTTTTTCCCCCGGCTTGTATATATGCCTATTGCCCTAATGGGCTACTTATCTTTGTACATTCTCTAGTAATACGTTCAGTATTGTGTGTTGTGCTCTAAGCTTCTTCTTCTTCCTTGTGTTGTTTG
The DNA here is from genome assembly GCA_020310875.1 of Ceratopteris richardii. Taxonomy (NCBI): domain Eukaryota; kingdom Viridiplantae; phylum Streptophyta; class Polypodiopsida; order Polypodiales; family Pteridaceae; genus Ceratopteris; species Ceratopteris richardii. The sequence continues at coordinate 184,550,495 of CM035418.1, read as the reverse complement.
CGTGCTTCTGTAGACGTCTAACTCCAACAATTGGTATCAGAGCAGGTCGTCGCTTCATCTAGGGTGTCGTTGACACTCCTCCGGTTGCAGTCTCAGAATTGCAGGAATTTTGGTGAGCTCATTTCAATATCTGAGCTCGTTTCGGCCTCCGAACACACTATCGCAGCGCTTATGTAGGCTAATTTGTCTTTTTGTGCCAAAGCTATATACTAGTTTCTGTTCGCCAATATAAGCGTCTTGAAGTATGCTACAGGTCTAGCAGAATTCGTCTGGGCAGTTCTGTTCAACTTTTTGAGATACAATCAATTTTCTGCATCAAGGTATTTTAGTCACTGGCCATAACTGAAAGCAGTGATGTATTCCGTACGTTAGCTGTTGAGGATAAGTTGGATGGTACCAACTACCCGTTATAGGCTTATATGATGCGACATGTTTTGGTTGCAAAAGGACTGTGGAACATTGTGCAGGGTTTCGAAAAACGTCCTATCACACCTACAACTATTACAACTGCAGGTACTAAAGCTGATGCAGAAGGTGTCGAAGATGATGATATTTTGCATATTCCTGTTCGTGCTGCAATTTCTGTTGCACCTACTGCAGAGCAGATTTGTTGGGATGGCAGAGATGCCCAGGCACATGCATTGATAGCTTTGTCTGTCAAATGTGCCATTATTCCGCATATTCGCTCTTGCAAAATAGCTAAGGATGCTTGGGATACACTTACCACATTATACCAAGCTAGGAATGAGGCTCCTGTTGCTTACCTCCGAAAACAGTTGGAGAGTGAGCACATGAATGAAGGTGATTCTATGGACAGTCTCCTAAGAAAGATCAAAGACTTGAAGGAACAATTGATTTCTGCTGATGAGGTTATACCAGATAGCTCACTTGTGCAGACCGTTCTGAATGGTCTTCCTGATTCATATTAGAGTTTTGCTTCTACTCTTCGGTTGATGATGAAAGGCAATCCAAATGCCTTGTCATTTGAGGAGTCAGTCTCTGTTCTGTTGCAAGAAGATCAGTCCAGGCAGAACAGGTCCATTATGCGTGTTGTAGATCAAGCTTTCCTGGCTAGTCAGAAGGGCAAAGGAAAATGGAGCTCTTCGACTGGTAAGCAGAAATCTGCAAATGCTGCACATTTGAAGAACCAAGACAAAGATGAGAAAAATATCAGAAAAGCAGAAATTGTTTTGTAAGTACTGTAAAGGGAATGATCATATCATAAAGAACTGTCCAAAACTGGCTGCAAAAGAGACAAAGAGGAAAGAGGCTTGAATGGTTGTTGCAGAAGCCTCTACACCAAAAACGGAGTCTGCTAATCTTGTGCAGGAAGAAGAATGGAAATTTACTACTATTTGCAGTTTTGACCCATCTTCTCATGAGGAGTGGATGTCTGCAGTAGACTCAGATGTTTGGTATTTTGACAGTGGGGCGACCAAACATATTACCTCGGAGTGCAGTTTCTTCTCTTCACTCGAGCCTGCCCCTATAGGGAATATTGTTACATGCGCCAACAACTCCTCTTATCCTGTTATGGGAGTTGGTAAGATCATTTTGACTACTGTTGATGGTAGTTCTTTCACTTTTTCAGATGCTTTATTTGTGCTAGGGATCAAGAAGAACCTGTTATCAGTTTCTGCATTAGCCAAGATTGGCTTAGACGTTGTGAAACTTATTGATGACATGTGTACAGTTCATGATCTGTCAAATGGCGATGTGATTATTGCTTCTGGCATTCTATGTCGTGGGCTGTATAAGCTCATAGACTATGAAAGATCTGTAAATGATTTGGCATGTGCAGTAAATGATTCTCAGGCTATGTCAGATGCAAAGCTTTGGCATGCACGCTTTGGTCATCTGAATTTTGCTAGTTTGCTATGCCTACAAAAATCTGAAATGGTGTCCTCTTTGCCCAAACTTGAGGAACCTGGAAAACATGTTTGTGAAGGCTATATTTTGGGATGTTTGTGGTCCTATGCAGACACCTTCTTTTGGGAATTATCTTTACTTTGTGACTTTCATCGATGATTTTTCCAGGCATGCATGGGTATATCCATTGAAGGCAAAGTCCGAAGTGTTTATGTGCTTCAAACAGTTTTTGGTTTTGGTCGAAAATTTTTCAGCATGTAAAATGGGCACCCTCTGTTCTGATCGAGGGGGGGAATATATGTTTTCTGATTTTAATGCATTTCTTGCTGAACGTGGGATAAAATACCAGTGTACAACAAGAGAATGGAGTTGTTGAATGAAAGAACAGGTCACTCATGGAGATGGCGAGGTGTATGGTGAAGAGTCAAGCTTTACTACATAGTTTCTAGCTTGAGGCTGTCATATGTGCAGCATATGTACTGAGCAGGTGTCCCACTAAAGCATTGTAGTCTATCACTCCATATGAGGCTTCGCATGATCGCAAGCCATTTGTTGCTCATCTGCGTGTTTTAGGTTGTTTGGCATATGCATTAATGCCTGAGCAACATCGCAGAAAATTGGATGATAAAGCAGTAAAATGTATTTTTGTTGGGTACAGTTCTGAAAGTGAAGGCTATCGTCTGTATCATCCACAGACTAATCGCATTCTGGTTAGCCATGATGTTGTTTTTGTGGAAGATGCTATTCAACCATTGCTTTCATGTACTAAGGAGACATCTGTTAGCTCCAAAGACATGTATGATACTTTACTGCCTCTTTTTACAGGTGGACAGTCTAGTGCTGGTCCGAATGAGGCAACTTCTCAACCTTTGCAGGTTTCATGTGATGATGTAGATAATTCGATTTCTGATGCAGATGTACATGATGCACTTATTAATGAGAGAGCTGATATTGAGCAGGCAAGAACTATGCCAAAATGGCTGGTGCAGACCTTGCGTGACAACAAATTAGATGCACCTCTATCATATTGTACTCGTTCAGGCTCTCATAGTGCCTCTTTTGCATCAGATTGCTATGCTATGGCTGCATCTAGTCTCTGTGATGAGAATGAGCCTGTTTCCTTTGATGAAGCACAAAATTCAGAAAATTGGATGGCTGCTATGCAATCTGAATATGATGCTATAATGAAGAATGGTACTTGATCTTTATGTGACTTGCCTCCTCGCAAGAAAGCCGTTGGCACTAAACGGGTATACAAGCTGAAGCGTAAATCGGATGGTACAGTTGACAGGTATAAGGCTAGGCTTGTTGCAAAGGGTTATGCACTGGAAAGAGGCATTGATTTTGATGAGACCTTTGCACCTACATGGTATGACTACTGTTCGGAGCATCTGTGCACTTGCAGCTCATCATGGTTGGAATGTACATCAGTTGGACATCAAAACAACATTTCTGAATGGTGACTTGCATGAAGAAGTGTATGTTTTTCAGCCCCGTGGCTTTGTGCAGAAAGGGCATGAAAACTAGATGTGCATGTTAAAGAAGGCATTATATGGTTTAAAGCAAGCACCACGTGCTTGATATGAGAAGATACATGCCTATTTGATTGCACATGGTTTTGAGAACAGTTCAACTGAAAGCACCTTATATGTTAAGCGTGCTAATGATGTGCTTTTGATCATTGTTGTCTATGTTAACGACATGCTGCTCATTGGTCCTATTGAGAAGCATATTGCTGATTTTAAGGCTAATTTGCATGCCTCATTTGAGATGTCTGATTTGGGGCATTTGCTTCACTATTTGGGCATTCAGTTTATGCAAGTTGATGGTGGAATGCCGTTGTGTCAAACGAAATATATTGACACATTATTGCAGCGTTTTGGCCTTGAAGACTGTAAGCCTATTGCCACTCCTATGGAGACAGGTTACTATTGAGCCTTCATGATGCTGGACATGCATTTGATGATGTTCTCTATCAACAGGTTGTTGGATGCTTGATTTACTTATGCATTACTCGGCCAGATATTCAGTTTGCTGTCTCACATATGAGCAGATTCATGCATTGCCCAGGAGTCAAGCATTGGCAGGCAGTTAAGCGCATCTTTCGCTATTTGAGTTGTACTCGGCTACTTGGGTTATTTTATCCCAAGGGAGGATCACTACCGCCAGATATGCATGCTTTTTTTTACTCTGATTGGGCTGGTTGCTATGACACTCGTGTGTCCACTAGTGGCTTTTGCTTCATGCTTGGTAGCTCATGTATATCATCTGTTAGATAACTTGGTAGCAGCTTTCTGTGGCCACTTGCAATTGTGAGGCTGAGTATAGGGCAACTTTCACAACTACTATTGAGTGTGTGTGGCTCAGATGCCTTATGGATTATTTGGGTGTTGGTCAGACTTCTACCACCACCATCTTCACTGACAATTAGAGCACATTGGAAGTTGCGATGAACCCTGTGTTCCATGCTCGCAATAAGCACATTGAGGTGCATTATCACTATGTCAGGGAGAGGTTCTCTAATGGGGAGATCAGCTTGGCATATGTGCCCACGCAGGAGAACATTGCAGGCCTTTTCACGAAGGCTCTGCCTAGGGAGAAGTTTGAAGCTTTCCGCAAAGCTTTGGGCTTACTTCCTTTTGTGGAGTGATTTCCACATAGCTTGGCACTTCCTTATACATGAATGCCAGCTCCTTGTTCACCGCATCACTCTCAGGGGGGATTCATTGATATATTTAGGTAGTGATGTGTGTGAACACACTAGGACCGTCGGGGCACTTTTTTCCCTCTTTAGGAGGTTTTTTCCCCCGGCTTGTATATATGCCTATTGCCCTAATGGGCTACTTATCTTTGTACATTCTATAATAATACATTCAGTATTGTATGTTGTGCTCCAAGCTTCTTCTTCTTCCTTGTGCTGTTCGTGTGCTTCCGCAGACGTCTAACTCCAACAGTTTTTACTGCAAGAATTTGATTATGTGGTCGTACATCGTCCAGGATCTGCTCATGCATTAGCTGATTTCTTATCTTGGCTTGATTCCGGTGAACCTCCCAGTGGAATTGATGATACTACCCTTGCTATCTATGCGACTCATCCAGTCCAAGATGAGGGTCAGGAGCTCCGGGTGGCACCTTCATATTATGATACTCTTCTGACCTTCGTCACCAGTGGAAGCCCCCCGATTCATACGTCTCCTTCGGCTCGTCGTAAATTGGCAATGTATAGTTGATGGTTCCAGATCATTGTAGGACAGTTGTATTACATGGATCCTTCTATTACGGTGTATTCCACCCCATGAAGTTCCTTCGGTTATTGAAATGGCCCATTCTACTCCTTTCGGTGGTCATTTTTCGGCCGATCTTACCTACGGGAAAATTTTGCACAGTGGCTTATGGTGGCCCACTATGTAGCATGATATTGCTACTTCTATTAAAATGTGTGATGCTTGTCAACGCTCGGGACAACCTTTACAACGGTATCATTTTCCACTGCAGCTTATTGCTCCCCTTGAACCTTTTCAAAAGTGGGGCTTGGATTTCATTGGTCCCATTACATCTCCGGCTACGATTACTAATCATCGATATATACTTACTTGTACGGATTATGCTACTCGATGGGCAGAAGCTTTTACGGTCCGCAACTATGACTGTGGTGGTTAAATGTTTGATGACTGATGTGTTCCCTCGGTTCGGTCTTCCCTTAGAGATTGTTTCGGATCAGGGCACACATTTTGTTAATTCCTTAATGCAAGCACTTACCCGCAAGAAGTCCAACTGCGATAAGCCAAGACACATGATTTATTTTATCCGCACTCCTGTTTTTACCCAAGGATAATTAGTTCTGTTCTATAATGCTAAATCTAATCGTTCAGCAGGCAAATTCAAACTTTGGTGGTTTGGTCCTTACCGTATTGATTCGCAGGTTGGACCTGCTACATTTCGATTATCCACATTAACTGGTACCCTTCTCCCTAAGGCGATCAATGGATCGAAGCTTCATCCCTATTATCCCATGCCTTCTTCATCGTGATGCTTTATCGGTATTTTTATTTTCCACCCATTTTATATCATTGTTCTGGCTCGACGTTCCTTTCCTGTTCACGTGTTCCGGTTGACCGACTGATCGTAATATTTCCATTTTCTTACCTAATCATGATTAGCAATCGCCTTATGCGTATAAGATTCTGTTAATCCGTGCATGTCTCCATTATGTTTGTATATTTCCAACACTGGGTGATGATTATGTTTCTTCCCGCATTTCCATTTGGTGTTTTTACTTAATCCGTTCTCCCCTCTTTTTTTCGCTATCGAGTTTTTGTGTGATTGCGTGTTCTGTGTTACCTAGTGTCTTCGTGCTCTCGTACTCGCCATGGAAGCTTTGGCTAACATTTCTACCTTCCATGTTGGCCTCGCTCTGGAATTGAGCGCGTTTCTATGCACTCGTGGTCTTTTGGCCTTTGCGGAACTGCCCTGGCATTTGGTTGACTGCCATCCTTTCTTTGTGCAGATCATATCTTCCATTGGTGCTATGCCCGCTACCGATACCTGCTAGCTGCTAGCTTGTCTTAACCCACGTGTAGTCATCATCCTTAACACAGTCACTGAGGGATTCCATCTCCCTCAGGAGGGTCTTGTAGATGGACCTCTCTTACCACTCTCCACAATGAAAGAACTTTTCTCGTGCCACTCTTCCAACGAATTCGCCATCCTTTGTCGCCCTGAACCAGAGCGCACAACACTACAATTTCTTGTAGCTGCACTTAACCTACAAAAATGCACATACGGCATTTCTTGTCCCTTCTATTCCATGATTGATGAAGCTTCGCGTGAAGTAGTTAATTTTGCTTCATTTTTCTTCCGATGCATTCACCGAGAATGCCAGGCAGTTTCTCGGCAATTAAGGGTGATATCCCTCGGACACGATTGCCACACCTGTTGACATTCGTCCTCCTGACGATTCAAGTTGTGCAACCTCCTCCCCATGAATACCCTTCTTTTCCATGAGGAGTCCGTCCAAATAATGGAAGTCGATGACGACAAGGATCCCTTGCAGTTCTTTAAGGGGAAGCGCCGCAAACTGAGCCCCTCTCACAGTAAGGCACAACCGTCCTCAACCGTGCAGTTGCAGGACACTGCTTCTTTTGCTCAGATTCTTTCTGCTCCACCATCTCCTAAAGACCAAGTTGATCCTGACATTGCCCTTGAAGAGGTTCACCCTGATGATACGGTTGTGCAGCTACAGTCTCGTCCACAGGAGCCGACGCCCGACACGGCCACAAAAATTGCAAAACTCACAGAGAAAGAACGACTTGAGGAGGTGAATGCTCAACAAGATGTCTCGTCTCTTGTGGTAACTACTCTTTCCTTGCTTTCTTCACCCCAAAACCCACCTCTTCCTCTTTCTCCCTCAAAGGTGCCTTTGCCGCCTAGCCCTCCTTCCTCACCATGTCATTCAGCAGCCCGTTCTCTTCCTTCCTCCCCTGATTATTCGCCCCTGTCGTCGTCTGCATATTGGAATAGTGCAAGATTACATCTATCATATTGGATTATGAGAGAGGGAGAGAGAGAGAGAGCGAGAGAGATGGATTATGAGAGAGAGAGAGAGGAAACAAAGGGAGGCACATATACATTTGCACGAGGAAAAAGTGCATGGTTTGGATAGTGCAGGGAAGAAATGAGTAGCCCCAAAAATTGTAGGCCTTTTTAAGAAGAGGATCAAAGGTCAACCCTAAGAGGTGAAACGAAAAATTTGGAGTTTGGTTGTTCAACATCATGCATTGCAAATGATTAAGCATATGTTTGTCGAGGACATGGCCATTAAAAGTTCAATAGTTTCGAATGTTCATTAGGAAAAAAAGTGAACCCTGCATGGGCCTTGTAAGGATTCCTAATTTTTAGGGATTAAGCTTAATCTTGTTCTTTGTTAAGGGGACACGTGAGGCAACCAATTTCCCATGAAGAGTTGTTTTTAGAAACTTGATAGTATCATGATGTTGAATTCCAATGAGACCATGCCAATTAGCAAAATTTTCGGGATCCTAAATGTTGGTTGTCACACTTTGTAGATACTAGATTCTTCTCATTGGCTTCTTGCCACATGCAACAATGCCAATGCCCACCCATAAAAGAAACCAAAGAGCTAATCTACAACTTATGGAAAGATGAGATGCGTGTAGCCCCAATAAACAAATTATCTATAAGAAATTGGGATAAAAAGTTCATGTGCCAACCCAGTGAATCTATTGGAAGAACCTTAGGTAGTCTCTTACGTGACGTTTGATCCACCTACTAGTGCTATAAGTCATTTGTTCCTTCGTTTGAGTGAGAATATTGACCACATAAATGTTATGTAGCAATGTTCTTACCATCGTTGGAGCAAGATCAAGAAACAACTAAGTCTACACGATTGTGCCAATCATATATACAACCAATGTAAATTTTATAAGGATCATTGTCTTTAGGTGAAGAACAACTTTGTAGCACTCCTACACAAGCGATCCTAGCTAGAAATCACACATCCAATAAGTGTAACCAAGTGATGGCTTGAACAAAACACATTTGATATATCAAACTGAGATGTGATCCGACCAAGAGCATAGAAGCATGTGCATATGTGATGCTCGACCACAAATAAACAAATACGTATCTAAAATAAGTAGAGATACTCTCAGTTACTGCAAGAGATTGATGATTATGAATACCACGTGCTAGATATATAACTTGTTTACAAGAGCACATGACCTTCTACATAAGTCTAGTCTCGAGATCTTTGGTCATACACACGAACAACCAAACAATGTATATCTTTTTGAACTGATCTGACCCCCAGATCATAGACTTGCTTTGTTACATTTTTTCCCCTTGGAAAATTAATTTTTTCCTAAAAAATAGGTTTATATAAATATTGTAGGAAACTCTCAAGCCTCATGTTCTAAAATTGGAAGAACATGTCTCACCTCTATGGTGGGATCCCTGCCCAAATGATTCAAAACATCATCTAGCTTTGCACTTTGATAAACTCATCAAAGTACAAAGTAGTGAATGAATAATAAGGGTGGATCTAAAAACATCTTTTGGCCAATTCACTATTTTACTAGGTGCGATTTGGGCACAAACATGTGAAATGGGTGGATACACACACATAGAGGCACACACATACATATACACACACACACATAAAAGTACACACACATGCATTCGCATGCATACATTCACACATGCATACACACATATACACACCTACATACACATATACACACACATACACATATACATACACATGCACACACATACACATACACATATATATACAAATACAAACACACACACACATACACACACATGTAACTACACACACATAGACACACACACATATACATATACACACAAACATACACACACATGCACACATACACATACATATGCATACATACATATGACATGCATATACACATGCATACACACACATACACACATACAAATACACATGCACATATGCATACATGTTGGTGCAAGACAATCATCAATTGATGATTTGGACAGAGATTTGAAGTCAAAGAATGTAGCAAAGCTCAACATATGAGGCTTGAAGTTTAGTGCATGGTCAGAAGATGAAGACTTGCATATACATGTATACTAATCTTGTAATTAGTTCATAAAAACTTTGCATATTTGATGAGTCATGATGTAAACATCTATATATACTTGATATAGATTTACCATGAAAAAGAGAGATGATGAGTGACAAGTTTTAGAAGTCACTAGAGACTTTAGAAAGTGAGAAGAACTTGAACTATCAATCAGATGTAAGATTTCTATGAATAGAAGAAAGTTGCGCCTCAATCTTTTGCTCAATGCTCCTTTTGTGTTTATCTTCTTGATTAATGCTTTTTTTCGTCTAATTCTATAGTTGAGTGACCTTTATACAATTTTTGAGTGTTTGATTGTAATCAGGCTAAGAGAATTTTAAGTAGGAACATTTACATGTGTAAATGTGAAGAAGTGAAGACAGGAATAGGCACAATCCCGATGGTCAATGTTTTGATCAGATCTCCCTCCACAGTGTAAAATTTTGAGCAAGTAAGCACTCATTCTTTAAGTTGAAAGGTAAACTACTTATGGCTAAAAGCATTTGAATAAACGGGGTCTAGTCTGCGATAACCATGCATTAGAAGTTGTAGGTGTCAAAGTCGACTATACAAAAGAACAATTTCAGACATATGTACATTGTTTGGAGAAAATCTCAAGATCTACTGAATCTTTTGGAGAGATTTAACTTGGAGAAGGTGTGCAAACTTTAGGAGACACCTTGTATAGATTTTAATTGAAAACTTTACACATTTGATCAGTCAATGAGTGAATTAAGTGTAGCAGACTTTTCTGAATAATCAGTTTCTTTATAGTTAGTTCAAAGTTTGATAATTTGGTATTGATCTTCCAAAATTGGTTGAGACTTTGAGTTGTTCTTGATATAGAGGTGCTGTAACATCAAGGATAACTTTTTCTTTTGGAGAGTAACAGTCTCCATCAATGATATTAGCGAAGGAGTCATCAGAATTGAAGAAAGGAGGACCTCGACTGTTGCAGATATACAGAAATCAATCTTTGAAGATTCAAAAAGTGAAAGGTTAAGATGAAATCTAGAGAAGTAGGCCTGAAGCTATTAAGAAGATCAAAAGGAACTACATTCGAAGTAAAGGTACATTCATTATTCACAAAGTTTGAAGAATTTATTGCACAGGTGAAGAAAGGATGGGAGATTCTCTTCAGATAGAGAAATTGGATAGAGAAAACTATCCTGCTTGGTCAATGAGGATGGAAGCCCATCTCATGAGCAAAGAACTGATAGGATACATTACAGATGAAGAAGAAAAACTAGAATTTAGGGATCCTAGTGTTCCAACTAGGGAAGAGCTCTTAGACTTGAAGGCATGGATGAAGAAGGATGCTCACGCAAGGAGCATTATCTACATGGGAGTCAATAATTACTTGCTACCTCACAATAGTCAAGCTAACTTCCTAAGAGGAAGAGGAGGTGGCAAAGGAAGAGGAAGTGGCGAAAGTAATAAAGATGGTGTCAAAGGTTGCTGGATTTGCGGTAAGACTAATCATTTAGCTCATGAATGTTGGCATAATAATCAGAATGGTGGAGGATATAATCAAAACTTTAATCCAAGAGGAAGAGGTGGTGGAAACCAGAGAGGTAATTTTAGAGGTAGAGCTAGTAGAGATTTCTTTGGAAGAAATGCAGGTAGAGGCTTTCAAAGTCAATCCTACAATAATACCTACTATAACTATGCTTCAAATTAGAAGGAGGATTCAACCTTAATTATGAATGCAACTTGTGAAAGACAAAGTGAAGATCAAGGAGTCTTCTATATTGACTCAGAGTGTAGCAATCACCTGAGTGGCAATATAGCTTTGATGACTGATTTGGAGAATAAGGTGAGTAATCATGTAGTTCAAACAGGTGATAACACAAATCACAATGTGAAGTCCATTGGATCAGTAAAGGTCAAGGATGGAAACACTCTTTTGAGTAAGGTTTTGTATGTTCCTACAATTCCAAAGAATCTGTTAAGTGTAGGCCAAATTGTAGAGAAAGGATATGAAATAAGGTTCACTAATGATGGAGTTCTTGTGGAAGACCCTAGCAATGGGTATAAACAAATTGTTTCAGGAAAGAAAGAAGGAAGGCTATTCACATTAAAGATTCAAGGCAATGTTGGTCATGCCTTGTTCACTTATGGAGGACATAAGATTTCTGAGTTAGATCTTTGGCATAAAAGGCTTGGACATTTCAATGAAAGAGGTATTAAGGATATGATTAACAATGGTTCAATGCTTGGATTACCTAATGTTGTAGGCCAACACATGACATATAGATGTGAAGCATGTCAATTAGGTAAGGCTCATAAGCAATCATATAATAAGCATGGTTTCATGTATTTAGAGAAGCTTGAATTGGTGCATACAGATGTGTGGGGTCCATCAAAGGACTTTAGTATTAATGGTTCAAGGTATTATGTGATTTATGTTGATGATGCTACTAGGTGGATCACTATATATGTGATCAAAGATAAATCAGAGGTGTTCAATACATTTAAGCATTATCATGTGTATGCAGAAAGAGTTTCAGGACAAAAATTGAAGAGACTAAGGTCAGATGGAGGGGGAGAGTATTTCTCTAATGAGTTCAGTGATTACTTGTGGAATGAAGGTATAAAAAGGGAAGTTACTTGTAGCTACTCTCCTGAACAAAATGGTGTGATAAAAAGGAGAAATAGAACTCTTGTTGAGTTTGCAAGATCAATGATGAAGGAAAAGAATTTCCCTAATTATTTGTGGACTGAGGCTGTAAATACAGCCACATACTTGGTTAATAGGCTACCATGTAAAGCTTTGCAGGGTATGACACCATATGAAGCTTGCTAGGGTAAGAGACCTACCTTAAATCATTGCAAAGTGTTTGGATGTTTGGCTTATGCATATGTGCCATCTCAGTTGAGGCATAAATTGGAAGCTAAAGCTGAAAAGTATGTGCTCATTGGTTATGATGATAAGCAGATGGGTTATAGGTTGTGGAGTCCATCTACAAAGTAATTCCTTGTGTCAAAGGATGTTACATTTGATGAGCAAGGTACTTGGTATGCAGGTACAGTTAATATTCATGCAAGTGATGAAGAAACATTGAACCAGAAGAAAGGTAAATCAAAGGTTCAAATATTTGATGAGAAGAGAACAATGAAGTACTAGTTGAAGTTGAAGAAATGCCAAGGTTTGATCCAGAATGTGATGAACCAGAAACTTCAAGAAGTGGAGAACTCAGAAGATCATCAAGGCACAAATGGCAACCTATAGGGTATAGCTATGATACTTCATTTTTTACCACTAAAGATTATGCTTATATGGTGAAAGCAGAGGAAGACCCTTCTACATATGAAGAGGCAAAAGGTAAGGAAAATTGGGAGAAAGCTATGTAGGATGAGTATGATGCATTGATGGAGATGAGCCATGGGATTTGGTTCCTAAACTAAATAATCAGAAAATTATTGGATGCAAATGGGTTTACAAGACAAAGAGGTATGCAGATTGAAGTGTGTCTAGATATAAAGTAGACTTGTTGTGAAAGGGTATGCTCAAACATATGGTATAGATTATGATGAGACTTATAGTCTTGTGGAAAAGATGACAACTATAAGGATTCTCATAGCCATTGCTGCATGTAAAGGTTGGAAGCTATGTCAATTAGATGTGAAGAATGCTTTTCTAAATGGTTACATTTCAGATTATGTTTTCATGGAGCAACCAGAAGGTTTCAACGATAAAAGGTATCCAGAGTATGTACGTAAGCTCAAGAGAGCTTTGTATGGTTTGAAGCAAGCCCCAAGTGATGATGGGTTCATTTACATGTGCATATATGTTGATGACATAGTTCTTATAGGTACGGATGAGAAGGGCATACAAAGTCTTAAGAAGCAAATGGAGAAAGAGTTCAAAATTAGTGACTTGGGAGAATTGTCATATTTCTTGGGCATGGAGATTTCATATACTTAACATGGAGTATATGTGACTCAAGAAAGGTATTTGAAGAACTTGCTAATCAAGTCTAAAATGGAAGATTGCACGGTAGTACCTACTCTAATGGAGGTGAAGCATAAGTTGAGTAGATATGGAGGAGAAGAATTCAAGGACATGAAGTTGTATCAAAGTTTGGTTGGTAGTCTAATCTATGCTACATTAACTAGGCCTGATTTGTCATATGCAGTTGGAGTGTTGTCTCAATTCATGCATTGTCCTAGGAAAGAACATTGGATTGCAGGACAAAGGGTGCTAAGATACATTAAGGGTACACTCAAAGAAGGTTTGTATTATGGATTCACATCAGATGCAAACATCAAGATATATAGTGATATAGATTGGGCAGGTAATCTTGATGATAGGAGATCAACATATGGATATCTATGTTATGTGGAAGATAAATTAATCTCTTGGTGTTCTAAGAAGCAGAGTATAAAGGTATGGTTAAGGTGCAAAGGAGGTTATATGGTTGAAGACTCTCACGAAGAGTTTTGACATCATTCAGAGTACACCCACTATTCATGGAGATAATATGAGTTCATTGTATCTGGCTGCTAACCCTATGTTTCATGCTAGGACTAAACATATTGAGATCCAATATCATTTCTTGAGAGAGAAGGTGATTGATAAAGAAATTAAAGTCATACATACTTCTACAAAAGATCAGATTGTAGATATGTTAACCAAAAGCTTGGATGGACCTAAGTTACAGAAGTTCAAAGACATGGTAGGTATAAAGAAGATGGAGAAAATCACAATTGATGATTGAGGGGAGCTGTTGGTGCAAGACAATCATCAATTGATGATTTTGACAAAGATTTGAAGTCAAAGAATGAAGCAAAGCTCAACATATGAGGCTTGAAGTTTAGTGCATGGTCAGAACATGAAGACTTGTATATACATGTATACTAATCTTGTAATTAGTTCATAAAAACTTTGCATCTTTGATGAGTCGTGATGTAAACATCTATATATACTTGATATAGATGTACTACAAAAGATAGGGATGATGAGTGACAAGTTCTAGAAGTCATTAGAGACTTTAAAAAGTGAGAAGAACTTGAAGTATCAATCAGATGTAAGATTTCTCTGAATAGAAGAAAGTTCCACCTCGATCTTTTGCTTAGTGCTCCTTTTGTGTTTATCTTCTTGATGAATGCTTTTGTACAAGTCTAATTCTATAGTTGAGTGAACTCTATAGAAGTTTTGAGAGTTTGATTGTAATCAGGCTGAGAGAATTTTAAGTACGAACATTTATATGTGTAAATGTGAAGAAGTGAAGATAGGAACATGCACAATCCTGGTGGTCAATGTTTTGATCAGATCTCCCTCCATAGTGTAAAGTTTTGAGCAATTAAGCACTCATTCTTTAAGTTGGAAGGTAACCTACTTGTGGCTAAAAGTATTTGAATGAACAGCATCTAGTTTGGGAGAACCATGCATTAGAAGTTGCAGGTGTCAAAGTTGACTATACAGAAGAATAGTTTTAGACATAGGTACATTGTTTCGAGCAAATATCAAGATCTACTGAATCTTTTGGAGCAATTTAACTTGGAGAAGGTGTGAAAACTTTAGAAAAGACCTTGTATAAAGTTTCATTGAAAACTTTACACATTTGATGAGTCAATACATGAATTAAGTGCAGTAGACTTTTCTGAATAATCAGTTTCTTCACAGTTAGTTCAAAGTTTGATAATTTGGCATTGGTCTTCCGAAATTGGTTGAGGTTTTGAGTTGTTCTCAATATAGAGGTGCTCTAAAATCAAGGATAACGTGTTCTTTTGGAGACTAACACTCTCCACCAATACACACATACACACACATACACATATACACACACATATGCTCACATATAGGCATATATATACATACACATGCATACATACACAGACACACATATACATACACAAACATACACACACACATACATACACACATATATGCACACACATACACATATACACACACATATACATACACATATACACACACATATACATACACACACATGCATGCATACATACACACATGCATAAACACATACACACAAACATACACATATATGTTGGAGTTAGAAATCTCGGAAGCACGTGAACAACACAAGGAAGAGGAAGCTTGCAGCACAACACACAATGCTGAATGTATTACCACTAGAATGTACAAAGATAAGTAGCCCGTTAGGGCAATAGGCATATATACAAGCTAGAGAAAAAAGGCTCTTAAGAGGGAAAAAAGTGCCCCAGCGGTCCTAGAGTGTTCACACACATCACTGCCTAAATATATCAACAAATCCCCCTTGGGAGTGATGCGGTGAACAAGGAGCTGGCACTCATGTATAAGAAAGTGCCAAGCTATGTGGAATCAATCCACAAAAGGAACTAAGCCCAAAGCTTTGCGGAAAGCTTGAAACTTCTCCCTAGGCAGAGCCTTTGTAGAAAGGTCTGCAATGTTCTCCTGTGTGGGCACATATGCCAAGCTGATCTCCCCAGTAGAGAACCTCTCCCTTACATAAACATAATGCACCTCAATGTGCTTAGTGCGAGCATGGAACACAGGGTTCCTCGCAACTACCAATGCGCTCTGTCTATGAGTGAAGATGGTGGTGGGAGAAGCCTGACCAACACCCAAATCAGCCATAAGACGTCTGAGCCACACACACTCAACAATTGTTGTGAAAGCTGCCCTATACTCAGCCTCACAACTGGAAGTGGCCACAGTAGGCTGCTTCTTGCTGAACCAAGACATACATGAGCTAGCAAGCATGAAGCAAAAACCACTAGTGGACACACAAGTGTCATAAAAAGTAGCCTAATCACTGTCAGAGAAAGCATGCAAATCTGGCAGTAGTGATCCCCCCTTGGGATAAAAGAATCCAAGTAGCTAGGTACCACTCAAGTAGCGAAAGATGTGCTTAACCACCTGCCAATGCTTGACACCTGGGCAATGCATAAACCTGCTCATATGTGAGACAATAAATTGAATATCTGGCCGAGTAATGCATAAGTAAATCAAGCATCCAACAACCTGCTAATACAGAACAACATCAAATGCATCTCCAACATCATGAAGACTCAATCGTAAGCATGTCCTCATAGGATTGGAAATAGGCTTATAGTCTTCAAGGCCAAAACGCTGCAATAATGTGTCAATATATTTTGTTTGACACAAATCCATTCCACCATCAACTTGCATAAACTGAATGCCCAAATAGTGATGCAAATGCCCCAAATCAGACATCTCAAATGAGGCATTCAAATCAGCCTTAAAATCAGCAATATGCGTGTCATGAGGACCAGTGAGCAGCATACATCACAATGATCAGAAGCACGTCATTAACATGCTTAGCATATAAGGTGCTTTCAGTTTGATTGTTCTCAAAACCATGTGCAATGAGATAGGCATGTATGTTTTCATACCAAGCATGTGGTGCTTGCTTTAAACCATATAATGCCTTCTTTAACCTACACACGTGGTTTTCGTGCCCTTTCTACACAAAGCCACGGGGCTGAAAAACATACACTTCTTCATGCAAGTCACCATTTGGAAATGTTGTTTTAATGTCAACTGATGTACATTCCAACCATGATGAGCTGCAAGTGCACAAATGCTACAAACAATAGTCATTCGGCAAGTAGGAGCAAAGGTTTCATCAAAATCAATGCCTCTTTCATGCGCATAAACGTTTGCAACAAGCTTAGCTTTATACCTGTCAATTGTTCCATCAGGTTTACGCTTCAGCTTGTATACCCACTTAGTGCCAATGGCCTTCTTGCCAGGAGGCAAGTCACATAAAGACCAGGTACCATTTTTCATGATAGCATCATATTCAAATTGCAATGCAGCCATCCAATGTTCAGAATGTTGTGCTTCATCAAACGAAACAGGTTTAGTCTCATCACAGAGACTAGAGGCAGCCATAGCATAGCAATCTGATGCAAAAGAGGCACTATGAGAGCTTGGGCGAGTACAATATGACAGAGGTGCATTTAATTTGTTGTCACGTAAGGTCTGCACCAACCTGCAAAGGCTGAGAAGTTGCCTCGTTAAGACCAGCACTAGACTGTCCAACTGTAAAAAGAGGAAGCAAAGTATCATATATGTCTTTGGAGCTAACAGATGTCTCCTTAGTACATGAAAGCAATGGCTTAAAAGCATCTTCCACAAAAACAACATCATGGCTAACCAGAACGTGTTTAGTCTGTGGATGATAGAGACAATAGCCTTTACTTTCAAAACTCTACCCAACAAAAATAAATTTTATTGCTTTATCATGCAATTTCTTGCAATTTTGTTCAGGCACCAATGCATATGCATGACAACCAAAACAGGTAGATTAGCAATAGATGGCTTGCGACCATGCCAAGCCTCATATGGAGTGATAGAGTGCAGCGCTTTAGTGGGACACCTGTTAAGTACATATGCTGCACACATAGCAGCCTCAAGCCAAAAACTATGTGGTAAAGCCTGACTCTTGACCATACAGCTCGCCATCTCCATGAGTGATCTGTTATTTGTTAAACGCGAGACTAACCGTCAGAAGCGCGTTTAAACATCTATTTGGGTTCTTGGGAGTGGAAGGGGTCTGTTAGACACAGGCCCTGTTTTTTATTTTCCCAAACTAACCACTTCACACACCGCAATATACTAATGCTAAAAAACTCTATCAAGAATCTGCTACACTTACACTCTTACAGTACGAAATCAACTCTTCCAACGTGTATCGAACACATACTAGTCAATACTCTCCTCAGCGTTCAGCGCAAGAACTAGTCAGTACCATAATGCAGAATTACTTGGTTAACCCAAAAACTATCCGAATACAAACTACTGTAACAATAGAGACAATAACAGTGACTTAATCTTTACCGAACAGGTGTAGACAATCACTCAGAACCGAAAGACACAGACAGACTCCAAATTATCAAACACACAGTATTGAATGTAGATTCCTACACCGATTAAGATTGACTCAGTAATCAGCGTACCATATCAGAACTAACGTAACACAACTCGTAGTCATAACCTTTACGGGACAAAGATTCCGTACTCAGCTTAAGACGACCCTTACTGTAACTTAATCTTTATCGTACAATAGCGGATCTTCAACACAGAAGGCAACCACAATACGACTCAGAGTTCCCAAACACACTACAGTTACTCCACAGACTTCACCGACTAGACAGAGATTCACCAACCGAACAGGTATTGATAACCACAAGGCAGAGATGAGAACAAAGGTACTCAAAATGACGCAAACACACACCACAGTAACGTGCAGATCAATCACCCAGACAGATAGTCTGGTGATCCCACCGATCGTCACCGAGCGCCTCTTTTTCATTCATTTATATAAAGATACAAACATCTTTGTAACAACCTTTCGTACGTGCGGACTAGAAAAAGATTCAGTTTTTACAACTACCAATCCGACGGCGGACTAACACTGGCATGCACGGTGGACTCGAACCCGTAGGTTTACAAAAATTAGGGTTCATCGACAATGCCTTCTATATACATCGATCGGGCTAATCTAAAAGTTCGGGCGATTTTCTTCTTTAAGGCTTCTAACATCTGTTTCAAAATATCTGGTTCTACTAATTGGGCATCTGTTCGTACAGCACTTAAGGAAATGACTTCGGTCATCAAAACTTCTGCCTGTGTCTGCAGAAAAGCTTCTTGCAAGTAGAACTCATTTGACAATGCCGCATCCCTGGACACCTTCATTTTTGCAATTTGCTTATCCATTCTGGCTAATCTATCTTTCTGAGCATCCAGCTGGTTCTCCCTTCTTTCTATCTCCTGAATTTGGAACTGGATTGTCTTGGAGTAGGCATCCCTTTCTCTTCGAAGATCTGTTATCACTTTTTGTAGTTGAGCTTCCACGGTCAATTTTCGTTTGAGAATACTGTTTACTTCGAATAAATTGGACTTGTTTCTCTAGAGTTCTTCATTAGTGTTTTTGAGCAGATCTGCCATTTCTTGTCCTTGCTGTATTGCTTCATGTAGCTGTTGTCTGGTTTCTTCTAACAGATTCCCTAAGGCTACTCGTGCATCTTCTTTATCCTTGAGTGACTACTTCAAGTTGACTAATTCTGCATCTGCAACACTCAGTAATTCATCTTTCTCTTGGACTGCTGTCAGGGCCGCATCTCTTTGATTGATAATTATTTCGTGTTCTACAAGTCTGGCCTGCAACTCCTGAATTTGTCCGTTTAATGCATGATTTTTGGCCTTGACTGTCTATAATTCTTCTTGGAGAGGAGTGATGTCTGCCTCCAGCACATCAACTTTGTGTTGAAATTCATCTCGGGTAGTATCTGTCACTTGCTTCATTTGTGCAGGTAGTTGTTGTGATAAGTGGATTAGCATTTGACCCATGGATGCTAACTCAGAAAATAAGGGGATTGAAGGAATTGGAGGATGCGAACGAGGTTGTGATGAAGGAGCGGTGAGGAGCTGTTGGGAATTTGGTGGAGAGTAATCTGGCGATGAGGATGAAGGAGCAGTGGGTCCGTCAGGGACAATGGGTGGAGTAGGAAGAAGAGGGTTGAGTGGAGGTTCAGGTGGGGGAGTGGGTAGAACAGAGTTAGTTTCGGTTACCTTTTTGGTGGGTTGCTGTGTAGTGTCAACATGACCGGCAGCTGTAGACTTGACTGCTTTAAGTAGTTCTTCGAAAACTTCCTTAATGATAGTTTGCTCCTCTTCTGACTTGTCCTGTTCGTCTTGTTGTTGAGATTCGATTTTAGAAGAACTGGCTGCCGAATCAGCAGTGCTATCCCGTTCTTGTTGCTGCTTGGGAGATGACTGTACCGAGTCATTATTCATTGATGTTGTTGTATCATGAAAGGTTTCTTCTTCCTATCCTTCGTCTTCTTTGTCATCTGCTTTATTTCCTGCGGCTGAACCTTGTACGTCACTATCGGATGAACTTATTCTAATTCTTTTCCGGCGAAGGAGGTGGAAAATCTCTTCGTCATCCTCTTCATCGTCCTCTAATATTTGTGCAGATTCCTCATGGCGTAGAACGGGCCCGCGGGGTGGTGGTTGTGCTGCTTGGATGGCCGGAAATAAGAAACTGGTAATGTGCAATAGTCTGGATCTTGGCATATCTCCCTTGTTGACCTGCTTGATGATTGCAACGCATTCTTTGTGAATTCGGCAAAAGAAATACGAAGCAAAGTTGACTGGTTCTCGAGCAGCTAAATCTATAGCGGAGTAAAAGGGACGAGAGATTCCATATGTACACTTTTGGAGATTCAAAATGGCAACTAAGAATTGGAGTGCCGATCTCTCAGGTTCGGGGCGATAGAGGATTGCATATTCGTTCGAGGAGTATCTAGGGAATAGCTGGATCATGGTAGCTATTGGTAAATTCGGACCATTCTCTCGTCCTTGTCGAGGGAGTCGAAATGCATCAGCGAAAGATTGCAGGGTGATTACGGTTCTAGCGGGTAAAGATGTGATAGGCTAACTCTGCTTGGTAGCAAGTGTGGCAGCGATGGCGGCGATTATCTGAGCATAGAACGGGTGGCAATCCACTGAATGCCAAGGCAGTTCAGCGAAATTGCCCAACCCTCGTATGCGTAGGAACTCTCCTACCTCGGCATGGAGTCCGTCACGAAAAGCGGCGAAGTTTGCCAAAGCTTCCATGGCGCACACACTAAATGCAAGCATAAGAACACAGGGCACCGGGTATATAGACAACACAAGCACACAATTCACGCAAACACAATAGTGTTTAACAGCGAAACGAAAAGGTTAAGTAGATACTTGATACCGAGAAGCAATTAAATTCGTGAATCATTGCGCGATCTTGAGATGATAACCTCATAACTTCGGTGTGCATGCATGAGCAGAATGATATTGCAGGGCGGCTGTTGAGTATAATTAGGTATCAAAATGAGGATATTTACAGACTTATTTTATTAAGCGTGCAAAAACAAAAGAAGAGGAAAGAAAAGAAAAGTAAACGCAAAATACGCGGCCAATCCATGGAATGTTCAGTGTGGATCGGATGCTTGTTGATACGGCCGCAGCTTTGAACCATTTATCACCTTTGGAAGAGGAATTCCGATCAAAGTAGTCAACCAAAAAGTGGCTGGGCCCACCTGTTCAGAAATCCGATAGGGACAAAACCATCGTAACTTGAATTTTTCAGCAGAGCGATTCGATTTTGCATTGTAAAAGAGTACAAGTTGCCCCACCGTAAAAACTGGAGTCTTTAGATATCGATCATGTGTTTGAGCTTGTCTTAGCTGTACTTCCTGAATAGTTAGAAAACTTTGCCATCGATGCTCATCCAGTTCTCTGAGTGTATCCAACCGAAATGACAGAGATTCTTCAGGTAGTAGTTTCTGAGTGAGGGCTACACGTAAACTTGGCACAACAATTTCCATTGGTGCTATGGCTTCCAGCCCATAAGCCAGTTTGAAAGGTGTGAGTCCTGTTGCTACCTTGTAGGTAGTCTGGTACACCCATAATACTGCAGGTAAAAGTTGATCCCACCTTTCCGGTGATTCCAGAATCAGCTTTCGAAGCATATTCAATAAGGTTTTGTTTGTACTCTCAGCCAAACCATTGGCACAAGGATAATAAGGAGAACTGAATTTATGCATTATCTGAAAAGAATGGGTGAGTAATTTCATTAATTTTTTAGCAAAATGCGTGCCTTGATCTGTAACAAGCTCCAGAGGTAAGCCAAAACGCGGGAAAACATCTTTCATTAGACACTTTGCCACTGAAACAACTGTGGCAGACCTTAAAGCCCATGCTTCTGCCCATCTGGTAGCATAATCTGTACATGTTAGAATATAACGATTATTACTGAGTATGGCTGGAGGTGTAATAGGTCCAACAAAATCTAGGCCCCACTTTTGAAAAGGCTCCAATGGCAAGACAGGTTGGAGAGGGAAAAAATGTTGTTGTAGAGGCTGTCCAGACCTCTGACAAGTATCACATTGTTTGACAAACTGAGATACATCCTTGTACATAGTAGGCCACCAAAGTCCACTTTGCAAAATTTTCCGGTGCGTTAAATCTGCTGCAAAGTGTCCTCCGGAAGGAATTGATTGAGCCAGAATAATGACTGAGTTAACTTCATGCGGAGGAATACAACGAAGTAAAATTCCAGTGTGGTCCATATAGTATAATTCTCCAGCAATTAACCAGAATCTGCAACTGTACACTGCAATCTTCCTACACATTGCAGGAGAGGTTTGAGCAGGAATACATCCATCAGTAAGAAAAGTTAATATCTGATCATAATATGTAGATGGCATAGGTGGTTCTGCATATTCATCATTAGTTGGTTCAGTAACATAAATCGCTGGTGTGGTGTCATCTACACCGACCGGAGCTTCACCGGAATCTAAGCGAGAAAGGAAATCTGCTAATGCATGTGAACTGCCAGGCCGATGGATTACTTCGAAATCAAACTCTTGTAAAAGTAGAACCCAACGCGCTAATCGACCACCTAAATGCTGTTGTCGTACCAGATAGACAAGTGCCGCATGATCTACATGAAAAGTAAATTTGCGGCCAAGTAAATAGTGTCTGAATTTCTTTACAGAATACACTAAACCCAGACATTCTCTTTCAGTTACAGAGTAATTCTTTTATGCAGGAGCAAGTCTTCTACTCGCATAGTAAACAGGCCGAAACCACTTATCAGTTTGTTGCATTAACACACTGCCGATGGTGATATCTGATGCGTCTACAAAAACATGAAATGGGCGTTCCCAATCAGGTGGTTGTAAAATTGGGACCTACATTAATAAACACTTTAGACGATCAAATGCTGTTTGAAATTCTTGAGTCCATTCAAACTGTTTAGGAGTACTCGTGATTAAACGATTGAGTGGAATGGCTAAATGAGCGAGCCACCGTAAATGACGACCATGCCATCTCACTTGACCCATGAAACGCATTACTTCCTTTGTTGTAGTAGGTACAGGTGCTTCCAACACAGCTGCTACCTTATCTGGGTCGACTTGTATGCCCTGTGCAGATACAATATGGCCAAGCAACTTACCACATGAAACCGCAAACACAGATTTGTTTGGCTTCAGACAGAGTCTGTATTCTCTGCATTTCTCAAAGCAGCACCGTAAATGGAACAAGTGTGCTACCATCCTACCGAACATAGAGAAATCATCAAGATATACTTGCATGAAAGAGGTAAGATAGGGGGAGAATATTTCCTGCATACACCTTTGGAAAGTACTGAGATCATTTCTTAATCCAAACCACATAACAGTACAAGCAAAAACACCCCAATTGGTAATGAATGCTGTTTTTGGTATATCTTCCTCAACAATTCTGACTTGATTATACCCACTGTATCCATCCAGAAATGAATACATTTCGTGCCCAACCACTCTATCCAACATTGTATCAAGAAATGGAAGAGGAAACGGATCTGGCACCGTAGCTGCATTTAGCTTCGGGTAATCCACACATATGCGTAGCTCCTTATTCTTTTTAGGGACGATAACAATGGGTGATATCCACTTCAGATGCTCTACTGGTACAATGAATCGAACTTTTAATAACCTATCCAGCTCTGCCTTTACCTGTGCTGCATAATTCGGATTCATCCGGTAGCTGGGTTGTTTGAGTGGTTTTGCTTCCGGCTTCAGCATGACCCTATGTTGATAAATGCGGGGGTCCAAACCTTTCATATCTTTGTAATCCCATGCAAAAACATCATAGAATTCTCGAAGCAACTGTATTAACTCTGCTTGAAACATTTCAGGCAATCCTTCCTTTATTTTTACAGGTCGCTGCTTAACTTCATCACCTAAATTATATGTAATTAACTGACCTTTTGGAACATAGAATTGTCGAGACTTCTCTGTAACATCGGGTGGGTTTAAAAGTTGTTGTAGATCAGTGTCATCTATAGCAGTAGTATCTTCTTTCTTGTCTTCTTCAGTCACAGGTATCACCGTACAAACTGTTGGATTCTAATTATCTACAACAGATTGTAGATCAACAGTTCCTAGGGAGATCAAATCAATATTATTCTTCAAAAACTCTTCTTCTTCATCATCTGACAAACCGTCTAACATATGAACTGGTTCTGCAAAATAAGGTCTAGCATGTAATTCACAAAGCTGTATAGCATCTAATTTTACAACATATTTACGATTATTGTCCTTGAAAGTGAGTTCCTGTGCGGACCAATCTTGTATCACCTTGGCTTGTTTCAACCACGGACGACCGAAAAACAGATTATAATCCAAGCTAGACTCTGGTAGTTCTAAGATGACAAAAGTCATCTTAAATGTTGTACCTTGCAAAGTTATGGGAACATCTCATACAAGTCCCACTGGGTGGACTCTGGACTGATCAGCCATCCTTACAAAAAACTGGACAGGCTCAATTTTCGTCTATCCTAACTTTTTACACAATGCGGCAGTAGCAATGTTTACACCAGACCCTCCATCAATTAGTACTTGATTAATTTTATGATTTTTGTACCATACCGTAATCAATGGAACCGAATGATCCACCGTAGCATCAGTTTCTGGTTGTACTATTGTCGTTGCTGGAATGCAGGCAGACTCAGTACTAAACTGTTGCTGGAATTGTTGACGGACTCATGGTACTAGTGCAAGTAACTGTCCAAGAGGAAGAGTAATGGACGCTTTAGATAAGATTTCCCATGCTTGATTTACTTGACTTGTACCTTTTACTGATTCTGAAGACGATGCGTCGGTTACTGGAATCGACTCTTGCTCCTGTGCAGTTTCCTTTGGTAGTGGAACTTGTGTCATCGGAATATGATCTGGGAACACTGGAGGTTCTGTGGTGGTCGAGTGACTAGCCTTGTCATATGTTCTTTGCTGTTCTAGGACGCCTGGTTCAAATATTTCAGCTTCTGGTTGTAACGGCCTACCGGATCTGGTCTGAACTACTATAGCTTGTGTTTCTATTGGTGTTATATGAACCATATTAGTCATTGGATTCTATCGTTCTTTCTTTCTCTGATCATCATCTTTACAAAATCTTCTAATATGGCCAAATTCACTACAAAAATGGCAGCAAGGTGGTGGCAAATTAGTATTTTCCTGTGCTGGTCCTGCCTGCCAACGATTTGCATTGTAGTTGTTATTTCTCTGTCCTCTGTAATTTCGATATCCCTGCGGCTGGTTGGTTCTCATTTAAGGAGGTACATAGTGATTGGCAGGCTTCCCTGGTTCTTGTATAATTGCATTCACTGTTGCTGTTCCCTGTACTTTGGCGTTGTATGCACAGTTTTTGGTGGAATGTCCTGTTGTATTACAGATAGTGCAAAACAACTGGTTGAGGGCACAAGTGGCACTGGTATGCCCTGAATTCTTGCACGTGGTGCAGTACATCTGTCTGGTCGGATCTTCTGCAACATTTTTACTTGCTTTTAACCATTCCAGGTCTTCTGTAAATCCTCCAACCTTGTTTTCTAGCTACAAAGCCATTGTGATCACCGCATGTAGCGTCATAGCTCCCACACATCGTATGATCATAATCTGTTTAAGTTGCGGAGTCAAACCATTGATAAACCATTGAGTGATAACGTCATCCGGCAGGTTGGCATGTGCTGGCGGTAATTGCCTCAAATGCGTTCTGAATAGGGTGGCATCTTCCTGCACTGTTTGATTCATCTTCTGTCTATTGTTTTGTAGGTAATCAAAAATTTCGGCTAGATTCTTCTTTAGCCTAAATCTTTGCAAAAATGCATCCCTTACTGCTTCATAGGTGCCGAAATGGTTAATATCATATTCTGTAAGCCACCTGGCGGCTTCATTAACCAATGTAGACTAGAATACAATAGCTTTATACGCCAGATCAAGTGGGTGATTGAGCACTGCGTAACTTATCTCAAATGTGTGTACATGAGCATCTGGGTCATTGCCTGGGAATCCACTGAATTTAGTGTACGTTACTCCTGTTGGGGTCGGTCGGGGTGGAAATAGATGTTGCTGTTGCTGCTGCTGCTGCTATTGTTGTTGTTGTTGTTGCCCACTCATTGTGCTGGCGGTGGTATTGTGACTATCTTCTGTATCCCGAGGCTGAATATCTGAACCGTCTGAATCTGTGTCGTCAGTCTATACACTTTCTGGCTTGATAATATCATTCAGTATGTTTCTGATTTCAGTTTCGAACAAGCTACCTTCCTCCTTGGTATCAGATGTAGGGGTACTTACTCCAAATAGCGGTGACTGGACTAAAGATCCACCAAGAAATGGTAAACCGTCACCGGAAGACTGTGAACTCTCAACAACTGGTACCAAAATAACACCGAAAGGTGTCGAATTTTCACCAAAACAAGGTGCTTTTTCACCTTCACTAATTTCTTTGGCCAAGATATTTCTATCCACAGACAAATTCGAATCTTGACCCAATGATGTTAAATTAACTTCATGTTGCGTCCTGGTAGACTCTGGAGTTCCTATTTCTTCGACAGAATGTGCCGAAATCGCACCGGAATCTGCCAGAAACGTAGTACGTTTTACCGGAATACTACCGAAATCCCTACTGGCGTTCGTCAATTCCTTGGCAGCTGGGTTAGACTTATCTGCACTTCTACTTCCTGGAGGCGTCCTTAGCAAATTAGGTATCGCCCAAGACTGTTGGTTTCTTCTATGCTTCGGGTATGATTCACCGGAACGAGTAACCGGCATATACTACGTTTGCAATACTTTGCGTATTATTCTTCTTTATGGTCGATTCACAATCTCTGACCAGTTTCACAATCAATCAACGAACATTCTTGATGCTACATTCGCACAGGCAAATGGCAACAATCTGGTGCCACTTTCCCACAGGTAGCTGGCAACACTCTCAATGACACCTTCCCACAGACGACACCAGTGTTAAATGTGAGACTAACCGTCAAAAGCGCGTTTAAACATCTATTTGGGTTCTTGGGAGTGGAAGGGGTCTATTAGACAGAGGCCCTGTTCTTGATTTTCCCAAACTAACCACTTCACACACCGCAATATACTAATGCTCAAAAACTCTATCAAGAATCTGCTACACTTACACTCTTACAGTACGCAATCAAATCTTCCGACGTGTACCGAACACATACTAGTCAGTACTCTCCTCAGCGTTCAACGCAAGAACTAGTCAGTACCGTAATGCAGAATTACTTGGTTAACCCAAAAACTGTCCGAACACAAACTACTATAACAATAGAGACAATAACAGTGACTTAATCTTTACCGAACAGGTGTAGACAATCAACCAGAACTGAAAGACACAGACAGACTCCAAATTATCAAACACAAAGTACTGAATGTAGATTCCTACACCAATTAAGACTGACTCAGTAATCAGCGTACCATATCAGAACTAACGTAACACAACTCGTAGTCATAACCTTTACGAGACAAAGATTCCGTACTGAGCTTAAGACTATAACACACACCACAGTAACGTGCAGATCAATCACCCAAACAGACAGTCTGGTGATCCCACCAATCGTCATCGAGCGCCTCTTTTTCATTCATTTATATAAAGATACAAACATCTTTGTAACAACCTTTCGTACGTGCGGACTAGAAAAAGATTCAGTTTTTACAACTGCCAATCCGGCGGCCGACTAACATATTCCGTTCAGCAACTCCATTCTATTGAGGTGTATACAACACTATAATATGATGTTTTATCTCAGGTTCAACCAAAAATGCATTAAAGTCAGAAGACATACATTCCCCCCTCGATCAGAACGGAGGGTGCCCATTTTACATGCTGACAGATTTCCAGCCCAAAACACAAACTGTTTGAAGCACATAAACACTTTGGACTTTGCCTTCAATGGATATACCCATGCATGCATGGAAAAATCATCGATGAAAGTCACGAAGTAAAGATAGTTCCCAAAAGAAAGTGTCCGCATAGTACCACATACATCACTATGTACAAGCTGCAATTTCTGAGTAGCCCGAACTAAACCATCTTTTGGAAAGGAGCAACGTTGCATTTTGCCCAAAATACAACCTTAACAAACATGTTTTCTAGGTGCCTCAAGTTTGGGCAAAGAGAACACCAATTCAGATTTTTGCATGCACAACAAACTAGCAAAATTAAGATGACCAAAGCATGCAGCCAAAGCTTTGCATCTGACATAGCCTGAGAATAATGTACTACACATGCCAAATCATTTACAGATCTTTCATAGTCTATGAGCTTATATAGCCCATGACATAAAATGCTAGAAGCAATGATGACATCACCATTGGATAGATCATGAACTGCACATCTGTCATCAACAAATTTCACAACCAAGCCAATTTTGGCTAATGCAGAAACTGATAACATATTTTTCTTGATCCCTGGCACAAATAAAGCATATGACAAAGTGAAAGAACTACCACTAGCAGTAGTCAAAATGATCTTACCAACTCCCATAACAGGATAGGAGGAGTTGTTGGTGCATGTAACAATATTCCTTACAGGGGAAGGCTCGAGTGAAGAGAAGAAACTACACTGCGAGGTAATATGTTTGGTCACCCCACTATCAAAGTACCAAACATCTGAGTCTACTATGGACATGCACTCCTCATGAGAAGATGGGTCGAAATTGCAAACAATAGTAAACGCCCATTCTTCTTCCTGCACAAGATTAGTAGACTCTGTTTTCAGTGTAGAGGCCTCTGCAACAACCAATATGGCCTCTTTCTTCTTTGCCTCTTTAGCAGCCAGTTTTGGACAACTCTTGATGACATGATCATTGCTTTACAATATTTGCAAAACAATTTCTACTTTTTTGATTTCTTCTCATCTTTGTCTTCCTTCTTCGAATGTGCAACATTTGCATATTTCTGCTTATTAGTAGAAGAGCTCCATTTACCTTTGCCTTTCTAACTAGCCAAGAAAGCTTGATCTGCAACATGCATAGTAGAACCTATTCTGCCTAGACTGGTTTTCCTGCAACAGAACAGAGGCTAACTCCTCAAATGACAAGGCATTTGGATTGCCTTTCATCATCAAGCAAAGAGTAGAAGCAAAACTCGGATATGAGTCAGGAAGACCATTCAAAACGGTGTGCACAAGTGAGCTATTTGGTATAACTTCATCAGCAGATCAACTATTCTTTCAAATCCTTGATCTTTGTGAGAAAACTTTCCATAGAATCACCTTCATTCATGTGCTCACTCTCCAATTGTTTTCAGAGGTAAGCAACACGAGCCTCATTCCTAGCCTGGTACAATGTGGCAAGTGTATCCCAAGCATGCTTAGCTATTCTACAAGAGCGAATGTGAGGAATAATGGCATGTTTGATAGACAAAGCTATCAATGCATGTGCCTGAGCATCTCTGCCATCCCAATGAATTTGCTCTACAGTAGCTGCAATAGAAACAACAGCATGAACAGGAATTTGTAGAATATCATCATCTTTGACATCATCTCCATCAACTCCAGCACCCGTATTTGTAGTACCTGTATTCACAGGTGTAATAGGACGTCTTTCAACACCTTGCACAATATTCCATAGTCCTTTTGCAACCAATACATGATGCATCATATGAGCCCATAATGGGTAGTTGGTACCATCCAACTTATCCTCAACAACCAACGTACGGAATACATCACTACTTTCAGCCATAGCCGGTGACTAAAACACCTTGATGCAGAAAATTGACTGTATCTCAAAAAGTTGAATAGAATTTCCCAGACGAATTTTGCTAAACCTGTAGCAGACGTCGAGATGCTTATACTAGCAAACAGAAACCGGTAAATACCTTTGGCACAAAAAGATGAAATAGCCTACACAAGCACTGCAATAGTGCGTAATAATTCATCACCAGCACATAATGAAGTAATAGCATTGAAAACTATGTATCTTGCTACATCTCTACTCATGTATGGTGATTCATGACTATTTTCACGCTCTTCAAATGTGCAATCAGTCATTGAACTATTGTATCCTCGACTATTGTTTATTAAACTTGCTATATTTCCATGCATGTAAGGTCTTCCATCAATATATAATCTTTCAGTTTTTGCATGTGTAATCCCTCTGCTAGCAAGAGAAGTTGCATTCAAGCATAATCCATCAATACTTATGCTTTGAACGTAATGTGTAAGTCGATGCCAATCTCCCCATCTATATATAGGATCACAAATATGACATAAGAGTGACTTCAAAGTTCAGAGGCACATACAAATCTTCTACAATATAGAGACCATGACCAGCACTAGTGATAGTGGAGGGAGCAATCATATAGCGATTACCCCAAAAGTTATGTACCTCTCCATCTAAAGGAGGTGGTCTTCTATGCCATCCTCCATACCATCTTCTATCATATGTTTGTACTAGAGAATGATCACGAGTGGGCAATTGATAATCTCAAACCCTTTGAGTTTGTAAACCAAGAGGTAGAGGATTTTGAGAAACCTCATCTTGTAATTGATAAACTT
Source organism: Ceratopteris richardii (assembly GCA_020310875.1). Classification (NCBI taxonomy): domain Eukaryota; kingdom Viridiplantae; phylum Streptophyta; class Polypodiopsida; order Polypodiales; family Pteridaceae; genus Ceratopteris; species Ceratopteris richardii. The sequence continues at coordinate 184,519,637 of CM035418.1, read as the reverse complement.
CATGTTCGTGACATGTATAAGGAATATTCGCATTATTAGTAGAAGAATCATCATCATCGAGTAGATATTCTTGTATATTTAGTATAATATTATTTTGTATATGATTTTAAAATAAAATAATGACATTTATTTATGGAATCAATACATACCCAAGCATTATCAAGTTAATCAAGTGTGGGGCATGCTCAAAAATACCATATTCTACCTCATGTTCATTACATTCTAATCGTGCTCTTCGATACATACCATACCAAAGATAAAACCAACATATAATATGCTCTTGATAGTAAAAATCATCATAATTCCTATCGAACGACATATCTAAACTCATTGCATGGGTAGGAGGTGGCAGAGTACCCTTTGATTGATTAGAATCTATTTATAATATTACTATAGAAAAACTATATCAGTCATGTATGATCTATCAAATATTAGAATTAAGAGTTTGATATACTTATAGTAAGTAGTCCTTGCACGATTAGGAGATGGTGATGGAGTTCTCTCTTATTGATCAAAATCTTATTGTGTAGCAAAAACAGGTATAAGGTATTGATGATTTGATTACTTACATACATACACATTCACATGTACACGTTTACATGTACATACATATTCACATATACACAGAGACACATTCAGACATATACATACACATACACATACACATACACAATCATAGAAATACACATTCACACATACACATATACATATATTCACACATACAAAAATACATACATATGTGTGTATGTGTGTATGACGTGTGTATGTATGTATGTATGTATGTATGTATGTATGTATGTATGTATGTATGTATGTATGTATGTATGTATATGTGTGTGTATATGCATGTATATATGTATATGTGTGCATGTGTATGTGTGCATGTATGTGTATGTGTATGATATGTGTATGTGTATGTGTATGTGTGTGCATGTGTGTATATGTGTAGCATTTGTGTGTATGTGTGTGTATATATGTGTATGTGTATGTTTGGGTGTTATGTATGTGTGTGTATTTGTGTGCATGTGTATTTTTGTGTATGTATTTGTGTGTGTTTATTACAATTTATTATTTTTAATAATATTATAACATAAATGTTTTTATTCATTCTATTTTGTTTATTTTTTGGAGTTTAAAACAAAATTAGAGATTTATGTGAATCCTACTTGTGAACTTTTTACTTAAAATGGAAACCAAGAGATCTAGATTTGGAGTCACATATATATTTACATCTGATGAATGTGATTGAGGATCCAAAATCTTGGTTTCTACCACTCTCTATACATTTGGTGAATGTGAGTGTGGATCCAAAGCCTTTGGTTGCTACTACTCTCAAGTGGTATGTCAGCTATTCTCTTATTTCTTTCTACCATAAAATATCTCCTATTATTTTAATCTCAAACAAAAAGAAGGATCAATATACAAAAAAAATTATAAACATGCATACACACATACATACACTTACACATACATACATATGCTTACACATACATACATATGCTTACACATACATACATATGCTTACACATACATACATATGCTTACACATACATACATATGCTTACACATACATACATACACATACACACACATACCTATAAACATGCACATATACATACACACGCACATATATATACACACATACAAACATACACACACATACACACATACATGAGTGTGAAAATAGTCAAGAATCACCATACATGAGTAGAGATGTAGGAAGATACTTAATTGTCAATGCTATTACTTCATTACATGCTATTATGAATTATAAGTGAGTGTTGGATGGTGTAGATCTCCAAGAGCACCTTTTCACAGACAGATATGTCTACAAGAATCATTTTCTTGGTAGACAATATGCAAAATAATTTATATTACTCTGATTTATAATTATCATATGTTATATATATATATATATATATATATATATATATATATATATATATATATATATATATATATATATATATATATATATATATATATACACACACACACACATATATATATTACATTTAATATATGTACTTTTGTTTCATTAAATTAACACAAGTTGTTGCAAAGAAGAGAGTTGAATCAGGTCATATGTCACGCTTAGGCCAAATGGGCGATCACAAATTTGTTGCTACATTTGTAAGTATATGTATTATTGAAACTATATTTTTTTAAAATTTAAAAAACTAATCATTTATTTTTTTTAATTTCAATGCAACATAAGGATTATGGTCATTATCCTATGATTTTGTGAGTATTATTAGATTTGATATACTTATATTTTATTTTTGTTGATGTTTTATATGTTTTATTTATTTTTGTTTGTTATATGTAATACATCAGTATTATCGAGAGGTCAATATGGATGAGGTGGAGAGACATACACAAAAGGGATGATATCAATCATCATAGGTTATTAAACCCTCTACCCACGATGACTTTTCAGATACATTAGATCATGCAGATGATCATGATGATGTGGATGATCCATCGTGTTTCTATGTAAAGAAGTCTTTTGCTCATGCAACATCTATTAGGAGTAGAGGAAATCAATCAATAGTTCATAGAGTTCTTACCGGCATTATCCGAGATTGTTTGTGTACTAGAATCCATTGACAACATGTTACAAAGTCCGTCGTTACAATACAATGAACAATGTGTGCACACACGACAACAATTGGGTAAAAGTATTCAGATTCCACTAACCTCAACTACAACAACTATCACCATAGATGCTACTTTCACCTCCATACCACTAACATCCATAGACACTATCAATCTAATTCAAGAAACCATTGTAGAAACTCCTCTAGTTTCACCCCTATTAGAACCTCTTGTTACAATCACAACCGAAATAGTCAGTCAAGCAGAACCCATCTTCCATGCTCCCCCTATCTTATGCCCCAAAGTGAGTGAACCCATTCCAATCACAATCATGGAAATATAGGTAACCACTCTCATCTCCACCACTAAAATACAACTTGCCACTAACATGATGACTACATCCCCTAGTTTTGCATTTCGTAGCCCCATCTCATATTCACAATTGTTTTCTTCCGTTGACAATCCATTCCCACTCCATATCCGAGCTTGTCCTTGTATTTACAGCTACCATTGCTTCATTTGTTGCACAACCCACATTCGCCTCATTCACCCAACCATACTCATTCACTATACCTTACTTATCCCCTTTTTCCTCCATATTTCAACCACAACCATCTCAACCCTCCTTTTAGGATTCACTTGCTGCTTCTTATATGCAGGAAGTTCCTATGTATTTACCACCCAAACCTTCCACATCTTCTCATTTTTTTTTCAAGCACTACACACACAATCCTAGTATTTGTGGTGGCAACCTCACTCACAAGCACATCCAACCCCATGGACATTTCACCACCACTTACGGAACCTCCCCCACCCACCATAATACCACTATCCCCAATGCCCCCTCCACCAACATCACCCCCACTCACCGCATCTCTCTCCATAGCTTTCACTCATCCCATTCCCCCTCACTTCCTGCCTACACTAAACACTTTGCAAATGGCATCCACTATAAATACTTCCATATTCGACTCTGCACTAGCATCAATGATCAACTGTGCCAACCAATTATAAAATGCATACCAACTACTCGCATGGAAAAACATAGTGCTTCAAGATCAATCCACACACCTTTAGGTGAAGATTTCCAACTTGGTAGCCAACAATGCTCTTTTGCAAGATTTGTTCAATACCTTACACATCTCCCATAATCAACTAGAGGCAAAGGTACAAAACATGGATCACAAAGTAGTCCAAGTCATTGCAGGTCATCTGCACACAACCATGGCACACAACATGAAGCTTACATATAACATGGCATTGTTAAGATACATTTTGCTATTGCACAAGAGGAGAACAAAGTACTGCAACAAGGAAATCAAGAAAAATTGGAAGTAGTCATCGAGAATACACTGGGAGCACCTATAAGCCCATCCAAGTTTTAGGCCATTCCTACTAAGAGCATTTGAATTATTCTGGAAGATTATGCACACTTGTTGGAACCACATGAAAAACTGTCCAAGAAAGTAGAACAACAACAACAACTGGCAACAACACCCATCTTAGTCCTAGAGATCATGGTAGCCACTGTTGAGTCAATTGAATTGGCCCATATACAACATCAAATATGAGAACTCCAAACCAAGCTTCTCCAATATGAAAGACCTCCATTGCCCATAGAGGACAGACCTTCAAGGAGGAGTATGAGCCTCAACTAGTACCAAGTTGTTGAGTTATACAATAGGGACATTACACATTTGAAGCACCCATGCCACCTTGGTTAAAAGAGGTCAAAAAGATTTTAAGAACCAAAGATGATCGTGTCACCATCCAAATCCAAGCAATGGAAAACATGGAAGAAGAGGTGATAAAATTAGAACACTTTCAAAATTTGGTGTAGAGACGATTGGTTACCACCTCCTAGCTTTAGTACAGGCCATATTTCATCATCCTAGTCAATTATAATGGAGAAATGACATGAATAATTGTCAAAGCACCTACTTTTGCCACTCAATTCTAGCCTAAGAATGTACCAACATCAACAAAGAGAGGTACAATATTCCAAACAAATTGGAGGAAACACTTACTAGAGACATATGCGGAAATGCTATGCAAGTGGTCCCATGCTCCACTCCATATCTTGTACAACCCATGCGATGCACCAATTCCTAGGCAAAGATCATGGCCCACGTTCCTCATTAAGGTCAAGAATAATGCATGCTGTACAAATTGGGTTAGCTACTCATATCTTGCACCAAAACAGGGACCACCTACTATCTCCTACATGATTGCTACCATCAAATGTTGGACTCCTCATCTAAAACCAATACTAGACATTGTAGCTCAGATGCTCTTAAAGATTTTTTTATTTGATGTTGGTAGTTTTCATAACTTTAAAAAATGTTCGAGCACCGCATGCTTCTTCACTAGGTTTCAACAATGGCAACTATGATCTCGTATATGATTTGAGCACAACTCATTCCATCCACACCATCTATGCATGGCATGCCTGCATCAAACACCTCCCCACATATTACAAAAAAACATTTAAAGACATATTCACAATAGGCTTTTGGGAATATCATTCATAAGTGTTCATCTCAAAGCCCACCCACCTCCTCCAATTGTTTGCATATGAGTAGGCAATGTACTATGCATTCGATGGAGAATAGGTCTTCTAGCCTAAGGCTCCCATCAAAACAGTGATTTCTATCACTACACCTCATTGTAAATATCCATTTTGGTAGTTTCAGCTCCACTTTGTGCAAGCCAAGGTGTCCTCGAGCTTGAGGAGAATTAAAAGAACCACCTATCAATTTTTATATTTTCTGGAGATCATTTGAGCCCACAAATTAGTGTAGGAACCTAATTTTTAACTATGTTGGATACTAGGTCTTAGTTAGGCCAAAGCTAGTTAAAAACTATAAAAGGAGCTAGAGAGCTCATTTTTTATGTTGGATTTTTAAAGAATTAAGCTTTGTAAGAGCATACTTGCAACTTGAGTTGGTAATATAAGGTTCCATTGTGCAAACTCTTTGTTCCACCTTGTGTGCACGTGTGCATGTATGTGTGTGCATGTATGTGTGTGCATGTTAGTGTGCTTCTCACTCATGCACTTTTGCATTCCTTTCACTCACGATCGTCATGCCATCCTTTTGTCTCCAAGGATTTACATCTATGAGGTGTATCTTTACAACAATGGTACTCCCACTGTGCTAGGTGACATAATAGAAATTGGGAATTATGAAAAGACCTATGTATGATCACAATAGATAATGAGTTTCAAGTTGATCTCATTAATTAATGAAAGAAGGTTTGGTTGGGCTTACAAAAGTTCATAGGTTTGATGAGTCTTACTAGCTCCAATGATAGTCAACCTCAATTGTTTCAAGAGAATTTAGTGGAGTTCACAAAGTGTTTCATCCTCTCTAAGGGAGAGAGAAATATTATACACTACATTGTAAGTTTACTCAATCTTCGAATTATTTGTTGGAGAAACGTTTTACAATGCACTTACAACATTTCAACATAGTTTATTTGCACATGGAGAATTTCACATGCATCAATATGGAACCATCAAAGATTTCAATATAGAAGGAATATAGTATTCAAACTACAAGAATAGAGGTGTTTACTTCATAAACACACAAAATGGTGGTGGTTCAATGCCATCAAACTATCTAAAAGAGTTCTTTAATATGTTTTATCCCACCACTTTCAAGAAAATTTTCTATGGAACAAGCTAGGGAGTCAAATTTAACAAAGACTACAAGAAGGATTCATCACAATATTGCTAAGGAAGTCATCATTAGGACATCTACATCATGCTCAATGGCATGCCAAAAGATTACAAGAGGGTTCAACTTAAAAGTGAACTCACAATATTCCATTGTATAATAATTGTAAGGTAAATATGTGATTATAAATAATTTGTGTTTCTATGTGTGTTTCTCAAGTGTAATTTTAATTTTTGGTTTTAAACTGGTTTTTATAGTGAATAGGGACATTTTAAGCCAAAATCTATAAAAAGAGAGTCAAAATATCCCAAAAATTTTAAGAGTTATCTCCATAGTTTTCCAGATTTTTCTTAGTCTTGTTTTAATTTTTGTACGTTTTCAAGCTAGTTTTGTCCATTTAGATGTGAACAGATACATTTTTTAGTGGAATTTGATACCTAGAGGTGGCTCACTTCATTTGAATTTATTTACAAGTTGAGAGAATGAAATGAAAAAATAAAATATGAAAAATAAGACAAAGCGGGTTATAGTCTTATGTAGCTTTGGAAGATAGTTGCCCTTCACTAGGCCCCTACACATAGATACATGCTCTCTAGTTAGGACTTCTCGTTGCAAATTATTCAAAGAACTAATTTGCGCATTTGGAAACTTCACATACACCCTATGATCTACCACAAAGGCTGTGAATCAAAACATCATGGTGTTACTACTCGTCAAACTATCCACTCCAAGACAGACTATCTACCTACAACACCTTCTGACTATCTACCTACAACACCTTCTGCTTATGTGAAAAAATATACGTACAAAAACTTGACTGTTTTCCACCCCAAGGAAACAATAGATACTTTTGAAAACTCTACAAAACTACACTAGATCGAAATGATTCTAGAGCAAGAAAGAATATAACAAGAGTGCAAACTCTGCACTATAGTCTGGTACAAAGAGTATGATGGTAATTAGGTATGCTTCAAGATAGAGTTGATCAAACTAAGGAAAAATGAAGCTAAGCAAGTAGGGAGTTTGCTTTCTAGATTTTTTTACTTCAACGAATAAATACTTTATATGAGGTAACTAGTGGAGGATGTGTGTAAGAGCTCAAGCTAGAGTTAATATAAACATTAGTTTTCCTAAGATCTAGGTAAATAGCCACCAATGAGTGTAGATGCAATTTTTGGGAGCTAATATTTGAAATTGAGTTTTTTTTATATTGAAGGATCTTCCTAACTTGATTCCCCAAATTTGGATCCACGTCTTGGATTTCCACTTTCAAAATTCATGGCTAAATTGTTGAAAATCAAGCCTCAATCATATAGAAGGGCTCCTCCATGAGTTTGGAAGCGGAACAATAAAAAAGGAGGACCTAAAGTTGTGGAATCAAGTTATGAGCTCCACAAAATCTAATAAAATTCAAATATCATTCAATTACCCACCAAAAAAGGTGCACTTACACTGATTGGTGGTTGTTTAGCTAGATTGTAGGAAAAGTAAAAGTTATATATAAGCACCATTTTGTCTTTTTTATCTTGAGTTGTATGAGATTCAAAAGTTTCCCACTTACTTTAAAGAAGTCCTAAACTCCTACAAGCAGCCCCCTTTCTTGCTTATTGCATTTTCTCATGATTTTGCTCCTCTCTATCAAGAGGCATAGTTAGGTTTTCACAATACTATTTGTACTAGATTGTAGAGAATCGTTTGATCTCTCGTTGTACTCATTTTTAGTTTCAAGCTTCATTTGGTCTCTCGTATAGTGCCCTAAAGTGTTTCAAAGTTTCAAGTTCATTTTTTATTGAGTGAGTTGTGAGAAATTACCAAGTTTGTGAAGCTATACCTCTACACATAGGCACAACGTGTTGCAAATAGATAGCATGGAATGCTCTAGATACTTCTCATAGATGGGACATCCATTTGTCTTGATTCAAATCTTTTTGTATAGATCTAAAAGTCTTATTTAGGTCTGCAAAGTTTCATTCTAAGTCTCTATATAGGTAGAGAAAAAGGTATAGAAAACTGAGCATATATCACTCTTTGTGGGCCTAGTGGAGGGAAGCCGTATTCCATTGTTGCATTGGGGTGTTTAACTCTTCCCATGTCAATAGTATCAGAGCATTTCGGAGGCTCGGAGACATCAGTGGGCATCCTATTGAAGACTTAAAGGGATCAAGAAAAATATTGGAAGCACAAAGACTTATCAAAGCAAAAACACATCAAATGGGGGCTACATCAATTGAGACTTCAACTAGTCAAAGGTTAGCAAGGGAGAAGCTATCAAAAGGTAACATGTGCACTTTCTAAAGCACACAAACACTTGAGGAAAAGCTAGAGGATCACCTTAAAGCTCAGTACAGCTGAGTATAGTGCACAAATAGAGAAGTTAAAGAAAGGAAACTACCTTATGGGAAAAGGATTGTGGGGATTAGTGATTGGCACACACCCAATTGATCATCAAGAAGCTTCACCTTGAGTTTCAATTGTAGATCTTGGGTTGCTTTGCCACTTCTTAGGCATGGAATTTCAGTAAATGAGAGATGGCCTATTCCTATCCCATAAGAACCAGTGCTCTAATCTACTTTCTAAGTATAGCGTGGACCGCATGCAAACAATGTCTACATCACTTGATCCCAACATCAAGCTCACACTAGAGGACACATCATCACTCATGTGCATGCATGATTATTGTCAGCTAGTTTGATCTTTACTTTACCTTATCAACACCAAAAAAGAAATTTCCTATGCAATTCATATGCTCAATCGGTTTGCACATCAATTTGGTCAGACATATTGCCAATCTGCTCAAAGGTTACTTCATTACCTTGCCCTCACCTAACATCATGGTCTTTGGTACAAAGGGGGGATTGATCATGTAGGATATTTTGATTCAAATTGGGCTAGTGATCTTGGTTTTTGATGGTCTACCTCTCAATACATATTCTTTCTTGGCTCAAATCCTATCTCTTTAGCAAGTAAGAAGTAGCCTACAATTGCTATATCATTCATAGAGGTCGACTATCAAGTATTGAGCATCTAGCTTTGCGACAAGTGAGATCATTGGATTTGTTGTTTATTATGTGACGTTAGTATTTTTCATGATACGTTTGCATGCATATGCATGGACAACCAGTCAAGCTTGCTCATCACCAAAAATCTAGTCTTCCCTTCTTGGATCAAGCATATTGAGATCCATTACCACTTCATCCACGAAAAGATCGTATCTCAAGAGATTACTCTGGAGTGATGTACCTCTTAGGAGAACATGGCAGACATGTTCACAATGGGTCTACCTTTGGTTCCTCTCCAACACTTGGTGGGCCTCTCCAACATTCAACTGCTACAAAATGGAGTTGTAGAAGGGGTGTTGATGACATGATTTCATGTATCTCATTTTCTTTTGTATCCATATGAGTGCATCTCCATTTTGTATCTAAGAGACACTCCATTTCATATTATTTTAGCTGTATTTGATTGTATTTGGTACCTTGCCATTTTCCTCTACCTTAAATTCATTCTCCTTCAAAGGGAATCCCACATGTGATGTACTTTGGAGAGCCTCCTCCATCGGTATACAAGGAGGGCCTTTCCTCCACTTTGTACTTGGTTAGAAGCTTGAAGAGACTACTTCATGATCTTGGCAAGCTCATGCTAATCCATGTGAATTTACGCATTCCTTAGTCTACTCATTTTGATTCTCTTACAGTCTTTCATTGTTACACTAGCAATAGCAAGGAAAACAAGATCTGATGGTTATAAAAATCAAATAAGGTTACATTGTTTTGTGAGTAAGAGGAGAAATTGTATTAGAGACATGAATAAGACATATGGACTTCAAAAGGATAACCCAACAACTATTATGATGAGATAATAGAAAAGAGAGAAATGCAAGATTTTTCACAAGATGTAGGGTTTTTCTTCTACTCATAAGAATCCACTTGTTTACACTTTCTCCCTATACATCAATGCAAACTATTCATGGCTACTTCGGTCTGAGGTCAATCAAAAGTGTATTTTCGATATAGATGTTCATGAGAAAAGTAAGACTATTATGTGAATCTCATTCCAAAAACTATATTTTGGTGGTTCCTTCCTAAGAGATCCCTTCCCCATACAAGTATACAAAGACTAGGTTTATCAAGATACACTTGGTTTTGGACATTTGTTGGAGATAGAAGCTTACAAGCATTTGTTGATAGCTAAAAGAGAGATAAGAATGGAGTCTAAAAAGCATGACGGATGTTGGTAGCTGAAAGAATGGAGGCTAAAAAGCATGATGTATGTGATCAACAAAGCGAGATACAATGGGGCTCACAAGTTTTCCAAACTCTCCCATGAAACTGGCCATTTTCACATGAAAAACCCACCTTTAGAAAATTATGCCCATAATCCATGGTTTAAACTTTACTCTATATTTGTGCAAGGCAAATGATCCTTGAGCTTCAAGATTGAATTGCTACTCTTTAGAATTTTATAGGATTTTACTGCACTCAAATGAAGGTTTATAACCTACTTTTTAAGTGTGAAGAGGATCACTTTTAAAACATAAAAATGATAGGGGGGTGAACATAAAGCGTGTAAATAGAATCACTTTTTAAAGAGGGCTATAAAGGTAAACTCACAACCATCCATTTATAAGTTCTTATGTAGGTCCTAATGTAATATGTTGTGAGCCGCTTGAAAACTCCTGTATCTCAATTGTAAGTGAGGCTTCATTGCTTGTGTGTGCATGCTCTTGCATGTATGCATGACTTCTTTTGTGTATATTTACGTGCATGTTCGAGCTCTTCATATCACCGAGTCATCTTTACATGACTTCTTTTGTGTATATTTACATGTGTGACTCCTCTTGTGTATAGTTACATTAAAACAACATTGCACATGATATTTCTTTTGTGATCACCTATTTCTTAATATATTATCTTCTTGAGGTTTACTTACTTATTTTGACAATGTTATTAGAAAAATACTAAAATAGGTACACCAAGAGAAACTAGTATTTTTTATCTTTTATGGTGGAAAAACGCCAAAACGTACAGAAAAGACAAAAGCGTGCTCTTGCTGTGAGATATATATGGTTGAGGGCGACTTGCATACGGATGGTCCTTTTTGTTTTACTTTATGTCGTGTTTTGTTTGCTTCTGAAGATGGCATACTTTTAAAAAGCTTGTTATGTCCTCCCTCCTCCCGTCTTTGTGCTTCGTGTAAGTTTCTCCTTTATTTTTAGTTTCTCTTTTATTTTTTTTCTTTTTATTGAAGGCCATATGCTTAGGGTTCCTCGTATTTGGGACTTATCAACAATGTCATTCCATATTCTATATATATTTATCGCTCTTTGATAAATGAAAAGGGGTGTTTTATTTAAGGCCCCACATCTTGAATATTCCATGGATGAAGAGGCTTTCTACTCTTAAGACCTTACAATTCCAGATCATTTTAAGATGAAGATGAAGCGAGTATCTGCATTTGAAGTACGTACTAGACTAGAGAAGTGAGTGTGCCACTCATAAAGTACATCTAGAGAGATAGAGAGAGAGAGAAAGAGGGATAGAGAGAGAGGGAGACAAAAAGAGAGAAAGAATCCACAATAACTCCATCTAAACAATCCCGAAAGAGCCAAAGGTTATTAGTATGAAGCAAATTAAAGTAAAATTTCAAAGAGAAAGGAAGAAGCTGATGTAGTACATCAAATTGCCAATGATATTAATCCCATTCAATGCTAACAGCTTTGTTGGATCATAACAAAGCCAAGATTTCTAACCATTTGCAGAGATGAAGTAGTAAGCCATGCTTGGTTTCCCACTTGATTCACCACTTTCAGAGACCCATAATGAAAGGTGAATTGATAGGGTTGTCAAAATAGCACCATAAGAAAGTAGTAGAGTTCTAAACAGTGTCACGGACTACTCTAGGGTCATACTCCATTCACAAAGAGGTCATACAATAACACTCTAAAGCGTTTACATAAGAGTACTTGGACATGCCATGTACGGGACCTAACTTGGTAAAACCAAAAAGCACAATGTTAGCTCTTTTATGAAGCACTTAAATCTCCATCAATGTCTTCAAAACCTGTAGATATTTTACTACTAGAACAAAGCTTTTCTTTACCTTTCTTGGATGTATTTGATGAATTTGCTGGATTGAAATTTCTTTGCAATCTTCCACTCCATGGATTTGAGTTGGAACTATTGCTTGGTGATGCCTCTAGTCTACCCAAACCTTGAGATTTTACACTTGATTTTTCAGCATTTTCTTTGTCATTTGGTTCAAGATTAAGTCCATCTTTGGCATCTTCATAGAAGCTTTACATTTCATCAAACTCTACTTACCTTCGTTGTTGTGTGAGTGGATTATAACATTTATATCCCTTTTGCTCAAGGGAGCACCCAATGAAGATACATTTTCCTGCTTTTGGATCCAGCTTCATCCTCAACTCATCTGGAATATGTACATATGCAATACAAGCAAAAACTTTCATATGTGATAAGTTTGGCTTTTTACTTGTGAACTTCGCTTTAGGTGTAACTTGATGTACAATAGTAGTCAGAGTTCTGTTCACGATGTATACAACAATGTGCATAGCTTCTGCCCAATAACAATGAGGCATATTCTTGTAAGCAATATGTCTATTTTTGCAATATGTCTATTTTTGTGTTTAGCAATGCCATTCTATTGTGGTGTGTACCTGCATGAAAACTGATGTCGAATTCCACGACTTTTAAGAAAGTTGTTGAACTCATTTGACATGTATTCACCTCCTCCATCATACCTTAATGCCTAAATATAATTTCTTGTATGCTTTTCCACCATAGCCTTAAAATTCTAGAAGTGAGTGAACACCTCACTCTTCTCTTTCATGAAATATACCCATACTTTCCATGTATGGTCATCAATGAAAGTAACAGCATGCTTGGAATGTAGAAATGATGCTCATGACTGTTTACCAAATTGACAAGCTGCATATAACTTTTGCATCTTTACAACCTTGAAATTTGCAACAATAACTCCTGCAACTTTTGAAAACATGGCTGCATTCATTTTAGGAATTTACACCTTTAAGGTAAACATCCTACCCACTTTGTTTCCTTTGGCAATTAATTGTCCATCCTGTTTTTACTCTCCTACATATAATCCATCAGCATTGAGCATGACTTGTAATCCCTGGTCAACCACTATTCCAACAGAAACCAGATTCTTTGTTATATTTGGAACATGCAACACATCAACAAGATGTTTTACCTTCCCCTTCTCCATAGACAGTGCTATTGTTGAGGCTGGATTTATCTATGAAATTGAGCACACTGAATGGGTATCCCCCATTGTAGTGGTGCCCAAAAGGAATGGCAAATTACGTGTATGCATTAACTTGAAGAAGGTTAACGCAACCACTATTAGGGATAGTTACCCGCTTCCTATCACTGAGCATCTATTAGAAAGGGTAGCAGGCAAGGAAGTGTACAACTTCCTGGATGGGTTCTCTGGCTACAATCAAGTGGCTATTGCACCAGAAGATCAGCATAAGATGGCTTTTGCCACAGAGTGGGGCATATTTGCTTTTTGGGTAATGCCATTTGGACTTACCAATGCTCCTGCAACCTTCCAAACATTGATGTGCCATGTATTCAAAGAATTCTTGAGGAAAAATTTGGAAGTCTATGTTGATGATCTTTGCACTCATTCCAACATTAGACAGACCCATATATCGGAACTCAGACAAATCTTTGACAAATGTAGAGAATATCAAGTCTACCTGAACCCAAAAAAGTGTGTTTTCATGGTTAGGCAAGGCAAGATTCTAGGACACATAGTGTCAAAGAATGGCATATCCACGGATGAGGAGAAAGTGAGAGCCATTGCAAAACTACCTAGGCCAAGGAATGTCAAGGAGGTACAAGCCTTCATGGGGCATTGTGGTTACTACCGCCGATTCATTCACATGTATGCCGTCATTGCAAAGCCTCTGTATGCTCTTCCAACTAACTTTGAGTGGACTGATGAATGTGAGAACTCTTTCAAAGAGCTCAAATGAAGATTGTGTTCAGCACCAATCTTGACCACACCAGATTGGAACAAGCCATTCCACGTCCATGTGGATGCATCCAATTATGCTATTGGATGTGTACTTGCACAACCTACTGGTGAAGGTAATATGGATCTTCCAATTGCCTATGCCAGTAGACAGTTGAATGCAGCTGAATGAAATTATACCACCACTGAAAGAGAAGGATTAGGCATGGTGTATGCGGTTAAAAAGTTTAGACACTATTTGCTTGCAAACAAGTTTAAATTTTTTACTGATCACCAAGCTCTACTGTACCTGGTAAACAAGCCATGCAATACAGGCAGATTAGTAAGATGGTTTCTCTTACTAATGGAATATGACTTTGAGGTAGTGGTGAGGAAGGGCAAGACTCACCTGAGAGCAGATCGTCTCTCAAGGCTCACATCAGGAGAGGCCCCACAAGGAGTGTCGGATGACTTACCTGACGGTTACTTGTTTAATTTGGAAGTTGTACCTTAGTGGGCTAAACCATTAGTGCCAGTATTGACATACGGGCTTAATCACCCAGTAATACACACAAAAGATAGAGAGATAGTAAAAGCTCAAAGGTATCATATCTTAGCAGGAAGTATGTACAAACATACGAAGCAAGGAGTATTAGCCTGTTGTGTGGAAGAGGACGAGTACGCTAAATGGTTGCAATTAGCACATGTATGTTGAGATATCAAGCTCAACATGTGATGATCCAGGATGACACGTACCAGTTTTTCGTTTCTCTGACATGTATAGTGGTCATACCGATATATATCAGGGATACTTCATTGAGCTTTATTAGATTTATCTACCGAGAGTGATGGCACATTTGTTTCTTGCCAGCTCACTCATTCGCGGATATTATGTTTTTCTGTATGTACTGATCTTTATATAATTGCACTTGTTGTATTCTTGTTTTTAGGTCATTCTTGTACATTCCTTTTATGTAATATAAGAAGAAGAAGAAGAAGATCATTCTTCCTTGCCTCAATCTGGGTGTGTGCTTCTCCTTGAGAGTGAGAGTGTGTGTGTGAGCTCTCTTCTTTATCTCCTTCCTCGTGACATGGTATCAGAGCCAGCGTGGCTATAGAGAGCTCGTGGAGAAGGCGACGGTGAAGACTACGCGGCAAGGCGTGGAGAAAATGTGATTTCACAAACAGCCTCCGTTTGCTACAAAAATCACCGTGAAGGTAGAAGACCTCAAAATATTTTCGAGAGTTATCCCTTTAGGGTCACTTGTTTTTGTCAGATCGAAGTTTCAGAGCCATCTCGACCTCCATTTCGAGCCTGCAAGGTGGGGCCCATAGAAAAACCAGGTCAGTTTCAGAAACTGTAACTTGCATTGTGTTCGGCGACACTCATATATTCCAGATCCAGAATTTCAAGTGATTCTGTGTACTGTTGATACACGAAAACTGTGTTTTTCTGAGATCGAACTGTCACGTCATAGTGCAACAGTGTTCAAGCAGAAGTGCTGCTTGTAGTGTTTTGCAGTGTTGTGAATTGTTGCAAAAATGGCAAACGTAGATGGAATGAGTGAGCTTATGAGCGATAAGCTGGACAAGAACAACTTCCATGCTTGGAGATTCAGAATGACGAATTTCCTGATGGGAAAAGGCTACTGGAAGTACATCGAAGGAGAGAATGAAAATGCTCCGCAGTTACCAGAAAGGAATCGGACTGCAGATCAGTTAAGAGCATATGAGGAATGGAATCAAGGAGCACAAAAGGTAATGCATACAAGATAGCATGATTGGACACATACAGGATGCCAAGACTCCAAAAGAGGCCTAGAACAGCTTGGTCACTTTGTATGAGACTAATACAAAAGCACAGAAATTGCAACTCAAGAACGAGCTGCATACATTGGAAAAGAAGAGCATGTCGGTAAGTGACTACACTCTTAAAATCAAAGGCATATGTGAGTCACTTACATCTATTGGCATGAATGTAGATGATGATGATAAGGTGGAAGTGTGCCTTTGTGATTTAGGAGCTGCATATAAGCAGTTCAGAACTTCCATACAGACCAGGGAAAATATTCCGAATTTTGCTGATCTGGTATCTATGCTGATTATTGAAGAAAAGAATCTTGGTGAGGACTTAAACTCCCAAGGAAAGCCCAGTTCTGAGCAGGTATTCTACTCTGGCAAAGGAAGAGGCAGAGGTAGAGGTTTTGGAAGTGGAAGAGGAAACAGTAACCAAGACCAAGGTCAACAACAAAATCATGCAGGAGGAAGAGGACAGTTTCGAGGCAGGGGGAGCCAAAGAGGTCGCAAAAATTTCCAAAGAAATGATTCAGGTAATGATAGTAAAGGATGTTGGAATTGTGGTAAACCTAGACACTTTGAACGTGATTGTAGGTTAAAGAATCAAAATAACAGAAGGCAGCAAAACAACTATGCATCCACAAGTGCAGATGATTCTGAGAAGCTGTTTATGGTTCAACATCACATGATGAATACGATGTCTGCTGGTGTTTCAAAATCGAATGATGATGTCTGGTATGTTGATTCAGGTGCTTCAAATCACATGACCAGTCATGCAGAATGGTTTAGTAGTTTGCAAAAAATGCCAGTTCCTGGATATGTTGAAACAAGTGATGATACATCGCATCCTATTGAGCATACAGGAAACATAGCATTGTCTATGGAGGACGGGAAGGTAAAACATCTTGCTGATGTGTTGCATGTTCCAAATATAACAAAGAATCTGGTTTCTGTTGGACAAATGGTTGACCGGGGATTACAAGTCAGGTTCAATGCTGATGGATTATATGAAGAAGAGTACAAGCAGGATGGATGATTGGTTGCCAAAGGAAACAAAGTGGGTAGGATGTTCACCTTAAATATGAAGATTCCTGAAATGAATGCAGCCATGTTTGCAAAAGGTGCAGGAGTTATTGCAGATATAGAGATATGGCACAAACGGATTGGACATGCAAACTTGCAAAGGCTGAAAATGATGCAGTCAAAGGAGATTGTCCATGGACTACCAAATTTCAAAGTTGCAGAAATGCAAAAGGTATGTGCAGCATGTCAATTTGGTAAACAGTCAAGAGCATCATATCCACATGACAAGGATGTTAGTGAGAATGTACTAGAAGTAGTACATACAGATGTTTGGGGTCCAGCAAAGACCACATCTATGGGCGGTTACAGGTTTTATGTTACCTTCATTGATGATCATACACGCAAAGTATGGGTATATTTCATGAAAGAGAAGAGCGAGGTGTTCACTCACTTCTAGAATTTTAAAGCTATGGTGGAAAAGCAGACAAGGAAGTACATTCAAACATTAAGATCTGATGGAGGAGGTGAATACATGTCAAATGAGTTCAACAGTTTTCTAAAAAATCATGGAATTCGGCGTCAGTTTCATGCAGGTACACACCACAACAGAATGGTGTTGCTGAATGCAAAAATAGACATATTGCAGAAATAGCAAGAGCCTTGATGGCTGAGAAGAATATGCCTCATTGTTATTGGGCAGAAGCTGTGCATACTACTGTATACATCATGAACAGAACTCCGACTGCTGCTGTACATCAAGTTACACCTGAAGTGAAGTTTACAGGTAAAAAGCCAAACTTATCACATCTCAAAGTTTTTGGCTGTATTGCTTATGTACATGTTCCAGATGAGTTGAGGACGAAGCTTGATCCGAAAGCAGAAAAATGTGTCTTCATTGGATATTCCCTTGAGCAAAAGGGGTAAAAATGTTATAACCCACTCACACGACAAGTGAAGGTGAGCAGAGATGTGGTATTTGATGAAATGTCAATCTTCTATGCAGATGCCAAAGAAGGACTGAATCTTGAACCAAATGACAAAGAAAATGCTGAAAAATCTAGTGCAGAATCTCAAGTTTTGAGTGGACCGGATGCATCACCAAGCAATAGTTCCAACTCAAATCCATGGAGTGGAAGATTGCGTGGAAATTTCAGTCCAGCAAATTCATCAAATACATCCAAGAAAGGTAAAGAAAAGCTTTCTACTGGTAGTAAAACAGGTGCAGGTTTTGAAGATGTTGATGGAGATTCAAGTGGTTCAGAAAAGAGTATTGATGAGGAACTTGGATTGCCCTCTATGAAGACTCCAGGAGTAAGAAGGGCACATGCAGATGATACAAGAAGGAGTGACCCAAGACCAAGAAGATCTGGGAGGATGCGTAATTCAGTGCAACGATTGACATATGATAGTTACATGGCTCGCCATTGTGCCTACATGACAAAGGTAATACAAGATGCTGAACCTTCTTGTTTTGAAGATGCAATTGGTAATGCAGATTGGGAAAAAGCTATGGATGAGGAGATGGCTGCACTTTATGGAAATGATACATGGAAGTTGGTTCCATTGCCACAAGGAAAGAAATCCATAGGCTCCAAATGGGTTTACAAGGTAAAGCATAATGCTGATGGTAGCATAAGCATGAAGAAGTATATATGGACCAGCCACAAGGATATGAAGATTCAAAGCATCCAGAATATGTTTGCAGGTTGCAAAAGGCTTTGTATGGGCTGAAGCAAGCCCCTCGTGCATGGCATGCAAGGATTGCTGATTACTTAACCAGCATTGGGTTCTCTATGTGTGATGCAGATCACTCACTATATGCAAGGAAGGCTGATGATGGCATCACTATTGTGGCTAATTATGTTGATGACCTGATTGTAGGTGGTGATAATGAAGAAAGCATCAAAGAGGTAAAGAAACTTCTTATGCAAGAATTCGACATGAAAGATCTTGGTGTGCTACGCTATTTCTTGGGCATTGAGTTTATACATACAAAAACAGGTATATGGATGTCGCAAAGGCAATATGCCTTAAATATGCTGCAAAAGTATGGTATGGCTGATTGTAAGCCAATTTCTATGCCATTAGATCAAAATTTGAAATTGGATACTACATCAGGTGAAGCATTGGAAAATGCTACTATGTACAGGAAAATTGTGGGAAGTCTTATATATCTCACAATTACAAGGCCTGATCTAAGTTATACTGTTGGACTTGAAAGTCAGTTTATGCAGGTTCCTAGGAAGCCACATTTGGATGCTCTGAGACACATTCTACGTTATGTGAGTGCTACTTTGGATTATGCATTGTTTTATGAAGCTGGTGTGGAGTTGCAGGTTCATGGATACACCGATGCAGATTGGGATGGTAGTACTCCAGATAGAAGATCTACTAGTGGCTTTCTTTTCTCACCTGGAGGTGTAGCTATTACATGGAGCAGCAAGAAGCAACTCACTGTTGCTTTGTCAAGTACAGAGGCTGAGTATAGAGGTGCTGCAATGGCAGCATGTGAGGCATCATGGCTGGAGATGTTACTTGCAGATTTAGGTGTGGAAGTGCAAAAGCCTATCACTATCTATTGTGATAATCTTAGCAGCATACAGTTAGCACGGAACCCTGTTTTCCATGCTAGAACAAAGCATATCTAGGTACATTATCACTTCATCAGAAAGAAGGTATTAGCAGGTGATATTGATCTTGTTTATGTGAGAACAGATGAGCAGGTTGCTGATATTTTCACCAAAGCACTTGGAGTTGAGAAGTTAAAGAAGTTTCGAGAGATGCTTGGATAACAGGATATGGCGTTGAGCTTGAGGGGGAGTGTTGAGATATCAAGCTCAACATGTGATGATCCAGGATGACACGTACCAGTTTTTCGTTTCTCTGACATGTATAGTGGTCATACCGATATATGTCAGGGATACTTCATTGAGCTTTATTAGATTTATCTACCGAGAGTGATGGCACATTTGTTTCTTGCTAGCTCACTCATTCACGGATATTAGGTTTTTCTATATGTACTGATCTTTATATATTGCACTTGTTGTATTCTTGTTTTTAGGTCATTCTTGTACATTCCTTTTATGTAATAGAAGAAGAAGAAGAAGAAGATCATTCTTCCTTGCCTCAATCTGGGTGTGTGCTTCTCCTTGAGAGTGAGAGTGTGTGTGTGAGCTCTCTTCCTTATCTCCTTCCTCGTGATAATGTAGGTGCATTAGAGCAACACTACTCAAAACAACGAACCCTACAAACACTAAGGAGACTAGGAGTGCATTGGCCAACTATGGAATTTGATGTCCATAGAATGTGCAAAGAATGCCCAATCTATCGCACTAAACCACCCATGGAACATGCTACTCTTTATTGAATATCTTTAGTACCAGATTGGAGTGAACCATTAGTAGCCTTTCTGAGGACGAAAACATTCCCTCAAGATATGACTTTGGCTAGACAAAGGAGTTTGGAACAAGAAGCCTTAGATTACACAATCATTGGTGATAATTTATACAAACGTGGTAAAGATGGTTACCTACGACTGCGTGTCCATGAGAGCGAATACCTCAAGATATTAGAGATTGCTCAGCAAGGTGTAGCAGGAGGACACTTTGGTCCAGATCGGGTGATCAAGGCAATACTATTTGCAGGATTTTGGTGGCCCACCCTTCACATGGACACCCATACCTACGTGAAGAGGTGTGAGGTTTGTCAGCAAACCCAGTACCCTATACGAAAAGATGAGATGCCATTAAAACCTATGATGGGTGGATGCACATTCTCTAAGTGGGGAATAGACTTCGTAGGTCCTATTAATCCCCCAGCTAAGGTTTCACATGCTGAATACATCATTGTGGCCACAGACTATCTAACGAAGTGGGTAGAAGTGAAAGCTACAACGAAGAACGACGTACAAACCACTGCCAAGTTCCTATTTGAGAATGTCTTCACCACAAACCCTTCTAGATGATAGATTCATAGAAATAAGAGATTGATGGCTGGAATTATGAGAAAATGAAAATGAAGAGGAAATATCTAGGGTTTACCTTTTCTAGAGCAAATCTTCATCATTTTCTATGATCTTTGTGTCTAATTCATGTTATTTTCTCATCAGAATACAAATATGAAATCAGAATTGGAAAATATCACCTGTATCACAGAGACGAGACAATCGCGATTCTGTACCAGTAGACGATTTTCACATTTCTGCAACATTCTTCAATCCTTCTTCACTCAATACATCAGTAATCATCTCTCTTCATACATCTTACTCAGCATTACACAAATGAAACTCACAAATCTCCATGATTAAGCAAGAAACAAGCTTTCACATCAAAGGAAACACACATAACAGCAGAAAACACGATTTCAGCAGAAATTCTCTCTTCTCTGTTGATAGCATGTACAAATGACTAACCAACCTCTCCAAAATAGAGAAAATTGACTTATATACATTTTCAAGTGTCCTCTTTCACACTTGTATTTTGGTCTTTTCCTCTATTAATCTAAAAATATGCTATCTAAGAGTTTCCAAAAATTCTAGAAAAAATACATAAGATTCTATCCTACATAAGGAAGACTCTTCCTTATTTTTACAACAATTGCATAAATATTTCTACAAATTTCTATCATTTTACAATATTTTTCCTTCAAGAAAGGTTTCCAAAAATGCATCTTCCAACATCCTTCCCCTCCTAAGCCTTTCGGCTCCTGACGAAAGATTTTCCTGCTCCTCTGCACTGATCACTTCTTTTCATTTCTTCTTTCTTTGATATACTTGTGACAGCAAATCATGACTTTTTCTTTCTGTTATATTTAGATTATTGACCATTTCAAATAATGCCTTTCTCCATTGTACTGCAGGTTCTGGTTTATCTATGACATCCTTCTTCAAGTATTCTGTATAGGCAGCTTCATATGCCGTAAGTCTGGATTTAGTAATAACTGACAGATTTCCAAAAATCTCTGACTCTCTTTCAAAAAACCCGTAATCAAAGGCATCTTCAAAAATTTGCAAGTAATGACTGCCCAAAAATATCACTCTGCTGTAATATGCCATTAAGCAGATTCTGTCAGGTGTTTCGCTCAAATCAAATAATAATGCATCTGTTGGAGAATTAAAGCCGATATAATTCAGTGTTCTGATATCTATGTCAGTATAAGTTTCTATACATGCCAAAATTAATCTCATTATTCTTATAAGTAGAATGCAAGCAGGGTCATTGACATCTTTGTATGTAGTTATTACAGACTCAGCAATATTCACCATATAACTCTTGGTAGGCCATGTGCCTGCCTTTGGACCTGCTACTTTCAGGAAATTCATCCACTTTGTTGGAATTTGACCTTCTCTTCTTCTATCCCAAAAAGTTGTCCATTCTCTTCGTCGTGCTACTGGACAATAGGCTAGATTGATCTTTAAATGAAGAGGTGCCTCTTTCCAGATTTTCCTACATTCTTTGTTGGCATCCAAACATTTATTTCTCCACTTAGGGTTGGCTCTCTCAAATAGTTCTTTAGTAACATTGATGTCCTCTTCATACTCAAAGTATTTGTTTGGAGGTAGCCCAACTCTGGCCATCTGGTAGTTCTTTATACTCTCCAAAATCATACAAAATGGTATCCCCAATCCATCTGCTGCCCAGTGATGCTGATCTGGATTGATTCCCTTATTCAATGCGAATGTGACAATTTGTTCTTCGTACTCATCATGCATCTTTCTGATGAACTCCATTCTAGAATCTCTACTCGTCAGCAATTTCTTCACAAAATCCTCTGAATATTCTTCTTCTGATCTTTTGTCTGCTGGTTCATTGTCATGTTGTATTCCCTCAATATTGTCTACCCCATGTTCTTCTGCATGTGTGGTTTCCACACGTGTCTCTTCCTGGATTTGTGGCTTATTCAACTTCTTCTGCAATTCTTCTATAGTCAACATCAGACTCCCATTCTGTTGTGCCCATAATTCTCTTTCTTTTTTCCACTCATTCTGTTCCTTTTCTCTCTTTGTCTGCCACTCATTTCTTTCCTTTTCCATATCCAAATGTAGCTTATTATAGCCTCTCATAGATGTAGCAGCATGTGTACTAGCCTGCCTTTCTAATTCTTTGGCTTCTTTCAATTCTCTTTGTAATTCCTGAATCTCTTTGAGTAATCCTTCCTTTTCTCCCTCTGTTATCTGGGCTGTCTGACTTTCCTCCTTCAATTGCCCTTCCTCCAATAGTAGCTTATTGATTTCTTCATTAGCTTTAGTCAAAATCTGATAGGAAGTTTGTAGAGTTCTATATCTCCCCTTAATCGTTCTTAATTCTTTTTCCAATTTATCGTTCTGCTCTGTTAGTTGCATATTCTTCTCTTCCAAGTATTGAATCTTGTTTTGCTTCTGTACTTCCAACTCTTCCAAAGCAATTATTTTACTGGAAAACTCCTCATTCTTCTCTTGCACCTTCCTTAGTTGCTCTGCCATATGCTCCTTTTCCCTTTTATGCTCTTTAATAACCATACTGCCTTTTTCAAATTCTGACTCTGCTACCATCCCTGAAATGATCATATTTCGGCTTGAGGGTCTGAACTGTTCAATATTATTCATAATGAGTTGACATGCTGATCTAATACTCTTTGGGATTCTTTCCAGTCCTCCTTCTATTGCTATTTGTTTGGTTTCTAGCTGTTTGTCCTCTTTGCATTCACTCTCCTCTTCCTCTTCTCCCTCATATTCTATAATTTTGGCCTTATTGTCTTCATGGCTTGGCTGAGTGTCCAGTATTTTTAATTCTGCCATGTCTTCTTGAACACCTGAACTCTTTTGCTCCAAAACATCTGAGATGAGCTTTATTTCTTGTACCTTTTCTTTCTCCAACACCTGTTGAGTTTCTTCAGAAAGATATCCTTCCTTTGTTTGCATCTCCTTTTCATGGCTTATAGTTTCCTGGACCAAATTGTGTTCAGTTTCTTCACCAAAATTTCCCTGACATTCACCTGCTTGTTCTTCCTGTCTTTCCTTTTCCTGTGCTAGAACTGTTCCAGTTACTTCCAAATCTTTCACCTGATCCTTACTTCTTTCCTCTTTGTGTTCTTCTTCCTGTTCATCACTGTGCATGAGGTCCATTGCTACCTCTTGTTCTTGATCCTCATTGGATGTAAATTCCTCACTACTTTTTATATCATGTAATACATCCTTTATACTTTGAATGATCTCTTCTTCCACAACTCTCCCTGTGACCTTTGGAGCACTCTTTCCCATTTCTATCTTCTTTATTTCTTGATCCTTATTTACATCCTTCTGTTCTTTAAATGAACTACTCTTCTGTATCTCCTTTGTCAACTCTTCTAGCTTTTCATCCAATTTGAAGTGTGATGGTTTTGTCCATATGGGTTTTATTCCTGTATGCACCCACCCATAACTGACTTCTTCTCTTATTTCACTTGCTTGTTCTATCATTACTGCTTTTCCCTTCATTATCCTTCTTTCATCTTCCAGACTGAGCTGTTTTTCTACCTGTTCCTGAATTGGTTCCTCCTGAGACTTCTTCTTCAATTCCTCAGGTGTCTTTTGTTTCTCAGAGGTCTGTATGATGACATTAGGAGTATTTGGTATTGATAAATTTAAACTCTTTAATAGGAAACTCTCAATATCACTCTCAGAATCAGATGAGAAGTGTGAAGGTCCTCCTTTTTCTGGTTCTGTGAGTCTTGATACTTCTTCCACAATGGATGTCTTTTGTGTTTCTTCCATGACTACTTCCTCCCTCTCTTTGATAACAGTTTCAGCTATGGATTTACCCTTTCCCTTCTTGGTCAATTTCTTCTTTTGTACTGGTTTCCTTGGAACCTTCTTTTTTACCACAACAGTTGTTCTGGTTTCTGGAGGTCCTTGTAATTCCTTAAAATAAGCCAACAACTCCACTTCTTTCCTGACAAACACCTCCTCAGTTTCCCCTGTCATCATTTGATCATGGAGTGCTTCATAGTGCTCCACCTCCTCCTGAACCCAGTCTGTAGCTTTGCATGAATAGTCTTCTAGCATTTTCTGGTATTGTGCTTCATACATAGCTCTCTTGTTATTCCCTTGGGTTAGATAGGTGTATAATTGCTCTTTGCTTGTTTGGGGTGGATGTGGTTCACTAGAGGCTTGAACCTGTTTCTGTGCCTCCTCATGTTCCTCTTTTGTGGCTTCCTCCATTTCTAGTTCCACCTTCCTTGGGTCCACCCTTCTTTTCTTTACAGGAATTACTTCCTCAGATATCATCTTCCTTTTCATACCTGTTCCCCTCATGCGGGTTTGTCCTTCTGTTTCTCTTTCAGTCATTTTCCTTGGAGGACTCTTGATTCCATGTATAAGATTCTTGAAATACTGTGCTTCTGGAGCCAATTTCAGTTGATCTTCCATCCCTAGAACATGATAAATGATTCTTGTTAAGAACTGGGCCCCATTCATGAACTTCTTCTGTTCCCAGTGTTTTGCTGCTTCTTTCAACTGTTCATGGATGTATGGTGAGACATCCATTACTCCAAAAGGTTTGGTTCTCTGTCCTTGTTGTTAAACATCAATAATGTTACTGACTTATGTGGCATTGTATATCTCGGTAGTTTTGGAAAACAGAAGAATTGTAAGAACATCCTTACAGCATATTCTTCTTTCTCCCTTCCTTTAAAATCAGTGAACTTTGTATATCCTGTGTAAGTTTCCTTATTCTTTTTGACAAAACTTGGATCAAGTTTGGTTCCCATTGTGTAGAATTGCAGTGCTGCTCTGATATGTTCTCCCTTGATAGTGATACCTACTTCCTGGTTATCCTTGTTTTTGACTTTGCATCTGAAATAGGCATCATTTCCTCTTCCTATTTCTGTCAAACTGTTCATTACTTGTGATACCCTCTCAAAGTCAATAAAGAAGATAGGTTCCTCCAATATTCTGTGTAGCCCTACTGCCTTCCATCTTTTCATATTAACAGCAACTCTTTGAAACCTGTAGAATTCCTGGCACAACATTGTATATTTATACCCTCCTACTCCCACTGTAAATATGTGTTGGCCAATGATGTTTAGGGTCTCCTTAAGTTCCTTCACCACCTTCTCAGCCTCTGGAATTTCAGGCTCATCATCTGACTCCAGGTCCACTTGTTCCTCCATAGTTTCACTGTCCAGAAACCAATGTCCTCTTGACAGCACAATTGATTCTGCCTTGAAGTCATGAATTGGCAACTCCTTTGTATTCACCATTTTCTGAGGAAAATAAAATACACAAACAAAAGCTCTACCCACATAAGTCACAAAAGATAAGAAAAATTAATGTTTTCTTTTGGAATATTCTTGCCATGAAAATAAAGAAAGAAAGTCTTCCAAATAAATTTTGCTTCTTCAAAAGACTCAATTAAAGTGATCATTACAGGTGTAGCAAGATGTCTAATGTGCTTGAAGAAAGAAATGATGGAAACAATGATTAATGAAAAAACAGCTTCAGACAAATAGAAATCAAAAGATGACCATAGAAAATTGAAACAGAATAATACAAATTTTCCATAATAATTTACTTTCCTCCTCCCTATATCTTGCTTTGTGCTTTATAAAATTAAAAAAAAAACAAAAAATACACACTGCCCATTTGTTCTCTCTCTTTTTTTTTTTTTTTTTTTTCTGTCCTCCTTCCCCTCCTAATTCTCTTTTAAGGGGAAAAAGGTTAAAAAGAAAAATACTTTTGTCATCCTTCTCTCTTTTTTTTTTTTTTTTTTAATATTTTGTTCTGAAATTCTGAAGATAGGTCAAATGTGGATGATCTTTCTGCCATTGACATAATTCTGATTTTTTTACCCAATAATGTTTAACTGCAATTGTCCTTATGTCATCCAAACATCCATGCTTCCCAGACCAACATCTTGTAGCATTTTTTGGTCTCCATACCCATTTTGCTCTAACTTCCTGTTTTAATGAGTAATATCGGTGTATGCCTTCTTTCCATGTCCCTCTTGTTCTGATTTGTTGATGTTTCAAATTAGGCAATAAGTGTCTTCCTCGTTTTGTCTCACCATTCTTCTCTACTCCTGAATTCTCTTGCTGGTTTTGATTGTGAGAAGCTTGATCATTTTGTAGTGGCAATATGTCCCTGTCCTTCATTGAGAAAGTAAATCCTTCCATATCTGGGTCATGAACATCTAGATGAACTTCCTGTTTTTCATTACTCAGAAAAAACATTAAAAATTTTTTGTCATTTATGGTCAAATTAAGCTTCATTTTTTCAAAGTTTAAAATAACTTTACCTTGTTTGAGCCAGGGTTGTCCCAAAATCAATTTTTCAGTCATCAAATGATCTGGCCACTCTTCACAATCTATCTTCATATATTCATTATTAAATTTAACTTTAATAACAAGTGAAGACAAACTCTGAATCATTTTTCCTTCTAATGTTTTAATCAACATTCTGCTTTTATTCCTCTTTATGCTAAATTTATTTACCAAGGCTGAACTGATCAAGTTCACTTGAGCTCCTGAATCTATCAAAACCCTTATGTTTTCATTTTGATGATCCATTTCTATCACAGGCAAATGTTCTCTTTGTTTTAGAGTGTTTTCACATAAACACACCTCCTTAAGTTCTTTCATTTTTCTTATTCTCTCCTTTGCTTCTTGTTGAGCCTCCTTTCTGATGTTTTCTTCTTCTTTTTTCCTATTTTGAGCTTTTTGCAGTCTTCTCCATTCCTCAGTAGTTAATGGACACTCATACCTCTTAACTCTACATCCACTTATAAAATTTGGCATGATTTCTCCATCAATGTTATCTAATTGAATGGATCCACTCTTGCTTATCTTATGTATAATGTATGGCCCATGACCTTTCTTCTGAAATTTTTTCTGATGCTCCTTGACTGTGTATGCCAGAACCAAGTCTCCTTCTTGAAGATCTTTTTCTTTTATATGCACATCATGGTAGGCTTTTTGTCTTCTCTTGTCTGTATATATACTCATTACTGCTTGTAGTCGAGATGCTACCAGTTTTTCTAAATCTATGACCCTCTCAGATAGTTCATGTCCTGTCCAATTGTATTGACTACCCACTTTTAATGTTGGAATAAGAAATTCCATGGGTAAAACTGCATTTTGTCCATATACCAAATTGAATGGAGTAGTCTCTAAAGCAGTTTTGTATGCCACTCTATAAGCCCATAGAACATGATTAAGTTGAGAATCCCAATCATTTCTGTTTGTGTTGACTAATTTGGACAATACAGTGCAAAGTACTTTATTAGTACTTTCTGCTAACCCATTAGCTTGTGGGTGATATGGGGCTGACTTACTATGACGAATCATGAAATATTTGGTCATGTTTTCTATGATCTGGTTCAAAAAATGAGTTCCCCTATCACTTACTAATTCAATTGGAAGTCCAAATCTAGTAACAATATTTTCATACAAAAATTTAGCAGTTGTATGAGCATCATTTCTTTTAGTGGCTTTGGCCTCAGCCCATTTTGTCAAATAATCAGTAGCCACTATTATGTATTCTGCATGAGATTGTCTAGCTGGAGGATGTATAGGTCCAATAAAGTCCAATCCCCATTTGCTAAAAGCTCTGGCTGAGATTAATGGGATTAATGGCATGTTATCTCTTTTATTTGGTTGACTCACTCTTTGACAGATGTCACATCTTTTTACATAAGTTCTTGCATCAAGAAATAGAGTTGGCCACCAAAAGCCAGAATACAAAATGAGTTTGGCTGTTCTATCACTAGAAAAGTGTCCTCCTGCCACTCCACAGTGTGCCATTTCCAACATCTCCAAATAATTTTCTTCAGGAACACATATTCTTAAATAACCATCCATTCCTTTTTTGTATAATTGTTCTCCTATGAGTTGATATTCTTCAGAGATTTCTTGTAAATTTCTTGAATCTGTACCAGCTATAAGTTGCTTCCCTTTCTCCTTTTTCTTTAATTCTTCAACAATGTTCTCACTCCACTCAGGATTTTTGTTAAACCAATATAGAGTTATTAATTCTGAATTCTGCAAATCTTGACATTCTTGACATTTAGCAACATATCTTTCCACATCTTGAATTTTGTTTGGCCAGTGTACTCCCATCCTAGCAAGATTGCTTAAAGTGACTATTTTGGAAGCATGAGTACATGGGTTCCAGCAATGAGCTCTTCTTACATATTCATGTTGCTCCTCTTCTGGGGTACAGTATTCCAGTACACCTGACTGATTGAGGTGATACAAATGCCCAGCTAGCAACATAAAATTCTTGCTTTGTAACACCAAATGTGTGTTATTTGCTAATGACTTACAAGGTCCCATGGTTAACAAAGGAACTAATGATATGGACCATTCAGGAACACTTTCTACTTTGAACAGGTATGTATCTGGCAGGTCATCATCTAAGGGTGAACTAGATTCTTTGGATTGAATTCTAGACAAATGATCTGCTCTTAAGTGTGTTTTGCCTTGTCTAACCACCACCTCAAATTCAAATTCCATTAGTAAAAGAAACCATCTAACTATTCTTCCTGTATGACATGGTTTATTTACTAAATAAAGTAGAGCTTGGTGATCCACAAAGAATTTAAACTTGTTGGCCAATAGGTAATGTCTGTATTTTTTAACAGCAAATATCATTCCCAACCCTTCTCTCTCAGTGGTTGTATAGTTCTTTTCTGCAATGTTCAATTGTCTACTAGCATATGCTACTGGGAAATCTAATTTACTTCCTTCTATAGGTTGTGCTAACACACATCCCAAAGCATAATTTGAAGCATCTACATGCACATGAAATATTTTATCCCACTGAGGTGTTTTTAGAATTGGGGCTGTCACCAAACAAGTTTTCAATGTTTCAAAGGCTTGGTCACATTCTTTATTCCACTCAAACTTTGTGATGAGGGCATATAAGGGTTTAGCTATATCTGCAAATTTGTGAACAAATTTCCTATAGTACCCACAATGTCCCATAAAAGTTTGGAGTTCCTTCACATTTGTAGGTCTTGGAAGCTCTATTATAGCTTTTATCTTCTTCTCATCAGTAGAAATTCCATTTTTTGAAACTATGTGACCCAACAATCTTCCTTGTCTTACATAAAATACACACTTTTCAAGATTTAAGCATACTCTGTATGTCCTGCATTTCCTGAATATTCTTTCTAAATCTTGTAAATGATCCTGTCTTTTTAAAGAGAAAGTGCACAGATCATCTACATAGATTTCCATCACATTTCTCAGGAATTCTTTGAAGATATGACACATCAATCTTTGAAAAGTTGCTGGGGCATTGGTCAATCCAAAGGGCATAACCCTAAAAGCATAAATCCCCCATTCTGTAGAAAAGGCAGTCTTATGTTGGTCCTCCAAGGCTATAGGTACTTGATTGTATCCTGAGAAACCATCTAGAAAGCTATAAACTTCCTTTCCTGCAACTCTCTCAAGAAGATGATCTGTTATTGGCAATGGATAATTATCCCTTATAGTTGCTGCATTCACTTTTTTCAAGTTAATGCATACCCTAAGTTTTTCATTCTTTTTTGGTACCACAACTATGGGTGATATCCATTCAGTATACTCAATTTCATAAATGAAGTTAGGAGCCAACAACTTGTCAATTTCTTCCTTTATCTTGGCAGAGTATTTATCATTGAATGTATAATGTCTCTGTTTACTAGGTTTTACATCTGGAGTCATGGGAATTTTGTGCTCACAGACTTTTGGATCAATTCCTTTTAAATCTTTATAACTGTAAGCAAATACATCCCTATAATTCTTCGCTAGGTTCTTTAGTGCTTCTTCTTCCTCTATGGTCATGTCATCAGCTATTACAATATGTCTTTCCTCTCCTTCTTCCTGAGTAATCATGATCTTTTTAGTTTGTTCTTCATTATCATAAGCTTCTCCTTTCTTTTTTTCTCTCTTTGGTTTCATTTTTAGAAGTAGTCTGTCTTCCACTTCATAGGTTTTAAAATTTGCTGGTACATCAAAGTATTGATCCTTGTTTATTTCCTTCTCTTTCTTCTCAATTTCTTGTTCCTTTTCCATTTCTATGTGTTTATGTTCCTTGTATTTGCCTGAGATTTTATCTTTGATTGCATCTTCAGCTTTTACTATCTCCAAATATTTTGTTTTTCCTTTTTTTAATACTATTTCTGAATCTTGTTCCTCCTCTGTTTTTGATACACTTATCATGTTTATACTAATGTGAAAAATATCAAACCCTTCTTCATTTTGAAATTCCACTCCTACATACTCCTCCCTGGCTATGTCCATGGTAGCCAAAATTTGGTTCCACCCGTAGGGCTCAAACTCTTCATCCTTAAATTGTTGTGGCACATAACTTTCATCTTGCACTTTTCTTCCTTCAACTTGGTATGGTCTAAGCATTCTACCCTGAGGCTGCCAATGGGATCTTCTTCTGAGTGGGAAGTCATTATATCCTTCTGGTTCCTTGTCAAAGGGATTTGGGGAAATCTGTGTCCTCCTCCCATGTTGTTGTTCATTACCGGTATAGTTTTCATTTGGCCTAGGTAAATTTGTCTGCTCCATGTTATGTTCCCAAGGTCCTTTGTCAGTACATTGCCCTAGATCATTTGAATTTTCTGGGTCTTGAGAGAATATGTACACACATCCTTGCCTATCTTCATATCTCCCATCTTTGAATTGAGCTACAGGAGTTATATTCAGGGGAACTTCTAAATTTCTCAATCTAATGAGAAATTTATGCATTCCATCCTGATATACATAGGTTCCAAACCTATTTGTATACATGTACTTGAGGATATTTCTAAAATCTCCAGTTTCCATAGGCTCATTTGTTTCATTTATGTTTTCCATGTTGTTTTCTTGCCCTAAACTTCTTTCTTGCCCTTTGCCTTTTACTGTCTCTGTCTCCTTCCTTATTAGGTCTTGTTTAGAAAGTTTGTTTCCAGATCTAAGTAACATTCAATTAATTTTCACAATCTCAAACTCAAAAGAGTGTTTGTCAAAATTTCCTAACTAAGGTATTACTTTTTCCACAATTTTCTGACTATATTTGTGTTTTTTTTTTCACGATTTTCTGGCTATTTTTGTATTTTTCACGATTTTCTGTCTAAAGTATTGATTTTCCACGATTTTATGATCAGAATCGTGTTTTCTGATTATCTCTATGTTTTTCACGATTTTGTGATCAAAATCGTGTTTTTCACGATTTTGTGTGAAAATCGTATTTTTCACGATTTTCTGACTATTTTTGTATTTTTCACGATTTTCTGCCTAAAGTATTGATTTTCCACGATTTTATGATCAGAATCGTGTTTTCTGATTATCTCTATGTTTTTCACGATTTTGTGATGAAAATCGTGTTTTTCACGATTTTGAGTGAAAATCGTGTTTTTCACGATTTTGACTGAAAATCGTGTTTTTCACGATTTTGAGTGAAAATCGTGTTTTTCACGATTTGAGTGAAAATCGTGTTTTTCACGATTTTGACTGAAAATCGTGTTTTTCACGATTTTGACTGAAAATCGTGTTTTTCACGATTTTGAGTGAAAATCGTGTTTTTCACGATTTTGTTCCCAGACAATTGTGATTGCTCACAGATTGTTAATAACACAATTTTCTTATGAAAATCACGTTCTGGGAATCGCAATGTTGTCCTAATCGTTCAAAATCACGATTTTGTGTGTGATTTACAGAATCGCGATTCTGAATGATTTTTTTGAATTTTACAAGTTTTGATTTTTCAAAATTTTCTTTCTACACCAGAATCGCCTTACTGAAATTTTAACATGCAATGAAACATTTATATGCAAAATTAAGGTTTTCCTAATGAAAAAACTCAAAATACAGAGAATCGCGATTCCGTGATTTTTAGTTATTTCTCATTTCTTGGTGCTATGTGATCACTTAATGCAAAAATGTCTATTCCAAATTAATGATACAGTCTTTACCTTGCTTGCTTGGTAGAGAAATCCTCAAAAATCCACTGTTTGCTGAAAGTCGCGATTTTGCTCTCTCTCTCTCTCACTCACTCTCACTCAAATGAATTTTTCTTTGAATTTCAGGTTTTTATAGTGTCCAGAAAATCGCGATTTTGTCTGATTTCCACTATTCCTCACTCTTTCACTTGTTCAACTTCACTTACTCAATCTTAATGACCTCCACTACACTTGCTTATCTCCAAGTACCCAAATATGCTAGAAATTTCCAAAAATTTCCCTTTACAGGAAATCGCGATTTTGTGTAGAGAATCGTGTTATGCGATTTTGAGTATTCTTTGTCCTTGTTTTCTTTCAATACCTTCTCTTTTTTGTAATCCACCCAAATCCTGAACTATTACACCAAAACCACAACCTTGCTCAGAAAGTCGCGATTTTGTACAGAAAATCGTGTTTTTGCATACTTTTAATTTTATGCCAATTTGAGTAGTCTCTTCTTCTTAATTCCCTTCAACACCCTTTAACAACTTCAATTCAACAATCACTTGAGATGTTGCTCCAGAATCAACACTTTTTTCAGAAAATTGCGATTCTGTGCAGAGAATCGTGTTTTCTAATTTTCTGGTTTTTTGACCATTTTTTTGTTTTTCTTCCACTTTTCCACAATCACTCTTGTCCACTACACCTCACTTCAGCTTCCTAACAAGAAAAGAAATTTGTTTGATTGTTTTTGATGAGTTTTATGAATTTGTTTGGTATTTTGGCCCTAAAAATAAAGGTGAACACTTTACTTAGGGTTTCTGGTTTTGGTGATCCACTGATCCCATGTTTCTTGATTGGTTATGAGTTTCTATGTCCTTAGCTATCACTAAAGTGCAAAAGAAAATCTCTCAAATGAAAATGTGTTATGGAAGGCAACCAATTTTTGCAAAGATAAACTCAATCACATCTTTCTTTTCAAAATGCAGGACAACTCAAGATTGATGCTTAGATTTGGTCAACAACTGAATCCTTTATACTTACATCTAGCTACTTTAACTGTACTTTCCTTAGTATCACCATGTTATCTTCCCAAGATCACCCATGGTGCCTAGTACTTGGGCAAAAAGAAATCTAGAAATGCAAGAATAGACTCAAGTTACCTCATCTTCAGCTTTCTTGGCTCAAATCTTCCATACACCTGCACTTTTACTTCAACAATATGATGAGCAACTATCAATTTACAAAGATTTCAGCACTTCCAGTTCTACAAGATATCAATTGCTTTCTTTTTTCCCCAAAGACAAACAATGACATCTACCTATTCATGTGCACATTTCTTGATTGATGAGTTTTAACTTTTTCTTGTGTTGGTTACCATCATCAACAGAAGATCCAGCATAGGTCCAACTTCAATGAAGTTCTTGGAATGTTCCCCGGCAACGGCGCCAAAAAATGTTTGTTATTGACTTTGGAGTTGTCCTCTCCAATCATGAAGTACAAAAGAATCAACAAATCATCTTTATTTTGTCAATCCTGGGAATATCCATAAGACCACAGCCCCTTCTAGATGATAGATTCATAGAAATAAGAGATTGATGGCTGGAATTCTGAGAAAATGAAAATGAAGAGGAAATATCTAGGGTTTACCTTTTCTAGAGCAAATCTTCATCATTTTCTATGATCTTTGTGTCTAATTCATGTTATTTTCTCATCAGAATACAAATATGAAATCAGAATTGGAAAATATCACCTGTATCACAGAGATGAGACATTTGCGATTCTGTACCAGTAGACGATTTTCACATTTTTGCAACATTCTTCAATCCTTCTTCACTCAATACATCAGTAATCATCTCTCTTCATATATCTTACTCAGCATTACACAAATGAAACTCACAAATCTCCATGATTAAGCAAGAAACAAGCTTTCACATCAAAGGAAACACACATAACAGCAGAAAACACGATTTCAGCAGAAATTCTCTCTTCTCTGTTGATAGCATGTACAAATGACTAACCAACCTCTCCAAAATAGAGAAAATTGACTTATATACATTTTCAAGTGTCCTCTTTCACACTTGTATTTTGGTCTTTTCCTCTATTAATCTAAAAATATGCTATCTAAGAGTTTCCAAAAATTCTAGAAAAAATACATAAGATTCTATCCTACATAAGGAAGACTCTTCCTTATTTTTACAACAATTGCATAAATATTTCTACAAATTTCTATCATTTTACAATATTTTTCCTTCAAGAAAGGTTTCCAAAAATGCATCTTCCAACACCCACGTTCCCTCCGATCGAGATCCTTTGATACCAGAGTCTATGAAGAACAATAAACTAAAGAAGTTGAAAGAAATGTGTGCCCTCACCCCGAACATTGCTATACCATTGCGAATGTGTCTTCAACATTTTGCATTTCCGGCACAAGACCGATTCACACAGCCTCATAAGAAGATCTGGTATGAGTTATACCTAGCGGAGACTGGGAGCTTACCTATTAAAATGCCAGTGTGGATCCTTGACCAGTTATATGAAGCAGGCAAACGAGGAGTGAGGAAGCCTACTTTGAATGGCTGCTACGCCATTACAAGAATCATCTACAGATGCCTCACTTATGATGTGCCAATCACACAGGCCCTTAAGTACTCACAATTGCAATTCTTCCAGGGGTGGAAGTCAGGGGTTCAACCCATGAAAAGAATGTGTGGATCACTTTCACAGGTTCTAATTCCTCGTGAGGCCACCACAGAAGCTTCCCTCAGAGAAGAAGAACAAGTAGCCCCATTCAGGATCCATCTCCAAAGACCACAATCAGAGGGCGCAGTGCAACCCACTCCATCAGCCCCACCACTACCCACAGATGTGGAGTTCGCCTCCATGGCTACACTGGTAGAAGATACATCCTTTGACTTTGAGAGCTTTTTGCAAACAACATAGTTATCTGAGAGTGATTTCTTCTCAGATACCGACGGCCCTGGATCATCATCCCAGAGAAGACGACCACATAGTGAGGCACGAAGAGTACATTGGGAAGATGAGGCACAACATACTCACGTTGAAGGCACACAGGATCAAGAAGAAGCACAGGGAAACGAAGCAGAGGAGAGTGAGGAGGAAGCCCTTGCTTACACTGCACAACTCAAACGGCTCTACAAAACGATCAAGCAGGTACAAAAGAGGCATAAGCTATCAAAAGAGGCAAATAGAGCAATGGTGAATCAAGTGCTTCAAGCAGAGAACGCGGACCCCCACTTTGTTGAATCATTGAACCTCTTAGCTGAGACATATGGGATTATAGAAGCTATGCGGATCATGTTACATTGCAACCCTCCTCAATATGATCAACGAAGGCTGGATACGTGACCACGAAGGGGAAAAATGATTCAGATGGAAGTCTCTACCTCACTCCCTACTACCACTCACGAAGATGTGCACATGACCAGCCCCATTGACACTGATGCACATGAGGACAGCACACAGATACCCTCTCCACCATTACCTCCCACCCAACCCACTGAACCCCTCGCCTCTAGCATCACTGAACAACCCACAACCATCCTTACGAAACCTATGCCGCACACCACCATTTTGCCATCCTTACCTATCCCTACCTCTATCATTGCTTGCCCATTTTCTGAACCTCATATAGGTTATCCTGCCACCCATCAAACCATCATAGGTCACCCTTCTTTTCAACCAGCTCTTGGACAGCCACATGTCCCTACCCAAACACTAACACACCCATTTCCCTTCACCACTACATTTCCGACTTACCAACCCCTACCCACTGTGCCCCTCTTAACCTCCTCAGAACCAACACAAACCACCCTGCCTCCATTCTTGGCAAACCTTGTAAATATAGTTCAACAAATTGAAAATCATAATAGAAAGTCCCTTCCCCAACCCACCTCCCCCACATTCACGACCACCACTAACACACCACCCACCATTCCAGTGTTCACGATTCACACCTCACACACAATCACGTCCGACCCCATGTACATTTCACCCTCCACAGGACCACTCACCACCGCCTTTGTCTCAACATCACCACTCGTAACTTCACGCACATCACCACATACATCCACAGTCAACACCACATCCACCTTTCCCTTCCCCAATTCCCAACCCCTTGCATCTTTCACCTCCACCTCTGTATCCACCTCATTTAGTCATGCACTAGACACCATGCTTGAAGCGGCCGCCCAGCTTAAACAGGAATACAGGTTATTAGAAGAAAACAATAAGGAGCTTTGTACTCTGTCATCTCACCTCTAGGCACGTGTCAATGCCTTGGAGTTGAGTAATACAGCATTACAACATGAGGTGACCGCCCTCCAACAATCGAATGCAGAGCTTGAAGCCAAGTATACAGAGACGGGTAAGGCTATGGAAGAACAACTCAGAGATCAGCTGGCCCACAATGCTAGACTACAAAGAAACATGGCTTTACTTCGCCGCCACCTAGCAGCTGCCCAAGAAGAGAACAGAAGATTACAACAACAAAATCAAGACAATCTCGAAGCAGCCATAGAAAACACTCCAGGGGCACCTATAGATCCAGCCAAATTCCAAGCTATTCCCTTAGAACACATTCAGTAGGTATTGGGAGATTATGCGACCCTCTTGGAAGCACACGACCAACTGGTAGACCAGGTAAAGGAACTTCAAAGATCCCAAGTGCCCCCACCACACCCAGCAGAACTTAAAGAGATTGTCAATGCTGCTACTTCACCAGGGCCCGAATCTTCAACGGCCAACAAGGTACTTGAGCTACGCCAAAAGTGGCAGAATTAAAGATTAAATTGTTACAATATGAACGACCTCCCTCCCCACCCGATCAACCAACAGAAGAGGAGACTATGCTCATAACTGTGGAAGATACCTTTGAAGATAACTATGAGCCTCAAACCCTTCCAGGAGGCAGAATCACTGATGAGGGACAGGACACTTACGAAGAACCCCCAGCGGCTTGGATGAAACAAGTCAAAGAAATGGGGCCCACGCACAAAGAGCGTATCTCCACTCAGATGATGGCCATGAAAACTATCGAGGATACAATACTTCAATCGGAGTATTTCAGGCACTTGGCTCCTAGGCGACTGATAACTAGTTCTGAGTTACAGTATAAGCCCTACTTTGTACTCTTGGCAGATGTCATATGATATTCATGGGGTGTGCCTCATCCCTTGAAGAAGGATGCCACATGGCATCACCTGTGCACTTATCATTTGGTAGAAGAGAGAAGAGATGAGTCTCACTTATCTTATGTTTATGTGGGATGAGAGAAGACTTAGAAGAGAGTCTCGTGATGAGACATACGGGCTCGGGCATGGTCGAGAGGTTTGAATATGACTATCTCTGTGTGTTGAAAGCTTAGACGAAGCTCTCGAAAATGTTCGAAGAGCAGTAGTAAAAAAAAAAAGAGGACTTGACATTGGTATCAAAGCGGAGATCTGGCCGCTTCCGCGCGTGTAGCAGATGGGGTTGAACCCTGGCAGCTAGGATAGAAGGCCCATGCTCTAACCAAGGCGCCATGCCCATTTGGTGAATAATATACAGCACAAAAAAATATAGTCACTATATAGCGCCATTTCAGTTGCCTCCATTGAGCGGCAGAGTCTTCCTTAGATCACAAAGGAAGATGGAGATGGAGGAGAACATCCTCGACTGATATTGGGGAGGGCATAGTTCAAAGAACCTTGTGAAAGGAAAAACCTCATCACAAGAAGGACATAGTTAAATCCTTCGTGTCATGAGTTTATTTGAAGGGAGATTCTCATCTCTGCAAATCCATGTCTCCAAGGATACTAAGGTATGAGTCAAGGAGGAACATAGAGAACTCCATTCTAGGTATATGTAAGTTTGATTTTATAGTTTGAAATTCCCAAGAGTTAATCTTAATTGTAGTCCATTTTTGGCAAAAGAAAGGATGGCCTTTGGGCAACATTTTTTGAGGGAAAATTATGTGTATGGAGAGTATCAGGTATATACTCTCATCTTGAGTTAAGAATTCCCTCAAGAAACAAGAAAGCTCATGTTTAGGGTATCTCCAAAATACCCTATTTTCATGATTTTCACAAAAATTTTAGGAGCTATTTTCAACTAGTAGCCATTTTGGGAAAGGGAAATGAAGTGGGATTTTTCTTACTTTAATAGGAAAAATCATGCACACCTTTAGTCCAGTGTATTGAATTCCATATCCAATCAAGAAATCTAAAATATACCTCAGTATGATGGGAGTTGGAAGCTCCACAAGACCCCCTTCCATCACAGTTTGAGGAAAAATTTCAGCACCTGAATCTAAGAAATTCTCATTTTGGAAGAGGGAAAACGAGGTGCGATAGCTATTAATCGATGGGATAAAGTATATATGCTTAGAGTATGGTGTATGCAATTCATAATAGAATCATTAGATTCATCAAAATGATAAGTTAAGGAGGAATTTTACTTCCTCAAAGACCCCCTTCCCGCACTTTTTGGACAAAATTTAGATGTTAACTTTTGCCAAACTCCACTTCTGGGAGTAAGAATAAAGACCATTTAAGAGGCTTCCCATGGATTATTGTATTAAATCCAAGAGAAATCCACATTTAGAGTGGATTAGAAGCTTGCTAAGAGCTCCCATTTAAGTTTTTACATGAACGTAAAAATCTTGATTTACGCCTCTTTGGGGAGCGAATTAGCATGCACGAAGGGAGGATTTGGAAAGGTGAAAATAGGCCTAAGCATCTTCATATACCACTCTCTGAGATTATGGAGAGAATTTTAGCATTTTCTTGATGGAAGAATGCTTTTGGGCACCCCAAAAATCACATTTTCACACTTTTTCCAGCCCCTCCAACAGTCCACTAGTTTGGCATGTCCCACTTGGAATGGCCATATCTTGGGCTAGATTACTCCAAATTGGATGTGCTATGGCTCATTTCGAAGAGCACAAGGTATACTTTCAGTTTATGAAAATAAATTTTGCAAAATAAGTATTTTTGTAGGTCTGTACAGCTCTGCAAAGTCTGAACAGTTTTTGGCAACTACCTTCCGAGAGCCATATCTTTCAAACGGGGAAGGCGATTTGAGTAATTTCACTTTGATCTCTTTGCACATGCTATATATTTCAGCTTGTCAACATTTGCAGGTGCTAAAGTGGTTTTTGTAGGTCTAAAGAAGGATTACTAATGCATTTTTTTGACTAAATTTGCATTATTTTGGTAATCACCTGACCATGATTTATGTTTTGGGAAGTGATCCGATGTTTTCGGACACTTCAAAGCTTGTATTAGGATCTGAGGAGCAAGGTGCAGAGGTCTCAAAGATCATCGAGAAGAACTGGATGCATGCAACTCCAAAACCAACACTATTCAGGGACGTATGCTTTATGCTTGAGACAGTTTATTTTATGTTATGGCATGTTCTCGATTTACATGCATGAATTGGATTGCATACATCAAATGTTGATCATTGTTTAAATTCTTAAAGTATGGATCGACAGGCAAGAAGTATACTTTTTGATTGTTTGCAGGAAAGAGGATTACAGGAATTATATGGTTAGGTAACACAGAGAATGGTTGCCAACATTTGTTTTTATGTTTTTGAAGCTCATGGAGTCCATATATGAGTTTATGGCGTGCATGCCATGGGCCTATCAAGCCCTATGTTATTGGGTGGCCTATGTGCCACTGAGCTATTGGTTATAATTTTTTTGGGATTCCATTTCACGGGGAAATGCTGTAAAAAATTTTCCCCCCTCATGGCGTTATATACGCACTTGCCTTTAGGTAAGAATGTTATGGCATGGTAACATGCCCTTTCTGCAAACATCAATAAGATGTAGGCATGCTTCTAAGCATGTTTTGATGGACTTAGGACCATCATAATAGTATACATAAGGCAACTTCAGTAGTAACAGGATCCCTACACATAATCCTTATGGATTTAGACCATAGGATTACTAAGGGAAGGAGCTACACCTTCACCATTAGTAATGTGCACAAGCAATCCTATAGGTTTTAGGAAGTTGCATACAAGGACGGGAGATACATTTATGATAATCTCCAAGGTAGTGAAGATACTTATCTTCACAAGAGTCTCACAATAGGATTATGAGACTATGGGGTATTAGACAAATACCCAAAGAGTGATTAGTTTCACTCATGCACATCACTTGAGCAAGTAGTGAAGCATTCCTACTACACTACTAAGGAAACCAACTAGATGGGATCACAAAGATGGGTTTCATGAGACAGCATCGACGGGTGCTTATGTGATTCGAGTGATGGTTAGGAAGGCCACATGCATGGCACTAGCTCTATGGTATAGAGCATAGATCCCTTAGTCACGAACAGTTCGGGTACCCAATACATATATATGTATATCGGGATCTATAGAGAGGTACTTAGACTTAGTCTTGGTACCTAGGAACAAGTTGGTTTGGAACAGAAAGGGATATCCATTGTCACATATTGACTAGAACCAAACTAACTAGTTCGAGGATATGGGACTCATTTGAGTCCACTGATATAATTTTAGGATATGGGATTCATTAGAAGTCCACCTGCATATTCCATTACATATGTATGGAATATATATTCGGTTTAGTGTAGGTATGGTACCGTGAATTGGAAGAACTTTTCACTGGTATGGGACGGTGGAAATGACTTCCCTTTGAGCACTCTTCTTCTATGGCCAGGAAGAAAAGGACTCATCATTCATGGTGTCATGTCTCACTAGATCATAGGAGAGCTCTTAGTAGACATCTCCTTAGGATTGGGAATTATCCTTCATAGTTTAGGGAAGATTTATTCTTCCAGTAGAGAATGTGATAGGTGATTTTATCACCATTGGTATCACATACTCATTATGAGCTTTTAGGAAGGATAGTTCCATGAGTTTCCTGGGATTGTATAGATCCATCCACAGAGGATGGTTGGCAGAGATAGTACTTTATTATGGATACACATGTGTTTACGGTATCATGTCACATCATTGCTGACCATTTTAGTAGAGGGCTTTGACCCTTATTAGGAATTTATTTTCTCCACTCTTCACTACATACACCTTCATTAGTTAGGGGAGATCTGTTCTCCATCTTTATAGTAATGTCTGTAATGAGGGGTTATGCATTAATCATGGAAGAGAGGAGCAAATGAATTCAGAAGTTTCTCTTTTAAGGAAAGGAGAAAGTGAGAATTACCTTAGAGATCAAGGAGAGATCTCACTTTAGCTCAGAGGTGTCACTTTAGCTCCTTCTCATTGAGAGAGAAAGAAGGAAAGGAAAAATATGATTTCTTCATAGGAGAAGAACACAGTATGTTAAAGGAAAGAAGAGGTGTTTAGGAAACATCTCTTAGTCTATATTTTAGAAGGAATTCATTTCCTCGACTTTTCAATGTTATTTTCCTTCACATGGGAGTATGATTCTCCGCTATTTTGGGAGGAAAAAGTATGGAGAGCTTATATATGAGTTCTCAGTTATGGAGGAGTAGAGCAAATGGATTCAAAGGAGTCTCTTCCAAAGGGAAAGGGAAACTGGAATAGATTCCACTACCAGAGCTCTTTTCCTTAGAGGAGATTATACAGAGAGAGACATGGAGAGTTTCACTTTCTCATTTTGGTTATCTAGATAGAAGTGGCACTCTTTTATCAAAGACAAGAGGGAGATCAGTTAATCATGATGGTTAGATTGAGTCTCACATGGAGACTCTAGAGAGGAGCAATTATGTTACTCCGGTGATGGTCCTTGACTAGATGAGATGATCTAGTTATGGACATTAGTGAGACTGGGAGTAGAGATATGACTCTTCTCTTTACGGTTTCTAGGAGATAGAGATATATCTAACCTAATAAGGTACCAAACTCTTAGCTGGTGTAACATAATGAGTATGATGAGTAAACATCAGTCAGGAGGATGGGTACTTAGGGATTATCTGAATCTCAAAGGGAATGCTTTCTGCATTTATATGGAAAACTATAGGGAAGAGAAATATTAGAGTTTGCACAAGTGCCGATAGATGCTCTTCCAATAGAACTCAGTCCACAGGTAATGGATGAAAAACCACAGACTTTTTGGTTGGTGAAATGTAGAGATTGCATGTTACTACCAAGAAACTCTGATATATGAGCTGGATGATGGATTTGCATAGTACACAAGGTAGTTTAGATTAAACTATTACTTGTGATTACACTCAAGGTTAGGGAAGACATGGAGTGTTATGAGGGCAATCTATCATTTAGTCTTAGATGGGTTTGGACTCACTTGTTATGGGACTTTGTTCTATATTTTATAGGATTTTATGGTTTATTATCTCCATTACGGTACGGTCAAGCCAATAAGCTTGACACTTTTACACTTGCTTTACATGCTATTGCTCCATGGAGGATACATCATATGGACTTAGGTCATTTGGATGATCTTGTATGTTATGGGAGTAATAGTTTGGAGGTCGAGTGTACATGGGAGATAGTAGGCACCACTTAGATGGTTTCCCACCTTTGAGATGATCTCATATGAGACTTTTTAAGGGGACGGATACGGGGAAACAACACACACAGAGATGACCATGTACATAGAGTGCATGGGGTTCAGGGGAGTCTGAGCATTTTTTTTCTACCAATACAGACATTTCATCTACATTTTCGAGGACGAAAATGTTTTTAAGGGGAAGGAAATGTCATATGATATTCATGGGGTGTGCCTCATCCCTTGAAGAAGGATGCC
Organism: Ceratopteris richardii; assembly: GCA_020310875.1. NCBI lineage: Eukaryota > Viridiplantae > Streptophyta > Polypodiopsida > Polypodiales > Pteridaceae > Ceratopteris > Ceratopteris richardii. The sequence continues at coordinate 184,475,958 of CM035418.1, read as the reverse complement.
ACATGGCATCACCTGGGCACTTATCATTTGGTAGAAGAGAGAAGAGATGAGTCTCACTTATCTTATGTTTATGTGGGATGAGAGAAGACTTAGAAGAGAGTCTCGTGATGAGACATACGGGCTCGGGCGTGGTCGGGAGGTTTGAATATGACTATCTCTGTGTGTCGAAAGGTTAGACGAAGTTCTCGAAAATGTTCGAAGAGCAGTAGTAAAAAAAAAGAGGACTTGACAGCAGACTACAACGTAGAGATCAAAAGGGTCACCAATAGGTATCCTTCTTTTGCCACACAATTCCAACCAGAGGACATCCCGGAAGAAGCTAGAAAAGGTGCCATATTCCAACCTATTTGGAGGAAAAAATTACTTGAGACCTATCTGGAAATGCTACAAACATGGGATCATGCTCCCATGCATTTGATGTATAACCCTTGATTTGGGCCAATACAACGAAGAAGATCATGGAAGGCATTTGCCATCAAAGTTCAGAACAATAATAATTGCAAACAATGGCTAAATTACCCCTCCATTGCACCCCCAACAGGCACACTGTTAAATGTTACACAGTTACGCTGTTTTAATAACTAGCCGAAATCGTACTGAGCAAGTATTTAACATAGAATAGAGGTTCACCGTAAACTATATTAAACTTTCAATTATCGAAAGGTGTTGTCAGATCAAGTGGGTTCTTGGGAGTGGTAGGGGTCTGTTTGACAGAGGCCCTGTACTATTTTCCCAAATCCTTACATAACCACAAATACTCTTATCGCGTCTTAGCTCAGATACTTAGTTTTAACTGACCAGTAACTGTTTCTGCGTATTAGGATGCCGAACTTACAGACTAATCTGCTATGGTAACGGAGCAGTAGTCTGGTTCTGACTTGCAGACTAATAGAGTTACTCAACTTACTAAACTTATGCGAATCACTACACACTTCTTCAGGACAGACATGTATACCAGATAGTAATCAGACATACGACCATACCAGAGGGTGTACAGGCTTATCGTATGCCGAACTCAATCAACCGTCATACTAATCACAGTTTAACTCATCACCAAGCTTATCAGTGCTCCAACTTGCAGTTCATACTATTATCGATATTAGTCCTTCCCTGCGAACGGAATCAACAGTGAATACAGAACACAACTGTCAACAACAGATTCACACTCGATACTACACGTTCATTATTCTGCACTACAGTAGGAATAGACGAACAGACTGAACAGAACAATATAGGAATATGATTCAATATCTTGATGACACCACACCACTCAGAAAATACTCAAACAACTTCTGAGACAAAAAACGGGTCTCGATCACCCTTTTTCCATTACTTTAAAAAGACGTTTACAGAATGCGCGTACCAATTTTTCATGCGTAATTCAAGGAACTCCGTTACATCCGGCATACATTTGTCCTACTCTGGCGGCCGTCTAACACTGGCACGCATGGTGGACTTGAACCTGCAAGTGATTTTTATTACAAAATTCATTGTTCCTCTACGATTCCTTCTAGATACATATTTCTTGCTAGTCTAAATGTGCGGGCTATTTTTTTCTTAAGTGTTTCTAATAATTGTTTAAGGGTATCAGGTTCTAAAATCTGCGCATCTACTCTAACGGAACTAAGTGCGATGGCTTTAGTAACCAAAATTTCGGCCTGTGTTTGCAAAAAGGCCTCCTGTAAATAAAAATTGTTTGATAATGCCGCGTCTCTTGCTGTCTTCATGTCCATTACTTGTTTTTGCATCTCGTTGATCCTGTGTTTCTGGTTGCGTACCTGATTATCTAATCTTCCGAACTGTTGGTTCTGGAACTCTATGGTTTGGTAGTAAGCATCCCGTTCTCTGCGGGCATTTGCTAAATCGTTCTGATATTTAGATTCTCTGGTTAGTTGATGTTTCAGCATGTTGTTGACATCGTCTAAGGATTCTTTTGCTCTTTGTAACTCATCCACTGCCTGCTTTGCTTCTCTTTGCTGCTCTTGATATTTCTGTATTGTGTCCTGCAACTGGACTCTTGTTTCTTCCAGTAGGTTTCCTAGTGCTATTCTTGTATCTTTGGTATCTTTTGGTGTTTGTTTTAACTATATTATTTCCGCGTCGGCAGCTATCAACATTTCTTCTTTTGCAGCCATTGCCTTATCTCTCTGGCTTAAGGTCTCTTCTTGTACTTGAAGTGTAGCCTGTAGCTGCTTGATCTGCTCTTGTAGTGCATGATTTTCTTCTCTTGCTGCTTGTAATTCTTCCTGAAGAGGGGTGATATCCACCTCCATTATTTCCAATTTCCTTTGGAATTCTTCTCGAGCACTGTCTATGGCGTGCTTCAGGTGTTGCGGCAATTGTTGGGATAGATTAATTAAAAGGCGACCCATATTTTCTAGTTCTGAAAAAATTGGTGGCAGGGGAGGACGAGGTTGTGACGAGGTTCTGGCGAGGAGTTGTTGTGAGTTTGGAGGTGAATAGTTAAGGGAGGATGTAGAGGCTTCAGAAGTTCCGGTGTGGTGACTGGGCTTGATGGGGCTGCGGTATGGTTCCGGTGGGGGGATGGGGTTAGTAGGCGGGGTTTTGGGGAGAGCAGAGTCAGTAGTTACCTTGTTTATTTGTTTCGTTTCTGCATTGTGTGCTTCTGTAGATTCCACGGCCTTCAGTAGCTTGTCTAGTGCATCTTGATTGGATTGCTGCTCATTTTCCTGTTGTTCTGATTCTTTTTCGGTCGAAATTATTTCCGTTTCTACTTGATCTTGTTGTTCTTGTTGCTCAATCGACGATTCATTATGCATTGAGGTGGCTGTATCATGAAACGTCTCTTCTTCTTGCTTCTCGTCTTCTTTATCATCATCTTTATCCTTTCCTGCTGAACCTTGTGCTTCACTTTCTGAGGAGCTAATCCTGATACGTTTTCTGCGGAACAACTGATTGAGCTCTTCTTCATCTTCTTCTTCCTCATCTTCTAGTAGTTGAACTGACTCTTCGTGCCTTAAAACTGGTCCTCGTGGTGGTGGTTGAGCGGCGAGTATGGTTGGGAAGAGAAAAGAAAGGATGTGGGGAAGTCTGGATCGAGGGGTGGTTCCTTTGTTGATTTGTTTCACTATGGCGACACACTCCTTATGGATTCGATGAAAGAAAAATGAGGCGAAATTAACGGGTTCTCGTGCGGCAAGGTCGATGGCGGAATAGAATGGTCGGGAGATACCGTATGTGCATTTTTGGAGGTTAAGGATTGCGACTAAGAACTGTAATGCAGTTCTTTTAGGTTCGGGGCGGCAGAGAATGGCGTATTCATTTGATGAATGGCACGGGAAGAGTTCGGTCATGCGGGCTACGGGGATATTGGGGCCATTCTCGCGGCCTTGTGGAGTGAGGCGGAAGGCTTCGGCAAAGGCCTAGAAGGTTATTACGGTTCTAGATGGTAGGGAAGGGAAGAGCCATTGTCGTTCAGCAATGGGAGATTGGGCGATGGCTGGGATAATTTGTGCGAAGAAGGGATGGGCTTCCACTGAGTGCCAAGGCAGCTCAGCGAAGTTAGCCAGCCCTCGGATACGCAGGTATTCTCCTACCTCGGTAGGGATACCATCACAAAAAGTTGTGTAGTTCGCCAATGCTTCCATTGCGCACGCGAACCCGAATACACAGAGCACAGAGCACGGATACACAGAAAACACAATCACAATCACAAGAGCACAATAGCGTTTTTTTTTTTGGCGTAACCGAAGAGCTTAAGTACCAATATTACGGTGGGGGGTAGGGATTGATGGTTATCATTGTGCAGTGTTGGAATGATATTGTTTTTAATTTGACGTACATGCTTGAGTAAATGGTAAGGAGGGCGGCTTATGACAAAACACGGCTATTTAAGAAAAGAAAAGAAAGAACATAATGAAAAGTAAAACAAAAAAAATGTGATCCACCGCCGAATGATTTAATGCGGATTAATAGCGCTTTGATACGGCCGCAGCTTCGAGCTGTTGATTGCTTTTGGAAGTGGATTTCCGGTCAATGTAGTCAACCGAAAAGTTGCTGGCCTGATTTGCTCTGAGATTTTGTAAGGGCCGAGCCACCGTAATTTGAATTTGCCTGCGGATCTGTTGGACTTTGCATTATAGAAAAGTACAAGCTGTCCGATCGAAAACACTAGAGTTTTCAGGTTTCGATCATGCGTTCTTGCCTAACTTAATTGAACTTCGTGCATGGTTAAAAAACAGAGCCATCGGTGTTCGTCTAACTCTCTGAGTGTGTCCAACCGAAATGTCAGTGAGTCTTCCGGTAGCAGTTTCTGGGTAATGGCTACTCGTAAACTTGGTATAACCATCTCCATTGGTGCTATTGCTTCTAAGCCATAAGCTAATTTGAAAGGTGTCAATCCTGTTGTTACCTTGTAGGTAGTCCGGTATGCCCATAATACTGTAGGGTAGTAGTTGATCCCATCTTTCCGGTGATTCCATGATTAATTTTCGAAGGATATTCAGCAGAGATTTGTTTGTACTTTCGGCCAATCCATTGGCACGAGGATAATAAGGAGAACTAAATTTATGTGTAACCTGGAACGACTGTGTAAGTGCCTTCATTAAATTGTTTACAAAATGAGTGCCTTGATCTGAGACAATTTCTAGTGGTAAGCCAAAACGTGGAAAGACATCGGTTAGCAGACACTTTGCTACTGTAACTGCTGTAGCAGACCGTAAAGCCCAAGCTTCAGCCCATCTAGTTGCATAGTCTGTACAGGTCAGTATGTAACGGTTGTTACTGAAGACTGCTGGTGGTGTAATTGGACCGATAAAATCTAGACCCCACTTCTGGAAAGGTTCTATTGGTAAGATGGGTTGCAAAGGAAAAAAATGGCATTGTAATGGCTGACCCGATCTTTGACAAGTATCACATTGTTTGACAAACTGTAATATATCTCTGTACATTGTTGGCCACCAGAGACCACTCTGTAGAATTTTCCGGTGAGTTAGATCTACAGCAAAGTGTCCACCGGAAGGAATCGAGTGAGCCAAAGTGATAACTGAGTTAACTTCATGTGGTGGAATACATCGAAGTAGGATTCCAGTGTGATCTACATAATATAGTTCTCCAGCAATTAACCGAAATCGGCGGCTAAAAATTGCAATTTTCTTGCATACTGCTCTAGAAGTCTGAGATGGAAGGCAACCATTAGTGAGAAAGGTCAAGATCTGATCATAATATGAAAATGGGATAGGTGGGTCTACAGAATCTTCATTAATTGGTTCTGATACATAAATCGCGGGTGTCGTGTCATCTATACCCACCGGAGCTTCACCAGAATCTAAGCGGGATAAAAAATCTGCTAAGGCGTGTGAACTGCCTGGCCGGTGAATGACTTCGTAATCGAATTCCTACAAGAGTAAGACCCATCGCGCTAATCGACCACCTAGATGTTGTTGCCAAACTAAATAGATAAGTGCAGCGTGGTCTACATGAAATGTGAATTTACGGCCTAGCAAGTAATGTCTAAATTTCTGTTACAGAGTAATTTTTCTCAGCAGGTGCTAATCTTCGACTTGCATAATACACTGGTCTAAACCATTTATCAATTTGTTGCATTAATACACTTCCAATTGCTATATCTGAAGCATCAACAAATATATGAAATGGGTGATCCCAGTCTGGCGGTTGTAAAATAGGAACTTGTGTTAATAAATGCTTTAAACGATCAAATGCTATCTGACATTCCTGGCTCCATTCAAATTGTCGAGGTGTTTTGCTGATTAGCTTGTTTAGTGGTATAGCCAAATGAGCAAGCCATCGTAAGTGCCTTCCATGCCACCGTACTTGGCCCATAAAGCGCATAACTTCTTTTGGAGAAGTTGGCACCAGAGTTTCTAATACTGCCGAAATCTTATCTGGATCTACTTGGATACCTTGTGCAGATACAATGTGGCCAAGTAACTTGCCACATGGGACCGCAAACACCGATTTGTTTGGATTCAAACAGAGTCTATATTCTCTGCATTTCTGAAAGCAGCACCGTAAATGAAACAGATATGCTATCATCTTACCGAAAATTGAAAAATCGTCGAGATATACTTGCATAAATGAAGTGAGATAAGGAGAAAATATCTCCTGCATACATCTTTGAAATGTGCTTGGTGCGTTTCTTAATCCAAACCACATTACCGTACAAGCAAAGACACCCCAATTGGTAATAAATGCAGTTTTTGGTATATCTTCTTCGGCCATTCTTACTTTGTTGTAGCCACTGTACCCATCTAGAAATGAATACATCTCATGACCTGCTACTCTATCAAGCATGGTATCCAAAAAGGGAATTGGAAAGGGATCCGGTACGGTTGCTGCATTTAATTTCAGGTAATCTACACAGATTCTCAATTGCTTGTTTTTCTTAGGCACAATCACAATCGGAGAGATCCATTCAGCATGCTCTACTCGTACGATAAATCCAACTTTCAATAACCTATCAAGTTCTGCCTTAACCTGGGATGCATAATGGGGATTCATCCGGTAGCTGGTTTGCTTTATCGGTCTTGACTCTGGCTTTAGCATGACCCTGTGTTGGTAGATACTGGGGTCCAATCCTTTCATGTCTTTGTAGTCCCATGCAAAGACATCAATGAATTCTTGGAGTAGCTGGATTAAATCTGCTCAAAATGTTTCCGGTAAGTTTTGCTTTATCTTCACAGGACGCGGATGATTTTTATCTCCTAAATTATAAGTAATCAGCTGATCTTCGGGGACATAGAACTGTTGATGTTTCTCTGTGTTGTCTGTTGGTTTAAAAAGTTGCTGCAATTCATCGTCATGTGTCGAAACAATGTCTTCCTTCTTAGCCTCTTCTGTGACGGGTATTACTGTACAGACTGAAGCATTCCAATCATCTACAACGTGCTGTAGATCAATAGTCCCTAATGAAATTAAGTCAGCGTTACTCTTCAAAAACTCTTCTTCTTCATCATCTGACAATCCATCTAGCATATGGACTGGTTCAGCAAAATACGGTCTAGCGTGTAACTCGCAAGGTTGTATAGCATCTAATTTTACCACATATCTACGATTGGCATCTTTAAACGTAAGCTCTTGTGCAGACCAGTCTTGTATTACCTTCGCATGTTTCAGCCAAGGTCGGCCAAAAAGAAGGTTGTAATCCAAAGTGGATTCTGGCAAATCTAGTATAACAAAGGTCATTTTAAAGGTCGTACCTTGCAAAGTGATGGGTACATTTCGCACAAGTCCTACAGGATGGACTCTTGATTGATCTGCCATTCTGACAAAAAATTGAACTGGTTCGATTTCGGTCCATCCTAGTCTTTTGCATAATGCCGTAGTCGCAATGTTAACACCAGAGCCTCCATCAATTAATACCTGCGTAATGTTATAATTCTTATACCATACTGTAATCAAGGGAACTGAATGATCAACCGTAGAATCAGGTTCTGGTTGAACTGCTGCTGTTGCCGAAATACAAGAAGGTACCGGACTGAACTGTTGTTGGAACTGTTGTCGAATTCCAGGTACTAATGCCAGTAGTTGGCCCAAAGGCAGAGTGATCGATGCCTTAGATAAGATTTCCCAAGCCTGTTGAGATTGATCGACAGGCTCTACTGATGTTGAAGTTGATGCCTCTGCTGATGCGGAGGTGTCTACGGTGGGCAATGTATCTGCTGCTGATGATGTTTCTGATGCTAACTCCCTTTGTTGTGTTCCTTCCTTTGTTAACAAAGGTTGGGCTACCGGAATAGGCTCTGGAAAGACTGGTGGTTCTGTTGTGGTCCATTGACTAGCTTTGTTATACATTCTGTGTTGTTCACGTATCCCTGGTTCAAATATTTCTGCTGCTGGTTGCAATTGTTTACCGGAACGAGTCTGGACTGCAGCAGCCTGTGTCTCTACCGGTGAGAGTTTTACCATGTTGGCCATTGGATTTTGGCGTTCCTTCTTCCTTTGATCATACTCAGCTGCATCTTTGCAAAATCTTCTAATATGTTCGAATTTGTCGCAAAAATGACAGCGTGGTGGTGGTAGATTGGGATTTTCTGGTGGTACTCCGTTCTGCCAGCAGTTTGCATTAAAATTGTTGTTCCTCTGTCCTCGGTAGTTACGATATCCTTGCGGTGGATTGTTTCTCAATTGCGGAGGCACGTAGTGATTCGCTGGCTGTCCATGTTCTTGAATAACTGCATTGACCGTTGCTGTTCCCTGTATTCTGGCATTGTAAACACAGTTTCCAGTGGTGTGTCCGGTAGTGTTGCAGATAGCACAAAACGTTTGATTAAGTGCACAATTGGCACTAGTATGACCTGAATTTTTGCATATGTTGCAGTATACCTGTCTAGTCATATCTTCTACAACATTCTTGTTTGCTTTTAACCATTCTAAATCTTCTGTAAATCCACCGACTTTGTGTTCCAGTTGCAGAGTCATTGCAATGACTGCATCGAGGGACATGGCTCCGACACATCTTATGATCATGATCTGCTTAAGTTGTGGAACCAAGCCATTGATGAACCACTGAGTGATAACATCATCTGGTAAGTTAGCATGGGCCGGTGGTAGCTGCCTTAAGTGTGTTCTGAAGAGAGTAGCATAGTCCTGTACAGTTTGATTTGGTTTCTGTCTGTTATTCTGCAGATAATCAAAAATTTCGGCTGGATTTTTTTTTAGCCTGAATCGTTGCAGAAAAGCATTTCGTACTGCTTCATAGGTGCCGAAATGATTAATATCATATTCTAGCTGCTTCATTAACAAGTGTAGATTGGAAGACGATAGCTTTGTAGGCCTGATCCGGTGGATGATTGAGTACTGCGTAGCTTATCTCGAAGGTGCGTACGTGAGCATCCGGATCATCTCCTAGAAATCCACCAAACTTAGTGTACGTCACTCCCATTGGAGGTGGCCTGGGTGGACATAACTGTTGTTTTCCGTTCATTGTGAGCGTGTTATACTTTCCTTCTGAACTATCGAAATCTGTATCGTCGGATAACGCACTTTTCGGTGCGATTATCTTGTCTAATATGCTTCGAATCTCTGTTTCGAACAGCCTTCCTTCCTCCTTGATGTCCAGTGTATGGGAACTTGCTTCCAAGCACGGAAGATGGGCTGAAGATTTAGCAGAAAATGCTAAATCGTCACCGAAAAACTGTGATTCTCTTACCGAAATTTCACCGGAATGAACCAAAATTTTGCCCGAATTCGGCGTTTTTTCGCCTTCGCCGATTTCTGTGACTAAAGTGTTTCTAATTGTAGATGAATCTGAATCTTTTCCCAAGAGTGTTAAGCTAGATTCCAAATGCGTCTTGGTAGGTTCTGGGATTACTATATCTTTGACAGACTGTGCCAAAATAGTACCGGACTCTACCAGAGGCGTAACAGGTTCTACCGGAATATGACCGGAATTAGTTTTAACGTTCTTAACTTTCTTGACAACTGGGTCAGTCCTAGTTGTACTTCTACCTCCCAAAGTTGGCTTTAGTACTCCAGACTGATGGTTCTTGGGATACGTTTCACCGGATCGAGTAACCGGCATATATCATCTTTTGTACTATTCGCGTAGTATTACTAACGGGACAGTCTGCAACAGTCTGGTCTGTTGCTACTGCCAATCGAACGATAATCTAATTCTGACAAATGACTGGCAATTTTGATGCCACCTTCCCACAGGCGGCGCCAAGTGTTAAATGTTACACAGTTACGCTGTTTTAATAACTAGCCGAAATCGTACCGAGCAAGTATTTAACATAGAATAGAGGTTCACCGTAAACTATATTAAACTTTCAATTACCGAAAGGCGTTGTCAGATCAAGTGGGTTCTTGGGAGTGGTAGGGGTCTGTTTGACAGAGGCCCTGTACTATTTTCCCAAATCCTTACATAACCACAAATACTCTTATCGCGTCTTAGCTCAGATACTTAGTTTTAACTGACCAGTAACTGTTTCTGCGTATTAGGACGCCGAACTTACAGACTAATCTGCTATGGTAACGGAGCAGTAGTCTGGTTCTGACTTGCAGACTAATAGAGTTACTCAACTTACTAAACTTATGCGAATCACTACACACTTCTTCAGGACAAACATGTATACCAGATAGTAATCAGACATACGACCATACCAGAGGGTGTACAGGCTTATCGTATGCCGAACTCAATCAACCGTCATACTAATCACAGTTTAACTCATCACCAAGCTTATCAGTGCTCCAACTCGTAGTTCATACTATTATCGATATTAGTCCTTCCCTGTGAACGGAATCAATAGTGAATACAGAACACAACTGTCAACAACATATTCACACTCGATACTACACGTTCATTATTCTGCACTACAGTAGGAATAGACGAACAGACTGAACAGAACAATATATGAATATGATTCAATATCTTGATGACACCACACCACTCAGACAGTACTCAAACAACTTCTGAGACAAAAAACGGGTCTCGATCACCCTTTTTCCATTACTTTAAAAAGACGTTTACAGAATGCGTGTACCAATTTTTCGCGCGTAATTCAAGGAACTCCGTTACATCCGGCATACATTTGTCCTACTCTGGCGGCCGTCTAACACACACCAATGGTAGCTGTTGCTCTAGCACGATGGTGAGAACCATGTTAAGAAGCTCCACCTCCTTAATGTCAATCCGCAGAAGAGATAGGAGTGATATGAAGATCGTGAACGTGAGATGAAGTGAGAGTGAAGGTGAGAAGCATAGAAATGCACACACACATACACACACTATGAAGAGACAAGCAAGACACAATGGAAGGTGAGAAATCAACTCTATTGCTCAAGAACACTCTTACAAGCTCAAAATAGCTCTAAGCTCACACTAACCAACCTCAAAAGTGAGCTCTCTAGCTCTTTTTATAGTTTCTAGACTAGTTTTGACCGGTTTCACATCTAGTGACCGGCATAGTTAAAAATTAGGTCCTAGATGCTATTTGGAAGGGTAAACGGTGTCTAAAAATAACGAAAATTGATACGCTTGTTCTACCTAAGCTCCTCAAGCTCGAGGACTCCTCGGCTTGCACAAAATGGAGCTATGGATTACAAAATGGGGTTTTATATGTTACATATGTTACAATAGTGATAAAAATCAATGTTGGAGGTTTTTGGAAAGTATTTGAAAACATAATTCTTTGAGAAAAGATCCGACTGGCTCCCTGCTCCGTCGTTACATGCTTTCGTGTCATCTGTGTCTCTGGCTGCTTCCAACACCCCCCTCCCTCTCGCTTCTGTCGTCCCTGACAGAACCTTGTTGTGAGGTCTGCCGGATATAGTTCTATAGGAGGTCTTGAGTGAGGGTGTGCTCGGAGATACGAATGCCTCGGGCCAGGTCTGCCTCGAGTTTCTCCCAGTCTATTGGTTGCGGTTCTTCCGGTGTCGGGAGCTGATAGTGTGTGGAATAGACCATTCGTTCACAGGCAAATAATTGTAATAAATGTGTAGGCCTGCTTATGAATACCTCTGAATGGTATTCCCAGAAGCCGGTTGTGAACATCTCTTCGAATGTCTGCTTGTAGCACGCCGGTAGGTACTTTATTCTGCAATGCCAGGCATAACACACCCGTAGCGATGGCGTTGTACTCATATCATATACCAGATCGAAATTGCCATGCTCAAAGCCCGGGGTGTTTACATGAGGTGCCTTGACGCGTCGGAAGACTTTAAAAATCATTTGCATCATGTCAAAGATTTTGACAGTCATATGCGCCGCTATATCGTCCATATGCTTTAATCTAGGGAGCCAGTGGCGAATTGTAGCCATCATGTAGCCTACAGTTGGTAACTCAATGGGTGGCTTAAAATAGGGGTAATTCAACCAGTCCTGGCACTACTTATTGTTTTGTACCTTAATAGCAAAGGTTGTCCAGGAGCGGCGTCATGGTACTGGTCCCCAACACGGGTTGTACTTCAAACGCAAAGGTGCCTTTACCCATGTACTCATCATTTCTGGATACTTATGTAGTAAATCTTTGCGCCACTCTGGTTGATAGATCTCTCCTTACTACGCATCGAGTGGTAGATCGTCCTCCTCGAATTGAGTCGCATGCAATGGTTTCTTACCTGTTTCTTTCTCAATGGCTAACTGGTATTCGGCCATTAACATAAAATACGGTTTATACTGTAGCTCATGCCCAGATATGTATCGTCGCGGGGCCAAATGAGCAAAGAATGGAGACTGTAAAATTCTTTTTTCTATCATCGCCATGGCATGTAATTGTGCTTCTACTCTAGCTGAGTGCGTTGTCCCAAGTTCCTCAATAGTCTTCATCCACGCGGGGGTCGGAAGTTCGTAAGTCATCTGGCCTTCGGTCGTGACGCGTCCGCCTGGGATGGGTTGTGGCTCGTACGCCTCTTCAAACGTTTCCTCCACCGGGATGGTGACAGTTTCTTCCTCAGTTGGAAGCTCAGGTGGGGAATCTGGCCTTGGTGGTGCTTCATATACTGTGATGCTTGATTCAAGGTTTGATACCTGGGCCTGTAATGCGTTGAGTTCCTCTAAGATGTCAGGAGAGGGGTCCACAGGTGCTGGTATGTCTTGGTGTGCCGGTGCTCGTAACTAGAGTAATTTATTATCTTCTTTGAGTTTCTGTAACTCCTCGTTCATGCGGTCGTATTCATCTAGCAGTCTTACATGATCTTCTAGCAGCATCTTCATTGAGTCTGAGGGAATGGCTTTGAACCAACTAGGACTCAAAGGTTGGTCTGGGTGGTCAAGAGCTGCTTCTAAGTTTTCTCGGTTCTGATCCTATAGGCGCTGGTTTTCTTCCTTTGCTACTGCTAGATGTCTTCTGAGTAAGCCCATGTTTCGTGTTAGCATTGCATTGCGGACTGTCTAGGCTCTTAATAAGTTATCCAGGTCAGTAGTGGCTTCCTTGGTCTTTTCTTCGCTTTCTAGTTCTAATTGATGATAGGCCTCTCGTAATTCTTGGTAGCGGTTGTTCAGTGAGGCATTCTCAATAGACAATAAATTAAGTTGTGACTGTAAGTCAGTGGTTGTCCTCTGCAGCTGCTGGTAATTATCGCCAAGAGATGTGAACTCATCTCTTACTTGTGTCATACACATGAACATCTGTCGAAATGCATTATCTACAGTGGGTGATAGTAGTAATGGGGTGCTAAATGAAGATGCAGTTGGTGTAGATGCAAAGGGAACGGGGAATGGGGGTGGGAAGGTGGATGCTGTGGTGATTGTGGAAAATTGTGAGGTGCCTAAATATGTTTGTGTTGTGAGTGAAGTGAGTGATGGTGCAGTGGGTGGTGAGATATCCATGTCATTGGACGTGTCCAGTGCGGTGACTGTGAATATGGGTGTGACTGTGGGTGCTTGTGCTGGTGTAAATACGGGATTTACAAAGGTTGAGGAGTAATCTACAGGGGGACTGGCTGGGGTAGCTGGGTGGAAAGGGGAAAAAGGGGTTACAATGGGTCGGGGAGGTGAGACTGGGGAGAAGGTTAAGGGCGGTGGGAATGGGAAAAGGGTTTGTGGAGGTGTGGGGAAGGACGGGAAAGATGGATGGAGGAATGGGTTGGAGAGAAAGGTGGATGTGTGAGGGGGTAGACTAGGTCTAGTGGGTGTGGGAATTGTGGGGTTAGTGGTCATAAAGACGATTTCTGCTACGCCACCGGCGAATAAAGATGTTGGTCTGGGGGAAGGAGGGTGAAGAGGGGAGGCTGGATGGACGGGCAGAGATGGAGGAGCGGTTGGGGTGGTCGGTACTTCAGTGACTACTAAGGTATGTACAGTTGTAGCGCGGGGTGGGAAATCTACAAGGATGGTTTCTGCTGCCAACAAACTTTCAGGGACGAGGCGTGCCTCCCTGGCTTGTTCTGAAGACTGTGCTCCTGTTGGTACATGAATGTATTCGCCGGGCTTTGAAAGTAGTCGTACTCGGCGGGGGTCAAACAGTGGTAGTGGCTTTCTTTGCAAGTACCTGAGGGCTTCATTGGAGCCTACTGATTTGACTAACTCTCTGAATCCTTTGATGTATGCATCTTCGAATCCGCCTGTGAAAGGTTCCTGTTCTATTATTGCTTGACTTTCTTCCTCAGTCAGCTTTTTGCGTGCCCAAACTTTTTCCATAGTTCTATACAGCTTCTTGATAGCCAGTGTGTAAGCTGCTGCTTCACACGTTTCATCTTCATGTGTACTGGTATCACCATGTGTGTCTGTTTGTTGGCCTTGGCCATCTGTCTGTTCGTGTTCCTGGGATTCGTGAGTGCCCTGGCTGGCTTCGTCATCGCCTTCGTCGTCATCGGTTGTTGTTCTTTCGTCATCAGAGCTAGACACAATCTGTCCTTGTGGCTGATCCCGAGGTGTGGTGGGGTAGCTGGGCCTTTCATATTCTTGAGAAAACAATTGTCCTTCTGAAAATTGGAACTCATTGGAGAACGCATCGGGCATTTCAACATCGAACGTTGTGTTCAGTGGCGCTGCTTGTTCTGCTTCTAAATGGGGTATTGGAAAAGAAAACGCTTCCGCACCAATAGTGGTGGGAATTTCTGCTGTCGTGGTTGTGGGTTCTGGAGCGGTGACTGCCTGAGGTGCAACAGTACTGGTGGTGCCCTCCGTTACAACTGGTCTTGATAATCTAATACGGATAGGTTGTATGGTGGGAGTGGCTGCTGTTGGTGATTGCTCTGGAGATGGTTGTGGGGAGAGTGATTCTGGCACTTGTAAGCACGGGGTAGTGCCTCTCATCCGCTTTCTGGATCTGCCTTTGCTAGACTTTCTAGCCTTCTTAGTGGTCCCTTTGAATGCTTTCAGTTCGTCGCTGGTCATGGCATGCTCAATTGGTAAGTCATACGCCAAGCACATATATATAATTCTCGTAAGCGCACAACATCCATTGATGACCTTCTTTCGCTCCCACCTATGTTGTGCTAAGTACAACTGATCAATTATCCAGCTTGCAAGGTCTACTGTTTGAGGGCCAGTGCATGCTAAGTATAATCCAAACCAGATTCTTTTGTGGGGCATGGTAAAACGATCCTGAGCTGGGAAAGCAAAATGCTGCATGCATATCCACAATGGCTTGGAGAGCTCAGGGGTTATAGCTGAAATATCCTCCCACTTAGTAACGTCACCACGCTACATCAGCTCTGGAACTAGCCGTTCTCTCTCCGTCGAAGTGTGTGTTCCATGTATTTTGAGAGCTGTGCGAATTAAATCTTTGGACAAATAAAACCTTCTGAATGGAGGGTCATTTACCAAGGATGGTAACATGAATGTGCCGGGTAGATCCTTGTTCTCTGAAGCTGTCAAGGTGGTTACTAGGTAAAAGCATCTGTAAAAATCGGGTTTAGGCAGAGGGTCACTAAAATATTCTGTAAATCCCGCTCTTACCCAAACGTGCGTTAAATCTTGTGTATTCTGTAGTCCTTCAAATTCTCGTGAAAAGAACTGGTACTTGGCCCATGTACGAAGATCAAATGCCAAATTGGCCTCAAATATGAAATCAGCGTCTGCTAAGGGTCCTGCTAGGCCTTGAAACCAGTGAGAGTTACGATGAATCTTCTCAGTATACCCTCTAGGAGGGTCGTCGATTGGCATGGGTCCTGGAAAACCTTGAAACTCTGGTGGTTGCATCGTCGGATGAGATTCCGCGAGTAATTCTCCAATATTGGCCATTGGTGTGCTTGGGCCAGCTTCTGATGGTCCTTCTTCGGTTTGCATGATGACTGACGAGCTAATGGAAAAGATCTGCTACAAAAGATTAACACATTAGCATGGAAATTAATTATGATCCCATTAAGGTGAGACCGCAATCCCTTTCCATAACCGATGTGTAACCCGTGTAGCCAGGTGTTGTGAGGTGGTTAATGGAATGATTATTTGCAAAACTAATGCAGGTCTCTAGACGCCTACATGGTCAGATTATGCATACATTTCTTGATGAGCTTTTATTATGCATGATGTGGGGTTTTGGTGTATGAATTCATACAAGGTTTGGTTGAAGGTGAATTATTACAAGGGTGGAGTTTAAACGGGGTGGGAGAATTGTTGGATAAGGGGGTACAAGAAGACGTCTGGATACGTTTCGGTATCCATTTCCTAAGAGTCTTTGAGTGGGTGGTGTGTTTCTGCTGAGGGACAAAAAGTGGTATCGGGTTTGGTGGTATTGAGGGATGGAAAGATTTCTGAGGGGTATATATTACATGGCTAGAGGGTTGGGCTATAATACATTGTTTGGGTACCCAAATCTGCGTGGGTGTGGGTCAATTGATAAGATACTTCTTGGCGATCCAAATCTGTCGAGTATTTGTACTTGTAGAAGAAGATTGAGGGGACTTTGGGTACTGACTCTGCTTCTGCTGAAACTTCTTCTTGACACTGTCTATGTTGCGAAAATCCGTTGGTGATTTCTGTCCTTTTGGCACCCATATTTGTCTCGTGCCACTTGTTCTGTGATGTTGATACTACTGCTTTCTCTGCCTTGTCTGGTGGTGTTGTCGGTCTGGGTTCCTCTGTTGTGGTTGACTCCTTTGTGGTTGGGTTTGAGAGGTCCATTGGACGCTCTGCTTTGGAAAAGAAGGGAGATCCAACACTTGCATGACCTGCCCATTAGGAAGTGATTCGTTCTTTATCTTTAATCTAGGCCAGTCCGCAGCAAGTTTGGAAGGATGGGCACCGCAGGGTGTTTAGCCCATATGTCCGCTGATGCAACCCACCTGACCGCTGATTGTGTCCATCTGCCCTAGCGGTTGGGTAACGGCCCCTTCTAGTTTGCAGGAAGCCCCAGGGAAGATCTCCTGACGTCCTTTTGATTGACAACTGTCTATAGCCAAGCCCGAGTGGGTTGGTGTAGACGTAACGTGACTGATCTGACCAAAGATCTTCCGGTCTTCCGCCGCATGCATTTCATAGAGTCTAGGGTTGCAGACCTCAGTCAAAATGTCATTAGGGAAGTCAAGCGGTATCACTCGCGTCTGCTCTAAGGTTCCAATCTGTAAGGAGCCTTGTCTAAGATTTAGGTCCACTGAGTGATCGTATAGCCAATCTTGGCCAAGGATTAGGGGTTCTATCAGGTCGTCATCATGGCACACTAGTAGCTTCGCTGTCATGGTCACATCCTCAATGAGGATAGGAAGGTCCACCTCACCCATGCAAGGGGTTTCCATGCCTCCTAGCCCTATGAGGTATGCCTCAATTGGCCGCATTTCTATTCCCGAATCCGTATAGTGGGACCATCTAATCGCGCTAGTCGCAGCACCTGAGTCAATTAAAGCCCTGAGCTCTTGGCAAGGGTTGCCGTGCTCTAGCCTGACTGTAATGAATGGTCTCCTGTCCACTATGCTAGGATGAGTGGTTGATTTTACTTGACACATGGCCATGGGGTATCTGGGTGTTGTTTCCAGATGGTTATAATGTTCTCTCGATAGTCCTTGTCTTCTTAGCTTCATGCGCTTAATGCGTTCTATAGCTTCTGCCTGAGCTTCAGCTCGTATTCTTTTTTCTTCCTCCTTACGCTTCTTTGCCAACATGAGTCGTTTAAGCATATCCTCAGTAAGAGGTTCCTGATATAACTTGACTCTACATCCACTAATGTAATTAGGCATTATGTCTCCTTCTAAGGTGGCTAACTGTACTGCTCCACTTGTCGAGAGTCTGCTAATGATCATAGGTCCATAACCTCGCTTTTCTAACTTACGTGCATGTTGCTTTAGCGTATATATTAGAACTAAATCTCCTTCTTTTAGGCCTTTATCTTTCACATGTGCATCAAAATATGCTTTCTGTCGCTTCTTCACTGCATATATTCCTGCTGCTTCCTTTAGCCTGGTTTCTCCTAATCGTTCCAAGTCCATTATTCTTGCTGATAATTCATGGCCGGTCCACTGATGTTCTTGTGCAACCTTAAGGGTCGGTATCAAGAAGTCCAAAGGAAGCACTGCATTCTGACCAAAAACCATCTGAAAGGGAGTTGCATTGAGTACGGTCTTGTACGCCACTCGATATGCCCAAAAAGCATGATGTAACTGTTTGTTCCAATCTGAACGTTTGTTGTTCATGAGTTTCGTCAGTACATTACAAAGGATCTTATTAGTGCTTTCAGCCTGACCATTGGCTTGAGGATGATATGGTGCGGATTTCTTGTGAATCACCATAAAATCCTGTAACAAATATTCAATGACTTGGTTTAGAAAGTGAGTTCCTCAATCGCTCACTAACTCTATAGGCAATCCATATCTTGTAAAGACATTTTCAAATAAGAATTTTGCAGTCGTGTGTGCATCATTCTTTTTTGTGGCTTTTGCCTCTACCCATTTGGTAAGATAATCCGTCGCGACAATAATGTATTCAGCATGTGTACCTTTTGCAGGAGGGTTAATGGGTCCTACAAAGTCTATACCCCACTTTGAAAATGCACGTCCGCCCATCATGGGTTTCAATGGCATTTCATCTCTGCGAGTAGGAAATTGAGTTCTTTGGCACACATCACATCTCTTAACATAGGTATGAGCATCCATGTGAAGAGTGGGCCACCATAATCCTGCAAAGAGGATGGCTTTGATTATCCTTTCAGGTCCAAAATGACCTCCTGCAACACCTTGGTGTGCAGTCTCTAGTATGCTCAGATAATCGCTTTCATGAACACATTGTCTTAGATATCCATCTCGGCCTCGTTTGTATAGATTATCGCCAATAAGTGAATAGTCTTGAGCTTCCTGCTCCAGACTGCGTTGTCGAGCTAAGGTCATTTCTTGAGGGAATGTCTTCGTCCTCAAGTATGTCACTAAAGGTTCACTCCAGTCTGGTGTGAGAGACACGTGATATAATGTAGCATGCTCTACTGGTGGTCTTTCACAACAGACATGGCATTCTTTACACAACTTGTAGACATCTGCTTCCATCGAAGGCCAATATACTCCTAGTCTATGCAGAGTCTGTAATGTTCGATGTTTTGAATGATGTTGCTTTAGTGCACCTATGTGTGCTAATTGCAACCAATTCGCATGTTCTGATTCATCTACCATTAGGAAAAAAGGTGAACCCTGGATGGGCCTTTTAGCTCAAAGAGTGATTAGTGATGGACCAATCAGAAGAGGGTGGTGGCCACAGTCTATACCCTATAAAATACTAGGCTGAAGGGGGAAGAGGGGACAAGATTCCTCTATGTTCAGGGTTGTCTTCTAGAGAGAGAAGAAATCTCGTAATCAGGCTGGGCCCAAAAATTCAAAATTTTTTAAAAGTTGTAAAACTCATCATAATACCATTAAATGACATCCATATCACTTTTCAGGGTCAAAAGTGCTATTTTTGACTTCTAATTCAAAATCCATGCATGTTTGTGGACTAAAAAAGTGACTTTTTTCAAAATGACTCAAAAAACTCTATTTTCCCTCTTCAAACTCCCATTTTCATACCCAAAACCCAAAAAGTCATATTTTTCACCTCTATTCCCTCCATACCATACAACAGAAGCATTGTTTCTCCTCCTACCATTCTCCCAACTTCTGCAGCAATGACAACAACTCTTACTCCCATGGAAAGCTCCAGAGCTCGTAGGAGACCAAAGGACGAAGTTCACACAATGACGTGCCACAACATCAAAACAATGGAAGGAAGTTGGCTACCACAAGAGTTTTGCAAAGGTGCATGGGTGTACATGCAGCCATCTGGACTTGGTCCTCATCGTGTTCGAGATCGTGGAAATTTGGATCTTCATTGGAAAGGTAAGCTCTTAGGCTTCAAGCAGCAAACACATGGTGGGATGGTTGCTATTGTACAACATGTCTTCACAGTTTCAACCATGAAGTTAGAAAACTCCAATAGAATTAGATATCCAATCCATTGTGAGTATTTCTATTTTCTCAATGCTTCATGGTGTTAAATGTCTTAATTACTCATCTCATATGTTTTTCATTGCTACAGTCATATTTCCTTCTAGTTTAGTGGAAGAGCAACCACTTCATAGTCTCACAGGAACTTTCAAAGCATTACATGCAGACATTGGGGCATTAGTGTTTCCAGATGTACCTCCTGCTAAACTTATTCGTGAAAGGATCTTCTTTTACACTCACAAGTACATTGTTCCTTCCACAGATGGTGAATATGGAAGGTTGGAGATTATCAAAGTTGACTCTCTTCTTAGTTTAGAGTGGCCAAAACCTGATTTTTGGTCCATATCATCTTTCAAGCGTAAGATGGTGATGGACATACATAACTCTTTGAAATTCACACGCGTATCTAGATCAATAGGTCTTCATTGGACTCTACCAATCCATTGCTTTGTTTTCATATTTCAAGGCATTCCTTTTGTAGAAACTCCTACAATGTTCCTATGTAAAGATATTACATACGAAGCAGTAGAAGGATTGTTAGGGGAAAACTGGGGTTATGTAGAAGGATTGTCAAAAGGGGATAGATATCGTTGTAGAATTGGTGACACAGGTATAGGGTTTCGCTATTTAAAACATCGCACCTCATTGTACATCAGATTTTATTATGATCGTTGGATGTGTAAACTAGGAGAGTGGATACCTTTGCAAAGCTCGGAGGGATCTTTAGCTTCATTTGAAATTAATGTGAAGTTACCAAACAATGATATGGAGGTGGTTTTAGTTAATCAACATTGGAACTTGGACAACTTGAGAGAGCACTTACTTATCATGGGATATGACGATCTTCATGATTTCAAATTTCGAATACGAGGGAACAAGGTAAGAGTTGTATTCCATATATACATATATATATATATATATATATATATATATATATATATCTTATTCTATCACTATTGTTCATGATTTGAAAATGTTTTACTCTTTTATGAATTGTCCACAGATTGGAAAGAGATTGGAAGACAAAATCAAGGTTCTTGCAGATTGGAGCATGGATGGAACTGACATTTCATTGTCATAACTCTTTTTTGTAAAGATACTGTGAAACCTGTAAACAAACCTATTTTTGCAATGAAAAATTTTTCACATTTGCTTCAAGGATATTTTGGCCACATTCTACTTGTATCTATAAATTCTCAAGGTTTTTCTTGAAAGAGCATTCTTATTGTTTATTTCCTTTGATGTGATCTCAAATGTCAAAGTTTTCCTTTTCAAGACTCTTATGTTTTAATTTAAGGAAAAGTCACTTCTATGAAAAAGTGGGACCCATCACTTAAAAATTCTAGAAAAGTTATAAATAGGAGTCCTCTCTCCTCATTTCTCACTTTTGCAACCACATTGAGTGTTAGAACAGTCTGCATTTGCAAGCTATGGCTTCCACCTCTGTACCTACTAAGAGTGCACGCCACAAGTTTCTAGAATTTTTGGAGGATTCAGATTACAAAGGTCAACATGACCTATATGATCTTCTCTCCAAGGTTCCTGACCTCCATGGAACCGTGCAAATGAATGCCGATGCTTTGGAGGAGCTACTTCAATATATGCAAGTTCATATATTGCGTTTCTCCATTGAAATACCACCATATGATGGAACTTGGGTTCCATGTGACCTTCTCACCTACATTCACAAAGGTGATGAGGCTTTTGCAAAACGATTGAAACGTTTCCAGGCAATTGCAGAGGAAGCAGGGCACCTTCTTGATGAAACTGTGCCACTTATAAGGAAATTGAATAGGAAACGCAAGATGGGTCCAAAATATCTTTCATTCATTGCTGCCACAATTTTCTTTGTGAATGAGGAACCAGAACCAATTCCTCATGAGATCCCTCATCTTCTTACAGGTGGTTTTGTCGAGGATAAAAAGGAACCACCTCAAGAACCCTTGAATCTCCTATTAGAGAGAGAAGCTATTGAGAAAACTTATCCTCTTGGTGTGGATGATAAGTTGAAAGAAGTGCCTAAGCCATCCACCTCTTCGGAGCCAGAAGCAACTATTTCAGAGGTGGAGATTGAAACTTTTTTAGTGGTTCTTGTCGAGGGACAAGAATATTTGTTTTTACCTGATGTAGAGAAGGCATTTGGGCTACGGCTTGATGAATGCCTAAGTTTGTTTTGTAATTTGTCAGAGTGTCCTTTGGATAGTACCTCTGAGTTGTTGGAGAAAAAGTGTTTGCCATTTGGTGACTCAGTGGCCGACACAATAAAATTGGTTTGCAATGACATACTCACAAGTGAACATGAACATATCACAGAAGAACAATTTAATAATGCACAAGGAAGGATATTGGAATAAAAAATTCCCTCCTCACCAGTAATCGAGCAGAGTGGGATGTCCCACTCCAGCATTAATTTACAACTTCAAGAGAGAGGAGAAGAAGAAGATAGAGTTCAGGATGTAAGTATCTTCAATTCATGTCATTCATTCTTACAAACACATGCAGCTACTAATCATAAAACTTTGTGCAGGAGGTGATTGAAGTCGACAAGTTTGCAGCAAGGAGCGGAGGTGATCGAGTGGCTCGTGGAGGTGGCTCATTGTAATAAAGTAAGTCTATGATCCAAGGGTCTGGCCGGTTCAAACAGATCTGAAATCGGACACCGTTTGGTCATCCGTGTGTATGACCAAAGATCTCGAGTTTAGACTTACTAGGAGGTCTTGTGCTCTTGTGAACAAGTGATCCACTTAGCTTAGTGGTTAAGTCTCAAGGATGTGAAGGACGAGGTCTTGGGTTCAATCCCCATGAGGTACATGGGAAGAGTATTTTGCCCAAAGAGCTCTAGAACCTTCTAGAAGCATCCACTGGACACTTGGCGCATATGTAGTTACATGGCTGACACTTGGATGATTAGCATCCACCTGCCCAAGAAGGCAGTCCCCTGGAGAGAGCTATATATAGAGGCATTTGGTTGGGAGGAGAGTCATCTCTCAAGCATGTGGTGGTCGTAATCGTTGATTTGTTGCATTGGTATCAGAGCTCAAGGTTGAGCTTCCATGGAGACCTTGATAGGCTCACCATCATCTTGCTCATCATTTTTGCTCGCGGAGTCTTGCTCTCTTTCGAATCTCTACACGCGGCTGTCTTCAATAGCGGCCCGAAGTTATCTTGGCAGTCGATGGCCTTGAGTAGCAAAAGGATAGCGACTATATCTGCCATCAGCCCGCAGCGGAATTGAACCCACAACCTATGACTAGAAACACTTCGGCCTATCCACAAGCCCGAAGGCGCTCACAGAACAAGTGGCGGCGTTTCTATTGTTTTGACTTTTCGGTTGAAGAAGCATCCACGAGCAAAATATACAAAGCGCATCTCTATTGTGAGCGAAGAGGGATTCGAACCCTGGTCCCTCATTCGCGAGGAAACTCTACTATCCACGAACACTGACGTCTGTTCGACAACGAACTGGCGCAGGTATATATTAGTTCATATTTCGCGCTGCAGAAGCTCCCAACCAGAGTAAAAAAGGGTTAACCTTCTCTGGCTGTAAGCCTGCGGGACTCGAACCACTGTCCTCATCATAGGAGGCCGGTCGCCTATTCAGGAACCACACGGATGTTCATGGTCAATATCGGCAGCCAAGGCAATTTGTCCTGGATAAGCCATCAATAAGGAAGCAAAAGATTAATACTTCCTGCTATGGAGAGTAGAGGAGTCGAACTCACGTCTGTCATACGGGAGCGCGCTGCTTTATCGGAGGCCAAACGGGCGCTTGCGATGCAGATAATATTGCTTGTATTGGTGCTGTAGAAGGTCTCTTAGAAGACAAAAGCTCTATGTTAAGCCATCTAGGATTCGATCTCGGGTGGCAGATATGGTATCAAACTGCTGTAGCCACGTCGCCCACGATTTTTACTTGTCTATGGTTCAGAGCAAAGTCTACTAAAGCAATAAACAGACCTGAATTGCAAGCCCAACTCTCATCCATCCAAGGAGCAAAAGAGGGCCATCTTCAATAGAACGGCGCGGGATTTGACCTTGGGTACCCCGATGGGTTTCGAACCCATGACCATTCGCTTAAAATGGCGGATGTTCTACCACTGTACTACGGGAGATTTGTCAGATCTCTGATTCTTCTGCAACTGAAATATAGAGATGCTCATCGCCCGATGGCTGGACACAGCTAATGGACAACAAAGAGAAGCAACGTTGGATCCGAGCAAGGATGATCGTGCTTATTATTTTCAAGGTTTTGAAGAAATGTGAGCATGGCTATGAAAGTTAGCTCTTCTTAGCATGGAAAAGATTTTTCCTAATGATCAAAGGTGGAAAATAGCTCTTCCAAAGGATCAAGGGAAGGACGTAGCTCTATATGGAGCTAAGTATTTTCCAAGTTATGTTTTCATTTTGATACCTGTTTGCTCAAATGCTTTCATTTAGGATGCATTAATTAGGACTAAAAGCGTAGTCCAATTATGGTTATCTCAATATGAAAGCTAATTAGAGAACTAAACGGTATTGAAATGACGCAAAAGTATACAAAGTACTTTTCAGTTTTTGGTATGCAGTTGAAATTTTTATTTCCATTCATGCACAAAAAAGAAAAGATTATTTGTGCATAAAAGAATGTTTTATGCACATCAAGTTCACACTGCTTGGAAAAGGTAGTTAATTCTCCAGTTCACGCACTTGAATAATTACCCTTTTGCCAGAATAGCAAGCAGGTTGTTTTTGCATGGATGCTTGTTTGCATACCTAATAAGCTCAAGATTTGCTTAAGTTCATTACACTTACATGAACATGCATTTGCACCAAAGAATGGGCATTTGTATACATGAACATGCATTTGCATGCAAGTAGATGCATGAACATACGCATGATTTTTTGGTAAATAGCTGAACACATATACTTTCATTCCTTTCTTTTTCTAACTTGACTTAGCTAGGTGGAAAAAAATAGAAAATTACCTAGTTGCAAGGATCTTGACCATCATGCAACTAAGTATCTAGTCTATTTTTTCCCAAAAAAAAGTGATACATAGGTACCACTTAGTAGGAGTCTTTGTGAGGAAAAGAAAGCATGTTGAAAGTAAGTATTCATTTTTCTTGTCATTAAGATGCCAAGAAAATAGAGCTACTTTCCAATGTGCATGCTCAGTCTAAGTTTGGGAAGAAACCCAGATATTCTTAGCAACTATCGAGGATTTAGTTGTTTTTGGATGTTCATGTTCATGCATCCAAGTAAGGAAGTTTCTGTTGAAACTTGTAAGTTCCAAAATATTTTTTTTTAGAAGTATTGAACTTCTAGAATCCCTGGAACACTAATGTTAGTTTTCAGAAGATATTTTGGAAGTATTGAACTTCTAGAATCCCTGGAACACTAGTGTTAGTTTTCAGAAGTGCATCTCGAGGCATGATGCAAGGTCTTCAATCGACGCGGAAACTTTTCAAGGAAATTTGCTTGATTCTATTTAAGCTAACTCAAGGCTTAAAAAAGAAACCAAGATAAATATTAATTGATCTTTAGGAATCAAGTAATTTCCTAAAAGTCATGACAATTAATTATTGTCATTTCTAAAAGAGATATCTTAGGAAATCCTGATATTTCCTAAAAACAATTTAGGAAACAAGTTTTTTCCTAAAAGATTAGCTTCAAGTGGTATAGCCTTGAATCTTATAAATATCTTTTATAAGATTAAGTAAATAATTTCAAGTATTATTTGCTTGTGGAAAGTTTTCAAATATGGAGACTTTATTAAAGCACTTTTCTAAAGATAAGAAAAGTATGCTTGGTGGTTTTTAAGATAAGAAAAGCTTAAACAATAGATCCAAGCCAAGTAATCTTTGGAAATTAAGCTATTTCCTAAAGATAAGCTAATGAAAGAGTTTTATTAACTATTTCACTAGTTAAATGAGAATTATCTTTTGGACAAGCAAAGCCTTAAGTCTTGGTCTTATCCAAAAGTCTAGAATTCCTTTTGAAGATCTTTCCAGTATAGGAAACGATTCCAAGATGAATCATTAGATTGGAAAGCAAACGATTCCAAGATGAATCATTGGACTGTAAAACAAAAGATTCCAAGGTGAATCTCTGCTTCAAGTTATAGCTTAGTATTACTTGATTCCTCAGTAGGAATCAAAAAGTTCTTGAAAGAAAAATCTCCCCAGACATGAGACTAACATCTTTCAAGAAAAGTTATATAGTAAGTCATTCCCAGCAAATCCCTAACCACCAGTTTTGGTATTTAAGTCCAAATAAGTGATATAACCTAACGGTATATCAAAGATTCTTAGCTTTGGAATCTGAAAAGCATTAGAAAATGCTTGGACTTAAGTTGAGGGAAAGATCTCTAAAATCCTGCAGGTAAGTAAAGAAGCTTAAGATAGTTTAAGAGATCTTAAAGATAAAGACTAAGTCTTTATTTTTGTCGCAAGGATCAACCAGACTTGATCAAACTTGGCCATGATTGTCCAAGAACGTGCGATTAGAACTACTCTGTAGATTGCCCAAGTATTGGCAATAAAAATTCCGTTAGGAATTATTCACTCAAGTTCCATCTATTCAATGGAAAATTGTGAAAAAGTAAGCTGTTCCCAGTCTGAACAGAGTGAAGGAATTCCAAAAATGTAGTCTGCAACCGTGAAGACGGTACTTAAGTCTGTGGAAGGTAAAACATAAGTGTTTGCCTATCCTTAAAGGGATTTTGGTACAAATCCAGAAAGCATGAGCGGATGCTTAGACTAAGGCAGTAGAGAGATTCCTGTAAAAGGTCCCGGCCGGGATAGGTACCTAAAAGCACCAGTATAGAAAGGAATCTAAAGACAAGAAGTCATAAACTCTTGTCGCTACAAAATTGGTCAAGAATAACCAATTGAACTTGAATTTGAGAAATTCAAGAACTTGGAATTCTGATTGGTTTTCATTTGAAAACCCCAGTAAAGAAGAATTGATATTCTGTCAAGAGGTTTTCAAGTTTCCAAGGCAAAGCACATGATTATGAGGTGATCATGCGAAGGAATCAAAACCTAGGAAAATCTAGTTAGAGGTAATGCCTGAAACTTCCAATTCTTGTAAAAGAATTGAAGAAATAAGGTACTCTATCAAGAGATGTTTAGACTTTAGGATAAGAATCACCCACACATTAATGTGAATATAAAATAGGATGGTATGGGACACCAGATTTTATACTCAGATTGATGTAGGAAAGATGGTATGGGACATCGGACCGTGGGATGATGATTATCTTTTAGTCTTCATTTGGATCTTGAAGTTACGTTTGATCTTCAAGGGAATTAAAACTTCAAAGAAGAAGTTTAAATTCAAGAAGGATCTCAAGATACTTCAAGACGACTTCAAGATCAAGGAAACTGAAGATATGAAGTAAGTAACTTCCAAGATCTTCTTAGAACACTTCAAGTTTAAGTGTTATTGACCAGAAATATTTGATAAATTCTGAAAGAAGTTGGACTTTGATTTTGAGTTGATCTTTTCAACTAAAGATTTAATTGACTAAGTCAAGCATCAAGTTCCTAGTGTAACTTGATAAAATTCAATCTTTTAGACTCAAAGAAATGCACAAGAATTGCATTCACGATTAGGAGTCAAAAAGATTGAATGTGACCTGAACTTAGTCTCAAGTGAAGCATTATTTGAATACAAAACTCATCAGCATAACCTCAGTGGGTCGACACACTGATGTTGGTTACCACACTAGTATCTTGTGGTTGGATGATGTTTTTTATTTGCTTTGAATCTTTTTGAGAAACTAGCTTATTTCTCTTAAAGATAAAGTCAATGCTTCAATATCTTATTGAAATAGATTGTTGAGAAGTTAAAGTCCTGAGTCAACTAGACTTTGACTCATAGCAAGTTTATGTATGTAATTCGAAGTTTGAATTGGTTGTACAGAGTCTTAGTTATTTCTTTCCGCTTTCCAAATCCTTTGGAATTGACTCAGATATGGTATCTGATTTCTTTTACAAAAGACCAGGATTAGCCGGTTAGAATTAGATAACTAACTTGAACATCCTAGATAGATGTTATGTACAAGAACCTTTTCAATCTTCAAAAGATGATAAGTCTAAGTGGACTTATTCATTTGAGTTTGCTTCAAGTTATAGCATAAATGATTTCCTGGAGTCTAGTATACTCTAGAATAAAGAAGTTAGGAATTGCTCATTAGATTGACAATTCCCAAGAACTTTCAGTTAAAGTCTTTGAGAAAAGTGTCCTAAGTTGGACAATTTTCATTTTGAATTTGAATTGGTGAAGTTAGTATGGTTGATTCCACCGAAATGGTAAACTTTCTCTTACAGTTTACATAGGATTTTTTCAAACTCATTGGGACAAAGTAGTCCTCTAGTCGGGTGAAAAAATCAAGTAACTGTTGGATCAAAGTAAACCATTGTATAAACATCTAAGTTAGATGTTTGAGACAACCAAACTTCAAGTTCTCCAAAACAAATTCAAGTAAATCAAGAATTCTTAAAGTCTTGCAAGGGATAAGAATCCCACCTTCATTACTAAGTCCATGCACCAGTCATGCCCAGAAATGGACTCGTAATTTGAATCCACCCAATTCATATATTTGTGCCTAGATCGCACATCTAGAAACTATGAATTGGCCAGGGATATATTTAGATCCACCCTTATTATTCTTCACTAGTTTGTACTTTATCCCGTTCATCAAAGTGCAAACCCGGATAGTGTTTTGAATCATTTGGGCAGGGATGCCACCACAGAGATGAGACATGTTCTTCCAGTTCTAGAACATGACCATGTTCTTCCAGTTTTAGAACATGAGGCTCGGGGGTTGCCTACAGTATGTATATAGCTCTATTTTCGAGGACGAAAATCTTTTCCAAGGGGGGAAGAATGTAATAAAGTAAGTCTATGATCCAAGGGTCTGGCCGGTTCAAACAGATCTGAAATCGGACACCGTTTGGTCATCCGTGTGTATGACCAAAGATCTCGAGTTTAGACTTACTAGGAGGTCTTGTGCTCTTGTGAACAAGTGATCCACTTAGCTTAGTGGTTAAGTCTCAAGGATGTGAAGGACGAGGTCTTGGGTTCAATCCCCATGAGGTACATGGGAAGAGTATTTTGCCCAAAGAGCTCTAGAACCTTCTAGAAGCATCCACTGGACACTTGGCGCACATGTAGTTACATGGCTGACACTTGGATGATTAGCATCCACCTGCCCAAGAAGGCAGTCCCCTGGAGAGAGCTATATATAGAGGCATTTGGTTGGGAGGAGAGTCATCTCTCAAGCATGTGGTGGTCGTAATCGTTGATTTGTTGCACTCATCCCTTGCAAACTACATTGGGAAACTTCCCAAAGACCATTTTGTAATTATCCATAAAGAGTTCAGTCCTCAGGGCCACTTCATGACATGGTGTCTAAAGGCCTTAAGTAAATTGCTTTGTTTATCAACCATTACACAGGGGAGTAATTGTATCTTTTTAGTTAAGAAATCCCTTGTAACTACAACCTTAGGTTCCAACTTCCGTGGAAAGGTCTTAGGCCAAATAGGTATATCTCTAGGTCTAGGTGTTAGAAATGTTGATCAAATAGCAAACTCAATTTTGACTTACACCCTACCCATGGCTTTGGAGCGTCGAAAGAGAGTCATTGAGAAACTCAAAGCCAATTGATGTAAACAATTGAATTAATATCAAATTTTCACTTTGCTTTATTTACAATTGTCTCAAGTATTTTTTTTTCAGTATATTATCTAAAATTCTTTTGGACCTGCATGTGATGTATTGATGTCATGTAGGGCATTGGGAGGACCTTTAGTTTCATTCTTTTGGACTCTTGATCATTGGGTAAGCCTCCATTAAGGTCTTCTAGGGCATTGGGAGGCCAAATAAGGCACTGCCACAGAAATGCGGGAGAAGGCCCTGCAAAACGTTTGCAGGGCCTTCTCCCGCGTTTCTGTGGCAGTGCCTTATTCGGCCTCCCAATGCAGAAGACCTTAATGGAGGCTTACCCAATGATCAAGAGTCCAAAAGAATGAAACTAAAGGTCCTGACATGCCCAAGGTTACCTTACATGAGACTCAACCTTCACTAGATGGATATTTTCAAGAATGCAAATGTTCTAAGTTTCAAAATGCTCTGCTCATATGTTTCAAAGGTATAGGGAGGTCAAAATTTGTTCATATTAACTACCCCTGAACTAGCTTTACTAGTCATGATCCCTCTTTCATATTTCAAAGGTTTTGTAGGGCATTAGGAGGCCAAATAAGGCCCTGCCACAGAAACGCGGGAGAAGGCCCTGCAAACATTTTGCAGGGCCTTCTCCCGCGTTTCTGTGGCAGGGC
Organism: Ceratopteris richardii; assembly: GCA_020310875.1. NCBI lineage: Eukaryota > Viridiplantae > Streptophyta > Polypodiopsida > Polypodiales > Pteridaceae > Ceratopteris > Ceratopteris richardii. Next base: position 184,445,875 of record CM035418.1, on the reverse strand, counting down.
CTTATTTGGCCTCCTAATGCCCTACAAGACCTACATGACCTTAAAAAAAAAAAAAAAATCAGTACAGGGATATTATCACTAGATCAAAATGACAAGATAATAAAACAATCATTCATATATGAGAGATTATCACAAGAAAATACATGGAAATGTAAAATGACTACTCATGTTTCATTCTAAATAATGAGATTATAAATGGAATAGAGGAAAAGTGCTAATGTTTCATTGAAAATGGCAATATTTACAAAAAATCTCTTGTCCATAGAGATCAGTTACAAAACTTAGCTACGATCATCCCTAATTCTCCTAGCTAACTGTATGTCCTTCAGTTGTATAGTGACTCACTTAGCATGGATGGCGCACAGGTTGGAATCCTCTAGCATTGATATAAAAAATGCTTCAGCTGCCTCTTGTAAAGCTTCTAAAGCTAGAGCTTGGATCCTTAACCCTGCACAATACCTTTGTAACTCTTCTTTGACCACCCTTGCAAAGGGTCTTCTAGGTATGAGAAGCTCAGATGTCTTTTGATAGTGCCTTATCTCTGCAAATGCCTTCGTATATCTTCTTCTTCGTTGTGGTGCTCTAGCTTGTGGTGGTGGTGGTCTTCGTTGGACATTTTCTTGTGGTCTTGGTTGGGGTGATCTACGACGAGGTTGAAAGAATTTCTTCTTCCGTTGCACGCGTCTTGAGCTTTCTCCTTGTTCAGGATGTTGTTGCTGGCTTTGCTCTCTCTCTTGATCATTGGGTATGGCCCCCTGATTTGATGGTAGTGTCTTTCCCGCTACAGTAACCCTATGATTTGTAGGTATTTCTTCGTTACCCCATGGTGGCAATCTTTGACTCTCATCACTTGATTGTGAACCTTGTTGAGACACATCCTCATGCGATTCATCAAAATCATCATCAGAAACTACCTGTCTATGAGCACGCTCCTTCACCCTTGTCTTTGTTGGTCTCTTTGGTGATGGAGGCTCATCATATGATGATGGTGGTGATTGGGGTTGATTTACGGCCTTTTCCCTGGATTGCCCATGTTCCACTTGTTCATGCAACTGTTCACTCCCAGAGGTATGGCCACCACCTGTTTCGCGATGGGATGCAGAGTGCGAGACACTACGTCGCCTTTTGTGGTGATTCATCCATGGTGGCTTCTGAGTGCCTTGCACATAGGTAGGAAAGTTAATGGGATCCTTCCTTGCAGTTTGCTTTGTTCGTGCCATCCTCTATAGTGCTAGAATGTTGAAATGAGACAATGAGTCTCCTTTTATAATGTTTCACTTAAAAAGGTTCTGTTCACACTTGAATGGACAAAAAATAGTTTAAAAATTAAAAATTACCTGAAAAAATTGCAAACAAGAGATTAGTGTGTAGCAAACCTTATGAATTATTTAGAAAATGCCATGAATGTATTAAATGACTTCACTTCCGTGATGAACCCTCTCGTGTTCTTGTAGCCCGCCATTGAGCATGACGTAAAGGTCCCAATGATGACTTCCATTTTTCACTAGCTAAGTTGTGTTGATGAAATCTTGCAAGTTTTGCAACTTTCGACTCCTTGGCTCGTTCCATTGCATATGTCCTTGAAAATGCAGTACGATAAAACCAATTAAACATCTCTTCCATATAGTTTGATTGCATTGCACCACCACCATGTCGTGTGTTCTTGAAGTAAACACCTCTAGCCTTGTAATGTGACTTCTCCATTCCTTGTGTACTAAAAATCTCCAATGAACCATATCGATGCATAAAAAATGCTCCATGTGCAAATAAAATATGCTGAAATGATATAAGTACATATAACACAATCTTATCAACAAGAAAATTGAAAAAATAAGAAAACTTACAATGTAATGTGTAATATTGCTCTCTCCCCAAGATAGGATGAAACACTTTGCAAACTCCATTAATGTATCTTGAAACAACTGACGGTCATTTTTGTTGGAGCTATTAAGACTCATTAAACCTACCAACTTATCTAAGCATGACCAAACCTTCTTTCGCCTATTACTAAGGTCAATTTGAGAATCATTATCAGTGGTGATCATGCACAAGTCTTTCCATAGCTCCTTGCATTCATTTTCCTTAGGGCTTACACTTGTTCTGAAAAATTTTCTTGCCTTCTTCCCTGTCATTGACACTTGTTGCAAACTATTTTGCGATTCACCAGGTTTTTTGACAACTAGAGTTACATTACCACCATGACAACCAATCGAATTAAGCAACTCTTCCAATTTTTTGATTGCTTGTACAGATTTATCTATTGGCTTCATGGAAAATGCATATTCTATGTGGAGCTTCAATAATCTATCAAATATTCTCATGAAAGCATGCAATGTGCAAAAGTGAACATTAACTAATGGAAATGGAATAATGGGATTCCAATCTTTATCTAATGTGTCACGGTTAGGTATTTCTAACATTGGACACCTTAACAAAGGTCTATCCCATTCCGTGGAAGTAGGTGCATCTATGTATTCATCTAAGCTAGATAGTACTTTTTGTTGTCCCTTTGTTACTTTGTAGCCTCGAGTACAAAATGGACATGGATAATGAGCAGATGCACCTTGCTTGCAACCTAACATGCATTTGATAGTTTTTAAATCCCCACCCAAGTGCCAATCTATCTCAAAATCACCAAAGTTTTCTATGTGGAGCTTTGCACCATGAATTTGAGAAAGTATTACTTTAGTGATCCATGGGGTCCTACTAAAAATCCATGAAAGAACATCATTGGACTCTTTAGGTACTTCAATAGCACCTAACCACCATATTTCTTTCTCGGATTGAACACTATATGTAGACTTAGAGCTAGAGTTACAACTTTCATCAGATATGGCATTTCTCATAGCTTCATTCATGAGTGTCAAACTCAATCTCTCCATCCGTCGTCCCTTTATAATCTGGCATTCATCTAACTTCAATATAAACTGTAATTTGGTATTACAATCTGCATAAATTAGCAAAATCTTTATAACATCAAAATACAATGTATATCAAGGTAACAATAGTGCACATACCTGGTATAGTAGATTTGTAAAATTGAACCATTGCCTGTTGAAGCCTCTCCAAATCCACGAATATGTTGTTGTACTTTGTGTAAGGAAATCCATTTCCAACTGCGCTTTTCAACTCTTTTTTGGATGTAGATAAATGATAAATAGACATAGGCATAATATCCTCTATATATAAGTAGTTTCCAAGAATACTAGTTATATCTTCATTGGACATTGACTTCTTTAGCGATACCTTGTAAGGAGATGGAAACATATTCTGTAAAATACCTTCTCTTTCTAATGAATGCTTCAAAAGGTTGTACAATGCACTGTATCCTTTAGTACTAATTCCTGCTTCATCACATACCATCTGCACGTCTCTAGGAGTGATAATATCTTGTAACTTTTTTGTGAAATCTTTAATCACTTTCTTCTTGATTAGGTTTCCTATCCGTGACTCCAAAATACTAACCACCTGCTTGTTGGTCAAACAAGAATTTAATAACTTGAATTGATCCTCTGTTGTTGATGATGCATTAACATCTTCAACGAATGACCTACATAACAAGAAAAAAATATATATATATATACATATAAAAGTCTTCCAAAAAGAGAAACAAATACAAGCCAAACCTTATTGCAAAAACTCGTCGTTTGCATGCTCCACCACCAATTGAAAGAGAGTCAAAGGATGTTAATGATCGTCTCCTACGTCGCATCCCAAGTGGAGTCTCTCTCAAGTGTTGGACAGTGTTTTTAAATGTCTCAATTGTTCTCTCCTTTTCTTCCATATGCTTTTCAAGCTCTGCAAGCTTTTCTTGTAAAGATATGATTGTGCTTTCAAAAGTGACCAACCTTGTATGATTTAGTTGATATTGTTGAATCCAATACTTAGTAATGGCAGTTGAATGTGTAGATAATCGTTGACAATAACCTAAGAGCCCAGCTTTACCGGCACCGATGAACTGAAGTAAAGTTGAGAGGTTATGGAATGTTGGATGGTAAGAAGACATTGGATCAGGAGGGTATAATGAACCATGAGTCCAAAGATCAATACTCTTTTCTCCAGCTTCACGACGCTCATTTTGAGAGTTCACATCATTGTTGCATTGTGTATTTGGAGCAAACTCTCTGGGCACACGAACATGGATACTTGTTGATGCTGGGGCATGAGGACGTCCTAATGTGAGGTTTGTAATAGGTGTCAACACCATCTTTTCCAACAATTAAACAATACTGAGAAAGAGACCAGAAATTTGTTTGGAAGAGATGCTAGAGCATGATTTTCTCAAGAAAAGTTTGTTTTCTTGGATGAGGATGGGTCACAGTGTGTTTTTCCACTGAGAATAGCCAAAAATGTTGAAATTTTGAAAAAGTCATTTTTTGGGTGAAGAGTAGTTACGGATTTGATGATGTGGCACTCTACTTTTGGAGGGATTTTAAAAATATTGCTTTTTCAAAAGGAAAATTAAAAACTAAACTCAAAAAAGGTCACTTCTGACATATATATTAAAAAATGAGCCCTTTCAAGTAAATAAACACTGAAATTGAGACTTTAAAAAAAAAATCATTTTTTTATTCCCATACATGCTCGAGTTTGATGATGTGGAAAGTAGATTCCCTTTCTCTCTCTCTAAAAGAAGAGAGAGAGGAGCCTAGTAAGCCTTAAAAAAAGCCTACTCCAGCCTACTAAAAAGTGCCCTATTAAATGCACTTTCTCCCCTTAGACAACATCAAAATGAGGCTTAATCCCTGAAAATTAGGGATCCTTACAAGGCCCATGCAGGGTTCACCCTTTTTCCTAATGCACAACAAGCAAGAATCTTTTGATTATCCTGTTTATATATGCTTCCTGCTATGGTTTGGTATCTTTGAGACTTGGTAATCTCTCCTTCTTTGATTTTTACCCTAGGATTATTGGGTCCATACGTGAGAATAGGGACTATTGGTTTAGCCCATTCTGGTGCTATCTCAAGATTAAACAAATATGCATCTGGTAGATCATCCATTACTCCTTGAGGAGCTTCTCTTGAGGTTAATCTCGAAAGGTGGTCAGCTCTAAGATGTGTCTTTCCTTTCCTGACTACTACTTCAAAATCATACTCCATGAGTAATAGAAACCAACATATTAGTCGTCCTGTGTTACATGGTTTGTTGACTAGGTACAATAGGGCTTGATGATCTGTAAAGAACTTGAATTTGTTGGCCAACAAGTAGTTCCTAAACTTCTTTACTGCATAGATCATCCCTAATCCTTCTCGTTCCGTCGTGGTGTAATTTCTTTCTACTGCGTTCAATTGTCTGCTCGCGTAAGCTATGGGGAGATCTATGTTACCTTCATTCGTGGGTTGTGCTAACACACATCCTATGGCATAGTTGGATGCATCCACATGCACATGGAATGGCTTACTCCAATCTGGGGTTGTCAATATAGGTGCTGAGCACAAGCGTCATTTAAGTTCATTGAATGAATTTTCACATTCATCTGTCCATTCAAAATTGGTTAAAAGAAAGTACAAAGGCTTGGCTATGATTGCATACATGTGTATGAATCTCCTATAATAGCCGCAATGACCCATAAATGCTTGTACCTCTTTGATGTTCGTCGGCCTAGGTAGATCTGCAATCACTTTCACCTTTTCTTCATCCATAGAGATTCCATTTTTTGACACAATGTGTCCTAGAATTTTGCCTTGTCTGACCATGAAAACACACTTTTCTGGGTTCAAACAAACCTGATATTCTCGACATTTGTCAAATATTTGTCTTAACTCTGGGATATGCGTCTGCCTGATATTAGAATGAGCACATATGTCATCGACATAAACTTCCAAACTCTTGCATAAGAATTCCTTAAAAACATGACACATGAGTCGTTGGAAAGTGGCGGGTGCATTTGTTAAGCCAAATGGCATCACACGAAATGCAAATATGCCCCATTCGGTGGCAAATGCCGTCTTGTGTTGGTCTTCTAGAGCAATGGCTACTTGATTATAGCCTGAAAAACCATCAAGGAAGCTGTAAACTTCCTTGCCCGCAACTCTTTCCAATAGATGTTCTGTGATAGGAAGAGGATAACTGTCTCTAATTGTGGCAGCATTAACTTTTTTAAGGTTAATACACACACGCAATTTTCCATTCTTCTTGGGCACTACCACAATGGGGGATACCCATTCGGTATGCTCAATCTCGTAAATGAATCCTGCTTCTATCAGCCGATCTATCTCCTCTTTAATCTTCGCAGCGTAGTTATCATTGTACGTGTATGGTTTCTGTTTTGTCGGTTTTGCATCTAGAGTCATAGGGATTCTATGAGAACATATATCTGGATCTACTCCTTTCAAATCTTTGTAACTCCAAGCGAACACATCTCTATATTCGCGGAATAGGGCAACTAGCTCTTCTTCTTCTTCCTTCGTCAAATCATGCCCTATGTATGTACATTTTTCTTCTTCTCCTTCTATGGCTACTATAATTTTCTTGGTTTTCTCTCGGTTATCATAGACTTGTCCGTCATTCGCCTTTCTATTAGGCATTCGTACCATGATTCTTCTATCTTCGACTTCATATTTCTTGAAATTCTCGGGTACTTCAAACAAAGATTCTTCTTTTTCTGACATGGTTTCGTTCTTCTTTCTTTTCTTGCCTTCACTTTTGTTAGTCACTTGAGTGGCTATTCTCACATCATTCATAACTTCTTCGTGTCTCTGAGGATGAGTTTCTACTTCGAAAAAATATTCTTCCTCTGATGCAAAGGGTGGGTCCATGATAATTGATTCTAAATCAAAATCGCTTGCATCCTCAAATGCATCAGTGCTAGGTTCACATTCTTCTAAAATTACATCGCACATGATTGGCTCTATCGTGAAAACTGAAATGTCATAGCCATCCTCATCACAGTGGGGTGTCCATTGTTCTTCATTGATGGCTACATCCATGGTTGCTAGGATTTCTGCCCAACCATGGGGTTCAAACTCTTCATCTAGGAATACTACAGGTGCATAGGCTGGGTCTTGAAGGGTTCGTGGATGTTGTTCTGCACCTAAGGTCCTGGCTTCTAATCGTTCTTCCTCTTGTTTGGCTACTTTACACATCCATAAATGAGTGTCCTCGTGCAACCAAGAAGGATCTGATTCTAATGAGTGCACGGATTCCGTCTCTACCTGAGTCTTATGGATGGTATTCCATTGTATTGGGGGTACATCTCTATGTGAATAGTCTTTAAGGTTGACTTTGGTAGTCACTCCTAAATGTTGCAAGTACAAAGAATTAGTTCCCCAATCTTGTACAATTTGCAACTAACGCATGAATGGTCATCCCAATATCATCTCATAAGCATGATTTTTTGCAAAGTCACAAATGGCGAAAGTATGCTCAGATTCTACACCACAAGTGGTGAGAGATATTCCTTCTAGTAAGCCTAATGGTTTTTCTATGTGTCCGTCAGCCATCTGTAGCTTCATCCTAGTGGGTCTTAATGCTGGCTTACCCCAACGTTTCCATAAAGCGGTGGTAGCTATGGCTACTCCGGCTCCTGAATCTAAGATGGCTTTCGTGGTGTAGCCCTTATGGGTTATTAGAAGATAAGTGTTACCTTCCTCTCCTTTGCTTACATCTCCAATCTTTTCTACGGGTATTTCCGGTACCTTCTTATGTGATCCTATTTGTGAGGAAGTAGTAGCAAGCTCGGGGAATTGTTTTGCTACATGTTTCCACAATTCTGGTTTTACCTTCAGCAACTCCTCTAGAGTGAGATTACACTGTACTTTAGTGTTCTTGATCTCTTCCGTGTTTCTAGGGATTACTGATTCTTCATTCCTCACTATTATCGTGGGTGCTCTCATACTAATAGACTTTGCTTCCCAAGGTCCTGTGAACTGAGGTAATTCTTGTAAAGAATTAGATCCAAATCTTGTTTTTTCACTCAGTTGTTCTTCCTCTACACGATCGTAAATAGAGGGAATGTCTTGGGGAAATTGCTCCTGCAAGTCATCTATTTCTTGAATAGGAGGATGAGTTCCTTGTTCTTTTCTCCACTTCTCTTCTTGGATTTCTCTCAAAAATTCATGTGAGTACCTATGTATGGAAGACAAATTGTCTTGACTTTCTGTATTGGGTACTTGAGACAGGGATGGTGCATTCCTTTCCTGTGTCTCTGGGACAATGGGATACCTATGCTGATCCTTTTTCTCTTTGCTTTCTATCAAGTATTCTAGCCTCTCCATTAGTCCTTGAAAGTGTAGTTCAGGTTTTGCCATGTTATTCCAATTTAGGTATCTAGAGGCTTCGAACAAAGCTTATGCTAATTCTACCATCTTCATGCAAAGTTTAGTTCTCTCAATTTCTAGATCAGCTCGAGGGTAGTTTTTACTCATTTCAGCTATTGGAGGTCCCTCTTTTAATCTAGCCTGATATGCACGAAACATCATGTCTAGATTCTCTGGTATGGGTTCCGCTAAAACTGATCCTGATTTCTGAGCTGGATTCTCTTGATTCACTTCCTGTGAAGTCAATTCTAGGATTTTGGCTCTAGATTCCTTCAAACTTCCTTCCAACTCAGTTATATTTTTACTCCATTTTCTCTTAATCCTTTCTCTAGAATCTTTCCAAGATTTCATCTTTTTACTGCTAGATTCTACAACTTCACTACTTCCGGCTACTTTCTCCTGATTAAGCTGTTGGTTCTGTAAGAGCGCCTGGGCTCTGGTGATAGCTTGGATAGGCACGTAAGTAGGGTTGGATCCATCTGCGTTATTTACAATACCTATCACGTTGATCGGTGTCACATTTGAAGCATTAATAGGGTTCTTAGGACAATCTTTTATGATGTGCTCTTTGCCACAATCGGCACAAAAGCCTTGGATGTTATAGTACTGTGATTGCCCTGCTATCGGAGGATGTGGACAATCCTTTATGAAGTGATCTCCTTGGCACCTAAAGCATGGTCTTCTTGTAGTTTTGAACTTGTATGAGAAATTTTTGGCAATATAAGTGATTCCATTGTATCTCTCTCTTTGTTCTTGCCGTGTGTGAGCGTGTGTGTATGTGTGTGCATGTTAGTGTGCTTTCACTCACACATTTGTGCCTTCACTTGCTCGAGGTCTTCATACCATCCTCATGTCTTCTCGGATTGACATTAAAGGAGGTGCTACTCATCACTGAGCTACACCACCCCTACCCCATCTCAATTTTTATGAATTCTAACTTCATTTTCCAAGCATGATGATTGAGTTTCAATGGCAACAATGTCTATGATCTCGAATGCAACAAACCGAATGCTGAAATCAATTAGTATTGTTTTGTATCGTCAATATAGTGAATTGTTTATTGCATAATATTTGTAGTTCCTCATATTCTGATAAACTTGTTGAAGTTTTTGCTTAATCAGATTTGCATTGTGTGAGTTAAGTCTGTTTGAGTAATTCAGTCTTGAGTATGTGTTGACGCAACAAGAAAGTAATGTATTGAAAGTGTTAATTCATGAGTATTTCCTGTATAAGTGTGTGATTCAGTTTTGAGATTGTTCTTTCAAGAGTGTTGTTGCTTGAGGAAGTAGTTATGTGTTGCTGAACCCCAACACATTTGGTGATCCTAGTAGGCTTGCTCAAAGAAGCAAGAAATGAATGTCAAAAAGAAGGCAAAGAGTTGGTAAAGTATATTAGACATGAGCGCAAGCTCAAGCTGGTAACGTGGATCCATTTCCTGATTCATATGATTGGTACGAGGTGCAAGAAGATTCAATTTCAGAATTTGAAGAAGAGGGAGGAGGATTAGGTGCAACAGAAGCAAGGCCGACAGGTAGAATTTTAGGAGCATTGATCCGGACAGAAGCAGCTGTAGGAGTAAGAATGTGACTCTGATTCGAGCCGCTTCCAAGGACTACCACACAAAGACTTAAGGGTACACCTTAGCGATTGCCGATGGTGCAACCACCTCCTAATCCCAAAGTTAAAGCAGCACATTTTTGAGGGGGATCAAAAGAAAATATTGCCATGTTTCTCAGTTTGAAATCAAATGGACTTCCAATGGTTATCCAACATTGTATGATGATGCAGTTAAACTACAACAATTTGCAACCACATTAGAAGGAAAAGCCATGAGTTGGTTCAACCAATATGGCATTGATCATTTTGCTACTTATGATGCATTAAGAATAGCATTTTGCAAAGATTTAGGAGAGAAAAGACTCCTTTTGATGTTCTAAGAAAAATCACAGCAATCAGACAAAAGAATATGTTGGTAGAAGATTATGCTCAAAAATTTAGAATTTTAATGGAAAGATTACAAGGTAATGAGAGACCTACTGACGAGATGTTAGGAGGTTATTTTCTAAAAGGATTAAGAAGCAGTATTAGGCATGCCATGGCTATTATTGATATAGCCAATGGCTTTGATGTGTTGTTAGTAGCAATTGCCAGGGTAGAAAAGAGGTTTGGCAGAACAAAGAAGAAGTATAACAATTCCAACTTTGATGAAGAATCTAAGACAAAATCGGATTATAGAAAGCTACGATAGATTCAGATTCAAAAAGTAAAGAAGAAGAAGTTCCTGTACGAAGGCATCATAAATCAAAAGGGAGACATGATAAGGACGAAGCTCTGATTAGTCATTTAAAGAAGCATGGATATTCAATAATTGCACCTAAGGAAAAAAGGTTTTGTGAGATATGTGAGAAAGAAGGTCATACCACAAGTCAATGTTGGTATAATCTAAAGCATAGAGGTCAATAATCTAGGCAAGAAAATAAGAGCAACAATGAGGTTGCAACAAATCAAGCCATTCCGATTCAAGGTTGTAGTGGTTTTTAGAGGCAGCAACAAGGGAGACCTCCGTGGAGAGATCAAGGAAATCACCAAGGGAATCACCAAGGTCATCAACAAGGAAATCAACAAGGATGACCAGCTAGAGTGATGCGATGTGGGTATTGCTCTACTCCAGATGATTATGGGTTAAACATAGAGAGGAAAGAGGTATACTAGTTATTCGGTATAATTAGAATAACCAACAAGGGAAGCAACACCAACAGGCCTAGCAAGCTGCTAAGGCAAATGTTATTGTAATTGATTTATCAAATCAAGAACTTTAGAGTGATCCGAGTGCGAGTATATCAAAAATCGGAAGTAAGGATCATGAGGATCAATGGAATTGTGATTGTAGACAATGTGTTATGACAAAGGATGTGGAAGTCTTGGCACTAACAAAATTAAAAAATAAGGGTCCTATTTGTTGATGACATGATCGCTCCTACTTCATCTACATTTGTATCCGCATGAGTGCATCTCCATTTTGTATCTAGGAGGCACTCCGTTTCTAGTCTATTTCCATTTCATATTGTATTTCCCTTGTGTTTGGGTACCTTGCCATGTGCTTCTACCAGTTGTATTCATTCTCCTTTCAGGAGACTTATCCCACATATGATGTACTTTTGAGAGCCCCTCCCAAATCTATATAAGGAGGGCCTCTCCCCTCATTTGTACTTGGTTAGAAGCTTGAGGAGCCTACTCCATGCTCTTGGCAAGCTCATTTCTAATCCACATGAGTTTACCCACTTCATGGTCTACTCATTTTGTGTCTCACACATTCTTTGTTTTGTGAGAGTACTTTACTTTTCATTTTGCTTCCACATGCGTACTCTCTACATGATATCAGAGCACTAGATGGAGGTCTTGGTGGTGCATTTGGCGGTCGTTTTGGTGGTGGTGGTGCTTGAGTAGTGGTGGCTTTGCTTCCTCCTCATTGAGAGAGGCTTTTGCCATCACTATTACTCTTTTGGGATTAATTTTGCCCATCTGCCCACCCTCCCACCCATTTTTGTTCATCGTCTTGAACACCCTTTTACCCCATTTTTTCCCGCCCTCCCACCCTCTTTGTGGAATTAATTACATTTTTTCTTTGTTTTGGAAGACAATCAATCTAGTGTTATATTTTCTTAGAAGGCATATAATCTACAACATTCAGTGAGCTAGATCGCAGAGAGACTTCATTATATCCATTCCCTGCAGAACAGCACTATGGATGAAGTTCTCTAATCGTTCCAATGTCGAGTAGCAATAGAAAAAGTGGTGCACTTTCAAGCTGAGACAGCATAGCGAGAGACGAAGCGAGAGAATGAGGGAAACGGTCAGACATAACCATAGTTCCTCTGCTCTTTCTGAAGACTAGTTTGGCGGTTCAATTCCTTCTTTGTTAGATTTCTGTGAAGCCTGTCACCCATGGCAGTACAACCATCCAAATTTGCTGCTACACCGGTAAAGGCATGACATATGACTCTCACATCAGAGCCCGTGCCTGAGGTTGCTGCATGAGGCATTGCCTCCCAATTTAACAGGGTCACCATATCTATGCTCACTACGAGGAGGCGCAACAGCTTGAGAAGCATCGCCATCGCATCTCTTCATGCTTCCTATGAACTCTTTCTTCATCACATCCTTTCCTCGAGGAGCTTCACCTGCAGCGCATGACGCTATGGTCTAGCGTATATTACTGCTCAATGCTGGCATTTAGTCCATTTAGCACTCAATCCCGATGCCATCTCTTTGAGCACAAAAAAGAGAGAGAGTATATAGTGAGAAGGTCTTCTAGGCACGCAAGCGCAGGTCCTCGGCTGGTTGGCACGATGCTGCATTGCAGTTGTATGTGTTCGTAGCTTGTGCCGGCCTGCGTGCAACAGATGTGGCAGCTATAGGAAAAGCTAACAGCAAGGCGATGGCATGGATCAAGCTACCCGCCTCCATGGCAACCAGAAAGAAATAGGGAAAAGGACCCATATCCCTGAGAAGCCAGCCTTCAAGCTCCGCAGCCACTTGGGTTGCACTGCTTTCCATGGCCGACTTCGCCACTAGCGGACATGAAAATCTGTTCTACTCGGGCTTCATCTGCCTAGCCTAAGACCAATAATGTGTGGACAACAGCGGAGCCCTTCGTCGATGGCAGCGTTTCTGGAAAGCTCGCTACCTGTGTCATTCAACCTGTGGATGTGTCAGAATTAATTATGGAACAGCATTCTGATTAAGCGTACCGATTTCTGATGTCGCATTCTGATGTAGCACACATACACTGCACCTGGTGCATCGTATGACCCAAACCTCTATGTCATGCCACGTTCTTTATTATATTGATCACGCGTCCATGATAATAAAATGATTTCGCTTAGAACTGGCAATCTGACATGGCAGTACAGCCAATCACAGTCGGCTTCTCTGCAGACAAATGCGAATGATGAGGAGAAATAGCATTATCTCCTATATTGTTAGCAAGCATCGGTATGCATTCACCTGACGTGGCAGATCTTCACGTTCCACACCTCAAGTTTGGTCCCTACCATTCATATACGAATCAGACGCTTCTTGAACACATTTTCATTTGACACTTTTATTGTCATTCTTACAAAGTTTTTTTTTGTACTTTTTTCCAAGGATTCAGCCTATAGTTTTGTGCCACCCAAAACACATTGAACGTAATTCTCTTGTATTCCTCAAGGGTACAATCACTCTACTTTGGCACATTCAAGGCACTAAGTGCCCTCTCTTTGTATGCTCAAGAATAACAGAAGATGAATCTTTTGTGTGTGTGTGATTGTGGGATTGGAGGCTAGTCTAAGCCCACCCACAAGTTCTCTTTGAGCATCGACTCTCCCCACTCCACGGTGTCTCTCTCTTTGCATAAGTGAAGGGCTACTCTAAGCCCCCCCCCCTCCCCAAGGAGTTTTTTTTTCAGTGTGGCAGCGAGTCGTTCATTTCCAGCTTTGCAATTATTTGAAGCAGCATTTTTGGCAAGAGATTTTGGTAGTGTTTCTAAACACTTTATCTTCAAAGCTTGTGCGTTTGGCGAAGATTTTGGTAGTGTTTCTAAACACTTTATCTTCAAAGCTTGTGCATTTGGCAAAGACTATTTTTATGCCTAAGGATGAATGCCTCAATGGACAAAATTACAATTTATGGAAAGATGTCATGCACGCCTATCTCTACATGAACCTTCTTCATGAGATAGTAGATGGGTCAGACCCCGAACCCAATAGGGATACCAACTTAGACAATTGGCATGTGTGGAATGTCAAGGACAAAAGAGCTTTAGGTCAGCTGTTACTTGCCTTCGACGAACTGACGAAAGGACATATCACGGTCTGCAAGACGCCCAAGGATGCTTGGGATATGTTAGCCGCTTTTTATGAAGACAAGACCCCTTCAAAGATAAATGCATTAGAGGCCGAGTTTCATAATTTGACCATTAGGCCACACGACACAATTATCAAGGTCATAGCCCAATTTGAGGATTACCAGCGTAAATTAGCACTATGTGGTAGGCAGATCTCTAGTGAAGACATGGCCATTCCGCTTCTCAACAAGTTACCTAAGTCGTACGAAACATTTGTCACAACTTTGTATAATCGCGGCCAAGTCTTATCTTGGGAAGAGGTTCGTCGACTTTTGCTCCTCCACGACTCGCGAGCCAAATCGACTTCCTCACAAGAGTCCGCCATGAAGACCAAAGGCCCCTTCAATAAGGGCAAAACCAAAAGTCATCAGGCTAGCAATGGATCTAAGCAAGGATCGCATAATTCATCTAAGAAGTTCACCTGTAATTTTTGTGGAAAATCAGGACACTTAGAAAAGTTTTGCTACAAAAAGAAACAAGCATCGAAGGTTTCTACGTCTAGGCAAGCATCCAAAGGCTCCCAACATAGATCCCACTGTTCAAGTGAGGAACTTTTCATCTCCACCGAAGCCAATGCACTAGTGACTCTAGCTCCCCGCATGAGTGGATCTTTGATAGCGGAGCTACTCCCATATGTGCAAAGACAAGGACTCCTTTCAGGAACTCGAAGAGCATATGGGAGAATTCTATCTTGGCAACAACAAAAGCTTACCCATCAAAGGAAAAGGAAAAGTTCAAATTTCCAACCATTAGGGGGAATACAAGTCTTTATCCAATGTTCTTTTTGTTCCAAATTTATGTATGAATCTTCTATCCGTCAAAGCCATTACAGATCAGGACAAACAAGTATGGTTTGATAACACCTCACTTAAGGTAGTTGATCCCCATACAAAGGATGTCATTGCTCAAGGTATAGAAGAAAAAAACCTCTACAAGCTATCATGCTTTGTATCCAAAGAATCAAACTCAAGTTTGTGGCACCAGAGATTTGACCACACTTCTTACTTATCGAAAATCTCTTCATCCCAACTTGTGAAGGGATTGCCAAAGATAGGACAACTTACTGACGTCTGCCAAGCTTGCACCCAAGGCAAGCAACACAGGGCCCCAGTTCCCAAGGAAGCTTCAACACGAGTGAGGAACCTACTTGCCCTCATCCACATGGACTTATGTGGACCTATGAATATCCCATCCCTGAGTGGATCCCTCTACTTTTATCTTCTAGTAGATGACCACTCTCACTTTATTTGGGTATACTTTTTGAAGTCAAAGGCAGAAACATTCTCTAAGTTTCAAACTTGGATCAAGGAAGTTGAGAATGAAGCTTCGACTAAAGTTAAAACCCTAAGATCAGATGGAGGTGGTGAGTTTATCAATCATGACTTTGATAACTTTCTCACCCAGAAAGGGATCAAAAGACAAGTCACTCAGCCTCATACTCCATCCCAAAATGGATTAGCTGAAAGGAAGATCCGCAATGTGATGGAAATGGCACAAACAATGCTTCATCACAAGGATCTACCCTACAAGTTTTGGGTAGAAGCTGTGCATACTGCTGAGCACATTCTTAATCGAGGATTTACAACTGCTTTACATAACAAAACACCCTTCGAAGCCTACTATGGAAGAAAACCAAATGTGAACTACTTTTGAGTCTTTGGTAGTGAAGCTTTTGTCCATGTACCAAAAGATGATAGAAACAAATTACAATCAAAGTCCAAGAAACACATCTTCATAGGCTACAGTGACCAATCAAAGGCATACCGTTTATATGATATGGAAAACCACTCCATCACCATCTCGAAGGATGTGATCTTCAATGAAGCTTCATCATACTCAAGAAAAGATTCAAATACAAGTCTTAGTCCACCTATCTACACTTCAGAGGGGGACTCAGTATTTCCAAACTCCAACTCAGAAGCAAGTACTTCCCAACAACCACGCCGATCTCAAAGGCTTTTTGATAAGCATCAATGCGAACAAAGTCATTATGTTAATTATGCTCTAATGCACAAAATTCAGCAAATTCCAGAGCCATCCAACTACAAAGAAGCTCAAGACCAACCAGAATGGAAAACAACTATGAAAGAGGAACTCGATGCAATAGCAAAGAACAAGACTTGGACATTAGTTCCCAAACCAACCAACCATCAAGTCATAGGAGTCAAGTGGATATACAAAGTCAAATACAAGTCTGATGGCACTCTAGATAAATACAAGGCAAGATTAGTCGCTAAGGGATACAAGCAACAACATGGCATTGAATATGAAGAAACTTTTGCCCCTACTGCAAGATTCACAACCATAAGAATCGTCTTAGCACTAAGTGCTCACTTTAAGTGGCCCATTTACCAGCTAAACGTCAAAAGTGCATTCCTCAATGGCGATCTTCAAGAAGAAGTATATGTTGAACAACCTGAAGGATTCAAGATCCAAGGCAAAGAAGATCAAGTCTACAAGCTTCACAAAGCACTTTACGGACTCAAGCAAGCTCCCAGGGTCTGGTATGAAAAGATTCACAAGTTCTTTGAAGACAAAGGATTTAACCGAAGCAATGCTGATGCTAATCTCTACATCTATCAAAAGGATTCTTTAGTAGCCATCATCATTCTCTATGTAGATGACTTGATCTTGACAGGCTCAGAGGAAGAACGAATCCAGTTTATCATCACATAGCTTCACCTTGAGTACTCTATGACAGATCTTGGATTACTTCACTACTTCTTAGGTATGGAAGTTTGGCAAACAAAAGAAGGTATATTCCTATCACAGAAGAAGTACTGCTCTGATCTACTTTCCCGATATAATATGGACGAGTATCGCTCAGTTTCTACACCACTTGATCCAACATCAAGCTTACACTGGAGGACTCATCATCACTTGTGGATGTGCATACCTATCGACAGCTTGTTGGCTCACTACTCTATCTTGCCAACACTCGACCAGATATTGCTTATGCAGTTGGTATACTCAGTTAGTTTGCATATCAGCCTCCTCAGACTCATTGGGATGCTGCTCAGAGACTACTTCGCTACCTTGCCCTCACCCGACATCATGGTCTTTGGTATAGAGGGGGCATCAAACTCGCCAGATATTCAAACTCAGATTGGGCTAGTGATCCTAATTCTCAACGGTCTACTTCTGGGTATATATTCTTGTTTGGCTCAGCTCAGGACCTATCTCTTGGGCAAGTAAGAAGCAGCCTACAGTTGCACTATCATCTACCGAGGCCGATACCGAGCATCCAGCTTTGCCGCATGTGAGGCCATCTGGCTTCGACGTTTATTATCTGACATTGGCGTTTTGCAGGATACTCCGACATGTCTTTGCACGGATAGCCAGTCAGCCTTGGCCATCGCCAAGAATCGAGTGTTCCACGCTCGGACGAAGCACATCGAGATCCAGTACCACTTCATCCATGAGAAGCTCATATCTTAGGAGATTACTCTGGAGCAGTGTACCTCTCAATAGAACCTGGCAGACATGGTCACGAAGGCTCTACCTCCGGTTTTGCTTCTATGCTTGGTGGACGTCTGCAGCATTTAGCTGCTCCAAAATGGAGCTGTAGAGGGGGTGTTGATGACATGATCGCTCCTACTTCATCTACATTAGTATTCGCATGAGTGCATCTCCATTTTGTATCCAGGAGGCACTCCATTTCTAGTCTATTTCCATTTCATATCGTATTTCCTTTGTGTTTGGGTACCCTGCCATGTGCTTCTACCAGTTGTATTCATTCTCCTTTCAGGAGACTTATCCCACATATGATGTACTTTTGGGAGCCCCTCCCAAATCTATATAAGGAGGGCCTCTCCCCTCATTTGTACTTGGTTGGAAGCTTGAGGAGCTTACTTCATTGCTCTTGGCAAGCTCATTTCTAATCCACATGAGTTTACCCACTTCATGGTCTACTCATTTTGTGTCTCACACATTCTTTGTTTTGTGAGAGTACTTTACTTTTCATTTTGCTTCCGCATGCGTACTCTCTACACTATTGATTGGCATGAACAAAGACAGATCTAGGACCAAGTACAAAACCGATCCAGCAAGATCAGCAGAAGCACGATAAAATTCAGATTTTATTGCAGGATGATGATAAATTAATGCCCACTTACAAAGAAAAGAAAGATGATAAGGAAAATACTAAGCAGGAGCAGGAAAATGATTGCTTTGAGGTAATTATTGATTCTCCCTTACAGTTATCCTTAGATCAGTTATTATCTTTGTTGCCAGCATTTAAAGAAAAATTGTTGAAGAGACTGGTTGGGCAACAATTAGAGCCAACAGATAGGTCTACAATTTCAATGTCAGCCAATAATATTGATTCAACTGATGTGGATTTTGTAGTCCCAGTAATTCAAGCACAGTATAAGTAGAGAAGGTTTGATGAAGTTTTGTTGGATGGTGGTTCACGGGTGAACATATTACCGGAATATATCTTTAAAGAAATGGGGAATGGGGTTATTGCTCTAGCACAATGGTAAGTACCATGTTAAGAAGCTCCACCTCCTTAATGTCAATCTGTAGAAGAGATAGGAGTGATATGAAGATCATGAATGCAAGAAGTAGTGAGAGTGAAGGTGAGAAGCATAGAAATGCACATACACATACACACACATGGAAGAGACAAGCAAGACACAATGGAAGGTAGAAAATAAACTATACTGCTTAAGAACACTATTAAAGCTCAATCTAGCTCTATCCTCCAACTTGCCAACCTCAAAAATGAGTTCTCTAGCTCTTTTTATAGATTCTAGACTAGTTTTGATTGGTTTCACATATAGTGACCGGCATAGTTAAAAAATAGGTTCTAGGGGTCATTTGGAGGTCTAAATGAGATCTAAAAATTACCAAAATTGGTATGCTCATTCTACCTAAGCTCCTCAAGCTTGAGGACTCCTCGACTTGCACAAATTCGAGCTACTAGTTACAAAATTGGGTGTTTTTTATGATACATATATTACAAAAGTGATGAAAATCACTATTTGGTTTTTGAAGAGAACATCATAAAATATATTTCTTGAAAAAAATGAAGTTCTTGGCTCCTCGCAACTCTTTGTAGTCCACCTCTACATGCTTCCTCTGCATTGATGCCTTTGTCTGCTGCCAACACCCCCTTCCCTCTCACGTGTGTCATCCCCGACAGATCCTTGTTGTGGGGTCTACATAATGTAGTTTTGCAAGAGGTCTTGTGTGAGGGTGTGCTCCATGATGCAAATGCCTCGTGCGAGATCAGCTTCGAGTTTTTCCCAGTCTATCGCCTAAGGTTCATGAGGAGATGGAAGCCAGTAGTGCGTTGAATATAGAAGTTGCTCACAGGCAAACAACTGAAGTAGATGAGTAGGCCAGTTGATAAAAACTTTGGAGTGGTACTCCCAAAAGCCCTTCATGAACATTTCTTCAAAATTCATCTTATAGCATGCAGGTAAATACTTTATGCAACAGTGCCATGCATAGCATACCCAGAGTGAGGGTGTAGTGCTCATGTCGTATGCGAGGTCTTGGTTTCCATGCTTAGAGCCCAGGGTATTGACTTGTGGTGCTTTGATGCGATGAAAGATCTTACAAATCGTTTGCATCATATCGAAAGTCTTAATCGTCATACATGCGACGACATCATCCATGCAGTGTAATCAGGGGATCTAGTGGCGGATGGTCGCCATCATATATTCAATGGTTGGAGAGCCACACAGTGGTGCTAGCTAGGGGGGTAGTTTAGCCAATCCTAACATTGCTTGTTATTTTGAACTTTAATCGCAAATGCCTTCCAAGAGCGACGTCGTGGTATTGGACCCCTGCATGGATTGCACTTTGAGTGTAGTGGTGCTTTTGTCCAGGTGTGCATCATTTCTAGATATTCTTGAAATAGCTCCATGAGGCAATTTGGCTAAAAGATCTTTCCTTTCTCGGCTTCAGGGGGTAGGTCTTTGGGCTCAAACTATGTAGCATGAGTTGGTTTCTTCCCCATTTCTTTTTTGATAGCTAATTGGTGTTTTGCCATGTATAGGAAGTATGGTTTGTACTGAAGTTCATTAATGGAGATATACCTACAGGATGCTAGTTGAGCGAAATAGGGTGATTGTTGAATTCGTTCCTCGATCATGGCCATAGGATGTAGCTGCGCTTGTACGCATGCAGAGTGAGTTGTACCCAGCTCTTCCATTGACTTGAGCCATGCAAGAATCAAAAGTTCAAATGTGTCTTGCCCCTCTACTGTGACATGTTTACCTAAGACTGGTTGTGGTTCATATGCTTCTTCGTATGTGTCCTCCACCGATATAGGAATGGTTTCTTCTTCAAGAGGAATCTCTAGTGGGGAATTTGGCCTGGGAGGCTCTGACTGAGCTGCAATCATGTGCTTGAAGATCAATAACACGAGCCCATAAAGTAGTGAGTTCATCTAGGATATTTGGGGGTGTGACTTCAAGGACTTGTTGGGGTTGTGCAGGTTACTTCAGTAGTAAGGCTTTGTGATCTGCTTGTAGCTTTTGATATTTTTCATTGATTTTGTCATAGTCCTCGAGTAATCATGCGTGATCCTCCAATAATACTTGCATAGTCTCAGAGGGGACCATTTTGAATCTGCTAGGACTTAATGTTTCATTAGGTCGATCCATCGTAGCTTTGAAGTTCTCACGATTCTGCTCTTGTAGCCTCTGGTTCTCTTCTTTGGCAACTGCGAGATGGCATCTTAATAGTCCCATATTTCATGTGAGCGTGGCATTCTACACTGTCTGAGCATGTGAAAGATTTCCTACATCTGTGAGGGCTTCTTTAGTCTTTTGTTCTGATTCTAACTCTAATGAGTGGTAAACCTCACATAGTTCCTGATTGCGTGCATTCAGTGAAGCATTTTCAATGGTCAAAGAATTTAATTGCACCTGCAACTGTACAGTAGTATGTTGCAATGCCTGATAATTGCTTTCAAGAGAGGTGAATTCATCTTTGACTTGCGTCATGCATGCAAACATTTGGTGAAATGCAATGTCAATCGCGGGTGATAATAACAATGGTGCAGTGTGTGAAGATGATGCTAATGTGGATGTAGATGCAGGGGGAAAGGGAAAGGGGAATGGGAGGGTGGATACAGTGGTGACCGTAGAAAATTATGGTGTGTCGAGATGTGGTGGTGAAATGGTGGATGAGAGTGGTGGTGCTATAGGTGGTGAAATGTCCATGTCACTGGACATGGCATCTAGTGCACTAACCGTGAATAGTGGTGTGATGGTGGGTGCATGAGTGGGTGTGAACATGGGATTTACAAAGGAGGAGGAATATATGACTTGTTGAGTTGCATGGATGGTTTGAAGTAGGGGAGGAGGCAAAGGTGATAAAGTAGGGACGGGAGGGGATACTGGTGAGAAGGTCATAGGTGGGGGAAAGGGGAAAAGAGGTCATGATGGAAGGGGAAACGAAGGAAAGGATGGGGTGCAGAATGGATTAATTGGGGTGGGGGGGATCAGGTTTGATGTACTAGGGGTAAAGGTTTTGTGCATTTCTTTGGTGACTGGAGGTGCTATGGCTTCTACTGTAGCACTTACTATGAATGAAGATACTAGAGGTGATCTGGGATGTGTAAGGGAAGTTGAATGTATGGGAGAAGGGACCGCTTCACTATTATGCAGAAACGCATTCAGTTCGGCTTGTATTTGGCAAGCACAAGACCACAAACTATAGATCTCACTAGTTGGATTATAGATCAACTATACTTAGCACACAATAGATGGGAATGAAAGCACATCATCCACGAATGTTGTGCACTCACCAGAATAGTCTACATGTGCTTTGCCTAAAACTTACCCATCAAACGTGCTATGACTAGTGAGTAATTGAAAAGATTTAAAGGAACCACCAAAAAGGCATGAAAGTCAAGCAAAAGCAGAGCAGGAAAGCGCATGAGGGGCTCAATTCCATGCCTACAGGTCCCAGAGTCACCTTCACCACAACCATCCCCTCAACAATTTTTGACATAACCCCCTGAGCTTGTACCACTGATACGTGTTCACTTATCATGCCCTATAATACTAGAAGGCACCACCAGTGCAGTGATTCCCCTAGAGGCCTCCACTCAAGAAGCTACTCTGGAAGCCGATGAGACTCCCATCTCCATTGGTGCAGATGCTTTAACTTTTCCCATACCTAATCTTGAGGTAGAGCCCATTAACACCACATTGGATTTCGAAATGCATGATGCATTTTCAAGTGATTTTCAATTTTCAAAAGGGCATTTTTTCTCTCAAGAATACGAAAGACCAAGCTATCCTACTACACCCCCATGACCAACCACATGAAGATGTAGTGTCCAGCTCAAATGTTGAAGATCGGATAGTGACTGATGAGGAAGACGATGATGATGAAGCTAGTCAAACAAGTCTTGACTCACAAGAAGATGACCAACAAGAATAGAAGCAACAACCAATGGAAGCTCAAGGAGATAGAAACACCCATGAAGATGAAACATTCGAAGCCAATGCCTATACATTGGCCATTCCGAAACTCTATCATAATATGCAAGCCATGTGGACGTGCTGATAGTTATCCAAAGAATAGAGTCAAAAAATACTAGAGCAAGAACTTGCTAGCGGAGGATTTGAAGACTCCTTCATTCAAGGTTTTAAGGAACTAATCAAGTCAGTGGGAACTGCTGAAGCACTTCACTTTTTGAAGTAGAAACCTTTACCATAGTTTGAGCCTCGATGAACCTGTCTGATGTCCAAACTAGGCCAATAAATTTGTGTGCCCACCAACGTCCAATCCTCCAGGTATCCAGATGAAACATGATTGATACCTAAACACTGTTGGAACAAACCAATCACAAATTGGTGATTATAGAGAGTTTGGAGCAAGCTTATGATCAAATTAAAGTGGAAGAAGATACTTGAGAAAGTGAAGAGATCTTAGAAGTGAAGATTGTATACATATGTACATTACAGTTGGAAATTCTTGTAATCTGAGTAGAGATAATCCTTAGGATGATAAGGAGTAATGTAATAGACGCAGGATAAGTCTAAAACCATATGTATATAAGTCAGTAATGTAAAGAATTATGGGAGAGAGTCATTTGAAGACAAGTGTCATAGAGATAGATGTGTAGAGAGTCTTTCTCAGGAAATTAGAGACGAGTTTTTCTCTGAGTTCTCTCAGTCTGATCATGTGGATCAGAAATCCTTTTGTCCACATCTAATCTAGAAGCTAATGAAGCTATGTTCAAAGTTTCATGGTCTAATTACTTTCATGCTATGAGTATGATCAATAGGAACATGTGTGTGTAAAGTCTACACGTAGACCTCTCAGAGTCGCACATTTTTTCATGTCAATGTTTTTCTTAGATCTCAGTGCACAATGTAAAGTTTTTAATGAGTGAGCATTCAAAATCTAGGTTAGAAGGCAAGGAAGCTATGGCTAAACGCATTTAGAAAAATGGGATATGTGTTGTGAGAAATCAACCTTAGAAGTTACCTATGTCAAAGTCACTTATTCAGGAAGACAATTTCTGACATACTTTTGATCTTAAGAATCAAATTGAAGTTTTAATGATTCTTTTGAAGGACTAATGATTGATATGATTGCGCAAAGATAGCTTGGAGGTATATATATCATTAGATTGAAGAAATCTGAAGATATGTGCAGATAATGAAGTCAATCTTTCAAGTAGACTTCTCGAAAAAGGAAAATTCTCACTCAGAGAATTGTTCATGAATGATTTGGTAAATCAAAGTAACATTTGTGTAAATTTTGGTCTATAACTGATATACAGGTGCTCTTAGATCAGTATAGATCAAGCCTTTGGAGATTAAGAGGTCTCCAACAGTGGTATCAGAGCTGAAAGTATAATACAAGTGAAGTAAAGGCATTTGGAAGTCCCGACTGGTGCAGATATTGAAGTTCCTTCTAATTGAAGGAGGACAAGAACAAATTCTTGAAGATAACTTGCAGAACTACAAAGTACGAGTTCAAAGGATAACAAAGGATTGAAGCTTCATATCAAAGGTACACTTTACGATTATAAATCATAGTAATTGCAGACACAAAAGATCAAAGATGGGAGAGAGCTTGCAGATTGATAAGCTAGATAGGGAGAACTATCCAGCTTGGTCCATGAGGATGGAGGCACAGCTCATGAGTAAAGATTTGATGGCATTCATTACAGGAGAAGAAGAAAAGCCTGAGTTTGCAGATCCTAGTATTCCAACTAGGGAAGAGCTTGCAGATTTGAAGACTTGGATGAGAAAGGATGCTCAAGCAAGGAGCATCATTTACATGGCTGTAAATGATTATCTTCTACCTCACATTAGAGGACTAGAAAGTGAAACAGATGTGTTGAATTCTTTGGAAGAGCATTTCCAAAACACAACCAAATCAAGGAAGTCCTCACTTTGGGCTGAGTTCACAACTTTCAAGAAGAAGAGCTCACAATCAATTTCTGATTATGTGGCAAGAATGAAGGATATTACAAATAGCTTGGGAGCTGTAGATGAAGATATTGAAGAGGATAAGTTGGTAAGGCAAATACTTACAGGTCTGAGAGGAGATGAGAAGTGGAAGCCCTTCATATTGTCCATAGAATTGTCACTTGATCATTTTACTCCTGATCTTAATCAATTGCTAGGACACATGCTAACTTTTGAGCAGGACATTAAGGGAGACAATGATAGGAGTGCAAATCAAGCTATGTACTCCAAGGAAAAGAAAAAGAATGGCAAAGGGAAGCAATCAACTGATGATGAAGGAACCTCAAGTCAAGCTAACTTTAGAAAAGGAAAGATGAACTTCAGAGGTAAAGGAAGAGGAGGTAAGAATAAAGATAATACTAAAGCTTGTTGGATTTGTGGCAAAACCAATCATTTGGAAAATGATTGTGTGTATAACAATCAAAATGGAGGAAATAATAATCAGAGTTTTAATCAAAGAGGTAGAGGAGGCAGAAACCAAAGAGGCAACTTCAGAGGAAGAGGTGGTAGGACATCATATGCTAGAGGAGGTGGAAGAAGCTTTCAACCTCAGTCCTACAACAACAATTATTATAACTATGCATCAGATTAGAAGGATGATATGACTCTTATCTTGAATGCAACTCATGAATCAGTAGGAGAAGATCAAAGGGTGTTTTATATTGACTCAGGATGTAGCAATCATCTGAGTGGCAATATATCACTGATGACTGATATGGAAGCAAAGGTGAATGGACATACAGTTCAAACAGGTGACAATACCAAGCATAAAGTGGAGAGCATTGGATTAGTGAAGACAAAGAGTGGAAGTACACTTTTGAGAAAGGTACTTTATGTTCCTACTATTCCTAAAAATCTGATAAGTGTAGGGCAAATTGTGGAAAAAGGATATGAAGTCAGATTCACAAATGATGGTGTCTATGTGCAAGATCCAAATCAGGGATATAGAAACATAATTGCAGGTAAAAAGGAAGGAAGATTGTTTACTCTCAAGGTCCAAGGTAATATGGGACATGCTTTATTTACTTATGGAAGTCAAAAGATGTCTGAATTAGACCTATGGCATAAAAGATTAGGTCATTTAAATGAGAGAGCTATAAAGGAAATGTCAAGGAATGATGTGGTGCTTGGTTTGCCAAAAATTGAAGGGCAACACATGGTGTACAAGTGTGAAGCTTGTCAGTTAGGTAAAGCACACAAAAATTCATATAGTAAATCAGGATATAAGTATTTAAATATACTTGAATTGGTTCATACAGATGTGTGGGGTCCTTCAAGGGACTATAGCATAAATGGATCCAAATATTATGTGTTGTTTGTTGATGATGCAACCAGATGGATTACTTTATATGTAATCAAGGACAAATCAGAAGTGTTCAAGACATTCAAACATTATCATGCTTATGCAGAAAGGATTACAGGACAAAAGCTCAAGAGGTTGAGATCAGATGGAGGGGGATGTTGGTGTAGGACAATCAACAATTGATGTTTTGATATGGAAATGAAGTCAAGAATTTGAGAAGAGAACAAGTTGTGAAGCATGAAGGAAGGACATATTCAAAAGTTGGAGGATGTGTACACATGTGTACATTATGTCAAAGATAGTCATAAGCTTGTAAATATTTTGCCTATATATACTATGGAAAAATGTCAGGGTAAGTATGAGAGAGCATGAGAATAGAGTAATCAAGAGTTGTAAGAGTCATTAGACATCTTAGAAGTGAGTCAAGACTCTCTCATCCACTCAGTTGTAAAATTCTCAGAAATGAAGAAAATGTTGCACCCGATATTTCTGAGTTTTCTCCTTCTGTGTTAGATCTTTTGTGGAATGCTTTTGTACAAGTCTAAGTCTATAGGTAATCGATCTCTGTACAAATTTTTAGCTTCCAATTGTGATCAGGCTGAGAGAATTAAGTGTAGGAACATTTGCATATGTGAATGAGAAGAAGTGAAGTTACTGGAGGTGCAAAATTCGATACGAATGTTTTGATCAATTCTCCTTCCACAGTGTAAAGTTTTGAGCAAGCAAGCACTCAATCTTTAAGTTGGAAGGTAAGCTACTTGTGGCTAAAAGCATTTGTAGAAATGGGTTCTAGATTGAGAGAACCAAAGGTTTAAAGTCATAGGTGTCTAAATGGACTTCTCAGAAGAACAGTTTTAGACATAGGTGAGTTGTTGAGATCTTCTTTTGGAGTGATTCAACTTGGAGAAGGTGCGTAATCTATAGGCGACACCTCGTACAAAGTTTTATAAAAAACTTTACACATTTGATAAGGCAATGAGTGAATTATGTGCAGCAGACTTTTTGTGTAATCTCCTTCTTCACAGTTTGTTCAGAAAATTTGACAATTGAGTATTGATCTTCATAAATTGGTGAAGATCTGAGTTATTCTTGTTATAGAGGTGCTCTAAATACAAGAGTAACTTGTTCTTTTGGAGATTAACACTCTCCATCAGTGGTATCAGAGCAGGAAGCATCAGAATTGAAGGAAGGAGGAGATAGTAGCTTGCTTGTTAAAGCAAGTGATGATGGGTTCATTTACATGTGCATATATGTTGATGATATAATTCTTACAGGTACAGATGAGAAAGGCATTCAAAGCCTAAAGAAGCAAATGGAGAAAGAGTTCAAAATCAGTGACTTGGTAGACTTGTCATATTTCTTGGGCATGGAGATTTCATACACTCAACATGGAGTGTATGTGACTCAAGAACGGTATTTGAGAAACTTGTTAATCAAGTTTAAAATGAATGATTGCAGGGTAGCACCTACTCCAATGGAGGTGAATCACAAATTGAGTAGATATGGTGGAGAAGAATTCAAGGATATGAAGATGTATCAGAGTTTGGTTGGTAGTCTTATTTATGCTACATTAACTAGGCCTGACTTATCATATGCAGTTGGAGTTTTGTCTCAATTCATGCATTGTCCTAGGAAAGAACATTGGATTGCAGGTCGAAGAGTGTTGAGGTACATTAAGGGTACACTCAAAGAGGGTTTGTATTATGGTTTTACATCAGATACAAACATCAAAATATATAGTGATGCAAATTGGGCAGGTAATCCTAATGATAGGAGATCAACATATGGATACTTGTGTTATGTGGGAGATAAGTTAATCTCACTTGCTTTATCATCTAGAGAAGCTGAGTACAAAGGTATGGTTGAAGCTGCAAAGGAAGTGATATGGCTTAAGAATCTCATGAAGAGTTTTGACACCATACAGAGTACACCTATCATTTATGGAGATAACATGAGTTCATTATATTTAGCTGCTAATCCTGTGTTTCATGCAAGGACTAAACACATTGAGATTCAGTATCACTTTCTGAGAGAGAAGGTGATTGATAAAGAGATTGAAGTCATACATACTTCAACAAAAGATCAAATAGCTGATATGCTTACAAAAAGCTTGGATGGACCAAAGCTACAGAGATTCAAAGACATGGCAGGCATAAAGAAGATAGAGAAAACCTCAATTGATGATTGACGGGGAGCTGTTGTTGCAGGACAATCAACAATTGATGTTTTGATATGGAAATGAAGTCAAGAATTTGAGAAGAGAACAAGTTGTGAAGCATGAAGGAAGGACATATTTAGAAGTTGGAAGATGTGTACACATATGTACATTATGTCAGAGATAGTTCACTTATATCTTTGAGTAGTCATAAGCTTGTAAATATTTTGCCTATATATACTATGGAAAAATGTCAGGGTAAGTATGAGAGAGCATGAGAATAGAGTAATCAGGAGTTGTAAGAGTCATTAGACATCTTAGAAGTGAGTCAAGACTCTCTCATCACTCAGTTGTAAAATTCTCAGAAATGACGAAAATGTTGCACCCGATATTTCTGAGTTTTCTCCTTCTGTGTTAGATCTTTTGTGAAATGCTTTTGTACAAGTCTAAGTCTATAGGTAATCGATCTCTGTACAAATTTTTAGCTTCCAATTGTGATCAGCCTGAGAGAATTAAGTGTAGGAACATTTGCATATGTGAATGAGAAGAAGTGAAGTTACAGGAGGCGCAAAATTCGATACGAATGTTTTGATCAATTCTCCTTCTACATTGTAAAGTTTTGAGCAAGCAAGCACTCAATCTTTAAGTTGGAAGGTAAGCTACTTGTGGCTAAAATCATTTGTAGAAACGGGTTCTAGATTGAGAGAACCAAAGGTTTAAAGTCATAGGTGTCTAAATCGACTTCTCAGAAGAACAGTTTTAGACATAGGTGAGTTGTTGAGATCATTTCTCAAGTTCTACTGAATCTTTTGGAGTGATTCAACTTGGAGAAGGTGCATAATCTATAGGCAACACCTCGTACAAAGTTTTATAAAAAACCTTACACATTTGATAAGGAGAAAAGAAGTAACGATTCCTGATGAAAAAGGCTATGATTGGATTCACATAGATTGTATATGATAGTGCTGTCTTGTAGGAATCCATATGAGAATGATGTAATTGATGTATAAAATGGAGCTATGTAATTATGTCACTCTTTTACTTCATGTTCATACATATAGGTGGGCAGACTATGGGTTGTGTGTAATGTACTTGCATATCTTGGATTAAGTTCCAGGCACTTTGCTTGGCATTACATCTTTCTCTTAGTTCTGGACTCGTTATGGGCATTGTTTGCACTCCATACCATGGTCTAACCATGCACTTTGGTTTGCAAGCCTTGTTCATAAGGGTAGCAACATTTAGAAAACCTAGGACATTGGTAAGCACGGTGCGGGTTTGAGTCCACCGTGCGTGCCAGTGTTAAAGGCACGTATGCATTGGCATTTTATGGTTTTATTAAGGCTTAATTTGAAGGGTTTATGGAGGGTTGCAATGAAAAGTCATGTACCCCGTGCGAATGAGTGTGAAAGTTGTATAAATATATCACTTGGATTAATAAAAAAAGAGGCGAGAGCACGCACGTTTCTTGGAAAAAGTCTGTGTGTTGGATATGGCTTCTTCTCCCTCTACTCTCTTGTTATTATATTTATATTAATCTGCGTGCATTGATGGCAAAAAGTGTGGATTTGTAATGTAATGTTCTGGTTCATTTCTTGAGATTTATGAGCATGGTGATGTGATAGAATGACTTATCGACAACTGAACCTTATGTGTTAATCACAAAGTAATGAAATTAACAAAGGTAAGGACGACAATACTCAGATTTCACGAACACTACACTATGGCTTCTCCACAGACCGCAATCGCTCAGACAAACAGTCTGGCGATCTCGCTTGTCGTTACCGGAGCATCAACACAATGTCTTTTTATTAGTTGATAAGTCGATACATCTCTTCACACGACCTTTTGGTTCGTGCGGAATAGGAAACCTTTCAGTTCGTGCAGGATAAGAAAATATAGGAACAATGAAAATACAAAATGCCAATCCGGCGGCTTACACTGGCACGCACGGTGGACTTCAACCCGCAATGGAACAAAAGTTAGGGCTCATCTACTATACCTTGTATATACATGTCTTAAGCTAACTTAAAGGTTCTAGAAATCTTTTGTTTCAGCGAGTCCAACATCTTTTTTAAGGTCTCCGGTTCGACGAGCTGAGCATCAGTTCTAACTGAGCTTGCCGCAATTACTTGGCTCATCAAAATTTCAGCCTGTGTCTGCAAAAAGGCCTCTTACATTTAGAAATCATTTGCAAGGGCGGCGTCTCAACTCAATTTCATGTCTTCAACTTGTTTGTCGATTCTGGATAAACGATCTGCTTGAGCATCCAACTGTTTCTCTCTTCTCTCTAACTCCTGAGACTGATATTGAATGATCCTGTAATAAGCATCTCTTTCCTTTCGAATTCCGGCTGCCTCCTTCTAGAGTTGAGCTGTCAAAGTCATCTGGGTTTTAAGAGCAGAATTTGCTTCAAACAAATTGGCATTTGCTCTCTGGAGTTCTTCATTAGTCCGCTTGGCTAAGTCCGCCATCTCCTATCCTCGCTGCACAACTTCATCAAGCTGTACTCGCGTTTCTTCTAGTAAATTTCCAAGTGCCATGCGAGCATCCTCTTTATCCTGGACTAACTGTTTCAACTGGGCAATTTCTGCATCACAAGCACTTACTAAATCATCTTTGGCTTTTGATTCAGCCAACGCAGCATCTCTTTGACTGATCAATGAATCCTGTTCGGCAAGTCTAGCCTGGAGCTGTTCAATCTGTACATGCAAACCATGGTTTTCAGCCTTCACTGCATCTACTTCCTCTTGTAGTGGAGTGATATCCACTTCTAATACATCAACTTTGTGTTGTAGTTCTTGTCTGAGATTGTCAGTAACCTCCTTCATCTGCATTGGTAGTTGTTGCGACAATTGGATCAACATACGACCCATGGATGCTAACTCAGTAAACATGGGGAATGGAGGAAGAAGAGGAGGAGGAAGTGGTTGGGATGAGGAAGCTGAGAGAAGGTGATGGGAAGATGGTGGAGAATAGTTAGGTGAAGAGGATGAAGTAGCAGTTTCATTAGGAACAATCGGTTGAACAGGGATAATGGGCTTAACCGGAGGCATTGGTGGAGGAGTGGTCATAAGAGTATTGGGCACCAACACTATTCCAGCAGGTTGTTGCGCAGTCACTTTAGTCTGGTCAATTAAAGCATCAACCAAGGTAATGATTTCATTTATTATCTCTGCAACAATGGCTTGCACATCCACCTGAGTCTGCTGCTGAGATTCCTCCTTAGAAGAAATTGCGTCAGATGCGGTGGCAGACGCACTTTGTTCCTGCTGCTTATTTGGAGAAGATGGACCAGAAGATTCCACATGGATTGAAGTGGTAGTGTCATGAAAAACTTCTTCCTCATGTCCGGCGGTGGAGCCTTGAACTTGACTCTCAGAAGGGCTTATCCGTCTGCGTTTCCGGCGAAGGAGTTGGAAGAGATCTTCATCATCTTCTTCTGTATCTTCGAGCACTTGGGCAGATTCTTCATGATACAAAATTGGAGCTCTTGGTGGAGGTTGCGCAGCTTGAATGGATGGGAACAGAAAGGTAACGATATGCGGTAAAAACGAACGCGAAAGCTCTCCCTTGTTAACATGCTTAATAACCGTAATGCATTCACGGTGAATGCGTCAGAAATAGAAAGAGGTGAAGTTAACAGGCTCAGGAGAAGCCATGTCAACCATCGAAAAAAACAGGCGTGAAATCCCATAAGTACCTTTCTGTAAATTCAATATGGCAACTAAGAATTGTAATGCGGTTCGATCTGGATCAGGACGACACAAGATGGCATACTCATTCGATGAGTGCCATGGGAATAATTCTACCATAGTAGCAATAGGAAGGAGAGGACCATTCTCCACGCCTTCTATGAGCAAAGGGAATGCTACAGTGATTGATGCTAATGTAATTACGACACGAGATGGTAAACATGTAATCGGCCAACTCTACTTGGTAGCAAGAGTGGCGGCAATGGCTACAATAATCTGTGCATAATACGGGTGACACTCCACTGAATGCCAAGGCGATTCAGCGAAGTTTAGCAGGCCACGAATACGCAAGAACTCACTCACGTCATGAGGGAGTCCGTCACGGAAGGTAGCAAAATTAGCTAAAGCTTCCATGATGCGCACTCGAAATCACAAGAACACGAAAACACGACAACCACAGGAAACACAGAGCACTCAAAGCACACAGACACAATAGCGATTAACAACGAAAAGAAGAAGATTAAGTAGATACTCGGCAACGGGAGGCGATCGAAAACCCTAATCATCACGCGGTATTGAGATGATAACCTTCATAATTACGGCGGGCATGCATGAGCAGAATCAATAACACAAGGCAGCGATTAATTATGATTATGTATCAAAACGAGGAGCTTACGGTCTTATTCAACTAACACGCAACAATAAAAAAAAGGAAATAAGTGACACGTGAAAAAACGGACACATCAGCAAGGATCAGGCGCTTGGTGATACGGCCGCAATTTGGAACCATTGATCACTTTAGGAAGAGGAACTCCGATCAAGGTAGTCAACCGAAAAGTAGCTGGTCCCACTTGGTCACTAATCCGGTAAGGACCGAACCATCGTAATTTAAATTTCCCAACAGAACGATTTGATTTAGCATTATAAAACAACACAAGTTGGCCCACCGTAAACACAGGAGTCTTGAGGAAACGATCATGAGTCTGGGCTTGCCACAATTGAACTTCTTGAAGAGTGAGAAAGCTTTCCCAATGCTGTTCATCTACATTTCTAAGTGCTTCCAACCGAAATGGCAAAGAGTCGTCAGGTAACAGCTTCTGATTATGGCCACGCATAAGCTTGGCACGACAATTTCCATACGCGTGATTGCTTCCAACCCATAAGCAAGCTTGAAAGGAGTCAGTCCGGTTGCAACTTTGTATGTAGTCTGATATGCCCATAAGACTGCAAGTAGTAATTGATCCCATCTTTCTGGTGATTCCACAATCAATTTGTGAAGCATACTTAACAGTGTCTTGTTGGTACTCTCAGCTAAACCATTAGCACGAGCTTATGCCCATCTGGAAGCGTAATCTGTGCAGGTCAAGATATAACGATTGTTTCTAAGGGTTGGTGGTGGTGTGATTGGTCCAATAAAATCAAGACCCCACTTCTGAAAAGGTTCCAAAGGTAATACAGGTTGTAGAGGAAAAAAGTGCCTCTGTATGGTTGTCCAGCCCATTGACAAGTGTCGCAGTGCTGCACAAACTGAAGTACGTCTTTATACATGGTTGGCCACCAAAGCCCACTTTGCAGAATCTTCCAATGAGTGAGATCTGTTGCAAAATGTCCACCGGAGGGTATCGAATGTGCCATAGTGATGACTGAGTATGCTTCATGTGGCAGAATGCAGCGAAGTAATACACCAATGTGGTCCATATAGTACAACTGTCCTACCAGCAACCAAAATCGGCGAGTATAAACTACAATCTTCCATCGCATAGCCAGAGGTGTATGAAGAGGAAGACATCCATCAGTCTGGAAAGTTAACAATGTATCATAATAGGTAGGCTGCTCAGGATGGTCAATAGATTTGTCACAAGCTGATTCAGCAGCGTAAATTGCTGGTATGGTATTGTCAACGCCCACCGGATCTTTACCAGAATCCAACCGAGAGAGAAAGTCTGCTAAGGCATGGTGTTGAAGCTCAAAGTCAAGGGCAAAGCATGGAAGCACATCAAAAGGTGGACACACAAGGAAAGGGAGCAAGTAGGGAGCTCCAAGAAGTGTATGTCAAATTTTCAGAAGAATCCCCTACAAAAATAGTGATTTTCATCACTAAAAACCATTGTAAATACCATTATCTATTTTTAGTAACTCCATTTTGTTCAAGCCGAGGAGTCCTCGAGCTTGAGGAGTATTAGAAGTACCATCGTACCAATTTTCATAATTTTTAGACTTCGTTTGAGCCCTCAAATAAGCCCTGGAACTTAATTTTTAACTAGGCCGGACACTAGGTCTGGACAGGGCCAAAACTAGTCAAAAAACTATAAAAAGAGCTAGAGAGCTCATTTTTGGGGTTAGCTGGTTAGAGAATAGAACTTTGGTAAGAGAACTCTTTTGCAATCTAAGCTTTCCATTGTTCCTCTCTTTGATCTTACTTTGTGCGCGTGTGTGTGTATGTGTGTGCATGTTTGTGTGCTTTCACTCACGCACTTGTGCCTTCACTTGCTCGTGGTCTTCATACCAGTCCTCACGTCTCCGCGGATTGACAAGTAAAGGAGGTGGTGCTTACACTTGAGCTACACCAAATTTTGGCGCCGTTGCCTGGGAGAGAGCTTCGAGGACGAGCGTTGTGATGGTAAGATCGTAGATTTGCGACGTTGGAAGGTAAAAAAACTGTCATTTCAGTTCATTTTCTGTTTTTTCCTCTTCATCTTCATCATCATCATCATCTCCACCTTCTTCCATCTTCTTCTTCATAGAAAATTCTTGGTTTTTAGTGCATTTTCACCATCTTCATACCATTTTTCATGCATTATTGTGTGGGAAGGAGTTAGGAGAAGCAAGGGAGAGCAAGCGCTGTGTTTTTTTTCATGATTTTCTGCTCACACGGAGCTCGCCATAGCCGGCGCTCAGAAATTTGAATTTCCCGCCAAAAAACACGATTCTGTGATGAAAATCGCGATTCTGTGAAAATTCAAAATTTTTTGAAAAATCACGATTTTCTGTTTTCCCGCCTAAAAGTTGGCTGAAAAAAATCACGATTCTGTGGTCATTCTCAGAATCACGATTCTGTGATTGTGCTCAAATTCGCGATTCTCACAAATCACGATTTTCAGTCAAAAAACACGATTTTGAGAAAACACGATTCCCTACTCAAAATCGCGATTCTCAAAAAATCACGATTTTCAGTAAAAAACACGATTTTGTGAAAAAAAAGGCGATTCTGTGTAATCACGATTTTTTGCTCAAAATCGCGATTTTCTAAAAACACGATTTTGTGCTCAACATCGCGATTTTCATGCCAACAACACGATTCTGAGAAAACACGATTTTGTGAAAAAAACACGATTTTGTGAATCACGATTCTCTATGTCAAAATCGCGATTTTCAAAAACACAATTTTGTGCTCAACGTCGCGATTTTCAGAAACACGATTTTGTGCTCAACATCGTGATTTTCTTGTTAAAAACACGATTCTGAGAAAATACGATTTTCAGTGGGCTCAAAATCGCGATTCTCACAAATCACGATTTTCAGCCAAAAACACGATTTTGTGAAAAAGACGATTCTGTGAAAACACGAATTGTCGCTCAAAATCGCGATTTTCAGAAACACGATTTTGTGCTCAACATCGCGATTTTCATGCCAACAACACGATTCTGAGAAAACACGATTTTGTGAAAAAAACACGATTTTGTGAATCACGATTCTCTGAGTCAAAATCGCGATTTTCAAAAACACGATTTTGTGCTCAACATCGCGATTTTCAGAAACACGATTTTGTGCTCAACATCGCGATTTTCTGAGTTCACAAAATCGCGATTCTCTGGAAGTTCACAAAATCGCGATTCTCTGAAAGTTCACAAAATCGCGATTTTCTCCAAAGGTCCTGTTTGCCTGTTTTGACCCCCAGGAGCCTGAATTGGCATAACTTTTTCATCCAAAGTCCATTTTTTGAGCTCTATAGCTCGTTGGAAAGCTCGTTTCAAATACTACATGACCTCAACTGTTTTTTTCAAAGATAACGCGTTGATTTTGAGATAGGATAATTTGAAGTTGACCCTCAAGTGGGACTAGGGAACCAAGGGGACTCCAAAGAATTTTGAACCATACCAAGGGGAAAATTTGGACTCTTGACTAAAGCTTATGAACCTGAGATCTGGTAGACACTTAGGCAAGGATAGACAAAGCATTAGATCTTCTGAGGCTAGTGTCAACCATACATCCAAGTCTTGGGCACAACAACTAAGTGGTCATCTTTTACTAAGTTCAGACACAAGTGATTCAGAAATGTCTTTTAGTATGGGAAAACCTACAGGTGGCTCAGGGACTGCCCATCTACAAACACCAGAAGGTCCCTATAAGACACAGTTGGAATATATTCGGACCAACCAATTAGGTGCTCGCATCTATGAGGATGGTCTGAGGCGATCAGTGGTCCAACTCAAAAATCCAGATCAATCCTTTGGACTTGAACACCCGGTGGTCAAGTTCGAAGAGGGTTCATACATTGATAAGGAAGGAACCATGTATGTGGTCACCAACCTACCAGATAGGACTGATGAGTTTGGAAATGTCATTCCTGAGAATGAAATAGGAGACCTAGAACAAGGAAATGTAGGACAAGGACCCCAGACTCCTAGAGGTAAGTCAGTTTTGACCCGAGTGATCACTCCAGACTGGATCCCTCAAGATAACAAAAGCATAGAACTATTTTTGAATAGAGAAACAGAGGAAGCCTTTTGGAGATTCAAGCCAGATCAACCTAGCCAATTGGGCATAGTCATCATCTACGAGTTCAAGGATCCAGAGATACCAGGCAAAGTTGTCTACCTGGATAACACATCAGAGAAAATTTTCTTGGTAACAGAACATGATAGACATGCATATACTTGGAAGAATGAATTGATTTTCCCCCCACCAAGATCCAATGTTTCCCATGGCCTCCAAGGAGTAGGATCATCGCACGCTCATGAAGCCCAGAGAGAAAGAACTAGAGAGAGACCTGAGGTAAGTTTTGCACACACTGTGGGCAGGAATAGATCAGGATTTGAAAATGAAAGACCTGAAAGAGAGAGACATCAAGCACATAGGCAAAAAAGAGATGAACATGATTTTCCATTGCCTAGACCCCGAGAGCACCCAAGAACCCTTAGACCCACTCAAGTGATCAAGGCAATGAAGAATTATTTTGACGGGTCAGGAGATCCTTATGATCATGTGGCCGAGTTCAAACAAGTGTTAAGAGCTGAACAGGTTGAGGATTTATTCACCCAATACGAGGCATTTGGTTTGACTCTTAAGGGCACTGCCTTGGCTTGGTTTCAACCATTGAGTAGTCGCAACTATCGCGATATAGGTCAACTGCTAGACGAATTCATTGTAGAATTTTCCAAGAGTGGTATCAGGCATAACACATCATCCTTGATCCACAGTTTCAAGCAGACACCCCAAGAAACAGTGCGACTAGCAGGTAGAAGGTTCAGACAGTACCTAGAAAGATGCCCTGCTCCCGAGTTACCCACACCAGCCAAACAAGTGGCTTTCTTCTTAGATGGCTTACTGAGCACAAAGTTAAGATCATATGTATATTTGAAAGAGCCTAGATCCATAGAAGAGTGCGTGCGGACATGCATTGACATAGAAGATAACTTGGGTGAGGAGTTAGGATTATCCAAACTCTATAAGGATTCAGATAGTTCTACTAGTCATACTTCAAAAATCTCCACGGAAATAGAGGAGATAGCTGAGCAAGTTGCCAAGAAGCTGGGAGTCCAAAATAAACAAACACAGAGAGTCACTCCAGTGAATCGATGTTATACTTGTGGGGGCGACCACATGGCTAATGTATGCCCAATGCAAAACCAAAACATTAGAGAAAGGAATGCTCCATATTGCACTATTGAGAGAAAATACACAAACCACACGGCTCAAGATTGTCCCTACAATAGGCAGGCTGTTAGACAGAATTATCAGCAACCTTACCCACAAGGTAGGTATCAGAACCAATACCAACAGCCATATTATAGACCACAACAGCAATATCAGGTACCATATAGGCCACAACCTGTCTTGGGAAACCAACCACCAGCTCCAGCCAACGTGATTCCAATCAAATATGCTGTGGGAGAAGAAAATCCAAAGAGAGCATTGGTGCCACTAACCCCATTGATACCAGATAATGACTCTCATGCTCATTGTTCAAACTACTCCCATGAAGGTAGTCCACATGCTTATTACACAGAGTCACCTGAACATAGTGAGATTTACTCGTATCAATATGAGGTACCACCTATGGAGCAAAATTGGGAGCCAGAATACTCCAATGTCATGTACACAAATCCTAACCCTAGGCCCCACTTGAGACAAATGAGACCACAAGCCCCTAGAGGATCTTGTTTCAGATGTCAAGGTGACCATTTCATTCGTGACTGTCCCCACCCACCATCTCCGAGTCAAGGACAGACTATCACAATACAGGCTTTTTGTCGTGATTGTGGCAAAGACCATCTCCCCAGAGATTGTCCAAGAAACCCCTCCAGTGCACCCAAGATTACACCCATTAATGTGGTAGGCTTAGTGGCAGATTCAAGTTCAAGTAGTAGCAATGTGGCTCCTATACAAGCTGTCACTAGAGCACAAGCCTTAAAACAGGATAAACCAGTAGAACAATCAGAGTCGAGTGAATCGGGAGAGCCTAGTAAGAGGAAAACAAGAACATGGAAGGATACCAGAGAGAAGGCCAATCGCAAGTGGAATAAAAAGTTATCGGAACTAGAAGAAAGCTTAAAAGAAGCGAAAACAAAAATAGAAGACATTGCATCTCAAAGCCCCTCGCATGCCGAAACTCCATCCACTCCACCTCATCCCACCCCACCACCCATTGTAAATAGACCACAACCAGGGTCTGTTCTTGCAGATCCAACCCCAGAAGGCTTGGAAATGATGTTCAAGGCCTACCAGGCTCGACTTCAAGAAGGGCCTACAGCTGCAAACCTAGACAAGAGTTACCCTAGAGCGGACTTTGACAAACTCTGTCAAAGGGGATTTGCATTTCGAGGGCTTACTAGAATGATTAGAGTAGTTGGTAAACAAACCACAAGTTTCTTTACCTCCACAGGCTCAACCAGTTATTGAAAGAGGAAGCTCACCACCAATGGGAGCTTATGTTCCTAATTCCACGGATCCAGGAATACCTCCTTCAATTCAACAGTACTCTCAAGAATTCTTGCGGGAAATACAAGAAGAGAAATGGGCCAAGGAGAAGGGTAATTCCCCTCCTATTCCTGAGATTGATGATCTTCATGATCAATTTCCCCAAGACATTCCATCTATTTACGGAGATGAAGCAGAACAACAAGAAGACGAAAGGTTAGATTTTGAATCTAATACCTTAGAAGAACTGCCTCAATTTCCAGGCCCATGGGAATCTGAATCTCTCCAGATTAGAGCTCCCACAATACTAGTAAGAAATGAAGACTCAATGGTTCCAAGGAACACGGATGTCGTGAAGAACACTAAGGTTCAATGTCATCTCACTGTAGAAGAGTTGCTCAAAGCAAAACCTGAGCTTTGGAGTCATGTGAAGGATCAGGTTCCAGAACTTGATTCCAACATGCCAAAAGCAGGCTCCAAGCAAAGGGTACCAGAGATACCTCTAGACAAAATAGGGGACATGTGTGAGGGTGAAGAAGGTAATACTTATCTTCCAATCACCTACAAAGGTTACACAACCAAAGCAATCATAGATTCAGGTGCTGGTGTTGCTATTGCGACCACCTCCTTGTGGAAGCAATGGGGCAAGCCCACATTAAGACCAACTAGAATGAAGCTTCAAATGGCTGATGGTCATTTTGAAAGACCTCTAGGATTGCTAGAAGGGATCACTCTAACCACTTGTGGTGTAGAGTTTGAGCACACATTTGCTATATGTGACTTTGAGAAAAATAATGTCTATGAGATGATCCTAGGAAGACCCTTCCTACGACAATTGCAAATAGTACAGGATTGGGGAACTAACTCCTTGTACTTACAGCACTTAGGGGTCACCACCAAGGTCAATTTGAAGGATTACACCTTCAGAGATGTACCAGCCCTACAATGGAATTCTATCCACAAAGCGAAAGAAGATTCCATCTCTGTGCATTCTAAAAGTTCACCTAATCCATCATGGCTGCATGAAGATACTCATTTGTGGATGTGCAAGGTCGCAAAGGAAGAGGAAAAACGTTTAAAGGCAAGAGAAGAAGGAACTTCGCTAGGAGATAGACCAGTTAGAGACCCAGCCTACACACCGATGATCTTTCCAGATGAGGAGTTTGAGCCTCATGGCTGGCCAGAAATCTTAGCCACCATGGACATTGCTGTCAATGATGAACAGTGGACACCTCATTGTGATGAGGAGGGTTATGATATCTCAGTGTTCATGTGTCAACCCTTGCTAGAAGAATGTGACCCTAGTGATGTCATAGAAGAAGAAGAGAATGACGATGATCTGGAGTCTATTGTGATGGATAGTTGCTTTAACTCAGAGCAGCACTATCTAGAAGATATAGGAGTGTTCACCCCGAAAGAAGAAGAACCTCTCACAAGTATTTAAACAGTAAACTCAAAGGATGGAAGTGAGAGTAGTCAAAAGAAAAAGAAAAGAAAAGCAGTGAAACAAGAAGAGGAGGAATCATTGTTTGAAGTACCAAAAAACTTCAAGAAATATGAAGTTGACGACCGCAAAATTTTGGTACGAATGCCTAAGAGAGAGGCCATCATAGGAGAATCATATGATAATAAAGAAAAGACCAAGAAGATTGTAGTGACCATTGAAGAGAACGAAGAGAGATGCACATATATAGGAGATGACCTAAGTGCAAGAGAAGAAATGGAGCTCATAGCTCTATTAAGGGAATATAGGGATGTGTTTGCATGGAACTATAGAGACTTGAAAGGGGTAGATCCAAGAATTTGCTCTCATACTATCCCCATGACTGCTGATGCTAAGCCCACCAAACAGAAGCCCTACACATATAATGATACCTATGCAGCCAAAATAAAAGAAGAAATTGATAGGTTGATTGAAGCTGGATTCATCTATGAGATTGAGCATACCGAATGGGTGTCCCCCATTGTTGTGGTACCCAAGAAGAACGGGAAGTTGCGAGTGTGTATTAACCTTAAAAAAATTAATGCCGCTACGATTAGAGATAGTTATCCACTTCCAATCACAGAACACCTATTGGAGCGTGTTGTAGGCAAGGAAGTTTATAGCTTCCTTGATGGATTTTCAGGTTACAATCAAGTAGCCATTGCCCCAGAAGATCAACACAAAACAGCTTTTACTACAGAGTGGGGAATCTTTGCATTTCATGTGATGCCATTTGGGCTCACCACTGCACCTGCAACATTCCAAAGGCTCATGTGTCATGTCTTCAAAGAGTTCTTGCGAAAGAGCTTAGAAGTGTATGTGGATGATTTATGTGCTCATTCCCAAGAAAGAAGGTTTCACATCCCTGAGCTCAGACAAATCTTCAACAAGTGTAGAGAATATCGAGTGTGTCTGAACCCAGAAAAGTGTGTGTTTATGGTGCGTCAAGGTAAATCTTAGGTCATATTGTTTCTAAGAATGGAATCTCAACAGATGAAGATAAGGTACGAGCCATAGCGGAGCTACCAAGGCCAAGGAATATTAAAGAGATACAAGCCTTTATGGGCCATTGTGGATACTACCGTAGGTTTATCCACATGTACGCGATCATAGCTAGACCCCTTTATGCCTTGTTGTCTAATTTTGAGTGGAACGACGAATGCGAGAATTCTTTCAACGAACTGAAGAAACGTTTGTGCACAGCACCAGTACTCACCACTCCTGATTGGAATAAACCCTTCCATGTCCATGTGGATGCATCCAATCATGCCATAGGATGTGTGCTAGCACAACCCACAAGTGAAGGAAACTTAGATTTGCCCATAGCATATGCTAGTAGACAGCTCACTGCAGCTGAACGGAACTATACCACAACTGAGCGAGAGGGCTTAGGCATGGTATATGCTGTGAAGAAGTTTAGACACTATTTATTGGCCAACAAGTTCAAGTTTTTCACCGATCATCAAGCTTTGTTATATTTGGTCAATAAACCTTGCAATACTGGACGCTTAGTAAGATGGTTCCTCTTACTAATGGAATATGACTTTGAAGTTGTTGTCAGGAAAGGTAGAACCCACCTTCGGGCAGATCACCTTTCTCGCATCACTTCAGGAGAGTCACCGCAAGGAGTGTCTGACGAATTACCCGATGCTTATCTGTTCAATTTAGAAGTTGTTCCTAAATGGGCAAATAAGTTGGTACCAGTCCTAACCTTTGGCCCTGCAAATAAGAATGTGAAAACATCACAAGAAGAAATTGTAAAATCACAAAAATATCACATATTAGCAGGAAGCATGTACAAACAAGATACTGAGGGTGTATTAGCTTGTTGTGTGGAGGATGATGAACATAGTAGTTGGTTGCAACAAGCCCATGAAGGAATGCTAGGAAATCACTATTCTAAACAACGAACATTGCAAAATCTAAAGCGTTTAGGAGTGTATTGGCCTAGCATGGACAAAGAAATACATGAGTGGATTAAGAATTGTCCAAGGTGCAGAGAGAGACCCCTAGTGGAGCATGCGACCCTTTATCAAGTGTCATTAATTCCATATTGGAGTGCTCCATTGGTAGAGTTTATGAGATCGGGAAGATTACCCAAAGAGGCTAGTCTAGCAAGAAGACGAAGCATGGAGCAAGAGGCTCAAGGCTATGCCTTAGTAGGGGACAACCTATACCGAAGAGGCAAAGATGGTTACTTAAGACTATGCGTTCATGAATCAGACTATTTAAAGGTCTTAGAGACTGCACACAACGGTGTTGCAGGTGGACATTTTGGTCCTGACCGAGTGATCAAGACCATTCTATTCTCAGGACTTTGGTGGCCCACTCTTCATATGGACGCACATACCTATGTGAAGAAATGTGACACATGCCAACGTGCACAATATCCAGTGAGAAAAGACGAGATGCCC
The DNA here is from genome assembly GCA_020310875.1 of Ceratopteris richardii. Lineage (NCBI taxonomy): Eukaryota > Viridiplantae > Streptophyta > Polypodiopsida > Polypodiales > Pteridaceae > Ceratopteris > Ceratopteris richardii. The sequence goes on along the minus strand of CM035418.1, from coordinate 184,403,087 downwards.
TTTAGGCCAATGATGGGAGGACGTGCATTTTCGAAGTGGGGCATAGACTTCATAGGTCCTATTAACCACAGTGGGTAGAAGTCAAAGCCACAACAAAGAATGATGCTCAGACTACGGCTAAGTTCTTATTCGAGAATGTGTTCACGAGATATGGACTACCAATAGAGTTGGTGAGCGATAGAGGCACACACTTCTTGAATGAAGTCATTGAAAATCTTCTCCAAGAATTCTTGGTGATACATAAGAAATCTGCCCCCTATCACCCACAAGCCAACGGACAAGCCGAGAGTACCAATAAGATCCTCTGTAACGTATTGACAAAACTGGTAAATAATAAACGCTCCGATTGGGACAAACAACTTCATCATGCTGTTTGGGCTTATCGAGTTGCCTACAAAACGGTACTCAACGCCACCCCATTTCATATGGTCTTCGGACAGAACGCTGTGCTACCATTAGATTTCTTAATCCCTGCCTTAAAAGTAGCACAAGAGTATGAGTGGAATGGGCATGAATTGTCCTCTAGGATCTTTGATCTCGAATGCTTGGGTGAGACGAGGCTACGAGCGGCAGCAGGCATCTACGCTGCAAAGAAGAGGCAAAAGGCATACTTTGATGCACACATCAAGGATAAGGGATTGAAAGAGGGAGATCTAGTGTTGGTATACACACTAAAACAACATGCCCGTAAGTTGGAAAAAAGAGGATACGGACCCATGATCATTAATAGAATTTCCACTAGTGGTGCAGTTCAGTTGGCCACTCTAGAAGGAGATATCTTGCCAAACTATATTAGTGGCTGTAGAGTCAAGCTATATCAAGAACCTCTTACTGAGGATATGCTAATGAGACTCAACACTGCTAAGAAGCGAAAAGATGAAGAGTTAAGAGTGAGAGAAGAAGCACAGGTAGAGGCCAGAGAGCGTATTAGGCAAAATAAGTTAAGGCGATTAGGCCTAGAAGTCAACTCAAAAGCCCCAAAATATCACATGGATATGTGTCAAAAGTCAAGCATAGCGACTTCTCAGGTCATTGACCGAAGACCCTTTGTGACCATAGAGATAGGACACTGGAAGGGTGCAAGGACGGTGAAAGCATTGATTGACTCAGGTGCAGCAAGTAGTGCAGTTAGACTTTCCTACTGCCAAGACTTGGGGTTGAACATCAATCCCATAGAAGCTTATCTCATAGGATTGGGAGGTGTGGAAACCCCTTGTTTGGGCGAGGTGGAACTTCCCATCTACCTTCAAGATGTTCCAATGAAAGTCAAAGCGCTAGTATGTCAAGATGAGAACCTTACAGAACCACTTGTCTTGGGTCAAGATTGGATCTATGACCATGCAATTAACTTAAACCTAAGAAGTCAAATTCTTCAAGTTTGGGTACATGAACAATACATTACATTAGAATTAGAGAACTGCATGCTCCTAAATCATGGCACCACACACTCTCTTAGTTCTTCCAAGACTAATCCTATGAAAGAAGATGTTGTATGTGTCAAAAGCTCTATGATGCAGAAGGAGTCAATCATGGAAGACCAGGTTCGAAGGCGGGTGGATCTTTCTTCTTCTCCAAAGAATCAAGTAGCCACAGTAGTGAGTCCACCACACAAGCAAACACAACCGTTCACGACAACTGCTACATCAAATAGAAAGACACCATTCGATAAAAAAGCAGTTCCGAGCATGAAGCAGATATGGGTACGCAAAGGAGAGCAACCACCAGCCTTGCCCCCACAAATCCCATCCATGCACACCAACCAGGCCAGAAGACGAAGGAAGCAGCTCAGACAAGCTCAATCACAAGGTATCCAACAAGTTTGGGTGCCTAAGAAGTTAGCTGCAGCTCAACAAGGGCAATTATAGATGTGGGTACCTAAGAAGCTCCTACATCCACAACAACCTTTGTTCTCCCACATGCAAAAGGTTTCAACAAAGAAGCCAAAAAGAGAAAAGGGTAAGAACCACGTACAGAGACCAAAGGAAGATCAAATCAGCTCTTCAACATTAGTAGGAAGACATGCAAAAAGGATATGGGTTTGGAAGCCAAAAGTGCAAGTAGCCTCCACCGAACCAAATCATCAACCACACTGGATACCACAGTTCAGAAAGCATCCAAAGAGAAAGACGCCTGAAGTGACCTCTACAATGCCAAATGATGTTCTAAAATGGACTCCAATAAGGAGGATTACATCAGTTCGAGACTCAATGGATACCTCCACCAAGGTCGGCATCAACCTCCGCAAATAACATCGAAAGCCTCGAACGAGCAACAACCATGTGCTCCTTGCACAACCCTGTCTTTTGCACCATTCAGGTCATGCATTTCCGAAGTATGCATTAATATAGGGCCACATTACACGGCCGTGCATAGACACACTTGAGAATCCCATGCACAAGAGCACAGTGACATATGTCAAACATTTCTATTGATACTAACTTTTGTGTTCTTGTTTTGTGATATCCTTTTCCTCAAAAAAAAAAAAAAAGGGAGAAAGAAAAGTGGGAGAGAGCTTGTTCCAGGTTTGGCTTATGAAACATGAATGAGTCATGCTTAGTTGAAGGTGGAACTGTTGATTACTAGACATTTATCAATTTGGATAGAAGTGTGTCTCGGCCAGCAGTGAGATTATTACTGCCTTATCTGGTAGATGACAAGCATTTGGCATGAACATGGCATCTACAACTATGATTTTCTCTTACCATGGTAGGAATGAAGAGCTTGAAGGTCCGCAACTTGAGTGATGCTTAACTACTTCATGTACCAGAGCATCCAAGGAGATATCTGCAAAAGGTAGTTCTGGAGGAGAAGACTCCTGCATATGGTGAGCTAAAGAGAATATGTGAAACTCAGATTGGTGTAGTTACCCGATGTTGCTTGCCAAGGAATATAAAGCAATTCAATTCTCAGTATTTGACAAATGTTGCTTTGAAAAGAGGAGAGAGGATCCACCACTCAAAAGATCTCATCAGTGGACAATCAACATGGACATTCATCAACAAGGTTCCATCCCAAAGGCCGAGTGTACAACACGAAGAGACAAACATCCATCAACCTTCTCCATGGTAAGTATCTTTACTCTGGAAACACCATAACCATGATAGTTTAGGAAACCTCTTCGTCAGCATACCCTTGAGCACTTAGCTCAAGACCCGCAATTGTTGCACCATACTTCTTCCAATGCATTTTCCAAGTAAGCATGCGTAGGGCTACATTACAAGGCCGTGCACAAGGCACATACTTTTTTCAACCCAGGCACGAACACACTTACCCATCATTCATTATGGGTTATGAGTAGTTGGCATGACTGCTCTCAACATCATCTTTGGAAGAGCTAGCGGACATCATGGGAACAACATCCATATCTCGGAAGCAAATTGAAGCCATTAGTTGCTCCAAATCACTCTTGACAATCTCTTTTGAGCAACTTGCAGTTTTGAAAGCTCACAACGACACATTCTTGCTGGAATCCAAGGAACCAGCTCATACAACGGATGGACACCACCTCTCAAAGCACTACATAGAACAGCCCTTCCAACAAGGGTCTGTCAGGGACGACAGACTCGAGAGGGGGGGGAGTGTTGAAGCTCAAAGTCAAGGACAAAGCATGGAAGCACATCAAAAGGTGGACACACAAGGAAAGGGAGCAAGTAGGGAGCTCCAAGAAGTGTATGTCAAATTTTCAGAAGAATCCCCTACAAAAATAGTGATTTTCATCACTAAAAACCATTGTAAATACCATTATCTATTTTTAGTAACTCCATTTTGTTCAAGCCGAGGAGTCCTCGGGCTTGAGGAGTATTAGAAGTACCATCGTACCAATTTTCATAATTTTTAGACTTCGTTTGAGCCCTCAAATAAGCCCTGGAACCTAATTTTTAACTAGGCCGAACACTAGGTCTGGACAGGGCCAAAACTAGTCAAAAAACTATAAAAAGAGCTAGAGAGCTCATTTTTGGGGTTAGCTGGTTAGAGAATAGAACTTTGGTAAGAGAACTCTTTTGCAATCTAAGCTTTCCATTGTTCCTCTCTTTGATCTTACTTTGTGCGCGTGTGTGTGTATGTGTGTGCATGTTTGTGTGCTTTCACTCACACACTTGTGCCTTCACTTGCTCGTGGTCTTCATACCAATCCTCACGTCTCCGCGGATTGACAAGTAAAGGAGGTGGTGCTTACACTTGAGCTACACATGGGCTGTACCTGATCGATGAATCACTTCGTAGTCGAACTCTTGTAGCAATAAGACCCAACGAGCCAAGTGACCACCTAAATGTTACTGCCGGACCAGATATACAAGTGTAGCATGATCTACATGAAAGGTGAATTTGCGGCTTAGCAAATAATGCCTGAATTTCTTTACAGAATATACCAACCCAAGGCATTCTCGTTCAGTGAGAGAATAATTCCTTTCTGCCGGAGCGAGTCGGAGACTTGCATAGTAAACAGGCCAAAACCATTTGTCCGTTTGCTGCATTAAAACACTGCCAATGGCTATATCTGATGCATCTACAAAGACATGGAATGGGCGTTCCCAATCAGGAAGTTACAAAATGGGAGCCTGCATCAATAATCCTTTTAAACGATCGAATGCAGTTTGGCATTCCGAAGTCCATTCGAACTGTCGTGGAGTACTAGTCATTAGCTGATTTAGTGGTGTTGCTAAATGGGCTAGCCACCGTAGATGCCTGCCATGCCACCGGATTTGACCCAAGAAGCGCATAACCTCTTTCGGCGTTGTAGGAACGGGTGCTTCCAACACAGCTGCGACTTTGTCTCGATCAACTTGGATACCTTGTGCCGATATGATATGTCCAAGGATTTTACCACAAGACACCGCAAAAATAGATTTTGTCGGGTTCAGGTAGAGTCGGTATTCACGGCATTTCTCAAAACAGCACCGTAAATGATACAAGTGCGCCGCAATCTTGTCGAATAAGGAGAAGTCATCTAAATAAACTTGCATAAAAGTGGTTAGGTAGGGTGAGAAAACTTCCTGCATACAGCGTTGAAATGTGCTGGGAGCATTCCGTAACCCAAACCACATGACCGTACAAGCAAAACACCCCCGTTTGTAATGAAAGCTGTTTTCGGTATGTCTTGTTCAACCATTTTGACCTCGTTATAACCACTGTAGCCGTCCAAAAATGAGTACATCTCATGCCCGGCCACTCTGTCAAGCATTGTGTCAAGAAAGGGAAGAGGAAATGGATCAGGTACCGTGGCCGCATTCAATTTCCGGTAATCCACACAGATGCGTAGCTTCTTGTTTTTCTTAGGAACAATAACGATCGGAGATATCCATTCAGCGTGTTCTATTGGTACGATGAATCCCACCTTCAATAACCTATCGAGCTGTGCTTTGACTTGTGCTGCATAATTGGGATTCATGCAGTAGCTAGATTGTTTAATTGGCTTCACTTCTGGCTTAAGCACGACTCGGTGTTGATAGATCTGCAGATCAAGACCCTTCATATCGCGGTAATCCCAGGCAAAAACATCAGAAAACTCACGCAGGAGTCGGATCAAATCTTCTTGAAATGCCTCGGGCAATCCTGCCTTAATCTTCATAAGACGCGGGTTCATTTCATCACCCAAATTATAGGTTACTAACTGGTCTTCCGGGACATAGAATTGACGAGGTTTCCCCGGATCGTCAGCTGCCTGTAAACGTTGTTGCAGAGTGGCTTCATCCATAGCAACATTATTATCTACATCTGTGTCTCCGATCACGGGAATAACCGTACAGGCTGCCGGACTCCAGTTATCGGCTACAGCTTGAAGATCTATAGTACCTAAGGAAATCAGATCTTTATTGTTCATAAAAAACGCCTCTTCTTCGTTGTTAGATAAGCCATCCAACATGTGGACTGGCTCTGCTACATAGGGTCTGGCATGAAGTTCGGAGGGCTGAATGGCATTGAGTTTGAAAACATATTTATGGTGGTTGTCTTTAAAAGTTAGTTGCTGTGCTGACCAATCCTGTATAACTTTGGCCTATTTCTAAGACTACGAAAGTCATTTTAAACATGGTATCCTGCAAAGTAATGGGGATATTCCTTACGAGTCCCACCGGATGGACTCAGGATTGATCTGCCATTCTGACAAAGAATTGAACGGGCTCAATTTGAGTCCACCCTAACTTCTTGCAGAGAGCTGCAGTTGCTATATTCACACCGGAACGGCCATCGATTAACACTTGCGTAATCTTGTGATTTTTATGCCAGATAGTGATTAAAGGGACAGAATGATCCACCGTAGAGTCAGTTTCCGGTTGTATTGCTGCAGTCGCCGACGTATTGGACGATTCAAGGCTGACCTGTTGCTAGAATTGTTGCCTAACTCCGGGCACCAGAGCGAGTAGTTGCCCCAAAGGAAGTGTAATTGAAGCCTTCGAGAGAATATCCCATACCTGGTCTGTTGGAATTGCATTCTTCACTGGTTCCAATGATGATTCTCCTGTTACTGGAGTAGAGTCTTGTTTATGTGCTTTCCCATTTGGCAGGGGAACCTGTGTCATCGGAATTGGATCGGGGAACATGGTAGGCTCTTTGGCGGTCCATTGGCTGGCTTTGTTATACATTCAATGTTGTTCACGGATGCTAGGTTCAAACACCTCAGCTACGGGTTGCAACTGCTTACCGGATCTTGTCTAGACCACTGCTGCTTGTGATTCCACTGGGGAGATATAGACCATGTTGGTCATCGGGTTTTGACGCTCTTTCTTTCTTTTATCATATTCGGCTGCATCCTTGCAGAATCTCCAGATGTGGCCAACTTCACCGCAAAAGTGACATCGAGGTGGTGGCAGAGAAGTATTTTCCGGTGATGTACCTGCCTGCCAGCGATTTGTATTAAAGTTGGTATTTGGTTGTCCTCGGTAATTCCTGTATCCTTGTGGTTGATTGTTTCGCATCTGCGATGGCACATAGTGGGTTGCTGGCTATCCTCGTTCCTGTATAATGGCATTTATAGCTGCTTGTCCCTGCACTTTAGCATTATATGCACAATTTTCAGTTGAGTGTCAGTGATATTACAGATGGCGCAATACATCTGATTAAGGGCACAGGTGGCTATAAACCACTAGGTTATAACATCATTCGGTAAATTAGCATGTGCCGGAGGCAATTGTCTTAAATGAGTTCTAAATAATGTGGCATATTCCTGAACAGTCTGATGCGGCTTCTGCCTATTGTTCTGCAAGTAATCAAAGATTTCGGCACGATTTTTCTTCAGCCAGAACCTCTATAAAAATGCATCCCTTACCGCCTCATATGTAACGAAATGGTTGATATCATACTCTATTAACCATCGAGCTGCCTCATTGACTAATGTTGACTGGAATACGATGGCATTGTATGCCGGATTGGGTGGACGGTTTAGCACTGCATAACTTATTTCAAAGGTGCGTACATGGGCATCAGGATCATCACCTAGAAATCCACCGAACTTTGTGTAAGTTACCCCTGTTGGAACCGGTCACAGTGGAAGGGGTTGTTGTTGTTGCTGCTGTTGTTGTTGCTGCTGCTGTTGCTGTTGACCACTCATAGTGCTAGCTGTGGTACCGTTGCTATCTCTTGAGTTCTGAGGTGGCGTTTCTTGACCTTTAGAGTTTGTATGGTCAGACTGTTCACCTTCCGACTTGAAAATAGCGTTCAATCTCTTACAGATCTCCAAATCGAAGAATCTATCCTCAGCTTGGATATCCCAGGTAGGCAAATTTGCGCCGAATAGTGGTGTCCAAAATGAAGACTCACCAAAAAGTATCACACTGTCGCCGGAAAACTGTAAATTCCCTGCAACTGGGACCGAACTGTCACCGAAATTTGTCGAACTTTCCCCAAAACAGGGTATTCTTTCACTGATAATGATCTCTCTAGGTAACATAACTTTATCCTCGGAAAGGGTTGAATCCTGACCAAAAGGTGTCGGGTCAACCGCGCGCTGTGTCCCTGTACACTGCGAAGTTTCTGTACCTTCTACAGACTGTACTGAAATAGCAACCCTAATTCTAATTAACTTAAATCAAAGACTAGTGAAGTAACAAGTAAGGACATAAATAAAATTCTTACTCACGGTAACTCAGCAATTGATGTTGATGGTTGGCTCATATGAGCTCCTCCAAATAACTCTAGATGTAGAGCACAACTCCTCTAAACTCCTCCTTGTAGAGCATCTCCTTGATCTCCTCCTTAGCCTTGCATTGAGCTTCTATTAGAGCTTGAGAAGATAACTACAACATGAGCCTAACTCTTCATCTATAGCTTTTGAACTTCATGCCATCCATTTTAAAGCATACACTTGCGATCAATATCCCAAAAACATGCATAAAGTAAAATAACAATAAAAATTATTTTGAAAAGTCTCCTTTGGAAACGCATTGTCGACGATGAGTTTTGAACTTGTGTGGGAGTTTTAGGAGGCTTTTATTCTAGCCACACTGCCAATGCACTCTCTTGTATGGAGCTACATTATTATCTAATAAGCTTGCTAGAGTTTGAAGATTTGGGACATGTTGACATTGTTTCCAACAATCCCCCCTTCAATGTCATAATGATACAAGGTTTAATAACCCAAAAAACTTACTGTGACTTTCTCTTGTCAATGCTTTGGTAAAAATATCTACAACCTTTTCCTTGTAGGTATGTAGATGAGATCAATGTGCATCTTAGATACATGTTCCCAAATAAAGTGATAATGTACCTCTATATGCTTTGCCCTAGCATGATGAATAGGGTTCTTTGCAATAGCAATACCCCTCTAACTGTCTGAAAATATATGAATTGGAAGATGAACTTGAACATCAAGATAGCTCAAAATATTCTATAACCAAACCAATTCAAGTATAGCTTCAAAGGTAGCCCTATAGTTTGCTTCAGTTGAAGATGTAGCAATTGTAGGCCGTTTCTTGGATAACCAAGAGATAAGAAAATCTCCTAGAAATAAACAATATCCACTTGTGCTTCTTCTTGAGTGTTTATCACCAACTCAATCAAAATCTAAAAAACCTTTAAGTAAAAAATGTGAAGAATTTAGAAATACCATAGCATAATTGGAAGTTCCCTTCAGATACTTGAAAATTCACTTAGCTACTTTCCAATGAATCTTAAGCAGATTGTGCATGAACCTAGATACTTGAGAAACTGCAAATTGAATGTCCAGATGTGTATTACATAAATATATCAAGCAACCAATTGGTTGACTATATAATGTAGCATCAAATGGTTCTGAATTTGCTTCTGAATGTAATGAAACATTGATATCCATTGGTGTTTGCATTGGCTTGGAATCTATCATCTCAAACCTTTCGAGTAATTTTTTGATGTATTTTTTTTGTGTCATGTAGATACACTCATCTCTATACTTGAACTCAATCACAAGATAATAATGCAAAATACTTAAATTATTTACATCAAATGTATGCATAAGTTGTGATTTAAAGTACCAAAGGTCTTAACCCTTGGGAACCTATCATGATCATTATGATAATAATAATCAAAACATCTTTTTTATTTTTAACATAAAGAGTGGGAGGCGCATCTGAGTTTTCAAAACCTTTTTGTAACTCACAAAACTTCCATGGTTGATTCTTATAAATAGAATCAATCTCTTCTTGCATAGCTTTCTTCCATATAGGACTATGTAGTGCATCTTGAACATTAGCTGGTTCATTCTCAACTGAAGAGCTAAAATTTTATGAATCTCAAAATGGTCTGCATAATTTACCTAGTCTATTTTTTATCTTCTTGTTTGACTTTTGTTTCTTCCATTGTATTCCTTTATACCATTGTAAATCAAGCATCTAACTACCTATTGGTAGCGAACAACATCAAATGCATCTCTAGCATCATGAAGACTCAATCATAAACCTATCTTCGTAGGAGTGGCAATAGGTTTATATTCTTCAAGGCCAAAACACTACAATAATGTGTCAATGTATTTGGTTTGACACAAAGCTATTCCACCACAACTTGCATAACGTGAATGCCAAAATAATGATGCAAATGCCCCAAATCAAAGAGCTCAAATGAGGCATGAAAATCAGCCTCGAAATCAGCTTTGAAATTAGCAATATGCTTCTCATGAAGACTAGTGAGCAGCATGTCATCAAGATACACAACAATGATCAGAAGCACATCATTAGCACACTTAACATATAAGGTGCTTTGAGTTGGACTTTTCTCAAAACCATGTGCAATCAGATAAGCATGCATCTTTCAATACCAAGCATGTGGTGCTTGCTTTAAACCATATAATGCCTTCTTTAACCTGCACACCTGGTTTTCATGCCCTTTGTGCACAAAGCGACAGGGTTGAAAAACATACACTTCTTCATGCAAATGGCCTTCTTGTCAGGAGGCAAGTCATATTAAGACCAGGCACCATTCTTCATTATAGCAACATATTCAGATTGCATAGTAGCCATCCAATTTTCTGCAGACATACACTGCTCATGAGAAGATAGGTCGAAACTACAAATAGTAGTAAATGCCCATTCTTCATTTTGCAAAGATTAGCAGACTCTGTTTTCGATGTAGAGGCATCTGCAACAACCATTCCGGCCTTTTTCTTCTTTGCCTCTTTAGTCGCTAATTTTTAACAGCTCTTAATGACATGATCAATTGCTTCATAATATTTGCAAAACAATTTCTGCTTTTCTTTTTCTTCTCATCTCTATCTTCCTTCTTTGATTGTGTAGAATTAGCAGATTTCTGCTTACTAGTAGAAGAGCTCCATTTACCTTTACCTTTCTGACTAGCAAGGAAAGCTTGATCTACAACATGCATAATGGACATGTTATGCCTATATTGATCTTCCTGCAATAGAACAGAGAATAACTTCACAAAGGTTAAGGAATTCGGATTGCCTTTCATCATCAAACGAAGAGTAGAAGAAAAACTCTAATATCAATCAAGAAGAACATCAGTTTTTGCACTAGCCAAGATTGGCTTGGTTGTGAAATTTGTTGATGACATTATCTTGCTCCAAGATTGGCTCTTCAAGGTCAGCCATGCGTGCCGGTTCATCTGCAAGTGGGGGAACATGCTCCCTTGAAGCTGGTTGGAATCTCTTCGTGTCTGCAATGTGCTTCCTTCCAACCTCTTGGTCTTCATCTGGGCATTCATTCAACCCATTGATTCTCATTCTAATGAAGCTCACTTGAGCATCATCCTTCTCCACAGCCATGCAGTGCTTGAACGTCTTTAAGGAGCAAGCGAGATTCGTTCCAAAAATAGAAGAAAACCACTTAGAAGCCGATCAATATCATGGCTATTGAGAAATGTTACAATTGAAATTACATGTGCCCGAAAAAAGTTCTAGGACCTAGTCATCATCATTGGAGAATAGTTGAATCAATCTCATTATAAGCTTTTGTGGCTTCTGATAGGGGTTAACCAATGTCCTGTCCCCAGCTACATGATGAAGTTTCTTGGTAACTGCTGGGAACATGAGCACATTGGAGATCCCATTCTCATTGCAATGCTCCCTAACTCTTCTTTTGCTTACTTCATCATAATAGCCAATTGTAATGCATTCAGTGGAGCTCACAAATCTATGCAAAGGAGTATGATTCACGTTTGTCTTCACCCTACCAACGAGAACTATAAGTGAGAGAGAGCATCATTTAAGCCAGGGAGATAGAAAGAAGATCACTTACCATGTGAGGCACTCCACAACATGACATCTTGACTTCAAAGCACTTGAAACAGAGAAAGACTGGTCTCTACTATGGAAAATTACTATCGTCCAAAGAGGAGACATAGTCAAATCCGCAAAATCAGTGACCATCTTCCGAATCTGAGGGTGCTTGAAAGGCTCCTCATCATTCACTCATCCCAACATTCGAAATCCATAGGGTATGTCTGCTATAAGAAGGGAGAAATGCTTTCTAGGCACAACAGTACAAATATTATTTACATCACTATAGAATACATTGTAATATACAAGCCTAAGTGGGTCTAGGGGATTGGAGAAACACTTCAAATCAGGTTCATCATCAAAATCTATCTCCTTGGCTTTCAGTCTGAATTTCTCATGCCTTGCTCTTCGAATGTGAGCTAGGAATGCATGGGGACAATCATCTAATACCTCTACTGACTTACTTTTCTTTGGTTTCTGTAGAAACAAATGGAAAGACAATTAAATGAGCTCTTTGATAAACAAGTGGAAACATGAGGAATCGATGATTGACATCGATTTCTTGTCTGAGTCGATGCCAGGCATCGACCTTCTGCTGAAATTCGATGTGTGGCATTGATCTCTCCCATAAGTCGATGCGTGGCATCGACTTATGCCAGTATGTCGATGCCAAGCATCGACTTTTAGTAGTAAATCGATGCCAGGCATTGACTTTCAACAGTAAGTCGATGCGAGGCATCGAGTTTTAGTACAAAGTCGATGCCAGGCATCAAGTTGATACTAAAAGTTGATGTCTGGCATCAAATTAGTGATATGTTGATGCCAGGCATTAAGCCAGATAGCAAACTAGGCATCCTCTCTCAAAATAGAACCTACCTAATCACGAAACAGGATAAAATACTCCGATAAAGCTTTGTATGATGAGGTGGTTGGATAGTCTGCTTGGACATGAGTCCAAGAAAAGCAACCGAGCCTTTTCATCATCACCTCATGAATCTTCATGTATACTTTATGACTACAGTCACAAACATGAAAGGGAGAGTAGGTTAGACTAGAAACATGGGAGGAGGGAAAAAGGATATGAGAATAACATACATACTTATTAAGCTGAGTCACCGTCTCCTCCAGGCTTAACTCCTTGGAGATTACCATTGAAAAAGTTGATATAATCAAAATATCGTCCTTGATTCCTTGAAGGGCTCTCCATGGTGTCAGCTTCATGTCCTCAGGAGCCTCTTCAATCAAAAGGTCAACTTTCCTTCCCATTCCCTTCAAATCAACCTGAGGGTCTGGCCACGACTTTTGCTGCTTCTGGCCCTTGACCTCCTTGTTCTCCCACATTGTGAAAATCTTATCCTGCACATCCTAGATCTCACCTGTTTTGAATGCAAGTTGAAACCATGGATCATATTTTCTCAAAGCATCAGACTTTATATTTTCATCCAATGCAATGCCAACCTCAATAAGGCATTGCTTTTGTAGATTGGCATGTATTCTGCCAGCCTCCTTCATGAGGCAATCTTTGTATTCATGGTGGAAGAACCAAATTCTATCTATGGAGGACATCTTTTGCCTGTACTCATTATCATTGCTGTGATCCCAAGCAAGAAGCTTGGATTCCTTAGTTGTAAGCCTAGCATAGATTTTGCACTCTGCAGACCTAAAGAACAATGTGGTGGGGTGCTCTTTCACTAGCTGTCTGTGGGCCTCTGTAGAGTGTGAACCACTACTAACATAATATGTGTAATCTTCAAACAGGCCCTCATTGAAATCCTCCACAAAGTTGCACTCATTCGGATCCACCATGACGAGGAATGGCACAACAGTAGCATGAGGATTTATCTTCATTTTCTTCTTAAGATTTTGCACTTGCAAATTATGTGGCTCCCTTATCTCAAGAGGCCTCCTCCCTGTGACTGGATTGATGGGTGGCCTATGGATGATATTGATTGGTAGGTGGAAAAACTACCCCTTCTTCAAAAGCTTTCTTCGAGCTATGTCCTCCCTCATCTTGCTCTGCTCAATACCAAGAATTCCCGAATCAAGCTTACCACCAGGTGCAACAACAATATCCTCAGAGCTAGAGCTTGACTCAAAAGACTCCTCATCCGCCACTCTCTTCTTTTTCTTCAATATCTTCTTCTACACTCACTACTTACCCTTTGCCTTTACAGGGGTTGTCATCTACTATTGTGTTGGCATAATGTAACCCTAGATCCATGGCATCAAGTCCCTAATTAGGTTCATTGAGTCCCTATAGATCTCTGCAAGCCTCTCTGGCACACAACACTCCGGGCATAAGAAATCCATCTTGCATATTACATTTTGTAGCCCCTTCGATGTCTCTACCAGGAAAAGGAGGCTATCGGAATCCTCATCTTCATAGTCGAGTTTGAACCCAAGGCCATACTGAAAGGCCTGTGTTGTCGTGATCTTGCCTCTCCCATAGGCCCCTGCAAACACAAGAAGGACTGCATTCTTCTCTTCAACATATTGAAGGCACCACTCTAGGTTTGTCATGTCCTGGAGTGGATGATCTTTCCTTAAGACCTCTATCTCCTTCAACCTCTCCTTCCTAGTTGCATCATCCTTAGCTATTTTGATGCTACTCTGTCCACCAGATGACATGCCAACTGGGTTGCTCGCCCTCTCAGAGGATAAAGATGCAAGACTTTTTTTCTTCGATTTTTTCTGGTGACCAATGCCTCTGTCACAATGCTGATCCACAGAGCCCACTGTAACTTTGAGCTTCATGACAGGCCTCTCACCTTTTAACTCAGCATCCTTGAAATGGCCTCAAAAACATTAGCTCTTACATTAATGTGTTTTTCAAGTTGAAGGGTCGATGCCAAGCATCGACTTTAGGGTGCAAGTCAATGCCAGGCATCGACTTAAGCCTTCAAGTCAATGCTAGGCATTGACTTTGTGGCACAATTTGATGCCAAGCATCGACTTAAGCCTTCAAGTAGATGCTAGGCATCGAATTGCACACAAAGTCGATGTCTGGCATCAACTTGCAGGCTTAACTTGATGCCAGACATCGACTTTAGGGGTGCAAGTCGATGCCAGACATCAACTTCCACCCCTAAAGTCGATGCCTGGCATCGATTTAAGCCTACAAATTGATTCCAGGCATCGACTTCCACCCCTAAAGTCGATACAAATCGATGCCTGGTGTTTGTTGTTGACCTTTGGAGTTGTCCTCTCCAATCATTTAGCATAAAGAATCAACAATACATCTTATTTTTGTCAATCCTGGAAGTATACAAGAGACCACAGCCCCTTTTAGATGATAGAATCCAAGAAATAAGAGAAAACTAGTTGGATTTCTGAGAATTAATGAAGATGAAGAGGAATTTCTAGGGTTTGGATTATCTTGAGCAATACTCCATCAAATTCAATAATCTTGGTGTCTAAAACATGTTATTTTCTCAGCAGAACATAATCATAAAGTCAAAACTCACAAATGATACCTGTAACGTTCAGACGAGACAATCACGATTCTGTGAAATCAGACGATTTTCATCTATAGCACCATTCTTCATCAATTTCTCACTCAATACATCAGGAATCAACTCTCTTCATACACATTCATCAGAAATACACAATAGAACCTTGCAAATTCCATGGATACACATAGAATAGACTCAACAAATCAAAGAAATTACACAAAAGGAAGAAACACAATTTTCTGCAGGAAACTCTCTCTTTACTTGGATAGCATCTAATACAAATAACCAACCCTCTCATAGTAGAGGAAATTGTCTTTTATACATTTTAAAAGAAGGCCTCGTGAAGTCAAAAAATATTTAAATTTCTTACTTTCGATAGACAGATTGCATTGCATATTGTGAAGCATTGTTGTGGTTTGAAATGTTTGTACAATTTAGGAATGAAGAAACTAAAGCACCTAAGTGAGAATTTCCTCCATTCAGATAGTGAAAGGCAGGATATATACTTTGTTTCTCACATGCAAATAATTGAGGATAACATCTTAGTAACACGTGTTGCTTTTGAATATTTCTTTACTCAAGGGATGCGATGTTGTAGGGCTGCATTTAAAATTGCAATGGGTGTGGGAAATTTTAGAATACAAAGGGTTCAACAGGGGCTTATGAATGGGGATCTCATTTTGGATACGTTCCATGTTGGGACCAAAGGATCTGTTGGATGTCATGCAATGAATTGGATGATGAACTATTTTAGCTTGCATTGTGAGGTTATGCCTACAACTGGAAGGTTGCACTTGTCAGATAACTTTACTAGTCGAGAGGTATTTCAAATATATAGAGAAGACATGGAAAATAAAAATGAGAAGTATGTGTTGTATCGTCACTTTACTCGATTATGGAAGCAAGAGTTTAACAATGTGTCTATTCCTAGAAAAGTTAGAATGGGTGAATGTTCAATTTGCGCCACTTTGAAAAACATGGCAAAGGGGGCTACAACACCACAAGAAAAAGATAATTTTAAAAACCTTCTAAACAACCATCGGGAGAGTCAAGCTTTAGAGAAAAAGAAAGCAATTCATCATCGATGTAAAGCACTTAGAAATCCGGAGCATTATATGTGTTTGTTGATCGATGGTATGGATAAAAAAAAACTCGTTTGCCACATTTTTATCGCATCCCTAAGGACATTGGAGATGAATTCCTTGTGCAAATGCATTTGGTTGGTGCTTTGGTATACAATGGGACTGTAATGTCCAAGGTTTTCTTCACATATCCGAATGTGCATAATGATCCAAACCTTACAGTTACTATCATTCATCGGGTTTTGCAATCATGGAAGGGTCTTTTGCCACCAACTCTATATTTGGAACTTGATAATACTGCAAGAGAGAATAAAAATTCTACAACCTTTGGATATTTATGCATGCTTGTTGATAAACAGGTATTTCAGAAGGTTAAGGTAAATTTCCTTTTGGTTGGGCACACTCATGATCACATTGACCAAATGTTCAGTATGTTCTCTAAGAAGTTGGCACGTAACAATGCTTTTACTCTTCCGATTTTATCTGAGCTGATTTCAAAAGCGTATACTCCAAAACTGGAAGTTCAACACCTCACACAGATTTATAACTTTAAGCACTTTTGTTCAGTGGGCCTTGATAACAGTGCTAAGGTTTTGGCTCCATTGCACAATATTAGTTTCAACCATGTATTCTTGATGAGGAGGGTTGATGACATAACTCTTTTATTTGCAAAGCAGTATTCATCTTCTCCT
Source organism: Ceratopteris richardii (assembly GCA_020310875.1). NCBI lineage: Eukaryota > Viridiplantae > Streptophyta > Polypodiopsida > Polypodiales > Pteridaceae > Ceratopteris > Ceratopteris richardii. The sequence continues at coordinate 184,386,224 of CM035418.1, read as the reverse complement.
GGGTGGGAGCCTAAAGATGGATGTAGATTCTTGTTGCAGGTGCCTAATTTGTTTATTTATGGTGCAGAACAATCACCATATGAAGATAAAACAATACAGATAGATGTGGACATGTGGTTGATCAAAGTAAAAGCTGGATGCATGCACTCATTAAAAAGAAGAGATCAAGATGTATCTTGGTGGGATGACTTTTTCAGTCATCAAGACGAGATTATAAAGTATACGATTGCAGTCCATTGGTCAGTTGATGTTCCATTCACATGGGATTTTTGTACACAAAGATTAGTGAATGTGGGCCAAGCATGTAATGCAGATGCACTTCAAAGTTTTATACATCCACCAGAAAGAAATATTTATGTAGCAATTCACAGCTTCATCAGGACCGTCGATCGTGATTGATGGGTCAATCGTGATTGATGAGTCGACCGCGATTGACATGTGGCACGCGTAGGCTCTGTCGATCATGGTCAGTCGATCGTTGACTCTGTCGATCATGATCGAGGTGTCGGTCACGATTGACAGGTTTGTCGGTAGATGTCCGTTGTCGTTTGTCGATCGTGATTGACGGGTCAATCGCGATTGACAGAAAACAGAGGAATTTTAGAATTTTAAACACACTTTTGGAATGCTCTAGGCCTACACATCATGTTTATGCACTTAGTTTATCAAATTGGTCAGTTTTTTTATCGGTCACGATTGACAGAGGTCAACGCCTCGGGACCTGCACAGTAAAAAATCTGTACTTGCTGAAGCTGGTGCAGCTGCTGGGGACGCTAATTCTTGCAGAAAATCTCAACAAACACAGAAAAGCACAAGCATGCAAATGCTCTCTCACTCTCTCTCACAAGTGAAATGAGGGAAATGGTATGGGAGTGGGGATATGACCAAAAAACTAAAAATGTCGCGATGATGGAGATGGAGGTGGGAGATGGTGATGATGATGGTGCTAAAGATGGTGAAGAAAGTAAAAGGAAGTAGATAAAAGTGAAGGAAATACCTATAACTCCAACATCTCAACTCTACGTCTTACCATCACATGCTCGTCCTCAAAGCTCGATCCCCAGCAACGGTGCCAAAATTTGGTGTAGCCCAGTGATGAGTAGCACCTCCTTTAATTTCAATTTGGGAAGACGTGAGGATGGTATGAAGACCTCGAACAAGTGATGGCACAAGTGTGTGAGTGAGAAGTACACTAACATGCACACACATACACACACACACACAAGGCAAGAACAAAGAGAGAGACAATGGAGTTCTTTAGATTACTCAAGAGTTCTCATACAAGTTCAATTCTACAACAAGCTAACCTCAAAAATGAGCTCTCTATCTCTTTTTATAGTTTTTTGACTAGCTTTGATCCTATCCAGACCTAGTGTCCGGCCTAGTTAAAAATTAGGTTCTAGGGCGTATTTGAGGGCTCAAACAGAGTCTAAAAAATATGAAAATTGATAAGTAGGTACTTCCAATGCTCCTCAAGCTCAAGGACTCCTTGGCTTACACAAAATGGAGATACAAAAAGGTGGAATGGTATTTACAATGGTGTGGAGTGACTAAAATCACTAATTGGGAAGTATTGTTTCATGGAAAAATTGTAGGTCCTATTTGTCAGATCTGTGTTGACTTCTGCCTGCTTGTTCCTTGCTCTGACCCCCTTCTTTGGCTTCCTTGTCTTGTAAGTCCTTGACTGCCCTGACCAGTGCCAACAACGGGCTACTTATCTTTGTACATTCTCTAGGAATACATTCAATATTGTGTGTTGTGCTCCAAGCTTCTTCTTCTTCCTTGTGTTGTTCACGTGCTTTCGTAGACGTCTAACTCCAACAGTCAAGACACTCCTATGATTTTCTAAACATCATATTCAGCATGTAGTTCATCATTTTTATTGAAATCACACATGATTGGTTGCTACCTAAGTTACTTTGACACTACCAAAAGGAATTAGGCTAATTGCTACTATGCACATAGCACTATTCAATATAATGAACAAGTGTAGAGACAAAAATAGCAAATCTTTGACCTTGGATCAATTTCCTACCTATCTGTTTTGATCCATTGATTAGTGGATTGTGTTCGAAATAAGAAATGTGATTATTTATGATCATTAGCAAGATAAAGAGACCCACTACACTCTCCAGCAATTGTTCTCTGCTGGTGTGAAGCAAGTAGAAGAACACCACTTCATCTTTGAAGACTATCCACCATCTCCTTCAACAGTGGTATCAGAGCAATAAGAAGCAAGATGGGAGATGATTTCCATCATTCATTGACAATTTGGACATGAGCGACTACTCAGCATGGTCACTAAGGATGCAAGCCTACCTTCAAGGGAGAAGCCTATATGGATACATCTCAGGAGATGAAGAGATTGTTGGCAGCAGTCAAGGTACCCAAGGACTCACAAGACAAGGAAGTCAAAGAAGGGATTCATAGCGAAGAGAAAGCACAAGCAGACAAAGTAGTCAACAAAGATCTGGCAAGTAGGCCATCCAAATTTTTCCATGAAGTAATACTTCCTAAATAGTGAATTTAGTCACTCTACATCATTGTAAATACCATTTCACCTTTTTGTAGCTCCATTTTGTGCAAACCAAGGAGTCCTTGAGCTTGAGGAGCATTAGAAGTATCTACCTATCCATTTTCATATTTTTTAGACTCCGTTTGAGCCCTCAAATAGGCCCTAGAACCTAATTTTTAACTAGGCGAGACACTAGGTCTGAACAGGGCCAAAGCTAGTCAAAAACTATAAATAGAGCTAGAGATCTCATTTTTGAGGTTAGCTTGTAATAGATTTGAACTTATATGAGCACTTTTGAGTAATCAAAAAGAATGCCATTGTCTCTCTCTTTGTTCCTGTCGTGTGTGCGCATGTGTGAGCATGTTAGTGTGCTTCTCACTCACACATTTGTGCCATCACTTGTTCGAGGTCTTCATACCATCCTCACGTCTTCCCGTATTGACATTAAAGGAGGTGCTACTCATCACTGAGCTACACCAAATTTTGGCGCCATTGCCCGGGATCGAGCTTTGAGGACGAGCGTGTGATAGTAAGACGTAGAGTTGTGACGTTGGCGTTGTAGGTAATTTCTTTACTTTTTCTTACTTTTCTCTTTCTTACTTCACCATCATCATCCTCACCATATCCGATCTCCATCTCCATCATCGTGAAAATTTCAGTTTTTTTATCATATCTCCTTTCCCCTCCCATTTCCCTCATTTCACTTGTGAGAGAGAGCGAGAGAGTGATTTGTGTGCACTCTTTTTGCATGTTTCTTGAGTTTTCTTGCAGGATCTGGCTATCCCACCATCTCCAACAGGCTGCACAAGTACGGAAAAGCTCGGTCCTGTCTCTCAGTCGTAGACCCCTGTCAATTGCGATCGACAGAAAAATCGCTTAATTGGTAAAACAAAGTACACCACGAGGACACATAAGATGAGCACACTCTAAATCACCAAACACAGTAAAAAAATTCCGAGGTTGTCGCGACCGACAACCTCGGTCAATCGCGACCGATAGCCTCTGTCAATCGCGATCGACAGCTCTGTCAATCGCGATCGACATACCCTATGACTATCTACCACGTAGGATTCACTCAATCGCGATTGACACCGTCGATCGTGATCGACTGAAATATCACGATTGACTCAAAGACTTGCATTGCCACGTGTCCATCGCGATGGACAGAACCCCGATCAACTGAAATCACGACAAAAATCTCAGAAAAAGTGTCGATCGTGATTGACACCATCGATCGTGATTGATAGGATGATCGCGACCGACAGGCCACGACGGACACCTCTGTCAATCGCGATTGACATACCTGTCAATCGCGATTGACAGGCTTTTCGGCCAAAATTTTAGGGTTTTTTAATTCCAATTTTTGGAGTAATTGTGGACACAAAAATCACACATTTAGAGTATGGTGAGGCCTCTACACTAGTAATCTGGGAAAAAGCCAGGCTGCATGTTGACTTGTTTTACCCTGTTTTAACCCTAGAACCCTGAACAGTCATAACTTTCTCATACGAAATCCGTTCGGGGTGATCTTAGGCTTGTTGGAAGCTCGTGGGGAGTACTACCAAAACTTCCACTGGTTACGGTTAAATTAATACCAAGATTATTAGATATAGTATTTTTAAGTCGACCATACCCAGGGGGAACAAAACTCAGGGATCTCTAGACTTGTGTCCCATAAAGACACGGTGCAAGTTGATATCTGAATTGCATGAATGAAAGTGATTTATTAAGTCATTTGAATTTAAGTCTTGAGCTAACCCTGGGACTTTTATAGGTCCCTTGAGAGCACTTGAGGGCATCAAAAGCAAGGGTTTTTGCAAGCTTGAGAACTGGGTTCTTGAGCACCAAAGGGCAAGGGATCAGCAAGTGAGGGGAATATTCTCAACTTCCTTTGTCAATTTCTAGCTCAGGTTACACATGAATAGTGCTAGAAGTAAGTCAGGGCAACGATAGGCACAAGACAAGTCAAAGACTATCTAAAAAATCAAGTCCAAGTCAAGAGATAGCCTGTGTGTGATCGATAACTTTAAAGGAAAAGAACTTAACGTGGTACGAACAAACTAAAGTGCGGAAATTAACTCAAGTGTTCTTGACGACGTGATATCAGACAAGATCATAAACACGATAATCAACTAAAAGAACAAGTAACTGATACAAATTGATCGGCAACGAGGCTATACCTTGGGTAAAAATTGGGATTGCTCAGATAGGCATATGAACCTTACATAAGGATGACACCTAGGGAGAGATAGACAGAGTCTTAGATCTGCAGAGGCTAGTGTCAATCATACTGCTAGGTCTTGGGCCCGACAGTTGAGCCATTATTCGCACTACCCTAGCTCTGAAACCAGTGAGTCCGAGATGTCTCAAGGTATGGAGAAACCTACAAGAAGTTCAAGAGTGCCATATTTACATAGGGTTGAAGGCCCTTATAAGACACAACTAGAATACATTAGGGCCAACCGATTAGGTGCTTGCATCTATGAGGATGGCCTAGTAAGATCTGTGGTCCAGATCAAAAACCCTGACCAACCCATTGGATTAGAACATCCAGCAGTCAAGTTTGAAAATGGAGCATACTTGGACAAAGAATGAACCATATACGTGGTCACCAGTCACCCAGATAGGATAGATGAATTCGGGAATGTGATCCCAGAGACGGACATAGGTGACCTAGAGCAAGGGAACATAAGTGGAGAGCCTAAAACCCCTCGAGGCAAATCAGTCCTCACTAGAATTATCACGCCAGAATGGGTCCCCCAGGATAATAAGAGCATAGATCTGCTCTTGAACCGAGAGACTGATGAAGCCTTTTGGAGGTTTAAGCTTGATGAGCCGAATGAGATAGGAACGATCACGATCTATGAGTTCAAAGATCCCGATAGCCCACGCAAAGTGACCTATTTAGATCACACTTCAGAGAGGATCTTTGTGGTCACAGAGCATGGTAGGCATGCTTACACTTGGAAGGGTGAATTTATTTTCACCCAACCAAGATCTAATGTGTCTTATGGCCACCCAGGAGTTGGAACGTCCCAAGCTCATGGAGCTCAGAGAGATAGAAATAGAGATAGACCTGAGGTGAGCTTTGACAACCCAATAGGAAGAGAACGAATGCGAACAGAAACGGATAGAGAAGAAACCGAGAGACTTAGAGCCCCAAGGAACCTAAGAAATGCTGATGATTTTCCTTTGCCAAGACTGAGGAACACACTAGAACCTTGAGACCTACACAGCTAGTTAAGTCCATGAAGAACTACTTCGATGGCACTGGAGAACTCTACGATCATGTGGCCGAGTTTAGGCAAGTCTTGAGAGCCGAAAAAGTGGAGGACCTATTCACACAATACAATGCCTTTGGTCTAGCCCTTAGGAATACCGCTCTTACGTGGTTTCAACCACTAAATGAGAGACACTTCAGGAACATAGACCAACTTCTAGAGGCTTTCATTATTGAATTCTCTAAGAGTGGCATAAGGCATAACACTTCCTCACTTATTCACAGCTTCAAGCAAACCCCTCAAGAGACAGTTAGACTTGCAAGAATAAGGTTTAGGCAATACCTAGAAAGATGCCCTGTTTCTGAGTTACCCACACCAGCCAAACAAGTGGCTTTATTCCTAGATGGATTGCTAAGTACCAAATTGAGATCATATGTGTACTTGAAGGACCCTAGGACCATAGAACATTGTGTACGCATGTGTATCGACATAGAAGATAACCTGGGGGAGGAGTTAGAGCTTTCAAAAATCTACAAAGATTCAGATAGTTCTTCTAGCCTCTCTTCCACACAATCCATGTCTATTGAGGAACTCGTAGAGAAGGTAGCTAAAAAACTAGGTGTCTATAGCAAACAAATTCCAAGATTTGCCCCAGTTAAGCGGTGCTATACTTGTGGAGGAGACCATATGGCAAACGTATGTCCCACTATGGCTCAACCCCAAATGAATCCTAGTATCCAGTACTGCACCATAGAACGAAGATACACCAATCACATAGCGCAAGATTGCCCATACAATAAGCAAGCGGTTAAGCAAACCTACCCTCAGCCCTATCCACAACAGGGAAGATATCAGAACCAGTACCCACCACAACAGTATGCGAGGCCTCAACAAACCTACCAACCACAATATCAGGCCCAACAGAGACCTCAACCAGTGCTAGCACAACAACCCCCTGCTCCTTCCAATGTGATCCTAGTAAAGTATGCAGCTACAGAGGAGAACCTGAACAGAGCCATTGTCCCAGTAACTCCATTGCTTTTGGAAAGTGACCCCAGTGACCATAGCTTTGATTCTACATATATTGATGCCCCCAGGCTTACTACATGCAGTCTCCTAAACATGGTGAGTCCTACTATAGTGAAGAACCAAGTGAACCTAGTGGGGAGCCAGAGTATGCAAATGTCATGTACACAAACCCCAACTCTAGACCTCAACCTAGGCAAGTAAGACCCCCATTCCCTAGAGGACCATGCTACAGATGTCAGGGAGATCACCTCATTCGTGATTGCTCCATGCCTGCACCTACACAACCCCAGTCAGTAACGATCCATGGCTTTTGTCAAGAGTGCGAAAAGGAACATCTCTTATGAGATTTCCCAAAGAATCCCAATAATATGCCAAAAATCACTCCTATTAACGTTATTGGGTTAGTGGTAGACTCCACAGGAAGTGTAACTTCCACCGCACCAGTGCAAGTGGTCACCAAAGCTCAGGCTTTGCAGCAAAACCAAGGTTTAAACCAAGAAAAGAGCACTGAGGTTAGCGAAACTGAGAGCATAACCAAGAAGAGAACTAGAGCCTGGAAAGATAGCCGCGAAAGAATGAAAAGGCAATGGGAAAAGAAGATGAGTGAACTTGAGGAAAGCCTAAGAGAAACTAAAGCCAGGATAATTGAACTTACATCTCAACCTCCCTCCCACACTACCCCACCACCACCATTCCCGTCTCCATCCGATCCGCCACCTTCCAACCTGTCTCATACAATCCCACCACCCCGTAGAGTAGGATCACTATTTCCAGATCCCACTCTCGAGTACCTAAAACTGATGCTTAAGGCATATCAGGCCAGAATCCAAGAAGGGCCAAATGTGACGGATCATGAAAAGTGTTACCCTAGAGCCGAACTAGAGCTTGAACGAACTAAAATTTGTGCTAAGATGGTGGAATGGGCTCAAACCATGTTTGAAGCCAGTCGCCTCTTTAACATCTCTAGTTCAGCTAAGACGCAGTTGCACTTTGATGGACTGCTAGAAAGATTGGAGAGGCTAATTGCACAATCAGAAAAGGAGCCCACCCCTCCAAATAAGGGCAAGGCAAGTGAAGGAGTAAGCCTTCCTGCCCAGGAAGCTTATGTGCTCAACTCCACAGAGTCAGACGCATCTTCTTCTATGAATCAGTACTCAGCCGAATTCCTACGAGAGATTCAAGAAGAAAAATGGGCTAAAGAGAGTGAAGTCCCTCCTCCCTTTGAACTTGTGGATGACGCACATGATCAATTCCCACCAGATATTCCCTCCATTTATGGAGAGCAAGAGAGCACCCAATCCCAAGAGAGATTAGACTTTGAGTATAATTCTTTACAGGAATTACCCCACTTCACAGGCCCATGGGAAGCTAAGTCTACTTGTATGAGAGCACCCACGGTCATGGTACGAAATGAAGACTCAGTCATACCTAGGAATACGGAGGTAGTGAAGAATACTAAGGTGCAGTGCAATCTCACTCTAGAAGAGCTACTCAAGGTAAAGCCAGAACTGTGGAAACATGTAGCCAATCAAGTACCAGAAGTAGTAAAACCTAGTTCCCAGGTAGGATCTCATAGAACGGTGCCAGAAATACCTGTGGACAAGATAGGAGACATGAGTGAAGGAGAAGAAGGGAACACCTACCTTCCCATTACCCATCAAGGATACACAACCAAGGCAATTCTCGACTCTGGTGCAGGAGTTCCAATTGCTACCACTTCCTTATGGAAGCGTTGGGGCAAGCCAGCACTCAGGCCAACGAGAATGAAAATGCAAATGGATGACGGTCACATAGAGAGACCCTTAGGGCTGTTAGAAGGAATAACTCTCACTACATGCGGTGTTGAGTTTGAGCATACTTTCGCCATATGTGATTTTAGCAAGAACCATGCCTATGAGATGATTTTGGGAAGACGATTTATGTGACAGTTGTAGGTGGTACAAGATTGGGGAACCAATTCCTTGTATTTGCAACACTTGGGTGTCACGACCAAGGTGAATCTCAAAGATTATTCCCATAGGGATGTACCCCCCATTCAGTGGAACCCCATCCATAGAGCCAAAGATGATACAGAGTCAATGCATTCCATAGGATCAGGATCCTCATGGATGCATGAAGACACCCACTTATGGATGTGCAAAGTCATTTTCAGCTCCAGCACCATTCTTCATCAACTCATCACTCAACACAACAGTATTCAGCTCTCTTCATACACATTCAACAGATTTACACAATAGAAGCTCACAAATCTCCATGGATACACAAGAATAAGACTCACAAATCAAAGAAACCACATAAAAGAGGAGAAAACACGATTTTCAGCAGAAAACTCCTTCTCTATTCACTTGGATAGCATGTAAACAAATGATTAACCAACCCCCTCATAATAGAGGAAATTAGCTTATATACATTTTCAAGTGTCGCTTTTCACACTTGAATTTTTGGTCCTTTCCTCTATTATTCTAAAAATATGATATCTAGGAGTTTCCAAAAATTCTAGAAAAAATACATAAGATTCTATCCTACATAAGGAAGACTCTTCCTTATTTTTACAACAATTGCATAAATATTTTTACAAATTTCTATCATTTTACAATTATTTTCCTTAAAAAAGGCTTCCAAAAATGCATCTTCCAACATCCTTCCCCTCCTAAACCTTTTGGCTCCTGACAAAAGACTTTCCTGCTCTGCTGTACTGATCACTTTTCTTCACTTCTTCTTTCTTTGATATACTTGTGATAGCAAATCATGGCTTTTCCTTTCTGTAACATTTAGATTATTTACCATTTCAAATAATGCCTTTTTTCCACTGTACTACAGCTTCTGGTTTATCAATGACATCCTTTTTCAAATACTCTGTATAAGCAGCTTCATATGCCGTAAGTCTAGACTTTGTAACAACTGATAGATTTCCAAAAATCTCTGACTCCCTTTCAAAAAATCCGTAATCAAAGGCATCTTCAAAAATTTGTAAGTAATGACTGCCCAAAAATATTACTCTGCTGTAATAGGCCATTAAGCAGATTCTGTCAGGTGTTTTGCTCAAATCAAATAATAATGCATCTGTTGGAGAATTAAAGCCGATATAATTCAGTGTTCTGATATCTGTGTCGGTATAGGTTTCTATACAGGCCAAAATTAACCTCATTATTCTGATAAGTAGAATGCATGCAGGGTCATTGACATCTTTGTATGTAGTTATCACAGACTCAGCAGTATTCACCATGTAACTCTTGGTAGGCCATGTGCCTGCCTTTGGACCTGCTACTTTCGGGAAATTCAACCACTTAGGTGGAATTTGACCTTCTCTTCTTCTATCCCAAAAAGTTGTCCATTCTCTCCTTCGTGCCACTGGACAGTAAGCTGGATTGATCTTTAAATGAAGAGGTGCCTCTTTCCAGATTTTCCTACACTCTTTGTTGGCATCCAACCATTTGTTTCTCCACTTTGGATTGGCTCTTTCAAATAGTTCTTTAGTCACATTGATGTCCTCTTCATACTCAATGTATTTGTTTGGAGATAACCCAACTCTGGCCAACTGATAATTCTTTATACTCTCCATAATCATACATATCGGTATTCCCAATCCATTTGCGGCCCAGTGATGCTGATCTAGATTGATTCCCTTATTTAATGCAAATGTGACAATTTGTTCTTCATACTCATCATGCATCTTCCATCATACTCCATTCTAGACTCTCTATTTGTCAGCAGTTTTTTCACAAAATCTTTTGAATATTCTCCTTCTGATCCTTTATCTGCCGGTTCACTATCATGTTGTATTCCATCAGTATTTTCTACCCTATATTCTTTTGTATAAGTGGTCTCCACATGTGTTTCTTCCTGGATTTGTGGCTTATCCAATTTCTTCTGCAATTCTTCTATAGTCATCATCAGACTCCCATTCTGTTGTGCCCATAGTTCTCTTTCTTTTTTCCATTCATTCTGTTCCTTTTCTCTCTTTGCCTGCCAATCACTTCTTTCCTTTTCCATATCCATGTATAGCTTATTATAACCTCTCATAGATGTAGCAGCATGTGTACTAGCCCGCTTTTCTAATTCCTTGGCCTCTTTCAATTCTCTTTGTAATTTCTGAATCTCTTTATGTAATCCTTCCTTTTCTTCCTCTGTCATTTGGGCTGCCTGACTTTCCTCCTTTAATTGCCCTTCCTCCAATAGCAGCTTATTGATTTCTTCATTTGCTTTAGTCAAAATTTGATAGGAAGTTTGCAGAGTTCTATATCTTCCCTCAATCTTTCTCAACTCTTTTTCCAATTTAGTGTTCTGCTCTGTTAGTTGCACACTCTTTTCTTCCAAGTATTGAATCTTATTTTGCTTCTGAACTTCTAGCTCTTCCAAAGCAATTATTTTATTAGAAAACTCCTCATTTTTCTCTTGCACCTTCCTTAGTTGCTCTGCCATCTGCTCCTTCTCCCTTTTATGCTCTTTAATAAGCATATTGCCTTTTTCAGATTCTGACTCTGCTAGCATCCCTGAAATGATCATGTTCCGGCTAGAGGGTATGAACTGTTCAATGTTATTCATAATGAGTTGACATGCTGATCTTATACTCTTTGGTATTCTTTCCAATCCTCCTTCCATTGAAATTCATTTGGTTTCTAGCTGTTTGTCCTCTTTGAATTCACTCTCCTCTTCCTCTTCTCCTTCATATTCTATAATCTTGGCCTTGTTTTCTTCATTACTTGGATGAGTGTCCAATGTTTCTGAATCTGCCATGTCTTCTTGAACACCTGAATTCTTTTGCTCTAATACATCTGAGATCAGCTTTATTTCCTGTACCTTTTCTTTCTCCAATACCTGTTGAGTCTCTTCAGAAAGGTATCCTTCCTTTGTTTGCATCTCCTTTTCCTGGCTTAGAGTTTCCTGAAACAGGTTATATTCAGTTTCCTTACTAGAGTTTTCCTGACATTCACCTGCTTGTTCTTCCTGTCTTTCCTTTTCCTGGGCTAGAACTGTTTCAGTTACTTCCAAATCTTTCACCTGATCATTACTTCTTTCCTCTTTGTGTTCTTCTTCCTGTTCATCAATGTTCATGAGGTCCATTGCTACCTCCTGTTCTTGATCCTCATTGGATGTAAATTCCTCATTGTTCTTCAAATCATGCAGCACATCCTTTATACTCTGAATGATCTCTTTTTCCACTACTTTCCCTGTGACTTCTTGAACATTGCCTTTCTCAAATATTTCCTCTGCTTCCGGTAGTGAATCTTGATCTGTGCCTTTTTGTTTTATCACTGAGCTGCTCACTTGTGCCTTCTTGGCTATTTCTTCTATGCTCTCCTCTAGTTTGAAGTAGGTTTGTGATGGTTTTGTCCATATGGATTTCACCCCAGTATGCACTAGTCCACAACTAACTTCTTCCCTTATTTCACTTGCATGTTCTATCATTACTGCTTTTCCCTTCATTAACCTTCTTTCATCTTCCAGACTGAGCTGTTTTCCTGCTTGTTCCTGAATTGACTTCTCCTGAGACTTTTTCTTCAATTCCTCAGGTGTTTTTTGTTTCTCAGAAGCCTGTGTAATTATGTTAGGAGTATTTGGTATTGATAAATTTAGACTCTTTAACAGAAAACTCTCAATATCACTGTCAGAATCAGATGAAAAGTGTGAAGGTCCTCCTTTTTCTGGTTCTGTGGGTCTTGATACTTCTTCCACCATGGATGGCTTCTGTGTTTCTTCCATGATTACTTCCTCCCTCTCTTTGGTGACAACAGTTTCAACTATGGATTTGCCCTTTCCCTTCTTGGTCAATTTCTTCTTTTGTATTGGTTTCCTTGGAACTTTCTTTTTTACCACAACAGTGGTTCTGGTCTCTGGAGGTCCTTGCAATTCCTTGAAATAGGCCAGCAACTCAACTTCTTTCCTAACAAACACCTCCTCAGTTTCAGTTGTCATCATTTGATCATGGAGTGCTTCATAGTGCTCCACCTCCTCCTGAACCCAGTCTGTAGCTTTGCATGAGAAGTCTTCCAGCATTTTCTGATATTGTGCCTCATACATAGCTCTTTTGTTGTTTCCTTGGGTTAAATAGGTGTATAATTGCTCTTTGCTTGTTTGGGGTGGATGAGGTTCACTAGAGGATTGAACCTGTTTCTGTGCCTCCTCATGTTCCTCTTTTGTAGCTTCCTCCATTTCTAGTTCCACTTTCCTTGGGTCCAACCTTCTTTTCTTTACAGGAATTACTTCCTCAGATATCATCTTCCTTTTCATACCTGTTCCCCTCATGCGGGTTATTCCTTCTGTTTCCCTTTCAGTCATTTTCCTTGGAGGACTCTTGATTCCAGCCATAAGGCTTCTGAAATACTGTGCCTCTGGAGCTAATTTCAATTGATCTTCCATCTCTAGAACATGATAAATGATTCTTGTTAAGAACTGGGCTCCATTCATGAACTTCTTCTGCTCCCAGTGTTTTGCTGCTTCCTTCAGTTGTTCATGGATGTATGGTGAGACATCCATTACTCCAAAAGGTTTGGTTCTGTCCTTGTTGTTGAACATCAATAATGTCACTGACTTATGCGGCATGGTATATCTTGGTAATTTTGGAAAACAAAAGTACTGTAAAGACATCCTTACGGCATATTCTTCATTCTCCCTTCCTTTAAAGACAGTGAATTTTGCATATCCTCTGTAAGTTTCCTTATTCTTTTTGACAAAACTCGGGTCAAGTTTGGTTCCCATTGTGTAGAATTGCAGTGCTGCTCTGATATGTTCTGCCTTGATAGTGATACCTACTTCCTGATTATCCTTGTTTTTGACTTTGCATCTGAAATAGGCATCATTCCCTCTTCCTATTTCTGTCAAACTGTTCATTACTTGTGATACCCTCTCAAAATCAATGAAAAAGATAGGCTCCTCCAATATTCTGTGCAGTCCTACTGCCTTCCATCTTTTCAAATTGACAGCAACTCTTTGAAAGTTGTAGAATTCCTGGCACAACATTGTATATTTATACCCTCCTACTCCCACTATGAATATGTGTTGGCCAATTATGTTTAGGGTCTCCTTAAGTTCCTTCACCACCTTCTCAGCTTCTGGAATTTTTGATTCTTCATCCGACTCTAGGTCCACCTGTTCCTCCACAGCTTCACTATCCAGAAACCAATGGCCTCTTGATAGAACAATTGATTCTGCCTTGAAGTCATGAATTGGCAACTCCTTTGTATTCACCATTTTCTGAGGAAAAATAAAATACACAAAGAAAAACTCTACCCACATAAGTTGCAAGAAATCATAGAGTAATATGTAAGGATTTATTTTTAGATGTCATGACATAAGAATGAAAATAAAATCCAAAATAAATTCTATTTCTCTAGGAAAGACTCAAAAAGTGATCATCATAGGTGTAGCAAGATGTCTAGTGCAATCCCTTTTCCTAACCACTCTTTTGGAAAAACAAATCATTTATCAAATGATAGAAAACAAAAAATTAACTTAAAAAAACTAACTAACAACAAATAAAAAATAAAAAATGAAAAATAAATAGATCTCTACTATTCTTCTACCTATATCTTGCTTTGTGACATATGATTTTTGTAAAAAAAACAACAGAAAATAAACAATTTTTCTCAATTTTTCTTTCTCTTTTTTTTCAACAATGATTTTTTTCTCTCTTTTTTTTTTCAGCAATGATTTTTTTCTCTTCTATTTTTTTCAAATACTTTTTTTTTATTTCTTTTCTTTTTTCATTTTCATTTTTTTCATGATAATTTTTTCTTTCTTTTCTTCCCCTCCTAATTCTCTTTTTAGAAAAGAAAATCAGGTCTAATATGTATTTTTTCATAATTTTTATGATTTTCTAGATATAGATCAAATCTGGATTATCTTTCTTCCACTGGAACAATTCTGATTTTCTAACCCAATACTTCCTGACTCCAATTGGTCTGGTTCCCAGCAAACAACCATTCCCTTTGGATAAGCATTTTGTAGGAGTTTTTGGTTTCCATATCCATTTTGTCCTTGATTCCTGTCTCCATGAGGAGACCTGTTGTAGACTTTGATTCCATGTGCTTTTTGCTCTGATGCTTTGATTCTTTGGACCCTGCCATGATTGCCATCTTCTTCCCATCTCTTCACCCTTCTTTGTTCTTCCAATCTTTTGCTGATTTTGATTATATGAAGCTTGATCATTTAACATTTGTATTGGTAATGTTTGTATATCCTCAGATGCAAAAGTGAATCCTTCAAAGTGTATATCATGCACATATGATGGAATTTCCTGTTTTTCTTTACTCAATAAAAATATTAAAAACCTTTTGTCATTTATGTTCAATTTAAGCTCCATTTTTTCAAAATCCAATATCACTTTACCTTTTTGAAGCCATGGTTGTCCTAAAATCACTTTTTCAGCCATCAAGTGATCTGGCCATTCTTCACAGTCTATTTTCATATATTCTTCATTGAACTTTACTTCAATAGACAGTGAAGACATGCTCTGTACTACATGACCTTCCAAAGTTTTTATTAGGGTTCTACTTTTAGTTCTTTTTATGTTGAATTTACTTACCAAAGCTGAACTAATCAGATTTACTTGTGCTCCAGAATCTATCAAAACCCTAATGCTTTCATTTTGAAAGTCCATTATCATCACAGGGACATGTTCCTTTGGTTTGAGAGGAGTTTCACACAGACAGACTTCCCTAATCTCTTTGATTTTTCTTATCCTTTCCATAGCTTCCTGTTGAGCTTCTTTTCTCATGCCTTCCTCTTCTCTTTTCCTGTTTTGAGCTTGTTGCAACCTTCTCCATTCATCAACAGTTAATGGGCAATCATACCTCTTAACTCTACATCCACTTATAAAATTTGGCATGATTTCTCCGTCTATGTTAGCTAGTTGAATGACTCCACTGTTGCTTATCTGATGTATAAAAATATGGTCCATGTCATTTTTTCTGGAACTTTTTCTGATGTTCTCTGACTGTGTAAGCCAACACTAGATCTCCTACCTGTAGATCTTTCTCTTTTATGTGAACATCATGATAAGCTTTTTGCCTTTTCTTGTCCACATATAAACTCATAATGGCTTGGAGTCTACCTACTCCCAAATTTTCCAATTCCATTACTCTCTCTGATAGTTCATGTCCAGTCCAATTATAGTGACTTCCTACTTTTAATGTTGGAATAAGGAATTCCATAGGTAAAACTGCATTTTGTCCATATACTAGATTGAATGGTGTGCTCCCTATTGCAGTTTTGTAAGCCACTCTATAAGCCCATAGGACATGATTAAGTTGTAGATCCCAATCATTCCTATTTGTGTTCACTAACTTTGATAGTACAGTACAAAGTACTTTATTATTACTTTCTGCTAACCCATTGGCTTGTGGGCGATATGGGGCTGACTTTCTATGACTGATCAAGAAATATTCAGTGATGTTTTCTATGATCTGGTTTACAAAATGGGTCCCCCTATCACTTACTAGTTCAATTGGAAGTCCAAATCTGGTGATAATGTTTTCATATAGGAATCTGGCAGTAGTATTAGCATCATTTCTCTTTGTGGCTTTGGCCTCAACCCACTTTGTCAGGTAGTCTGTAGCCACTATGATGTATTCAGCATGAGATTGTTTTGCTGGAGGATGTATAGGTCCAATGAAATCCAATCCCCATTTGCTAAAGGCTCTGGCTGAAATTAATGGAACCAATGGCATATCATTTCTTCTATTTGGCTGACTTACCCTTTGACAGACATCACACCTTTTTACATAGGTTCTTGCATCAAGAAATAGCGTTGGCCACCAAAAGCCAGAATATAAAATGAGTTTAGCAGTTCTGTCACTTGAAAAGTGTCCTCCTGCCACTCTAGAGTGTGCTATTTCCAACATTTCCAGATATTTATTCTCAGGAACACATATTCTTAGGTATCCATCCATTCCTCTCTTATACAATTGTTCCCCTATCAATTGATATTCTTCAGAGATTACTTGTAAGTTTTTTGAATCTGTACCAGCTATCACTTGTTTTCCTTTCTCCTTCCTTCTCAATTCTTCAATGATATTTTCACTCCAATCTGGATTTTTCTGGAACCAATATAGAGTTATGAATTCTGAATCTTGCAATGTTTGGCACTTCTTGCAATTGGCAATGTATTTTGATACATCTTGAATTTTATTAGGCCAATGTACCCCCATCCTATTGAGATTACTTAGGGTGACTACCCTAGAAGCATGAGTGCAAGGGTTCCAATGATGAGCTCTCCTCAGATATTCTTGTTGCTCCTCCTCAGGAGTGCAATATTCTAGTATGCCTGTGTGGTTGAGATGGTATAAATGCCCGACAGCTGGGGTACTAAAGTCATGGCCCACTTAGGAACACTTTCTACCTTAAAGAGATAAGTGTCTGGCAGATTGTTATCTAAAGGTGAACTGGGTTCTTCAGACTGGATTCGAGATAAATGATCTGCTCTCAAGTGTGTTTTCCCTTGTCTGACCACCACTTCAAACTCAAATTCCATTAACAACAGAAACCATCTGACTATTCTCCCACTGTGACAAGGTTTATTTACCAAATATAACAAAGCTTGATGGTCTACAAAGAACTTAAACTTGTTGGCCAAAAGGTAATGTTTGTATTTTTTTACAGCAAATACCATGCCCAATCCCTCTCTTTCTGTGGTTGTGTAATTTTTCTTTGCTAGATTCAATTGTCTACTAGCATAGGCCACTGGAAAATCTAACTTGCTTCCTTCTATTGGTTGTGCTAACACACATCCCAAAGCATAATTGGAAGCATCCACATGAACATGAAAAATTTTATCCCATTGAGGTGTTTTCAGAATTGGGGCTATTACCAAACAAGTTTTTAGAGTTTCAAAGGCTTGGTCACACTCCTTGGTCCACTCAAACTTTTTAATTAGGGCATATAAGAGTTTTGCTATGTCAGCAAATTTGTGTACAAATTTCCTATAGTACCCACAATGTCCCATGAAAGTTTGAAGTTCCTTTACACTTGTTGGTCTTGGAAGCTCTATTATGGCCTTTTCCCAGCAACTCTTTCTAGGAGATGATCTGTTATAGGCAGTGGATAATTATCCCTTATAGTTGCTGCATTTACCTTTTTCAAGTTAATGCATACCCTAAGTTTCCCATTCTTTTTTGGTACCACAACTATAGGAGATATCCATTCTGTATACTCAATTTCATAGATGAAATTGGCAGCTAATAGCTTATCAATTTCTTCCTTTATCTTTGCAGAGTATTTGTCATTAAATGTGTAATGTCTTTGTTTACTAGGTTTTGCTTCAGGTGTAATAGGAATCTTATGCTCACAGATTTTAGGATCAATACCTTTCAAATCCTTGTAGCTATAAGCAAATACATCCCTATATTTTTTTGCCAAGTTTCTTAGTGCCTCTTCTTCTTGGGTTGTCATGTCATCAGCCACTACAATGTGTCCTTCTTCTCCCTCCTCCTGAGTGATCATGATCTTTTTAGTTTCTTCCTCATTATCATAAGCCTCTCCTTTCTTCTTTTCCCTCTTTGGTTTCCTTCTGAGAAGTAATCTATTTTCCACTTCATAAGTCTTGAAATTTTCTGGTACATCAAACTGTTGATCTTTGTTCACTTCCCTTGTCTTCTTCTCATTCTCCTGGTTTTCCTCTATTTCCTTGTGTTTATTTTTCTTGTACTTGCCTGAGATTTTATCCTTAATAGCATCTTCAACTTTTACTTCCTCCAAAAATTGTGTCTTTCCTTTTTCTAATATTATTTCTTCTTCTAAGTCCTCTTCTGTTCTGGATACCTTTATCATTTGTATTCCAATGTGAAAAATATCATATCCTTCTTCATTCTGAAACTCCACTCCTACATATTCATCACTAGCTAGATCCATGGTAGCCAAAATTGGATTCCACCCATAGGGCTCAAATTCCTCATCCTTGAATTGTTGATGTACATAATTCTCATCTTGTAACTTCCTTCCCTCCACATAATCCTCTCTTCTTAATCTCCTTTTCCTATTGGTCGAATTTCTTATCATATTGCACTTCCATACTGATGATTCAGCCTCATCCTGGTCCTCCATCTCTGATTCCTCACTCAACTCTTGATTATGATGAATTTTATACCATTCTTGAGGGGATATGTCACAATAGTGCCCATTTCTTAGATTTACTTTTGTTATTCTTCCTTTGCTCTGCAGGTATAAGCAATCATTACCCCAGTCCTGCACAATTTGCATTTGTCTCATGAATGGTCTTCCTAGGATAATTTCATATGAAGTAGATTGTGGGAATTCCTTTGCTCTGCAGGTATAAGCAATCATTACCCCAGTCTTGCACAATTTGCATTTGTCTCATGAATGGTCTTCCTAAGATAATTTCATATGAAGTAGATTGTGGGAATTCAACTAGGATAATTTCATATGAAGTAGATTGTGGGAATTCATGAATGGTCTTCCTAGGATAATTTCATATGTTCTATCTCTATTCCACATATGTCCACAATCACTTTTTCCCATATTCCTAAGGGTTTTTCTATATGTCCATCTGCAAGTTGCAATCTCATTTTGGTGGGTAATAATTCATTTTTTCCCCATTTCTCCCAAGTTTGTTTAGTCATGATGGCCACTCTTGATCCACTATCCAAAATAGCTTTGGCCTGGTTTTTAACAAATTGTATTTTTAAAGTTGAGTTTCCCTCTTCTCCCTCACAATATCCCCCTATCTTATCAATGGGAATATACCACAACTCCTCCATTTCCTATAGTTGTGGGTGAAGATTTTCTGGTGTTGTCTCCCATTTCTTCATTTGGTTTTGTAAATGAGGATTTTGTTTCATTAAATCTTCCCATGTGGTATGATGAAGAATTGTGCATCTTTTATCTATATTCACCTGGAGTGTTACTTGGGGGTTTTCTTCCCTGATAATATTTCCTCTTGTTTTTGCCGTCTCAGATTCCTCAACTGTTTTGTGAGAATTGTCTTCTTCCCCCATTTTGAGTTGTACTTCCCGAATGATTTGTTTACATTTCTGCATTCTTTCATGTTCTAAGTCTGGCATAGGATAAGCCATTGTATGATCAGCAGAGCTTGGTCCCTCTTGAATTCTTCCTTTGTATGCTTTTATCAGAGTGTCTAGACTTTTTGAATTTCCTATTTCCAACTGGGTCTGTGTCTTTGGAGGGGAAATATTGTTTGATTGTTCCCTATTTTCTTCTTCAATATTTTTACTCATTTTTTGCTTCCTCTCCCATTTCAATTTTTGTCTATATTTCTTTACCTTTGAGATTGAACCTTCATTTTGTTCCTTAGTTGTTCTTTGTTGTTTTGTTTGTGACCTTGTTATAGCATTTACATCCACTAGATCAATGTCACTCAATTCTTCCTGTTCCATGATACTGACTGCTTTTAGTGGTATGTTATTAGGTGTGTTCTGTTGTTTTTGAGGATTTTTTGGGCAATCCTTTATCAAATGCTCCCTGCCACAATCCTTGCAATATGCTCCTTCTATTCTTAATGTAGGAGGTTGTGGACAGTCTCTAATAAAATGATCTCCCCCACACCTATAACAAGTTATCTTTGGTCCTCCTTTGAATTGAGGTTTTTGATTGGACATATAATTATTGGTTATATACATGAAAGTGGCAGTGTCCATCTCAATTCTTCCATTTCCCAAGTCTAAAGCTTGTAATTCTGGCTCTCTTGATTCATAACCTTCCCATTCTTCTTGATATCCATCATTCCATTGATAATCTTCCTTGTATGGTGACTTTGTTCTTTAGTTTCCCTCCTCTATTGGTGTGTATTTGATTGGCACCACATTTGTTGGTATAGGAGGTTGTTGCCCCAGCACAGGTCTTGGTTGCTCACTATACACTGATTCTCTTTGGCTCCCATAGTCTCTCTCCTTTATGGGTTGTTTATTATAGAAGCATTCCTCCCTGGTATGGTTGGTCCATTTCTTCTCTAGTGTACAATATTTGAGTGTCTTTCTGTCTTGCAAATGTGGAGGCTTTTGATATGGGCAATGTTGTATCAGATGACTTTCTCCACAATTGTAGCATTTTTTATTTGTGTTTATCCTGGAATTTATCAAATTAGTTTTAGTGCTTACCTCTAGGGCTTTAGCAATGGCCTGAGCCAACTCTTCTGCTGGAGGAATTTTGTCTTCATTTGATCTGGGTTGATCAAATGCTAACAAATCTTGGCCTCTGTTATCTTCCAAATCTATTGCTTCTTTCACACAAGCTCCTAGATCAGGGCATCTCCTGTAATACACTAGGGTTCTTAACTGAGCACTTCTCAACCCCTCTATGAATAGGGATACTTGTCTGGCCATGGAAGGTACTTCCTCTTTAGGGCATCTGTCAATATATTGTTTAAATCTCCTGGCTGCCTCCCTGACATTCTCATCTTTTTGTTGTTTAAAACTGTGTATCAAAGTGGATGTGCTATGTTTTATCCCGCTCTTTGAGAATTCTGCAATAAAGGCTTCTAGGAAGGATTCAATATCTAGGTACATTTCTTTTCTCAAAGGGATGAACCATGATAATGCTGGTCTAGTTAGGGTTAGACTAAATGCCTCAAATTGCACTTTGTAATCTTCCACCTCCTCAGCTCTAATTAATTGCCTAAACTCTACAGCATGAGCATGGGGATCTGAATACCCTTCATATTGATTTTTCATACATTTGGCTACTTGATATGGTCTCAACATTCTACCTTGAGGTTGCCAATGATGTCTTCTTCTAAGTGAAAATTCATTATATCCTTCTGGTTCCTTGTCAAAGGGATTTGGTGAAGCATGTGTCCTCCTCCCATGTTGTTGCTCAGTACTAGTGTAGTTTTCATGTGGTCTAGGTAAATCTGGTTGTCCCATGTTATGTTCCCAAGGTCCTTTGTCAGCACATTGCCCTAAGTCATTTGAATTTTCTAGGTCTTGGGAGAAGATGTACACACACCCTTGCCTATCCTCATACCTACCATCTTTGAATTGGGCTACAGGTGTTATGTTTAGGGGAACTTCTAAGTTTCTCAATCTAATGAGAAACTTATGCATTCCATCTTGATATACATAGGTGCCAAACCTATTTGTATACATGTACTTGAGGATATTTCTGTAATCCCCAGTTTCAATGGGCTCATTTGTTTCATTTAAATTTTCCATGTTGTTTTCTTGCCCTAAATTTCTTTCTTGCCCTTCCCCTATTACTGACTCTACCTCCTTCCTTGCTAGGTCTTGCTTATTAAGTGAATTTAGTTTGTTCCCAGACCTAAGGATCATTCAGCTAATTTTCACGATTGTGAACTCAAAATCGTGTTTTTCATGATTTTGTGTTCAAGCTAGTGATTTTTCACAAACTTCTGTTGAAAATCGTGTTTCCCACGATTTTCTACCTAGGAAAGTGTTTTTTCACGTTTTTGTGACTAAAATCGAGTTTTCCACGATTTTGTACTTAAAATCGTGTTTTTCACGATTTTGTACTCAAAATCATGTTTTTCACGATTTTCTAACTAGGATAATGTTTTTCACGATTTTGTGACTAAAATCGTGTTTTCCACGATTTTGTACTTAAAATCGTGTTTTTCACGATTTTGTACTTGATGGAGAGTGTTAATCTCCAAAAGAACAACTTACTCTTGAACTTAGAGCACCTCTATATCAAGAGTAAGTCAAAACCTTCACCAATTTAAAGGATCAATGACCAAATATCACATTCTTGAACAAACTGTGAAGAAGGAGATTACTCAGACAGTCTGCTGCACATATTTCTCACATTGACTTATCAAATGTGTAAAGTTTTTTATAAAACTTTGCATGAGGTGTCGCCTAAGGATTGCGCACCTTCTCCAAGTTAAATTTTCTCAAAAGACTCAGTAGATCTTGAGAAATCTACTTCACAAGTTACCTATGTCTAAATCTTCACTTCTGAGAAGCCGATTTGGACACCCCTAACTTTTAACACATAGTTCTCTCAATATAGAACCCGTTTAAGCAAATGCTTTTAGCCACGAGTAGCTTATCTCTCAACTTAAAAATTGAATGCTTACTTGCTCAAAACTTTAAACTGTGGAAGGAGAACTGACCAAAACATTAAGATCGAAGTTTGCACCTATTTCAGGAACCAATGAATACTTCTTCACATGCAAATGTTCCTACACACAATTCTCTTAGTTTGATTACAATTGGAAGCTAAAACTTTGTACAGAGGTCGGCCAACTATAGACTTAGACTTGTACAAAAGCATTCCACAAAAGATCTACCATAGAAGGAGAAGACACGAAAACGTCGGGCGCAATTTTTCTTCTATTTCTCAGAAAATTACAACTGAGTGATGAGAGAGATCTTCTAGGAGATCTAATAACTCTTACAACTTCTCAATGCACTATTCTCATACTCTCTCATGTCTTCTCTAATGTCCCGACATTTTTCCAAAGTATTTATAGGCAAATATGTACAAGCTTGTGACTAAACAAAAGTGTAAGTGATCTATGTCTTCACTAATGTACATATGTGTACATGTCTTTCAATCTATGAATGTAACCACCTTCTATGCTTCAAGAATTGTTCTTATCTCCATCCTTTGTCTTTCAAATCTTCAATTGATGATTGGTCTGCACCAACAGCTCCCCCTCAATCATCAATTGAGGTTTCTCTTATCTTCTTTATGCCTACCATGTCTTTGAACTTCTGTAACTTTGGTCCATCTAAGCTCTTTGTAAGCATATCAGCTATCTGATCTTTTGTTGAAGTATGTACAACTTCAATCTCTTTATCCATCACCTTCTCTCTTAGAAAGTGATACTGTATCTCAATGTGTTTGGTCCTGGCATGAAAAACAGGATTAGCAGCTAGATATAATGAACTCATGTTATCTCCATAAATGATAGGTATACTCTGTATAGTATCAAAACTCTTCATGAGAGTCTTAAGCCATATCACTTCCTTTGCAGCTTCAACCATGCCTTTGTACTCTGCTTCTGTAGATGACAAAGCAACTGTATGTTGCTTCTTTGAGCACCAAGAGATTGACTTATCTCCCACATAACACATGTACCCATAGGTTGACCTTCTATCATCTGGATTACCTGCCCAATCTGCATCACTATATATTTTGATATTTGTATCTGATGTAAAACCATAATACAAACCCTCTTTGAGTGTACCCTTAATGTACCTCAACACTCTTTGACCTGCAATCCAATGTTCTTTCCTAGGACAATGCATAAATTGAGACAACACCCCAACTGCATATGATAAATCAGGCCTAGTTAATGTAGCATAGATAAGACTACCAACCAAACTCTGATATTGTTTCATGTCCTTGAACTCTTCACCTCCAAATCTGCTCAATTTGTGATTCACCTCCATTGGAGTAGGTGCTACTCTGCAATCATTCATTTTAAACTTGGTTAACAAATTCTTTAAGTACCTTTCTTGATACACTCCATGTTGAGTGTATGAAATCTCCATGCCCAAGAAGTATGACAAATCTCCCAAATCACTGATTTTGAACTCTTTCTCCATTTGCTTTTTTAGACTTTGTATGCCTTTTCTCATCTGTACCTGTAAGAATTATATCATCAACATATATACATATGTAAATGAACCCATCATCACTTGCTTTGACAAGCAAGCTACTATCTGCTTTAGATACTTGAAATCCAAGTTCCTTTAAGAACTTTACAAGCCTATAGTTCCATGCCCTTGGGGCCTGCTTCAAGCCATATAAAGGTCTCTTGATCTTACAGACATGATCTGGAAATCTTTCATCTCTGAATCCTTGAGGTTGCTCCATGAAACATCATCTGAAATATAACCATTCAAAAAAGCATTCTTCACATCTAATTGACACAATTTCCAACCTTTGCATGCAGCAATTGCTATGAGTGTTCTGATGGTTTTCATCTTTGCCACTGGACTATAAGTCTCATCATAGTCTATACCATATGTCTGAGCAAACCCTTTCACGACAAGTCTAGCTTTGTACCTAGACACACTTCCATCTGCAAATCTCTTTGTCTTATAGACCCACTTGCATCCAATGATCTTCTAGCTATTTGGTTTTGGAACCAATCCCATGTTTGATTCTCCATCAATGCATCATATTCTTCCTGCATAGCTTTTTCCCAAACTTCTTTACCTTTTGCCTCTTCATATGTAGAAGGGTCTTCATCTGCTTTAATCATGTATGCATAATCCTTAGTAGTCAAAAATGAAGTATCATAGCTATACCTTGTAGGTTTCCATTTGTGCCTTGTAGACCTCCTAAGTTCTCCACTTCTTAAGGTTTCTGGTTCTTCACATTCAGGATCAAATCTTGGTGTTTCTTCAACTTCAACCTGCACTTCATGATTCTCTTGTTCATCAAATATCTGAACCTTTGATTTACCTTTCCTTTGACTCACATTTCTTCATCATCTGTATTAATATTGATAGTACTTGCATACCAAGTACCTTGCTCATCAAATGTAACATCTTTTGATACAAGAAATTTTTTTGTGGATGGATTCCACAACCTGTATCCCATCTACTTATCATCATAACCAATAAACACATATTTTTCAGCTTTAGGTTCCAATTTGTGCCTTAGTTGTGATGGCACATATGCATAGGCCAAACATCCAAATACTTTTCAATGGTCTAGTGTAGGTCTCTTACCCCACCATGCCTCATATGGTGTCATACCCTGCAAGGCTTTACAAGGTAGCCTATTGACCAAATAAGTAGCTGTATTTACAGCCTTAGCCCACAAATAATTTGGGCAATTTTTCTCCTTTAACATGGATCTTGCAAACTCAACAAGAGTCCTATTCCTCCTCTCTGCTACACCATTTTGTTGAGGAGAGTACTTGCAAGTAACCTCTCTTTTTATACCTGCATTCCACAAGTAATCACTGAACTCATTAGAGAAATACTCTCCCCCTCCATCAGACCTTAGTCTCTTCAATTTATGTCCTGTAATTCTCTCTGCATACACATGATAATGTTTGAATTTATTGAATACCTCTGACTTATCTTTGATCACATAGATAGTGACCCATCTGGTAGCATCATCAACATAAATCACATAATACCTTGAGCCATTGATACTGAAATCCTTTGATGGTCCCCACACATCTGTGTGTACCAACTCAAGTTTCTCTGAATACATAAACCCATGCTTAGAATAGGATTGCTTATGAGCCTTACCTAATTGACATGCTTCACATCTGTATGTCATATGTTGACCTGCAACATTAGGCAATCCAAGCACTGAACCATTATTAATCATGTCTTTAATACCTCTTTCATTGAAATGTCCAAGCCTCTTGTGCCAAAGATCTAACTCAGAGATCTTATGTCCTCCATAAGTGAACAAGGCATGACCAACATTACCTTGAATCTTCAATGTGAACAATCTTCCTTCTTTCTTCCCTGAAACAATTTGTTTATACCCATTGCTAGGGTCTTCCACAAACACTCCTTCATTAGTGAACCTCACTTCATAACCTTTCTCCACAATTTGTCCTACACTTATCGAATTCTTAGGAATTGTAGGAACATACAAGACCTTACTCAATAAGGTGCTACCATCTTTGGCCTTTACTGATCCAATTGACTTCACATTGTGCTTTGTATTATCACCTGTTTGAACAACATAATTAGATACCTTATTCTCCAAATCAGTCATCAAGGCTATGTTACCACTCAGGTGATTACTACACCCTGAGTCAATGTAGAAGACTCTTTGATCTTCACTCTGCCTTTCACAAGTTGCATTCATTATCAATGTTGAATCTTCCTTCTGATCTGAAGCATAATTGTAGTAGGTATTGTTATATTGTTGACTTTGGAAACCTCTACCTGCATTTCTTCCAAAGTAACCCCTACTACCTCTACCTCTGAAATTACCTCTTTGATTTCTGCCACCTCTTCCTCTTGAATTATAGTTCTGATTGTATCCACCATTACTCTGAGTGTTATGCCAACAATCATTGGCTAAATGATTTGTCTTACCACAATTCCAGCAAGCTTTGGCTCCATCTTTGTTACTCCTGCCTCTTCCTCTACCTTTGCCACCTCCTCTTCCTCTTAGGAAGTTGGCTTGACTAGTTGTGCCTTCTTCTTCATTTGTTTGTTGTTTTCCTTTGTTAGCTTTCTTCTTGTCTTTAGAGTACATTGCATGACCTGCACTCTTGTCAACATCTCCTTTGATATCATTCTCAAAAGTTAGCATATGTCCTAACAATTGATTCAAATCAGGAGTGAAATGATCCAATGAAAGTTCTGTAGACAAAATAAAAGGCTTCCACTTCTCATCACCTCTTAGTCCTGTGAGAATTTGCCTTACCAATTTATCCTCTTCAATGTCTTCATCCACTGCTCCTAATGCATCTGCAATGTCCTTCATCTTTGTCACATAATCAGATATTGATTGTGAAGCCTTCTTCTTGAAAGTAGTAAACTCTGCCCATAAGGATGCCTTTCTTGACTTTGTAGTGTTTTGGAAATGCTCCTCCAAAGCATTCCATATTTCATTTGCACTTTCAACACCTCTAATCATTGACTGCCATATAAATGATACTCCTAGCTTGAGCATCTCTTTTCATCCAATTCTTCAAATCTGACAACTCCTCTCTAGTTGGAACACTAGAATCTCTGAACTGTGGCTTTTCTTCTTCTCCTGTAATGTAAGCTATCAAATCTTTGCTCATTAGATGAGCTTCCATCCTCATTGACCATGCAGGATAGTTTTCTCTATCCAATTTCTCTATCTGAAGAGAATCTCCCATCCTTCCTTTACCTGTGTACTGAATTCTTCAATTTTTATAAAGTATAAGGTTACCTTTACTTCGAATGACACTCCTTTCATCCTTCTTGATGTCGTATGATCTCCTCCTCAAGCTTTGCCTTCAAGCTTTCACCTTTTAATCCTTCAGATGTTGAATTCTTTGCAACTGCAGCAGTCGGGATCCTCCTTTTCTCAAATTTGATGTTTCCTGCTCTGATACCACTGATGGAGAGTGTTAATCTCCAAAAGAACAACTTACTCTTGAACTTAGAGCACCTCTATATCAAGAGTAAGTCAAAACCTTCACCAATTTAAAGGATCAATCACCAAATGTCACATTCTTGAACAAACTGTGAAGAAGGAGATTACTCAGAAAGTCTGCTGCACATATTTCTCACATTGACTGATCAAATGTGTAAAGTTTTTTATAAAACTTTGCATGAGGTGCCGCCTAAGGATTGCGCACCTTCTCCAAGTTAAAGTTTCTCAAAAGACTCAGTAGATCTTGAGAAATCTACTTCACAAGTTACCTATGTCTAAATCTTCACTTCTGAGAAGTCGATTTGGACACCCCTAACTTTTAACACATAGTTTTCTCAATATAGAACCCGTTTAAGCAAATGCTTTTAGCCATGAGTAGCTTATCTCTCAACTTAAAGATTGAATGCTTACTTGCTCAAAACTTTAAACTGTGGTGTAACAATTGGATGTAAAATAATGCTTTCCTTAATGGTTGGATTTCAGAGGAGGTTTACATGGCTCAACCTCCTAGCTATGAGGATTCAAGCAAGGTAAATTATGTGTGTAAACTGAACAAAGCTCTTTATGGATTAAAGCAGGCACCTAGGGCATGGAACCATAGGTTGACTACATACCTTCAAGATCAAGGATTCATAATGAGCAAAGCAGATACTTCTCTATATGTTAAGAGAAGTAATCTAGAGGTGATATACTTATGTGTGTATGTTGATGATATCATACTTATAGGTAATGATACCAATCGCATCAAGAATCAAATGATGCAAGAGTTCAAAATCAGTGATCTAGGGTCACTAAAGTATTTTCTTGGACTTGAATTAGTCTATACAAATTTTGGAATTTATATCACTCAAAGAAAGTATGTGCAGGTTATGTTGAAGAAATTTCACTTGGAGAATGCCAAGATAGCAAGCACTCCTATGGAGGTAAACCAAAAATTAAGTGCTCATGAAGGTGATGTGCTTGAGAATGTTGTTGGATACCAAAGCATAGTTGGAAGCCTAAACTATGCTACATTGACAAGGATTGATATTTCTTATGGAGTAAGTGTCTTAAGCCAATTTATGCACAAACCTAGAACACCTCACTTCGAAGCTGCCAAGAGGATTTTGAAGTACCTTAAGGGTACTCAAAATCAAGGTTTATACTTTCCATACACTTTAGATTTGGACATCAAAATATACTCGGATTTTGGGCAGGTTGCAGGGATGACAGTGTTGGTGCAATTCATGCCTTCACACTTGGCTTGGAACCTTGGAAATTTAGAATTGAAACCATGGAAGCTTAATTCACTTGAAGAAAGGACCATGTGAACTTATGCCTATAAGTTCTTACTTATTTACCCATTGTAAAAGTCTATATGACTTGGCATCTTATGTATTCACAGCTACTTGATAGATTCGTGGAAAAAGGTAGTTGATTAATGGAGAGAATATCTCCCTAAATTTAGTGGAGTGATCATAGG
Source organism: Ceratopteris richardii (assembly GCA_020310875.1). NCBI lineage: Eukaryota > Viridiplantae > Streptophyta > Polypodiopsida > Polypodiales > Pteridaceae > Ceratopteris > Ceratopteris richardii. The sequence goes on along the minus strand of CM035418.1, from coordinate 184,357,006 downwards.
AGATTTGAATTCAAACTCAAATTCTCACTTAACTCCTATAAAAGCTACAAGTCAAAAGTCACGGGTGTGTCACTTTTCCCGAGGCATATACCTTTGATCATTGAGTGTGTGAGTGCTATACTATATCCTACACATCTCCAACTCATTAGGCTACATCTATCAAGCCAATGAGATTGTACATTCATGTGAACTAATAGAAAGATTTACATTCACTATCTCTGGTTTTCTCTGAGTCATCATCTCCAAGTCTGTCAACTTCAAAGAGGCATATCTCACGATCTACTGAACCAAATCAAGTGATTCAAAGCTTGTTGGAACCAGCTCCAAGCATACTACATGGCTAAAAAATTTGAAGGTCATTGGACAGCCATCTCAGAGAAATCTCGCTCGAAGTGATCTCTGGTATTCTTCTGCAGAGATCCTAAAAAGTCGGGGGTACATATAATTGTGCTAAACTTCTTTCTCAGAGTATAGTTTGTCATTTCTTCTCATTCCACTTGAAAATGGTAGCTTGTTAAGCTAATTTAATATGTCCAGAAGGAATTTGATCAATTGTAAGTGTGCTGGTCATACTGAGTGAAAGACTGAGCAGGTGTCAAGACCAAAATAGCAAGGTTTCTTGGATTTTTGAAGCCTCAAGTAGTCTGTTTTGATTTGATCATTACACATATCATTTGCAAAGTACATATATGCTTTGTTGGTATCATTTGGAAGCTAATCAAGTGTACTAAGCATTCCTGGAGTCAAAGAGGGCTAGTGTGAAGCAGGTTTAGCAGCACCTACTCAATCTCTGAGTGCATCCAACCATCCTCTCCCAACAGTGGTATCAGAGCAAATAAGGTAACATGGGAGATGGTTTTCCTTCATTCATTGACAAATTGGACAGGAACAATTACCAAGCTTGGTGTCTAAGGATGAAGACCTATCTACAAGGAAGAAGCTTATTTGGATTCATATCAGGAGATGAGGAATTGCCCTCATTCAAAGCCAGAGGACTACCCACCAAGGATGAACAAGAGAGGCTCAACCAATGGTGTGCAAAAGATGCTTTGGCAAGGTCTTATCTTCTTAACTCTATATCTGATTTCCTTTTACCCCACATCAGGAATTGTAAGACTTCCCAAGAGACTTGGGAAACCTTGTCATCATACTTTTCTTCTAACACAAGGGCCAGGAAGAATCAATTGTGGATTGAATTCACAACCCTTAGGAAGCAACCAAAGCAATCAGTCTCAGAATGTGTGACCAAGATCAAGGATGTGGCAGACCAATTAGCAAGCATTGGAGAGGAGATTGAAGAGGAACAAATAGTAAGGCAAGTAACCAATGGACTAAAGGCAGATGATAAGTGGGAAAGCTTCACCACTGCAATGGATCTCTACATGGACATGCATACCCCATATCTCACAACTCTCATGGGCCAACTATTCACACATGAAGCAAAGTTTACAAAGGTTGGAGATCAATCAAAAGGTAATAACCCCTCTGCTCTATATACTGATAAGAAAGTTAAGGCAAAAGGTAAAGGGAAGAAGCAAGAGGAAGAAGGCTCTACCTCCCAAGCTAATTATGCAGGGAGAGGTAGATCTTCAAGAGGCAGGGGCAGAGGAGGTAAGCAAGGTAGGGGGAGACCCTACAACTCATCACCATGCAACATTTGTGGATTGTCTAACCATACCACAGATGAGTGCTACAAAAATTTTAAGAATCAGAGAGGAAGAGGCTATCAAAGAGGTGGATACTCTCAAGGTAGAGGCAGATTCAACCAACACCAAGGCTACAATGGATACAACAATCAGTACAACAACAATTACAACCACAACCACAATGGTAACTACCAAGGTGGATTCAGAAATAGAAGAGATTACAACAACTACACAGAGGAGCAAGATGACTCCCTAATGATCATGAATATGACCTCCAAGGCAGGTACAAATGATGATCATTTATTTTATATTGATTCAGGGTGTTCTAACCATGTAGCTGGTAATGTGGCACTACTCTGTGATTTGGAAGAACCCAAGGGCAAACATCAGGTACAGACAGGTGATCATACTAAACATTCTGTTGTAAAGATTGGAAATGTGAAAACTTGTGATGGGAATCAGAATCTATTAAGCAGGGTACTTTATGTACCAACCATTACCAAGAACCTAATGAGTGTTGGTCAGATTGTGGAGAAAGGTTTGCAGGTCAGGTTCAATCAACATGGAGCATATGTGGAAGATCCAAGACATGGATTCAAAAGGATAGCCAAGGGAGATAAATCAGGTAGATTATTTACTTTTGAGCTAGAAGACACCAAAAACATTGCTTTATACAGTTACAAGGATCAAACACTTTCAGAGTTAGAAATATGGCACAAGAGGTTAGGTCACATAGGTGAAAGAACCCTAAAGCAAATGTGCAGGGATCAATGTGTGCTTGGGATACCTAATGTATCCAAGCAACATATGATTTACATGTGTAGTGCTTGTCAGTTTGGTAAGTCTCATAGGTTGCCCTACTCAAGGAAAGGTTTCATGCATGAAGACTACCTAGACTTGGTACACACAGATGTTTGGGGACCCAGCAAGGATCCCTCCATTTCAGGATCAAGGTACTATGTGTCCATTGATGATTATAGCAGATGGACTCTCTTATACCTTATGAAGCATAAAGATGAAGTGTTTAATTGTTTCAAGAGGTATCTTGCACTTGTTGAAAACCAAACAGGAAGAAACTTGAAGAGGCTAAGGTCAGATGGAGGAGGAGAGTACTTCTCCAATGAGTTTGAAGATTTCTTGCAGGAAAGAGGCATCAAAAGGGAGATAACTACAAGGTACTCACCTGAACAAAATGGGGTAGCTGAAAGAAGGAATAGACTCATTGTAGAAACAGCTAGGTCTATGCTTAATGAGAAGAAGTTGCCAAATTATCTTTGGGCAGAGAGTGTATCTACTGCCACTTATCTCATTAACAGGTTGCCATCAAAGACACTTGATGGAATGACACCATATGAAGCTTGGCATGGTAAGAGACCATCATTGGATCATTGCAAAATCTTTGGTTGTATTGCATATGTGCATATTCCCTCACAAGTAAGGGGAAAGCTAGACCCTAAAGCTGAAAAATGTATCTTCATTGGTTATGATTTGAACCAAAAAGGGTACAGATTCTACAACCCAACAAACAAAGGCTTCAAGGTAAGCAGAGATGTCATCTTTGATGAGAATGACTCATGGTATGAGAATGAATGCAGGAAGGTTAGTCTACCTTATGACATGGAAAAAGACTTTCCAAAGCTCACAAAGGAAGAACCAATCCAGAAAGAAGACTCAAGCTCAGATGATGATGACACAATCAACCTTGAGGAATTCAAGGCATGGAAGTCCAAAGGAAAGATGAAAATGAAGAAGCTAGAGGATATACCAGAATCCTCAACTCAAGCAATGAGGAGATCTCAGAGAGAAAGTAAGAAGCCTATCAGATATGGGTATGATACTTCTCTTGTAACCAAGCATTCTGTATATCTTGCAAAGGATTTGTTGAATGAAGAACCAGGTACATATGAAGAGGCAATCACCAAACCAGAATGGAAAGGAGCTATGGATGAAGAAATAGAAGCTCTCAAGGAAAGTGACACATGGGACTTGGTACCCAAGAAGGACTCTATGAAGGTGATAGGATCCAGATGGATCTACAAACTAAAGAGAAACTCAGATGGAACAATCAACAGGTACAAAGCTAGGTTGGTAGCCAAGGGTTTTGCACAAACCCAAGGCATTGATTATGAGGAGACATTTTCTCCTGTGGCTAAAATGCCAACAATCAGAGTACTAGTGAGTGTAGCTGCATCCAAGAATTGGAACATGTACCAATTAGATGTCAAGAATGCTTTCTTGAATGGATGGATATCTGAAGAAGTCTACATGTCACAACCACCTGGCTATGAAGATCCAAAAAAGGTAAATTATGTTTGTAAATTGAAGAAGGCTCTATATGGATTGAAGCAGGCACCTAGAGCATGGAATTACAGGTTGACAACATATCTCCAAGACCAAGGATTTGTGATGAGTAAAGCAGACACTTCTCTATTCATAAAGAAGAGTAGTACAGAGGTAATCTACTTGTGTGTTTATGTTGATGACATTATCATTACAGGAAATGATGTCAATGGTATTAGACACATCAAAGGACAGATGATGAAGGAGTTCAAGATCAATGATCTTGGATTATTGAAATACTTCTTAGGTCTTGAGTTAGTCTACACTAATTCAGGTATATACATCACTCAAAAGAAGTATGTACAGGACATTGTGAAGAAGTTTAACTTGCAGGATGCTAAAGTCTCAAGTACTCCAATGGAGGTCAACCTAAAGCTAAGTGCTCATGAAGGTGATGAAGTCCAAGACATTACAGGATATCAAAGTATGGTAGGTAGTTTGAATTATGCTACCTTAACCAGAATTGACATAGCATATGGAGTTAGTGTGCTAAGCCAATTCATGCACAAACCAAGGGTACCTCATCTAGAGGCAGCAAAGAAGATCTTGAAGTATCTAAAGGGAACTCAGAACCATGGTTTGTACTTTCCTTATACATCAGATATTGACATTAAAGTATATTCAGATGCAGATTGGGCAGGATGCAAGGATGATAGGAGAAGCACATCAGGATACATATGTTTTGCAGGTGATAAACCTATTTCTTGGTCAGCCAAGAAACAACCTACAGTAGCTCTGTCATCTATTGAAGCAGAGTATAGAGGGCTAGCCAATGCCACTCAAGAAGCTATTTGGTTAAAACTTTTGTATACAGAGTTAGGCCTACATACAAGGCCACCAATTATCTTTGGTGATAACACAAGTTCTCTTCATCTTGCAGCTAATCCAATATATCATGCTAGGACAAAACACATAGAGGTTCATTACCACTATGTGAGAGAAAAGTTGCTAAGCAAAGACATTCAATTGACTTATGTGTCCACTAATATACAATGTGGAGATTTACTTACAAAAGCTCTGGATGGAAACAAGTTATGCAGATTTAAATCCATGATTGGATTGCAGGATGTGATTGAAGATTGAAGATGAAGACTTAAGCCAAAGTGTTTGGCTTGAGAGGGAGCTGTTGGTGCAATTCAAGCCTTCACACTTGGCTTGGAACCTTGGAAATTTAGAATTGAAACCATGGAAGCTTAATTCGCTTGAAGAAAGGACCATGTGAACTTATGCCTATAAGTTCTTACTTCTTTACCCATTGTAAAAGTCTATATGACTTGACATCTTATGTATTCACACCTACTTGATAGATTCGTGGAAAAAGGTAGTTGATTAATGGAGAGAATATCTCCCTACATTTAGTGGAGTGATCATAGGAGATTTGAATTTGAATTCAAACTCAAATTCTCACTTAACTCCTATAAAAGCTACAAGTCAAAAGTCGCGGGTGTGTCACTTTTCCCGAGGCATATACCTTTGATCATTGAGTGTGTGAGTGCTATACTATAGCCTACACATCTCCAACTCATTACGCTACATCTATCAAGCCAATGAGATTGTACATTCATGTGAACTAATAGAAAGATTTACATTCACTATCTCTGGTTTTCTCTGAGTCATCATCTCCAAGTCTGTCAACTTCAAAGAGTCATATCTCAGGATCTACTGAACCAAATCAAGTGATTCAAAGCTTGTTGGAACCAGCTCCAAGCATACTACATGCCTACAAAATTTGAAGGTTATTGGACAGCCATCTCAGAGAAATCTCGCTCGAAGTGATCTCTGGTATTGTTCTGCAGAGTTCCTAAAAAGTCGGGGGTACATATAATTTTGCTAAACTTCTTTCTCAGAGTATAGTTTGTCATTTCTTCTCATTCCACTTGCAAATGGTAGCTTGTTAAGCTAGTTTAATATGTCCAGAAGGAATTTGATCAATTGTAAGTGTGCTGGTCATACTGAGTGAAAGACTGAGCAGGTGTCAAGACCAAAATAGCAAGGTTTCTTGGATTTTTGAAGCCTCAAGTAGTCTGTTTTGATTTGATCATTACACATATCATTTGCAAAGTACATATATGCTTTCTTGGTATCATTTGGATGCTAATCAAGTGTACTAAGCATTCCTGGAGTCAAAGAGGGCTGGTGTGAAGCAAGTTTAGCAGCACCTACTCAATCTCTGAGTGCATCCAACCATCCTCTCCCAACAGTGGTATCAGAGCAAATAAGGTAACATGGGAGATGGTTTTCCTTCATTCATTGACAAATTGGACAGGAACAATTACCAAGCTTGGTCTCTAAGGATGAAGACCTATCTACAAGGAAGAAGCTTATTTGGATTCATATCACGAGATAAGGAATTGCCCTCATTCAAAGCTAGAGGACTACCCACCAAGGATGAACAAGAGAGGCTCAACCAATGGTGTGCAAAAGATGCTTTGGCAAGGTCTTATCTTCTTAACTCTATATCTGATTTCCGTTTACCCCACATCAGGAATTGTAAGACTTCCCAAGAGACTTGGGAAACCTTGTCATCATACTTTTCTTCTAACACAAGGGCCAGGAAGAATCAATTGTGGATTGAATTCACAACCCTTAGGAAGCAACCAAAGCAATCAGTCTCAGAATTTGTGACCAAGATCAAGGATGTGGCAGACCAATTAGCAAGCATTGGAGAGGAGATTGAAGAGGAACAAATAGTAAGGCAAGTAACCAATGGACTAAAGGCAGATGATAAGTGGGAAAGCTTCACCACTGCAATGGATCTCTACATGGACATGCATACCCCATATCTCACAACTCTCATGGGCCAACTATTCACACATGAAGCAAAGTTTACAAAGGCTGGAGATCAATCAAAAGGTAATAACCCCTCTACTCTATATAGTGATAAGAAAGTTAAGGCAAAAGGTAAAGGGAATAAGCAAGAGGAAGAAGGCTCTACCTCCCAAGCTAATTATGCGGGGAGAGGTAGATCTTCAAGAGGCAGGGGCAGAGGAGGTAAGCAAGGTAGGGGGAGACCCTACAACTCATCACCATGCAACATTTGTGGATTGTCTAACCATACCACAGATGAGTGCTACAGAAATTATAAGAATCAGAGAGGAAGAGGCTATCAAAGAGGTGGATACTCTCAAGGTAGAGGCAGATTCAACCAACACCAAGGCTACAATGGATACAACAATCAGTACAACAACAATTACAACCACAACCACAATGGTAACTACCAAGGTGGATTCAGAAATAGAAGATATTACAACAACTACACAGAGGAGCAAGATGACTCCCTATTGATCATGAATATGACCTCCAAGGCAGGTAATAATGATGATCATTTATTTTATATTGATTCAGGGTGTTCTAACCATGTAGCTGGTAATGTGGCACTACTCTCTGATTTGGAAGAACCCAAGGGCAAACATCAGGTACAGATAGGTGATCATACTAAACATTCTGTTGTAAAGATTGGAAATGTGAAAACTTGTGATGGGAATCAGAATCTATTAAGCAGGGTACTTTATGTACCAACCATTACCAAGAACCTAATGAGTGTTGGTCAGATTGTGGAGAAAGGTTTGCAGGTCAGGTTCAATCAACATGGAGCATATGTGGAAGATCCAAGACATGGATTCAAAAGGATATCCAAGGGAGATAAATCAGCTAGATTATTTACTTTTGAGCTAGAAGACACCAAAAACATTGCTTTATACAGTTACAAGGATCAAACACTTTCAGAGCTAGAAATATGGCACAAGAGGTTAGGTCACATAGGTGAAAGAACCCTAAAGCAAATGTGCAGGGATCAATGTGTGCTTGGGATACCTAATGTATCCAAGCAACATATGATTTACAAGTGCAGTGCTTGTCAGTTTGGTAAGTCTCACAGGTTGCCCTACTCAAGGAAAGGTTTCATGCATGAAGACTACCTAGACTTGGTACACACAGATGTTTGGGGACCCAGCAAGGATCCCTCCATTTCAGGATCAAGGTACTATGTGTCCATTGATGATTATAGCAGATGGACTGTCTTATACTTTATGAAGCATAAAGATGAAGAGTTTAATTGTTTCAAGAGGTATCTTGCACTTGTTGAAAACCAAACAGGAAGAAACTTGAAGAGGCTAAGGTCAGATGGAGGAGGAGAGTACTTCTCCAATGAGTTTGAAGATTTCTTGCAGGAAAGAGGCATCAAAAGGGAGATAACTACAAGGTACTCACCTGAACAAAATGGGGTAGCTGAAAGAAGGAATAGACTCATTGTAGAAACAGATAGGTCTATGCTTAATGAGAAGAAGTTGCCAAATTATCTTTGGGCAGAGAGTGTATCTACTGCCACTTATCTCATTAACAGGTTGCCATCAAAGACACTTGATGGAATGACACCATATGAAGCTTGGCATGGTAAGAGACCATCATTGGATCATTGCAAAATCTTTGGTTGTATTGCATATGTGCATATTCCCTCACAGGTAAGGGGAAAGCTAGACCCTAAAGCTGAAAAATGTATCTTCATTGGTTATGATTTGAACCAAAAAGGGTACAGATTCTACAACCCAACAAACAAAGGCTTCAAGGTAAGCAGAGATGTCATCTTTGATGAGAATGACTCATGGTATGAGAATGAATGCAGGAAGGTTAGTCTACCTTATGACATGGAAGAAGACTTTCCAAAGCTCACAAAGGAAGAACCAATCCAGAAAGAAGACTCAACCTCAGAAGATGATGACACAATCAACCTTGAGGAATTCAAGGCATGGAAGTCCAAAGGAAAGATGAAATTGAAGAAGCTAGAGGATATACCAGAATCCTCAACTCAAGCAATGAGGAGATCTCAGAGAGAAAGTAAGAAGCCTATCAGATATGGGTATGATACTTCTCTTGTAACCAAGCATTCTGTATATCTTGCAAAGGATTTGTTGAATGAAGAACCAGGTACATATGAAGAGGCAATCACCAAACCAGAATGGAAAGAAGCTATGGATGAAGAAATAGAAGCTCTCAAGGAAAGTGACACATGGGACTTGGTACCCAAGAAGGACTCTATGAAGGTGATAGGATCCAGATGGATCTACAAACTAAAGAGAAACTCAGATGGAACAATCAACAGGTACAAAGCTAGGTTGGTAGCCAAGGGTTTTGCACAAACCCAAGGCATTGATTATGAGGAGACATTTTCTCCTGTGGCTAAAATCCAACAATCAGAGTACTAGTGAGTGTAGCTGCATCTAAGAATTGGAACATGTACCAATTAGATGTCAAGAATGCTTTCTTGAATGGATGGATATCTGAAGAAGTCTACATGTCACAACCACCTGGCTATGAAGATCCAAAAAAGGTAAATTATGTTTGTAAATTGAAGAAGGCTCTATATGGATTGAAGCAGGCACCTAGAGCATGGAATTATAGGTTGACAACATATCTCCAAGACCAAGGATTTGTGATGAGTAAAGCAGACACTTCTCTATTCATAAAGAAGAGTAGTACAGAGGTAATCTACTTGTGTGTTTATGTTGATGACATTATCATTACAGGAAATGATGTCAATGGTATTAGACACATCAAAGGACAGATGATGAAGGAGTTCAAGATCAATGATCTTGGATTATTGAAATACTTCTTAGGTCTTGAGTTAGTCTACACTAATTCAGGTATATACATCACTCAAAAGAAGTATGTACATGACATTGTGAAGAAGTTTAACTTGCAGGATGCTAAAGTCTCAAGTACTCCAATGGAAGTCAACCTAAAGCTAAGTGCTCATGAAGGTGATGAAGTCCAAGACATTACAGGATATCAAAGTATGGTAGGTAGTTTGAATTATGCTACCTTAACCAGAATTGACATAGCATATGGAGTTAGTGTGCTAAGCCAATTCATGCACAAACCAAGGGTACCTCATCTAGAGGCAGCAAAGAAGATCTTGAAGTATCTAAAGGGAACTCAGAACCATGGTTTGTACTTTCCTTATACATCAGATATTGACATTAAAGTATATTCAGATGCAGATTGGGCAGGATGCAAGGATGATAGGAGAAGCACATCAGGATACATATGTTTTGCAAGTGATAAACCTATTTCTTGGTCAGCCAAGAAACAACCTACAGTAGCTCTGTCATCTACTGAAGCAGAGTATAGAGGGCTAGCCAATGCCACTCAAGAAGTTATTCGGTTAAAACTTTTGTATATAGAGTTAGGCCTACATACAAGGCCACCAATTATCTTTGGTGATAACACAAGTTCTCTTCATCTTGCAGCTAATCCAATATATCATGCTAGGACAAAACACATAGAGGTTCATTACCACTATGTGAGAGAAAAGTTGCTAAGCAAAGACATTCAATTGACTTATGTGTCCACTAATATGCAATGTGCAGATTTACTTACAAAAGCTCTGGATGGAAACAAGTTATGCAGATTTAAATCCATGATTGGATTGCAGGATGTGATTGAAGATTGAAGATGAAGACTTAAGCCAAAGTGTTTGGCTTGAGGGGGAGCTGTTGGTGCAATTCAAGCCTTCACACTTGGCTTGGAACCTTGGAAACTTAGAATTGAAACCATGGAAGCTTAATTCACTAGAAGAAAGGACAATGTGAACTTATGCCTATAAGTTCTTACTTCTTTACCCATTGTAAAAGTCTATATGACTTGGCATCTTATGTATTCACACCTACTTGATAGATTCGTGGAAAAAGGTAGTTGATTAATGGAGAGAATATCTCCCTATATTTAGTGGAGTGATCATAGGAGATTTGAATTTGAATTCAAACTCAAATTCTCACTTAACTCCTATAAAAGCTACAAGTCAAAAGTCGCGGGTGTTTCACTTTCCCGAGGCATATACCTTTGATCATTGAGTGTGTGAGTGCTATACTATAGCCTACACATCTCCAACTCATTAGGCTACATCTATCAAGCCAATGAGATTGTACATTCATGTGAACTAATAGAAAGATTTACATTCACTATCTCTGGTTTTCTCTGAGTCATCATCTCGAAGTCTGTCAACTTCAAAGAGTCATATCTCAGGATCTACTGAACCAAATCAAGTGATTCAAAGCTTGTTGGAACCAGCTCCAAGCATACTACATGCCTACAAAATTTGAAGGTCATTGGACAGCCATCTCGGAGAAATCTTCCTCGAAGTGATCTCTGGTATTCTTCTGCAGAGTTCCTAAAAAGTCGGGGGTACATATAATTTTGCTAAACTTCTTTCTCAGAGTATAGTTTGTCATTTCTTCTCATTCCACTTGCAAATGGTAGCTTGTTAAGCTAGTTTAATATGTCCAGAAGGAATTTGATCAATTGTAAGTGTGCTGGTCATACTGAGTGAAAGATTGAGCAGGTGTCAAGACCAAAATAGCAAGGTTTCTTGGATTTTTGAAGCCTCAAGTAGTCTGTTTTGATTTGATCATTACACATATCATTTGCAAAGTACATATATGCTTTCTTGGTATCATTTGGAAGCTAATCAAGTGTACTAAGCATTCCTGGAGTCAAAGAGGGCTGGTGTGAAGCAGGTTTAGCAGCACCTACTCAATCTCTGAGTGCATCCAACCATCCTGTCCCAACAGTGGTATCAGAGCAAATAAGGTAACATGGGAGATGGTTTTCCTTCATTCATTGACAAATTGGACAGGAACAATTACCAAGCTTGGTCTCTAAGGATGAAGACCTATCTACAAGGAAGAAGCTTATTTGGATTCATATCAGGAGATGAGGAATTGCCCTCATTCAAAGCTAGAGGACTACCCACCAATGATGAACAAGAGAGGCTCAACCAATGGTGTGCAAAAGATGCTTTGGCAAGGTCTTATCTTCTTAACTCTATATCTGATTTCCTTTTACCCCACATCAGGAATTGTAAGACTTCCCAAGAGACTTGGGAACCCTTGTCATCATACTTTTCTTCTAACACAAGGGCCAGGAAGAATCAATTGTGGATTGAATTCACAACCCTTAGGAAGCAACCAAAGCAATCAGTCTCAGAATTTGTGACCAAGATCAAGGATGTGGCAGACCAATTAGCAAGCATTGGAGAGGAGATTGAAGAGGAACAAATAGTAAGGCAAGTAACCAATGGACTAAAGGCAGATGATAAGTGGGAAAGCTTCACCACTGCAATGGATCTCTACATGGACATGCATACCCCATATCTCACAACTCTCATGCGCCAACTATTCACACATGAAGCAAAGTTTACAAAGGTTGGAGATCAATCAAAAGGTAATAACCCCTCTGCTCTATATACTGATAAGAAAGTTAAGGCAAAAGGTAAAGGGAAGAAGCAAGAGGAAGAAGGCTCTACCTCCCAAGCTAATTATGCAGGGAGAGGTGGATCTTCAAGAGGCAGGGGCAGAGGAGGTAAGCAAGGTAGGGGGGGACCCTACAACTCATCACCATGCAACATTTGTGGATTGTCTAACCATACCATAGATGAGTGCTACAGAAATTATAAGAATCAGAGAGGAAGAGGCTATCAAAGAGGTGGATACTCTCAAGGTAGAGGCAGATTCAACCAAGACCAAGGCTACAATGGATACAACAATCAGTACAACAACAATTACAACCACAACCACAATGGTAACTATTAAGCAGGGTACTTTATGTACCAACCATTACCAAGAACCTAATGAGTGTTGGTCAGATTGTGGAGAAAGGTTTGCAGGTCAGGTTCAATCAACATGGAGCATATGTGGAAGATCCAAGACATGGATTCAAAAGGATAGCCAAGGGAGAGAAATCAGGTAGATTATTTACTTTTGAGCTAGAAGACACCAAAAACATTGCTTTATACAGTTACAAGGATCAAACACTTTCAGAGTTAGAAATATGGCACAAGAGGTTAGGTCACATAGGTGAAAGAACCCTAAAGCAAATGTGTAGGGATCAATGTGTGCTTGGGATACCTAATGTATCCAAGCAACATATGATTTACAAGTGTAGTGCTTGTCAGTTTGGTAAGTCTCACAGGTTGCCCACTCAAGGAAAGGTTTCATGCATGAAGACTACCTAGACTTGGTACACACAGATGTTTGGGGACCTAGCAAGGATCCCTCCATTTCAGGATCAAGGTACTATGTGTCCTTCATTGATGATTATAGCAGATGGACTGTCTTATACTTTATGAAGCATAAAGATGAAGTGTTTAATTGTTTCAAGAGGTATCTTGCACTTGTTGAAAACCAAACAGGAAGAAACTTGAAGAGGCTAAGGTCAGATGGAGGAGGAGAGTACTTCTCCAATGAGTTTGAAGATTTCTTGCAGGAAAGAGGCATCAAAAGGCAGATAACTACACTGTACTCACCTGAACAAAATGGGGTAGCTAAAAGAAGGAATAGACTAATTGTAGAAACAGCTAGGTCTAGCTTAATGAGAAGAAGTTGCCAAATTATCTTTGGGCAGAGAGTGTATCTACTGCCACCTATCTCATTAACAGGTTGCCATCAAAGACACTTGATGGAATGACACCATATGAAGCTTGGCATGGTAAGAGACCATCATTGGATCATTACAAACTCTTTGGTTGTATTGCATATGTGCATATTCCCTCACAGGTAAGGGGAAAGCTAGACCCTAAAGCTGAAAAATGTAATCTTCATTGGTTATGATTTGAACCAAAAAGGGTACAGATTCTACAACCCAACAAACAAAGGCTTCAAGGTAAGCAGAGATGTCATCTTTGATGAGAATGACTCATGGTATGAGAATGAATGCAGGAAGGTTAGTCTACCTTATGACATGGAAGAAGACTTTCCAAAGCTCACCAAGGAAGAACCAATCGAGAAAGAAGACTCAAGCTCAGATGATGATGACACAATCAACCTTGAGGAATTCAAGGCATGGAAGTCCAAAGGAAAGATGAAAATGAAGAAGCTAGAGGATATACCAGAATCCTCAACTCAAGCAATGAGGAGATCTCAGAGAGAAAGTAAGAAGCCTATCAGATATGGGTATGATACTTCTCTTGTAACCAAGCATTCTGTATATCTTGCAAAGGATTTGTTGAATGAAGAACCAGGTACATATGAAGAGGCAATCACCAAACCAGAATGGAAAGGAGCTATGGATGAAGAAATAGAAGCTCTCAAGGAAAGTGACACATGGGACTTGGTACCCAAGAAGGACTCTATGAAGGTGATAGGATCTAGATGGATCTACAAACTAAAGAGAAACTCAGATGGAACAATCAACAGGTACAGAGCTAGGTTGGTAGCCAAGGGTTTTGCACAAACCCAAGGCATTGATTATGAGGAGACATTTTCTCCTGTGGCTAAAATGCCAACAATCAGAGTACTAGTGAGTGTAGCTGCATCCAAGAATTGGAACATGTACCAATTAGATGTTAAGAATGCTTTCTTGAATGGATGGATATCTGAAGAAGTCTACATGTCACAACCACCTGGCTATGAAGATCCAAAAAAGGTAAATTATGTTTGTAAATTGAAGAAGGCTCTATATGGATTGAAGCAGGCACCTAGAGCATGGAATTATAGGTTGACAACATATCTCCAAGACCAAGGATTTGTGATGAGTAAAGCAGACACTTCTCTATTCATAAAGAAGAGTAGTACAGAGGTAATCTACTTGTGTGTTTATGTTGATGACATTATCATTACAGGAAATGATGTCAATGGTATTAGACACATCAAAGGACAGATGATGAAAGAGTTCAAGATCAATGATCTTGGATTATTCAAATACTTCTTAGGTCTTGAGTTAGTCTACACTAATTCAGGTATATACATCACTCAAAAGAAGTATGTACAGGACATTGTGAAGAAGTTTAACTTGCAGGAGGCTAAAGTCTCAAGTACTCCAATGGAAGTCAACCTAAAGCTAAGTGCTCATGAAGGTGATGAAGTCCAAGAGATTACAGGATATCAAAGTATGGTAGGTAGTTTGAATTATGCTACCTTAACCAGAATTGACATAGCATATGGAGTTAGTGTGCTAAGCCAATTCATGCACAAACCAAGGGTACCTCATCTAGAGGCAGCAAAGAAGATCTTGAAGTATCTAAAGGGAACTCAGAACCATGGTTTGTACTTTCCTTATACATCAGATATTGACATTAAAGTATATTCAGATGCAGATTGGGCAGGATGCAAGGATGATAGGAGAAGCACATCAGGATACATATGTTTTGCAGGTGATAAACCTATTTCTTGGTCAGCCAAGAAACAACCTACAGTAGCTCTGTCATCTATTGAAGCAGAGTATAGAGGGCTAGCCAATGCCACTCAAGAAGCTATTTGGTTAAAACTTTTGTATACAGAGTTAGGCCTACATACAAGGCCACCAATTATCTTTGGTGATAACACAAGTTCTCTTCATCTTGCAGCTAATCCAATATATCATGCTAGGACAAAACACATAGAGGTTCATTACCACTATGTGAGAGAAAAGTTGCTAAGCAAAGACATTCAATTGACTTATGTGTCCACTAATATGCAATGTGCAGATTTACTTACAAAAGCTCTGGATGGAAACAAGTTATGCAGATTTAAATCCATGATTGGATTGCAGGATGTGATTGAAGATTGAAGATGAAGACTTAAGCCAAAGTGTTTGGCTTGAGGGGGAGCTGTTGGTGCAATTCAAGCCTTCACACTTGGCTTGGAACCTTGGAAATTTAGAATTGAAACCATGGAAGTTTAATTCACTTGAAGAAAGGACCATGTGAACTTATGCCTATAAGTTCTTACTTCTTTACCCATTGTAAAAGTCTATATGACTTGGCATCTTATGTATTCACACCTACTTGATAGATTCATGGAAAAAGGTAGTTGATTAATGGAGAGAATATCTCCCTACATTTAGTGGAGTGATCATAGGAGATTTGAATTTGAATTCAAACTCAAATTCTCACTTAACTCCTATAAAAGCTACAAGTCAAAAGTCGCGGGTGTGTCACTTTTCTCGAGGCATATACCTTTGATCATTGAGTGTGTGAGTGCTATACTATAGCCTACACATCTCCAACTCATTAGGCTACATCTATCAAGCCAATGAGATTGTACATTCATGTGAACTAATAGAAAGATTTACATTCACTATCTTTGGTTTTCTCTGAGTCATCATCTCCAAGTCTGTCAACTTCAAAGAGGCATATCTCAAGATCTACTAAACCAAATCAAGTGATTCAAAGCTTGTTGGAACCAGCTCCAAGCATACTACATGCCTACAAAATTTGAAGGTCATTGGACAGCCATCTCGAAGAAATCTCGCTCGAAGTGATCTCTGGTATTCTTCTGCAGAGTTCCTAAAAAGTCGGGGGTACATATAATTTTGCTAAACTTCTTTCTCAGAGTATAGTTTGTCATTTCTTCTCATTCCACTTGCAAATGGTAGCTTGTTAAGCTAATTTAATATGTCCAGAAGGAATTTGATCAATTGTAAGTGTGCTGGTCATACTGAGTGAAAGACTGAGCAGGTGTCAAGACCAAAATAGCAAGGTTTCTTGGATTTTTGAAGCCTCAAGTAGTCTGTTTTGATTTGATCATTACACATATCATTTGCAAAGTACATATATGCTTTCTTGGTATCATTTGAAAGCTAATCAAGTGTACTAAGCATTCCTAGAGTCAAAGAGGGCTGGTGTGAAGTAGGTTTAGCAGCACCTACTCAATCTCTGAGTGCATCCAACCATCCTCTCCCAACAGACAGGAGTAGTACCTCAGGTTATATCTCTTTTGCAGGTGATAAGCCCATTTCTTGGTCTTCCAAGAAGCAACCTACTTTTGCTTTATCTTCAACAGAGGTTGAATATAGGGGACTAGCCAATGCTACTCAAGAATTCATATGGTTTAGATTCCTATATGCAGACTTGGGATTACGTGCTAAATCTCCAATGCTTTTTGGAGACAATACAAGTTCTTTACATCTTGCAGCAATTCCTATTTATCATGCTAGGACCAAGCATATAGAGGTCCACTATCATTATGTGAGAGAGAAGCTATTGAGCAAGGAAATTCAGTTGGCATATGTATCAACAAATATGCAATGTGCAAACTTATTGACCAAAGCAATTGATGGTACTAAACTTTGCAGGTTTAAGCTATGATTGGATTGCAAGAAATTCAAGAGGATTGATGAAGAAGACCAAGCCAAGATGTTTGGCTTGAGGGGGAGCTTTTGGTGCAAATGTCAAGCCTACACACTTGGCTAGGCATTGGAAGAAGCTATGTGTACTTCTTGCAAATCTACATGAACCATTGCGTATGGATGGTTACCATTTACCCTTTGTAAAAGTCATTTAAATTGAAAGAATCTTGTAAAGCCTAAAAACTCGTGGTTTTTGGAAGAGATAAAGCTATGAATCAATTTGGTGGAATCTCTCCTAACTTAAAGGAGAACTTTTAGGTGTAAGCCAAGTTTGAATTTGAATTCAAACTTGGAGACAAGTCATCTATAAAATGATTGAAAATTCTCGCAAGATATGAACTCTATTCTAGTGCCTTAGTTGATCATATTGTAGAGCATTTGTGGTTTCATATTATAGCCTACACTTCTCACTATCATTGAGCATTATTCGTCATGCCAATGATCATGTACAACATTCTCATATAATACAATATATCATTGATCATCTCTATTGGTATCTCTATCATTGTCATTCAGAACAGTGTTCTTGTCTTGCTCATTGCTTAGTCATTACTCCATCATTTCAATGTTCTATGGCTCATTGGAATCAACTCTAATTCTAATACATGCTCTCACGTTTTGAAGGCATTTCATTCAGGCGATTGGAGAAAAGCATCTCGAAGTGTTCATTGGTCATTGTCTACAAAGGTCCTAAAAAATATGGGGAAATGCTTCACTTGCTAAATTGATTGCTCTATGTATAGTCAATCATTTTAAGTGATTCCACTTGGAATCATTAGCCCCTTAAGCTAGTTAGATATCACCAAAAGGAATTTATCTAATTCCTACTGTGATGGAAGCACTCATCTTAACAAGGATCATGTGTGTGAACCAAAATAGAAAGTTTTTGATGACTTGTGACTTGTGAAGTTATCTGTTTTGGATTACTCATTGCATGCATCATCTCCAAAGTACATAGGCACTTATTTAGTGTCATTGAAAAGCTAAAAGGGCCTACAAATTAACTCTGAAGTGAAAGAGGGCAGGTACAGAGCAAGGATTAGCAGTACCAACTCATTTCTTGGAGTGTTCATCCATCTTTCCCAACACATTTATCTTTTAGTTGCATGATAAGAGCCTCAATCTCTTGCTATATTGTCAAGTATAATTGAATGTACTGCTCTCTCTCATAACCTCTCAGTTTTCAGTGAGCTTGCAGAGTAGATTTCTCTGAGCATGGTTCATATTTTTCAGAGCTTTAACTTGTTATTAGTAGCTCTCTAAGTACACTATCACATTTTAGAGCTTCATTCCAATTGGCTCTGTGTGTTGTGAGCAATGACCATTTAAGCTTGACGGTGTATTGATGTCTACTGCTTCCTAAAAAGTTGGGTTGACATAAGTGAATTGCTAAATTCATTTCTCATCATATGGTTCATCATTTTCAGTGAATAACTTGTAATAGGCTACTTTTCTTCCTAATTAGACTCTTGTAAAAAATCTCTGGCCAATTTTGACTAGAGAAAGAGTACTGAGTAAAGCACTGAGTGTCATAGTTCAAAAATAGAAGGTTTTAGCTAGTTGACTTTTAGTCAAACTTGTCTCTCTTGATTCAACTTTTTCCAAGTGATCTTCCAAGGTACATCGGGTCTCAAATATACTCATTGACAAACTAAAAGGGCCCACAACACATCTTTGGAGTTCATTTGGCTGGTGTAGTGCAAGGATTTTGTAGCACCACTTCATCTACAGGAACATATCAGCCCATCTCTGCACAGTGGTATCAGAGCAAGTATGGCAGACGGATTCCCTTCATCAATTGACAAATTGGATAGAGGTAATTAATCTGCTTGGTCATTAAGAATAAAGCTTATCTCCAAGGCAAGAATCTATATATTGTTATGTGGCTAGAGATGAAGTTATGCCTACATTCACGAACAAGAGTCAACCAACACATGGAGAGCAGGAGAGACTAAATACATGGTGTTCCAAAGATGCATTAGCAAGGTCTTATCTTCTCAGCTATCTCTAATTTTTTTGTTACCTCATATCAGAAGCTGTAAAACATCTCAAGAAGTGTAGAATGCACTTGAAGCCTTATTGTCTTCAAGTACTAAAGCTAGAAGGCATGAACTATGGTTGGACTTCACAAGCCTCAAGAAAGCTCCCAAGCAGAATATGACTGACTTTGTCACAAAAATCAAGGACATAGCTGATCAATTAGGAAGTATTGGAGAAGTAATAGAAGAGGAGCAGATTGTAAGGCAAGTCATCAATGGTAAAAAGGCACATGAACATTTCTACAACCACATAAAAAGACTTACATGCATGCATTATTGCATATATATATATATATATATATATATATATATATATATATATATATATATATATATATATATATATATATATATATATATATATATATATATATATATGTATATATATATACATACACACATTAACATATACGTAAATATATGTATATGCACATCCACATGCATGCACATGGATGCAAATGGAAATGCATCCACATGCACATGCATGTTTCATACATTTACACATGCATATACATACATTATACACATATATACACATATATACACATATATATGTACATACGTACACACACATATACACATGCACACACACTTGCACATACCTACATATACACATATACATGCACATACACACATATACACATAGAGTTACACATATACATGCACATACATATGCACACACATACACATGCACATGCACATACTCATACACACATATACACTTACACATGCACATGCACATACATACATATACACACACATACACATGCACATACATACATATACACACACATACATATTCACTTACGTACACACATATGAATGAATTATATAATTAAAGTATTAAAACACATGCTTAATATAAACAATAATAACAATCAATAGAACAAAACTCTTCATTACTTAATACCATACACACAATTCAAAACATAACTGAAATGGAAAATATATAGATAAAAAAAATATATATATATATCAATGTAAATACATATAATCCAATGTCATAATGAACCAGAATCCTAATCATCATCATCATGATCATCATCAGCAACATCATGATCATCCTGATCATCCTCATCCTCATCGTCATGATCACCCTAGGACGATCAAGATCGTCCCTCCTGTGTCTGTCTCTCCACCTCATCCATATCTATCTCTCCATAATACTCCTGTATTACATATAACAAACATAAATAAATAAACCAATTAAACCATTCATAAAAATAAAATAATTATATAAAATTTAATAATACTCACAAAGGCATCTGGATGATCTCGCATATACTCGCTCAAACGCCAATATCCAAAATGTGTAGCATACTCAATCTCATGTTTCGTAGGATATCGGCCATAATCCTTTCGTTGCATTGAAACAAATAAAAAAGATTAGTTGCTTGCATTTTAACTAAAATAAAAAATATACTCACAATAACACATATACTTACAAATGTAGCTACAAAACCATTATGGCCCATTTGGCTTAGGTGCGATGTGTGGCCCGACTCCACTCTCTTCTTTGCAGCAGCCTGTTTATTTAAGAAAAAAATACATAAATTAAATGTAAAAAATTACTAAAATATATAAAAATTATAAATATAAACTATTAATTTGTGTACCTTCTGCTGAGGAAACGACTCCTGAAGACGTAGCTGTCTACGAAAAACTACCACGTCTCAGGTGGTATGTTAGGTCACCTCTTATTTTTTTCCACCATACAATATCTCCTGTTAATTTAATCTCAAACAGAAAAAAAAATCAGAATACATACACATATATACACACACATACACATACACATACCCACATACACATATACATGCAAACATATACGCATATATATATGTATACATATACACATATACATACATATAACATAAACACACATATACATATCCACATATATACGTACACACACATGCATGCATATACACTCATTCATACAAAAAACATGCATTTATCCCATAATAATGTGTAGTTGTGTATATGTGAATATGTGTGTATGTGTAAATGTGTATATGTGAATATGTGTGTATGTGTAAATATGTATATGAGAATTTTTTCTGCATGTAGATAATCAAATTATTAATATCAAATACCATTATTTGTAGATTTTGATCAACCAGATGGAACTCCACCACCGTCTCCTCATCGTGCAATGACTATATATTGTAAGGTATCAAACATATACTTTTAAATATATTTGATGGATACATAACTTATATTTTTTTTTGTTTCTTATTATGTGCAAATTCTGATCAATGAGAGGGTCCTCCACCACCTCCTACCCATGCAACAACTTCACATGTGTCCTCCGATAGGAATTATGATGAATTTTACAATCAAAAGCATATTATATGTTGGTGTAACTCTTGTTATGGCACGTATCGAAGACAACGATTGGAATGTATCGAACATGAGGTAGAGTATGGTACTTTTGAGCATGCACCATCACCTAGTCAACGTGATAATGCTTGTGTATGTATTTTTTATATAGATTGATGTCATTATTTTATTTAAAAACCATATACAAAATCAAATTACTATTGATATATAGGAATACTTGCTCGATGATGATGATGATGATAATTTTTCTCATAATGTTAATATACCTCGTACACGTCATGGACTTGTTGTTCATCAATTACAAGCAGAGGTTTCTAGAAATCCTCTACCTCCTGGTTTAGAGACTGAAATGGCTGGAGATTATCCATTGCCAGCTCAAGATCGTTCTTTAGTACAAACATATGATAGAAGAAGATATGGAGGATGGAATAGAGGACCACTTCCTTTAGATGGAGAGTTTTTCAACTTTTGGGGTAATCGCTATATGATTGCTCCATCCACTATTACTAATGCTGGTCGTGGTCTCTTTATTGTGGAGGATTTGTATGTGCCTCCGAACTCTGAAGTCACTCTTATGTGATTTTGTGGTCCTATATATGGATGGGGAGATTGGCATTGACTTTCACATTATGTTCAAAGCATGAGTACTTATGGAATATGCTTGAACGGAGCATCCCTTACTAGTAGAAGGATTTTACATGTAGAAAATGAAAGATTATATATTGATGGAAGACCTTACACACATGGAAATATAGCAGGTTTAATAAATAGTAGTCGAGGGTTACATAATAGTTCAAGGACTAATTGCACATTTGAGGAGCATGAAAATAGTCATGAATCACCATACATGAGTAGAGATGTATCAAGATACATAGTTGTCAATGCTATTACTACATTACATGCCGGTGATGAACTATTAGTGAATTATGGATGGCATAGACCTCCAAGAGCACCTTTAACTAGAGAGAATAAAAATTTTCTATCCATATTTTATAACTTATATACTTAATTTTATATTTAAAGTTTACTTTTTATTCATTTATGGAATACTAATGAATTTTATTTATATGTGTAGATTCCAACATATGATGTTGATGATATTCTTCCACACCATTCACAATTGCGAGTAAGACCTCATTTATTAGAAGCTTCTATGAGGAGGCTACAAAAAAGTAATCCTGTGGAATATGTAAGGTTGGAAGATCTATATTCAAAAGACGATAAAGCACAAGATTTATGTGACAATGATGAAGATGATGGCATGGCAGATTTTATTGAGGATTGGTATCAAAATGACAGTGAGAGCATTGATATTTCTAAAAATGAGAAATATCTTCGAGAGGAATGTCTAAAGCATGTATATGAAGGAAGTCGTTTGACACAACTAAGTGCGAGCTTACTTATTCTCAATCTTCAAAATCGTTTTGGATGGAGTAATATATCTGTTTTGACACTATTAAAGTATAATTCTCAATTTTCTATCTATTTATATATATATGCATATATATATATATATATATATATATATATATATATATATATATAAATGCATAAATATATATATATAAATGCATGCATATATGAACATACACATAATATACATGAATGAATACACACATATAAACATACACACACATATACACACATACACATGTTATGAGAGTAAGGTCAAATTATACATACCTGTATCGAATGAAGATGTTTTGTCCATCTAGCTTTTAGAAGTGTCCACCCAACCTTTAGAATCTTCTTCACACATATGTTTCTCCTATTTTAGTCGACCTAATATTTGTGCTGCTAATTATACAAATATTAAATAGCAGTTACCAAGGAAGGTATTAAGCCACATGTAAAATGGGAGGAGCAAATTTATCTTGAAGATTTTGAAGGATGGAAAAATAACATTAAAGGATGGGCGAACAAAAAGTATCCATTCAATGCAGGTTTTTATTCTTACTTTAGATAAGGTAAGAACAAGAACTTGAATTGAATGGACACTTTTTGTCCACGCATCTTTTAAAACAATTAATGCATCTTTCAAAATATTCGCAAAAAATTTGATTGTTTGGATGGCAGGATACGATTGTTTGTTTTGGAGGATATGAAGTATGTACCCTCATTGAATGATTTGTCGATTCTATCATATGTTCAGTTTGAAAGTGTGAGAAGCGGGTTTATAATTGCTATTCAAAAAATTTGGCATTGTTTATAGGCCATACAATGGTGACCTAGATGAATCGCATGCACAGAGGTTACTCAAGATAGAGCAACCTGATTATAATGGACTAGTGCTAGCAGGATTCTTGGGGTATGCAGTAAACCTCTTGCATGTCAATGATGAGCATCTGAACTTTAGGATACAAAGTGGAAATCATGGTGGCTTGAGAGGATCACTTTATATAGCTTGTTCAAAGAACTTCAGGTTTATGACACTAGGAGGAATCTTTTAAGAGCGAAAGATGCACTTAAAACTGGAGGAATATCACTGGATGGTGGTGTGGTCCGTGCAAAAGGGTATGAAGATTTTGGGCATTGGTCTTTCTCTTTCCCTTAACTCACTGTTACTATCAGTGTATAGTCTTTCACATACAAATGCTTTCATTTATTTTCCAGTTGGCCAAAAAAGATAATTCTTATATGCATGATCGCCTGTTGAATATGCTAGGGGATAGTTTTCCTTTGTGTGTCTCGTTAAAGTGCATGTTTATTGTATCATGTTTCTTCATCAGATGCGAGAGAAGAGAACATAAACATGCACTTTGACCAGACACAGTACACAAAGCAAAACTATTCCGTAGCATATTCATGAGGCGATCATGCATATAAGAATTATCTTTTTTGGCGAATTGGAAAATAAATGAAAGCATTTGTATGTGAAAGACTATACACTGATAGTAACAGTGAGTTAAGGGAAAGAGAAAGACCAATGCCCAAAATCTTCACACCCTTTTGCATGGACCACACCACGATCTAGTGATATTCCTCCAGTTTTAAGTGCATCTTTCACTCTTAAAAGATTCCTCCTAGTGTCATAAACCTGAAGTTCTTTGAACAAGATGTATAAAAGTGATCCTCTCAAGCCACCATGATTTCCACTTTGTATCCTAAAGTTCAGATCACATGCAAGAGGTTTACTGCATACCCCAGGAATCCTGCTGGCACTAGTCCATTATAATCAGGTTGCTCTATCTTGAGTAACCTCTGTGCATGCGATTCATCCAGGTCGCCATCATATGGCCTATAAACAGTGGCAAATTCTTTGAATAGCAATTATAAACCTGCTTCTCACACTTTCATATTGAACATATGATAGAATCGACAAATCATTCAATGAAGGTACATACTTCATATCCTCCAAAACAAAAAATTGTATCTTGCCATCCAAAACAATCAAATTTTTTGCGAATATTTTGAAAGATGCACATAAGCATACACATATATAAAATTATATGCATATATATATATGTATATTTATTTATTTACTTTTTTTAATATATCTTTTTTTGATGAACTTATAGGTTAGTATCTGAAAAGTTTTTACCAAGTCAGAATATTCTTCCTACCTTACATGACGAAATGAAGAAGATAATCAACAATCTTGGTATAGATTATCAATGTATACATGCATGTTCTAACGATTGTATTTTATATAGAGGTGAATATGCAGACTCTTTGACATGTCCCAAATGTCAATCTCCTCGATATAAGGGTGAAGAAGGTAAAATCCCAAAAAAGGTATTGAGACATTTTCCATTGGCTCCATGGATTAGACATATGTTTCAAAGCCCCGAATTATCAAAGCTTTTGACTTGGGGACATGATCACAAAAGTACTAATGGAATAATCAAAATTCCTCATGATAGTGTTGATTTTCAGCCTATTGATTCTACATGGCCTGAATTTGCACAAAATCCATAGAATCTAAAGTTAGGAGTTGCATTAGATGGGGTTAATCCATTCTCCATGAAATCCAGTAAATGGTCAACATGGCTAATGGTAGTCATAAACTACAATCTTTCCCCATATCTTAGCATTAAAAAAGAACATTTAATGCTTTCACTTTTAATCCCAGTCAAAAGACAAGTTAAAGATATGAATATATATCTTGCTCCTCTCATTGACAATCTCCAAGAGTTATGGAGAGGTATTAATGTCATTGATGTATCGAAAAGCATCAATGAAAGACATATTACGGTTCGTGGTATTGTGGCTTGGACTATTCACGATTTTCCAGGATATGGTGTTTGTTCAGGTATTGATGTAAGTTTTTTATTCAATATGCATGTAAATAAATATGATTTAATCTAATTATATTTTTATCATTTTCATGATGCACGAATATCTACTAAGGGTTATAAAGCTTGTCCATATTGTGGTGATTGGTTGAGATCAATCTATAGTAAGAATCTCAACAAAAATATTTATCTTGGACATCGATGATTCCTTCCTAATGATCATCCATTAAGATCTAAAAGAGAAGCGATACATTTTAATGGAAAGCTTGAAACAGGTCAGTGTCCAAAACCTATGATGCCTATGGATTGGTATAAAAAATGGACAGATGGACCTCTGATAGATCCAGAATAAGAAATCTTCAGTGATGATTCAGATAATGAGTATGTGAAGAGAGGTAAAGGAAAATTGGCACTCACAGAGAACATATCAATATGGTATTCTTTGGAGTATTGGAAAGAGTTAAAAGTATGTCATCTTCTTGATCCTATGCATATATTAAAAAATATTGGTTATTCACTATGGCAACATCTTCTTGGACTAAAAGATACCATAGCATCAAGGGATGATTTGAAAGATCAAAAATCCAAACCAAATTTATGACCAGTTTTTGATAGACATCGACAAGAAACGACTTATGCACCAGCTCCTTAGGTACTTACAACAAAAGGGATATAGACTATCAACAATAGAATTCAATTGATTAAGACTCCTACGGGATGTGGAGCATCTTTTCAAAACATGTTTACTATGGATGATAAGAGCTTATCTAGGTTAAAGACCCATGACTGGCATAACTTTTTGAAACATATTTTACCTTTGGTTATCGATGGATGTACAACGAAAGGATTACGAGATGTGATCTATCATCTTGGATCACTTATAAGGTAATTATGATACTTTTATATTTAATATGTATGAATATTGGATATCTTTTATTTTTTAATTAACTTCTTTATAATTGTTTTTATGATATGTATAGGTGGATACATCCAAAGAGATTGACAAAAACTCGATCCCACAAAAAAAACATGAATGCAAAGAGCTACTATGTTTGATGGAGAAAGAACTTCCTACTTCATTTTTTGATATTCAGGTTCATTTATTAGTCTATCTTGTACATGAAATAGAGATTGCAAGTGTTTTCAACACTCGATGGATGTTTTGGGTTGAGCGATTTATGGGAATATTAAAAGGTTATGTGCGACAAAGAGCGAAACCAGAAGGATCCATGGAAAAGGGTTGGATGCTTGAAGAGTGCATGTATTACGTTAGTGAGTACCTTGAAAGAGTTCGTGAAGAAGCTCCACGTGCATGGACCAACGAGTCTTCTTCAAAAATAACAGATGAGGTATTATCAGGTAAGGGAGTTCCATTCTTATTTACATTTCAAGAAAAAAATGATGTTTCTACTTTTGTAGCATATAATAGCGAATGCATGCAAGCATTCCTTAGCGAGTACAAGGAACTTCAAAATCTCCGAAGTAAAAGGCAAAAAAACAAAAGATATAGACATAATCTCGATAATAATGAGATTACAGATATATCTTCTTTCACGGATTGGCTATATAGTCGTTTGCAACGCGCCAACGCAAATAATGAAGAAATCTCAGATGAGCAAAGAGAGTTAATGATAGGTTGTGAATGAAAGATAGTTTTATTAACATAATATTTTATTTTTTTCATATATGTATATTAGTTTCTATTTACTAATTGAATTTATTTTGCAGGCTCGAATGCTCACTAATATGTGGGCTTTGGGACAGCATATTAAAGCCATTGATCCTTTACGTAAAACAGAGGATTCTAGTATTGTTGCTTCTTTCAAGCAACTATCACATGCTAGCTCAAAAGACACGAACCTTATAGATGGCAAACTTGGTTACGTAGGAACTATTGTTTGTATCTATGAAATTTCATTTCGTACATTCAAACAGGTAGAAAAAAGTTTGTATTTTTTATGATAGAGTTAGTTATTTTTTTAAGCACCTAATAATGGGTTTTTGTTGTTATATATTTTGATAGGTCATTTTGAAGGTTGACTGGTTTCGAGCCGAGTATAATGGTAGTAATTCCACATTAAGAAAGGAATTATCTGGGTTTTGGGCAATTGATTCTTCCAAGGTAATGCGATCTACAAAAGAACCATATATTCTTCCTAGGCATATTGAACAAGCATTTTTTTATAAAAACCCAGATGCTCATCCTTGGTGGCAAGTCATTCATGTGCAACTTAGAGGTAGGTCATTGTTTGAACAGTTTATTGTTAGAGAGATCGAAGAAAGTCCTCTTGATGATTCAACATCAGATACTGATACATCAGCATCTGAAAGAGAAATTAGAATCATTATACCTGATAATGATACTAATCTTTTTTATGAAGAGGATAATTCTCTACATGCTGATGCTACTGATGAGGAAGAGAAGTTACCAGAAATAGATATTAATCCATCAATAGATGATGTGATTCATGATAACATAGATTTAACAATAGAAGAAATAAATGAAATCAATAAGGATAATGAAGATGAGACTATATTGATGTCTTACCAAAATGATGGCAATAATGAAAACATATGAGCAGATTAGATAGTAAATTCTACTCTAGTTATCGATCAATAACTTGAAGCTTCTGAATGGATATCAGATAATAGATTTTTTTATTAACTTGAATAACGATGAATCCTACTAGAGAGATGAAATAATGTTCTTTTAAGTTAGAACATGAAGCTCCGGGGTATGCCTAATTATTTTATATATAGCTTTATTATCCAGGAGCAAATTTTTATCATGTATGTATGCATATGTGTGTGTATTCATGTGTATTATATGTATACATATGTTAGTATGCATATATATGTATTTCATGTATATGTATGCGTTTGCATGTGTGTGATATATGTATACATGTGTTAGTATGCATATGTGTATATATGCATATGCATTTATGTAAAATATTCATGTATTCATGTAATATATGCAAGTGTTTATAATTGTGTACATGTATATATGTATATGTGTCTATGTGTAAATATGTACATGTAAATATGTATGCATGTATATATATGTATATGTGTGCATGTAGGCATGTATATGTGATGTGTACATGTATATATGTATATGTGTCTATGTGTAAATGTGTACATGTAAATATGTATGCATGTATATATATATTTATGTGTGCATTTAGGCATGTATGTGTGATGCATAAAATATCTACTCCATTTTATATTTATGTATGTGTATCTACATGATGTGTATATATCTTTATATATATTATGATTCTCGTTGATTTGAGTAGCTATATATAGAGGCATAAGGTTGGGAGGAGAGACATCTCTCTAGTAGGACATCGGAGGAATAGATGCAATGTGTACATATACTTCAAACATATGGCTAAAATGTTGAATTAGAGTTTTTAAATTAAGGGTTTTAAAACCCTAATATGGAAATTAGTGTTTTCAATTTATTTTTTTGAAATAGGATTTATTTATTTATGCATATGCATGTGTTGTGTATGTATGTGTATCTATATGTGCATATGCATGTGTTGTGTGTGTGTATATATATACATGTGTATATGTATATATGCATGTAAATATGATTATATGAGTCTATGTGTGTGTACATATGATTATGCATGTGTATGTGTATGTGAGTATGTGTACATGTATGTGAGTATGTGTATGTCTATGTGTATTCATTATATGTGTGTAACTGCATGCATGTGTATGTGTGTGTAAAAATGTGCATGTATGTGTGTGTATGTATAAATGTGCATGTATGTGTATATGTGTGTAAATGTGCATGTATGATGTATATGTGTGTGTATGTGTGTATTTCTACCTCTAGTCTCACTCTTTTCTCTCTCTCTCATATGCATACATACATACATAAACACACATACTCATATCCACATATATATACATAAAAGCAGTGCATACCATGCATTATTGTGATGATGAGCCATAAGTGTCTGCATCTCTTTTAGACACCACTTATGCGACCATCCTGTCCCAAACTCTGTCTCAAGTGAACTAAGTACGTATTTTTTATCCCTCTCATCATGCTCACTACAAAAATAAAAAAGTATGCATGTGCATTATGTATGCATATGTGTGTGTATGCATGTAAGTATGTATGTATGTATGCATATGCATATGCATTATGTATCCATATGTATGCATGTATGTGCATGTGTGTGCATGTCTCTCTATGTGTGTGTGTATGCATATATGTGTGTGTATGTGTGTGTATGTGTGTGTATGTGTGTGTGTGTATGTGTGTATGTGTGTATGTGTGTGTGTATGTGTGTGTATGTGTGTGTGTATGTGTGCATGTGTGTGTATGTGTATGTGTATGTGTATATGTGTGTGTATGTCTATGCATTATGTATGTGTATGTCTGCATGTGCATTATGTATGCATACGTGTGTGTATGCATATATGTGTGTGTGCATGTATATGTGTGTGTATGCATGTATATGTGTGTGTATGCAATATTATGTGTGTATGTGTGTATATGTGTGTGTATTTGTGTGTGTATGTGTGTGTGTCTATGTGTATGTGTGTGTGTGTGTCTATGTGTGTATATGTGTGTATGTATGCATATGTATGTGTGTGTAAGTGTGTGTGTGTGCGCATACCTGGCTTCAACGATGTGTGTGTCTCTCTCTCTCTCTTGCTCTCTCTCTCTCTCTCTCTCTCTCTCGTTCTCTTGCTCTTGCGTCCAAATCCCGGCATAAATGTGCCGGGAGAAATCGATTTTTTTTTAACATTCCAGAGTGTCGCTTATGCAACGCTTTGGAACACAGGATGTCGCATATGCGATGCTATCCAGTTTGCCAATGTCGCAAATAACATCGCTAGTTAGCGACGCTATTTGCGACGCACATATTTAGCGTCGCATAAGCGACATAGGCATCGCTTATGCGACGAATGCCCGTAAAAAAAAAATCCGAAAACAACACCGTCGCTTATGCAATGCTAGCGTCGCATAAGCGATGGTGCTCGTTTTGTTTTCAATTCGGGGGCGTCGCTACACCCCCTATTTCTTGTAGTGGATCTTGAAGATGATTTTCCAAAGCTTGTTAAAGAAAATCAACCTAAGATTGAAGAGCAAGACACCTTAGAAGATGATAAAGAATCTCAGACTAAAAAGATCAAGGCATGGAAGTCTAAAGGTAAAGAAAAATTCAGGAACTTGGACAAGAAGCAAAATCATCACATCATGGCCTAAGAAGGTCTTTGAGGGAAAAGAGAAAGCCAGAGAGGTATGGTTTTGACACCTCTCTAGTTACTAAGCATTCTATCTACATAGAAAAGGATATAAATCAAGAGGAGCCCTCATCATTTGAAGAAGCCAAGGTAAAAACAGAATGGAAGCATGCAATGAAGGAGGAAATTGAAGCACTTGAGGAAAACAACACTTGGGATTTAGTTCCGAAGACTTCATCCATGAAGATAATAGGGTTAAGATGGATCTACAAACTCAAGAAGAATTCTAATGGTTCTATAAATAGGTATAAGGCAAGGCTTGTAGCAAAAGACTTTGCACAAACTCAAGGAATTGATTATGAAGAAACGTTTTCCCGTATGGCAAAGATGCCTACAATCAGAGTTTTTCTTACTATTGCTTCTTCCAAGGATTGGAAGATACTCCAATTAGATGTAAAAAATGCATTCTTAATGGTTGGATAATAGAAGAGGTGTATATGGCATAACCACTTGGTTTTGAGAATCAGGTGTATCCTAATTATGTATGTAAACTTAACAAAGCATTGTATGGTCTCAAGCAAGCTCTAAGAGCTTGGAACTATAGACTTGTTTCATTCCTACAGGAGAAAGGCTTTCAACAAAGCAAGGTAGATCCATCGCTCTTTATTAAAAAGAGTAATTCTGAGGTCATCTGCTTATGTGTATATGTAGATGATATTATACTTATAGGAAATGATACAGATGGCATGAAGATAATCAAAGAACAGATGAGAGAAGAGTTCAAGATAAGTGATTTGGGTTCACTTACCTACTTCCTAGGATTGGAAGTTGTCTACAAAGATCATGGTTTGTTTCTCACTCAAAGAAAGTACATTAAGGACATTTTGGCAAAATTCAAGATGCAAGATTGTAAGATTGTAGGTACTCCAATGGAGGTTAATCACAAAACTGAGCTCACATGAAGGTGAACTCATAGAGGATGTCACAGCATATCAAAGCCTAGTGGGTAGTTTAAACTATGCCACATTGACAAGGGTAGATATATGCTATAGTGTGAGTGTGCAAAGTCAATTTATGCACACACCCAGGAAACCACACATGGATGCTACCAAAAGTATACTCAAGTATCTCAAAGGGACCATAAATGAAGGACTTTATTACCCTTATGTATCTGATTTAGGTTTAAAGTTATTCTCTAGTGCAGATTGGGCTCGCTCCAAGGAAGACAGAAGGAGCACTTCAGGATATCTCACTTTTGTAGGTTCAAAGCTTATCTCATGCTCATCCAAGAAACAACTTGCAGTTGCTCTCTCTTCCATAGAGGATGAATACAGAGGTCTTGCTGTAGCTACTCAAGAAGCTATGCGGATGAAGACACTATTCACAGATCTTGGATTGGAATTTGGGACTCCAACTATTTTTGGTGAAAATATGAGTTCTATTCACTTAGCTACAAGCTCATTATCACAATGTAAGAGAGAAGGTTCTGAGCAATGATATTCAAATATCATATGTGTCCACTCATCAATAATGTGCAAATATTCTAACCAAAGCATTGGATGGTACAAAGCTTTGCAAATTCAAGGCTATGATTGGTTTGCATGTAATTCTTGAAGATTGAAGACATCAAGCATACTTGGCTTGAGGGGGAGCTGTTGGAGCAAGTCTATGAGAAGCCTAAGTATTGGCTTGAGTCTCACAAGGTCATAGGAGAAGCTTTAAATTGAAGACAATGTATGAAAATTGAAGAGTTCATTTGTGAACTATCTCTTGTAAATTTTTTTTAACATTTAGCTGATGTAAAAGTGAAGAATCAAAAGTTCTTGAATCCACTTGATGATTAGGAAAAGAAGAATCCACGAGCTCCTAATTGAATTAGTTATAATCTATCACTAGAAATAAGGAAAAGTGGTTTAGGTGAGCTCCTATTCAAATTCAAATATTGGCTCCAACTCTCACTATATATACATGTATCTTTTAGTTGCATGCTAGCAGCCTCAATCCTTAGAGCTTATTGCAAGATCAGTGTGTGATCTCAAGGCACACCTATGTATCAGTAAGTCAATGTATTTTCCACTCAATATAGAATTGATTCCATGATCATTTATTGCTATATTTTCAAGTCTATTTGAATGTTGTGCTCTCTATCACAACCTCTCAGTTTTTAGTTAGCTTGCAGAGAAAATTGCTCTGAGAATGGTGCATCTTTTTGAGAGCTTTAACTTGGTATTAGTAGCTCTCTAAGTATACTATCATATTCTAGAGTTTCATCTCAATTGGATCTATGTGCCGTGAGCAATGAACATTTAAGCTTGATTGTGTATTGATGTCTACTGCTTCTTGAAACGTCGAGTTGACATAGGTCAATTGCTAAATTCATTTCTCATCATATGGTTCATCATTTTCAGTGAATAACTTGTAATAGGTAGCTTTGCTTCCTAATTAGACTGCTGTAAAAAATCTTTGGCCAATTTTGACCAGAGAAGGAGTACTGAGTAAAACACTGAGTGTCATCATTCAAAAATAGAAAGTTTTAGCTAGTTGACTTTTAGTCAAACTTATCTATCTTGGTTCAACTTTTTGCAAGTGATCTGCCAAGGTACATAAGGTCTCAAATATACTCATTGACAAACTAAAAGGCCCACAACATATCTCTAGAGTTTATTTGGCTGGTGTAGTGCAAGGATTTTGCTACAACTTCATCTACAGGAACATATCAGTCCATCTCTTCACACGAAAGACTTTAATCTGGACAAAATTCATGACTCATATCACTTAGGGAAGTCTCAAGGTCGGGCAAAGGATCCCTAAAGTGGTGTAAAATTCAGGAGAGGCATCCAAAAGCTATAAAAGGAGGTGAAGAGTCACCAAATGCATGGAAGTCTTGTAGGTCATTGAAGTCCAGGAGACATATACTCAAGGAGGCTCAAGGAGAGAGTCATCCAAGGCTCAAGGTGTGGAAATGCAATTGTCCAAGATTGGAAAAATGTAGAGGATGGTGTTATATGAACAAAGGAGGAGTAAGGAGGAGCTATCAAGCCCACACCCCTTCTAGTCTCTTGTAAATATAGACATAGTCTACTTATAACAATTGTAAATCCTTGCATACATATCCAATTCAAGAGATTTAAAGTGTATTTTGTAGATTATGTATGTATCTTACTTTCTTTAATAGGGATTCTTGAAATCCATTTTGTCTATACAGAAATTGGTGTATCTCTATAACCCTAATTTTTTTATATCCTACATCTATACATAGTATGTCTTGTATAGAGTTGTTGACTGCCATAAACAAATCCATTTGTGATGGTATATATCTTGTTGGAAAGCTTATGAATCATACTAAGTGTGTCTAGTAGCTTAGGTGATTTTGATTATTTTAAGATAGGTGCATTAGAGCATTTTTGCAAGGTAGTAGAAAAGGTGTATGAAGGAACCTAGGTATTGGGTTCATTTCACTTCTAGTGTGCAAATCTGAGGGATTAAATTCCATCAGTTGGTATCAGAGCAGGAAACATCCTTTGAAGGCTCTAGGAAAAGGACACAAAAGGCTAAGAAGGTACTTTTCAGTGTAACCCTAATATTCCCATTCAATATGCCAAACTAGGTCAAAAAGTGGATATGCTTGACAAAGACAACTACCAATCATGGAGGTTGAGAGTCATGAACTACCTCATGAGCAAAGGTTTATGGCCTATTGTGTGTGTAGATGAAGATAAGCCCAACATGGATCCCAAAGATCCAAAGATCACCAATCAAGGATTGAAGATGTTGAAGGATTAGGAGAGCAATCTTCTACATATCACAGGTAATCTCTAACACTAAAATTGGTCACATATCAGAGTTTGATCATGCTAGAGATGTTTGGGAGGCCTTAGAGAAGATATATGCCACTTCCACAAGAAGCAAAAAGATGAAGCTTAAGAATGAACTCCATTCTTTGAAGAAGGATAGTGGTCAATCTATTGTTGACTACACCTTGAGGGGGAAGGAGTTGAGGGAGCAATTGGTTGCAAAGTAGATGAGGAAGATCTTGTGTAGATTACTCTCAACAAGCTGAGAGGGGAAGACAAGTGGAAACCCCTTATTACTACCATCCAATATAGAGATCCTCTACCAACTCTTGAGGAGTTGATCCCACACCTAGTGGCAGAAGAGGTTGTCATAGGAGACATGTCCAAAAAGGATGGTCACTCACAAGTCCTATATTCTAGCAAAGGCAAAGCCAAGAGTGGCAAGAAGGGGAAAGGAGGAAAAAGCAAGTGGAAGCACTCCAAGGAAGAAGATTCAAATTTAGAAGGAGATAGCAAGGCATCATCTTGAAAGAAGGACAAGAATGGCAAAGGGAAGAACAACCCTCATCAAGGTAAAACATGTTTTATATGTGGTAAGCATAATCATATTTTTTCAAATTGCTAGTTCAAGTATGAAAAAGGCTTAAAGGAGATACTTCACAAGCAAACTCTACATACGAATCATGAGTCGTTTCTTCACACTTGAGTATATTTTCATACAAGATAGGCTCTTCAAAACCACATTTGACACACGTTTTTTCATTCCGTTCAGTCCTCAATTCTTTCTCATGCATCACATAGACAATAGTTTTTAATTTCCTTATTTGTACAGACACATTTCACATCAACAAGGACAAACCCATCCTCACGTGAGAAGTAAAGAAAAACAGATCACTTGAAATCTTCCCAAAAGTAATGAACAAGCAACAAATATTAGAACCAGTCTTGAACATTTTCATCTTTTGCAAGATAAAAGAAACCATCAAGAAATTATCATTTTCCCTAAACAAAGTCAAGTTTCCATAAATCTAAACTTTTCCTCGTTAAATATGCTGATGGGAAGAAATTATATTCGATATTTGATCATATAATCCTTTTAATTGAAGTTGAAAATATATCTTTGTCTTTTATAAGATCTTTATACCTCCTTAAAATCTCCTTTCCATCATATGAGTACGATTCCTCCATAAGAGAAAAATTGGAACAAAAGGACGATTGCTTATGTTTTTAACTTTTATCTTTCTAGAAAAGAATGCGGAGCGGAAAACAAAAAGGAACACCCAAAATGCGCATAGAAAAGCAAAAAGCACCACCCGTATGCGTCCTTAATAATTATGGAGTGCGTCCTTCCTCGATAAATGCTTTGTCCTTTTCCGCTTTTCCGAAGGCGACTTCCATCAAAAGCTTTTGCCTTTGTCTTTTGGGAGCCTCATCACGAGTCCCATCGCAATGATAGATAAATCTACTGTGTACCATGTAGGTATATATATATATATATATATATATATATATATATATATATATATATATATATATATATATATATATATGTGTGTGTGTGTATGGAGAGAGATATTTTGGAACATGTGATGCATACGCAAATATGTTCCGCATAAATTTTCATTGGGCTCATGGAGAATGATGACAAAACCGTCCCAAGACGCCTGGTCTAGCGGTTGAGTCCCTCGCCTCTTGAGGCGGGGGCGTGGGTTCAACCCCCCAGTGCTGCGGGACATCTGAGCCTTCGGGCGTGTTTGCTGCTTTCGGGCGTGTAACTCTGCAGTGCCTTCGGGCCGTCTACCCCGTTGTAAGTCCTTCCCGGTCTGAGTCTAACCCCTGTTCTTGTGGGATAAGGGGGGTCCCATGGGTACTATGCCCTTCCTTGTACAGTTGTAATTTCAAAGTTAAAGTCCGGGGGAGTAGGCCTCGGCCGGACCTCCATTTAAAAAAAAAAATGATGACAAAACCGTCTTCGTATTTTCTCTTATAGTGGGATATATTGTTTTGTAACATTCACGTCATTATCGTATATTCTCTTTTTTAAGTATACGAGGAAAATTGTTTTAATAGAAGTATGACATCGCATGATTCGTGATAACGAAGAATATTGTTTTAATAAAAGTATGACGTTGCGTGATTCGTTATAAGGTAGAG
Organism: Ceratopteris richardii; assembly: GCA_020310875.1. NCBI lineage: Eukaryota > Viridiplantae > Streptophyta > Polypodiopsida > Polypodiales > Pteridaceae > Ceratopteris > Ceratopteris richardii. The sequence continues at coordinate 184,320,143 of CM035418.1, read as the reverse complement.
ATACTAATAGTTTTAAATTGCTACACAACTTGGTGTGCAACTAGAGGAAGCCAAAATCTGCACACTTATTGTCCAAAAACAATTTTGTGGTACTCAATTTTGAATTTTGAGCGTATGTTGATGATGATAATAATAATAATAATAATAATAATAATAATAATAATAATAACAACAATAATAATAATAATAATAATAATTATTATTATTATTATTATTATTTAAGTTGATGAACTTCTTCTTAGAGAAAGTCTATTGATACTACATAAAATGAAAATTCCCTCTTTGTCATTAAAGATAATACGAGAAGAATTTGAAGATAGAGTCATGGACGCCAATAGGTTAGTTGTTTGTAAATTCTTGAAGGAAGTTTAGAATAAAGGAAGCAACATGAAGATCATCTTTTTGTTTAAATCTATAATTGTTTTATCTTCCACCCTGAGATCATCTTTTTTTTTTCATAATCTATAATTACTAGTCATATTTTGTTGCGTTTGTATTGTAAATTATTGTGTTTTCGAATCCATAATGAAATCATGATCTTCAAGAAGTAGCACATCATGTCACTTTTATGCAAGGGGAGGTTCAATTCCTTGATTTGATGATCTTCGGTTCTATCCTTTGCTTGATCCAATCCCACATTTCCATTCTATGGATGATCATTTCAATCCACACATTTATCCAAATTTTTATATGCAAAATATCTTTGTATAAAATATGCAGAAACTTGATTATTGCTTGGCATGATCCATTTGTTTTGTAGAGAATACCAAGCGAGCCATCTCACCGAACCATTATGTTGGAGGTACAAAAGCTTAAAGAATGCAATCTCCTTTGCTCCACCGTTTTGGTACATATGGGAAGCCTAAGTGCTTAACCATATTCATGGACTAGATTGGACTTTGAGAAACAAATGTGTGTGCATACTGTTGATATACTTAGGTAGTGATGTGTGTGAACACTCTAGGACTATCGGGACACTTTTTTCCCTCTTTAGGAGGTTTTTTTCTCCCGGCTTGTGTATATGCCTATTGCCCTAATGGGCTACTTATCTTTGTACATTCTCTAGTAATACATTCAGTATTGTGTGTTGTGCTCCAAGCTTCTTCTTCTTCCTTGTGATATTCGTGTGCTTCCGTAGATGTCTAACTCCAACAATTGGTATCAGAGCAGGTCGTTGCTTCATCTAAGGGCATCGTCAACACCCCTCCGGTCAGTCTCAAAATCCCATGAAATTTGGTATATATACTCAGGGTGTTTCAGAGATCAAAACATCGCTTTGTGGTGCCAAAATCATGCTCTGAGCTCGTTTCGGCCTTCGAACACACTATCATAGCACTTGTGCAGGCTATTTCATCTTTTTGTGTAAAAGGTATATACAGTTTCGGTTCACCAGTATAAGCGTCTCGAACTCTGCTACAAGTTTAGCAGAACTCGTCTGGGCAGTTCTGTTCAACTTTTTGAGATACAATCAAATTTCTCCATCAAGGTATTTTAGTCACCAGCCATGGCTGAAAGCAGTGATGTATTTCATATGTTGGCTGTTGAGGATAAGTTGGTTGGTACCAACTACCCGTTGTGGGTTTATATTATGCGACATGTATTGGTTGCAAAAGGACTATGGAACACTGTGCAGGGTGTTGAAAAACGTCCTATCACACCTGCAATTGTTACAACTAAAGGTACTGAAGCTGATGCATAAGGTATTGAAGATGATGATATTCTGCATATTCCTGTTCGTGTTGCGGTTTCTGCTGCACCTACTATAGAGCAAATTCATTGGTATGGTAGAGATGCCTAGGCATATGTATTGATAGCTTTGTTTGTCAAATGTGCCATTATTCCTCACATTCGCTCTTGTAGAACAACTAAGGATGCTTGTACACTTACCACATTGTACCAACATGGATTGAGGCTCGTGTTGCTTACCTTTGAAAATAGTTGGAATGAATAAAGGTGATTCTATGGACAGTTTTCTAACAAAGATCAAAGACTTGAAGGAACAATTGATTTCTGTTGATGAGGTTATACCAGATAGCTCACTGTGCAGACCGTTTTGAATGGTCTTCTTGATTCATATCAGAGTTTTGCTTCTACTCTTCGGTTGATGATGAAACACAATCCAAATGCCTTGTCATTTGAGGAGTTAGTCTCTATTCTATTGCAAGAAGATTAGTCCAGGCAGAACAAGTCCATTATGTGTGTTGCAGATCAAGATTTCCTGGCTAGTTAGAAGGGCAAAGGAAAATGGAGCTCTTCAACTAGTAAACAGAAATCTGCAAATGTTGCACATTCGAAGAAGGAAAATAAAGATGAGAACAAATCAGAAAAGTAGAAATTGTTTTGCAAGTAGTGTAAAGGGAATGATCAGATCATAAAGAACTGTCCAAAACTGGCTGCAAAAGAGGCAAAGAAAAAAGGAGGCTCGAATGGTTGTTGTAGAGGCCTCTACACCAAAAACAGAGTCTGCTAATCTTGTGCTGAAAGAAGAATGGGTGTTTACTACTGTTTGCAGTTATGCCCCACCTTCTCATGAGCAGTACATCTTTGGAGTAGACTCAGATGTTTGGTACTTTGACAGTGGGGCGACCAAACACATTACCTCACAGCGCAGTTTCTTCTCTTCACTCGAGCATGCTCCTACAGGGAATACTGTTACATGCGCCAACAACTCCTCTTATCCTATTATGGGAGTTGGTAAGATCATTTTGACTACTGCTGATGGTAGTTCTTTCACTTTGTCAGATGATTTTTTTGTGCGAGGGATCAAGAAAAATCTATTATCAGTTTCTACATTAGCCAAGATTGGCTTGGTTGTGAACTTTGTTGATAACAGGTGTACAGTTCATGATCTATCAAGTGGCGACGTGATTATTGCTTCTGGCATTTTATGTCATGGGCTATATAAGCTCATAGACTATGAAAGATCTGTGAATGATTCGGCATGTGCAGTATATGATTCTCAGGCTATGTCAGATGCAAAGCTTTGGCATGCACGCTTTGGTCATCTGAATTTTGATAGTTTGGTACACCTCCAGAAATCTGAAATGGTGTCCTCTTTGCCCAAACTTCAGGCACCTGGAAAACATGTTTTTGAAGGCTGTATTTTGGGCAAAATGCAGCATTCCTCCTTTCCAAAAGATGGTTCAGTTCGGGCTACTTAGAAATCGTAGCTTGTACATAGTGATGTATGTGGTCCTATGCAGACACCTTCTTTTGGAAATTATCTTTACTTCGTGACTTTCATCGATGATGTTTCCAAGCATGCATGGGTATATCCATTGAAGGCAAAGTCCGAAGTGTTCATGTGCCTCAAATAGTTTTTGCTTTTCGCTGAAAATCTACCACTATGTAAAATGGGCACCCTCCATTCTGATCGAGGGGAGGAATACATGTCTTGTGATTTTAATTCATTTCTCGCTTGACGTGGGATAAAACACCAGTGTACACTGCCGTATACACCTCAACAGAATGGAGTTGCTGAACGGAAGAACATGTCACTCATGGAGATGGAGAGGTGTATGGTCAAGAGTCAGGCTTTACCACATAGTTTTTGGCTTTGAGGCTATCATGTGTTCAGCATATGTACTTAACAGGTGTCCCACTAAAGCACTACAGTCTATCACTCCATATGAGGCTTGGCATGATCACAAGCCATCTCTTGCTCATCTACGTTTTTTTGATTATTTGGCATATGCATTGGTACTTGAACAACATAACAGAAAATTGGATGATAAAGTAGTAAAATGTATGTTTGTTGGGTACAATTCTAAAAGTAAAGGCTATCATCTATATCATCCATAGACTAAACACATTCTGGTTAGCCGTGATGTTGTTTTTGTGGAAGATGCTATTCAGCCATTGCTTTCATGTACTAAGGCGACATCTATTAGCTCCAAAGACATGTATGATACTTTGCTGCCTCTTTTTATAGGTGGACATCTAGTGCTTGTCCTAATGAGGCAACTTCTCAACCTTTGGAGGTTTCACGTGATGATGTAGATCATTCCATTTCTGATGTAGATTTACATGATGCACGTGTTGATAAGAGAGCTGATATTGAGCAGGCAAAAACTATGCCAAAATGGTTGGTGTAGACTTTATGTGATTGCAAATTAGATGCACCTATGTCATATCGTACTCGATCAGGCTCTCATAGTGCCTCTTTTGCATCAGATTGCTATGCTATGGCTGCATCTAGTCTCTATGATGAGAATGAGCTTGTTTCATTTGATGAAACACAGAATTTAGAAAATTGGATGGCTGCTATGCAATCGGAATATGATGCTATAATGAAGAATGGTACGTGTTCTTTATGTGACTTGCCTCCTGGCAAGAAGGCCATTGGCACTAAGTGGGTTTACAAGCTAAAGCGTAAGCCTGATGGAATAGTTGATAGGTATAAAGCTAGGCTTGTTGCAACCGGTTATGCATAGGAAAGAGGCATTGATTTTGATGAGACCTTGGCACCTACATGCCGTATGACTACTATTCAGAGCGTCTGTGCACTTACAGCCCATCATGGTTGGAATGTGCATCAATTGGACATTAAAAGTGCATTTCTGAATGGTGACTTGCATGAAGAAGTGTATGTTTTTCAGCCCTGTGGCTTTGTGCAGAAAGGGCATGAAAACCAGGTGTGTAGGTGTTAAAGAAGGCATTATATGGTTTAAAGCAAGCATCATGTGCTAGGTATGAGAAGATACATGCCTATCTGATTGCACATGGTTTTGAGAACAGTTCAACTGAAAGAACCTTATATGTTAAGCGTGCTAATGATGTGCTTCTGATCATTGTTGTCTATGTTGATGACATGCTGCTCACTAGTCTTATTGAGAAGCATATTGCTGATTTTAAAGCTGATTTGCGTGCCTCATTTGAGATGTCTGATTTGGGGCATTTGCATCACTATTTGGCCATTCAGTTTATGCAAGATGATGGTGGATTGGCTTTGTGTCAAACAAAATATATTGACACAGTATTGCAGCATTTTGGCCTTGAAGACTCTAAGCCTATTGCCACTCCTATGGAGACAGGTTTACGATTGAGTCTTCATGATGCTAGAGATGCATTTGATGTTGTCCTCTATCAGCAGGCTATTGGGTGCCTGATTTACTTATGCATTACTCGGCCAGATATTCAGTTTGTTGTCTCACGAATGAGTAGGTTTATACATTGCCCAAGTGTCAAGCATTGGCAGGCGGTTAAGCACATCTTTCACTAGTTAAGTGGTACTCGGTTACTTGGGTTGTTTTATCCCAAGTGGGGATCACTATCGCTAAATTTGCATGATTTTTCTAACTCGGACTTGGCTGGTTGCTATGACACTCGTGGCTCCACTAGTGGCTTTTCCTTCATGATTGGTAGCTCATGTATATGTTTGTTGAGCAAGAAGCAACCTACTGTGGCCACTTTGAGTTGTGAGGCTGAGTATAGGGCAGTTTTCACAGTGACTGTTGAGTGTGTGTAGCTCAGACGCCTTATGGCTGATTTGGGTGTTGGTTAGTCTTCTGCCACCACCATCTTCACTGTCAATCAGAGTGCATTGGCAGTTGCGAGGAACCCTGTGTTCCATGCTCGCGCTAAGCACATTGAGGTGCCTTATCATTACGTCAGGGAGAGGTTCTCTGATGTGGAGATCTGCTTGGCATATGTGCCCACGTAGGAGAACATTGTAGACCTTTTCACGAAGGCTCTGCCTAGGGAGAAGTTTGAAGCTTTCCGCAAAGCTTTGGGCTTACTTCCTTTTGTGAAGTGATTTCCACATATCTTGGCACTTCCTTATACATGAGTGCCAGCTACTTGTTCACCACATCACTCCCAGGGGGGATTTGTTGATATATTTAGGTAGTGATGTGTGTGAACACTCTAAGACTACTGGGGCAGATTTTTCCCTCTTTAGGAGGTTTTTTTCCCCCAGCTTGTATATACACCTATTTCCCTAATGGGCTACTTATCTTTGTACATTCTCTAGTAATACATTCAGTATTGTGTGTTGTGCTCCAAGCTTCTTCTTCTTCTTCTTCCATGTGTTGTTCACGTGCTTCCGCAGACATCTAACTCCAACACATACATATATCCTTAGTTCATTCCCAAGGATAAATCTCAACATATCATTACCTATTGTAAATGTTTTTTATGATGAAAATTTGAGACTCAAAGTAGTTCTAAAGGGAGCAAAAGCCATGAATCATATTTGAATTCAAATTGAAATAGGCAGCTCTAAAAGTTAATACGATTTCTTGGTAGATTTATCCACACCTACCAAACAGAATCATGGGAAAAGTCTTATATATACATCAGTGTAAACATCACAAAATGTGACAGATCTCTCACTTAATTCTAGAGTGTTCATTGTACGTATCTCATAGCCATTGAATTCCTAAAACATCTCCAATCATCATTTTATTGTACATTTCAATACATATACTTGAAGATTCATCATCGTCTTGAGCTACTGTCCATTTGTTTTTGTGTACTATTTAAGTGTGCCAAGTTCACAAAGTCAATTACGTAAACCTATGGTCACATTGTCTCATCAAATGCTTGGATCATTAAGATAACGTCCTTGTTAGCTTGTGTATGCAAATTTGGATCATTGATGCTCTCTATGCAAAAATATGAATTAATTTCTATGACTGTATGCCTCCTATCTTCTTTCGAAAATGTCAAGATCAGACCTATGAGTTCCTAGGAAAATTTCTCACTCCCTAGTTAGTCTAAATTCTTGATATAACTTGGCATAGTTCAATTAGTTTCCTAATAGAAGTTATGCAAAAGGCATTTTCTCAATCGGTAGTAGTGTGGTAGCATTGCACATTTATCTAAGTGCCTTCTTCTATAAATAAAAGATTTTTTTTGTTGATGTTCAAAATCTAAAACCACTTTGTCTTGACTCAAAATTTGAGACCAATGCTCCAAGGCACTATGGTCATAATTATGTATCGTTTGCAAGCTTATGGAATCTACTAGAGTGTTTGAGCAAGAAATAGGCTAGTCCAAAGCAGGATTTTGCAAAGAAAAAGAACATCTAATTTCTATTCTCTCCCATCTCCTAATCACATTGGTATCAGAGCATCACCATAATCTATAGATGATGGTTTTCATTCTTCAATTTATAAATTGGATCAAAGTAACTACTCAACATGAACTTTAAGGATGGAAGCATATGTAGAAGGAAGAAATCTATATGGATACATCTCTGGAGTTGAGCTAATGCCTATGCTAATGAACAAAGGAAAACCAACTCAAGAAGAGCAATAGAGGCTGAATACATGGTGCACAAAGGATGCTTTGGCTAGGTTACATAATCTAAACTCTATTTTTTAATTATTACTTCCACACCCTAGGGGGTTGTACAGATTCATCAGAGACATGGAATGCACTTGAAACATTCTTCTTCTCAAGCACTAAGGCTAAGAGGAATCAAATATGGATATAGTTCACATATCTCAAGAAGCAACCCAAGCCGAATGTCATCGAACTTTTTGCCAAGATAAAGGGCATAGCAAACCAATTAGGAAGCATTGGAGAGGTCATAGATGAAGAGAAAATAGTAAGATAAGTCATCAATGGAATCAAATCATATGATAAGTGGGAAGCATTCACCACTGCCATGGACTTATACATGGACATATAAGTGCCGAATTTAAACACACTCATGGGAAAAATCTTCCTCATGAAGACAAGAATATGAAGAACGATGATACAAAAATAGGTAATAAATCCTCTAACATATACACTCATAAAAGTAGAACTAAATATGCCAAAGGAAAAGGGAAGAAGTCTGATGAAGAAGCAAGTAACTTCGAGGCTAACTTTACAGGTAGAGGCAAAAGCTCAAGCTGAAGAGAAGAGGTACATAAAGTGGGGGAGATCTCAAAGCTCCTCACCTTATACTATATGTGGACTTACAAACCATATCACTGAGGATTTCTTCAAGAATCCAAAAAACGAGAGAGGAAGAGGATACAAAAAAGGCAGATATGGAGTTCTTGTAGGTAGATACAACAACAACTATGATTACAATGGAAATAAAAACTTAAACTCAAACTATAAAGGAGCTTTTAAAGGAAGACGAGACTACAACAACTATACTAATGATGAATCTCAAGAAGACTCACTTCTACTCATGAACATGACTATGAAAAGAGGTAAACAAAATTGAACATGTATTCTATACTGATTCTAGATGTTCAAACCATGTAGTAAGGAAGATAGCACTACTCTCAAATCTAGAAGACCTGAGGAAAAACATGAAGTGCAAGTAGGAAATACAATGGGAACCCTCTTGAGAAGATTGTAAATGTGAAGACATCAAATGGTAATATGAATTTATTGAGTAGAGTTCTTGTTGGTGTCACTCCTAAAACAATGATGAGCATCAATGTTGATAAAGATCCACCTAGTAATTGTCAATCCGTAGAGACATGAGGGAGACATGATGATTGTGAGTGAGTGATGTGTGTAGATGTGAAGGGAGAAGCACACTAGATGCACACACACGTACACACACAAGGAAGAGGTTTTTGTAATGCTCCCAATATTGGGCAGTTTCAAAAGCAAAGAGAGGCAAGAGGTTGGTTGGATTTGAGTTGAATACTTCCAAATGATACTCCTAAAGCCATTGACAAAAATATCTTAGAATGTTTTCTTGTAACATGCCAGAAGATATTTCATATGACATATCTGTATAGCTGGTGTGGTAATCATGTTATAAAATAAATCTAAGTTTTCTTTTTTGTGTTGGTATATTTTAGTAGTGATGTGCGTGAACACACATAGGACTATCGAGGCACTTTTTTCCCTCTTTAGAAAGTTTTTTCCACCAACTTGCATGTATGGCTATAACCCCAATGGGTCACTTAACTTTTTACATTCACTTGGTAATACTTGTTTCTTGTGTTGTGCTCCAAGCTTCTTCTTCTTCGTCTTCTTGCTACTATTTGTGTGCTTTTGTAGACCTTGAACACCAATAATTGGTATTAGAGTAGGTCACTACTTCATCTAGGACATCATCGACACCTCTCTCCTCATAGTCTCAGAATCACAATAAAACACTTGAGCATACTCGAGGTGATTAGGATTTCAAAATTTCTTCACTTTGTGTTGTCAAACTTTTGGTATCAGCTCTATTTGGCATTTGAACATACTATCACAATAATTGTGTAGGGAATTTCATCCTTTTGTGCCAAACGTATATTTAGGTTTGAGTTTGTTAGTAAAAGTGCCTTTGAGTCCATTACCTATTTAGCAAAACTCAATATGGTGTTTCTATTTGATGGTTTGAGGTACAATCAATTTTTTACATTAGGGTATTTAGTCACTAGCCATGGCTAGAAGCAATGATGTATTTTTTATGTTGGTTCTACCCATTGTGAGCATATATGATGCATCATATATTGGTAGCAAATGGGCTATGGAATATTGTGAAGGATGTTGGAAAATGTCCTACTACACTTGTAAGTATGGTTATTGAAGGTGATGCACATGGCATTGAGAATGATGATCTATATACTCATGTTTGTGCTATGGTTCTTGTTGCAACTATTATTGAGAAACTTCATTGGGATTGCATAGATGCTTAAGCACATGCATTGATAGATTTGTCTATCAAACGTTCCTTTATCGCTTACATTCACTCCTGCAAGAGAGAAAGGATGCGTGGGATACACTTACAACTTTATAATAGACAAGAAATGAGGCTCATGTTGCTTATCTCTAGAAACAGTTGCAGAGTGGGCATATGAATGAGCAAGATTCTATGAATATTTTTTGGACAATGACCAAAGAATTGAAGGAGCCCCTGATTTCTGTTGATGAAGTATTGCCAAATAATTCACTTGTGCAGACTATTCTTAACGGTCTTCCAAATTCATACTAGAGATTTGCTTCTACTCTTGGATTGATGATGAAAGAAAATCCAAATGCTTCAAATTTGAGGATTTAGTCTCTATTTTGTTGTAAGAAGACCAGTCTAAGTACAACATATCAATTAAGTGTGTTGTAGATCAAGCTTTCTTAGCTAGTTAGAAGGGAATAGTAAAATGGAGTTCATCTACTAGTAAACATAAATTTTCTAACATTGCATAGTCAAAGAAGGAAGACAAATATGCAAAGAAAATAAAAAAGTAGAAGGAGATTTGAAATAGTATAAGACAAATGATAATGTCATAAAAGTTGTCCTAATCAGTTGTAAAAGAGAGGAAGAACAAAGAGGCTAGAATGTTTGTTGCACAAGCCTCTACACCTAAAATAGAGTCTCGAAATCTTTTTTAGAATGAAGAATGGGCACTTACTACTATTTGTAGATGCGATCAATAAAAAGTTGTATGTCTGCAGTAGACTCAGATGTTTGGTACTTTGATAGTTGGGTAACCAAACATACTACCTCATAGTTTAGTTTCTTTAGCTCACTTGATCTTTCCCTTATAGGGAATACTATTACATGTGCTAAAAATCCTTCTTAACCTATAATGGGTGTTGGTAAGAGCATTTTGACTACTTTCAATGGCAATCCTTCACATTGTGAGATGCTTTGTATGTGCTAGGGATCAAGAAATATTTGTTATCAGTTTCAATATTAACCAAGATTGTATTGGTTGTCAAATTTGCTGATGGCAAATGTATAGTTCATGAGAATGGCAATGTTATTATTGCTTCTGTCATTTTATGTCCTAGGTTGTATAAGCTCATAGACTATGCAAAATCTATGAAGATTGAACATGTCTAGTTCAAGATTGTTAGGCTATCTTAGATGCAAAGCTTTTGCATGCATGCCTTGGTCATCTAAATTTTGCTAGTTTGCTACACCTGCAGAAATCTAAAATGGTGTCCTCTCTACCCAAACTTGAGGCACCAACATGTGTGTGAAGGTTGTATTTTGGGAAAATGGAGCATTCCTCCTTTGCAAAATATGGTTCAAATAGAGCTACTCATAAATTGCAACTTGTTCATAGTGATACTTGTGGTCTTGTGCAGATACCTTCTTTTGGGAAGTAACTTTACTTCTTGACTTTTATTCATGATTTCTTTGGGCATGCATGGGTGTATCCATTAAAATCAAAGTTTGAAGTGTTTATGTGCTTCAAACAGTTTTAAGTTATGACTGAAAATCATTCAGCATCTAAATTGGGCACCCTTCATGTTGATCAAAGGGGGAATATATATATATTTTTAATGCATTTTTGGTTGGCCATGGGATAAAAAATTGGTGTATAGTTCCATATAAAACTCAACAAAATGGAGTTATCAAAAGAAAGAATAATTCTAGAATGCAGATGGCGAGGTGTAAAGTCAAAAGTTAGGCTTTACCACATAGCTTATGGCTTGAGACTATTAAGTGTGCAACATACGTGCTTACTAGGAGCCCCAACGTACTAGAATAGATCACTCCATATGAGGCTTGGCATAGTAGCAAGCCATTTGTTGCTCATCTTTGTGTCTTTGGTTGTCTTGCATATGCATTAGTGCTTGAACAAGAACACAGGAGATTGGATGATAAAGTAGTGAAATGTATTTTTGTTGGCTATATTTCTAAAAGAAAAGGCCATTGCTTGTATCATGCATAAACTAAACACATTTTGGCTAGCCGTGATGTTGTTTTTGTGCAAGATGCAATTCAGCTATTACTTTCATGTACCAAGGTGACTTCAATTATCTCTAAAGATGTATATAACACTTTCATGCATCTTTTTATAGGTGGAGAGTCCAGTGTTGGTTCAAATGAGCAAGCTTCATAACTTTATAGGTTTCACATCATTTCATCTCTGATACAGAGTTGCATGATACACTTGTTGATGAGAGGGTTGACATAAGGGAGACAAAAACTATTCCTAAATGGTTGATGAAAAATTTAAGAGATAGGAAATTAGATGCATCATTGACATATCGTACTCATTTTTGCTCTTATAGTGTGTCTTTGGCATCAGATTGCTATGTAATGACTATCTCTAGTCTTTTTGATGAGAACGAGGCTGTTTATTTTGATAAAACACAAAATTCAAAAAATTGGATGGCTTCTATGGAATGGAAATATGATGCCAATATGAATACTGGTACTTGGTCTTTATGTGATTTGCCTCCAAGAAAAAAAGGGCAATGACACTAAATGGGTATACAAGTTGAAACGTAAGTCTGATGGAATAGTTGGCAGGTATAAGGTAAGGCTTCTTGCAAAAGGTTATGCTCAAGAGAGAGGCATTGATTTTTTCTCCCACATGCATAATGATGAAAGTTCATAGCATTTGTGGACTTGTAGCTCATCATAGTTGGAATGTACATCAATTGGACATTCGAACTGCATTTATGAATGGTGACTCAGATGAAGAATTGTATGTATTTTAGCTAGTGGTTTTGTGCAGAAAGGGCAAGAAAACAAAGTATAGGGGTTGAAAAAGGCATTCTATGGTTTGAATCAAGCACCACATGCTTGATATGAAAACATATATGTTGTTGAAAGTAGCCAAAAAATGTACAAGCGGCTTGATGAGAAAAGGAAGCATGTGGAAAACCAGCCAAAGGGCGTCAGGACATAGCGAAGTCCAAGCAAACAAGGAAGCCAAAGAATATCTGGCAACTAGGCCAATTGAAAATCCAAAATTCCTACTTCTCGTAAAATAGTGATTTTGATCACTACATACCATTGTAAATTATGTTCTTAATAATCTCAAATCCATTCTATTCAAGGCGAGAAGTCTTGGAACTTGAGGAGTACTAGAACTATGTACAAATTGAATTTTGTAATTTTTAGAACTCATTTGAGCCTTCAAAATAGCATAGTGAAAAAACTAGGTCGCCAAAGCTAGTGAAAAAACTGTAAAAAGAGCTAGAGAGCTCATTTTTGAGGTTGGCATTTTGGGAATTGAACTGAAAAAAGACATTGTAATCTTATTTTTTGCTAATCAAACATTCCATTTGTTGGAGAATTCCTCTCCTATGCGCAATGGAAAGTGTAGAAGACCTTCTCAGTATCAATAATTTTACCTATAGCTGAACCGTAGAATGAAAACTAGCATCAAATGAAGAAGACAATGATGTTGAGGATTTGGCGACTCAAACTAGACACTAATACCTTTTAAATGAGCTATCAAACACTCGATTTGGAGTAGCTTTGGTTTGGAAAATCTTTGCTTCAAAACAGGCTACCTGTCCACTCAGTTATGTTGAAAACTGGGCTTTACTAAAAACTTTATAACTCACACAGCATGATGAATTTGGAAAAACCCTTTTAAGATAGAGGAAGTACATGAGAGAAGACTTCCGTGGAGTATTTAAACTCTAAAATGGATACATAAATTGAGAGATATGACTCTTGCAATGAGGCTACCTAGAAATGGTGAGCAGCTAAACATAGTTTATGAGATTGTAGAAAATGAAATGATTGAGACCAAATGAACTACCTACAAGGGGACTTCAGTGCCTTCTTCCTCTGTACTTGAGTGTCCTCCCTTGCCTAGTTTGTAGCCAAGTGACCACGAGCTATCATGATGACTTCGTGAGCTCTTCTCCATAACTCCTCCACAACTTTGAGCAGCCACTCTTCACATTCGTTTCAATTTTTGGATTGATACTCTTTTGATTGATTCTCTTTTGGCCTCCACTACTTGTTGAAGGAAATGCTTCCATTTTTCATTTTTGTGTTTTTCTTCTATTTGAAGAAAATCCTTTTTGCAAAATATATATGTTCTTGCTTCTTTATTTTTTAGCACTCCCCCTCAAGCTCACATGTGAGCTTGCACCTTCAGCCATATCTAGCAAACCGATTTTATCCTTGAACCTCTTTAGTTTAGAAGCATCTAAGGAATTTTTAGACATGTCTGCAACCTGTTCATTAGTTCTAATGAACTTTATATCCACATCCTTGCTCAAAACTTTTTCTCAGACATAATGATAATGCACTTCTATATGCTTACTTTGTGCATGAAACATTGGATTGTTTGTCAAGTGAATGCTTGACATGTTGTTACCATAAATTGGAATGATCTGTACCTACACATCAAGATCAGCCACGAGCTTCTTAATACACATAGCTTCACAAGTTGCAAATGTTAATCCTCTATATTCAACTTCTATAGATGATAGTGCAACAGTAGGTTGTTTCTTCGAGCTCCATGTGATAGGTTTGCTACCTATTAGGAATACATAACCTAAAGTGGATTTTAAGTCTTCCTTCGAACCTGCCCAATCAGCATCACTAAAGCCTTTCACCTGCAATTCTTCATCATATCCATGAAACAAGGCATGATTGATTGTGTGCTTCACATATCTTAGCACTCATTTGATTGAATTTAAATCTTCACTTGTTGAAGTTTGCATAAATTGAGAAAGAACTCCAATGATATAACACAAATCTGGTCTTGTGATCATACCATAGATCAATGAACCTATAATACTCCTATATGTACTTACATCATGTAACTTCTCTCCATCATTTGAGCATAGCTTCACATTTGTGTCCATAGGTTGAGTGAGTGGTTCCAAGCATGTGGTGCTTGCTTCAGCCCATACAAAGCTTTCTTCAATCTGCAAAAAAAATCTGGATGCTTTTTATCTTCAAATCCAATTGGTTGACTCATGTATACCTCTTCTTGAAGTTCTCCATTAAGAAAAGCATTTTTATGTCAAGTTGGTACAATGGCCATCTCCTTGTTGCACTCACTACAATCAAGGTTCTAATTGTTCCCATCTTTGCAAGCGGGCTGAAAGTATCTTCATAGTCGATGCCATGAGTCTACTTGAATCCTTTTGCTACTAGTCTAGCTAGAGAACCATCAACATTTCTCTTTATTTTAAACACCCATGTATTTGGAAGAATCTTCATACCTTCAGCCTTTGGAATTAGCTCCCATGTGTGGTTTTCTTGGGAGCTTTTATCTCTTCTTGCAGAGCTTGTTGCCATTCTTTTTGTGTACATGCTTCTTCATATGCATTTGGTTCTTTGTCTTTAACCATCTATGTCATATATGCAAAATGCTTTGCAATAAAACTATCATAGCTCAGCCTTTGAATTGGAAACCTTGCTCTTGAAGATCTCCTTACATTTCCTCTTGAATATTGCTTCTTCAATTGGTTCAACTTTACCTTTGGTGTAATCACTTCTTCATACTCTTCTTCACTTGCATTTGAATCACTATTTTGGGCAACACTTTCAGCTTCAAATCTTTCATAACTTGATGTTGGCGATGAGGAATGACTCCTTAGTCTCCCCTTCCATGTTGAGCTTTCTCCATGTGATGTAGAAGCTCCTAGACCTGACATTTGGGTGCTTGTTTGCTGAAATTGTTCTTGGACAACACCTTCATCATCTTCATAATCTTCTTCAAGAATCTTCTCATTCCCTTTGTCTCCAAACCATGGTCTTAGCACATCAAACACCACATCTCATGAGACTCGTAGCTCCTTTGTCAGTGGATTGTAGCACCTATATCCCTTTTGCTCCAATGAATATCCAATGAAAATATTTATTTCTAACTTTGGCTCCATCTTTGTCCTTAGTTCTTGAGGAATGTGAACATAAAACACACATCCAAAAACTTTGAGATGTGTGAGATCAGGTTTCTTACTAGAATAAACCTCCTCGAGAGTTAAATTATGCACTCAAGCTGTTGTGCACTTGTTCATCAAATAAATAGCCATACAAGCTGCTTCAACCCAATAGTTTAGTGGAACCTTCATCTCATTGGGCATGCATCTTGCAACTTCTGTGATATTTATATTTTCCTTTTCAGCAATTCCATTTTTTTGAGGCATGTATCTACATGTAAATTGTCGTCTGATGTCATTTTCATAAAGAAAATCTGAAAATTCTTTGGAGAAATATTCTCCTCCTCCATCCAACCTCAAGGTCCTTATGTACCATCCTGTTTCCTTTTCTACATGTGCTTTAAATCTCTTGAACATAGAGAACACATTTGATTTCTTTTTTATGTAGAACATCCATACTTTTCTTGAATGATCATCAATAAAGTGAAAAACTATTTGTTACCAGCAATTGATGGTTGTTATGATGGTCCCCCTACATCCGTGTGTATCAAGTCGAGGACATTCCTTCCCACATCATCGCTCTTCTTGAATGGTTGTTGAGTTTGCTTTCCTAGTTGGCATTGTTAAAAGTGCGCTTGCCGTCACAGACACTTTTAAACTCTTTTCGGGTTCTTGCGGATGGTAGGGTTCTGATAAATCAGAGGCCCTGTATCTTATTTTCCCATTTAACTCATCAAGCAAGTAGTACATTAATGTTGAGTCTCGAATTCTTTATACCGGTTTACTGTTCATACTTGTGTTAAGCTTTTCACAGTACGTAGCGCAGTAATTATTAATTAACATCGCCCAGACTTATTATTAGCAACATACCATTACTGCGTTAATCACAAGTTAATGTAATTAAACAAAGTAAGAGTTAACAGTACTCAGGATTTGATAACCCTGCACTACGACGACATCTCCGCAGATCACCAATCGCCCAGACAGAGAGTCTGGCGATCCCGTTCCTCTCTACCGGAGAGTCACCCATAATGTCTTTTCATTAATTGATAGAAAGATACAACACTTTGCTACGACCTTTCGGTGTGTGCGGTAATAGAAAATAGGAATTACATAATGCCAATCCGGCAACCTTACACTGGCACGCACGGTGGACTTGAACCCACAACGGAAACAAAATTAAGGCTCGTCTACGATGCCTTGTATATACATGGTTTTGGCTAATTTAAAAGTTCTGGAGATCTTTTGTTTCAAAGAATCCAGCATTAGCTTTAAGGTTTCCGGCTCTACTAATTGTGCGTCAGTGCGAACAAAACTGACTGCAATGACTTGACTCATCAAATCTTCAACCTGAGTCTGCAAAAATGCCTCTTGCAAGTAAAAATCATTAGCAAGGGCTGCGTCACGGCTCAGATGCGCAAAAGACGCTCTGCTTGATATCCCAACTGCTTTTCTCTTCTCTCTAGCTCTTGAGCTTGATACTGAATAGTCTGGTAATATGCATCTCTTTCCCTCTGAATCCCTGCTATCTCCTTCCGAAGTTGAATAGTTAGAGATGTTTTGGCTTTAAGATCAGAGTTTGCCTGAAATAAATCAGCAGTTGCGGTCTGAAGTTCTACAGTAGTTTGTTTAGCTAAATCAGCCATATCCTGTCCTTTCTACACAACTTCATCGAGCTGTACTCGAGTTTCTTCCAATAAATTCCCAAGTGCCACACGAGCATCTTCTTTATTCTGTACTAACTGTGTGAGTTGCTCGATTTCTACATCGGGAACAATAGGTGGGACTAGGGCAACTGGCGCAACAGTAGTCATGTTGGGCACCAACACAATTCTGGTAGTGTGCTGTGTGGTCGTTTCAGTTCGATCAATTACAGCATCAACCAAAGTAATTACTTCATTGACAATCTTAGCAACAATGGCTTGCACATCATCTTGGGTCTACTGTTGAGAATCCTCCTTGGAAGAAATTTCTACAGATTCGGTGGTGGACACACTTTGTTCCTGCTGCTGATTCGGAGAAGAAGGACCAGAAGACTCCACGTGAATTGAAGTGGCCATGTCGTGGAAGACCTCTTCTTCATGTCCGGCGGTGGATCCTTGTACGTGACTCTCAGAGGGACTTATACGGTAGCGTTTCCGGCGAAGAAGTTGGAAGAGATCTGCATCCTCATCCTCTTCATCTTCGAGCACTTGAACAGAGTCTTCATGGAACAAGATTGGAGCGTTTGGAGGCGGTTGCGCGGCTTGAAGTGCCGGAAAAAGAAAGGTAAGGATATGGGGTAGACAAGAGCGTGGAAGATCACCCTTGTTAACGTGTTTAATAACCGTAACACATTCACGGTGAATGCGCCGGAAATAAAAAGAGGCAAAATTGATAGGCTCACGAGAGGCCATGTCAATCATCGAATAAAATGGACGCGAAATGCCGTAGGTACGTTTCTGCAGATTCAAGATAGCAACTAAAAATTGTAATGCGGTCCATTCAGGATCAGAGCGACAGAGAATGGCGTACTCATTAGATGAGTGCCGTGGGAATAATTCGATCATGGTGGCTACCGGAAGGAGAGGACCATTTTCTAATCCTTCCATAGGGAGACGGAAAGCTGCAGCAAATGACGCCAGGGTGATAACGACACGTGATGGCAAGCAAAGAATAGGCCAACTCTGCTCCGTAGCAGGTATGGCGGCAATGGCAGCAATAATCTGCACGTAAAAAGGGTGACACTCCACTGAATGCCAAGGCAATTCAGCGAAGTTCAAAAGACCTCGGAAGCACAGAAACTCACTCACGTCCGGGGTGAGTCCTTCACGGAAGGTAGCAACGTTGGCTAATGCTTCCATGATGCGCACGCGAAAGCTCAAGAACGCAGATAACATAGCAAACACAGAGCACAGAAACATACCGACACAATAGCGATTAACAATGAAAGGAACAAGATTAAGTAGACACACAACAACGTGGGGCGATCGGAAATGCTACTCATCGCGCGGTATTCAAATGATAACCACCATAATTACGGCATGCATGCATGAGCAGAATGAGTAACACAGGGCAGCGATTAATCATAGTTAGATATCAAAACGAGGAGAGTTACAAATTATATTTACTGAAATATGGAAATAAAAAGAAAATAAGTGACATGCAGAAAAACGAAGAACACGTCAGTGGTGATCAGGCTGTTGGTGATATGGGGGTAGCTTTGAACCATTAATTACTTTGGGAAGGGGAACTCCAGTCAAGGTACTCAACCGAAAAGTAGCTCGACCCACTTGCTCACTAATCCGGTAAGGACCGAACCACCGTAATTTAAATTTTCGAGCAGAACGATTTGCTTTAGCATTATAAAATAGCACAAGTCAGCCCATCGTAAACACAGGAGTCTTGAGGAAACGATCATGAGTCCGGGCTTGCCGCAATTGAACTTCTTGAAGAGTTAGGAAGCTTTCCCAACGGTGTTCATCCAAGGTTCTGAGTGCTTCCAACTGAAATGGCAAAGAGTCTTCGGGAAACAATTTCTGAGTGAGGGCCACGTGTAGGCTTGGCACTACAATTTCCATCGGCGCGATTGCTTCCAACCCATAAGCAAGCTTGAAAGGCGTCATTCCGGTTGCCACTTTGTATGTAGTTCGGTATGCCCATAAAACTGCTGGAAGTAACTGGTCCCAACGTTCTGGAGATTCCACGATCAATTTGCGAAGCATAGTCAACAGAGTTTTATTGGTGCGTTCAACCAATCCATTGGCACGTGGATAGTATGGTGAATTGAATTTATGCAGAATTTGAAAAGTGTGCGTTAGTACTCGCATTAAATTGTTGGCAAAATGTGTGCCTTGGTCTGTCACAAGTTCTAGAGGTAATCCATAACGCGGAAAAATGTCCTTCATCAGGCATTTTGCCACTGAAACAGTTGTGGCTGACCATAAAGCCCAAGCTTCCGCCCACCTGGTAACGTAATCTGTACAGGTCAGTATATATCGATTGTTGCTAAGGGTGGCTGGTGGGGTTATTGGCCCAATAAAATCAAGACCCCACTTTTGAAAGGGTTCCAAAGGTAATACAAGTTGCAGAGGAAATAAGTGGCGCTGTAATGGCTGTCCAGACCATTGACAAGTGTCACACTGCTGCACAAACTGAGTCACGTCTTTGTACATGGTAGGCCACCAAAGCCCATTTTGCAAAATTTTCCGGTGAGTAAGATCGGCTGCAAAATGTCCACCTGAGGGTACTGAATGTGCCATAGCAATAACCGAGTCTGCTTCATGTGGTGGAATACAACGAAGTAAGACACCAGTATGATCCAGGTAGTACAGCTGACTGACAATCAACCAGAATCTGAGACTATAAACTGCAATTTTCTGCCGCAGAGCAGGAGGAGTATGAGGAGGAAGACATCCGTCAGTTAGGAAAGTTAGTAATGTATCATAGTAGGTAGACGGCACAGGAGGTTCTGTAGATTCGTCTCGAGCCGACTCAGTAGCGTAAATTGCTGGTGTAGTGTCATCAACCCCCACTGGAGCTTCACCGAAATCCAACCGAGATAGGAAATCTGCCAAGGCATGTGCGGTGCCGGGACGATGAATAACTTCATAGTCAAATTCTTGTAATAATAAAATCCATCGAGCCAAACGACCACCTAAATGTTGCTGCCGAACTAGATACACAAGTGCGGCATGATCCACATGGAAGATGAATTTTCGGCCCAACAAATAATGCCCGAATTTCTTCACAAAGTACACCAACCCGAGACATTCTCTTTCGGTCACTGAATAGTTTCTTTCAGCCGGAGCTAGCTGGCGACTTGCATAATAAACAGGCCAAAACCACTTGTCAGTTTGCTGCATTAAAATGCTTCCAATAGCT
This sequence comes from Ceratopteris richardii, assembly GCA_020310875.1. Taxonomy (NCBI): domain Eukaryota; kingdom Viridiplantae; phylum Streptophyta; class Polypodiopsida; order Polypodiales; family Pteridaceae; genus Ceratopteris; species Ceratopteris richardii. Next base: position 184,299,800 of record CM035418.1, on the reverse strand, counting down.
ATGTCTGATGCATCGACAAAGACATGGAATAGGCGTTCCCAATCAGGGGGTTGCAAAATTGGAGCCCGCGTTAATAATCCCTTTAAACGATCAAATGCAATTTGGCATTTTGTAGTCCATTTGTACTGCCGTGGAGTACGAGTAATTAGCCGATTAAGTGGTGTTGCTAAATGAGCTAACCACCGTAAATGTCTGCCATGCCACCGGATTTGACCTAGGAAGCACATAATTTCTTTCGGTGTTGTAGGGATTGGTGCCTACAACACGGCGGCAACCTTATCCAAATCAACTTGTATGCCATGCTCAGAGATAATATGCCTGAGGAGTTTGCCACAGGAGACCGCAAAAACTGACTTTGTTGGATTCAAGCATAATCGGTATTCGTGACATTTTTCAAAGCAGCACCATAAATGATACAGGTGCGCCGCAATCTTGCCAAATAAGGAAAATTCATCCAGATATACTTGCATAAAAGTAGTCAGGTAGGGTGAAAAGATTTCTTGCATACAACGTTGAAATGTGCTGGGCGCATTCCTTAACCCAAACCACATTACCGTACAAGCATAAACACCCCAATTCGTGATGAAAGTTGTTTTCAGTATGTCCTATTCTGCCATACGCACCTGGTTATAACCACTGTAGCCGTCCAAAAAGGAGTACATCTCATGCCCTGCCACTCTTTCTAGCATTGTGTCGAGAAAGGGGAGAGGAAATGGATCAGGTACTGTGGCCGCAATCAGTTTTGGGTAATCCACACAGATACGGAGCTGTTTATTTTTTCTTCGGAACAATCACGATCGGAGATATCCATTCAGCGTGCTCGATTGGTACAATGAATCCCACGTTCAATAATCGATCGAGTTCTACTTTGACCTGGGCGGCATAATTGGGGTTCATTCGGTAACTGGATTGTTTAATTGGTTTCGCCTCTGGTTTGAGCACTACCCGATGTTGATAGATCCGCGGATCAAGACCTTTCATGTCGCGATAGTCCCAGGCAAAAACATCGGAGAACTCGTGCAAGAGTCGGATCAAATCTTCTTGAAATGCCTCAGACAATCCTACCTTAATCTTAACAGGTCGCGGGTTAACCTCATCACCCAAATTATATGTTACTAACTGATCTTCTGGGACATAAAATTGTCTAGGTTTCACCAGATCGTCAGCTGACTATAAAAGCTGATGTAGAGTGGCTCCATCCATAGCAACACTATCATCTGCATCCGCCTCCCCGATCACTGGAACAACCGTACACGCTGCCGGACTCCACGTGTCCGCTACTGATTGAAGATCTACAGTACCTAAGGAGATCAGATCTTTATTGTTCTTCAAAAATGCCTCTTCCTCATCATCAGATAAGCCATCCGACATGTGGACCGGCTCCACTATATATGGTCTGGCATGAAGCTCGCAGGGCTGGATGGCATCCAGTTTAACAACATATTTACGGTGATTATCTTTGAAAGTCAATTCCTGCGCTGACCAATCCTGTATAACTTTGGCTTGTTTTAACCATTGCCGACCGAAAAGTAGATTGTAGTCGAGGCTGGATTCTGGTAGTTCTAAGACTACAAAAGTCATTTTAAACGTGGTACCCTGCAGAGTAATCGGGATATTCCGTACTAATCCCACCGGATGGACTCGGGATCGGTCTGCCATTCTTACAAAAAACTAGACGGGTGCGATTTGGGTCCACCTCAATTTCTTGCAGAGAGCTGTAGTTGCTATATTCACACCCGAACCACCATCAATTAGCACTTGAGTGATCTTTTGATTCTTATACCAGACAGTGATTAATGGGATTGAATGATCCACCGTAGAATCAGTTTCCGGTTGTATGGTTGCAGTCGCCGGAGTACCGAGAGATCCAGGACTGACCTGTTGTTGAAATTGCTGCATAACTCTTGGCACCAATGCGAGCAATTGTCCCAACAGGAGTGTAATTGAAGCCTTAGATAAAATCTCCCATACCTGATATGTTTGAATCGTACTCCTCGCCGACTTGGAAGATGATTCTGTTGTTACTGGACTAGGATTTTGTTCATTCGCTCTCACCTTTGGCAGGGGAACCTGTGTTACCGGAATTGGATCAGGAAATACAATTTGCTCTTTAGCTACCCATTGGCTCGCTTTGGTATACATTCGCTGCTGCTCACGGATACCAGGTTCGAACACCACAGCTGTCGATTGCAACTGCTTACCCGATCTTGTCTGGACCACCGCTGCTTGTGATCCCACTGGTGAAATATAGACCATGTTGGTCATCGGGTTGTGACGCTCCTTCTTCCTTTTGTCGTATTCTGCTGCATCCTTGAAAAATCTCTGGATGTGGTCAATCTCACCACAAAAGTGACATCGAGGTGGTGGCAGAGAAGTACCTTCCGCTGATGTACCTGCCTCCCATCGATATGCCTTGAAATTGGTATTCCGCTGACCCCGGTAATTTCTATATCCTTGTGACTGATTGTTTCGCATCTATGGTGGCATGTAATGAGTTGCGGGCTTCCCGGGTTCCTGGATAATGGCATTTACTACTGCTCGTCCCTGCACTTTAGCATTATACACACAATTTTCCATTGAGTGTCCGGTTCTGTTGCAGATGGCACAATACATCTGGTTAAGGGCACATGTAGCACTGGTGTGCCCTGGATTTTTGCATTTGGTGCAATACATCTGCTTAGCTGGATCATCTATTACGCTCTTACTAGCTTTCAGCCACTCCAAGTCTTCGGTGAATCCTCCAACTTTATGCTCTAGTTGCAGGGCCATCGCTATAACAACATCCAGTGTCATAGCCCCCACACAGCGGATGATCATGATTTGTCTTAGCTATGGGATCAAACTGTTAATGAACCACTGGGTTATAACATCATCGGGTAAATTAGCATGTGCCGGAGGCAATTGTCTTAAATGAGTTCTAAACAATGTGGCATATTCCTGAACAGTCTGGTGCGGCTTCTGTCGGTTATTCTGCAAATAGTCGAAGATTTTGACAGGATTCTTCTTCAACCGAAACCACTGTAAAAACGCATCCCTTACCGCATCATAGTTAATGAAATGGTTGATATCATACTCTGTTAACCACCTCGCTGCTTCATTGACTAATGTTGCCTGAAATACGATGGCCTTGTACGCCGGATCGGGTGGATGGTTCAGTACTGCATAGCTTATGTCGAAGGTTCGCACATGTGCATCAGGGTCGTCACTGGAAATCCACCGAACTTTGTGTAAGTCACCCCTGTTGGAACCGGTCGAAGTGGAGGTGGCTGTTGCTACTGCTGCTGCTGTTGTTGTTGTTGTTGTTGCTGCTGTTGACCACTCATTGTGCTATTAGTGGTACCGTTACTATCTCCTGAGTTTTGAGGGGGTGTCTCTTGTCCTTCGGAATCTGTATTATCAGACTGCTCACCTTCTGGCTCGAAAGTAGCGTTCAGTCTCTTACGTATCTCCAAATCAAATAGTCTATCCTCAACTTTGGTATCAAAGGTAGGCAAGTTTGCCCTGAACAACGGTGTACGTAATAAAGATCCCCCAGAGAGTATCGCATTGTCACTAGAAAACTGTAAATTCCCACCAACTGGTACCGAACTTTCACCCGAACTTGTCGAACTTTCACCGAAACAAGGTATACTTTCACCAGCAACAATCTCTTTGGGTAACACAACTTTATCCTCGGAAAGGTTCAAATTCTGACCAAATGGTATAGAATCAACTCAGCATTGCGTCCCTGTACACTCCGAAGTTACTACACCTTCTTCAGTACGCACCGGAATTACACCGGAATCTACCGGAATCTCATCATTTATCACCGAACTAGTACTGGAATCTCTACTAATTGGCTCCGATTCTTCGGCAACTGGGTTTAAATGGCTTGCAGTTTTACCACCTAGGGGTGTCCCTAACAAATTTGGTACTGTCCAGGGATGCTGATCTCTCCTCTACTTCATATATGACTCGCCGAACCGAGTAACCGGCATATATCACCTTACTTACTCCTCCTCCTTTACCGAATTCTTAATCACCTTACTCACTCTTTTCAGGTTCTTGGGTATGGTAGGGGTCTGATAAATCAGAGGCCCTGTATCTTATTTTCCCATTTAACTCATCAAGCAAGTAGTACATTAATGTTCAGTCTCGAATTCTTTATACGCGTTTACTGTTCATACTCGTGTTAAGCTTTTCAAAGTACGTAACACAACAATTATTAATTAACGTCGCACACACTTATTATCAGCAACATACCATTACTGTGTTAATCACAAGTTAATGTAATTAAACAAAGTAAGAGTTAATAGTACTCAGGATTTGATAACACTGCACTACGACGACATCTCCACAGATCACCAATCGCCCAGACAGACAGTCTGGCGATTCCCTTCCTCTCTACCGGAGAGTCACCCGTAATGTCTTTTCATTAATTGATAGAAAGATACAACACTTCGCTACGACCTTTCGGTGCGTGCAGTAATAGAAAATAGGAATTACATAATGCCAATCCGGCGACCTTACAGCATGCTTCACAAAATGCATGCAATCCAACATCATTGAATGTTGGAAGACCTCCTACCACTTCATGGTTGCTCATGTCCCTGAGCTTGGGAATGTTGATATGTCCAAGCCTTTTGTGTTGGAGAATTCCTCTCCTAATCGCAGCGGAAAGTGTAGAAGACCTTCTCAGGATCAAGACTCTTGCCAACAGCTGAACCTTCAAATGAAAACTGGTACCAACTATCCACTCAGTTAGGCTAAAAACTGGACTTCAATAAAACCTGAATAACTCATAGATCATAAAGAATTTCATAAACTTGTTCTAGATAGAGGAAGTACTCAAGATAAGCTTTCCAACGAATGTTTAAACACTAAAATTGGATACATATGTTGAGAGATATGACTCTCACAAGTAGACTACCCAGAAATGGGTGTGCGGCTAGACATACTCTATGAGAGTGAACTGAACGAAATGACTCAAAACAAATGAAGTAGCTACAAGGGGGCTTCCACGCCTTCTTCCTCTATCCTTGAGTGTCCTCCCTTGCCTCTTTTATAGCCAAGTGACCAAAAACTCTCATGATGAGTTTGAGAGCTCTTATCCATCATTTCTCCACTACTTTGGATAGCCACTCCTCTTACAGTTGAGTTTTTGGATTTGATTCTCTTTTGAATGATTCTTTTTTGGTCTCCACTACTTGCTGAAGTAAATGCTTCTTCATTTTTGTATTTTTCTTCTACTTGAAGAAAATCCTTTTTGCAAAAATATATACGAGCTTACTTCTTTATTTTTAGCACTCCCCCTCAAGCTCACATGTGAGCTTGCACCTTCAGCCATATCATGCAAGTTGATTTCGTCCTTGAACCTCTTGAGCTTAGAAGCATCTAGGGACTTTATAAGCATGTCTGCAACCTGGTCATTAGTTCTAATGAACTTTATATCCACATCCTTGCTCAAAACCTTTTCTCGAACATAATGATAATGCACTTCTATGTGCTTGCTTCGTGCATGAAACATTGGATTGTTTGTCAAGTGAATGCTTGACATATTGTCACCATAAATTGGAATGGTCTCCACCTGCACATCAAGATCAGCCAAGAGCTTCTTAATCCACATAGCTTCACAAGTTGCAAAGGCTAAACCTCTATATTCAGTTTCTGTAGATGATAGTGCAACAGTAGGTTGCTTCTTTGAGCTCCATGTGATAGGTTTGCTACCTATCATGAACACATAACCTGAAGTGGATCTTCTGTCTTCCTTCGAACCAGCCCAATCAGCATCACTGAAGCCTTTTACCTGCAATTATTCATCATATCCATAAAACAGATTATGATTGACTGTGTGCTTCACATATCTTAGCAATCGTTTGGCTGAATTTAAATGTTCACTTGTTGGAGCTTGCATAAATTGAGAAAGAACTCCAACAATATAACACAAATCTGGTCTTGTGATCGTAGCATAGATCAATGAACCTATAATACTCTTGTATGTAGTTACATCATGTAACTTCTCTCCATCATTTGAGCATAGCTTCACATTTGTGTCCATAGGTTGAGTGAGTGGTTTGCATTCACTCATTCCAAATCTGAAAAGAACATCCAATAGGTACTTTCTTTGCATTAAGTAAATGCCATCTTTCCCATAGACTATCTCAATGCCCAAAAAGTATTTCAGCTCACCAAGATCTGAAATTTTTAACTCCTTACCGAGTTTCCTTTTGATCTCTTGTATTCCTGTAACATTACTTCCTGTTATGATGAGATCATCAATGTATATGCAAATATATACCTGCTTGCCTTCTTCTTTCTTGATGTAGAGAGAGGGATCTGCATTACTTGGACTATACCCACACCTTGTGAGGTACTCGACCAATCTTTGATTCCAAGCACGTGGTGCTTGCTTCAGCCCATACAAAGCTTTCTTCAATCTACAAACAAAATTTGGATGCTTTTTGTCTTCAAATCCAATCGGTTGACTCATGTATACCTCTTCTTGAAGTTCACCATTGAGAAAAGAATTTTTTATGTCAAGTTGGTACAAAGGCCATCTCCTTGCTGCACTCACTGCAATCAAGGTTCTAATTGTTCCCATCTTTGCAACCGGGCTAAAAGTTTCTTCATAATCGATGCCGTGAGTTTGCTTGAATCCTTTTGCTACTAGTCTAGCTTTATGCCTTGCTAGAGAACCATCAGCATTTCTCTTTATTTTAAACACCCATTTATTTGGAACAATCTTCATACCTTCAGCCTTTGGAACTAGCTCCCATGTGTGATTGTCCTTGAGAGCTTTCATCTCTTCTTGCATAGCTTCTTGCCATTCTTTTTCTGTACATGCTTCTTCATATGCATCCGGTTCTTTGTCTTTGACCACCTGTGTCATATATGCAAAATGCTTTGCAATAAAACTATCATAGCTCAACCTTTCAATTGGATACCTTGCTCTTGAAGACCTCTTTTCATTTCCTTTTGAACATTGCTTCTTCAACCGGTTCAACTTTACCTTCGGTGTGATTACCTCTTAATACTCTTCTTCACTTGCATTTGAATCACTATTTTGGGCAGCACTTTCATCTTTAGATCTTTCATAAGCTGATGTTGGTAATGAGGAATGACTCCTTAGCCTCCCCTTCCATGTTGAGTTTTCTCCAAGTGATGTAGAAGCTTCTAGACCTGACATTTGAGTGCTTGTTTGCTGAAATTCTTCTTGGACAACACCTCCATCATCTTCACAATCTTCTTCAAGAATCTTCTCTTTCCCTTTGTCTCCAAACCATGGTCTTAGCTCATCAAATACCACATCTCGTGAGACTTGTAGCTCCTTTGTCACCGGATTGTAGCACCTATATCCCTTTTGCTCCGATGAATATCCAATAAAAATACATTTTTCGGACTTTGCCTCCATCTTTGTCCTTAGTTCTTGAGGGATGTGAACATAACACACACATCCAAAAACTTTGAGATGTGTAAGGTCAGGCTTCTTACCGGAATAAACCTCCTCGAGAGTTAGATTATGCACTCTAGCCGTTGTGCACTTGTTCATCAAATAAACAGCCGTACTAGTTGCTTCAGCCCAATAGTTTAGTGGCATCTTCATCTCATTGAGCATGCATCTTGAAACTTCTATGATATGTCGATTTTTCCTTTCAGCTATTCCATTTTGTTGAGGTGTGTACCTACATGTAAATTTTCTCTTGATGCCATTTTCATAAAGAAAATCTGAAAATTATTTGGAGAAATATTCTCCTCCTCCATTGGACCTCAAGGTCTTTATGTAGCGTCCTGTTTCCTTTTCTACCTGTGCTTTAAATCTCTTGAACATGGAGAACACATCTGATTTTTGTTTTATGCAAAACATCCATACTTTCCTTGAATGATCATCAATAAAAGTGATAAAATATCTATTACCAGCCACTGATGGTTGTTGTGATGGTCCCCATACATCCGTGTGTATCAAGTCGAGGACATTCCTTGCCACATAGTTGCTTTTCTTGAATGGTTGTCGAGTTTGCTTTCCTAGTTGGCATGCTTCACAAAACTCATGTAGTCCGGCATCATTGAATCTTGGAAGACCTCTTACCACTTCATGGTTTCTCATGTCCTTGAGCTTGGGAATGTTGACATGTCCAAACCTTTTGTGCCACAAATCGATTTTAGCAATCCTCTTGTTTCCAAACTGAATATACATCACCTTTCCATGCGGTTGTTGAATGTCCAAAGTGAACATCCTTCCTTCTTTCCTTCCTTGAGCAATGACCTTGAATCCTTCTTTTGGATTCTTTATAAAGCAGTCTTTTTGATTGAAGATAACATGATATCCTTTCTCTACCATTTGTCCTACTGAAATCAAATTCTCTGCAATAGTAGGAACATGAAGAACATCAGCCAATACCTTCTTGTCTCCAAGCTTGATATCTCCAACATGCTCAATTGCATATTGAGTTTCATCGCCGGTCTCCACACATCCTTTTCCACTTGGAGCTTGTAGCTTTGTGAACAAATCTCCTTGGCATGTCATATGGTTGCTGCAACCTGAATCTATGAACCATTTTTGGTCATCACTTCTCGAGTTGTTGTAGTCATGCTTCATGGCAAGCATGGTTTGCTTGTCTCCTTCACTTGATGTACTCGCATAGTGTAGCTCAAGCGTAAGCACCACCTCCTTTACTTGTCAATCCGCGGAGATGTGAGGACTGGTATGAAGACCACGAGCAAGTGAAGGCACAAGTGCGTGAGTGAAAGCACACAAACATGCACACACATACACACACACGCGCACAAAGTAAGATCAAAGAGAGGAACAATGGAAAGCTTCGATTGCAAAAGAGTTCTCTTACAAATGCTCTATTCTCTAACAAGCTAATCCCAAAAATGAGCTCTCTAGCTCCTTTTATAGTTTTTTGACTAGTTTTGGCCCTATCCAGACCTAGTGTCCGGCCTAGTTAAAAATTAGGTTCCAAGGCTTATTTGAGGGCTCAAACGGAGTCTAAAAATTATGAAAATTGGTAGGATGATACTTCTAATGCTCCTCAAGCTTGAGGACTCCTCGGCTTGCACAAAATGGAGCTACAAAAATAGAAAATGGTATTTACAATGGTTTTTGTGATGGAAATCACTATTTTTGTAGGGAATTCTTCTGAAAAGTTGACATGTACTTCTTGGAGCTCCCTACTTGCTCCTTCTTCTTGTGTGTCCACCTCTTAGATGTGTTTCTATGCTTTGTCCTTGACCTTCAGCTTCAACACTCCCCCCCCTCTCGAGTCCGTCGTCCTTGATAGACCCTTGTTGTAGTGGTTGTTCCATGTAGTGCTTGGGAGGTAGTATCCATTCTGTATGAACAAGAGCCATCTATCTTCCAAATTTGGCAGTGTTGGTTGTCCGGTCCTTCATTTGTCACTGCACGCCTTTGCAAGTCGTAGTCCCTTGGTATGTGCTTCTTCCGTGGATTCCCGCATGAATGCGTATCAAGATTGAGTTGGAGCAACTGCTAGCTTCGAATTGCTTCCTAGGTATTGATGTTGCCCTAGGATGTCCTCTAGCGCTTCCAAAGATGATGTTCAGAGTAGTCATGCCAAGTACTCATAACCCATAGTGAATGATGGGTAAGTGTGTATGTGCATGGGTTGAAAAAAGTATGTGCCTTGTGCACGGCCTTGTAATGTAGCCCTACGCATGCTTACTTGGAAAATGCATTGGAAGAAGTATGGTGCAAAAATTGTGGGTCTTGAGCTAAGTGCTCAAGGGTATGCTGATGAAGAGGTTTCCTAATCTATCATGGTTATGGTGTTTCCAGAGTAAAGATACTTACCGTGGTGAAGGGTTGATTGATGTCTATCTCTTCATGTTGTATACCCGGCATTTGTGATGGAACATTATCGATGAATGTCCATGTTATTGGTCCACCGAAAAATTTTTTGAGTGCTTGGTTTTGTCTTCTCTTTTCAAAGCAACGTTTGCCAAATACTGAGAATTGAATTTCTTTATATTCTTTGACAAAAAACATTGGGTAACTACACCAAGCTTAGTTTCACATATTCTCTTTAGTTCACCATAAGCAGGAGTCTGCTCATCTAGTATACAGACAAGGATTTTCGGGGTACCAAACAAACTCTTGCAAATATCTCCTTGGATGCTCTCATACATACAATAGTTAAGCATCACTCAAGTTGTGGACCTTCAAGATCTTCACTCCCACCATGGTAAGGGGAAACCATAGGTGTGGATGCCATGTTCATGCTAAGTTCTTGACATCTACCAGATAAGGCAACAATTACATCATCTGCTAGCCGAGACACACTTCTATCCAAACTGATAAATGCCCAGTAATCGATGGTTCAATCTTCAACTAAGCATGACTCATTCATGTTCCATGAGCGAAACCTGGGAACAAGTTCTTTCCCTCTCTTTTTTCTTTTTTTTGAGGAATGTCACAAAACAAGAAGGCAAAGTTTAGTATCAAAAAGTGGTTTACATGTGTCAATGTGCTCTAGTGCATGGGACTCTCAGTTGTGTCTATGCACGACCATGTAATGTGGCCCTATATAATGCATACTTTAGAAATGCATGACCTGAATGGTGCAAAAGACAAGGTTGTGCAAGGAGCACATGGTTGTCGCTCGTCGAGGCCTGATGTCACTTGCAGATGTTGGTGTCATCTTTATTGGAGGTATCCATTGGATCTCGAGATGACCACTGATCCTTCCTCTTTATAGGGATCCATTTTAGAACAACATTTGGCACTGTAGAGATTACTTTAGGCGTCTTCCTCTTTGGATGCGTTCTGAACTGTGGTATCCAGTGTGGTTGGCGCTTTGGTTCGATAGAGGCTACTTGTACTTTTGGCTTCCAAACCCGTATCCTTTTTGCATGTCTTCCTACTATTGTTGAAGAGCTTATTTGATCTTCTTTCGGTCTCTGTACGTGGTTCTTACCCTCTTCTCTTTTTGGCTTCTTTGTTGAGACCTTTTGCATGTGGGAGAACATAGGTTGTTGTAGATGTAAGAGCTTCTTAGGTACCCACATCTGTAATCACCCTTGTTGAGCTGCAGCTAATTTCTTAGGCACCCAAACTTGTTGGATACCTTGTGATTGAGCTTGTCCGAGCTACTTCCTTCATCTTCTGACCTGGTTGGCTTGCCTGGATGGGATTTGTGGGGGCAAGGCTAGTGGTTTCTCTCCTTTGCGTACCCAGATCTGCGGCATGCTCGAAACTGCTTTCTTATTGAATGGTGTCTTTCTATTTGATGTAGCAATTGTCGTGATCGGTTGTGTTTGCCTCTGTGGTGGACTTACTAGTGTGGCTACTTGATTCTTTGGAGAAGAAGAAAGATCCACCCGCCTTCGAAATTGTTCTTCCACGATTGACTCCTTCTGCATCATAGAGCTTTTAACACATACAACATCTTCTTCCATATGATTAGTCTTAGAAGAGCTAAGAGAGTGTGTGGTGCCATGATCTGGGATCATGCAATTCTCTAATTCTAATGTAATGCATTGTTCATGTACCCAAACTTGAAGAATTTGACTTCTTAGGTTTAAGTTGACTGCATTGTCATAAATCCAATCTTGTCCTAAGACAAGTGGTTATGTAAGGTTCTCATCTTGACACACTAGCACTTTGACATTCATTGGAACATCTTGCAGGTAGATGGGAAGTTCCACCTCGCCCAAACAAGGGGTTTCCACACCTCCCAATCCTATGAGATAAGCTTCTATGGGATTGATGTTCAACTGCAAGTCTTGGCAGTAGGAAAGTCGAACTGCACTACTTGCTGCAACTGAGTCAATCAATGCTTTCACAGTCCTTGCACCCTTTCCTTGTCCTATCTCTATGTTCACAAAGGGACGTCGGTCAATGACTTGAGAAGTAGTTATGCCCGATTTTTGGCACATATCCATGTGATATTTTGGGGCTTTTGAGTTGACATCTAGGCCTAATTGCCTTAACTTATTGCGCCTTATGCGCTCTCTAGCCTCTGCTTGTGCTTCTTCTCTGACTCTCATTTCTTCTTCTTTTCGTTTCTTAGCAGTGTTGAGTCTCATTAGCATGTCCTCTGTAAGAGGTTCTTGATATAACTTGACTCGACAACCACTGATATAGTTCGGCAAGATGTCTCCTTCTAGAGTGGCCAACTGAACTGCACCACTAGTGGAAATTCTATTAATGATCATGGGTCCATATCCTCTTTTCTCCAACTTACGGGCATGTTGCTTTAGCGTATAAACCAGCACTAGGTCTCCCTCTTTCAATCCCTTATCCTTAATGTGTGCATTGAAGTATGCCTTTTGCCTTTTCTTTGCAGCATAGATGCCTGCTGCCGCGTGTAGCCTTGTCTCACCTAAGCGTTCTAGATCAAAGATCCTAGAGGACAATTCATGTCCATTCCACTCATACTCTTGTGCTACTTTTAAGGCAGGGATTAAGAAATCTAATGGTAGCACAACATTCTGTCCGAAGACCATCTGAAATGGGGTGGCGTTGAGTACCATTTTGTAGGCAACTCGATAAGCCCAAACAGCATGATGAAATTGTTTATCCCAATCAAAGCGTTTATTATTTACCAGTTTTGTCAATACGTTACAGAGGATCTTATTGGTGCTCTCGGCTTGTCCGTTAGCTTGTGGGTGATAAGGGGCAGACTTTTTATGTATCACCAAGAATTCTTGGAGAAGATTTTCAATGACCTCATTCAAGAAGTGTGTGCCTCTATCGCTCACTAACTCTATTGGTAGCCCATATCTCGTGAACACATTCTCGAATAAGAACTTAGCCGTAGTCTGAGCATCATTCTTTGTTGTGGCTTTCACTTCTACCCACTTTGTAAGGTAATCTGTGGCTACAATAATATACTCTGCATGGGAGTTTCTAGCTAGGGGGTTAATAGGACCTATGAAGTCTATGCCCCACTTGGAAAATACACGCCCTCCCATCATTGGCCTCAAGGGCATCTCGTCTTTTCTAACTGGATATTGTGCACGTTGGCATGTGTCACATTTCTTCACATAGGTATGTGCATCCATATGAAGAGTGGGCCACCAAAGTCCTGAGAATAGAATGGTCTTGATCACTCGGTCAGGACCAAAATGTCCACCTGCAACACCACTGTGTGCAATCTCTAAGACCTTTAAATAGTCTGATTCATGAATGCACAGTCTTAAGTAACCATCTTTGCCTCTTCGGTATAAGTTGTCTCCTACTAAGGCATAGCCTTGAGCTTCTTGCTCCATGCTTCGTCTTCTTGCTAGACTAGCCTCTTTGGGTAATCTTCCCGACCTCATAAACTCTACCAATGGAGCATTCCAATCTGGAATTAATGACACTTGATAAAGGGTCGCATGCTCCACTGGGGGTCTCTCTCTGCACATTGGACAATTCTTAATCCACTCATGTATTTCTTTGTCCATGCTAGGCCAATACACTCCTAGACGCTTCAGATTCTGCAATGTTCATTGTTTAGAATAGTGATTTCCTAGCAATCCTTCATGAGCTTGCTGCAACCAACTACTATGTTCATCATCCTCGACACAACAAGCTAATACACCCTCAATATCTTGTTTGTACATGCTTCCTGCCAATATGTGATATTTTTGTGATCTTACAATTTCTTCTTGTGTTGTTTTCACATTCTTATTTGCAGGGCCGAAGGTTAGGACTGGTACCAACTTATTTGCCCATTTAGGAACAACTTCTAAATTGAACAGATAAGCATCGCGTAGTTCGTCAGACACTCCTTGCGGTGACTCTGCTGAAGTGATGCGAGAAAGGTGATCTGCCCGAAGGTGGGTTCTACCTTTCTTGACAACAACTTCAAAGTCATATTCCATTAGTAAGAGGAACCATCTTACTAAGCGTCCAGTATTGCAAGGTTTATTGACCAAATGTAACAAAGCTTGATGATCAGTGAAAAACTTGAACTTGTTGGCCAATAAATAGTGTGTAAACTTCTTCACAGCATATACCATGCCTAAGCCCTCTCGCTCAGTTGTGGTATAGTTCCGTTCAGCTCCAGTGAGCTGTCTACTAGCATATGCTATGGGCAAATCTAAGTTTCCTTCACTTGTGGGTTGTGCAAGTACACATCCTATGGCATGATTGGATGCATCCACATGGACATGGAATGGTCTATTCCAATCAGGAGTGGTCAGTATTGGTGTTGTGCACAAACGTTTCTTCAGTTCATCGAAAGAATTCTCGCATTCGTCGTTCCACTCAAAATTAGACAACAAGGCATAAAGGGGTCTAGCTATGATTGCATACATGTGGATAAACCTGCGGTAATATCCACAATGGCCCATAAAGGCTTGTACCTCTTTAACATTCCTTGGCCTTGGTAGCTCCGCTATGGCTCATACCTTATCTTCATCTGTTGAGATTCCATTCTTAGAAACAATATGACCTAAGATTTTACCTTGCCGCACCATGAACACACACTTTTCTGGGTTCAGACACACTCGATATTCTCTACACTTGTTGAAGATTTGTCTGAGCTCAGGGATGTGGAATCTTCTTTCTTGGGAATGAGCACATAAATCATCCACATACACTTCTAAGCTCTTTCGCAAGAACTCTTTGAAGACATGACACATGAGCCTCTAGAACATTGCAGGTGCATTGGTGAGCCCAAATGGCATCACACGAAATGCAAAGATTCCCCACTCTGTGGCAAAAGCCGTTTTGTGTTGATCCTCTGGGGCAATGGCTACTTGATTGTAACCTGAAAATCCATCAAGGAAGCTATAAACTTCCTTGCCTGCAACACGCTCCAATAGATGTTCCGTGATTGGAAGTGGATAACTATCTCTGATCGTAGCGGCATTAACTTTTTTAAGGCTAATACACACTCGCAACTTCCCGTTCTTCTTGGGCACCACTACAATGGGGGACACCCATTTAGTATGCTCAATCTCATAGATGAATCCAGCTTCAATCAGCCTATCAATTTCTTCTTTTATCTTGGCTGCATAAGTGTCATTATATGTGTAGGGCTTTTGTTTGGTGGACTTGGCATCAGCAGTCATGGGGATAGTATGAGAGCAAATTCTTGGATCTACCCCTTTCAAGTCTATATAGTGCCACGCAAACACATCCCTATATTCCCTTAATAGAGCTACAAGCTCCATTTCTTCTCTTGCACTTAGGTCATCTCCTATGTATGTGCATCTCTCTTCGTTCTCTTCGATGGTCACTACAATCTTCTTGGTCTTTTCTTTATTATCATATGATTCTCCTATGATGGCCTCTCTCTTAGGCATTCGTACCAAAATTTTGCGGTCATCAACTTCATATTTCTTGAAGTTTTCTGGTACTTCAAACAATGATTCCTCTTCTTCTTGTTTCACTACTTTTCTTTTCTTTTTCTTTTGACTGCTCTCACTTCCATCCTTTGAATTTACCGTTTTAATACTTGTGAGAGGTTCTTCTTCTTTCTGGGTGAACACTCCTATATCTTCTAGATAGTGTTGCTCTGACTTAAAGCAACTATCCATCACAATGGACTCTATATCATTGTCATTCTCTTCTTCTTCTATGACATCACTAGGGTCACATTCTTCTAGCAAGGGCTGACACATGAACACTGAGATATCATAACCCTCCTCATCACAATGAGGTGTCCATTGTTCTTCATTGACAGCAATGTCCATGGTGGCTAAGATTTCTGGCCAGCCATGAGGCTCAAATTCCTCATCTGGAAAGATCATCCGTGTATAGGCTGGGTCTTTAATTGGTCTATCTCCTGGCGAAGTTCCTTCTTCTCTTGCCTTTAAACGTTTTTCCTCTTCCTCTGCGACCTTGCACATCCACAAATGAGTATCTTCATGCAGCCATGATGGATCAGGTGAACTTTCAGAATGCACAGAGATGGAATCTTCTTTCGCTTTGTGGATAGAATTCCACTGTAGGGGTGGTACATCTTTGAAGGTGTAATCCTTCAAATTGACCTTGGTGGTGACCCCTAAGTGCTGCAAGTACAAGGAGTTGGTTCCCGATCCTGTACTATTCGCAATTGTCGTAGGAAGGGTCTTCCTAGGATCATCTCATAGACATTATTTTTCTCAAAGTCACATATAGCAAATGTGTGCTCAAACTCTACACCACAAGTGGTTAGAGTTATCCCTTCTAGCAATCCTAGAGGTCTTTCAAAATGACCATCAGCCATTTGAAGCTTCATTCTAGTTGGTCTCAATGTGGGCTTGCCCCATTGCTTCCACAAGGAGGTGGTCGCAATAGCAACACCAGCACCTGAATCTATGATTGCTTTGGTTGTGTAACCTTGGTAGGTGATTGGAAGATAAGTATTACCTTCTTCACCCTCACACATGTCCCCTATTTTGTCTAGATGTATCTCTGGTACTTTTTGTTTAGAGCCTGCTTTTGGCATTTTGGAATCAGGTTCTGGAACTTGATCCTTCACATGATTCCAAAGCTCAGGTTTTGCTTTGAGCAGCTCTTCTACAGTGAGATGACACTGAACCTTAGTGTTCTTCACGACATCAGTGTTCCTTGGAACCACTGAGTCTTCATTTCTTACTAGTATTGTGGGAGCTCTAATCTGGAGAGATTCAGATTCCCATGGGCCTGGAAATTGAGGCAGTTCTTCTAGGGTATTAGATTCAAAATCTAATCTTTCATCTTCTTGTTGTTCTGATTCATCTCCGTGAATAGATGGAATGTCTTGGGGAAATTGATCATGAAGATCATCAATCTCAGGAATAGGAGGGGAGTTTTTGTTCTCCTTGGCCCATTTCTCCTCTTGTATTTCCCACAAGAACTCTTGAGAGTGCTCCTGAATTGAAGGAGGTATTCTAGCATCCGTGGAATTTGAAACATAAGCTCCCATTGGTGATGAGCTTCTTCTCTCAATAACTGGTTGAGCCTGTGGAGGTAAAGAAACTTGTGGTTTGTTTACCAATTGCTCTAATCTTTCTAGTAAGCCCTGGAAATGCAAATCTGATTTGATAGAGTTTGTCTGATTGAACTTTTGACTAGTCTCAAGTATGGCTTGAGCTTGTTCTACCATTTTCATGCACATTTTCATCCGTTCAATCTCTAAATCTGCTCTAGGGTAACTCTTGTCTAGGTTTGCAGCTGTGGGCCCTTCTTGAAGTCGAGCCTGGTAGGCCTTGAACATCATGTCCAAGCCTTCTGGGGTTGGATCTGCAAGAACAGACCCTGGTTGTGGTCTATTTACAATGGGTGGTGGGGTGGGATGAGGTGGAGTGGATGGAGTCTCGGCATGCGAGGGGCTTTGAGATGCAATGTCTTCTATTTTTGTTTTCGCTTCTTTTAAGCTTTCTTCTAGTTCTGATAACTTTTTATTCCACTTGCGATTGGCCTTCTCTCTGGTATCCTTCCATGTTCTTGTTTTCCTCTTACTAGGCTCTCCTGATTCACTCGACTCTGATTGTTTTGCTGGTTTATCCTATTTTAAGGCTTGTGCTCTAGTGACAGCTTGTATAGGAGCCACATTGCTACTACTTGAACTTGAATCTGCCACTAAGCCTACCACATTAATGGGTGTAATCTTGGGTGCACTGGAGGGGTTTCTTGGACAATCTCTGGGGAGATGGTCTTTGCCACAATCAGGACAAAAAGCCTGTATTGTGATAGCCTGTCCTTGACTCGGAGATGGTGGGTGGGGACAATCACGAATGAAATGGTCACCTTGACATCTGAAACAAGATCCTCTAGGGGCTTGTCGTCTCACTTGTCTCAGTTGGGGCCTAGGGTTAGCATTTGCGTACATAACATTGGAATATTCAGGCTCCCAATTTTGTTCCATAGGTTGTGCCTCATATTGATACGGGTAAATCTCACTATGTTCAGGTGACTCTGTGTAATAAGCATGTGGACTACCTTCATGGGAGTAGTCTGAACTATGAGCATGAGAGTCATTTTCTGGTATCAATGGGTTAGTGGGACCAATGCTTTATTTGGATTTTCCTCTCCCACGGCATACTTGACTGGAATCACGTTGGCAGGAGTTGGTGGTTGGTTTCCCAAGACTGGTTGTGGCCTATATTGTGCCTGATATTGCTGTTGTGGTCGATAATATGGCTGTTGGTATTGGTTTTGATATCTACCTGGTTGGAAAGGTTGCTGATAAGTTTGTCTAACAGCCTGCCTATTGTAGGGACAATCTTGAGCCGTGTTGTTCGTGTATTTTCTCTCAATAGTGCAATATGGAGCATTCCTTTCTCTAATGTTTGGGTTTTGCATTGGGCATACGTTAGCCATGTGGTCCCCTCCGCAGGTATAACATCGATTCAATGAGGTGACTCTTGGTATTTGTCTATTTTGAACTCCTAGCTTCTTGGCAACTTGCTCAGCTATCTCATCTATTTCCGTGGAGATTTTCGAAGTATGACTAGTAGAGCTATCAGAATCCTTATAGAGTTTGGAGAATCCTAACTCCTCACCCAAGTTATCTTCTATGTCAATGCACGTCTGCACACACTCTTCTATGGATCTAGGCTCTTTCAAGTACACATATGATCTTAACTTCGTGCTCAGTAAGCCATCTGTTGGCAGTAGCCTTGGTACATCAGGAACTACAAGACGTGAAAGTCAAAGAAGGGAGTCAGAGCGAAGGGACAGCACGAGCAAACAGGGCAGTCAAAGAAGATCTGGCAAGTAGGCCAATATTTTTTCAAGACATTAATGCAAACCAGAGAGATGGACATGCAGGGAAGAAGAGCAAGTAGGGAGCTTGAAGATATGTATGGCAGATCACTAGAAGAAATCCCTACAACAACAGTGATTTTTATCACTAATAATCATTGTAAATCTCATTTCACATTTTTGTAGCTCCATTTTGTGCAAGCCAAGGAGTCCTTGAGCTTGAGGAGCCTTAGAAGTAGTTGCGTACCAATTTTCATAATTTTTAGATCTCGTTTGAGCCCCCAAATAAGCCCTGGAACCTAATTTTTAACTAGGCCGGACACTAGGTCTGGACAGGGCCAAAAGCTAGTCAAAAACTATAAAAGGAGCTAGAGAGCTCATTTTTGAGGTTAGATTGTAATTGAAACGAACTTGTAAGAGCTTGTGAAAGTAATCTAAAAGCTCCATTGATTCTCGCTCTTTGTCTTGCCGTGTGTGCGCGTGTGTGTGTATGTGTGTGCATGCTAGTGTGCTTCTCACTCACGCACTTGTGCCGCCACTTGCTCGAGGTCTTCATACCATCCTCACGTCTTCCCGGATTGACATTAAAGGAGGTGCTACTCATCATTGAGCTACACCAAATTTTGGCGCCGTTGCCGGGGATCGAGCTTTGAGGACGAGCGTGTGATGGTAAGACGTAGAGTTGACGCGTTGGAGTTGTAGGTATTTTCTTCACTCTCATCGATTTTCTTTTACTTTCTTCACCATCTTCATCACCATCATCATCATCACCACCTTCCACCTCCATCTCCATCATCGCGAAAATTTCAGTTTTTTGACTATACCCCCATCTCCACCTCATTCCCTCATTTCACTTGTGAGAGAGAGCGAGAGAGCGAATTTGCATGTGCTGTTTTTTGCATGTTTTGTGAGTATTCTGCAGGTACAGGCCGCATCATCATCCCCAGCACCCTGCGCAGGTACGGAAATCTGAGTAACTGTCTGTGTGTCGCCGAGCTCTGTCAATTGCGACCGACAGAAAAATTGCTCTAATTGCTAAACAAAGTGCATATCCATGACCTACAGGCCAAGGGCTTCCCAAAAATGTGTTTAGTTTTTTGAAATTCCACAGATTTCTGTCAACCGCGATCGCTCTGTCAATCGCGATCGACAAACCACGACGGACAGATCTGTCAATCGCGATCGACACGTCAATCGCGACTGACAGCCCACGACGGCTCTGTCAATCGCGACCGACAGAGTCAACGACCGATTGACCACGACCGACTGACCATACGCGTGACACGTGTCAATCGCGATCGAGTCATCAATCGCGATCGACTCATCAATCGCGACCGACACAGTCAACGACTGTTTGACCACGACGGACAGACCACGACGGCTCTGTCAATCGCGACCGACACAGTCAACGACTGTTTGACCACGACGGACAGACCACGACGGCTCTGTCAATCGCGACCGACACAGTCAACGACTGTTTGACCACGACGGACAGACCACGACGGCTCTGTCAATCGCGACCGACACGGTCAACGACTGTTTGACCACGATCAACAGACCCTCGCGACCGACCTGTCAATCGCGATCGACTCATCAATCGCGACCGACAGAGTCAACGACGCTTTGACCACGATTGATTGACTTTTCGGCCACGTGTCAATCGCGACTGACCAGTCAATCGCGACTGACAGCCACGACGGACCTGTCAATCGCGATCGACACGTCGATCGCGACTGACCTGTCAATCGCGACCGACAGACTTTGCGAACGCGTTAGAAGGGCAAATTAGGTCAAATTTTTAAGGCGAAGTGATTGGTCTAAATTGTGATTAAGTGTGGGACAAACTCTAGGGTGTAGTATTGCATTGTTAGGCCGTGCCACAAGCTACTCGAGTATTCCTGTTTGACTGTGAGCTTGTATTGAATCCTGATTTAACTCCCTAAACCCTGAACAGTCCTAACTTTTTCATACGAAATCCAATTTTTGAGCTCTTGGGCTTGTTGGAAAGCTCGTGGCATATGCTACACGCCCTCAACTGTTTTTTATAAAGATAATGCGTTGATTTTCAGAGAGGGTATTTTGAAGTTGACCATACCCAGGGGGCTCAAAGTCAGGGGCCTTTAGAATTATTTTCCTAAAGGGTCACAATGCAAATATGTGTATATGTTACATGAATGAAAGTTGTTGGTTGTGTCCTTGAATCTAAGCATTGAGCTAACCGTGGGACTTTTATAGGTCCATTGAGAGCAACAGAGAGCGTACAAAGCAAGGTTTCTTTGCAAGCTTGAGAACCGGGTTCTTGAACACCATAAAGCAAGGGATCAACAAGTAAGGTTGGATTATTCTCAACTCCCTCTGTCATTTCCTAGCTCAAGCTAAGAACGAGTAGAGATAGGAGTAAGCCAGGGCGACGATAGGCAGTTACCAAGTTGAAGACTATTAAAAAACTCAAGTTCAAGCTAAAAACTTAGTTACTGTACTGTCGATAACCTAAGGGAAAAGAACCAACGTGGAACGATCAACCTGAAAGTACGAAGAACATTCAAGTGTTCCTGACGACGTGATATCAGACAAGACCATAAACACAATAATTAACTAAAAAGAATCAAGTGACTGGTACCAATTGATTGGCAACGAAGTTGTACTCGGGAAAAAATTGGGATAATCGGTTAGGCATATGAACCTTCGATCAGGACGACACCTAGCCAGGGAGAGACAAAGCCTTAGGTCTTCAGAGGCTAGTGTCAATCACACTGCAAGGTCTTGGGCCCAGCAGTTGAGCCACCACTCATACTACCCTAGCTCTGAGACCAGTGAGTCAGAAATGTCTCAAGGCATGGACAGACCTACGGGAAGTTCAGGAATGCCTTATTTGTACAGGGTAGAAGGCCCCTACAAAACACAGCTGGAATACCTTAGGACCAACCGATTAGGTGCTAGTATCTATGAGGACGGCCTAGGAAGATCCGTGGTCCAGATTAAAAACCCTGACCAATCCATAGGACTAGAGCACCCAGCGGTCAAGTTTGAAAATGGTGCATACCTGGACAAAGAAGGAACTATATATGTAGTCACTAGTCATCCTGATAGGACAGATGAATTTGGAAATGTAATTTCAGAAGCGGACTTAGGTGACTTGGAACAAGGAAACATGGGAGTGGAACCTAGAACCCCTCGAGGTAAATCAGTTCTCACTAGGATTATCACACCTGAATGGGTCCCCCAAGACAACAAGAGCATAGAGTTGCTCCTCAATCGAGAAACTGATGAAGCCTTTTGGAGGTATAAGTCTAATCAGCCAACAGACATAGGAAATATCATGATCTATGAGTTTAAGGATCCGGACAGCCCAGGTAGAGTGACTTACTTAGATCATGCTTCAGAACGGATCTTTGGGGTGACAGAAAATGATAGACATGCCTACACTTGGAAGGGCGAATTTATTTTCCCCCAACCTAGATCAAATGTATCCTATGGTCACCCTGGAGCTGGAACTTCCCAAGCTCATGGTACGCAAAGAGACAGAAGTAGAGATAGACCGGAAGTAAGTTTTGCCAACCCTGTAGGCAGAGAAAGATCGAGAACGGAGACGAATAGGGTAGAACCTCCTGAGATACATAGAGCCCCCAGGAACCAAAGAAATGTAGATGGATTCCCTCTGCCGAGGCCTAGAGAGCACGCAAGAACTTTGAGACCCACCCAGCTAGTTAAGTCCATGAAGAATTACTTTGACGGCACAGGAGATCCCTATGATCATGTAGCAGAGTTCAAGCAAGTCTTGAGAGCCGAACAAGTGGAAGATCTGTTCACACAGTACAATGCCTTCGGTCTAACCCTTAGGAACACGACACTTACATGGTTTCAGCCATTAGATGAGCGTCAGTTCAGGAGCATAGACCAACTCCTAGAGGCATTCATTGTAGAGTTCTCTAAGAGCGGCATAAGACACAATACCTCCTCACTGATCCACAGCTTCAAACAGACCCCCCAAGAGACTGTCAGATTGGCCGGAAGAAGGTTTAGACAATATCTGGAAAGGTGCCCTATTTCGGAGTTACCCACATCTGCTAAACAAGTAGCCTTATTCCTTGATGGATTGTTGAGTACGAAATTGAGATCTTATGTGTATCTGAAAGACCCTAGGACTATAGAAGAGTGTGTACGCATGTGCATTGACATCGAAGATAACCTAGGGGAAGAGCTAGAGCTTTCCAAAATCTATAAAGATTCAGATAGTGCATCTAGCCACTCTTCCACGCAATCTACATCAATTGAGGAACTCGCGGAAAAAGTAGCTCAGAAATTAGGTGTAACTAGCAAACAAATCCCAAGGTTTGCCCCTGTGAAAAGATGCTATACTTGCGGTGGCGACCACATGGCAAATGTGTGTCCCATTATGGCCCAACCCCAAGTTAACCCTAGTAGCCCGTACTGCACCATAGAACGGAAGTACACAAACCACACTGCGCAAGATTGCCCATACAACAAGCAGGCAGTTAGGCAACCCTACCCTCAACCCTACCAACAAGGCAGATACCAGAACCAGTATCCTCCACCACCACAATATGCTAGACCCCAACAAACCTATCAGCAACCATATCAGGCCCAACAGAGACCCCAACCGGTACTAGCTCAACAGCCCCCAAACCCCACTAACGTGATTCCAGTAAAGTATGCTGTTGCAGAAGAAAACCTGAATAGGGCCATAGTACCAGTAACCCCATTGATCTCAGAAAGTGACCCGAGTGACCATAGCTTTGATTCTACACATGTCGATAGTCCCAAGGCTTACTACATGCAGTCTCCAGAACATGGTGAGTCTTACTATAGTGAGGAACCAAGTGAACCTAGTTGGGAGTCAGATTACACGAACGTCATGTATGCAAACCCCAACCCCAGGCCTCAACCTAGGCAAGTAAGACCTCCATTCCCAAGAGGACCGTGCTACAGATGCCAAGGAGATCATCTCATTCGTGATTGTCCCTTGCCTCCACCTACACAACCCCAGTCAGTGACTATCCAAGGTTTCTGCCAAGATTGTGGAAAAGAACATCTCTTACGAGATTGTCCTAAGAACCCCAATAATATGCCAAAAATCACTCCCATCAATGTGATCGGTTTGGTTGTAGATCCCTCAGGAAGCGTCACTTCCACTACACCAGTGCAGGTAGTCACTAGAGCTCAGGCATTACAGCAAAACCAAGAGACAAGCAAGGAAAAGGGCCCAGAGGCTAGTGAAACCGAGAGCGTAACAAAGAAAAGGACTAGAGCATGGAAAGATAGTCGAGAAAGAATGAAACGACAATGGGCCAAAAAGATGAGTGAGCTTGAGGAAAGCATAAGAGAAACCAAAGCGAGGATAACTGAACTCACAGCTCAAACTCCCTCTCACATCACCCCGCCTCCACCACTCCCATCTCCATCCGACTCACCACCTTCCCCACCGCCTCATCAAATCCCACCACCCCCTAGAGTAGGATCAGTGTTAGCTGATCCCACTCCTGAAGACTTAGACATGATGCTCAAAGCATATCAGGCCAGAATCCAAGAAGGGCCAAACGTCACGGATCATGCCAAGTGCTATCCTAGAGCTGACCTAGAGATAGAAAGAACCAAACTATGCGCGAAAATGGTCGCATTGGCTCAGACGATGTTTGAAGCCAGTCGCCTTTTCAATTACTCGGGCTCAGCCAAGACGCAATTACACTTGGATGGATTCCTAGAAAAGTTAGAGAGGATAATTGCCAGATCTGACAAGGAAGAAAAAAATCAGGAGAAAGAAAAAGCAAGCAAAAACCTGAGCCATTCCCCATCGGAAGTTTATGCAGCCAATTCCACTAAACCAGACAACTTCCCCACCTTAGAAAGATTAGAGAGGCTAACTGCACAGCCAGAAAAGGAGCCTATCCCTCAAAAAAAGGGAAGGGCAAGAGAACGGATAAGCCAGCCTCTTCAGGAAGCTCATGTGCCTCCGCAAGGAGCTTATCTTCCTCCCCAAAGGTCACAGGTGCCTCTCTCGAAAGCTTATGTACCTCCACAGGTAACCCACATTCCTTCCCAGAGAGCGTATGAGCCTGTGCGGAAAAGTAATAGCATAAGTAATCCTCCCCAAGAAGCTTGTGCTTCAGCTATCTATGACAACGAGGAAAGAGCCAACGATAGGATAAGCCCTCCTTCCCAGGTAGCATATGTACCTAATTCTACGGAGCCAGACACTTCTTCTTCTATGAATCGGTTTGCACCAGACTTCCTACGAGAGATTCAAGAAGACAAATGGGATAACGAAAGTGAGGTCGCCCCTCCTTTTGAACTTGTGGACGATGCACACGACCAATTCCCACAAGACATCCCATCCATCTACGGGGAACATGAGAGTACTCAATCTCACGAGAGATTGGACTTTGAATCTAATTCCATACAAGAGTTACCCCACTTCACAGGCCCATGGGAAGCAAAATCCACGTGTATGAGAGCACCCACAGTCATGGTAAGGAACGACGACTCAGTCATACCAAGGAACACGGAGGTAGTAACGAACACCAAGGTGCAGCGCAATCTCACTTTGAAAGAAATGCCTGAGGATAGACCAAACGCGGGGAAATATGCAGCCAGTCGAGTAACTGAAGTTGCAAAACCTCATTCCCGGGTAGGATCCCATAGGACAGTGCCAGAAATTCCCTTGGATAAGATAGGAGATATGTGTGAAGGTGAAGAAGGGAACACCTACCTTCCCATCACCTATCAGGACTACACCACGAAGGCAATTTTGGACTCAGGTGCAGGAGTTGCAATTGCCACCACCTCCTTATGGAAGCGTTGGGGCAAGCCAGCACTCAGGCCGACGAGAATGAAATTGCAGATGGCCGATGGCCACATAGAGAGACCCCTAGGATTGCTAGAAGGAATAACTCTCACCACTTGTGGTGTCGAGTTTGAACATAGTTTTGCTATCTGTGACTTCAGTAAAAATCATGCCTATGAGATGATTTTGGGAAGGCCATTTATGCGACAATTGCAAGTGGTACAGGATTGGGGAACCAACTCTTTGTACTTGCAGCACTTAGGTGTTACAACCAAAGTCAATCTCAAAGATTATTCTCACAGAGATGTCCCTCCTATCCAATGGAATCCCATCCATAGAGCCAAAGATGACACAGAATCGGTGCATTCCATAGGATCTGGATCCTCATGGATGCATGAAGATACTCACTTATGGATGTGCAAGGTAGCAGTAGAAGAAGAGAAGAGAGAGAAAGCCAGAGAGGTAGGTGCGAACGAAACTCATAGACCCATTCAAGACCCAGCCTATGCACCTGTAGTTTTTCCAGACGAGGAATTTGAACCCCATGGCTGGGCAGAAATTTTAGCAACAATGGACGTAGCCATCAATGAAGAACAATGGACACCTCACTGTGATGAGGATGGCTATGATATCTCAGTCTTCTCCATAGAGCCAATCATGGGAGAGGCAGTTCTAGAAGAATGCGAACCTAGCCCTGATGCATTTGAGGATGCAAGTGACTCCGATCTAGAGTCAATCATTATGGACCCACCATTTGCATCAGATGAAGAATACTTCCATGAAGTAGAATTTCAACCCCAGAGGCATGGAGAGGTTACAACTAATGTAAGATTAACAACACATGTGACCCCGAAGGAAGAAGGAAAGAAACGAAAAAAGAGAGAAGCCTCACCAGAAGAGGAAGAATCTTTGTTTGAGGTCCCCGAAAATTTTAAGAAGTATGAGATAGATGACAGGAGAGTCATGATAAGAATGCCTAAACGAGAGGCACAATCAGGAGAGGCCTATGATAACAAAGAAACTACTAAGAAAATCGTAGTGGCCCTAGAAGAAGGAGAGGAGAGATGCACGTATATAGGCCATGACCTGACAGAAGAAGAAGAGCACGAATTGATTGCCTTGCTAAGAGAATACAGAGATGTATTCGCTTGGAGTTACAAGGATTTGAAAGGGGTTGACCCAGACATATGCTCACACACTATTCCCATGACCTCAGATGCTAAACCCTCGAAGCAAAAGCCTTATACATATAACGATAATTATGCTGCTAAGATCAAGGAAGAGATAGATAGACTGGTCGAAGCTGGATTTATCTATGAAATTGAGCACACTGAATGGGTATCCCCCATCGTAGTGGTGCCCAAGAAGAATGGCAAGCTGCGTGTGTGCATTAACTTGAAAAAGGTTAATGCCGCCACGATTCGAGATAACTATCCGCTTCCCATCACAGAACATCTCTTAGAAAGAGTGGCAGGCAAGGAAGTGTACAGCTTCCTTGATGGATTTTCGGGCTACAATCAAGTAGCCATAGCTCCAGAGGATCAGCATAAGACAGCCTTTGCCACAGAATGGGGCATTTTTGCTTTTAGAGTAATGCCATTTGGGCTTACCAATGCACCAGCGACCTTCCAAAGGCTGATGTGCCATGTGTTTAAGGAGTTCCTGAGGAAGAGTTTAGAAGTCTACGTTGACGATCTCTGTGCTCATTCCAATGTTAGACAAACTCATATTCCTGAACTCAGACAAATCTTTGACAAATGTAGAGAATATCAAGTCTGCCTGAACCCCGAAAAGTGTGTTTTTATGGTCAGGCAAGGCAAGATCCTAGGACATATAGTGTCAAAGAATGGCATATCTACTGACGAAGAAAAAGTGAGAGCCATAGCGGAGCTACCTAGGCCAAAGAATGTCAAGGAAGTACAAGCTTTCATGGGGCATTGTGGTTATTATCGACGATTTATACACATGTATGCGGTCATTGCAAAGCCCATGTACGGACTTCTGACAAACTTTGAGTGGACGGATGAATGTGAGAATTCCTTCCAGGAGCTTAAACGAAGATTATGTTCAGCACCAATCTTGACCACACCAGATTGGAATAAGCCATTCCATGTTCACGTGGATGCATCCAATTATGCTATTGGATGTGTACTTGCACAACCTACTGGTGAAGGTAATATGGACCTTCCAATTGCCTATGCCAGTAGACAATTGAATGCGGCTGAACGAAATTATACCACTACTGAACGAGAAGGATTAGGCATGGTATATGCAGTTAAAAAGTTTAGACATTATTTGCTTGCAAATAAGTTTAAATTTTTTACGGACCATCAAGCATTGTTGTATTTAGTAAACAAGCCATGCAATACAGGTAGATTAGTAAGATGGTTTCTCTTACTAATGGAATATGACTTTGAGGTTGTGGTAAGAAAAGGTAGGACTCATTTGAGAGCCGATCATCTCTCTAGGCTCACATCGGGAGAAGCCCCACAAGGAGTGTCAGATGACCTTCCTGATGCTTACTTGTTTAATTTGGAAGTGGTGCCGCAGTGGGCCAAGCCAATAGTACCAGTATTGACCTACGGGCCTAACCATCCAGTGGTAAACACACGGAATAGAGAGGTTGTAAAAGCCCAAAAGTACCACATCATGGCAGGAAGCATGTACAAGCACACAGATCAAGGGATCTTGGCGTGTTGCGTAGAAGAGGATGAGTACGCTAAATGGTTGCAACTAGCACATGTAGGTGCACTAGAGCAACACCATTCAAAACAACGAACTTTACAGACCTTAAAGAGATTCGGAGTGCACTGGCCAACTATGGAAGCGGATGTCCAAAAGTTGTGCAAGGAATGCCCAATCTGTTGCAATAAACCACCTGTGGAACATGCCACTCTCTATCAAGTATCCATTGCGCCAGATTGGAGTGAACCTCTAGTATCATTCTTGAGGACAAAGACATTCCCTCCAGACATGACTCTAGCTAGAAAAAGGAGTTTGGAACAAGAAGCCCAGGATTATTCACTTGTTGGTGATAATCTATACAAACGCGGTAAGGATGGTTACCTGAGACTGTGTGTCCATGAGAGTGAATATCTTAAGATCTTGGAAACTGCTCACCAAGGTGTAGCAGGAGGACACTTTGGACCGGATCGGGTGATCAAGGCAATTCTATTTGCGGGCTTCTGGTGGCCCACCCTTCACATGGATGCACATACCTATGTGAAACGGTGCGATGTATGTCAGAGGACTCAGTATCCTATACGCAAAGATGAGATGCCACTGAAACCTATGATGGGTGGACGTGCATTCTCTAAGTGGGGAATAGACTTCGTAGGCCCTATTAATCCCCCAGCGAAAGGTTCTCATGCGGAATACATCATTGTGGCAACAGATTATCTCACCAAGTGGGTAGAGGTAAAAGCTACAACCAAGAACGATGCTCAAACAACTGCCGAATTCTTGTTTGAGAATGTATTCACGAGATATGGACTACCCATAGAGCTTGTAAGTGATAGAGGCACTCATTTCTTGAACGAAGTGATTGAAAATCTACTCCGAGAATTCTTGGTAATACACAAGAAGTCTGCCCCTTATCACCCTCAAGCTAATGGTCAAGCTGAGAGCACTAATAAGATTTTGTGCAATGTGCTGACAAAATTAGTGAACACTAAACGCTCTGACTGGGACAAACAGCTACACCATGCTGTTTGGGCATACCGAGTTGCCTACAAAACGGTACTCCAAGCCACCCCCTTTCAGATGGTATTCGGCCAAAACGCTGTGCTACCCTTGGACTTCCTGATCCCTACATTGAGAGTAGCACAAGAGCACGAATGGACAGGTCATGAGCTATCCTCTAGAATTTTTGACCTTGAACGATTAGGAGAAACAAGACTGCGAGCTGCTGCAGGCATATATGCTGCCAAGAAGAGACAGAAGGCATACTTTGATGCCCACGTAAAGGATAAGGGTTTGAAAGCAGGAGATCTAGTCTTAGTCTATACACTAAAACAACACGCAAGGAAGTTAGAAAAGAGAGGCTACGGACCTATGATCATCAATAGGATCTCCACAAGTGGAGCAGTGCAATTGGCCACATTAGAGGGTGATGTTCTCCCAAATTATATTAGCGGTTGCAGAGTCAAGTTGTATCAGGAACCCCTCACGGAGGAAATGCTTAGCCGACTCAACACTACTAAGAAACGCAAAGAGGAAGAAAAGAGAATTAGAGAAGAAGCTCAAGCAGAGGCTTTAGAACGCATCAGAAGGATGAAATTACGAAGGCAAGGTAGAGATCAGCCTGGAGCGAATGACTCTGCGGACCAAGGATTTCCCATAGCCATGTGTGAAGTTGCAGGAACAAGCTCGAATAGAATAATTGATAGACGCCCTTTCATAACCATAGACATAGGACAAGGAAAGAGTACAAGGACTGTAAGAGCCTTGATTGACTCAGGTGCTGCCACTAGCGCTGTTAAGTTGTCTTACTATCAAGAGTTACAGTTAACTGTCCATCCTGTGGAAGCATACCTCATAGGATTGGGAGGCGTGGAAACCCCTTGTATGGGTGAGGTGGAACTTCCCCTCTACATTCACGAGGAGGCAATGACTGTTAAAGTACTAGTGTGTCAAGATGAGGAGCTCACTGAACCTCTCGTCTTGGGGCAGGATTGGATCTATGACCAAGCAGTCAATCTAAACCTAAGAAGTGGACTTCTCCAGGTTTGGGTCAATCATAGTCGAGTGACAGTAGAATTAGACAATGGAGCACTCAAGGAACTAGGAAAGGCACAGACTCCTGGTCCTTCCAGGGGTACACATGAAGATGACCATGCTGTTCTTGTCCAAAACTATGTGTTGCAGAGGAATGATATTTGCAAAAAAGGAGTCAGGAATGCAACGGAACTCCCTTCTTTTCCAAAGGCTAGAAGGAGACAGCAACCCAGGGTGGATCAAAGGCAGAAGAAGCAGGGTATTACCTATGTCAGAGATCAAAAGTACCTGCGCAGCAGAACAGCCTAGAAAATAGACCAGGTATGGGTGCGGAAAGGCGAACGACCGGTTGCACCACCGTCAACTACGGGGGCAAAGCCTCTTATTAGTGACCAACAACACAACGCTAATAAGAAGTTTTTCAGAAATTCTTCTGCTAAAGTAAAATCTATTTGGGTGCCCAAGAAGTCGATGAAGGCAAGCCCACAATCAAGACAAATTTGGGTGCCTAAGGCTTGCTTGATGGCACAAGTTGCTACGCTGAGGCCACAACCTAAACGGCATAACGCAGTTATGCATGCTGCCAGATTTCACTCGTTCTCGACACTCATGTACACACCAAAACCCAAGAACGCGCATGTAATCGATTGTATATGGGTCCCAAAAAGGCCTCGTCTTCAAACCACGACACCGAGAAAGCTCTGTAGAGACTCTCCGAAACCGAAAGCAAAGCCCATTCACTGCATTTGGCAGCCTAGGGCCTGTAATAAACCCCCCGACCCCAATTTGTAAATTCATAACCCACTTACTAACTGCAATAGTTTCCTAGGACATCACAATCACTAACTACACACACTGTCTTCATGCACTTACTAACCACTAACTCACCATCTACCTTATGTTAATGTTGTAACGGGGACAACAACGGATTTATTTTGTCCATTACAATGTTAACACTTGGTTCTATATTCTCACAGAACCCATCAGCAAACAGGGCCATGGCAGAAGCAGGTACCAGCTCTCAAGCCGGATCTGGTCCCCAGATCGTGGACATAGAAACACTTCTCCTTGAGCCACGTCTCACTGCAAGACCGCAAGAGCTTCAAGAAGTGCATGTGCTCCCCATCCAGGATCCTCCTCAAGGACACACTTCTCAAGTAGGTAAGCATGCGCATTGGTTCAGTGATGTTGCTGGACCACTGGGCGATGGAACCTACTTCTGGGAAGCAGAATTGGAGTTCAATGGCAAATGGGGTCGATACCACTTTTTCACACGCGAATTTGAAAGCTACCAAAATGCCGAAGTCATGAGATCAG
Organism: Ceratopteris richardii; assembly: GCA_020310875.1. NCBI lineage: Eukaryota > Viridiplantae > Streptophyta > Polypodiopsida > Polypodiales > Pteridaceae > Ceratopteris > Ceratopteris richardii. The sequence continues at coordinate 184,268,361 of CM035418.1, read as the reverse complement.
TTTGGGTCAAAGCGGGTGTGGAAAGTTATTTCAGGGCCCACATACCAAAGCCGGATTTTTTACGATGTTCATATCTGATCAGTACAATCACGCCAAGCAGGACCAAAGGAGGCGACAGCACCTTTGTGTTGCCATCACTGCTGCCGGGTAATGAGCTTAAAAGGTTCAAGCTGGACCTCAATCTGGTAAGAGAAGCGTTGGGTATGTATGGCATGCACATCCCAACAGAAAAGGAAACCATGGTTCCAGGTCGAATGAAGCACAAGGATCTGAACAAGTTGAAGGATATGGTAGCAATGACACCTACCATTGCGCTTCACCTGCGAACCATCATGCAACACTTTGCGTTTCCCGCCCAAGAACGATTCACAATGCCCCCGAAAAAAATATGGTTCAGTTTATATCTAGCAGAAACCGAAAGCCTGCCCATCAATGTGCCACACTGGATCATAGACCAGATCCACCTAGCGCATCAAAGGTGGAACAAAAAACAGAAGAATGTGCTCCACGGGTGTTGTGCTTTGACCAGAATAATCTATAGATGCTTGGCTTATGACGTGCCTGTTCAGCGGGCACTCGTATGGTCCCGAGTCCAAGAATTCCAAAGAAGACTATCAACAGCAGGTCCCCCATCCAAGAAGATGAGGGGGGGAGTCCAACTACCCTGTGCCCAACCAAGGGGAGCTACCGCTACACCAGAAATCACTCCTCCCCAGACACGACGAGTTAGGCCATTCACGATCCGGCTACCACGACCAAGCACGGAGGGGCCTAATCTGGTGTTTCCACCCATTCCATCCGAATTGGAATTCCCACAGGGATTTACTCTTGAGGACCTCACGGATGAAGAAATTGCCAGATTAATCTATGACTCTAACCTCGAAGCGGAAGCAGCGCGAGCTCAGGAACCACGACCCAAAACAACATCGGCCCCCACCCAACCACAAACTGTAGAAGTCGATGTAGATGAACAAGAGGCAGGAGGAGATGAAGAAGAGGCCGACGAAGAACAACATCAAGAATATGACGAACTCTCCGAGTTAGCATGTGCCCCAGCATATTCGGCACAAATCAAGAGACTATATCGAACCATGCGACTGGTTCAGGAACAGCATAAGATGTCTCTAGAACAGGGCAAAAGACTCATGAACGACTTGCTAGCGGAGGAAGGTGTGGACGAGTTGTTCATTGAGTCCATGAACCTTCATGCCGACGCTGTAGGACTGGACGAGGCCATCCATGAAGCAATGGCCTACATCCACAGGTTTGAAAAAAGAGTTCCTGCTCGTCCCAGGAGGTCCGGGAAGCAAATTCACATCAATACATCAGCACCAGGCGAGGCAGCGCAAGCAGAAGAATATCAGGAAGCACCGTTGTCACCCCCATCCCCACCTCACACTACACAATTCACTCCACCACAGGACACTAACACTACCACATCCACTACCACTACCGTGGTCATGGGCATCCCACTCTCTCCGGGAATCCAATACGGGGGAGTCACCATGCCCACCTTCACCACCCTGTTCACCGATGTCACATCCACTCCACCAACGATTCCCATCTACACCGTCACTCAAACAGTTGACACGATGGAAACATCACCTGCCACAGCACCGCTCCCTCCCCCTATGCCACCTTCATCACCCATACCCCCTCCACCCACATCTCCACGTACATCCACATCATTCACCTCTCCCATTCCCGCCCCCATTCCCCCTGCATCTTCACCCTTCCCAGCATTATTTAATGTAAATAACATATTCTTAGCATTAAACCAATGTGTATACCAGCTCCAGCATGAGTACAAAGCTCTGGACAACCGGTATCAGAATCTGGAAACGCACCATCAAAACTTACAAAGACAATTTCTCATTCTACAAACAGAAAATGCAGAACTGAATCAACGCTACACGACGCTTGAGCAGGCTCACCAAACCTTATTGGCGGCACCCCAACCATCGACAGAATCAGGTGCCAAACAACTAGAAGCTTTGCTCGAGGTATACCAAGCCGATAATCTCAAAGTCCGGCGTAACCTGGCACTTCTCAGAAAACACATGGCGGCCGCCCTAGAAGAAAACAAGAGGCTGCAGCAGCAAAATGAAGCAAATCTAGAAGCAGCAATGGAAGGCTCTCCACACGAAATTGATCCAGAGCAGTTTAAAGCTGTGCCCTCAGAGACAATGAAGACCATCTTGGACAGCTATGCGGATCTATTAGAAGCTCATGATGACTTGGAAAGGGAACGTGATGCGCTGCGCAATCAACTCCAAGAGCAACAGACAGCACCCAAGGTCACAGAAACGACCACGACTTCAGAGGAAGTCAAGGCATTGAAAGAGCAGGTGGCCGAATTACAGGCAAGATTACTCACACATGAAAGGCAACCCTCTCCAGTTGTCGAACCTGAACCCGAGGATTTGGTACCCATCGAGGTAGATGAGACGTATGAGGAACCTTACGTTCCTATGCCAATGCCAGGTGGTGAGCAAACCGCAGAAGGAATGGATACGTTAGAAATTGAAGTACCTGAGTGGCTCCAAACACTAGAGAAAACGGCATCCACTCATGAAGATCGAGTGGCAGTTCAAATCCAATCTATGGCAAAGATAGAGGACACTATTATTAAATCAGAATACTTCCGCAGCATGTCCCACCATAGATGGATAGGAACCAATGATGATCAATACGTTCCATATTGTATACTCCTGGCGGACTACAATGCAGAAATCCAACACAGATGTGGCAAACCTCCAACGTTTGCTACACAATTTGGGCCAGATGACATCCCAGAGAGCGCTAAAAAAGGATCCATTCATCAACCCACTTGGAGGATCAGACTCCTCGAAACCTATCCGGAGATGGTTCGCACCTGGACGAATATGCCTCTTTTTATTAAATATAACCCTTGCTATGTTCCTGTACTCCGCAGACGCACATGGCCAGAGTTTACCATTGCAGTCAAGACTATCAAGGGATGCGCCAAATGGTTAAACTACGTCTATCTAGCACCCCCTCAAGGGTCTCCCACCGTCAATTACATGATTTCCACTATACGGCACTGGAGCATCCGATTAAGGAATACCCCTGATGTAATGGCCCAGATGTGCATGAAAATTTTTGAGTTAATGCTTATTACATTCAGGACATTCAAGAATATCAAGGACCCACACTTCTCAGGCGTCGGATTCCTTACAGGAAACCAAGATTTAGTTTATGACATGAGCACCACTCCTTCCATAGAGGTGATATACGCTTGGCACGCCAGAATAAAATACCTCCCAGCCTGCTTTAAACAAACATTCGAAGAGATGTTCATAACAGGGTTCTGGGAATACCACTCAGAAATATTTGTACCCAGACCCTCACATCTCCTCCATTTATTTGCTGTGGAGCGAACCATTCACTCAGAGCAGTTACGGGTGCCACATCCAGATGTCCCAGGGCCAGTCAATTGGGATGCATTGCTGACAGATCTAGCAAGGGGACTCAGGTTAGAAGAACACCACCTCGCCGCCGATGTTGTACAATACTACGTCCAAAAAGCAGCTAGACAAGGGTCTGTCAGGGGCGACAGACGCGAGAGTGGGGGGGGTGTTGGCAGTAGCCTTGGTACATCAGGAACTACAAGACGTGAAAGTCAAAGAAGGGAGTCAGAGCGAAGGGACAGCACGAGCAAACAGGGCAGTCAAAGAAGATCTGGCAAGTAGGCCAATATTTTTTCAAGACATTAATGCAAACCAGAGAGATGGACATGCAGGGAAGAAGAGCAAGTAGGGAGCTTGAAGATATGTATGGCAGATCACTAGAAGAAATCCCTACAACAACAGTGATTTTTATCACTAATAATCATTGTAAATCTCATTTCACATTTTTGTAGCTCCATTTTGTGCAAGCCAAGGAGTCCTTGAGCTTGAGGAGCCTTAGAAGTAGTTGTGTACCAATTTTCATAATTTTTAGATCTCGTTTGAGCCCCCAAATAAGCCCTGGAACCTAATTTTTAACTAGGCCGGACACTAGGTCTGGACAGGGCCAAAAGCTAGTCAAAAACTATAAAAGGAGCTAGAGAGCTCATTTTTGAGGTTAGATTGTAATTGAAACGAACTTGTAAGAGCTTGTGAAAGTAATCTAAAAGCTCCATTGATTCTCGCTCTTTGTCTTGCCGTGTGTGCGCGTGTGTGTGTATGTGTGTGCATGCTAGTGTGCTTCTCACTCACGCACTTGTGCCGCCACTTGCTCGAGGTCTTCATACCATCCTCACGTCTTCCCGGATTGACATTAAAGGAGGTGCTACTCATCATTGAGCTACACCATCTAAGAACAAAGCCACTTGTTTGGCTGGTGTGGGTAACTCTGGAGCAGCGCATCTCTCTAGATACTATCTGAACCTTCTACTTGCTAGCCGCACTGTTTCTTGGGGTGTCTGCTTGAAGTTGTGGATCAAAGATGATGTGTTATGCCTGATACCACTTTTGGAAAATTCTACAATGAATTCGTCTAGCAGTTGACCTATATCGCGATAGCTGCTTCTACTCAGTGGTTGAAACCAAGCTAAGGCAGTGCCCTTAAGGGTCAAACCAAATGCCTCATACTGGGTGAACCAGTCCTCAATTTGTTCGGCTCTCAGCACTTGTTTGTACTCGGCCACATGATCATAAGGATCCCCTGTCCCATCGAAATAGTTCTTCATCGCCTTGATCACTTGAATGGGTCTAAGGGTTCTCAGGTACTCTCGGGGTTTAGGCAATGGAAAATCATGTTCATCTCTTTGTTGCCTATGTGCTTGGTGTCTCTCTCTTTCAGGTTTTCCATTTTCAAATCCTGATCTATTTCCGCTCACTGTGTGTGCAAAACTTACCTCAGGTCTCTCTCTAGTTCTTTCTCTCTGGGCTTCATGAGCTTGGGATGATCCTACTCCTTGGAGGCCATGGAAAGCATTGGATCTTGGTGGAGGGAAAATCAATTCACTCTTCCAAGTATATGCATGTCTATCATGTTCTTTTACCAAGAATATTTTCTCTGATGTGTTATCTATGTAGACAACTTTGCCTGGTATCTGTGGGTCCTTGAACTCGTAGATGATGACTATGCCCAATTGGCTAGGTTGATCTGGCTTGAATCTCCAAAAGGCTTCCTCTGTTTCTCTATTCAAGAAGAGTTCTATGCTTTTGTTGTCTTGAGGGATCCAATCTGGTGTGATCACTCTGGTCAGAACTGACTTACCTCTAGGAGTCTGGGGTCCTTGTCCTACATTTCCTTGTTCTAGGTCTCCTATCTCATTCTCATGAATGACATTTCCAAACTCATCGGTCCTATCTGGTAGGTTGGTGACCACATACATGGTTCCTTCCTTATCAATGTATGAACCCTCTTCGAACTTGACCACCGGGTGTTCCAGTCCAAAGGGTTGATCTGGATTTTTGAGTTGGACCACTGATCGCCTCAGGCCATCCTCATAGATGCGAGCACCTAATCGGTTGGTCCGAATATATTCCAATTGTGTCTTATAGGGTCCTTCTAGTGTTTGTAGATGGGCAATTCCTGAGCCACCTGCAGATTTTCCCATGCTAAAAGACATTTCTGAGTCACTTGTGTCAGAGTAAGGACAACCACTTAGTTGTTGTGCCCAAGACTTTGTTGTGTGGTTGACACTGGACTGAGAAGATCTAATGCTTTGTCTATCCTTTCCTAGGTGTCTACCAGATCTCAGGTTCATAAGCTTTGGCTAAGAGTCCAAAATTTCCCCTTGGTATGGTTCACAAATCCTTTGGAGTCCCCTTGGGTTCTTGGTCCCACCTGAGGGTCAACTTCAAAATATCCTATCTAAAAAACAACGCCTTAATCTTATAAAAAAAAGTTGAGGCCGTGTAGGATTCGAAACAAACTTTCCAACGAGCTATAGAGCTCAAAAAATGGACTTTGGATGAAAAAGTTATGTCAAATGAGGCTCCTGGGGGTCAAAACAGGCAAACAGGACCTTTTGGAAAAAATTGCGATTTTGTGAACTTCATTTATGATCTTCAAGAGAATCGCGATTGTGTACCTTGAGAATCGTGTTTTCACAAAATAGTGTTTTGGCTGAAAATCGTGATTTGTGAGAATCGCGATTTTGAGCACAAAATCATGTTTTTTGAAAATCGCGATTTTGAGCAGAGAATCGTGTTTTTGAAAATCGCGATTTTGAGCACAGAATCGTGTTTTTAGAGAATCGCGATTTTGTCTCAGAGAATCGTGTTTTTGAAAATCGCGATTTTGAGCACAACCACAGAATCATGTCTTCTCAGAATCGTGTTTTTCTGGCTGAAAATCGTGATTTGTGAAAATTGCAATTTTGAGCAGAGAATCGTGTTTTCATAGGATCGTGGTTCACAGAATCGTGTTTTTGGCTGAAAATCGTGATTTGTGAGAATCGCGATTTTGAGCACAACCACAGAATCGCGATTCTGAGAATGACCACAGAATCGTGATTCTTTTAGCAAGCTTTTAGGCAGGAAATAGAAAATCGTGATTTTCAAAAAAATTTGAATTTTCACAAAATAGCGATTTTCATCACAGAATCGCGTTTTTTGGTGGGAACTTCAAATTTTTGAGTGCCGAGCAATGGCGAGCTCCGTATGAGCAGAAAATCATGAAAAACACAGGCGCTTGTTCTCCCTTGCACTTCCTAACTCCTTCCCACACAATAATGCATGAAAAATGGTATGAATTTGGTGAAAATGCACTAAAAAACAAGAAATGTCTATGAAGAAGAAGATGGAAGAAGGTGGAGATGATGATGATGAAGAAGATGAAGAAGAAAAATCAGAAAATGAACAAAAATGACAGTTTTTTTACCTTCCAACGTCGCAAATCTACGATCTTACCATCACAACACTCGTCCTCGAAGCTCTCTCCCCGGCAACAGCGCCAAAATTTGGTGTAGCTCAAGCGTAAGCACCACCTCCTTTACTTGTCAATCCGTGGAGACGTGAGGACTGATATGAAGACCACGAGCAAGTGAAGGCAGAAGTGCATGAGTGAAAGCACACAAACATGCACACACATACACACACACGCGCACAAAGTAAGATCAAAGAGAGGAACAATGGAAAGCTTTGATTGCATAAGAGTTCTCTTAAAAATGCTCTATTCTCTAACAAGCTAACCCCAAAAATGAGCTCTCTAGCTCCTTTTATAGTTTTTTGACTAGTTTTGGCCCTATCCAGACCTAGTGTCCGGCCTAGTTAAAAATTAGGTTCCAGGGCTTATTTGAGGGCTCAAACGGAGTCTACAAATTATGAAAATTGGTAGGATGATACTTCTAATGCTCCTCAAGCTCGAGGACTCCTCGGATTGCACAAAATGGAGCTACAAAAATAGAAAATGGTATTTACAATGGTTTTAGTGATGGAAATCACTTTTTTTATAGGGAATTCTTCTGAAATGTACTTCTTGGAGCTCCCTACTTGCTCCTTATTCTTGTGTGTCCACCTCTTAGATGTGTTCCTATGCTTTGTCCTTGACCTTCAGCTTCAACACATAGTTATTTTGGCTCCTTTGGTTGCCTCCATTCAGCCTTCCATTCTTTTGCCAACAATCATTTGCATAATGTCCTAGTTTACCACAATGATAACATGTTATACCTTTATGAGGATTGTATGAACCTCGATCTCTTCCTCTATTTCTTCCTCGACCTCTTCCATGTGTGTTTTCATTTGAGTTGTCCTTGTTGTCCTCCGAGTTGTGTTGGCTGAAATTTGTGTTGTTGTAGCTTCTTCCTCTTCCTCTCGAGCCTCCTCTTGAGTTCCTTCCTCTACCTCTTCCTGCATATAACATTTGACTATGGCTGTCCTTACCTTTGTTGCCTTCTCCTTGTTGAGCAACCTCTTCAGCCACAAGATTTGGTATAATCTCATGGAATGTTGGTAGAGGATCTCTATAAAGGATGTTTGTGATGAGGGGCTTCCACTTTTCTTCACTCCTCAAGCCATTGAGGGCTGTTTGGACGATGTCTTCCTCTTCTATCTTGCATCCAACTGATGCTAGCTGATCTCGAAGCTCTTTGATCCTCAATGTATACTCACTAATGCTTTGGTTTGAGCTTTTTCTCATGTTGTTGAGCTCGTTCTTGAGTTGCATCCTTCGAGACCTTGTTGAGGTAGCATACACCTTCTCCAATGCTTCCCAAACTTCCTTGGCTGTTTCTAAGCTTTGCACATGACCAATCATAGTAGTGTTAGAAATAACTTGTGAGATGAGGAACATCACCCTTCGATTCCTCTCTTCCCAATCAGCAAATTGTCTCCTTTGTGCTAGAGTACTGTTGGGATCTTCAATGTCCACCGGTTGTGGATCGTCTCCACTAACTAAACTCCATAAACCTTTACCTTTAAGGTAATTTATCATTCTATACCTCCAAGATTGAAAGTTATCTTTGTCTAACTTCTCAACTTGTTGTCCTAAATCAGCCATTGAAAACTTCCAAGATTGAGGTTTACCTCAAGTAAGTTGTGGCGCTCTTTCTTGACTTCACGAAGCTCCCCCTTGATTTGTAGCTTCTCCTTTGCTTCAATTCAGTTCCAATGCTTTGAATCTTCAACCTCCAATGCTCTGATACCAATTGTTGGAGAATTCCTCTCCTAATCGCAGTGGAAAGTGTAGAAGACCTTCTTAGGATCAAGACTCTTGCCAACAGCTAAACCTTCAAATGAAAACTGGTACCAACTGTCCACTCAGTTAGGCTGAAAGCTAGACTTCAATAAAACCTGAATAACTCATAGATCATAAAGAATTTCATAAAACTGTTCTAGATAGAGGAAGTACTCGAGATCAACTTTCCAACGAATGTTTAAACACTAAGATTGAATACATATGTTGAGAGATATGACTCTCACAAGTAGACTACCCAGAAATGGGTGTGCGGCTAGACATACTCTATGAGAGTGAACTGAATGAAATGAATCAAAACAAATGAAGTAGCTACAAGGGGGCTTCCACGCCTTCTTCCTCTATCCTTGAGTGTCCTCCCTTGCCTCTTTTATAGCCAAGTGACCAAAAACTCTCATGATGAGTTTGAGAGCTCTTATCCATCATTTCTCCACTACTTTGGACAGCCACTCCTCTTACAATTCAGTTTTTGGATTTGATTCTCTTTTGAATGATTTTCTTTTGGTCTCCACTACTTGCTGAAGTAAATGCTTCTATTTTTCATTTTTGTATTTTTCTTTTACTTGAAGAAAATCCTTTTTGCAAAATATATATGAGCTTACTTCTTTATTTTTAACATTTTGTGCCACAAATCAATTTCAGCAATCCTCTTGTTTCCAAACTAAATATACATCACCTTTCCATGTGGTTGTTGAATGTCCAAAGTGAACATCCTACCTTCTTTCCTTCCTAAGCAACGATCTTGAATCTTTCTTTTGGATTCTTTATAAAGTAGCCTTTTTCATTGAAGATAACATGATGTCCTTTCTCTATCATTTGTCCTACTAAAATCAAATTCTTTGCAATAGTAGGAACATGAAGAACAACAATCAATACCTTCTTATCTCCAAGCTTGATTTCTCCAACATGCTTAATTGTGTGTTGAGTTTCATCACTGATCTGTACAACATCCTTTTGAAAGAACTTGGAGAAGCTTGTAGAAGGTAGAAAAGTGCGTTTCAAAGTGACGAAGTTTGGTCAAGCCAACCGGCACAAGACCAGCCCTTGAGCTTATGGAGACTCAAATAGACCTCATAAGCATGTGGTGAGTGCAAAGAAACACACTATGTACTTTAGAGCATCAAGAAGAATGAGTCGATATAAAACAGATAGGTTCGCAGGTCGACTAGCTCAAATAACTTACTATCTATGGAAGAGACATTGAACTTCAAATGCCCATAGCGACCAACGTGATTATAATTAGAAAACATCCTTTTATGGGAGTGATACACATAGGGTTGAGTGATAGAATGCACAAAAGTATAAGGAATAAGCAAAATATGCTATAGGAATGAATGCAACATTCACAGGTGGTACTTCCTATTTTTCAGGAATACGCAAAGATTGATCCCGAGATAGAAAAACTCAGATTTCTCCCAATATACTGAACCCAATGCTATGAACATTTATAGGCCTAAACTGGACACTTATACCTTTCCAATGAACCATCTTGCACTCAATTTGGAGTTCTAGAGAGAGAGCAGCATCCTTTGCAAGATTACTGTTGGCGAAGAAGATGATGCAGAGAATTGAAGGAGCAAGACAATGATGGTCACAAGTGTATGTATATTGCTTCCATGTATTGTACAAGTGATTTCAAGTCTTTATATAGAATCTTGGAGTTTTCCACGACTTCTACAAGTGAAATTTGAATTCAAATGAAGATGGGAATGGTTGTTGGAGGGAATCAATTCACTTCCCTACAATCTAGGAAAAGTGAAGATCTAGTTTGATCTACTTTTAGGTGATTGATTGTTTCATTGAATGCAACATCAACCACCACAAATTCGTGGGATTTGGGCTCTATCTTTCTACCTTTACATGTGTTAAGCTCAAGGCTTTTACAACGGTAAATGAACCATCAAAAATCTCTAAAAAAACTATAATAAATGAGCATAAGAAAAAGAAATCTCCAACGGATATTCTTTCGACGCGATAGCCTTTAATGTAGATCAATTCCACCTCAAGCATACTGTAAGATTGATGTTCCAACAACTCCCCCTCAAGCTAAAGTATGCTTGAGTCTTCATTCTCTGATAGGTTGAATACCTGCCATAGCTTTGAATCTACAAAGCTTTATTCCATCAAGTGCCTTCGTCATCATATCTGCTACTTGCTTTTCAGTAGGAACAAAATAAATGTCAATCTCCTTTGCCATGAGCTTCTCCCTTATGAAGTGGTAATGGACTTCTATGTGCATGGTTCTCGCATGGAAAATAGGATTTGTCGCTAGATGCATGGAACTTACATTATCTCCAAATATGTGAGGTTTGGAACTCACAAGTCCCAAATCTTTATACAATGCTTTTAATCATATTGCCTCTTGAGTTGCTATGGTCAAGCCTCTTTACTCTGCTTCAGTTGAGGATAAAGCAATTGTTTGTTGGTTCTTGGAACTCCATGACACTAGCTTCGAACCTACAAATGCTAAGTAACACTAGCTTCGAACCTGCAAATGCAAAAATATGCTATAGGAATGAATGCAACATTCACCGGTGGTACTTCCTATTCTTCAGGAATACGTAGAGATTGACCCCGAGACAGAAAAACTCAGATTTCTCCCAATCTACTAAACCAAATGCTATGAACATTTAGGGGCCGAAACTAAACACTTATACCTTTCCAATGAGCCATCTTGAACGCAATTTGGAGTTCTAGAGAGAGAGCAGCAGCCTCTGCAAGATTATTGTTGGCGAAGAAGATGATGCAGAGAATTGAAGGAGCAAGACAATGATGGTCACAAGTGTATGTATATTGCTTCCATGTATTGTACAAGTGATTTCAAGTCTTTATATAGACTCTAGGAGTGTTCCACGACTTCTACAAGTGAAATTTTAATTCAAATGAAGGTTGGAATTGTTGTTGGAGGGAATCAATTCACTTCCCTACAATCTAGGAAAAGTGAAGATCTAGTTTGATCTACTTTTAGGTGATTGATTGCTTGATCGAATGCAACTTCAACCACCACAATATCGTGGGATTCGGGCTCTATCGTTCTACCTTTACATGTGTAAAGCTCAAGGCTTTTACAATGGTAAATGAACCATTAAAAATCTCTCAAAAAATTACAATAAATGAGCATAAGAAAAGGAACTCTCAAATGGATATTCTTTCGACGCGATAGCCTTTGATGTAGATCAAATCCACCTCACGCATAATGTAAGCTTGATGTTCCAACACCTTTTCCACTTGGAGCTTGTAGATTTGTGAATAAATCTCCTTGGCATTTCATATGATTGCTGCAACTTGAATCTATAAACCATTTTTGGTCATCACTTTTCGGGATGTTGTACTCATGCATCATGGCAAGCATGGTTTGCTTGTCTCCTTCACTTGATGTACTAGCATAGTTATTTTGGCTCCTTTGACTTCCTCCATTCGGCCTTCGATTGTTTTGCCAACAATCATTTGCATAATTTCCTACTTTACCACAATGATAGCATGTTATACCTTTATGAGGATTGTATGAACCTGGACCTCTTCCTCTATTTCTTCCTCGACCTCTTCCATGTGTATTGTCATTCAAGTTGTCCTTGTTATCCTCCGCGTTGTGTTGGATGGAATTTGTGTTGTTGTAGCTTCTTCCTCTTCCTCTCAAGCCTCCTCTTGAGTTCCTTCCTCTACCTTGACTTGCATAAAACATTTGACTATGGCTGTCCTTACGTTTATTTCCTTCTCCTTGTTGAGCAGCTTCTTCAGCCTTAAAAGTTGATATAATCTCCTCGAAGGTTGGTAGAGGATCTCTATAAAGAATGTTTGTGATGAGGGGCTTCCACTTCTCTTCACTCCTCAAGCCATTGGGGGCTATTTGGATGATGTCATCCTCTTCTATCTTGCATCCACCTAATGCTAGTTGATCTCGAAGCTCCTTGATCTTCAATGTATACTAACTAATGTTTGAGCTTTTCTTCATGTTGTTGAGCTCGTTCTTGATTTGCAACTTCCAAGACCTTGTTGAGGTAGCATACACCTTCTCCAATGCTTCCCAAACTTCATTGGCTGGTTCTAGGCTTTGCACATGAACAATCATAGTGTTAGAAATAACTTGTGAAATGAGGAACATCACCCTTGGATTCCTCTCTTCCCAATCTACAAATTGTCTCCTTTGTGCTCGAGTGATGTTGGGATCTTGAAGGTCCAATGGTTGTGGATCATCTCTAGTAAATGGACTCCATAAACCTTTACCTTTAAGGTATTTTGTCATTCTATACCTCCAAGAATGAAAATTATCTTTATCTATCTTCTCAAGTTGCTATCCTAAATTAGCCATTGAAAACTTCCATGTTTGAAGTTTACCTCAATATGTTGTGGCACTGTCTTGAATTTATGAAGCTCCCCCTTGATTTGTAGCTTCTCCTTTGATTTACTTCAGTTCCAATGCTTTGCCTCTTCAAGCTCCAATGCTCTATTGTTGAGCTCTGATACCAACTTTTGAAGAATTCCTCTCCTATGTGCAGTGGAAAGTTGTAGCTCAGTGATGAGTAGCACCTCCTTTAATGTCAATCCGGGAAGACATGAGGATGGTATGGAGACCTCGAGCAAGTGAAGGCACAAATGTGTGAGTGAGAAGCACACTAACATGCACACACATACACACACACACACACGCATACACGGCAAGAACAAAGAGAGTAAGACAATGGAATCACTTCTATTACAACCAAGTTCTCATACAAGTTCAAAACTACAAGAAGCTTTTTCAAAAATGAGCTCTCTAGCTCTATTTATAGTTTTTGACTAGCTTTGGCCCTGTCCAGACCTAGTGTCCGACCTAGTTAAAAATTAGAATCCAGGGCTTATTTGAGGGCTCAAACGAGGTCTTAAAAATATGAAAATTGGTAGGAAATTACTTCTAAGGCTCCCCAAGCTCGAGTACTCCTCGGCTTGCTAAAAATGGAACTACAAAAAGGTGAAACGGTATTTACAATGGTTTTCAATGACGAGAATCACTTTTAAAATGATGTAAGGATTGAAAAAAATGATGGGTTGCCTCAGTGCTAGATCTGCATGTATGCCCGTACCTGCTTCTTCTCGTATGATGCCAACACTCTCCCCCCCCCCTAGCGTCTGTCGTCTCTGATAGACCTTTGCTCCACGTTTTGATCAATGTAGTGTTGTAGTATGTCAGTGGCCAATTCTTGTTCTCTGATCCGTAGTCCCCTGACCAGGTCTCTTTGAAGGGCATCCCAATTAACTGTGCCAGGCATTTCAGGTTGTGGCATGGTGTAGAGCTCTGAGTGCATTGTCTGTTCGCACGTGAGTAAGTGTAGCAGATGGGTTGGGCGTGGCGCGAATACTTCTAAGTGTGATTCCCAAAACCCCGTGGTGAAGATGTCATCAAAGGTTTGCTTGTAGCAAGCAGGGAGATATCTAATCCTCACATGCCATGCATAAGCAACTCGAATACTCAAGGTCGTGCTTATATCATAAAGTAAGTCATAATTACCATTTATGAAGCCCGGAATTGGAGGCTAGATGTTACGTACATTGCGGAAATTCTTTAACACTACTTGCATCATGTCCAGGATTTTGAGCATCGTCTGCGCGACGACATCAGGCATGGGACGTAGGCATGGTATCCAGTGTCTGATAGTAGCCATCATGTAGGCTACTATTGGTGTGCCTGTTGGGGGTGCAATGGAGGGGTAATTTAGCCATTGTTTGCGATTATTATTGTTCTGAACTTTGATGGCAAATGCCTTCCATGATCTTCTTCATTGCACTGGCCCAAAGCAAGGGTTATACTTCAAATGCATGGGAGTGTGATCCCATGTTCGTAGCATCTCTGGATAGGTCTCAAGTGATTTTTGCCTCCAGATAGGTTGGAATATGGAACCTTTTCTAGCTTCTTCCGGGATGTCCTCTGGTTGGAACTATGTTGCAAAGGAAGATTGGTAACTCTTTTGATTTCAGCATTGTAGTCTGCCAAGAGCACAAAGTAGGGCTTATACTGTAACTCTGAACTGGTTATTAAGTGCCTAGTAGCCAAGTGCTTGAAATATTCAGATTGGAGTATGGTCTCCTCAATGGTTTTCATGGCCAACATCTGAGTTGCTATGCACTCTTCGTGAGTGTGGCCCATCTCTTCTACCTGCTTCATCCATGTCGGAGGGGGTTCCTCGTATGTGTCTTGTCCCTCGTCAGTGATTCTACCTCCTGGAAGAGGTTGAGGCTCATAATTATCTTCAAATGTTTCTTCCACTAGAATGACAATGGCCTCTTCTTCTGTTGGTTGATCGGGTGGAGAGGGGTTCGTTCATATTGTAACAACTTAATCTTTAATTCTGCAACTTGTTGGCATAGCTCAAGTACCTCATTAGCCGTTGAAGATTCGGGCTCTGGTGAAGTAGCAGCATTGACCATCTCTTTAGGTTCTGGTGGGTGTGGTGGGGGCACTTGGGATCTTTGTAGTTCTTTTACCTCGTCTGCCAGCTGGTCGTGTGCTTCCAAGAGGGTCACATAATCTTCCAATACCTGCTGAATGTGTTCTGAGGGAATAGCTTGGAATTTGGCAAGGTCTATAGGTGTCCCTGGGGTGTTTTTGATAGCTGCTTCTAAATTCTCTTGATTCTGTTGCTGTAGTCTTCTATTCTCTTCTTCAACAGTTGCTAAATGGCGGCAAAGTAAGGCCATGTTTCTTTGTAGTCTACCATTGCAGGCCAGCTGATCTCTGAGTTGTTCTTCAGTTGCCTTACCCGTCTTTGTATATTTGGCTTCGAGCTCCGCATGAGATTGTTGGAGGATGGTAACCTCATGTTGTAATGCTGTATTACTCAACTCCAAGGCATTGACACGTGTCTGGAGGTGGGGAGATAGAGTACAAAGCTCTTTATTGTTTTCTTCCAACAATCTATATTCATGTTTAAGCTGGGCGACAGCTTCAAGCATGGTGTCTAGTGCATGACTAAATGAGGTGGATGCAGAGGTGGAGGTGGGAGATGCAAGGGGTTGGGAAATGGGGAAGGGAAAGGTGGAGGTGGTGTTGACAGTGGGTGTATGTGGTGACGTGCGTGAAGTTTCAAGTGGTGATGTGGAGACAAAAGTGGTGGTGAGTGGTCGTGTGGAGGGTGAAATGTCCATGGGATCGGACGTGATTGTGTGTGAAGTGTGAATCGTGAATACTAGAATGGTGGGTGGTGTGTTAGTGATGGCTGTGAATGTAGGGGAGGTGGGGTGGGAAAGGGACTTTCTATTATGATTCTCAATTTGTTGAACTATATTTACAAGGTTTGCCAAAAATGGAGGTAGGGTGGTTTGTGTAGGTTTTGGGAAGGTTAAGAAGGGCCTAGTGGGTTGGAGTTGGGAAAGAGGAAATGTAGTGGTGAGGGAAAATGGGTGTGTTAATGTTTGGGTAGGGAGATGTGGCTATCCAAGAGCTGGTTGATGAGTTGGGTGGCCTAATATGGTTTGATGGGTGGCGGGATGACCTATATGAGGTTCGGGAAATGGGCAAGCAATGATAGAGCTAGAGATAGGTAAGGATGGCAAAATGGTGGGGTGAGGTGTAGGTTCAATAAGGATGGCTGTGGGTTGTTGAGTGATGCTACTGGCGAGAGGTTCGATGGGTAGGGTGGCAGGTGATGGGGGAGATGGTATCTATGTGCTATCGTTGTGTGCATCAGTGTTAGTGGGGCTGGTCATGTGCACATATTCCAGAGCTGTGGTAGGGAGTGAGGTAGAGACTTCCATCTGAATCATTTTTCCCCTTCGCGGTCGCGTATCGATCCTTCGTTGGTCATATTGAGGGGTGGTACGATATACCATGGTCCGCATGGCTTCCACTATTCCACATGTATCTGCCAAAAGATTCAATGATTCTGTAAAATGAGGGTCTACATTCTCCGCCTGCAGCATCTCGTTCACCATTGCTCTATTTGCCTCTTCTGACAGCTTATGCCTTTTTTGTACCTGCTTGATCGTCTTGTAGAGCCGTTTGAGTTGTGCAGTGTAGGCAACCGCTTCCTCCTCAGTCTCCTCTGATTCATTTTCCGGTGCCCCTTCTTGCCATGTGTGCCCTCAACATGAGTGTGTTGTGCCTCGTCTTCCCAATGTACTCTTCGTGCATCACTATGTGGCCGTCCTCTTTGGGATGATGATCCGGGACCGTTAGTGTCTGAGAAGAACTCACTCTCAGATAACTGTGTTGTTTGCAAGAAGCTCTCGAAGTCAAAGGATGTATCTTCTGCCAATGTAGCCATGGAGGCAAACTCAGCATCCATGGGTAGTGGAGGGGCCGATGGAGTGGGTTGTACCATGCCCTCTGATTGAGGTCATTGGAGATGGATCGTGAATGGGCTACTTGTTCTTCTTCCCTAAGGGGGATTTCTATGGTGGACTTGCGAGGAATTGGAACATGTGAAAGTGATCCCCGCATTCTTTTGGCTGGTTGAACCCCTGGTTTTTGACCTTGGAAGAATTGCAACTGTGAGTACTTAAGGGCTCGTGTGATCGGCACATCATAAGCGAGGCAGCTGTAGATGATTCTTGTAATGGCACAACAACCATTCAAAGTGGGCTTTCTCACTCCTCATTTGTCTGCTTCATATAATTGGTCAAGGATCCATACTGGCATCTTAATTGGTAGACTCCCGGTCTCCGCTAGGTATAGCCCGTACCAAATCTTCTTATGAGGTTGTGTGAATCGGACTTGAGCCGGAAAAGCAAATAGCTGAAGGCACATTCGCAACGGTATGGCTGTGTTTGGGGTGAGGGTACACATTTCTTTCAACTTCTTGAGTTTATTTTTCTTCATTGAATCCAGTATTAATGGGTCTCGATCAGAGGGTACATGGGTGCCGTACATCTGAAGGGATTCCCTGATTAAAGTTATGTTTAGCTCAACCTTTTTCATTTCCTCTTGGGTTGATAGAGAGGGCCCTAGGAATGTCGCTTTAAGAGTTGCTATCAAGTAGTAGCATCTGAGGAAATCTGGTCTAGGTAGAGATGCACTAAAATAATCCTGCTTTCTGCCAAATATCTTAAAGGGTTGCTACGTTTTGTCATGCTTCAAACTCTCTTGAGAAGAATTGAAATGTCCACCACACTCCTCCGAATTCCAACTTGGACTCCCAGATGTGGTCCGCATCCCCCAAATCTCCTGGCATCTCATTGAACCAATGAGAATGTCCTTTCACTCTTTCGGTTAAGCGAGTTGGTGGATCCGAGATGGGAATTCTTTGCACATTCAGAAGCTCCTCAGGCCTTGCTGTCAGTGGAGCCTCCACAGGCATGGTATCGCAATTGTTTTGAGTACTAGTGCGTACTTGAGAGCTTGTGCCTGTTGCTGCTGCCATGAGACTCCTTGCAGCAGTTGATGCTTATCAGCTAGAAGAAGAAAGGCACATTAGTGTTGCATAGGAAATAGGATGTAAGGGTGTTCCCTCCACAATACTAACATGACATTCTAGATGGTTAGTGGTTAGAGGGGAAGTGTTTGTGATAGGTGTGAATGTTGGTTAGAGATTAGTGTCATCCTAGATGCATACTTTGGATATGCAATGTACTCAGAATGCACCTACATCAGAGTGGATGGATTTACAGAATTGGTTCAGGGGGTTTGAAATGGTTCCTAATCCTATGGAATGCACTGACTCAGTATCATCTTTGGCTCTATGGATGGGATTCCATTGGATGGGAGGGACATCTCTATGAGAGTAATCCTTGAGATTAACTTTGGTTGTAACACCTAGGTGTTGCAAATACAAGGAATTGGTTCCCCAATCCTGTACCACTTGCAATTGCCGCATAAATGGCCTTCCCAAAATCATCTCATAGGCTTGGTTTTTGCTAAAGTCACATATAGCAAAAGTATGCTCGAACTCAACACCACATGTAGTGAGAGTTATTCCTTCTAGCAATCCTAAGGGCCTCTCAATATGACCATTGGCCATCTGCAATTTCATTCTCGTTGGTTTGAGTGTGGGCTTGTCCCAACGCTTCCATAGGGAAGTGGTAGCAATTGCAACTCCTGCACCTGAGTCCAAAATTGCCTTAGTTGTGTATCCCTAATGGGTAACTGGGAGATAGGAATTTCCTTCTTCTCCTTCACTCATGTCTCCTATCTTATCCAATGGTATTTCTGGCACTATTCTATGAGATCCTACCTGGGAACGCGATTTTGCTATGTCTGGCACTTGTTTGGCCACATGTTTCCACAATTCACGTTTAACCTTGAGTAGCTCTTCTAAAGTGAGGTTGCACTGCACTTTAGTGTTCTTTACTACCTCCGTATTCCTAGGTATGATCGAATCTTCATTTCTTATCATGATTGTGGGCGCTCTCATGCATGTTGACTTAGTTTCCCATGGGCCTGTGAAATGTGGTAACTCTTGCAAGGAGTTAGACTCAAAATCTAATCTCTCGTGAGATTGGGCACTCTCCTGCTCTTCATAAATAGAAGGGATGTCCTGTGGGAATTGATCATGTGCATCATCCACAAGTTCAATGGGAGGAGGGACTTCACTTTCCTTGGCCCACTTCTCTTCTTGAATCTCTCTCAGGAACTCTGGTGAATACCTATTCATAGAAGAAGAGGTGTCTGGTTCGGTGGAATTAGGCACATACGCTTCCTGGGGAGGAATGCTTATTCTATCTCTTGCCCTCTCCATAGCCTGGGAGGTGGCTCCTTTTCTCGACTTTGTAAGTAACCTCTCCAACCTATCCAATAGACCATCAAAATGCAACGGTGTTCTCGTGGAGCTAGGACTATTGAACGAGCGGCTGGCTTCGAACATGGCTTGCACCAATTCTACCATCTTAGCACAAATTTTTGTTCTCTCTACCTCTAGATCAGCTCTAGGGTAACATTTATCATGATCTGTCACGTTTGGCCCTTCCTGGATTCTGGCCTGATATGCTTTAAGCATCATGTCTAGATCCTCAGGAGTGGGATCGGCTAGGACTGGTCCTACTATGGGTGGTGGGTGGGTTGCATGTGGTGGATTAAAAAGTTGGGGAATGGAAGGTGATGGGTTGGAGGGAGATGGAAAGGGTGGTGGTGGGGTAGTGTGAGCATGGTTTTGAGATGCGAGTTCGCTTATCTTTGCTTTGGTTTCTTTCAAGCTTTCTTCGAGTTCGCTCATTTTCTGTGACCATTGTCTTTTCATTCTCTCCCGGATATCTCTCCATGCTCTCGTCCTTTTCTTGGTTATACTCTCTGTCTCACTAACCTCAGAACTCTTTTCCTGCCCTATTCCTTGAGTTTGCTGTAAAGCTTGAGCTTGGGTGACTATTTGCACTAGGGCAGTGGAAGTCACACTTCCTATAGAGTCTACCACTAGTCCAATGACGTTGATAAGAGTGATTTTTGGCAGGTTATTGGGGTTCTTCGGGCAATCTCGTAAGAGGTGCTCTTTTCTGTAATCTTGACAGAAACCCTAAATTGTCACTGGTTGGGTTTGTGTAGGGGTAGGTAGTGGACAATCACGTATGAGGTGATCTCCCTGACATCTGAAGCATGGTCCTCTAGGAAATGGGGTCGTACCTGCCTAGGTTGAGGTCTAGAGTTGGGGTTTGTGTACATGCCATTTGCATACTCAGGCTCCCCACTAGGTTCACTCGGGTCCTCATAATAGTATGACTTGTCATGCTCAGGTGAGTGCATGTAATAAGCCTGCGGGCTTTTAATGTGAGTAGATTCAAAACTATGATCATCGGGATCACTTTCAGAAAGCAATGGTGTCACGGGCACTATGGCTCTATTCAGATTCTCTTTTGCAGCTGTGTACTTTACTTGAATCACATTGGTTGGAGCAGGGGGTTGTTGCGCTAACACAGGTTGAGGCCTTTGTTGGGTTTGATAGGGTTGTTGATAGGGTTGCTGTGGTCTGCCATATTATTGAGGTGGGTAATGGTTCTGGTATCTTCCTTGTTGAGGGTATGGTTGTGGATGTGTTTGCCTAATTGTTTGCTTATTGTATGGGCAATCTTGCACCGTGTGATTGGTGTACCTCCGTTCTATGGTGCAGTACTGGCTACTAGGATTCACTTGGGGTTGGGTCATAATGGGACATACATTCGCCATATGGTCACCTCCACAACTATAGCATCTTTTCACTGGCGCAAACCTTGGTATTTGTTTACTAGAGACTCCTAGTTTCTGAGCTACTTTTTCAGCAAGTTCCTCAATAGATGTGGATTGCGAGGAAGACAGGTTAGTAGAACTATCTGAATCTTTGTAGATTTTTGAAAGTTCTAGTTCCTCCCCTAAGTTATCCTCGATGTCAATGCACATGCGTACACACTCTTCTATGGTCCTAGGGTCCTTCAAGTACACATATGATCTCAATTTGGTACTTAGCAATCCGTCTAAGAACAAAGCCACTTGCTTGGCTGGTGTGGGTAACTCAGGCATCGGGCACCTCTCTAGGTACTGCCTAAACCATCTTCCTGCTAGTCTGACCGTCTCTTGAGGTGTTTGCTTAAAGCTATGAATTAGGGAGGAGGTATTATGCCGTATGCCACTCTTAGAGAACTCAGTGACGAAAGCCTCTAAAAGTTGTTCTATGCTCCTAAACTGCCTCTCATGTAGTGGTTGAAACCACGTAAGAGCTATGTTTCTAAGAGTTAGGCCAAAAGCATTGTATTGTGTGAATAGGTCCTCAAACCTGTTCAGCTTTCAAGACTTGCCTAAATTCTGCCACATGGTCGTAAGGGTCTCCAGTGCCATCGAAGTAATTCTTCATGGACTTTACTAGCTGAGTTGGCCTCAGGGTCCTAGTGTGCTCTCTCGGCCTTGGCAAAGGGAAATCATTAGCATTTCTTTGGTTCCTTGGGGCTCTAGGTCTCTCGGTTTCTTCTCTATCCGTTTCTATTCTCATTCTTTTGCTTCCCAGGGGGTTGGCAAAGCTTACCTCAGGTCTGTCTCTACTTCTATCCCTTTGAGCTCCATGAGCTTGGGAGGTCCCAGCTCCTTGGTGGCTGTAGGACACATTGGACAGAGGTTGGGGAAAAACAAATTCACCCTTCCAAGTGTATGCATGTCTCCCATGCTCTGAGACCATGAAGATCCGCTCTGACGTATTATCTAGGTAGGTTACTTTGCCTGGGTTATTAGGGTCTTTAAACTCATAAATTGTGAGAGCTCCTACTTCATGAGACTAGGCAGGCTTATACCTCCAAAAATCCTCATCGCTTTCTCGACTTAAAAGCAATTATATACTCTTATTGTCTTGGGGAACCCACTCTGGTGTCATGATTCTGGTCAAGACTAATTTTCCACGGGGAGTCCTTGCTCTATGTCACCCATGTCAGTCTCTGCGATCACGTTGCCGAACTTGTCTGTCTTATCTGGAAGGGTGGTGACTACATAAATAGTCCCTTCTTTATCTAGGTATGCTCCATTCTTGAGCTTGACTACTGGGTGTTCTAGTCCATGGGGTTGCTTAGGGTTCTTAATCTGGACCACAGATCTTCTCAGGCCGTCTTCGTAGATGCGAGCACCTAGACGATTAGTCCTGATGTATTCTAATTGAGTCTTGTAAGGTCCTTCTAGCTTTTCTAGGTACACCACCCCTGAACTACCTACTAGTCTCTCCATGTTATAGGACATCTCAAAATCACTTGTTTCTGATCTGGGAGTGTATGGGTAATCACTCAACTGTTGGGCCCAAGACCTAGCAGGGTGATTGACACTAGCTTCAAAAGATCAGAGGTTTTGTCTGTCTCGACCTAAGTGTCTTCCTGACCTAAGGTTCATATGCCTGGTTTATCTACCCCCTTGGTCCCAAGTACACTCTCGTTGTAGGTTGATTTGTACCAATCACTTTGTTCTTTTTAGTTGCATATTGTGTTAAGCCCTTGTTTGGAATCACGTCATCAGGAGTACTTAAGTGAATTTCACACTTGATAATTGATCGAATCAAGTTTACTTTTGTCCCTTAGGGTTTTTGCACTAAAGACCTACTTAATGCTTGCACTTAGTTGGTTAGTTCTCTTGGACTTGATTCCTGCCTAACGTTACCCTAATTATCCAAAACCTCTATCCGTACTTAGCCTAAGCTAGGAATTGACAGAGGGTGTTGAAAATTTCCAACCTTAAGGTTCCTTCCTTGGTTGTCCTTGTGTGCCCAGGAAGCGTGTTCCCAAGCTTGCACTTACTCTTGCTTGGATTGCCCTTCGATGCTCTCAATGGATTTGTAAAAGTCCCAATGTTAGCTCAAGATTTCAATTTAAAAAAACACAAGAGACCCATTTCATTCATGCAACTCAGAGATTAACTTGCTCTTTGGCTTTTAGGAAGACAATCTAAAAGATTCCCCAACTTTCCTACCCCGGGTATGGTCAACTTCAAAATACCCTATCTAATAATCCTGACCTTAATTTTGGTAGTACTCCCCACGAGCTTTCCAACAAGCCTAAGATCACTCCGAACGGATTTCGTATGAGGAAGTTATGGCTGTTCAGGCATTTAGGGTTCAAAACAGGCTCTCAGGGTTCAAGAATGTTTTTATGATTTTCTCGGTGTTTTGCCCACTTCTAAGGCTCTAAGGTAGTTCCAATATGTTAGAAATCAAGCCCAAAAATTATCCCAAGTCAATCAATTATTACACTCCAAAAAATTATTCGTGAGGCCTGTGTATTGCGATAGCTCGGGTCGATGTGTCGCAATAAGTGGGTGTGTCACGATAGGTCGGAGTGTCGCGATAGATGGGTGTGTCGCGATAGACGGGTGTGTCGCGATAGGTTGGTGTGCGTGATAGATGAATGTGTTGCGATAGGTCGGTGTGTCGCGATAGGTTGGTGTGTCGCGATAGACGGGTGTGTCACGATAGGTCTGTGTGTCGCGATACTTGGGTGTGTCGCGATACCTCGGTGTGTCGCAATAGATGGGTGTGTCGCGATAGGTCGGTGTGTCGCGATACTTCGGTGTGTCACGATACCTCGGTGTGTCGTGATACCTCGGTGTGTCGCGATACCTCGGTGTGTCGCGATACCTCAGTGTGTCGTGATACCTTGATGTGTCGCGATAGACCGGGATATGGTGAATTTTGCTGATCAGGCTAGTGATCCTAGGAGCTCTCAGGCTGCGCTGTGTTGTGGTGCACTCTGAATCCTGATTGGGTCAACTTTTTGGTGTGTCGTGATAGGTGGAGCTCGACGCCTCGGGGCATGCGCAGAGAAATTCCGTACCTGCTGAGCTTGCTGGAGATGGTGAGGATGCTGCAACCTACAAGAATCATGCAAAAACACTCAAAAACAACCATGCACACTTGCTCTCTCTCAAACTGGCACAAATCAAATGAGGAGAATGAATTGGAAGTGGGAATATGAAGTGGAGAGGGAGATGAAGATGGAGAAGGAGATGGAGATGGAGATGGAAAAAAAAAACAAGAAATTTACCTACTACTTACCATTCCAACGCGTCCTCTCTACGTCTTACCATCACATGCTTGTCCTCAAAGCTCAATCCCTGGCAATGGCACCAAAATTTGGTGTAGCTCAGTGATGAGTAGCACCTCCTTTAATGTCAATCCGGGAAGACATGAGGATGGTATGGAGACCTCGAGCAAGTGAAGGCACAAATGTGTGAGTGAGAAGCACACTAACATGCACACACATACACACACATGCACACACACGGCAAGAACAAAGAGAGTAAGACAATGGAATCACTTCTATTACAACCAAGTTCTCATACAAGTTCAAAACTACAAGAAGCTTTTTCAAAAATGAGCTCTCTTGCTCTATTTATAGTTTTTGACTAGCTTTGGCCCTGTCCAGACCTAGTGTCCAGCCTAGTTAAAAATTAGGTTCTAGGGCTTATTTGAGGGCTCAAACGAGGTCTAAAAAATATGAAAATTGGTAGGCAATTACTTCTAAGGCTCCCCAAGCTTGAGTACTCCTCGGCTTGCACAAAATCGAGCTACAAAAAGGTGAAATGGTATTTACAATGGTTTTCAATGTTGAGAATCACTTTTCAAATGATGTAAGGATTGAAAAAAATGATGGGTTGCCTCAGTGCTAGATCTGCATGTATGCCCGTACTTGCTTCTTCTCGTATGATGCCAACAAAAGTGTAGAAGACCTTCTCAGAATCAAGACTTTTACCTACAACTTTCTTTATTTTTTAACACCATTGCTCCATTTCTTTGTCTTGCTATGTGTGTGTATGTGTGTGCATCCTTATGTGCTTCTCATTCACAGACTTGTACTCTCATTAGCTCATGGTCTTCATACCACCCTCATGTCTCCAGATTGACAATTATTATGTTGATCTCATGATGTTGATCTGATGATGTTAATCTCATGATGTTGATACTTATCATTGTGCTAGAGTGATACCAAATTTGGCACTATTTCTAGGGATCGCGTTTTTAGGATGTGCATCTGATGGTAAGATGTAGAGGTTTGATGTTGGAATGGTAAATAATTAGGTAATTTCTTTACTTTTCTTAGTTTTTACCTCATCATCACCTTCCTCACCATCTCCTACTTGTAAATCCTTCACTGAAGTTTTAGTTTTTGACCATATCCCCACCTCTATTTCACCTTCCATCATTACACTTCTAAGAGCGACAAAGAGACAACAAATTTGTGTGCATTGTTTTTGCCTGTCTCTTGAGCTTCATTGTCGGTACCAGCATCAACAACACCTACAACAACTTCAGCACGTACAAAAATTCTCTACAAATGCCCTCAGGCATAGCCCTTTGTCAAATGTGATAGAAAAAAAATTGATCTTCTAGTAAAAGTAAGTGCACCACTATATTGTAGGCATCATGCACATCACATATACATAGAATGTTTTAGAAAAGGTGCATTTTTTCTATCCCTCACGATAGATAGGTGTCCATCGCATGATAGATGATGGACATTAGAGGACAGACAAAGTGTCTATCACAACAGAAAATCTGTCTAGGGCAACAGGTAGCTGCACACAATATACAACCTTTTACGAGTAAATTTTTCCATCATGATTGATAGGCCCGACGATTGACAACATTCATTGCCACTTCAGCCCATCACAATTGATATCCATTTATCATGATTGACATGTCCATCACACGATAGACGATAGACAGGCTCGATGGATTTTTCCATCATGATTGATAGACCACAATGGACAGCTCTATCCATCATGATTGATAGCCATGTTGATCACGCTAGATAGTCATTTTTAGCTAAAAACTAGGGTTTTTATTTTTTGCATATTTTGAGCTAAAATTTGGTAATTATTTCAAGCAAGGGGAGCTCTTGAGCAAGTTGTAGACTAGCTAAGCATATGAATCACGCTTGGGGAGCTTACTTTTTGTGCCTTAGAGCACTCTTCAAAGCAACAGACTTGAGGTTGGAGGAACACTAAACCCCCTTAGTCAATTCTTTAGCTCATGCTAAGTAGGAATAGAGTTTTTGGGTTATTAGGGTTATGTTACGCACAATACAAGTACAAGAAACACTAATTATTCAAGTTCAAGTGTAGTTAGAAATGTTTTGTGGAAAACCCTAAGGAAATGAACAATAATTGATCAATCTCACATCAAGGTGTGAAAAAACTCAAGTATTCCTAATGATGGTATTTATCAAAAGAGATCAAACAACAAAAGATTATAAAGAACAATTAATTATTATGAAAGAACATTGCAACATGGTTGTACTTGGGAAACATTTGGTTAATTGAATAGGCATAAGAACCTTAGATTAGGTAGACACTTAGGCCAGGACAAACAAAGCATCAGATCCTATGAGGCTAGTGTCGATCACACAGCTAGGTCTTGGGCCCAACAACTCAGTGATTATCCCTACGTGCTAAGTTCAGAAATGAGTGATTTAGAAATGTCCTTTAGCATGGAATGACATACGAGTAGTTGAGGCACTACCTATTTACAAACTCTAGAAGATCCCTATAAGATGCAATTGGAGTATATTAGAACCAACCGATTAGGTGTTGGAGACTATGAGGATGGGCTACAAAGATTAGTTGTCCAACTTAAAAGTCCCGATCAACCCTTTGGACATGAACACCTATTGGTTGAATTCAAAGAGGGTTCATACATTGATAAGCAGGGAACTATGTATGTGGTTACCAGCTTACCAAACTAGACATACGAATTTGGGATCATTATCCCAGATAATGAAATAGAAGACCTAGACTAAGGAGACTTGAGACAACAACCTAGGACTCCTCAAGGAAACTTTTTCTTGACTAGAGTGATAACCCTAGAGTGGATTCCTTGGGATAACAAAAGCATAGCGTTCTTCTTGAACAAAGAAAAAGAGGAAGCCTTTTAGAGATTCAAGGATCCTAAGATACCAGGTAAAGTTTTCTATCTAGATAACACCACACCACACAGGACTGCCCATATGACAAGTAGGTGGTTCTACAAAATTATCCGCAACCATATCAACAACAAGTGAGTTATCCAAATCACGATCAACCTCAACAATACTTTAGACCCCAGAAGCCTTACCAAACATAATACCAAGCTTAACAAATACCTCAATGAGTGTTGGTTCAATAGCTCCCTCCTTGAGCCACTGTGATTCCAATCAAGTATGCATCAACAAAGGAAATCAAGCAAATCCTTAGTTTCAACACCTCCCTTGATTTTTGAAAGCGATCCAAATGTGCATAGCTTTGAATGAATGCATGAAGATAGTCCATGAGTTTACTACATGGATTCACCAGAGCATAACAAAATCTATCTTTATGAAAACATTAGCGAACCTAGTTCGGATCTAGAATATTCAAATGTAATGTACTTTAACCCTAACTATAGGCCCCAAACAAGAAAAATGAGACCCCAAGGAACCAAAGGACCATGCTATAGGCGCCAGGGAGATCACTTTATTAGAGATTTCCCAATCCTTGGACAATGACAACCACAAGCAATAACCATCCAAGGTTTTTTTTTGAATCGCAATAAAGAACATCTTTGAAGGGATTGTGCAAAGAATATAACCAATATGTAGAAAATCACACCTATTAACCTTATTGGCTTAGTGGTAGACTCTAGTGGAAGTAAAATTACTATAGTCCCTGTGCAAGTAGTAACTAGACCTCAAGCCTAACAACAAAACCATGGCACAAGTCAAGATAAGAGCCTAAACAACAATGAGACTGAGAGCACAACGAAAAAGAGAATGAGAACTTGGAGAGATAGCTGTGAACAAATGAAAAGGCAATGGACCAAGAAGATGAGCAAACTAGAAGAAAGCTTAAGGGAGACCAAAGCTAAATTTAAAGAAATCGCATCTCAAACACACTCTCACGCATCACCACCACTGCCATCTAATTAGCCTCATATAACCCTGTCACCACCTAGAACAAGATCAATCTTAGTGGATCCTTCTCTCCCGGATTTAGATATGATGCTTAAAGCATATCATCTGAGAATCCAAAAGTGCCAAAATGTAATAGAACATGACAAATGTTACCCTAGAGCTGACCTAGAGATTGAAAGAACGAAGTTATGTGTGAAAATGGTAGAACTAGCTCAAAAATGTTTGAGGTGAGTCATTTTTTCATTGCACTAACTCAAACAAAGCATAATTGCACTTTGATGGATTGCTAGAGAGACTAGAGAAGATAATAGCCAAACCAGGAAAGCTAGCAACATCACAGGCAAATAACACTAGAAGTGAAAGGATATGCCTCCACCCCAAGGAAGCCTATGCTCCTTACTCTACTGATTTTCGAATCCATTCTTTGGTGCATCGACACTCGCAAGAATTACTCTAAGAGATCCAAAAGGAAAAATGAACCAATGAGAGTGAAAATCCTCCCCCCATTGAGCTAGTAGAAGAACTTCATGATGATTTTCCACATGACATTCCCTCTATCTATGGAGAGCAGGAAGACGAGCAGTCTAGCAGGTGGTTAGACTTTGAGTCCAATTCCTTCCCAGAATTGCCTCATTTCACAAGCCCATGGGAGTCTCAGTCCATCCATATGAGAGCACCCAAAGTCTTAGTAAGGAACAAAACCTTAACTTAACCTAGGAGCACCGAGGTGGTAAAGAACACCAAAGTGCATTGTCATCTCACCTTGGAGAAGTTATTCAAAATTACACGAGAATTGTGGAAATACATAGCTAGTCAAGTGTCAAAAGTCACCAAAACTCATTCCCAAGTAGGAACACACATGAAAGTACCCAAGGTACTCTTGGATAACATAGGGGACATGATCAAAGGAGAAGAAGGAAATACCTATCTCCCTATCACTTATCAAGGCTACACCACAAAAGCTCTTTTGGACTCAAGTGCAAGTGTTGCTATTGCCAGCATGTCCTTATGGAAGCATTGGGGCAAACCGGAACTTAGACCAACGAGAATGAGGCTACAAATGGCAGATGGATGCATCAAGAAACCTCTAGGATTGTTGGAAGGAATAACTCTTACCACTTGTGGTGCAGAGTTTCAGCATACTTTTTCCATATGTGATCTTGGCAAGAACCACACATACGAGATGATCTTAGGTAGACTGTTCATGAGAGAGGTACAAATAGTACAAGATTGGGGAACTAGTGCTTTGTATTTGCAACATTTAGGAGTCACCACTAAGGTCAATCTCAAGAATTAATCTCATAGAGACATGCCCCCTATACAATGGAATCCCATCCATAGAGCATGGGATGACACTAAGTCAGTGCACTCCATAGGATCATGATCCTCTTGGATGCACAAAGACACTTATGGATGTGTAAAGTTATAGTTGAAGAAGAGAAAAGATTATTTGCATGAGAAGTAGGTACAAAAATGCACCTAAGATTAGTTCAAGACCTAGCCTATGCACCCATAGTGTTCCTAGATGAAGAATTTGAACCTCAAGATTGGCCAGTGATTCTAGCCACAATGTACATAGTGGTCAATGAGGAATAGTGGACTCCAAATTGTGATGAAGATGGCTATGAAATTTTGGTATTCATGATAGAACCAATCATGTATGATTTAGTTATTGAAGAATGTGAACCTTGTATGAGTGAACCCCAAGAGGAAGTGAAAAAGATGAAGAGTCTATCCTCATGGAGCCTTTCTATGTGTCAAAAGAAGAGTACGTCTATATGATAGAAGCCAGAACTCATAAGGAAGAAAGATCAAATCTAGAATCTACTCACATAGAATTCCCATGTCTTGAGATGCCAAACCCTATAGCCAAAAACCTTACACCTATAATGATAATTATGCTCGAAAGATCAAAGAAGAGATAGATTGCTTGATAGAAGTTGGATTTATCTATGAGATTGAGCACCAAAAGGTATCCCCCATTGTAGTAGTGTCCAAAAAGAATCCAAAACTACATGTGCGCATTGACTTGAAAATGTTTAACGCAGCTACTATCAAAGGTAGCTATCCACTTCCTATCACAGAACACTTATTGCAACGTGTAGCAGGCAAGGAAGTCTACAACTTCCTTTATGGATTTTCAAGCTACAATCAAGTAGCTATCACCCACTAAAGACAAACATAAGACAATGTTTGCCATGGAGTGGGGCATATTTAAATTTTGCATGATGCAATTTGGGCTTGCCAATGCTCTTGCTACATTTCAAAGGATGATATGCCACGTGTTCAAAGTGTTCTTGTGAAAGAATATAGAGGTCTATGTTGATGATCTATGTGTGCATTCCAACATTAGGAAAACACACATAACTAAACTGAAATTAATGTTTTAGAAATGTAGAGAATATCAAGTCTGCTTGAACCCAAAAAAAAAATTGTTTTCATGGTTAGGAAAGGCAAGATCTTAGGACACATAGTGCCAAAGAATGGAATATTAATGGAGGAGGATAAAGTCAAAGCTATTGTAGAGTAACCCAAACCAAAGAACTTTAAGAAAGTACAAGCTTTCATGGGTCATTGTGGTTCTTACCAATAATTTATCCACCTATATGCAATCATTGCAAGGCCTCTGTACCTTAAGGTCCTAGAATGTGCCCACCAAGGTGTAGTAGGAGGACATTTTGGACCATACCACATGATCAAAGCCATACTATTTGTAGGTCATTGGTGGCCAAATCTCCACATGGATGCACATATCTATGTGAAGAGATGTGAGATTTGTTAGCAAAGTGAGTATCCTATATGTAAAGATGAGATGCCACTGAGACCCATGATGGGAGGATGTGCATTCTCCAAGTGGAGAATAGAATTTCTTGCTCCTATTAATCCCCTAGCTAAGAGTTCACATGCTAAATACATTATTGTTGCCACAAACTATGTAAGCAAATGGATAGAAGTTAAAGCCACTCGAAAGAGTGATGCACAAACTAGTGCCAAGTTTCTATTTGCGAATGTGTTTACAAGATATGGTTTGCCAATAGAATTGGTCAACAACCGTGGTACCCATTTCTTAAATGAGGTCATTGAATACTTGTTGCAAGAATTCATGGTTATTCGCAAAAATTCTGCACCATACCACCCATAAGAAAATGGACAAGCCAAAACCACAAATAAGATCATATGCATTGTGCTAGCAAAGTTGGTGTCACTCTAGCACAATGGTGAGTACCAACGTGAGAAGATTCACCTCATAATTGTCAATCCGTGGAGACGTGAGGACTAGTATGAAGACTATGAGCAAGTGAAGGCACAAGTGTGTGAGTGAGAAGCACACAAGCATGCACACACATACACACACACGCGCACACAAGGCAAGAAGAAGGAGAGGAACAATGGAGTTCTTTGCATTAGTCAAAAAGTCTCTTACATAAGCTCAATTCACAAACAATCTGACCTCAAAAATGAGCTCTCTAGCTCTTTTTATAGTTTTCTAACTAGCTTTGGTCTTGTCCAGACCTAGTGTCCGGCCTAGTTAAAAATTAGGTTCTAGAGCCTATTTGAGGGCTCAAACAGAGTCTAAAAATTATGAAAATTGATATGTAGCTAGTTCTAATACTCCTCAAGCTCGAGGACTCCTCGGCTTGCACAAAATGGAGTCTATTCTACCAAAAACAGAATTTACAATGTTTGTGTAGTGATTAAAATCACTTGAGCTGTAAATGGTCCATGGAAAAAATGATTGGGCCTTGTTGCCGTATTGTGCATGACTCCTCCGTTGCGCTAGTATGCTCTTCATCTGACTTGTATGCCAACACGCCCCCCTTCCTAGCGTCTGTCGCCCCTGACAGACCTCTGTTCTCTCGGGTGGTCGATATAGTATTGGATGACATTGGTGGCAAGTTCGTGTTCTCCTATCCTTAAGCCTCTTGCTAGATCAGCTTCCAATGCATCCCAATTTATTGCGCCAGGGACCTCTGGTTGCGGCGTGGTGTAGTACTTAGAGTACATTGCTTGTTCACAAGCAAAGAGATGGAGCAGGTGTGTTGGCTTCGGTGCGAAGATCTCCGAGTGATACTCCTAGAAACCTGATCTGAACATTTCTTCGAAGGTCTGTTTGTAACATGCAGGGAGGTATTTGATGCGTGCATGCCAGGCGTAAGCCACACGAATACTGGGGGTGGTGCTCATGTCATACACCAAATCATAATTTCCATTGGTAAACCCCGGTAGACGTACCTGTGGTGCGGCTGCATTTCTAAAGGTTTTCAGGACTACCTGCATCATATCTAAAATCTTAAGCATCATTTGAGCTGCCACATCTGGCATGGGCTTCAATCGCGGCATCCAATGTCGAATTGTTCCCATCATGTATGCTACCGACGGTGGTCCCTGTGGTGGCGCAATGTACGGGTAGTTTAGCCATTCCTTGCATTGCGCGTTGTTCTGCACTTTGATATTGAATGCCTTCCAAGACCTGCGACGTGGAACTGGACCGTAGCATGGATTGTATAGGAGATGTAAAGCTGCGTTGTTCCATGTGCGTAGCATTTCTGGATATGTCTCTAGAAGTTTCTGCCGCCAGGTGGGTTGACAAATTTTGCCTTTTTGCACCTCTGGAGGAAGGTCTTCGGGTTGAAATTGGGTAGCAAAGGTAGGAATCTTACCCGTGACTCTCTGTATTTCTGCATTATAATCAGCCAGGATAATATAATAAGGCCTGTATTGGAGTTCAGATGAGAGGATAAGGCGTCTCGATGACAGGTTCTTGAAGTAAGCAGATTGTAGCACAATTTCCTCTATGACCCTCATGGCCTGATTTTGCACTACTGAGCGCTCTTCGTGAGAACTCCTGATTTCCTCCACTTGACGTAGCCATGGAGGCCGTGGTGCTTCGAATGTGTCCTGAGCTTCTTCCGTTTGTTGGCCTCCTGGGAAGGGTTGTGGGTCGTATTCTTCTTCAAATGTCTGTTCCACAGGAATTTGTACTACTTCTTCGTCGGTGGGAGCCTCTGGAGGGGAAGGTGGTCTCTCATATTGTAGTAGACGTGCTTGCAATTCGGTGACCTGTTTCTGGAGATCTTTTAAGGCCTCTGAGTCTGTGAGAAGTGAAGCCGCGGAGGAGGTGGTTTGAGAGGCTGCTGTTGTTTCTTTTTGGTGTTTCTGCTTCAGTTGACCCAGTTCCTCTTATAGCAGGTCATGTGCTTCAAGCAGCATGACATAGTCTTCCAATATGATCTTGATATTGTTGGGGGTCATTGCTTGAAACTTTGATGGGCTGATGGGTGCCCCAAGTGTGCTTTCGATAGCTGCTTCTAGGTTTTCCTGATTTTGTAAGTGCAGGCGTCGATTCTCTTCATGAGGGGCAGCAAGATGTCGCTTGAGTAGGGCCATATTTCGCTGAAGCTTTGAATTGCGTTCCAGCTGTGTCCGTAGATGACCTTCTACCACTTGTATTACTTCCTGATCTCTGTTCTCTAACTGTACCTCCAATATGCTATGAGCCTCTTGGAGAGTTTGGAATTGTGTGTGGAGGCGAGCATTTTCCTCCTCTAGTGCAGCAAGGCGGTGTTGTAGTGTCTCCGAGTGCTCTTGCAGGCGTTCATTCTATTGCTGGAGCTGATTGTAATCTGCCCTTAAGTTTGATATACAAGCTAGCATGGTGTCCAATGCATTTCCTATAGATGAGGGGGTGGTGTTTACAATGGAACATGCATGGGAAGGGAATTGGGGAAGGGGAAGAGTGAATGATGTGTCTATTGAAGACGTGTGTGTGGGTGAAATTGGTGGAGGGGGAATGGGAGGAGGTGGAAGCGTGGGGGGAGGTGCCGTGGGTGGTGAAATGTCCATACTTTCAAGAGTGGGTGCGAGTGTGGGGTCTACCATATACATTGGAATGGTAGGTGGTGTGTGTGTGTGAAAGTGGTGAATAGATGAGAAATGGGGTGGGGAGCTGAAAATAAAGGGAATGGTTGAGACCTGGGTTGAAAAGTTCTAGCAAGGAAGTTATGGAGGGATTAGAGAAGTGGAGAGATGGAGGTCGGGGGTTGAGGTTGTAGAGTTGAGGAGGGCATGAAGGGTTGCGTGGTAGCAGGGAAACCCATGAATATGGATCTAGGGTCAGGATGACCTATGGCTGAGGGCATGGGGGATGGTTGTCCTAGGGTCTCTATGAGCGATTCGGTGGATTGTGTAGTGATGGGGGTTGCTTCATAGATTGGGTTATCAGAGGTGGAGAATAGGGTTGAACTAGAGATGGGAGTACGGAAGATGACAGTTGGTTCGGTGGGTTGAGTGGTCGAGGTGATTTCCACGGTTTCTGCTCTAGGAGGCGATGGTGGGGGTGTGGGTGGTAGTGGCTCGGTGGATTCCTCATGGGTGACTGGGTGCTCTTGGCTAGCAGTTTCTGTTGCTTGGGAGGTTGTCCTGATGGGTTCAGATGTAAAAATTGGCCCTTCTGCCGTTGTAATGGGGATCTGGATATTCTTACCTGAGCGTGGTCGTGTCTGGAATCTTCGTGGATCATATTGAACTGGAGACCTCCTAATGGTGGTCCGCACTGCTTCTACTACCCCATATGTTTCTGCCATCAATAAGAGACCTTCACTATATTCTGAGTCAACTCCTGCTTCTTCCAACAGCTGAGTCATGAGTACTCTACTGCTCTGTTCGGTGAGCAGTTGTTGCGATCACACTCGTTCCATAATTTGATACAGCCTTCGGAGTTCTGCTGTATAGGCTGGGGCTTCAGTGGTCTCCTCTTCATATGCTCCTTCTTCTTCTAGGTGTCCTTGTTCTTGACCTTGCTGAGCGTTGTCGCGGGGTTCATAGAAAGAAGGGAGGAGTAGATAACTAAAAACTTAACTTGTTGATGCATAAGAGCATACAAGTAGGTGTTCGAGTACTTTGGTATTATAAATGAACAAACTACATGAGACATAACTTATCTGAAGTTTAGTTGTATTAAGATGTAAACACGTTCTTGTTATTCTTGCTTTAAACATTCACTTTAAGGATCTAGCTTACAACTTAGATGAAAGTTATGCAAACTTCTCAGATTGGAACAAGAGGTGTTTTTGGTGTATGCAATATCATTCAGATGTTATTTCGCTCTTTAGAAAGAGTTTAGAGTGAAAAGGGTCATTTCCCAATTGTCCTCATCTCCTTCTTTGACCAGATTACTTTTCATAATTATTTTCCATTTTCTTACATTCTCTTTTTGTTTTATCCCTAGATTTTGATCACATTACTTCCTTCCCGTTCGTTCAGAGATACGAATGCAGGATGAACATGTGAGTTCAAATGCCCGATCACATTAGTGTACAAAGTAGACCAAACCTAAGTCACACGGCATTTCAGGTTTCATATAGTCATTGCGTTATTTAGAAGGCAACATGCAAAGTCCTTGTAAACAAAAGGACATTCAGAATATCAAAAGTTGATCTAATTATGATAGTTCATGTACACGGACAATGTAGACACATTATCCATCATTTGCGCACAGACTTTGTACCGTTATAGGTTTCAATCTCACACAGAACATATCCAAAACATATTTGAAGGAGCCATTTACTGTTAATTAGAACATACGACGAGCACGAAATAACAAAAGAAATAAAGTGTTTTGATATTGAAGAATTCATGTACCGTATTTGTAAGTTTCAAAACATATCAGCAATTCTCTAACTTGAGGGTATAAGATCTCTGCGCATAGGTATTTGCAAGTACCATTTATTCTAATTAGCAGCGGTTCATCTCTTTGTGTTTAGATAGAGCAGCCAATCTACAACAGTTTGGACCATGCTTCGGATGATTACAGCCACATTGGAGCAATTTGCACAAAAGGATAAGAAACAATTCTCATGCTTGGTCACCATAACATCCTAAGTTCAAACTTAGCACGTATTTACATAAAGAAAATCTTTCAAACGCTACCCTTTTCTGGTACTTCTCATGGCATAATAGAAAAATGGTAAGCTGAAGGAAACTAGACGATTGAAATATGGAAAGTCAAAATAGAAGCGGTCACCATCAGAATGAACGCACAAGGAAATAAACCAGTTGTCTTGTGAACTATTTCATAAGAACCTCACATGTTATCGTTTAGGCTTACCTCTGAAGAAAATTTACTCTTTAGAAGCAGGTTGATAAATAAAATTTGCATTTCGGATGTGCGCCATTGTTTTTATAACAGTTTGCTGCTCCAATCAGCACACCAAACATCGTAGAAATCTTCACTAAGCACGATGTCTTACAACCATAACCTCCTATTTGGCAGCTTCCTTGCACAACTCTCTCTCCATCTACTAAAATCGCTGCACATGATCAAGTATACGAATGCTCTCTATAAGCTTTTCCCTCTGTGCCGAGAGAGCGCAACCCCTTTTTCTCTTGACTGCTGTCAGATCATTTCCCTGCAACGATGCTGATGCTCTATTGTGCTATCTCTTCCCTCGATGGCGAGTGACCATGGTTCCCTTTTCGGCTCTTGTGTTCTCCTTTATTCCTACAGCAGCAAAGTATCTTCCATCGAAACGTGAAGAGAGGCCTCTGTCATCAGAGTCTATGCCTGTCTTTTCACCACAAGAGAGCGATATTTGCCCTTCTTCGTTTCTTCACGTTTCTGCATGAAGGAGAGCTCAAGCTCCATCTCCATCCCTGTATCTGCCTCTGAGGCTTTAGATGACACCCCCTTCAGCTCTACCCGTTTCCCCTCGATCTCTGCAGATGCATCTGCCCACCACTGTCATCAATCCTTCTCCCCCTTTCAGTAGGTTTCCTTTTAATCTCTTCTGACTCCGTTTCTTCGCCAGGACTTCCACTTGAGATCTTTCGAAGTGAGCCCCCACACTCTCAGATCTGTTCCTTTTTCATAGTATGCTGCACCGCATGAGCTTTCCTCCGCTTCAAGACTCGGAGTCCCCTTCGATTTGGAATGCCCCCAAAAAAAAAGTAAGAATCCCCGCTCCTTGAGCCACGATCCCTCATAAGAAAGGAAGACCCCCCCTTTTCTCTCCACGTAACCTGTTTGCTTTATGTGTCAAAAATAAAACATGAATACTCTCCATATACTCTATATATATAATATTAGATACTTCATCTTCACACTACAGAAAAATTACGTGGAGCCAACATGCTCACATCTGCACATATTTTTACCTTTTTAAACATTGCACCACAGCCATCGCATATTATATATAGAGATAGTCAATGAAATGATGGAAACATCTGTTTATAAAACCTGATTAGAAGATGAACACCCTTTCATATCCCATACACGATCGTTTTAACACAAAAATTGCACACAATGTTTGTCAAATCTTTGCAGCCATGCATGAGAATGATATGAGCAAGTACCAAATGACCTATATCATCGATAATTTATTATTTCAAGCAAATTATGCAAGTTATCAAAACATGGTGAAGAAGTTAATGAGGGATAGAAATCACCAATCTGCATTCATGCTACCAAGTTTTTGAGTTGAATGTTATGCTTCAAATCTTCAAGCTTGTTATCGTATCACGACCACATCCACCCCCTCTGAACCTGTGCATCCTCCGGATGCACCAACCTGCATACATAACATCAAACACAAGCAAGGATCAAGTAGTCATAGCATATAAACAAGACTTAAAGAAAATTTTAACTTGATGCGTGAAATCTGAAAACACATTGAACTTGGCATACATTAACAGAAGAGGGTAGACAAAAACATCTCATACAACATATCAGAATACACTAATGCACTTAGACTAGAAATCATATGAGTAAATCGAAAACTTCTTAGCTCTCTCGTTAACTTGACCCGGTCAGATCTAGTAGCCTATCCGAAGCATTTGCATATACCAGTCTTCACTAACTCGATTTATGAAACTCGCTTCTGGCTTCCCTATTGATCTTCCATCATCTGAACCCCCATCAGACCCTTTTCTTATTTTTCTCATATTTTTATTCTGTTTTTCTTTATTTTAATTCTTTATCCCAGCTCAACCTTTATATCTTTGCTTTTATTTTTATTTATTTATTTTTCCACACTTTTCGGCCTATGTCGAAATCGGATGCGACTCGTGGACCTGACCACCCGGCCAGGTTTAGACCACCCATCTACTGACCCGACATAGCGCACGATTCACAATGTCAGCCTCATACGAAATCAACGTCAGCTCGTGGCTCTGACCACCCGGTCAGAGTGACTCCACCCACCTATCAACCCGTATGAGCACGTAACAACATGTAGGTTAGGCCATACGACACAACTAGCGTCACCTCGTGGCCCTGATCACCCGACCAAGGTAGTTCCACCCGCCTACTAGCTCATCGCAGCACCCAACAACACATACACATACACATAGATAGCTGGCTGGTATAAGAATTCTTTTCTCAAGATATAATTTGTCTGAAGATTAGGTCAGATGAGAGATCAAGAGTAGAAGTCGAAGTGTCTCACTCATCAAGTGCTCGTAAACACTACTATATACAGATACTTAGTCTAGGTCTTCCCTTCACCTTCCTAGGTCTTGCTCTCGAAAGTTCTAGTCCATCTTCTAATCTTACTCATATAATCGTGGTCCTTATACATTACATGTAATCTAATTAGTGGCACGAGATTTTTGTTCTACTTAATTTTTCTTAATTATGCATTTATTTACATGTTATATGCCCAACCCATGTAGTCTTTTCATATGGATATATATATACATACATACACATATATACATGAGAGGAAAAGAAACTGAAACAATAACATCTCACTAGTATAAAATCAGAAGCCGCTTGAGCTTGTCGCCTTTAATCATTCTTTCTTTAGAAAAAACTTGAACTTGGTCATCCTGCATAAATCAGAGGCTTATTTCACACGAATCTATATAAAAACAGTTATTCAAAAAGGAAAATATTACCTGGCTTTATTTATATACATTGGTATTTGTTTTCTTGTCGATCTCCGAGGATCTTTCCTGACTTTATTCTTCATAAAAAAAACCTAACTTGATTCAAAATAAACATTATTTACACATATCTTTAATACAACATTTTAATTTATCTTTAAGACGTCTCACCCCCTTCACGTTCCCTATGGAACAAGGCAAGCTGTTGTAAGAGTTCTGCATATTATGCTAAGTCACGACTATATACAAGAAGTGCTGTTGGGTCCACTTCCATATATGACTCACGGTCATCTGAAGTGTCATCTTCTCCATATGTTCGTGCCCTTCGATACCTGAGCACACTTCCTTCATTTGATGATGAGATCAAGGGCTCCCTAGTGATACGATCTTTAACAAACTCTTCTATAGGAATTCTTTCTTCATTTTCAGGTGTAGGGAGCAAGTAAGTTGATATGAAAGAACTATCTAAGGTTCTCCCTTCAGGCACACTCCTTGACGTCTCTCTAAATCTTTCAGGAATGCTACCCTCAGGAATGGATGTATCATTGGAATCTTCAATGTCCATTCCAGATCCTAAGATAGTTAAACAGTCCAATCAAACCTAAAAGACTTCCTATTAATAACCTGATCACAAATCTCTGTCAGTACCCTGCAAGGAACAAAAATTAGTATTAATAGAATGTCATGAATAAGTAAAACACATACATTTAATTTATTTGCTGCTTTACTTATTTATTACATCTAGACGGATTCATATCTTGTTATTTGTCTACATGGTTTTATTATATACATACATATATATATACATGTTTATATATATATATACATCATCTTACGATATAATTTATTTTAATCATTTTCCTTATTGATGTCTTCATCTTCATCATCTCCACTTCCTTCCTCTTCACTTCCCTCTTCTTCGTCTTCATTTATTATCGTCTCATAATTCTCATTCTCTCTTCTTTTAAAGAGCTTAACTCTCTTTCCAGCAATTAAATCCTTTAACTTGGTCCCATCTAATTGTCTAAGTGAGTATGTTCCATTATCAAAAACTTTACATACCACATAGGGACCAAACCATCTCTTAACCAGTTTTCTTCGAGCTTCATATTGAGTATTCAATGAGCTATCATAGACAAGTACCCAGTCTCCTTCCTTCAACCTTTTAGGCCTTAACCTGTGGGACTTGTCAAATGCAACTTTATTTTTCTCTCTAGAAGCTCTAAGCTTAAATGCAGCTTCTTCTACCAGATTTCTTCCTCTCTCTAGTTAAAGAATCCGCACTGCTAGAAGATCTTCTCTTGACACCTCGACTTCCCAAGGCAAAGAAGTCCATGCTAAAGTATGTGACTCTGTCGGCAAAATAGGTTTTTGACAATACATCAGTTCTGCTGGCATATATCCAGTAGTTCTAGTGTATGTCATCCTGTCTGCCCAAAGGGCAAAGGGAAGGTAATTTGGCCAATTCTTTATTTTCCCCTCACAAGCCTTAGCCAAAGCTTTAATAATTGGTGGGTGACCACACTCAATTTTTCCATTAGCTTCGGGATTGTAAGCAGTGGTGAGCGATAATCGAATTCCATATTTTTTAAAGAAGTCTTTGGCTTCCTGAGCATCAAGCTCACCTTTATCGGCAACTATTTTCTCCACATAACCAAATCTACTAAACACATCTTCTAATAGAAACTTGCATACATTGCTTGTAGTTTTTGTCCTTAGAGCTCTTCCTTCAACATAATTTGTTAGATCTTCTCTTGCTAACACAATATACCTCATCTGATGCACCCCTAATGGCATTGTAACTAAATCAACAACCCACTTATAGTGAATATTAAGAGGATATGTTGGATGTAATTCATCTCTGTGTCTAACATTGGAGTACATCTGGCAAGGTTTACAAGTGGCTACGTAATTTTGGGTATCCACATACATCCCAGGCCACCAGTATCTTTCCCTTATCTTTTCATAAGTTCCTTGAAAGCCTTTATGACCGGCCCGTAGTGAGCTATGCATTTCACGCATAATCCTTCCTCTCGATTCTTCACAACTTACAACTCGCTGGGGCATCTTACCTATTCCAATCCTTCGCTTCCAGAGTAATCCATCTTTCAGGAAATAATTGCTTGACTTTCTTTGAATGGTACAAAATTTTTCTTTGCTCCAACTAAGATCAGGACACTTCATACTTTAATATCTCCCGATTTCCTTCCACTCATTTTCATATTCGTCTTCATTAAATCTTTCTGTTATTCCTATTTGAATCTTGTAAGGTTCTTCTTCTATCCATCTGTTATCTTTCCCGCTTCCTAAGCTTCTTTGAACTTCTCTTGAAGACTCAGTACAAATCCCAAGCCTTTCATTTTGACGCTTAGGCTCTTTTCTATTTAGTCCAGTAGATGCTTCATTTAGGCTCAAATTATGTACATGTGAAGCATAAAAGTCCAGACCTATCTCTTCATCATTAGAAGTCATCGAATCTTCATTTTCATATATAGCTCGTGATAGCATATCAGCCACCACATTATTCCTTCCAGCTATATGAACAAACTCAGGGTTTAGCGACTTAATGTATGCTATCCATCTTAACATGGCAATGTCTGCAGTGGAACAATTCACGATCATTCCCAACAATGGTAAACAATCTGTTTCCACTACCACATTTGCCCCAATCAGATATTCTTTATCATTCTTTAGTGAAGTCACTATTCCCCAAAGCTCTCGCTTAATTTGAGGGTAACCTCTCTGGCGAACATTTAGAACTTTAGCTCCGAAACGAATTGCATATCTTTTTCCTTCATCATCCTCTTGGCCAATCGCCCAACCTATACCTGTCGGACTCGTATCTATGGT
Organism: Ceratopteris richardii; assembly: GCA_020310875.1. Lineage (NCBI taxonomy): Eukaryota > Viridiplantae > Streptophyta > Polypodiopsida > Polypodiales > Pteridaceae > Ceratopteris > Ceratopteris richardii. Next base: position 184,226,721 of record CM035418.1, on the reverse strand, counting down.
GATATAAATTTCTTTATTATCAGTATAATCAGCCTTTCTAAGCAGTGGTGCTTCTACAAGTGCCTTCTTTAATTTTCTCACAGCTTGAGTATGGATATCTTTCCATTGAAATCTTTGCCCTTTCCTAAGCAATTGATAGAGTGGGTCAGCAACATGGGCAAAATGGGGAATCCATACAACATAGAAAACACATGCCCCAAGAAACCTCCTCACTTCAGTGATCGAGGAGCAGACCTCTTTCATGTGTTGAATGGCATCTACTTTCTTTGGACATGGCTTCCTTCCTTTAGGTCCACACAAACTTCCTACAATTAAAACCTCTTGCACTCCAAATACTGATTTTTCAGCAGACAATGTCAAATGAACCTCTTCCAGCCGACTGAGAATGGATTCACAATCAGTTATGTGCTTTTTAACAAAATTCCTACATCCATCCTCATCAAGAGTCTCGTCTCTATCTCTTTCTTCACAGCCTTTAATAGGGACATCGTCAATGAATGGCATAGTCAGATGTGGAATAAAATCCCTAAGAATTTTATGCATACCATTCATCATATGTGCCACCGAGTTCGTGGCACCTTGCGGCAAAGTGCACATGCGCACAAGCCCAAGTGGCATCCTCATAGTCGTCAAATCACGGCTTTCGAGAGCTAGCTGGAATTGATCATATCCAGAGTGTAAATCTCCCATTGAATAAATAGATCTTCCTGCAAAGGCTTCTGCATACTCGTCTACAATAGGCCTAGTTCCCATATTTCTAATTTTCACTTTATTCACTGGCTGTAGATCTTGGATAAATCTTAATGACCCATTCTTCTTTGGTACGGTAAACCAACCGTTAGAATAAGGAGCACTTGATGGCTCAAGAATCCCCATTCTAATCTTTTCATTCAACAGATCAATTAGCTTTGAAATATGAGCTTTTGGTACCGGAATTGGTCTGAGATTCCAAGGTACATGTGGTATCGTGAAAATTATCATAGGTGTCACCATAGATGGATCTACACATCCAATTTCTTAGGCATTGAAAGAAAAAGCCTTTCCATGCTTAAATAACATCCGAGAGAATACATTCTTCTCTTCTTCACTGAGGAAACCATCTTTCCCCAATTGAATTTGCTCGAGTGTTTCTTTAGTGAATTCATGGCCTATTTTTCTTTTATCTCTGAGAGGTGGCTGAGATTTTGCACCATCCATAAGTTTATTACTATCTTCAGGAAGCGGAACTGCGACTGGCTTTAACTTTTTATCAATTGTTTTGTATTTTGTTTCAACGAAGACTTCTTTACCTGTTTCATCTTGCTCAAACTTTGCTATTTCCTTATACATGGAAATAGAGTGCGTTTGAATCACATAATCACTCCTTTTTCCCTGAATTAACTCTTGCAGATCAAACAATGTGTCTGCCCCACTTTTTTAACTCAGAAAAAACACGAAACTGAAATGAATTTGTCGAAGAAAGTGCTATGAAACTTGATATAAACATATTTACATTCGGGATCTTTTCACTTTTCAAGCTTTCATAGTCCCGACTTATGAAAGCTTCCTTTAAAAACTTTGATCCTCGAATTCTTCAGGAATAGGTCTTGTCCGAAGAGAAGTTCTATTCCTGATATGGTCTACACAAACCGTCATAAATTGGACTGCCTTTATTCCATCCTTACTACGGATTCGCGCATAGGCCGATCCATCTTCCAAGACTCTTGTTTCCATTCTTAAGGTAGTATAATATATGGCTGCCCTAAAATCAACGAGTAACTAGAATGATCTTGCACGAAAAAATTTTGATAATCACTAACATCTCCAATTGTAACTAGAACCTGCGGGCATGCACCAAACAACTCACCTGGCATCGAGTTCGCAGCCTTAATTCTCCAACCAGGCTGCATGTCTATTGGCCATTTCCCCTTCATATAGAGATCTTTGGACATCAAGTTAACTTCAGATCCGTGATCAATAAGAGCGACAACTGGAGTGCTAATTTTTTCTAATCTCACCAACGTCTCAGTTGTGGCTCGAGCCCAATGATCTTTAGTATAATAACTCGAAGGAGTTATTTCTGAAGGATTCCGCTCCAAGGATATTTCCTCATGTACGCATGGTTGAACATTAGTCTCAATTGGTTCAAGTACATTTTTTAGCTCTTGTACTTGTGCTTGCACAGTATGAACAGGAGTCTCTTCATCCATTCTTTCAGTCTCTTGCATGTCAGCTATTGGTTGCCATTTTCTTCTTAAGAGGTCAATTATTACTTCTAAAAATCAGAGTCTATGCCTGTCTTCTCACCACAAGAGAGCGATATTTGCCCTTCTTCGTTTCTTCACGTTTCTGCATGAAGGAGAGCTCAAGCTCCATCTCCATCCCTGTATCTGCCTCTGAGGCTTTAGATGACACCCCCTTCAGCTCTACTCGTTTCCCCTCCATCTCTGCAGATGCATCTGCCCACCACTGTCATCAATCATTCTCCCCCTTTCAGTAGGTTTCCTTTTAATCTCTTCTGACTCCGTTTCTTCGCCAGGACTTCCACTTGAGATCTTTCGAAGTGAGCCCCCACACTCTCAGATCTGTTCCTTTTTCATAGTATGCTGCACCGCATGAGCTTTACTCCGCTTCAGGACTCGGAGTCCCCTTCGATTTGGAATGCCCCCAAAAAAAAGTAAGAATCCCCGCTCCTTGAGCCACGATCCCTCATAAGAAAGGAAGACCCCCCCTTTTCTCTCCACGTAACCTGTTTGCTTTATGTGTCAAAAACAAAACATGAATACTCTCCATATACGCTATATATATAATATTAGATACTTCATCTTCACACTTCAGATCCAGACCTGGGTATCCTTGTTGGTGCAGACCAATCACCAATTGAAGGCTTGGAAGGATAAAGAATGAAGGAAGGATCAACCATTGAAGCTTGGAAGAAAGACATATTCAGAGGATAAGAGAAGTGTACACATATGTACATTAGTATAGTCATAGGTGACTTAGATCTTTGCTTGAGTAAGAATCTTGTACAAATTATCTATAAATACTTTGAGAAAAGTCGGGGCATGTATGAGAGCATATGTAGAAGCCAAGATTGAAGAAGTTAGAAGTCATGAGATAGAGAAAAGTTAGTTGAGTTAGCTCTCATCACTCAGTTATAATTTTCTGAGTTAATGAAGAAATATTGCGCCCGATCTTTCCGTGTCTGCTCCTTCTGTGTTTGATCAATTGTGAAATCCTTTTGAGGATATCTAATTTGTTAGTTAATGAGCCTGTGACCTGAATTTCAGAGTCTAATTGTAAACAGGCTAGGAGAATTGTTAGTAGGAACATTCATATGTGTTGAGTGTCTACAGTTCTCTGAAACAGGCGCAAATTTCGAGTTTAATCTTTTGGTCAGTTCTCACTCCATAGTTTAAAGTTTTGTGCAAGCAAGCACTTAATCTTTAAGTTGGAAGATGATCTACTCGTGGCTAGAAGCATTTGCTTAAACGGGTTTTGTACTGAGAGAATTGAAGTTAAGAAGTTAGGGGTGTCTAAATCGACTTCTCAGAAGTGCAGATTCAGACATAGGCAACTTGTGAAGTCAATTTCTCAAGTTATACTAAAGCTTTTGAAGTAATTCAACTTGGAGGTGATGCGCAATCTCTAGGAGATGATTCGTACAAAGTTTCATCAAAAACTTTACACATTTGATAAGTCAATGTGAAGAAATTCTGCAGCAGACTTTTCTGTGCTTCACAGATTTTCTCAAATTTGATAATTTGGAGATTGGACCTATAATTTGGTGAAGGTTTTGACTTACTCTTGATATAGAGGTGTTCTAAATTCAAGAGTAGGTTGTTCTTTTGGAGATTAACACTCTCCATCAGTGGTATCAGAGCAGGAGACATTAAAATCAAGGAAAGGAAGGTCCCGACTGCTGCAGATTCAAGAAGTTCAACATTTGAAGAACTAAGAAGTGAAAAGCTTGGAGTCAAAAGCCTGAGGAGAAGACTACTCAACATCAAGAAGGCAAAAGGAGTCTAATTCGAAGTAAAGGTACATACATTGTTTGTAAAGCTTGAAGTTTTCAATATACAGGTGGATACAAGATGGGAGATGCTCTACAGATAGAGAAATTGGATAGGGAAAACTATCCTGCATGGTCAATGAGGATGGAAGCTCATCTTATGAGCAAAGATTTAATTGCTTACATCACAGGAGAAGAAGAGAAGCCACAGTTCAGAGATCCTAGTGTTCCAACTAGGGAAGAGTTAGCAGATCTGAAAAATTGGATGAAGAAAGATGCTCAAGCTAGGAGCATTATTTATATGGGAGTCAATGATTACTTGTTACCTCATATTAGAGGTCTTGAAAGTGCAACTGACATATGGAATGCTTTGGAGGAGCATTTCCAGAACACTACAAAGTCAAGGAAGGCATCCTTATGGGCAGAGTTTACTACCTTCAAGAAGAAGGCTTCTCAATCTATCTCAGACTATGTAACAAGGATGAAAGATATTGCAGATGCTTTAGGAGCTGTTGATGAAGACATTGAGGAGGATAAATTGGTAAGGCAAATCCTTACAGGGTTGAGAGGTGATGACAAATGGAAGCCATTTATTTTGTCTACAGAACTATCACTTGACCATTTCACTCCTGATTTAAATCAATTGTTAGGTCATATGCTAACATTTGAGCAGGATGTTAAAGGAGATGGTGACAAGAGTACAGGACATGCAATGTACTCAAAGGACAAGAAGAAGAATAGCAAAGGAAAACAACAAGCAGGTGAAGATGAAGGAACAACTACTCAAGCCAACTTCCTAAGAGGAAGAGGAGGTGGCAAAGGTAGAGGAAGAGGCAGGAACAACAAAGATGGAGGAAAAGCTTGCTGGATTTGTGGTAAGACAAATCACTTAGCTAATGATTGTTGGCATAATAATCAGAATAATGGTGGATACAATCAAAATTATAATTCAAGAGGAAGAGGTGGCAGAAATCAAAGAGGTAATTACAGAGGTAGAGGTGGAAGGAATTACTTTGGAAGAAATGCAGGTAGAGGATTCCAAAGTCAACAATACAACAACACCTACTACAATTATGCTTCAGATCAAAAGGAAGATTCAACATTGATAATGAATGCAACTTGTGAAAGGCAGAGTGAAGATCAAAGAGTCTTCTACATTGACTCAGGGTGTAGCAATCACCTGAGTGGTAACATATCTTTGATGACTGATTTGGAAAGTAAAGTTTTTAATCATGTTGTTCAAACAGGTGACAACACAAAGCACAATGTGAAGTCAATTGGATCAGTGAAGGCCAAGGATGGAAGCACCTTATTGAGTAAGGTTTTGTATGTTCCTACAATCCCTAAGAATTTGATAAGTGTAGGACAAATTGTTGAAAAGGGATATGAAGTAAGGTTCACTAATGATGGAGTATATGTGGAAGACCCTAGCCAAGGGTATAAACAGATTGTTTCAGGAAAAAAGGAAGGAAGATTATTTACATTGAAGATTCAAGGCAACATTGGTCATGCTATGTTCACATATGGAGGTCATAAGATCTCTGAGTTAGATCTTTGGCACAAGAGGCTTGGACATTTCAATGAAAGAGGTATTAAAGATATGGTTAACAATGGTTCAGTGCTTGGATTGCCTAATGTTGCAGGTCAACATATGACATACAAATGTGAGGCATGTCAATTAGGTAAGGCTCATAAACACTCCTATTCCAAGCATGGTTTTATGTACTCAGAGAAGCTTGAGTTGGTACACACAGATGTGTGGGGACCATCAAAAGATTTCAGTATAAATGGATCAAGGTATTATGTGATTTATGTTGATGATGCTACTAGGTGGATCACTATCTATGTGATCAAAGATAAGTCAGAAGTGTTTAATACATTTAAACACTATCATGCATATGCAGAAAGAATTACAGGTCATAAGTTGAAAAGACTAAGGTCAGATGGAGGGGGAGAGTATTTCTCAAATGAGTTCAGTGATTACTTATGGAATGCAGGTATAAAAAGGGAAGTTACTTGCAGGTACTCTCCTCAACAAAATGGTGTTGCAGAAAGGAGAAATAGAACTCTTGTTGAGTTTGCAAGATCCATGATGAAGGAGAAAAATTGCCCTAATTATTTGTGGGCTGAGGCTGTAAATACAGCCACTTATTTGGTCAATAGGTTACCATGTAAAGCCTTGCAGGGTATGACACCATATGAGGCTTGGTGGGGTAAAAGACCTACCTTGGATCATTGCAGAGTATTTGGGTGTGTGGCATATGCATATGTGCCATCACAATTAAGACACAAATTGGAACCCAAAGCTGAAAAGTATGTTTTCATTGGCTATGATGACAAGCAGATGGGCTATAGATTGTGGAGTCCATCAACAAAGCAATTTATGGTTTCTAAAGATGTTACATTTGATGAACAAAGCACTTGGTATGCAGGTACAATCAACATCAATACAAGTGATGAAGAAGAAGTGAGTCAAAGAAAAGGTAAATCAAAAGTTCAGATATTTGATGAGCAAGAAAATAATGAAGTGCAGGTTGAAGTGGAAGAGACACCAAGATTTGATCCTGAATGTGAAGAGCCAGAAACCTCAAGAAGTGGAGAACTCAGAAGGTCAACAAGAAATAGGTGGCAACCTACAAGGTATAGTTATGATACCTCATTTCTAGCCACAAAAGATTATGCTTATATGGTGAATACAGATGAAGACCCTTCTACATATGAAGAGGCAAAAGGTAAGGAAAAATGGGAGAATGCTATGCAGGAGGAATATGATGCACTATTGGAGAATCAAACTTGGGATTTGGTTCCTAAAACCAATAGTCAGAAGATTATTGGATGCAAGTGGGTCTACAAGAAAAAAAGGTTTGCAGATGGAAGTGTGTCTAGATACAAAGCTAGACTTGTTGTCAAAGGCTTTGCTCAGACATATGGTATTGATTATGATGAGACCTATAGTCCTGTGGCAAAGATGACAACTATAAGGACACTTATTGCTATTGCTGCATGTAAAGGTTGGAAGCTATGTCAACTTGATGTGAAAAATGCTTTTCTGAATGGTTATATTTCAGATGATGTATTCATGGAGCAACCTCAAGGGTTCAGAGATAAAAGGTAACCAGATCATGTGTGCAAGCTCAAGAGAGCTTTGTATGGCTTGAAGCAGGCCCCAAGGGCATGGAACTATAGACTTGTGAAGTTCCTAAAAGAACTTGGTTTTCAGGTGTCTAAAGCAGATAGTAGTTTGCTTGTCAAGGCAAGTGAAAATGGTTTCATATACATGTGCATATATGTTGATGATATAATTCTTACAGGTACAGATGAAGAAGGAATACAAAAGCTTAAGAGGCAAATGGAAAAGGAGTTCAAGATAAGTGACTTGGGAGACTTATCATACTTCTTGGGCATGGAGATTACATATACTCAACATGGAGTATTTGTGACTCAAGAAAGGTATTTGAAGAACTTGTTAATCAAGTTTAAAATGGATGATTGCAGGGTAGCATCTACACCAATGGAGGTGAATCACAAATTGAGTAAGTATGGAGGTGAAGAATTCAAGGACATGAGACAATATCAGAGTTTGGTTGGTAGCCTTATCTATGCTACACTAACTAGACCTGATTTATCATATGCAGTAGGGGTTTTGTCTCAATTTATGCATTGCCCAAGGAAAGAACATTGGATTGCAGGACAAAGGGTGTTGAGGTACATTAAGGGTACACTCAATGAAGGTTTGTATTATGGGTTTACCTCAGATACAAATATCAAAATTTATAGTGATGCAGATTGGGCAGGTAATCCAGATGATAGAAGATCAACCTATGGATACATGTGTTATGTGGGAGATAAGTTAATCTCGTGGTGTTCTAAGAAGCAACATACAGTTGCTTTGTCTTCTACAGAAGCTGAGTATAAAGGCATGGTTGAAGCTGCAAAAGAAGTGATTTGGCTCAAGACATTGATGAAGAGTCTTGACAATATGCATGGGGTACCAATTATATATGGAGATAACATGAGTTCATTATATTTAGCTGCTAATCCTGTTTTTCATGCCAGGACCAAACACATTGAGATTCAGTATCACTTTCTAAGAGAGAAAGTGATGGATAAGGAAATTGAAGTCATACATACTTCAACAAAAGATCAGATAGCTGATATGCTGACAAAAGGCTTGGATGGACCAAAGTTACAAAGGTTCAAAGACATGGCAGGTATAAAGAAGATAGTGAAGACCTCAATTGATGATTGAGGGGGAGCTGTTGGTGCAGACCAATCACCAATTGAAGGCTTGGAAGGATAAAGAATGAAGGAAGGATCAACCATTGAAGCTTGGAAGAAAGACATATTCAGAGGATAAGAGAAGTGTACACATATGTACATTAGTATAGTCATAGGTGACTTAGATCTTTGCTTGAGTAAGAATCTTGTACAAATTATCTATAAATACTTTGAGAAAAGTCGGGGCATGTATGAGAGCATATGTAGAAGCCAAGATTGAAGAAGTTAGAAGTCATGAGATAGAGAAAAGTTAGTTGAGTTAGCTCTCATCACTCAGTTATAATTTTCTGAGTTAATGAAGAAATATTGCGCCCGATCTTTCCGTGTCTGCTCCTTCTGTGTTTGATCAATTGTGAAATCCTTTTGAGGATATCTAAGTTGTTAGTTAATGAGCCTGTGACCTGAATTTCAGAGTCTAATTGTAAACAGGCTAGGAGAATTGTTAGTAGGAACATTCATATGTGTTGAGTGTCTACAGTTCTCTGAAACAGGCGCAAATTTCGAGTTTAATCTTTTGGTCAGTTCTCACTCCATAGTTTAAAGTTTTGTGCAAGCAAGCACTTAATCTTTAAGTTGGAAGATGATCTACTCGTGGCTAGAAGCATTTGCTTAAACGGGTTTTGTACTGAGAGAATTGAAGTTAAGAAGTTAGGGGTGTCTAAATCGACTTCTCAGAAGTGCAGATTCAGACATAGGCAACTTGTGAAGTCAATTTCTCAAGTTATACTAAAGCTTTTGAAGTAATTCAACTTGGAGGTGATGCGCAATCTCTAGGAGATGATTCGTACAAAGTTTCATCAAAAACTTTACACATTTGATAAGTCAATGTGAAGAAATTCTGCAGCAGACTTTTCTGTGTTTCATCTTCTTCACAGATTTTCTCAAATTTGATAATTTGGAGATTGGACCTATAATTTGGTGAAGGTTTTGACTTACTCTTGATATAGAGGTGTTCTAAATTCAAGAGTAGGTTGTTCTTTTGGAGATTAACACTCTCCATCAATCCTAATGGTAAAGGGAGGTACAGTGGTCTCCCCTTGTGGCGATACTTCAGGAGTAGTTAGAACTTCCCTTATCTGGACACAAGGGATCGCACCCCTCATGCGCTTGGATTGATGTGTGGACGTCTTGAGCTTCTTAAACATTTGTAATTGTGCCCAAGTTAAGGCACGTTCAATGGGAACATCGTATGCTAGGCACCGGTAAATAATGCGTGTGATTGCACAACAACCGTTCACCACTAATTTCCTAGAAGACCTTTTATTTGCTTCATACAATTGATCTATAATCCATACCGGTAGCTTAATTGGTAACGCACCTGCCTCCGCTAAGTAGAGAGCGAACCAGATTCTTTTGTGTGGTTGTGTGAAGCGGTCTTGGCCGGGGAAAGCAAAATGTTGCATGCACATACGTAGAGGGATGGACACGTTTGGTGTGAGTGCTGCCATGTCTTTAAGCTTCAATAGTTTCCTATCCTTCATGTTAGTAGGAACGAGAGCATCCTTCTCAGAAGGTACATGTGTGGCGTGCATATTCAAAGCAGCGCTCACCAACTCCACAGTAAGTTCAAATGTCTTTAACTCGTTGTTGCCCAGCAAGGAAGGAAGAACAAATGATCCTGGTTTGTCCTTTTCTTCATTAGCTTGTAATGTGAAGACCAAATAATAGCATCGGAGGAGATCCGGTTTAGGTAGTGGTGCTTCAAAGTATTCTGCTAGCCCTGCACGTTGCCATATGGTCTGGAGATCCTCGGTGTTCTGTAGAGTCTCAAACTCCTTGGAGAAAAATTGGAATCGAACCCATGATCTGTCATACTCGCACTTAGACTCCCATATATACTTGGCCTCTCCTAATGGACCTGGCATGCCATTGAACCAATGAGAATTGGCATGGACTCTTTCTGTGATCCCTGTGGGTGGATCCGGTACCGGGATCTGCTGAAGGTGTTGCAGCTCCACAGGTCGTTCAGTTGGTGGCACATCCACAGGTAGACTATCCACATCGATTCCTGCAGTAAGTATTCCTACTTGTGAGCTCGGACCTGTCGCTTCTGCCATGTTACTTCTTGCCTCCTAATTCTATGAGAATATAGAAACATGTGTTAACATTGTAAAGGACAAGTTAGAACCGTTTTTTTCCCCATTACAACATTATCATGAGGTTCGGGAGAGATTAGTAGGTTAATAAGTGCTCGGTGCTTGTGTGTGTAGTTAGGAATTGGTTGGACCTAAGAACTAAGTGGAATGATGTAGTGTGAGAGTGGCGTAGTTAGTAGGTGGGCATGGATTTACAACTGGGGTCCGGGGGTTTATTACAAGTTTTAGGTTGCCAAATGCAGTGGATGGGCTTTGATCTTGATTTTGTGGAGACTCTGAAGAGTTTGATAGGGGTATCTGCTTGAAGATGAGGCTTTTTAGGGACCCATTTACAAGTGATTCTACTAGTGCTCATGGAAGAATATGTGTCCGTGCGTGATGCGTAAGACTGGGCCTCAGATGTTCGAGTGAGTGAAACATGTTGTACCGGTTGCGGCCTTGGTGTAGCTATTTGAGCCCGCAAGCAAGCCTTAGGCACCCAGATTTGTCGTGATTGTGGGCTGGCCTTCATTGACTTCTTGGGTACCCAAATAGACTTCACCTTCGCAGAAGAATTAATGAAGGACTTCTCATTAGTGTCATGTTGTTGACTACTAATAAGAGGTTTTGGCTGTGGGGTCGGCCTGGTCTGAACAGGGTATTCGCGTTTTCGCCTCCATACTTGCTTCCATGGCTGAAACAATCTGCTTTGCTCCTTTTTTTGGCATCCAGTATCGGTAGTGTTCTGCTTCTTCTATATTTGATCTGCCGTGGGTTGTTGCAACCTTCTGGTCTTTGGAAAAGAAGGGAGTTTCATCCTCTCCCTGGCTCCGTTGTTGAGATTAGCCTCTTTCTGCATCATACAGTTTTGGACAAAAATAGCATTGTCAACTTCATGTGCGCCCCTGGAAGGACCAGGAGTTTGTGCCTTGCCTAGTTCCTTGAGTGGCTCATTTTCCAATTCAACTGTAATTCGGCTATGATCTACCCATACTTGAAGAAGTCCACTTCTTAGGTTGAGGTTGACTACATGATCATAGATCTAGTCCTGACCCAAGACAAGAGGAGGCTCAGTGAGGTCCTCATCTTGACACACTAGTACTTTGACTATCATCACTTCGTCTTCAATGGAGATGGGAAGATCCAGCTCGCCCATGCAAGGAGTTTCCACACCTCCCAATCCTATGAGATATGCTTCTATAGGATCGACAGTTAATTTCAATTCTTGACAGTAAGACAACTTGATAGCACTAGTGGATGCACCTGAGTCAATCAAAGCTCTTACAATCTTTGCACCCTTTCCTTGTCCTACTCCTAGGGTTACAAAAGGCCGTCGGCCGATTATTCTATGGGAATGCCCACCTGAAGTCTCGCACATGGCCATAGGATAGCCTACAGATTCTTGAGTGTCAAGCATAGGCGGGTCTCTGCCTTGTCTCCTTAATTTCATTCGTCGGATGCGTTCTAAAGCTTCTGCCTCTGCTTCTCTTCTAATTCGTTTCTCTTCTTCTTTACGTTTCTTGGCAGTGTTGAGTCGATTTAGCATCTCTTCAGTAAGGGGTTCCTGATATAACTTGACTCTGCATCCACTTATGTAACTTGGTAGAATATCGCCCTCTAAAGTGGCTAGTTGAACTGTGCCACTTGTGGAGATTCTATTGATAATCATCTGTAACCTCTTTTCTCTAATTTCCGTGCATGCTGCTTCAATGTGTAGACTAGGACTAGGTCGCCTGCTTTCAAGCCTTTATCCTTCACATGTGTATCAAAATATGCCTTTTGCCTCTTCTTCGCTGCATAGATTCCTGCTGCAGCTCTCAATCGTGTTTCGCCTAGACGTTCAAGATCAAAGATTCGAAAGGAGAGTTCATGGCCTGTCCAGTCATGCTCTTGTGCTACCTTCAATGTAGGTATCAAAAAGTCCAAAGGTAGTACAACATTTTGGCCAAATACCATCTGAAAGGGGGTGGCTTGGAGTACCGTTTTATAGGCAACCCGGTATGCCCAAACAGCATGGTGTAGCTGTTTGTCCCAATCAGAGCATTTATTGTTCACTAGTTTAGTTAGCACATTGCATAAGATCTTATTAGTGCTCTCAGCCTGGCCATTAGCTTGTGGATGATAGGGGGCCGATTTCTTATGTATCACCAAGAATTCTTGGAGAAGGTTTTCTATGACTTCATTCAAGAAGTGTGTGCCTCTATCACTCACCAACTCTATTGGGAATCCGTATCTCGTGAATACATTTTCAAATAAGAACTTTGCTGTTGTTTGAGCATCATTTTTTGTAGTAGCTTTCGCTTCTACCCACTTGGTTAGATAGTCTGTGGCCACGATGATATATTCAGCATGTGAACCCTTAGCTGGGGGATTAATAGGACCAACAAAGTCTATTCCCCATTTAGAGAACGCACGTCCGCCCATCATAGGCTTCAATGGCATCTCATCCTTGCGTATAGGGTACTGAGTTCTCTGACAAACATCACACCGTTTCACATAGGTATGTGCATCCATGTGAAGGGTTGGCCACCAAAAGCCTGCAAATAGTATTGCCTTGATTACCCGATCTGGTCCAAAGTGTCCCCCTGCTACACCTTGGTGAGCAGTATCCAAGATTTTGAGATATTCACTCTCATGGACACATAGTCTCAGGTAACCATCTTTACCACGCTTGTATAGATTGTCACCAATGAGTGAATAATCCTGGGCTTCTTGTTCTAAACTCCTTTGCCTAGCCAGAGTCATGTCTGGAGGGAATGTTCTCGTCCTTAAGAAGGATACTAGAGGTTCACTCCAATCTGGCACTATGGACACTTGATAAAGAGTGGCATGTTCCACAGGTGGTTTAGTGCAGCAGATTGGGCATTCCTTGCACAACTTTTGGACATCAGCTTCCATAGTTGGCCAATGCACTCCGAGTCTCCTTAGTGTATGTAGGGTTCGTTGTTTTGAGTAGTGTTGCTCTAATGCACCTACATGTGTTAATTGCAACCATTTAGCGTACTCATCCTCTTCCACACAACAAGCCAAGATCCCTTGATCTGTGTGCTTGTACATACTTCCTGCCATGATGTGATACTTTTGGGCTTTTACTACCTCTCTATCCTGTGTGTTTATTACTGGGTGGTTAGGTCCGTATGTCAACACTGGTACCAATGGCTTAGCCCACTGCGGCACCACTTCCAAATTAAACAAGTAAGCATCAAGAAGGTCATCTGACACTCCTTGTGGGGCTTCTCCCGATGTGAGCCTAGAAAGGTGATCTGCTCTCAAATGAGTCTTCCCTTTCCTTACCACAACCTCAAAATCATATTCCATTAGCAAGAGAAACCATCTTACTAATCTTCCTGTATTGCATGGCTTGTTTACGAGGTATAGCAATGCCTGATGATCAGTAAAAAATTTAAACTTATTTGCAAGCAAATAGTGTCTAAATTTCTTAACTGCATATACCATGCCTAAGCCTTCTCTCTCAGTAGTGGTATAATTTTGTTCAGCTGCATTCAATTGTCTACTAGCATAGGCAATTGGAAGATCCATATTACCTTCACCAGTAGGTTGTGCAAGCACACATCCAATGGCACAATTGGATGCATCCACATGAACATGGAAAGGCTTATTCCAATCCGGTGTGGTTAAGATTGGTGCTGAACATAATCGCCGTTTAAGCTCATTGAAGGAATTCTCACATTCCTCAGTCCACTCAAAGTTTGTCAGAAGTCCGTACAGAGGCTTTGCAATGATGGCATACATGTGTATAAATCGTCGGTAATAACCACAATGCCCCATGAAAGCTTGTACTTCCTTGACATTCTTTGGCCTAGGTAATTCGGCTATAGCTCTTACTTTCTCTTCATCCGTAGATATGCCATTCTTTGACACTATGTGTCCTAGAATTTTGCCTTGCCTGACCATAAAAACACATTTTTCTGGGTTTAGGTAGACTTGATATTCTCTACATTTGTCAAAGATTTGTCTAAGTTCAGGAATATGGGTTTTTCTAATGTTGGAATGAGCACAAAGATCATCAACATAGACTTCTAAGTTCTTCCTCAGGAACTCCTTAAATACATGGCACATCAGTCTTTGGAAGGTTGCGGGAGCATTGGTCAGCCCGAATGGCATTACCCTAAAAGCAAATATACCCCACTCTGTGGCAAAAGCCGTTTTATGCTAATCTTCTGGTGCAATGGTGTCACTCTAGCACAATGGTGAGTACCAACGTGAGAAGATTCACCTCATAATTGTCAATCCGTGGAGACGTGAGGACTAGTATGAAGACTATGAGCAAGTGAAGACACAAGTGCGTGAGTGAGAAGCACACAAGCATGCACACACATACACACACACACGCACACAAGGCAAGAACAAGGAGAGGAACAATGGAGTTCTTTGCATTAATCAAAAGGTCTCTTACATAAGCTCAATTCACAAACAATCTAACCCCCAAAATGAGCTCTCTAGCTCTTTTTATAGTTTTTTGACTAGTTTTGGCCCTGTCCAGACCTAGTGTCCGGCCTAGTTAAAAATTAGGTTCCAGGGCTTATTTGAGGGCTCAAACAAAGTCTAAAAATTATGAAAATTGGTACGATGGTACTTCTAATACTCCTCAAGCTCGAGGACTCCTCGGCTTGCACAAAATGGAGTCTATTCTACCAAAAACGAGATTTACAATGTTTGTGTAGTGATTAAAATCACTTGAGTTGTACATAATCCATGGGAAAAAATGATTTGGCCTTGTTGCCGTATTGTGCATGACTCCTCTGTTGCTTTGTATGCCAACACGCCCCCCTTCCTAGCGTTTGTCGCCCCTGACAGACCTTTGTTCTCTTGGGTGGTCGATGTAATATTGGATGACATTGGTGGCCAGTTCATGTTCTCCTATCCTTAAGCCTCTTGCTAGATCAGCTTCCAATGCATCCCAATTTATTGCACCAGGGGTCTCTGGTTGCGGGGTGGTGTAGTACTCTGAGTACATTGCTTGTTCACAAGCAAACAGTTGGAGCAGATGTGTTGGCTTTGGTGCGAAAATCTCCGAGTGATACTCCCAGAAACCTGATCTGAACATTTCTTCGAAGGTCTGTTTGTAGCAGGCAGGGAGGTATTTGATGCGTGCATGCCAAGCGTAAGCCACACGAATACTGGGGGTGGTGCTCATGTCATACACCAAGTCGTAATTTCCATTGCTAAACCCCGAGAGGCGTACCTGTGGTGCGGCTGCATTTCTAAAGGTCTTCAGGACTACTTGCATCATATCTAAGATTTTAAGCATCATTTGCGCTGCTACATCTTGCATGGGCTTCAAGCGCGGCATCCAGTGGCGAATGGTTCCCATCATATATGCTACCGACAGTGGTCCCTGTGGTGGCGCAATGTACGGGTAGTTCAGCCATTCCTTGCATTGCGCGTTGTTCTGTACCTTGATATTGAATGCCTTCCAAGACCTGCGGCGTGGGACTGGACCGTAGCATGGATTGTATAGGAGGTGTAAAGGCGCGTTGTTCCATGTGCGCAACATTTCTGGATATGTCTCTAGAAGTTTCTGCCGCCATGTGGGTTGACGAATTTTGCCTTTTTGCACCTCTGGAGGAAGGTCTTCGGGTTGAAATTGGGTCGCAAAGGTAGGAATCTGACCCGTGACTCTTTGTATTTCTGCATTATAATCAGCCAAGATAATATAATACGGCCTGTATTGGAGTTCAGATGAGAGGATCAGGCGTCTCGATGACAGGTTCTTAAAGTAAGCCGATTGTAACACAGTTTCCTCTATGACCCTCATGGCCTGATTTTGCACTACTGTGCGCTCTTCGTGCGAACTCCCGATTTCCTCCACTTGACGTAGCCATGGGGGCCGTGGTGCCTCGAATGTGTCCTGCGCTTCTTCTGTTTGTTGGCCTCCTGGGAATGGTTGCGGATCGTATTCTTCGTCAAACGTTTGTTCCACAGGAATTTGCACAACTTCTTCGTCCGTGGGAGCCTCTGGAGGGGAAGATGGTCTCTCATATTGTAGTAGGCGTGTTTGTAATTCAGTGACCTGTTTCTGGAGATCTTTTATGGCCTCTGCGTCTGTGAGAAGTGAAGCCGCGGAGGGGGTGGTTGGAGAGGCTGCTGTTGGTCCTTGTTGGTGTTCCTGCTTCAATTGTCCCAGTTCCTCTTGTAGCTTATCATGTGCTTCAAGCAGCATGGCATAGTCTTCCAATATGATCTTGATATTATCGGGGGTCACTGCTTGAAACTTGGATGGGCTGATGGGTGCCCCCGGTGTGCTCTCAATAGCTGCCTCCAGGTTCTCTTGATTTTGTATTTGCAGGCCACCGCGATTTTGCACCCCCATCGCAAATTTAGGGTTCCATTTTTTGACCAATTTTGGGGGTATTTTTGAGAAATTTTTGGACCATTAGACTCATAGGAGACCCCTTAGCTCATATTTGAAGGAAAACCTGATTGTCAGTTTTTACCCCCTAGGGCCTGAACGCTCATAACTTTTTCATCCGAAGTCCGTTTTTTGAGCTTAATAGCTCGTTAGAAAGCTCTATTTTTGGATAAGCTATTTTGAGGTTCACCTAGTTTGGGACTAGGAAGCCAGGGGGCAAGTATTGAAATTTTGGGCAAAAGGGAAGGGACTAACAAGGTGTATTTACTCAAGTGTTTGATCATCCAATTGTGAATTGGTCTAATAGTGGATCTTTCCAGGTCTAACAAGGGCAATCAAAGGCAAGCAAGCAAGGCAGTGAAGACAGCAGAGCTTGGGAAGCGCGGCTTCTTGAGCATCAGAGCAACCAGAAAAGCCGACTCGAGGTTGGAAGATTACTCAACCCCCTCAGTCAATTCTTAGCTTAGGCTAAACGGCAGCATTGTGGATTTAAGACGATAGGAACGCCTCAAGTTCAAGATACCTAATTCTTTCAAGTTCAAGACTAAAGATAAAGGTGTGTGACGAAAACCTAAAGGAAAGAACATAAGTCTGACGGAACGAGAACTCAAAACTATCACGGAAAGTCGAATTCCTGACGCATAAATTAAGACAAGAATCCAAAGAAAATTAAAAAAGATCAAGAAAGTAATAACAAAGAACCAGTGACGATCTAAGTGTGTGACTTAGTGTGCAAGGAAGAAAATTAATGAACCTTAGATCAGGCAAACATATAGGTAAGTCGGACCGACGAAGCCTTAGATCATCAGAGGCTAGTGTAAGAACTACTGCTCGATCGTGGGCTCAGCAGTTGAATAGTAATTACCCCTACGAGAGCTCAGAGACTAGCGAATCAGAAATGGCATTTAGCGCAGACAAACCAGAAGGAGGGTCTCATGTAGCATACCTAGAAAAACCTGAAGGACCCTATAGAACGCAACTAGAGTTTCTCCGAACCAACCGATTAGGTGCTCGCATCTATGAGGATGGTTTGCGAAGGCAAGTGGTGCAACTGCACAACCCTGATCAACCCATTGGATTGGAAAGACCAGTGGTGAAATTTGAGAGAGACGCTTACATAGACAAAGAAGGAACCATGTACGTTATAAGTACGCAACCAAACGATACTAATGAGTTTGGCACAATTCAATTAGAGACGGAAGCGAAATTTCAAGGAAGAGAACCGTTAGAAGAACCTAGAACACCTAGAGGGAAATCCGTATTAACAAGAGTACTCATCCCAGAATGGATCCCTCAAGATAACAGGAGTACCGAGTTGTTTGTAAATAAAGAGACAGATGAAGCCTTTTGGAGGTACAGAAAGGAACACCCTGGTGAGGTAGGCATCATTACAATTTATGAATTCAAGGACCCAGATACGCCTGGAAAGGTTGTATACCTGGATGAGACTTCAGAAAGAGTCTTTGTGGTGCCTGAACGCGCTAGAAACACATACACATGGAGAGGTGAATTGGTATTCCCTCCACCTAGAACAAACATGAATACAAGTCAACAAGGGGCAGGAACATCCTCAGCCCATGGACATCAAAGAGAAGGAAATAAAGAGAGACCGGAAGTAAGCTTTAATCACCCCCTAGGGAGAGATAGAACAACCACGGACACTAATAAAGCGGATAGACAAAGAGATCATGGAATACTAGGTGGTAGAGATGATTTTCCTCTACCTAGACCACGTGAACACGCAAGAGTATTGAGACCCACTCAATTAGTGAAATCCATGAAGAATTACTTTGATGGGACAGGAGATCCCTATGACCATGTCACAGAATTCAAGCAGGTACTAAGAGCAGAACAAGTCGAGGACATGTTCACGCAATACAATGCATTTGGACTAACGTTAAAGAATACCGCTTTAACTTGGTTCCAACCATTGCAACAAAGGCAATTTAGAGACATCCATCACTTTTTAGAGTCATTCATCACTGAATTCTCTAAAAGTGGGATTAGACACGACACGTCTTCGTTGATTCATAGCTTTAAACAAACCCCTCAGGAAACAGTTAGACTGGCAGGACGTAGATTCAGACAATATGTCGAACGATGTCCAATGCAAGAGCTACCCTCACAAGCCAAACAAGTATCAGTGTTCCTAGATGGCTTGTTGAGCGCTAAACTACGCTCCTATGTGTACCTAAAAGAACCCAGAACGCTAGAGGAGTGTGTAAGAATATGTATAGACATCGAGGACAACCTAGGAGATGAATTAGAACTCTCAAAAGTCTATAAGGACTCAGATTGTTCTTCTCTAGCATCCACAAAATTGTCTAGCTCGATAGAGGACCTAGCAGAAAAAGTGGCCCAAAAACTAGGGGTTTCTAGTAAACAGGTGCCCAAGCTGCCAACTAATGTACGTTGTTACACTTGTGGTGGAAATCATTTGGCAAATGTGTGCCCCAATGCACCACAACCACAAGCCAACCCTAGTGGCCAATACTGTACAATTGAGAGAAGATACACGAATCATACGGCTCAGGACTGCCCATACAACAAACAAACCGTGAGACAGAACTACCCGCAAACATACCAACAGCCAGGTAGGTATCAAGGCCAATACAATGCTCAGCCTTATTACTATAGGCCTCCCCAGAACTACCCATACCAGGCTCAACAAAGACCTCAACCTGTCTTAGCTCAGCAGCCACCCCCACCGGCGAATGTCATCTCAGTCAAATACGCTGCTGCAGAAGAGAACCTAAGTAGGGCCTTAGTGCCTTCTTCACCCTTGATCACAGAAAGTGACCCGAACTCAAACAGTTTTGACTCTACTCATGTAACTAGTCCACCCGCTTATTACACGGAGTCACCAGAACATGTGGAGACATATCATTATGATAGTCCACCAATGGAACCTAGTTGGGAGCCAGATTATGCTAATGTGATGTACACAAACCCAAACCCACGGCCCCAATTGAGACAACAGAGACCACAGGGTCCTAGAGGACCATGCTTTAGGTGCCAAGGAGATCACTTCATAAAGGATTGTCCACATCCCCCAATAGCAAGGCAATCACAGTACTATAACATACAAGGCTTTTGTGCCGATTGTGGCAAAGAGCACGTAATCAAAGATTGTCCTAAGAACCGAGTTAACGCTTCGAACGTAACACCGATCAATGTGATAGGTATTGTAAACAATGCAGATGGATCCAACCCTACGTACGTGCCTATCCAAGCTATAACCAGAGCCTAGGCGCTCTTACAAAACCAACAGCTTAATCAAGAGAAAGTAGCAGGAACTAGTGAAGTTGCAGAATCTAGCAGTAAAAAGACAAAATCTTGGAAAGATTCTAGAGAAAGAATCAAGAGAAAGTGGAGTAAAAAGATAAGTGAGTTGGAAGGAAGTCTAAAAGAGTCGAGAGCCAAAATACAAGAATTGACTTCACAAGAATTAAACCAAGAAATCCCAGCTCAGAAATCAGGATCAGTATTGGCGGAACCCATACCAGAAGATCTAGACATGATGTTTCGTGCATATCAGGCTAGAATAAATGAGGGACCTCAAGTAACGGAAATGAGTAAAAACTACCCTCGAGCTGATCTAGAAATTGAGAGAACTAAACTTTGCATGAAAATGGTAGAACTAGCACAAGCCTTGTTCGAAGCCTCTAGATATCTTAATTGGAATAACATGGCAAAACCGGAACTGCACTTTCAAGGACTAATGGAGAGGCTAGAATATTTGATAGAAAGCAAAGAGAAAAAGGATCAGCATAGGAACCCTATTGTCACAGAGACACAGGAAAGGAATGCACCATCCCTGTCTCAAGTACCCAATACAGAAAGTCAAGACAATTTGTCTTCCATACATAAGTACTCACATGAATTTTTGAGAGAAATACAAGAAGAGAAATGGAGAAAGGAACAAGGAACCCATCCTCCTATTCAAGAAATAGACGACTTGCAGGAACAATTTCCCCAAGACATCCCCTCTATATATGATGAGGTAGAGGTGGAACAACTGAGTGAACACACAGGATTTGAATCTAATTCTCTACAAGAATTACCTTAGTTCACAGGACCTTGGGAAGCTAAGTCTATTAGTATGAGAGCACCCACGATAATAGTGAGGAATGAAGAATCAGTGATCCCTAAGAACACGGAAGTGATCAAGAATACCAAAGTACAATGTAATCTCACTCTGAAGGAATTGTTAAAGGTAAAACCAGAATTGTGGAAGCACGTAGCAAATCAATTCCCTGAGCTTGCTACCACACCCTCTCAAATAGGATCACATAAGAAGGTACCAGAGATACCCGTGGAAAAGATTGGAGACGTAAGCGAAGGAGAGGAAGGTAACACATATCTTCCAATAACCCATCAGGGCTACACCACGAAAGCCATCTTAGATTCAGGAGCCGGAGTAGCCATCGCTACCACCGCTTTGTGGAAACGTTGGGGTAAGCCAGCACTCAGACCCACCAGGATGAAGCTACAAATGGCTGATGGACACATAGAAAAACCGTTAGGCTTACTAGAAGGCATATCCCTCACCACTTGTGGTGTGGAATTTGAGCATACCTTTGCCATTTGTGACTTTGCAAAAAATCGTGCTTATGAGATGATATTGGGACGACCATTCATGCGTCAGTTGCAAATTGTACAAGATTGGGGAACTAATTCTTTGTACTTGCAACATTTAGGAGTGACTACCAAAGTCAATCTTAAAGACTATTCACATAGAGATGTACCCCCAATACAATGGAACACCATCCATAAGACACCAGTAGAGACGGAATCCGTGCACTCAATAGCATCAGATCCTTCTTGGTTGCATGAGGATACCATTTATGGATGTGTAAGGTAGCTAAACAAGAGGAAGAAAGATTAGAAGCCAGGACCTTAGGTGCAGAACAACATCCACGAACCCTTCAAGATCCAGCCTACGCACCTGTAGTATTCCCAGACGAAGAGTTTGAACCCCATGGTTGGGCAGAAATACTAGCAACCATGGATGTAGCCATCAATGAAGAACAATGGACACCCCACTGTGACGAGGATGACTATGACATTTCAGTTTTTACGATAGAGCCAATCATGGGCGATGCAATTTTAGAAGAGTGTGAACCGAACACTGATGCATTTGAGGATGCAAGCGATTTTGATTTCGAATCAATCATCATGGACCCACCCTTTGCATCAGAAGAAGAATATTTCTACGAAGTAGAGACTCACACTCAGAGACACAAGGAAATTACGAACGAGGTAAGGTTAGCCACAGAAGTAACGAACAAGAGTGAAGGCAAGAAAAGAAAGAAGAAAGACACCATGTCAGAAAAAGAAGAATCTTTGTTTGAAGTACCCGAGAATTTCAAGAAATATGAAATCAAAGATAGAAGAATCATGGTACGAATGCCTAATAGAAAAGCGAATGACGGACAAGTATACGATAACCGAGAGAAAACCAAGAAAGTAATAGTTGCCATAGAAGGAGAAGAAGAAAAATGTACATACATAGGGCATGATTTGACGACTGAAGAAGAAGAAGAGTTAATTGCCCTATTGCGCGAATATAGAGATGTTTTTGCTTGGAGTTACAAAGATTTGAAAGGAGTAGATCCAGATATATGTTCTCATAGAATCCCTATGACTCCAGATGCAAAACCGACAAAACAGAAACCGTACACGTATAATGATAACTACGCTGCGAAGATTAAAGAGGAGATAGATCGATTGATAGAAGCAGGATTCATTTACGAAATTGAGCACACCGAATGGGTATCCCCCATTGTGGTTGTGCCCAAGAAGAATGGAAAATTGCGTGTGTGTATCAACCTTAAAAAAGTTAATGCCGCCACGATTAGAGATAGTTATCCTCTTCCTATCACGGAACATCTATTGGAAAGAGTTGCGGGCAAGGAAGTTTACAGCTTTCTTGATGGATTTTCAGGCTATAATCAAGTAGCCATTGCTCTAGAAGACCAACACAAGACGGCTTTTGCCACTGAATGGGGCATATTTGCATTTCGTGTAATGCCATTTGGCTTGACAAATGCACCCGCTACTTTCCAGCGACTCATGTGTCATGTTTTTAAGGAATTCTTACGCAAGAGCTTGGAAGTTTATGTCGATGACTTATGTGCTCATTCAAATGTAAGACAGACACATATTCCAGAGTTAAGACAAATATTTGACAAATGTCGAGAATATCGGGTTTGTTTGAACCCAGAAAAATGCGTTTTCATGGTCAGACAAGGCAAAATTCTAGGACACATTGTGTCAAAAAATGGAATCTCTACGGACGAGGAAAAGGTGAAGGTAATTGCAGAATTACCTAGACCAACTAATGTGAAAGAGGTACAAGCATTTATGGGCCATTGCGGTTATTATAGGAGATTCATACACATGTATGCAATCATAGCCAAGCCTTTGTACTCTCTTTTAACCAATTTTGAGTGGACAGATGAATGTGAAAATTCATTCAATGAACTTAAACGACGTTTGTGCTCAGCACCTATATTGACTACCCCAGATTGGAGTAAGCCATTCCATGTACATGTGGATGCATCCAATTACGCCATAGGATGTGTGTTAGCACAACCCACGAATGAAGGTAACATAGATCTCCCCATAGCTTACGCGAGCAGACAATTGAACGCAGCAGAAAGAAATTACACCACGACGGAACGAGAAGGATTAGGGATGATCTACGCAGTAAAGAAGTTTAGGCACTACTTGTTGGCCAACAAATTCAAGTTCTTTACAGATCATCAAGCCCTATTATATTTAGTCAACAAACCATGTAACACAGGACGACTGATACATTGGTTTCTATTGCTCATGGTGTACGATTTTGAAGTGGTAGTTAGGAAAGGAAAGACGCATCTTAGAGCCGACCACCTTTCAAGATTAACCTCAGGAGAAGCTCCTCAAGGAGTAGCAGATGAATTACCAGATGCATACTTCTTTAACCTTGAGATAGCACCAGAATGGGCTAAACCTATAGTCCCTATTCTGACATACGGACCCAAGAATCCTAGGATAAAAATCAAAGAAGGAGAGATTACCAAGTCTTAGAGGTACCAAATAATGGCAGGAAGCATATATAAACAGGATAATCAAAAGATTCTTGCCTGTTGTGTAGATGAAGCAGAGCATGCGAATTGGTTGCAATTAGCACACATAGGTGCACTAAAGCAACATCATTCAAAACATCAAACATTACAGACTCTGCATAGATTAGGAGTATATTGGCCTACGATGGAAGCAGATGTCTACAAGTTGTGTAAGGAATGCCATGTTTGCTGTGAAAGACCACCAGTAGAGCATGCTACACTCTACCACGTGTCTCTCACACCAGACTGGAGTGAACCTTTAGTGACATACTTGAGGACGAACACATTCCCTCAAGGAATGACCTTAGTGCGACAACGTAGTCTAGAGCAGGAAGCTCACGACTATTCACTTATTGGTGATAATTTATACAAAAGAGGACGAGATGGATATCTAAGACAGTGTGTTCATGAGAGCGAATATCTTAGCATACTAGAGACTGCACACCAAGGTGTTGCAGGAGGTCATTTTGGACCCGATAGGATAGTCAAAGCCATTCTCTTCGCAGGATTATGGTGGCCCACTCTTCACATGGATGCACATACCTATGTAAAGAGATGTGATGTGTGCCAAAGAACTCAGTTTCCTACTCGCAGAGATGAAATGCCATTGAAACCCATGATGGGCGGACGTGCATTTTCAAAGTGGGGTATAGACTTTGTAGGACCCATCAACCCCCCTGCAAAAGGTACACATGCGGAATACATTATTGTTGCCACAGATTATCTAACCAAATGGGTAGAGGCAAAAGCCACAAAAAAGAATGATGCTCACACGACTGCAAAATTCTTATTTGAAAATGTCTTTACAAGATATGGATTGCCTATAGAGTTAGTGAGCGATCGAGGCACTCACTTTCTAAACCAAGTCATTGAATATTTGTTACAGGATTTTATGGTGATTCACAAGAAATCTGCACCATATCATCCTCAGGCCAATGGTCAGGCTGAAAGCACTAACAAGATACTTTGTACCGTACTGACGAAACTCGTGAACAATAAACATTCAGATTGGGACAAACAGTTACACCACGCTGTTTGGGCATATCGAGTGGCCTACAAGACCGTACTCAATGCAACTCCCTTTCAGATGGTTTTTGGTCAGAATGTTGTGCTTCCTTTGGACTTCTTGATACCGACCCTTAAGGTTGCACAAGAACATCAGTGGACCGGCCATGAATTATCAGCAAGAATAATGGACTTGGAACGATTAGGAGAAACCAGGCTGAAAGCAGCAGCAGGAATATACGCAGCGAAGAAGCGACAGAAAGCATATTTTGATGCACATGTGAAAGATAAAGGCCTAAAAGAAGGAGATTTAGTTCTAGTGTATACGCTGAAACAGCACGCACGGAAGTTAGAAAAGCGAGGTTATGGACCTATGATCATTAACAGACTTTCGACTAGTGGAGCAGTACAGTTAGCCACCTTAGAAGGAGATATAATGCCTAATTACATTAGTGGCTGTAGAGTCAGGTTATATCAAGAACCTCTTACTGAGGATATGCTTAGACGACTCACGTTGGCAAAGAAGCGTAAGGAGGAAGAAAATAGAATACGAGCTGAAGCTCAGGCAGAAGCCATAGAACGCATTAAGCGCATGAAGCTAAGAAGACAAGGACTAGGGAGAGAACATTATAACCATCTGGAAACCTCACCCAGATATCCCATGGCCATGTGTCAAGTAAAGTCAACCACTCATCCTAGCATCGTGGACAGAAGACCATTCATTACAGTTAGGCTAGAGCACGGCAACCCTTGCCAAGAACTCAGGGCTTTAATTGACTCATTTGCTGCGACTAGTGCGATTAGATGGTCCCACTATAAGGATTCAGGAATAGAAATGCGGCCACTTGAGGCATACCTCATAGGCCTAGGAGGCATGGAAACCCCTTGCATGGGTGAGGTGGACCTTCCTATCCTCATTAAGGATGTGACCATGACAGCGAAGCTACTAGTGTGCCATGATGACGACCTGATAGAACCCCTAATCCTTGGCCAAGATTGGCTATACAATCACTCAGTGGACCTAAATCTTAGACAAGGCTCCTTACAGATTGGAACCTTAGAGCAGAAGCGAGTGATACCGCTTGACTTCCCTAACGGTATTCCGACTGAGGTTTGTAACCCTAGACCCTATGAAATACATGCGACGGAAGACCGGAAGATCTTTAATCAGACCAGTCACGTTACGTCTACACCAACCCACGCGGGCTTGGCTATGGACAGTTGTCAATCAGAAGGACGACAGGAGATCTTCCCTGGGACTTCCTGCAAACTAGAAGAGGCAGCTACCCATCCGCTAGGGCAGATGGACACAATCAGCGGTCAGGTGGGTTGCATCAGCGGTCAAATGAGCACGACATCCTGCGGTGCTCATCCTTCCAAACTTGTTGCGGACTGGCCTAGATTAAAGTTAAAGAACGAATCACTTCCTAATGGGCAGGTCACGCAAGTGTTGGAACTCCCTTCTTTTCCAAAGCAGAGCGTCCCTACGACCTCTCTACCTCCACCACGACAGAGTCAACCATGACGAAGGAACCCAGATCGACGGCAGTATCAGAAGACACAACAAGGAAAGCAGTCTAGACCACCCAAGGGAAGCGGCACCAGACAAATATGGGTGCCAAAAGGGCAAAAAGCACCGAAGAACTCCAACCAAGCAGAAATCGACAAGCAAAAGGCAGGGCCGAGACAGAATCAGTATCCACCATCCCCTCGACCTTCTTCTACAGGCTCGAGCATTCGACAAATTTGGATCGCCAAGAAATACCTTACCCATAGACCCACACCCACGCAGATTTGGGTACCCAAACCATGTATCGTAGCTCAACCCTTAAGCCATGTAATATATACCCCTCACAAATCTTTCCATCCCTCAATACCACCACACCCGATACTACCTTTTGCCCCTCAACAGAAACCCACCACCCACTCAAAAACTCTTAGGAAATGGATACCGAAGCGTGTCCAATCGTCTTCCCCTAATCCCATGTCTGACAAAACTACCCCCCCGACTAACATACAACCTTGTAATAAATCACTAACCTTTAAACCTTGTATAAATTCACCCACCATCATCACACGTCACTCATAATCTCATCTCATCAAGGAACGTATGCATCATCTGAAACGTGTAGGTGTCTAGAGACCTGCACTAGTGCTGCAAGAAGCATTGCATCCATCACATCACAGCACTTGGCTACACGGGTTACGCATCAGTTATGGAAAGGGATTGCGGTCTCACTTTAATGGGATCATGATTAATTTCCATGCTAATGTGTTAATCTTTTGTAGCAGATCTTTCTCATTAACCCACCAGTCATCATGCAAACCGACAAAGGACCATCAGGAGCAGGCCCCAGTGTAGCTGCAGTGCCCCTCAACGTGTTACGAGCAGAATCCTACCCGACTGCTCCACCGCCAGAATTCCAAGGATTTCCAGGGCCCATGCCGATCGATAACCCACCTATGGGCTACACAGAAAAGATACACCGTAACTCTCATTGGTTTCAGGGACTTGCAGGACCCTTAGCGGAGGCGGATTTCATATTTGAATCTAATTTGACATTTGATGACCGCACTTGGGGAAAATACCAATTCTTCTCCAGAGAGTTCGAAGCCCTACAGAACACCCAGGATTTAACTCACGTTTGGGCCAGAGCAGGCTTCACGGAGTATTTCAGTGATCCTCTGCCCAAACCTGACTTTTACAGGTGTTATTATTTAATCACTACTTTGCTGGCCTCAGAGAATAAGGATATCCCCGGCAACGGCGCCAAATTTGGTGTCACTCTAGCACAATGGTGAGTACCAACGTGAGAAGATTCACCTCATAATTGTCAATCCGTGGAGACGTGAGGACTAGTATGAAGACTATGAGCAAGTGAAGACACAAGTGCGTGAGTGAGAAGCACACAAGCATGCACACACATACACACACACGCGCACACAAGGCAAGAACAAGGAGAGGAACAATGGAGTTCTTTGCATTAATCAAAAGGTCTCTTACATAAGCTCAATTCACAAACAATCTAACCCCCAAAATGAGCTCTCTAGCTCTTTTTATAGTTTTTTGACTAGTTTTGGCCCTGTCCAGACCTAGTGTCCGGCCTAGTTAAAAATTAGGTTCCAGGGCTTATTTGAGGGCTCAAACGAAGTCTAAAAATTATGAAAATTGGTACGATGGTACTTCTAATACTCCTCAAGCTCGAGGACTCCTCGGCTTGCACAAATTGGAGTCTATTCTACCAAAAACGGGATTTACAATGTTTGTGTAGTGATTAAAATCACTTGAGTTGTACATAATCCATGGGAAAAAATGATTTGGCCTTGTTGCCGTATTGTGCATGACTCCTCTGTTGCTTTGTATGCCAACAAATGGCCAGTTGATTGTAGCCAGAGAACCCATCTAGGAAGCTGTACACTTCCTTGCATGCCACCCTTTCTAATAGATGCTCAGTGATAGGAAGCGGGTAATTATCCCTGATCGTGGCTGCGTTAACCTTCTTCAAGTTAATGCATACGTAATTTGCCGTTCTTTTTGGGCACCACCACAATGGGGGATACCCATTCAGTGTGCTCAATTTCATAGATAAATCCAGCTTCAATCAAGCAGTCTATCTCTTCTTTGATCTTGGCAACATAGTTGTCATTGTATGTGTATGGCTTTTGTTTTGAAGGTCTGGCCTCTGTAGTCATGGGAATCGTATGTGAGCATATGTCCGGGTCCACTCCTTTCAAATCCTTGTAACTCCAAGCAAATACATCTCTGTATTCTCTTAGCAAGGCTATCAGCTCATGCTCTTCTTCCTCACTGAGGTCATGTCCTATGTAAGTGCACCTCTCTTCTCCTTCTTCTATGGCTACCACTATTTTCTTGGTGGTTTCTTTGTTATCATAGGCCTCTCCCGATTGCGCCTCTCGTTTAGGCATTCTAATCATGACTCTCCTGTCATCTATCTCATACTTCTTAAAATTTTTCGGGACCTCAAACAAAGATTCTTCCTCTTCTGGTGTGACTTCTCTCTTCTTTCTTTTCTTTCCTTCTTCCTTATGGGTTACATGTGTGGCTAGCCTTACATCCTTTGTAAGCTCTCCGTGCTTCTGGGGTTGAAATTCTACTTCATAGAAGTATTCTTCATCTGATGCAAAAGGTGGGTCCATAATGATTGACTCTAGATCGGAGTCACTCGCATCCTCAAATGCATCAGGGCTAGGTTCACACTCTTCTAAAACTGCTTCTCCCATGATCGGCTCTATGGAGAAGACTAAAATGTCATAGCCATCCTCATCACAGTGAGGTGTCCATTGTTCTTCATTGATGGCTACATCCATGGTTGCTAGAATTTCTGCCCAGCTGTGAGGTTCGAATTCTTCGTCTGGAAAAACTACAGGTGCATAGGCTGGGTCTTGGATTGATCTATGGGTTTCTTTTGCACCTATCTCCCTGGCTTTTTCTCTCTTCTCTTCTTCTACTGCTACCTTACACATCCATAAGTGAGTGTCTTCATGCATCCATGAGGATCCTGATCCTAGGGAATGCACCGATTTCGTATCATCTTTGGCTCTATGGATGGGGTTCCATTGGATAGGAGGGACATCTCTATGAGAGTAATCCTTGAGATTGACTTTGGTTGTAACACCTAAGTGCTGCAAATACAAAGAATTGGTTCCCCAATCCTGTACCACTTGCAACTGCCGCATAAATGGTCTTCCCAAAATCATCTCATAGGCTTGATTTTTGCTAAAGTCACAGATAGCAAATGTGTGCTCAAACTCTACACCACAAGTAGTGAGAGTTATCCCCTCGAGTAGTCCTAAGGGTCTTTCTATGTGCCCGTCAGCCATCTGCAATTTCATTCTCGTTGGCCTGAGAGCTGGCTTGCCCCATCGTTTCCATAAGGAAGTGGTAACAATTGCAACTCCTGCACCTGAGTCCAAGATGGCCTTGGTTGTGTATCCCTGATGAGTGATGGGGAGATATGTGTTTCCCTCTTCGCCCTCACTCATGTCTCCTATCTTGTCTAAGGGTATTTCTGGCACTCTTCTCTGGGATCCTACCTGGGAACGAGGTTTTGCTATCTCGGGCACTTGATTGGCTACATGTTTCCACACTTCTGGTCTAACCTTAAGCAGCTCTTCCAAAGTGAGATTGCACTGCACTTTGGTGTTCTTCACTACCTCTGTGTTCCTAGGTATGACTGAATCTTCGTTTCTTACCATGACTGTAGGTGCTCTCATACAGGTGGACTTTGCTTCCCATGGGCCTGTGAAATGGGGTAGTTCTTGTAAAGAATTAGACTCGAAGTCTAATCTTTCTTGAGATTGGGCACTCTCCTGCTCTCCATAAATGGAAGGAAGGTCTTGTGGGAATTGATCGTGTGTATCATCCACAAGTTCAATGGGAGGAGGAACTTCACTCTCTTTAGCCCATTTCTCTTCTTGAATCTCTCGCAAGAATTCTGGTGTGTATTGATTCATAGAAGAAGAGGTGTCTGGCTCCGTAGAGTTAGGCACGTAGGCCTCAGGCACATAGGCTTTCTGGGTAGGAAGACCTGCTCTTTCACTAGCCTTGTCATGGTGTTGAGGGGCGGGTTCCTTTTGTGATTGTGCAATTAGATTCTCTATTCTTTCTAGGGAGGGGGGGTTGTCTGGTTCAGTGGAATTGGGCACATAAGCTTTCGGTGGGGGATGGGTCATGTTATTGCTTGCTTTATCTCTTTCTTGATCTTTTTCTTCCTTGGCAGATCTTGCAAT
Source organism: Ceratopteris richardii (assembly GCA_020310875.1). Lineage (NCBI taxonomy): Eukaryota > Viridiplantae > Streptophyta > Polypodiopsida > Polypodiales > Pteridaceae > Ceratopteris > Ceratopteris richardii. The sequence goes on along the minus strand of CM035418.1, from coordinate 184,196,136 downwards.
TATGCCCTCTAACTTCTCTAGAAGTCCATCCAAGTGTAATTGCGTCTTGGCTGAGCCCGAGTAATTGAGAAGGCGACTGGCTTCAAACATAGTCTGAGCCAATGCGAACATTTTCGCACAAAGCTTGGTTCTTTCTATCTCTAGGTCAGCTCTAGGGTAGCACTTGTCATGATCCGTTACACTTGGCCCTTCTTGGATTCTGGCCTGATATGCTTTAAGCATCATGACTATGTCTTCAGGAGTGGGATCAGCTAATACTGATCCTGCTCGGGGTGGTGGGTGGGTTACGTGGGGTGTATTAGAGGGTGGAGGGATGGAGGGTGATGGGGATGGTAGCGGTGGGAATGTGTGAGAGTGCGGTTGAGATGTGATCTCTATGATTTTGGCCTTGGTTTCTCGTAGACTTTCCTCAAGTTCACTCATCTTCTTTGCCCATTGCCTTTTCATACGTTCACGGCTATCTCTCCAAGCTCTTGTTCTCTTCTTATTGTTGGTGCAAGACAAGCCTACACACATTGGCTTGGGACCTTGGACTCATTGAAGACTAGCATGGACAAAGGATTATCTAGGCTTCACTTAAAGGAAGACTCATGTGAACATATGCTTATGTGTTCCTACCTTTTTTACCTCTTGTAAAAGTCTAAGTGACTTATCATTTGACTGTAATCACTTTAAGTCATCTACCTACCACTAGAGTCGTGGAAATTTGAATGATGAGATGGAGAGAATATCTCCCTACTTTTAGAGGAGAGATTCAAGGGAGCCTAAGTTTGAATTTCAATTTCAAATGATCCCAAAACCTTCTATAAAAGATGATGGAAAAAGTCGCGGGTTAGTACTCTCATTCTAGCTCACTCCCCGAGGCATATTTTTCCTTGTAACTCATTGTGTGTGAAGGCTACTCTATTGCCAACACCACAATACCTCATTTAGCTGTGCTTGGCAAGCTAATGAGATTGTACAAACACATTTATCAATAGAAGTATACATTCATCATTTCTGTTTTGTCTGAGTGTTCTACTTCAAGTCTGTCAACTTCAAAGGAGCATTTCTCTGGATCTACTGAACCAAATCAAGAGATATATAGCTCATTGGAACCAGCTCAAAGTCTACTACAAGCATACAAAATTTCAAAGGATTCCATTCAGCCAATTGGGAGAAAATCGATTCGAAGTGTACACTGGTCTCAGTCTGCAGAGTTCCTGAAAAGTCGGGGGTGATTATAATTTTGCTAAACTTATTTCTCAGTGCATAGTTTATCAATTGAAGTGATTCCACTTGTGATTGGTAGCTTACTAAGGTACATTAATACTCCCAAAAGGAATTGTTCCAATTTTAAGTGTGCTGGACACACTGAGTAAAAGTCTGAGCAGGTATCACTACAGGAATAGAAAGTTTTGCTTGATTTTTGAAGTACAAAGTTATCTGTTTTGGTTTGATCATTACCCAAATCATTTCCAAAGTACATATATGGTTTCTTTGTGTCATTTGGAAGCTAAGCAAGTGTACTAAGCATATCTGAAGAGAAAAGAGGGCAGGTGTGAAGCAGGTTTTGCAGCACCAACTGATTTCCTGAGTGCATCCATCCATCACTCTCAACAGTGGTATCAGAGCAAAGAAGGTAATCATGGGTGATGGTTTCCCTTCCTTCATTGAAAAATTGGACAGAAACAATTATCAAGCTTGGTCATTGAGAATGAAGACCTATCTACAAGGGAGAAGTCTATTTGGATACATATCAGGAGATGAGGAGTTGCCCTCATTCAAGACTAGAGGACTACCTACAAAGGATGAACATGAAAGGCTCAACCAATGGTGTGCAAAGGATGCTTTGGCAAGGTCTTATCTCTTAAACTCTATATCTGACTTTCTTTTACCTCATGTAAGGAATTGTAAGACTTCCCAAGAGACTTGGGAAACCTTGTCAAACTATTTTTCTTCCAACACAAGGGCTAGGAAGAACCAATTATGGATTGAGTTCACAACCCTTAGGAAGCAGCCCAAGCAATCAGTTTCAGAGTATGTGACAAAGATCAAAGATGTGGCAGACCAACTAGCAAGCATTGGAGAGGAAATTGAAGAGGAGCAAATAGTCAGGCAAGTGACAAATGGACTCAAGGCAGATGATAAGTGGGAAAGTTTCACCACTGCAATGGACCTCTACATGGACATGCATACCCCTGATCTCACAACACTCATGGGCCAACTATTTACACATGAAGCAAAGTTCACCAAAGCTGGAGATCAATCAAAAGGTAATAACCCCTCTGCCCTCTATACTGATAAGAAAGTTAAAGATAAAGGCAAGAAGAAACAGGATGAAGAAGGCTCTACCTCTCAAGCCAATTATGCAGGGAGAGGTAGGTCATCTAGAGGAAGAGGCAGAGGAGGTAAGTCAGGTAGGGGGAGACCCTACAACTCATCACCATGCAACATATGTGGATTGTCCAACCATACCACAGATGAATGCTACAAGAACTACAAGAATCAGAGAGGAAGAGGCTACTCAAGAGGTGGATACTCTCAAGGAAGAGGCAGATTCAACCAACATCAAAGCTACAATGGGTACAACAACCAATACAACAACAACTACAACAACAACCACAATGGAAATTACCAAGGTGGATTCAGAAATAGAAGAGACTACAACAACTACACAGAGGAGCAGGATGACTCCTTATTGATCATGAACATGACCTCCAAGATAGGTACAAATGATGATCATTTATTTTACATTGACTCAGGATGTTCTAACCATGTAGCTGGCAATGTGGCACTACTTTCTGATTTGGAAGAGCCCAAGGGCAAACATCAGGTACAAACAGGTGATGACACTAAGCACTCTGTTGTCAAAATTGGAAATGTGAAGACATGTGATGGTAATCAGAACCTATTAAGCAGGGTACTTTATGTACCAACAATAACGAAGAATTTGATGAGTGTTGGTCAGATTGTGGAGAAAGGTTTGCAGGTCAGATTCACACAACATGGAGCATATGTGGAGGATCCAAAACAAGGTTTCAGAAGAATAGCCAAAGGGGAGAAATCAGGTAGATTATTTACATTTGAACTAGAAGATACAAAAAACATTGCTTTGTATAATTACAAGGATCAGACACTTTCAGAGTTAGAGATATGGCATAAAAGATTAGGGCACATAGGTGAAAGGACTCTAAAGCAAATGTGCAGGGATCAATGTGTGCTTGGGATACCTAATGTATCCAAGCAACACATGATTTATAAATGTGGATCATGTCAATTTGGTAAGTCTCACAGATTACCCTACTCAAGGAAAGGTTTCATGCATGAAGACTACCTAGACTTGGTACACACAGATGTTTGGGGACCTAGCAAGGACCCTTCCATTTCTGGTTCAAGATATTATGTGTCTTTTATTGATGACTATAGCAGGTGGACCATTTTATACTTTATGAAGCATAAAGATGAAGTGTTTAATTGTTTCAAGAGGTATCTTGCACTTGTTGAGAATCAAACAGGTAGAAGCTTGAAGAGGCTAAGATCAGATGGTGGAGGAGAGTACTTCTCCAATGAGTTTGAAGATTTCTTGCAGGAAAGAGGCATCAAGAGGGAGATCACTACAAGATACTCACCTGAACAAAATGGGGTAGCAGAAAGAAGGAATAGACTTATAGTAGAAACAGCTAGGTCTATGCTCAATGAAAAAAGGTTGCCAAATTACCTATGGGCAGAGAGTGTATCCACTGCCACTTATCTCATCAATAGGTTGCCATCCAAATCACTTGATGGCATGACACCATATGAAGCATGGCATGGTAAGAGACCCTCTCTGGATCATTGCAAAATCTTTGGTTGTGTAGCATATGTGCATATTCCCTCACAGGTAAGAGGAAAGCTAGACCCAAAGGCTGAGAAATGTATCTTCATTGGTTATGATTTGAACCAAAAGGGATACAGATTCTACAACCCCACAAACAAAGGGTTCAAGGTAAGCAGAGATGTCATATTTGATGAGAATGACTCATGGTATGAGAATGAATGCAGGAAGGTGAGTCTACCCTATGACATGGAGGAAGATTTTCCAAAGCTTACCAAGGAAGAGCCAACTCAGCAAGAAGATTCAAGCTCAGATGATGATACAATAAACCTTGAGGAATTCAAAGCTTGGAAATCCAAAGGAAAGATGAAGATGAAGCAATTAGAGGATAAGCCAGAAACTTCTACTCAAGCAATGAGGAGATCTCAGAGAGAGAAGAAGAAGCCTATCAGATTTGGGTATGACACATCACTTGTAACTAAACATTCTGTATATCTTGCAAAAGACTTGTTGAATGAAGAACCAGGTACCTATGAAGAAGCAATTACAAAGCTAGAATGGAGAGAAGCCATGGATGAGGAGATAGAAGCCCTCAAAGAGAGTGATACTTGGGACTTGGTACCCAAGAAGGATTCTATGAAGGTAATAGGATCCAGATGGATCTACAAATTGAAGAAGAATTCAGATGGAACAATTAACAGGTACAAAGCTAGGTTGGTAGCCAAGGGTTTTGCACAAACCCAAGGCATTGATTATGAGGAGACATTTTCTCCTGTGGCCAAGATGCCAACTATCAGAGTTTTGGTGAGTGTAGCTGCATCCAAGAATTGGAACATGTACCAATTGGATGTGAAGAATGCATTCTTGAATGGATGGATATCTGAAGAAGTCTACATGTCACAACCACCTGGCTATGAAGATCCAAGAAAGATACATTATGTTTGTAAATTGAAGAAGGCTCTGTATGGTTTGAAGCAGGCACCTAGAGCATGGAATTACAGATTGACCACCTACCTTCAAGACCAAGGATTTGTGATGAGCAAAGCAGACACTTCTCTATTCATAAAGAGAAGTAGTACAGAGGTAATCTACTTATGTGTTTATGTTGATGACATCATCATTACAGGTAATGATGTCAATGGGATTAGACACATCAAAGGACAGATGATGAAAGAATTCAAGATTAGTGATCTTGGATTACTAAAATATTTCCTAGGTCTTGAATTGATCTACACAAACTCAGGTATATACATCACTCAAAAGAAGTATGTACAGGATATGGTCAAGAAGTTTGGTTTGCAGGATGCTAAGGTATCTACTACTCCAATGGAGGTTAACCAAAAGCTAAGTGCTCATGAAGGAGAAGAAATTAAAGACATTACAGGATACCAAAGTATGGTGGGTAGCTTGAACTATGCTACCTTGACAAGAATTGACATAGCATATGGAGTAAGTGTGCTTAGTCAATTCATGCACAAACCAAGGATACCTCACCTAGAGGCAGCTAAGAAGATCTTGAAGTACCTCAAGGGAACTCAAAGTCATGGTTTGTATTTTCCTTATACATCAGATATTGACATAAAAATTTACTCAGATGCAGATTGGGCAGGATGCAAGGATGACAGGAGAAGCACCTCAGGATATATTTGTTTTGCAGGAGATAAGCCTATCTCTTGGTCAGCTAAGAAGCAACCTACAGTGGCATTGTCATCCACTGAAGCAGAGTATAGAGGGCTTGCAAATGCTACTCAAGAAGCTATCTGGTTGAAGCTTCTATATACAGAGTTAGGTCTCTTCACAAGACCACCTATTATATTTGGAGACAACACTAGCTCTCTTCACCTTGCAGCAAACCCAATTTATCATGCCAGAACAAAGCACATAGAGGTTCATTACCACTATGTGAGAGAGAAATTGCTAAGTAAAGATATACAATTGACATATGTATCTACTAATATGCAATGTGCAGATTTACTTACAAAGGCATTGGATGGAAACAAGTTATGCAGATTCAAATCTATGATTGGATTGCAGGAAGTAATTGAAGAATGAAGAAGAAGACTTAAGCCAAAGTGTTTGGCTTGAGGGGGAGCTGTTGGTGCAAGACAAGCCTACACACATTGGCTTGGGACCTTGGACTCATTGAAGACTAGCATGGACAAAGGATTATCTAGGCTTCACTTAAAGGAAGACTCATGTGAACATATGCTTATGTGTTCCTACCTTTTTTACCTCTTGTAAAAGTCTAAGTGACTTATCATTTGACTGTAATCACTTTAAGTCATCTACCTACCACTAGAGTCGTGGAAATTTGAATGATGAGATGGAGAGAATATCTCCCTACTTTTAGAGGAGAGATTCAAGGGAGCCTAAGTTTGAATTTCAATTTCAAATGATCCCAAAACCTTCTATAAAAGATGATGGAAAAAGTCGCGGGTTAGTACTCTCATTCTAGCTCACTCCCCGAGGCATATTTTTCCTTGTAACTCATTGTGTGTGAAGGCTACTCTATTGCCAACACCACAATACCTCATTTAGCTGTGCTTGGCAAGCTAATGAGATTGTACAAACACATTTATCAATAGAAGTATACATTCATCATTTCTGTTTTGTCTGAGTGTTCTACTTCAAGTCTGTCAACTTCAAAGGAGCATTTCTCTGGATCTACTGAACCAAATCAAGAGATCTATAGCTCATTGGAACCAGCTCAAAGTCTACTACAAGCATACAAAATTTCAAAGGATTCCATTCAGCCAATTGGGAGAAAATCGATTCGAAGTGTACACTGGTCTCAGTCTGCAGAGTTCCTGAAAAGTCGGGGGTGATTATAATTTTGCTAAACTTATTTCTCAGTGCATAGTTTATCAATTGAAGTGATTCCACTTGTGATTGGTAGCTTACTAAGGTACATTAATACTCCCAAAAGGAATTGTTCCAATTTCAAGTGTGCTGGACACACTGAGTAAAAGTCTGAGCAGGTATCACTACAGGAATAGAAAGTTTTGCTTGATTTTTGAAGTACAAAGTTATCTGTTTTGGTTTGATCATTACCCAAATCATTTCCAAAGTACATATATGGTTTCTTTGTGTCATTTGGAAGCTAATCAAGTGTACTAAGCATATCTGAAGAGAAAAGAGGGCAGGTGTGAAGCAGGTTTTGCAGCACCAACTGATTTCCTGAGTGCATCCATCCATCACTCTCAACACTTATTTTGGCTCTCAGTATCGCTAGAGTCTGGGCTCTTTTCCTGGCTTACCCCTTGGTTTTGCTGCAATGCTTGAGCTCTAGTGATTACCTGCACTGGTGCAGTGGAAGTGACACTTCCTGTGGAATTGACCACTAACCCAATAACATTAATCGGAGTGATTTTTGGCATATTACTGGGATTCTTGCGACAATCTCGTAAGAGATGTTCCTTTTCGCACTCCTGGCAAAAGCCTTGGATCGTCACTGATTGGGGTTGTGTAGGTGCTGGCATGGGGCAATCACGTATGAGGTGATCACCTTGGCATCTGAAGCAAGGTCCTCTAGGAAAAGGGGGTCGTATCTGCCTAGGTTGAGGTCTAGAGTTGGGGTTTGTGTACATGACATTAGCATATTCAGGCTCCCAAATAGGTTCACTCGGTTCCTCACTGTAGTAAGACTCACCATGTTCAGGAGACTTCATGTAGTAAGCCTGGGGACTATCAACATGTGTAGAATCAAAGCTATGGTCACTGGGATCACTTTCTAAGATTAATGGTGTTACTGGGACTATCGCTCTATTCAGGTTTTCTTCTCCAGCAGCATACTTGACCGGAATCACATTAGTAGGAGCAAGTGGTTGCTGTGCTAGCACTGGCTGGGGTCTCAGTTGGGCCTGATATTGCGGTTGGTAATTTTGCTGAGGCCTAATATACTGTTGTGGTGAATATTGACTCTGGTATCTGCCTTGTTGAGGGTATGGCTGAGGGTAGGTTTGCCTAACCGCTTGCTTATTGTATGGGCAGTCCTGTGCTGAGTGATTTGTGTACCTTCGCTCTATGGTGCAATATTGGCTGCTAGGGTTCACTTGGGGTTGAGCCGTGATGGGACATGCGTTTGCCATATGGTCACCACCGCAAGTATAGCACCTCTTTACTGGGGCAAATCTAGGAATTTGTTTACTAGAGACGCCTAGTTTTTGAGCTACTTTTTCCGCAAGTTCCTCAATTGATGTGGACTGTGAGGAAGAGAGGCTAGAGGTACTATCTGAATCTTTGTAGATTTTGGATAGCTCTAACTCCTCCCCTAGGTTATCCTCAATATCGATGCACATGCGTACACATTCTTCTATAGTCCGGGGGTCCTTCAAGTACACATATGGTCTCAATTTGGTACTTAGCAATCCATCCAAGAATAAAGCCACTTGCTTAGCGGCTGTGGGTAACTCAAGACCAGGACATTGCTCAAGATATTGCCTAAATCTTCTTCTTGCAAGTCTCACAGTCTCTTGCGGGGTCTGCTTGAAGCTGTATATCAATGAGGAAGTATTATGCCTTATGCCACTTTTAGAGAATTCGATAATGAATGCCTCTAAAAGTTGATCTATGCTTCTAAACTGCCTCTCGTTTAGTGGCTGAAACCATGTCAGGGCGGTGTTCCTAAGGGTTAAACCAAAGGCATTGTACTGCGTGAACAGGTCTTCAACTTGTTCAGCTCTCAAGACTTGCTTAAACTCGGCTACATGATCGTAGGGGTCTCCAGTGCCATCGAAGTAGTTTTTCATGGACTTAACTAGCTGGGTCAGTCTCAAGGTCCTCGTGTGCTCTCTTGGTCTTGGCAAAGGGAAATCATCGGCATTTCTTCGGTTCCCTGGGGCTCTATGTCCCTCAGGTTCCCCTCTATTCGTGTCCATTCTCGTTCTTTCTCTTCCCCAAGAGTTGGCAAAGCTTACCTCAGGTCTCTCTCGACTCCTTTCTCTTTGAGTCCCCTGAGCTTGAGATGTTCTAGCTCCTTGGCGACCAAAGGACACATTCGATCTTGGTTGGGGGAAGATAAGTTCTCCTTTCCAAGTGTAAGCATGCCTATCATTTTCTGTAACCCCAAAGATCCTCTCTGAAGAGTGATCTAAGTAGGTCACTCTTCTTGGAATATCAGGATCTTTGAGCTCATATATCATGATTGTTCCTACCTCACTCGGTTGGCTAGGTCTATATCTCCAAAAGGCTTCATCCGTCTCTCGGTTCAAGAGGAGATCTATGCTCTTATTATCTTGGGGAATCCACTCTGGTGTGATAATCCTCGTGAGAACAGATTTGCCTCGGGGGGTTCTAGGTTCTTCGCCCATGTTTCCTTGCTCTAGGTCACCTAAGTCCGTTTCCGGGACCACATTCCCAAATTCATCTGTCCTATCGGGATGACTGGTGACTACATATATTGTCCCTTCCTTGTCCAAGTATGCTCCATTTTCAAACTTGACAGTTGGGCGCTCTAGTCCAATGGATTGTTTAGGGTTTTTAATCTGGACCACCGCTCTTCCTAGGCCGTCCTCATAGATGCTAGCACCTAATCGGTTGGTCCTAAGGTACTCGAGTTGCATCTTGTAAGGGCCTTCCACCCTATGTAAATGTGGCACCCTAGAACTTCCTCTAGGTCTCTCCATACCGTGGGACATCTCAGACTCGCTAGTCTCAGAATTAGGGTAATACGAATGATGGCTCAATTGCTGGGCCCAAGACCTCGCAGTATGATTGACACTAGCCTCTGAAGATCTAAGACTTTGTCTGTCTCTCCCTAGGTGTCTACCTGACCTAAGGTTCATATGCCCTTTGTACGTTGCTGATTCTTTGGTATCAGTCACTTGTTCCTTTTAAGTTCCTTTGGATGTGTTTTCTTGTTTTTAGTTAAGCGTCATCAGGAGCACTTTCGTGGGTCGTACTTGATGTTTTGCGTCCGCTTAGTTTAAGTTATTTTCCTTTAAGTTATCCCTTGACTACAATTTAGCCTACCCTTGCACTTGAGAAATTAAGGGCTCTTCAAACTTGAGTGTTCCTATCGTACCCCTAGTCAATCAGAACAACTACTCGCACTTAGCCTATGCTAAGAATAGACTGAGGGGGTTAAGTGATGTTCCAACCTCAAGTCGCTCCTCCTGGCGATGCTGGTCTACCCAGGAAGCACGTTCCCGAGCTTGTTCGCCTTGGCACTTACTTTGCTTTATCCAAGAGCTCTCGATGATCCTGTAAGAATCCCAAGTTTAGCTTCAAGTTGATCCTTCAATTGACAGACAATTTATTTCAGACACTTTTTTAATGACCCTTGTTCCCCCTTTTGTATTGCTAAAAATTTCCTCTAGAGCTCCCTTGGTGTTCCTACACCTCCCTTGGTGTTCCTACCCCTCAAGCCATAGAGCTCAAAAAATGGATTTTGTATGAAAAAGTTATGGCCGTTCAGGGTTTAGGGGGTTAACCAGACAAACAAAACCTTTCAGGTGTTTTAATGCATTTTTCTAAGGCCTTTGCAAGTGTGTGAGTATTTGAGAGTGCAAATATGCCCAAAATTTAGCCTAAATTTCCAAAGAATTTACCCCTTAATTTTTGCTGAAAATGTCTGTCTATCGCGATAGACGGTGTCTGTCGCCATAGACACAAACTATCATGGGGGGCTGTCTGTCGCGATAGACGGTGTCTGTCGCGATAGAGTGGTTTGTCGCGATAGAGTGGTCTGTCGCGATAGACGGTGTCTGTCGCGATAGACGGTGTCTGTCGCGATAGACGGTGTCTATTGCGATAGAGTGGTCTGTCGCGATAGACGGTGTCTGTCGCGATAGACGGGTCTGTCGCGATAGACGGTGAGTACCAACGTGAGAAGATGGTAAAATTTGGTGTCACTCTAGCACAATGGTGAGTACCAACGTGAGAAGATTCACCTCATAATTGTCAATCCGTGGAGACGTGAGGACTAGTATGAAGACTATGAGCAAGTGAAGGCACAAGTGTGTGAGTGAGAAGCACACAAGCATGCACACACATACACACACACGCGCACACAAGGCAAGAACAAGGAGAGGAACAATGGAGTTCTTTGCATTAGTCAAATTTGGTGTCACTCTAGCACAATGGTGAGTACCAACGTGAGAAGATTCACCTCATAATTGTCAATCCGTGGAGACGTGAGGACTAGTATGAAGACTATGAGCAAGTGAAGGCACAAGTGAGTGAGTGAGAAGCACACAAGCATGCACACACATACACACACACGCGCACACAAGGCAAGAACAAGGAGAGGAACAATGGAGTTCTTTGCATTAGTCAAAAAGTCTCTTACATAAGCTCAATTCACAAACAATCTAACCTCAAAAATGAGCTCTCTAGCTCTTTTTATAGTTTTCTAACTAGCTTTGGTCTTGTCCAGACCTAGTGTCCGGCGTAGTTAAAAATTAGGTTCTAGAGCCTATTTGAGGTCTCAAACAGAGTCTAAAAATTATGAAAATTGATATGTAGCTAGTTCTAATACTCCTCAAGCTCGAGGACTCCTCGGCTTGCACAAAATGGAGTCTATTCTACCAAAAATAGAATTTACAATGTTTGTGTAGTGATTAAAATCACTTGAGTTGTAAATGGTCCATGGAAAAAATGATTGGGCCTTGTTGCCGTATTGTGCATGACTCCTCCGTTGCGCTAGTATGCTCTTCATCTGACTTGTATGCCAACAGTTGGTAAACAATAAATGTTCTGATTGGGAAAAACAATTACATCATGTTGTTTGGGCATACAGAGTTGCCTATAAGATGGTACTCCAAGCCACACCCTTTCAAATGGTGCTTGGTCAAAATGTAGTGTTGCCACTAGACTTCTTGATACCTACTTTAAAAGTGGCACAAGAGCATCATTGGACATGTCATGAGCTCTCAACTAGAATTTCTGACTTAGAAAGACTAGGAGAAACTAGATTAAGAAAATCCATTGGGATTTACAAAGCCAAGAAAAGACAAGAAGCCTACTCTGATGTACATGTGAAAAGGGATTAAAGGCAGGAGAATTAGTCTTGGTGTATACATTGAAGTGACATGCTAGGAAATTAGAAAAGCATGGTTGTGGATCCATGATTATTAACATAATATCAACAACTAGAGCTATCTAGTTAGCCACTCTAGAAGGTGATATTTGTAATATAATAAGTCTATAATATAAGGGTCCAACCGATTTAGAGGGATATAAAATTGGACATCCTTTGGTCACTCATGTGTATGGCTAAAGATCTTGAGATTAGACTTAAGCATGAGTTCATGTGCTCTCTTAAACAAGTGATCCACTTAGCCTACTGGTTAAGTCTCAAGGTTGTGAAGGAGGAGGTCTTGTGTTCAACCCCCATGGGTGTGAAGGGATGGATAGGTATGTGCTTCAAGATGAAGAGGTGTTGCAAAATCCTTGATCTACACCAGCCAAATGAACTCCAGGAGTATGTGGTGGGCCCTTTTAGCTTGCAAATGGATGTATTAGACACCCTATATACCTTGGAAGATCAGTCTCAAAAAGATAGATCAAAACAGATAAGTTGGAGTTAGCTCAGAGGTGAAGAACTTGCTATTTTGGTTCATACACTTGTCCTTTGTTTTGCATAATTCTCTGAGCACAGTAGCAATTAGCTTAATTCCTCTTGGGGAATTCTAGTTAACTTAAAGAGCTAACTTTCAAAGAGTTATCGCATAAAAAATAATGAACCACACACTGAGAATGATGTTTAGCAAGTGATGACATCATCCCGATTTTCATGGGCTGCTACAGTAATGAGACCAGTGAATAGAAAAATGAACATACCTCAAGATTTAAGAATCTAATGACTATGAAAATTTTTATGCTTATACTAAACCGTAATTTGAATGCAAGAAGCTTTAAATCATTGAATTTGTGTAAGTACACACTGAGAAACAGCTCTGAGAAGATGAGTACAAAAGTCGGGTACCTGACAGAGAAGTGAAAATGAATAGACAGGGTTGACTTCAACTGAACATAACTGAAGGTTGAAACACCCAAATTAAATGATAATTGGTAAGCATATAGTAGACTTATAGAGCTAACTTTACCAAGTTAAATCACTAAAAATGATGCACCAAGCTCAGAGAAACCATCTCTGCAATCTGACTGAGAAAATTGAGAGATATGGCAGTGAGTAGTACACTTCACAAGAACATGGAAATATGAACTCAAATGATCATGAAAATGAAAGTATATTGATTGTACAATACAATGGGCTTACTGATACATATGTGTGCCTTAGAATCACACCTTGATATGGCATAAAGCTCAGCTCTTGGAGGTCTTCACATAACCACGACTAAGACTACCATGTATTTATAGTTGATTTTGGGAGGCTAACTCCCCTCAATCACTCTCCAATCAATTAGTGATTTATTTGATTCCCTATCTACCACAAATCACGATGTAAAGTCTTCAAAAGTTACAAGAGGTAGTTCACAAGTGAAATTTACATTGTCTTCATTTTAAGGCTTCTTCTACGACTTTGTGGGACTCAAGCCAATACTTAGGCTTGTCATAGACTTGCTCCAACAGCTCCCCCTCAAGCCAAGTATGCTTGAGGTCTTCAATCTTCCAAGATTACCTGCAAACCTATCATAGCCTTGAATTTGCAAAGCTTTGTACTATCCAATGCTTTGGTTAGAATATCTACACATTGTTGATGAGTGGACATGATATTTGAATCTCTTTGCTTAGAACCTTCTCTCTTACATAGTGATAATGAACTTCAATATGTTTAGTCCTTGCATGAAAAATAGGATTAGCAGCCAAATGAATAGAACTCATATTGTCACCAAAAATAGTTGGAGTTCCAAACTCCAATCCAAGATCTTTGAATAATGTCTTCATCCACATAGCTTCTTGTGTAGCTATGGCAAGACCTCTGTATTCAGCTTCAGTAGGAGAGAGAGCAACTGTGGGTTGCTTCTTGGATGACTGAAATAAGCTTTGAGCCTGCAAAGGTAAGATAACATGAAGTGCTCCTTCTATCTTCCTTGGAGCCAGCCCAGTCTGCATCAGAAAATAGCTTCAAACCTAAATCAGATACATAAGGATAATAAAGTCCTTCATTTATGGCTCCTTTGAGATACTTGAGAATCCTTTTGGCAGCATCCATATGTGGTTTCCTTGGTGTGTGCATAAATTGACTTAGCACACTCACACTGTAACATATATCTACTCTTCTCAATGTGGCATAGTTGAGAATACCCATTAGACTTTGATATGATGTGATGTCCTCTATGAGTTCACCTTCATGTGGGCTCAATTTGTGATTGACCTCCATTGGAGTACCTGCAATCTTACAATCTTGCATCTTGAATTTTGCCAACATGCCCTTAATGTACTTTCTTTGAGTGAGAAACAAACCATGATCTTTGTAGACAACTTCCAAACCTAGGAAGTAGGTAAGTGAACCCAGATCACTTATCTTGAACTCTTCTCTCATCTGATCTTTGATCTTCTTCATACGATCTGCATCATTTCCTGTCAATAGAAATCATCTACATATACACATAGGTAGATGATCTCATAATTACTCTTTTTTATAAAGAGTGAAGGATCTGCCTTGCTTGGTTGAAAGCCTTTGTCCTGCAAGAATGAAACAAGCCTGAAATTCCAAGCTCTTGGAGCTTGCTTGAGACCATACAATGCTTTGTTAAGTTTACACACATAATCAGGATAAACTTAATTCTCAAAACCAGGTGGTTGTGCCATATATACCTCTTCTGTTATCCAACCATTCAAGAATGCATTCTTTACATCTAGTTGAAGTATCTTCCAATTCTTGGAAGAGGCAATACTAAGCAAACCCTAATAGTAGGCATCTTTGCCATAGGAGAGAAGGTCTCCTCATAATCAATTCCCTGCGTTTGTGCAAAGCCTTTTGCTACAAGCCTTGCCTTATACCTGTTAATGGAACCATCAGAATTCTTCTTTGAGTTTATAGACCCATCTTGAGCCTATTACCCTCATGGATGAAGTCTTGGGCACCAAATCCCAAGTGTTGTTTTCCTCAAGTGCTTCAATCTCTTCCTTCATTGCATGCTTCCATTCTGTTTTTGCTTTGGCCTCTTCAAATGATGATGGCTTCTCTTGGTTTATGTCATGTGCTATGTAGATAGAATGTTTAATTACTAATGAGGTGTCAAACCCATACCTTTCTGGTTTTTTCTTTTCCCTCATAGATCTTCTTAGGCCATGATGTGATGATTCTGCCTCATGTCCAAGTTCCTGCAATTTTGCTTTACCTTTAGACTTCCATGCTTTGATCTTTTCCATCTGAGATTCTTCATCATCCTTTGAGGTGTCTTGTTCTTCAATCTTTGGTTGTTCTCAACCAAGCTTTGGAAAATCTTCTTCAAGATCATATGGTAAATTGACCTTCCTGCATGAATCTTCATACCATGAACTGTTCTCATCAAAAACTACATCTCGGCTTACCAAGAATCCTTTGTTGGTAGGGTTGTATAACCTATAGCCCTTTTGATTGTTGTCATATCCAATAAATACACACCTTTCTACCTTTGGATCCATCTTGCCTCTAACCTATGAAGGAACATGAGCAAAAGCAATACATCCAAAAATTTTACAATGATTTAAGCTTGGTCTTCTTCCATTCCAAGCCTCATATGGAGTCATCCCATCAAGGGATTTTGAAGGCAACCTGTTAATCAAGTAAGTGGCTGTAGATATAGCCTCAGCCCATAGATAATTAGGCAAATTCTTTTCATTTAACATGGACCTTGCAGCTTCAACAATTGTCCTATTCCTCCTTTCTGCCACTCCATTTTGCTCAGGAGTGTACCTTGTAGTTACCTCTCGTTTGATTCCTCTTTCTTGAAGAAAAGAATCAAAATCATGGGAGAAGTATTCTCCCCCTCCATCTGACCTAAGCCTTTTTAGTGATTTACTTGTTTGATTCTCCACAAGAGCCAAATATCTTTTGAAACATGAAAAAACTTCATCTTTGTGTTTCATAAAGAATAGGATAGTCCATCTGCCGCAATCATCAATAAAGGAGAGATAATACCTTGATCCAGATATTGAAGCTTCCTTGGTAGGTCCCCATACATCTGTATGAACCAACTCCAAGAGATCTCCATGCATATAACCTTTCTTCATGAATGGTAACCTGTGAGACTTTCCAAATTGACATGCACTACACTTATAAATCATATGTTGTTTTGACAAATTAGGGAGTCCAAGTACACTTTGGTCCCTGCAAATTTGCTTTAATGACCTTTCACCAATATGTGCTAACCTTTTGTGCCATACATCCAATTCTGTGAGTGTCTGACTACCATAATTAAAGAGAGCAATGTTTCTAGTGTCTTGTAATTCAAATGTGAACAATCTACTTGCCTTTTCACCTTTTGCAATTCTTAATCCTTGACTTGGATCTTCAACAAATGCTCATGCTTTTGTGAACCTGACTTGCAACCCTTTCTCTACTATCTGCCCAACACTTATCAAATTTGTTGAAATGGTAAGGACATAGAGTACCTTACTGAGTAGGTTGATGTTTCCATCAGGTGCTTTGACATTGCCTATTTTCTCCACAGGATGTCTTGTGTCATCTCCTATTTACCTCATGCTTATTCCTTGGATCTTCTAGATCTGATAGGAGTGGCATAGCCATGTTCAGGATCAATAATGAATCCTCTTTGTTTGAGTCTTCTATGTAGTTATTGAAGTCTCTCCTTCCTTTGTAGCCTCCTTGATAGTTTGAATGATTGTAGTTTTTGTAGTTGCCATGATAATTGTTGAACCTTCCTCTTGAGTAGCCATAACTTCCTCTATTGTATCCTCTGCCTCTTTGATTCCTGGAATTCCTAAAGCAATTTTCAGTTGTATGATTAGTTAATCCACAAATAGAACATGAGTTGGAGTCTTGGGATCTCCCCCTGCCTTGTCTACCTCCTCTTCCTCTACCTCTGCCATGTCTTCCTCTACCTGCATAGTTAGTTTGATATGTACCTGCTTCATCATCCACTTTCTTTGCCTTTCCTTTGTTATCTTTGGACTTGCTTTTATCAGTGTATAAAGCTGAAGATTGATTACCTTTAGAGCTTTCTCCATTTTTGATAAGCTTTGCCTCTTGAATAAGTAGTTGTCCAATGAGTGTATTGAAATTAGGTACATGCATGTCCATGTACAAATCCATAGCTATGGTGAATGCTTCCCACTTGTCATCTGCCTTCAAGCCATTGATGACCTTCCTTACAATTTGCTCTTCATCTATTACCTCTCCAATACTTCCCAACTGATCTGCTATGTCCTTGAGCTTTGTGACAAAATCAGTCACATTTTGTTTGGGAGCTTTCTTGAGAGTTGTGAAATCCAGCCATAGTTGATGCTTCCTAGCTTTAGTACTTGAAGAGAAGAAAGCTTCAAGTGCATCCCACACTTCCTGAGATGTCTTACAACTTCTAATGTGAGGCAACAAAAAATCTAAGATAGAGTTGAGGAGATAAGACCTTGCAAGTGCATCCTTGGAGCACCATGTGCTCAATCTTTCTTGCTCTTCTTGTGTTGGTTGACTTTTGTTCCTAAAACTTGGCATAACTTCATCTCCAGCCACATAACTGATGGAGAGTGTTAACCTCCAAACGAACAAGCTACTCTTGTAGTTAGAGCACCTCTATAACAAGAGTAACTCAAACCTTCACCAATTTTAGAGGATCAATGATTAATTATGAAGATTTTGAAAAACCTGTGAAGGAGATGACTACACAGAAAGTCTGATGCACATATCTCTCTCATTAACTTATCAATTGTGTAAATTTTTTTATGAAACTTTTCACAAGGTGTCGTCTATAGTTTACGCACCTTTTCCAAGTTGAATCACTCCAAAAGATTTAGTAGATCTTGAGAAATGATCTCAACAAGTTACCTATGTCTGAAACTGGT
The DNA here is from genome assembly GCA_020310875.1 of Ceratopteris richardii. Classification (NCBI taxonomy): domain Eukaryota; kingdom Viridiplantae; phylum Streptophyta; class Polypodiopsida; order Polypodiales; family Pteridaceae; genus Ceratopteris; species Ceratopteris richardii. The sequence continues at coordinate 184,178,429 of CM035418.1, read as the reverse complement.
CTTCTCAAAAGTCGATTCAGACACCTGTAACTTCTAACACTTGCCTCTCTCAATCTAGAACCCGTTTATACAAATGCTTTTAGACATAGATGGCTTACCTTCTAACTTAAATTTTGACTCCTTATTCAGGCAAAAATTTAACCTGTGCACTCAGAAATGATCAAATCATTTACCATCGAGATTGCGCCTATTTCAGGAAACAGTGAACACTTCTTCACATATGAATGTTCCTACTCATAATTCTCACAGCCCGTTTACAATTAGGATCTCAAACTTTAACCATAGACTCATTAACTATGGACTTACACATCTAAAAAAGGATTCTTGAAATGATCAAGTACAGAAAGAGAATGCACAGAAACATCGGGTGCAATTTTCTTTCATTCGTGAAGGAATTTTACAACTAAGTGATGAGAAAGATTCTACTCACTTCTAAGATGTCTAATGACTCATACAACTACCAATTTCTCTATTCACATGCTCTCCCACCTTTGCCCCAACTTTCTACTTATATATATAGCCATATATGTACAAGCTTATGACCATACAAAAGATATATATGAGCTGTCTCTAAATTAATGTACATATGTGTACACATCTTCATCTTTTGAATATGCACTTCCTTCATGCTTCATGACTTGGTCTTTTCTTCAGTCCTTGACTTCAATTCTTCACCCAAAACTTCAATTGGTGATTGCCTTGCACCAACAACTCCCCCTCAATCATCAATTGAGGTTTTCTCTATCTTCTTTATACCTGCCATGTCTTTAAATCTTTGTAGCTTTGGTCCATCCAAGCTTTTGGTTAGCATATCAGCTATCTAATCTTTTGTTGAAGTATGTATGACTTCAATCTCTTTATCCATCAGGTTCTCTCTTAGGAAATGGTACTGAATCTCAATATGTTTAGTCCTGGCATGAAAAACAGGGTTAGCAGCTAAATACAATGAACTCATATTATCTCCATGAATAGTGGGTGTACTCTGAATGATATCAAAGCTCTTCATAAGAGTCTTAAGCCGTATCACTTCCTTTGCAGCTTCAACCATCCCTTTGTACTCTGCTTGTGTAGATGACAAAGCAACTGTGTGTTGCTTCTTTGAACACCAAGAAATTAACTTATCTCCCACATAACACAAGTATCCATATGTTGATCTCCTATCATCAGGATTACCTGCCCAATCTGTATCACTATAAATCTTGATGTTTGTATCTGATGTAAAACCATGATATAAACCTTCTTTGAGTGTACCCTTAATGTACATCAACATTGTTTGACCTGTAATCCAATGTTCTTTCCTAGGACAATGCATGAATTGAGATAATACTCCAACTGCATATGACAAGTCAGGTCTAGTTAATGTAGCATAGATCAGACTACCAACCAAACTCTGATATAGTTTCATGTCCTTGAACTCTTCACCTCCATATCTGCTCAATTTGTGATTCACCTCCATTGGAGTAGGTGCTACCTTGCAATCATTCATCTTAAACTTGATCAACAAGTTTCTCAAATACCTTTCTTGAGTTATATACACTCCATGTTCAGTGTATGAGATCTCCATGCCCAAGAAATATGACAAGTCTATAGTTCCATGCCCTTGGGGCCTGCTTCAAACCATACAAAGCTCTCTTGAGCTTACATACATGATCTGGATACCTTCCATCTCTGAATCCTTGTGGTTGCTCCATGAAAACATCATTTGAAATATAACCATTTAAAAAAACATTATTCACATCTAATTGACATAACTTCCAACCTTTACATGCAGCAATAGCTATGAGTGTCCTGATAGTTGTCATCTTTGCCACAGGACTATAAGTCTCATCATAATCTATACCATATGTCTGAGCAAAACCCTTCACAAAAAGTCTAGCTTTATATCTAGACACACTTCCATCTGCAAATCTCTTTGTCTTGTAGACCCATTTGCATCCAATAATCTTCTGACTATTTGGTTTAGGAACCAAATCCCAAGTCTCATTCTCCATCAATGCATCATACTCTTCCTGCATAGCTTTCTCCCAATTTTCCTTACCTTTTGCCTCTTCATGTGTAGAAGGGTCTTCATCTGCCTTTATCATATAAGCATAATCTTTGGTAGCCAAAAAAGAAGTGTCATAGCTATACATTCTAGGTTGCCATTCGTGTCTTGATGACCTAAGTTCTCCACTCCTTGAGGTTTCTGGTTCATCACATTCTGGATCAAACCTTGGCACTTCTTCAACTTCAACCTGCACTTCATTGTTCTCCTCTTCATCAAATATCTGAACCTTTGATTTACCTTTCTTTTGAGTCACAACTTCTTCATCACCTGCATAAATATTGATTGTACCTGCATACAGCTCATCAAATGTAACATCTTTAGATACAATGAATTGCTTTGTGGATGGACTCCACAACCTATATCCCATCTGCTTATCATCATATCCAATGAACACATATTTTTCAGCTTTAGGCTCCAATCTATGCCTCAATTATGATGGCACATATGCATATGCCAAACATCCAAATACTTTGCAATGGTCTAGAGTAGGTCTCTTACCCCACCATGCCTCATATGGTGTCATACCCTGCAAAGCTTTACATGGTAACCTATTGACCAAATAAGTAGCTGTACTTACAACCTCAGCCCACAAGTAATTTGGGCAATTTTTCTCCTTCATCATTGACCTTGCAAACTCAACAAGAGTTCTATTTCTTCTCTCTGCTACAGCATTTTGTTGAGGAGAGTACCTGCAAGTAATTTCCCTTTTTATACCTGCATTCCACAAGTAATCACTGAACTCATTAGAGAAATACTCTCCCCCTCCATCTGACCTTAGTCTCTTCAACTTATGACCTGTAATTCTCCCTGCATACACATGATAATGTTTAAATGTATTGAACACCTCTAACTTATCTTTGATCACATAGATAGTGATCCATCTGGTAGCATCATCAACATAAATCACATAGTGATACTGAAATCATTTGATGGTCCCCACACATCTGTGTGTACCAACTCAAGCTTCTCTGAATACATAAAACCATGCTTGGAATAAGATTGCTTATCAGCCTTACCTAATTGACATGCTTCACATTTGTATGTCATATGTTGACCTGCAACATTAGGCAATCCAATCACTGAACCATTGTTCACCATATCCTTGATACCTCTTTCTTTAAAATGTCCAAGCCTCTTATGCCAAAGATCTAACTCAGAGATCTTATGTCCACCATAAGTGAACAAGGCATGACCAACATTACCTTGAATCTTCAATGTGAACAATCTTCCTTCTTTCTTCCTTGAAACAATTTGTTTATACCCTTTGATAGGGTCTTCCACAAACACTCCTTCATTAGTGAACCTAACTTCATAACCTTTTTCTACAATTTGTCCTACACTTATCAAATTTTTAGGAATTGTAGGAACATACAAAACCTTACTCAAGAGAATACTTCCATCCTTGGCCTTCACTGATCCAATTGACTTCACATTGTACTTTGTATTATCACCTGTTTGAACTACATGATTAGTTACCTTATTTTCCAAATCAGTCATCAAGGCTATGTTACCACTCAGATGATTACTACATCCTAAGTCAATGTAGAAGACTCTTTGATCTTCACTTTGCCTCTCACAAATTGCATTCATTATCAATGTTGAATCTTCCTTCTGATCTGAAGCATAATTGTAGTAGGTATTGTTGTATTGTTGGCTTTGGAATCCTCTACCTGCATTTCTATCAAAGTAACCTCTACTACCTATACCTCTGAAATTACCTATACCTATACCTCTACTACCTATACCTCTGAAATTAAAGTTCTGATTATATCCACCATTACTCTGAGTATTATGCCAACAATCATTAGCTAAATGATTTGTCTTACCACAAATCCAGCAAGCTTTGACTCCTTCTTTATTACTCCTGCCTCTTCCTCTACCTTTGCCACCTCCTCTTCCTCTTAAGAAGTTAGCTTGGCTAGTTGTACCTTCATCCTCATTTGCTTGTTGCTTTCCTTTGATATTCTTCTTCTTATCCTTTGAATACATTGCATGATGGGGGAAGTATCTCAACCCCTAAGCAATGATGAAGCGCGAATGACCTCCACAGGTATCCTTCTTTGACCTTTGCACACCCAAAATGCTCTTACTCAGAGCTTATGCAGAGAACTCCAGTGAGCTTTTGTAGACCTGTAGTAGACACCAAGGGCTTTCCAACAAAACAAATTTCACTTGAAATGGATGCTTACACAAAGAGAAACAATGTCTACAACATGAGCTAGTTGAATGCTCACAACTGCTAGTCAAGCAGAGACCTCACTTCATTCCAGCAAACTTTTCTCAGAGATTATACAGAGAATGAATCTCAAACTTGACTCAACTTTAGAGCACTCTAATAGCTACCCAATGACACCAAAATCATAGCAAATGGATACATAGAGAAGGAGAACCAGCCCTTACAACAGAGAGCAAAATATTTCCAACAGAGCCTACACAAAGAGAGAGATATCAATCACATAACTTCACTAAAATGAATGTTGCTCCCAGCTTACTCAGAGAATGCTCCAGAGAATTGGTAAGCATAAATTAGACTCGTATAGCTATCCAAAGAGAGAAGAATTACATCAAATGGATACCATATGAGGGAGAACCAATGCTAACAACTCAGGGGTAGAGAGTTGCAACACTGCCTGCGCACACACATAGATATGCCTACTAAAAGAAAACAAACAAGCAAGCAAGGGGGTTGCTTAAGCAAGGGGGTTGCTTAAGCAAGGGGCTTGCTTATCACAACTCCAGCACTTAGTGCTCACTTTACATGAGCTAAAACTCCAAGAAGATGGCCCAAAAAAAGTCGAGATACATGCTCCTTTTATAGTGAGAGGTGTGCCCCTAAAATCTAGGAACTACCTTTCCAAATCAGCCTCCTAACTTGGAGGAATTAGTTGAGATGACTTGGGGAGTGGTTGAGTGACTTTTCTTGATGGAATCTCGTGGCTTTTGGCTTCCTTTGATTGCTCCACATGTCCATAAAAGATTCCCCATGAATTTTTAGCTTGAATCTTGACTTTTAACACTCCCCCTCAAGCTTCAATTCTTCATCCTCATCCAAGCTCCTTCATGTTGATGCATTGCTTGAATTTTGAAATCTTCATCCCATCCAAAGCCTTTGTAAACATGTCCGCAACTTGGTCCTTGGTACCAATATGATGTACTGAAACTTCCTTGGATATCACCTTTTCCCTTATGAAGTGATAGTACACTTCAATATGCTTGGTTCTAGCATGATAGACAGTGTTCGATGCTAGATGAATGCTACTCATGTTGTCACAAAAAATTGGATATGTGTCAACCTGCAAATTAAGCTCCATAAATAACTTCTTAATCCACATTAGCTCACATGTGACTTGAGCCAAAGCTCTATACTCAGCCTCGGTGGAAGATAATGCCACTGTGGGTTGCTTCTTTGAAATCCATGAGATGATCTTGCTACCTAGCATGACTAGGTAACCACTTGTACTCCTTCTATCTTCCTTCAAACCGGCCCAATCCGCATCGGAATAAGCTTTGACCTGCATATCATCATCAAATGAGTAGAACAATCCTTCATTTATAGTAGCTTTGAGATATCGCAACATTCTTCTTGCAGCTTGCAAGTGTGTAGTCCTTGGACTATGCATAAATTGTGATAACACTCCAACTCCATATGCTATGTCGGGCCTGGTTATTGTGGCATAATTGAAAGAGCCTACAATAGATCGATACAAAGTTACATCCTCTAATGGCTCTCCATCAATGGAGCTTAGCTTTACATTAACTTCCATGGGATTTGAAATAGGCTTGCAATGTAGCATCCCAAACCTCTCAAGTAGGTCTAGAATAAACTTCCTTTGTATGAGCATAATACCTTCTTCTTTGTATACAACTTCAATGCCAAGAAAATACTTAAGATCTCCAAGATCAGAGATCCTAAACTCCTTTCCAAGCTTTGCCTTGATCTCCTCAATGCCCTTTGTATCATTACCTGTAATGATAAGATCATCTACATACACACACATGTAGACCACAAGTTCTCCTCTTTGTTTGATGAAGAGAGATGGATCCGCCTTGCATTGATTGTAACCACATTTGATCAAATAGTCCACCAATCTTTGGTTCCAAGCCCTTGGAGCTTGCTTTAGGCCATAAAGTGCCTTCTTCAACCTACAAACATGATGTGGAAACTCTTTATGAACAAAACCTAGTGGTTGCTCCATGTATACCTCTTCTTCCAAGTCTCCATTGAGAAAGGCATTCTTGATATCCAATTGGAAGAGCTTCCATCCTTTGCTAGCAGCCATTGCAATGAGTGTCCTAATGGTGCTCATCTTTGCCACGGGGCTGAATGTCTCTTCAAAGTCCACTCCATAGGTTTGTGCAAAACCCTTGGCCACCAATCTTGCTTTGAACCTAGAAATAGATCCATCTGAATTCCTCTTTACTTTATACACCCACTTATTACCTATTACCTTCATGTTCTCCTTCTTGGGCACTAGAGTCCATGTTTGATTTTCCTCAAGTGCGTCGATCTCTTCTTGCATTGCCTCTTTCCATTCGGTGTACCTGCTTGCATCTTCATAGCAATCGGGCTCATGATCTTCTACTACTTTGTTCATATATGCATAATGTGTTGCCATGCATGAATCATAAGTAAACCTTTGAGTTGGATACTTAACTCTAGAAGACTTCCTTTCTTCACCTTTTGGAGGAATAAACCTCCTTTGCCTTGGGAACTTGATCTCTTTCTTTGACGTGGCTTCTTTCTCCATCATGTGTCCTTCATCATCTTCAACTTCATTACCTTCTTCATCCAACTCCACCAATGTTGCTTTGCCTTTGTTGATTGATTGTGCTTCATAGCTTGATGAAGATCTCCCCCTCCATGGTGAGTTCATGCTTGAACTATCTTCATTGATGGAACACCTTGGGCCGCTTAGCTCTAGGTCGATTTGTTCTTCATCATGTCCATGCTTTTCTTCTTCATAGTCCTGCATACAATCATACTTCTTATACCAAGGGAGTAGCTCATCAAATGCTACATCCCTTGATATCCTCAAGTCCTTTGTGTTTGGGTTGAAGCACATGTAACCTTTATGATCATTTGAATATCCTAGAAACACACACTTTTCTGCCTTTGGTTGTAGCTTGTGCCTCAATTCACTTGGCACATGTACATAACAAGTACATCCAAATATCTTCAAGTGGGAAAGATCAGGTTTCTTACCATAATAGGCTTGATATGGTGTCAAGCCATGGATCCCTGAGGTAGGAGCCCTATTCATTAGATACACGGCGGTATTTGCTGCATCACTCCAAAACATGTTAGGTACATTCATCTCACTAAGCATTGCTCTAGCGATCTCGGCAATGTATCTATTCTTTCTCTCTGCTACTCCATTTTGTTGGGGTGTGTACCTGCATGTTACTTTCCTCTTGATGCCTTGATCCATTAAAAAATCAGAAAAATCATTTGAGAAATATTCTCCCCCTCCATTGGACCTTAGCTTCTTGATATATGTACCTGTTTCCTTCTCTACCATTGCCTTGAATGCTTTGAAACATGTAAACACATCTGATTTGTTTTTGATGAAATTAACCCAAACCATCCTTGTGCAATCATCTATAAAAGTGACAAAGTACTTGTTACCTCCAATGGATTGCTCTTTCGTTGGCCCCCACACATCTGTATGTATCAACTCCAATGGATGTTGGCTTATGTAGCCACTCTTCTTGAATGGAAGTCTCGCTTGCTTCCCTAGTTGACAAGATTCACATAAATGCTTCATACCTTGTCCTTGGAAGTTGGGAAGACCTTCAACCAGCCTCTTGAATTGCATTTCCTTCATTCTTTTTATGTTGATGTGACCTATCCTCTTGTGCCACAAGTCCAACTCCGAAATCCTCTTGTTTCCATATGTGAAGTAGACATGTTGAGTAGAATGAGAATTTACCTCCAAAGTGAAGAGTCTCCCTTGCTTCTTTCCTCTTGCTATGACCTTGTAACCTTGCTTAGGGTTCTCCACAAAGCATCCACCTTTGTTGAACCTTACTTGATAGCCTCTTTCAACCATTTGCCCAACGGACACCAAGTTCTTTGTGATGGTAGGTACATGCAAGACATCCTTGAGACATCTTCCTTCCTCCTTGTCATCCAAAGCTACATCTCCAACATGGGAGATCTCATGGGCTGTATCATCACCTGTTTCTACATGTCCTTTACCTTTGGGAACATGTAAATTAGTAAACCAAGAAGCATTGCAACTCATATGGTTGCTACATCCACTATCAATATACCAAGTGTTATCTACTTTGCTTGAATTCCCATTCATGTGCCTCATCAAGAGATTGTCATTTTCTGAACTTGTAGAAGCATAATTACCTTGGCCTCTATATGAAGAACCTTGATTATAGTTCCTTTGGTTTCCTCCTTGGTAGCAATCTCTAGCATAGTGGCCAAACTTGCCACATATGTAACATCCTTCGCCATCTTGATTCCTGTTTTGTTGATGTCGTCCTCCTCTTCCTCTTGATCTTCCTCTCCCTCTTTGTGATGAGGTGCCTTGGTCATGTCCTTGATTTCTTGAGTGGCCTTGCCTTCCTCCAAACCTTCCTTTGCCCCTTCCTTGTCCTTGTCTTCCTTTGCCCCTTTGATTACCTGCATAGAAAACTTGTGCATCTTTGCTTTTAGTTGAACTTCCACCTATGTTCATTTCTTCGGTGACCATGAGAGCAACCAATTGCTCAAAATCGGGAAGATTATCCCTTACATAAACTGAAGTGGTAAAGGGTTTCCACTTCTCATCATCTCTCAGACCATTGAGAGTATAAGCCACAAGATCGTCATCGTCTACGTGGCTTCCAATGGATCCCAATGCATCTGATAACTCCTTGACCTTAAGTATGTAGTCATTTATGCTACTCCCTGAGCTCTTCCTAAGGTTTTTGAGCTCATTCTTGAGTTGGATCTTCCTTGCTTTGGTGCTTGTTGAATAAAGCCTTTCAAGTGTCTCCCATACCTTCATGCTTGAATCCAAGTCTTGGATATGGCCGATCATGCTATTGCTAATGTGTTGGGAAAGAATAAAGATAACCCTCTTGTCTCTTTCATTCCATTCCCTAAAGGCCCTTCTCTGGTCATTGGTTGGATTCTCATCCAACCTAGGTCTTGGTTCACTTCCACTAATCAACCCCCAAAGGCCCTTGCCCATAAGATAGTTGGAGACCCTAAATCTCCATGGTTGATAGTTACCTTTGTCTAGCTTTTCAATTTGAGTGTTGAAGTCTCCCATATCTAGTCTTTGATACTTGACCTAGCCCTTGGCTAATGCTCCAATGTGTGTAAAATGAAAATGAGGCTCTGAGGTTACCTCAATCCAAAGCTTTCCTTAGATGGACACCTTGTGCTCTTGCAAATTTGAGTAGAATAGCTCCCCCTTGATGTGAGCTACCTCCAAGAAGCTTTTGTTGATGCAACTCTTCAACCACCAACTCCAAGAGGTCTTCTTGCTTGTATGTGATACCTCCAAGATGCCCAAATGCTCTGATACCACTGATGGGGGAAGTATCTCAACCCCTAAGCAAGGATGAAGCACGAATGACCTCCACAGGTATCCTTCTTTGACCTCTGCACACCAAAAATGCTCTTACTCAGAGCTTATGCAGAGAACTCCAGTGCGCTTTTGTAGACCTGTAGTAGACACCAAGGGCTTTCCAACAAAACAAATTTCACTTGAAATGGATGCTTACACAAAGAGAAACAATGTCTACAACATGAGCTAGTTGAATGCTCACAACTGCTAGTCAAGCAGAGACCTCACTTCACTCCAGCAAACTTTTCTCCGAGATTATACAGAGAATGAATCTCAAACTTGACTCAACGTTAGAGCACTCTAATAGCTACCCAATGACACCAAAATCATAGCAAATGGATACATAGAGAAGGAGAACCAGCCCTTACAACAGAGAGCAAAATATTTCCAACAGAGCCTACACAAAGAGAGAGATATCAATCACACAACTTCACTAAAATGAATGTTTCTCCCAGCTTACTCAGAGAATGCTCCAGAGAATTGGTAAGCATAAATTAGACTCTTATAGCTATCCAATGAGACAAGAATTACATCAAATAGATAGCTTATGAGGGAGAACCAATGCTAACAACTCAGGGGTAGAGAGTTGCAACACTGCCTGCGCACACAGATAGATATGCCTACTAAAAGAAAACAAACAAGCAAGCAAGGGGGTTGCTTAAGCAAGGGGCTTGCTTATCACAACTCCAGCACTTAGTGCTCACTTTACATGAGCTAAAACTCCAAGAAGATGGCCCAAAAGAAGTCGGGATACATGCTCCTTTTATAGTGAGAGGTGTGCCCCTAAAATCTAGGAACTACCTTTCCAAATCAGCCTCCTAACTTGGAGGAATTAGTTGAGATGACTTGGGGAGTGGTTGAGTGACTTTTCTTGATGGAATCTCGTGGCTTTTGGCTTCCTTTGATTGCTCCACATGTCCATAAAAGATTCCCCACGAATTTTTAGCTTGAAGCTTGACTTTTAACATTGCAGAACTGTACTCTTGTCACCTTCACCTTTGACATCCTGCTCAAAGGTTAACATATGTCCTAGCAACTGATTTAAGTCAGGAGTAAAATGATCAAGTGATAATTCAATAGACAAAATGAATGGCTTCCATTTGTCATCACCTCTCAAACCTGTGAGGATTTGCCTTACCAATTTATTCTCCTCAATGTCTTCATCAACTGCTCCTAATGCATCTGCAATGTCCTTCATCCTTCTTACATAGTCTGAGATGGATTGAGAGGCCTTCTTCTTGAAAGTGGTAAATTCTGCCCACATGGATGCCTTCCTTGACTTTCTGGTGTTTTGGAAATGCTCCTCCAAATCATTCCATATATCACTTGCACTTTCAAGACCTCTAATATGAGGTAGCAAGTAGTCATTGACTGCCATATAGATAATGCTCCTAGCTTGAGCATCTTTCTTCATCCAATTCTTCAAATCTGATAATTCCTCCCTAGTTAGAACACTAGGATCTCTGAACTGAGGCTTTTCTTCTTCACTTGTAATATAAGCTATCAAGTCTTTGCTCATAAGATGAGCTTCCATCCTCATTGACCATGTTGGATAGTTCTCTCTATCCAACTTCTCTATCTGAAGAGAATCTCCCATCCTTTCTTCACCTGTGTATTGAATTCTTCAAACTTTATGAGTAATAGATGTACCTTTGATTCGAATGATACTCCTTTTGTCTTCCTTAATGTCGTATGGCCTCGTTCTCAAGCTTTGCTCTTAATCTTTCACCTTTTGAACCTTCAGATGTTGAATTCTTTATGACTGCAGCAGTCGGGATCCTCTTTTCTTCAATTCTAATGCTTCCTGCTCTGATACCACTGATGGAGAGTGTTAATCTCCAAAAGAACAAGCTACTCTTGTAGTTAGAGCACCTCTATAACAAGAGTAACTCAAACCTTCACCAATTTTGGAGGATCAATGATTAATTATGAAGATTTTGAAAAACATGTGAAGGAGATGACAACACAGAAAGTGTGCTGCACATATCTCTCTCATTAACTTATCAATTGTGTAAATTCTTTTATGAAACTTTGCACAAGGTGTCGCCTACAGTTTGCACACCTTTTCCAAGTTGAATCACTCCAAAAGATTCAGTAGATCTTGAGAAATGATCTCAACAAATTACCTATGTCTGAAAACTGCTCTTCTGAAAAGTCGATTCAGACACCTATAACTTCTAACACTTGGTTCTCTCAATCTAGAACCCATTTATACAAATGCTTTTAGCCATAGATGGATTACCTTCTAACTTAAATTTTGACTCCTTATTCATGCAAAATTTAACCTATGCACTGAGAAATGATCAAATCATTGACCATCGAGATTGCGCCTATTTCAGGAAACAGTGAACACTTCTTCACATATGAATGTTCCTACTCATAATTCTCACAGCCTGTTTACAATTAGGCTCTCAAACTTTAACCATAGACTCATTAACTATGGACTTAGACATCTACAAAAGGATTCTTGAAATGATCAAGTACAGAAGGAGAATGCATAGTTTCTTTCATTCCTAAAGGAATTTTACAACTGAGTGATGAGAAAGATTCTACTCACTTCATGTCTAATGACTCATACAACTACCAATTTCTCTATTCACATGCTCTCCCACATTTGCCCCGACTTTTTACTTATATATATAGCCATATATGTACAAGCGTATGACCATACAAAAGATATATATGAGCTGTCTCTAAATTAATGTACATATGTGTACACATCTTCATCTTCTAAATATGCACTTCCTTCATGCTTCATGACTTGGTCTTTTCTTCAGTCCTTGACTTCAATTCTTCACCCAAAACTTCAATTGTTGATTGCCCTGCACCCACAATAACCATATAAACTTCTACCTTGGAGATAAGCTTCCATTCTTAATGACCAATCTGAGTAGTTACCTCTGTCCAATTTGTCAATTGATGAAGGAAATCCATCTGCCATGTTGTCCAACCTTGCTCTGATACCACTGTGAAGAGATGGATAGGTATGTGCTTGAAGATGAAGAGGTGTTGCAAAATCCTTGATCTACACCAGCCAAATGAACTCTAGGAGTATGTGGTGGGCCCTTTTATCTTGCCAATGGATGTATTAGACACACTATGTACCTTGGAAGATCACTTTCAAAAAGAGTAATATCATAAAAAATAATGAACCACACACTGAGAATGATGTTTAGCAAGTGATGACATCATCCCGATTTTCACGGGCTGCTATAGTAATGAGACCAGTGAGCGGAAAAATGAACATAACTCAATATGTAAGAATCCAAGGATTATGAAAAATTATATGCATATACTAGACAGTATGCGGAATCCAACAAGATTTAATTCATTGAATGTGGGTAAGTATATACTGAGAAACAACTTTGACAAGATGAGTAAAAGAGTCGGGTACCTGACAGAGAAGTGAAAATGAACAGACAGGGTTGACTTCAACTACACATAACTGAAGATTGCAACCCCCAAAGGAAATGAAAAAAGGTGAGCATATAGTAGACTTATAGAGCTAACTGTACCAAGTTAAATCACTGAAAATGATGCACCAAGCTCAGAGAAACCATCTCTGCAATCTGACTGAGAAAACTGAGAGATATGGCAGTGAGTAGTACACTTCACAAGAACATGGAAATATGAACTCAAATGATCATGAAAAGGAAAGTATATTGATTGTACAATACAATGGGCTTACTGATACATATGTGTGCCTTAGAATCACACCTTGATATGGCATAAAGCTCAGCTCTTGGAGGTCTTCACATAACCACGACTAAGACTACCATGTATTTTTTATTTTGGGAGGCTAACTCCCCTCAATCACTCTCCAATCAATTAGTGATTGATTTGATTCTCTATCTACCACAAATCACGAATTCGTGGCTCCTCTTTCCCTTTTTTATCAAGTGGACTCAACCACTTAAGATTCTTTCACTTTTACATTAAGTAAAGTCTTCAAAAGTTACAAGAGGTAGTTCACAAGTGAACTTTACATTGTCTTCATTTTAAGGCTTCTTCTATGACTTTGTGGGACTCAAGCCAATACTTAGGCTTGTCATAGACTTTTTCCAACAATGGGGACCATGGGGAGAGTGTTTTGCCCAAGGATCTCTAGAGCCTTCTAACTCAAGTTAACATGACTTAACTTAAGTCTAGTGAGACTTAACTCGAGTGCTAAGTACACCAACCACTAGTGGACTCTAGTGGAAGGTAGTAAAGTAGTGGTCAAGATCACTCCAAATACTAGTAGACTCTAGTGGAAGATACTAAAGGAGTGGAGGAGATTGAACATGCACTTGTGATCTCTAGTTACATTTGTGGTCCTCATTGATTTAAGCAGCTATAGATACATGTATAAGGTTGGGAGGAGAGTCATCTCTCTAGCACGTGGTCATCGTAATTCTTAGTTTCTTGCATTGGCATCAGAGTTAGGCAAGCTTTCATGGAAACATTGCACTTTGTATCATCTTCCTCATTATACTCTTCTTGGAATTATTTTTTGAGAAGCTATGACATATGATATTCCTACAAGATTCCTCTCTTAGTTTTTGAATAGCTATGCATATATCTTTATCATGTGAAATAGATATCCCATCGGAGTTCATTTAACTAGAAAAAGATGCATATCGACTTAGATACGTGCCCATGAGGGATCGAATTATGGTCCGTGGATAGGTAGGAAGTCGATCTAGCCAATCCTTCCATGTCGCACTTCTGCTCACTGGTCCATGACTATCAAGGCCCGTAAATGTCGAGATGTTTGGTTGATTTGCTAAACATATTTCTCTACATATAGTCCATCATTTTTTATGATGTCACTCATGCTTGGTAGCTTGTTAAGCTAATTAAAGTTCCCCAAAAGGAATTTTGTCAATTGTTGTTGTACTCAAAGAATGGTTCAAATCTCTCAATAGATGTATAAACAAAAATAGCAAATTTTGGACCTTGAATTATATTCCTACCTATCTGTTTTGATCCTATCATTAGTGCATCATCTTCCAAGAAACACATGTGATTATTTATGCTTATTAGCTAGCTAAGGAGGCCCACAACACTCTCCAGGTATCACTTGTAGCAGGTGTGAAGCAAGTTTTAGCTACACCAATTCATCTCTTGTGATTATCCACCATCTCCTACAACAGTGGTATCTGAGCAAGAACAATCAAGATGGGAGATGGGTTTCCATCCTTCATTGAAAAATTGGATAGGAACAACTACTCATCATGGTACCTAAGGATGCAAGCATACCTTCAAGGGAGAAGCTTATATGGATACATCTCAGGAGATGAAGACATGCCAACTTTCAAGAGCAAGCATCAACCAACAAGAGAAGAGCAAGAAAGGTTGACCACATGGTGTGAAAAGAATGCTCTTGCCAGGTCATATCTACTCAATGTCGAATTTCTCGTTGCCACATGTTAGAAATTGCAAGACCTCCCAAGAGACTTGGGAAATTCTTTCATCATACTTCTCCGCAAACAAAAGAGCTAGGAAGAATCACTTGTGGATGGAATTCACAACACTCAAGAAACAACCAAAGCAAGGATTGGCTGATTATGTAACCAAAATGAAGGATGTCGCTGACCAGCTTGCAAGCATTGGAGAAGAGATAGAGGAAGAGCACATAGTGAAGCAGATCATCAATGGAGTTAAGGCTGATGACAAGTAGGAGTCCTTCACCACAGCAATGGATCTCTACATGGATATGCAAATACCTGATCTCAACACCTTGATGGGACAACTCTTCACCCATGAGACAAAGCTCAATAGAAATGGTGACAACTCAAGAGGTAACCAATCTTTTTCCCTTTATATAGATAAGAATAAAGCTAAGGATAAAGGTAAAATTAAGAAACAGGAAGAAGAGGCTAGTATCTCTCAATATAATTATGCAGGAAGAGGAAGAGGTGCTAGAGGAAGGGGCAGAGGAGGAAAACAAGGTAGGGGGAGACCCTACAACAATTCACCATGCAACATATGTGGTCTCAATAACCACACTACAGAAGAATGCTATAAAAATACAAGGAACCAAAGGGGAAGAGGCTTTCATAGAGGAAGCTATGGACAATCTAGAGGCAAGTACAACAATGGTGGAGGCAACTACAACCATAACTACAATCAAGGCTACAACAACAACAATTATCAAGGAGGATTTAGAGGAAGGAGGGACTTCAACAACTATGATGAAGATCAAGAAGACTCTCTACTGATCATGAACATGACATCCAAGCAAGGTAAAGATGATGAGCTTATCTTCTACATTGATTCAGGTTGTTCAAATCATGTGGCGGGAAATGTAGCTCTATTATCTAATCTTGAAGAACCCAAGGAGAAGCATGAAGTACAAACAGGTGATGACACCAAACACTCACTCAAGCAAATTTGAATAGTCAAAACTTCTAATGGTAGTATGAACCTTTTGAGCAAAGTTTTGTATGTGCCTATTATAACCAAAAACCTAATTAGTGTTGGGTAGATTGTAGAGAAAGGTCTACAAGTCAGGTTCACTAAGCATGGAGCATATGTGGAAGACTCCCAACAAGGCTTCAAAAGGATTACCAAAGGTGAGAAGTCAGGTAGGTTGTTTACTTTTGAAATTGAAGACACAAATAACATAACACTATTTAGTTATAGAGATCAAACCTTATCTTAGTTGGAAATATGGCACAAAAGGCTAGGGCACATAGGAGAGACAACTCAGAGCAAATTTGCAAGGATCAAAGTGTGCTTGGCATTCCCAATGTGACCAAGCAGCACATGATATACAAATGTGGAGCTTGCCAATTTGGCAAAGCTCACATGCAACCATTCAGCAGGAAAGGATACATCCATGAAGACTATTTGGAGCTTGTACACACAGATGTGTGGGGTCCTAATAGAGATCTATCCATCTCAGGTTCAAGCCACTATGTGTCATTTATTAATGATTACAGTAGGTGGACAATTCTCTATTTCATGAAGCATAAGGATGAAGTATTTACATGTTTCAAGTAGTATTTGGCACTAGTTGAAAACCAATCAGGAAGGAGCTTGAAGAGAATCAGGTATGATGGAGGTGGTGAGTACTTTTCACATGAGTTTGATCTATTTCTATAGGACAGAGGCATAAAGAGGAAGTAACAACTAGGTATACTCCAGAATTGAATGGAGTGGTAGAGAGAAGGAACAAGTTAATTGTTGAAGTAGCTAGGTCTATGTCAAATGATCAAACATTACCTAATTATTTATGGGCAGAGGTTGTATCCATAGCCAGCTACTTATTCAATAGGCTTCCATCAAAATCATTGGATGGCATGACACCATATGAAGCATGGAATGGTAGGAGACCCTCATTGGATCATTGCAAAATATTTGGGTGCATTCGTTATGCACACATCCCATCATAAATCAGAGGGAAGTTTGACCATAAGGCTGAGAAACGTATATTTATTGAGTATGATCAGAATGAAAAGGGATATAGACTATACAATCCCACTAACAAGGTATTCATAGTTAGTATGGATGTAGAATTTGATAGGAATAACTCATGGTTTGAAGATGATTGCAAGAAAGTCAAGTTACCATATGATTTGGAAAATGATTTTCTCACCTTCACTCAAGATGATGAACACCTAGCAGAGGACATCAACTCAGAAGATGAAGAGCAGATTGATTTCAAAGCTTAGAAGTCAAGAGGCAAGTTCAAATACTAGCAATTAGAGGATCTACCCGAGTCTTCCAATCAAGTTTTAATGAGATCACAAAGAGAAAGTAAGAAGCCCATAAGGTATGGATATGATGCATACTTAGTCACAAAGCACTCTATGTACATCACTAAAGATTCTATGGCAAAAGAGCCTTCTTCATTTGAAGAGGCTAGGAAGAAGAAAGAGTGGAGAGAAGCCATGCAAGAAGAAGTGGAAGCATTGCAGGAAAACCACACTTGGGATCTAGTTCCCAAGAAGCCAGATATGAAGGTAATTAGTTCAAGGTGGATATACAAAATTAAAAAGAACTCTAATGGTTCTATAAATAGGTACAAGGCAAGGTTAGTGGCAAAGGGATTTGCCCAAACACATGGAGTAGACTATGAAGAAAGTACAAACTAGTGAAAGAATAATAAGGGTGGATCTAAACACATCCCTGGCCAATTCAAAGTTTTTGGATGTGCGATCTAGGCATAAACATGTGAACTAGGTGGATTCAAATTACTAGTCCATTTCTAGGCATAACTGGTGCATGGATGTAGCAATGAAGGTGGGATTCTTATCCTTGCAAGACTTTGAGAACTCTTGATTCACTTGAATTTGTTTTGGAGAACTTGAAGTTTGGTTGTTCCAAACATCTAACTTAGATGTTTGTACAATGGTTTACTTTGATTCGACAGTTACTTGATCTTTTCACCCGATTAGAGGACTACTTTGTCCTAATGAGTTTAAAATCCTATGTAGACTATAAGAGAAAGTTACCATTTTCTTTGAGTCAACCATACTATAACTTTCGCAATACAAATTTGCAATGAAATTTGTCCAACTTAGGACACTTTTCTCAAAGACTAGCTTTTAGCTAAAAGTTCTTGGGAATTGTCAATCTATTGAGCAATTCCTAACTTCTCTATTCTGAGTATACTGGACTTTAAGAAATAATTTATGCTAACTTGAAGCAAACTCAATAAATAAGTCCACTTTAGACTTATTATTTTTTGAAGATTGAATATGTTCTTGTACATAACATCTATCTAGGATGTTCAATTTAGTTATCTAGTTCTAACCGGCTAACCCTGGTCTTTTAAAAAACGAATCAGTTACCAAATCTGAGCTATTTCCAAAAGATTTGAAAAGCGAAAAGAAATAACTAAAACTCTGTACAACCAATTCATTCTTCGAACACATGTAAACTTTCTATGAGTCAAAGTATAGATGACCAAGGACTTTAACTTCTCAAAGATCTATTCCAACAAGGTATTGAAGCATTTTCTTTATCTTTAAGAGAAATAAGTTGGATTCTCAAAAAGATTCAGAGCAACTCGAAAACATCATCCAACCACAAGATACTCGTGTGGTAACCAACATCAGTGTGTTGACCCACTGAGGTTCTGTTGATGAGTTTTTACTCAAACAATGCTTCACTTGAGGCTAAGTTCAGGTTACATTCAGTCTTTCTGACTGCTTACTGGGAATGCAATTCTTGTGCATTTCTTTGAGTCAAAAGAGTGAATTTACCAAGTTACACTAGGAACTTGATGCTTGACTTAGTCAATCAAATCCTTAGTTGAAAAGATCAACTCAAAGTCCAACTTTTCCAGAAATATTTCTGACCAACAACACTTAAGCTTGAAGTGTTCTAAGAAGATCTTGAAAGTTACTTACTTCATATCTTCAATTTCCTTGATCTTGAAGTTATCTTGAAGTATCTTGATATACTACTTTCCTCCTTTATGAATTAAACTCTTTCTTTGAAGTCTTAATTCACTTGAGGATCAAACCTAATTCAAGATCCAAATTAGGACTAAAAGATAATTATCATCCTACGGTCCGATGTCCCATACCATCTTTCCTACATCAATCTGAGTATGAAATCTGGTGTCCCATACCACCCTATTTTATATTCACATTAATGTGTAGGTGATACTTATCCTAAAGTCTAAATATATCTTGACAGAGTACTTTCTTGCTTCAATTTTTACGAGAATTTTGAAGTTTTAGGCATTACCTCTAACTAGATTTTCTAGGTTTTGATCCCTTCACATGATCGTTCCATGATCTTGTGTTTTCCTTTGGGAACTTGAAAACCCTTTGATGGAACATCCATCCTACTTTGCTAGGGTTTTCAAATTCCCAAAGGAAAGCACAAGATCATGGAACGATCATGTGAAGGGATCAAAACCTAGAAAATCTAGTTAAAGGTAATGCCTAAAACTTCAAAATTCTCGTAAAGAATTGAAGCAAGAAGGTACTTTATCAAGATATATTTAGGCTTTAGGATAAGTATCACCTACACATTAATGTGAATATAAAATAGGGTGGTATGGGGCACAAGATTTTATACTCAGATTGATGTAGGAAAGATGGTATGGGACATTGGACCATAGGATGATAATTATCTTTTAGTCCTAGTTTGGATCTTGAAGTTAGGTTTGATCCTCAAGTGAATTAAGACTTCAAAGAAAGAGTTTAATTCATAAAGGAGGAAAGTAGTATCTCAAGATACTTCAAGATAACTTCAAGATCAAGGAAACTGAAGATATGAAGTAAGTAACTTTCAAGATCTTCTTAGAACACTTCAAGCTTAAGTGTTTTTGGTCAGAAATATTTCTGGAAAAGTTGGACTTTGAGTTGATCTTTTGAACTAAGGATCTGATTGACTAAGTCAAGCATCAAGTTCCTAGTGTAACTTGGTAAATTCACTCTTTTGACTCAAAGAAATGCAAAAACGTCTCAACATGGTGGAGTCCTCCAGTCTAGAGGATCATGAGTTCTCTAGAGGAATCACAAAAATAGATGCTTTGGCCCTGAATTCATATAGAATTGGGATGCCAGATGATACAGCTATGGGTGATGCATGGACTGGGCTAGCTAGAGCTCTTAAAGAGGCACGGTTAGAAGAATCGGATTCTATCGACATTGCCACTAAGGCTCCTATTACAGTTCAATCACTTGCGAATATGGCCCTTGAACTAGAGGAATTGGCTGCCTGGACGGCTCAAGATACAGCAAGTTGCAAGGATCTTCAACCAAAGATGTACGAACTTGCTTTACAAAATCCTAGTAGGCAATTCGCTGCCCTTCTCGAGAGCATTGGGGTCGAGGAGCATCAAATATCTCGAATCTGACAATAAATCGCCTAAAACGTGTCCCGCTGTTGTTGTAGTAGCAAAAATGTATGATTCTTAAGGAGAGGTCGTGAGTTCGACTCCAACACGTGATTACCAGCGATAGTACTCATTTTGCACCTCTAGTTTGAGGTATGCCATCAAGAGAAAATCAGGGCGAACCTCTATACTCCGGCAAAAGGTTGACGCACCTCACAATGCCGTCGGGATTCAAAAATAGGGAGAAGATGACGACTACATGGAGAGTGATGAAAAGAATATCCACCAAGGTTTTTATGATAACTCTCTTATAGATGGAAGATGATGATGAGCCATCAAGGACACCATGGGAGCTAGCCTAGAGCTCTGATACCAATGCAAGGAATTGAACTCACAACCTCTTGGTTAGGAATGTGATGGGCTAACCACTTGCCCCAGAAGCCATGGTTGAGGATTACTTCCTAATCCTCTCTCTTAGGGTGTAGTTCAACCATCTCCTACCTATCAAGGGTGTGGTTCAACCTTCTCCACTGGACTTAGTGTGTAACCTAGTTAAAAAATAGGTTCCTAGGCTATTTTGGAGGCTCAAATGAGCTCTATAAATTATGAAATTCAATACATACATAGGTATAGTACTCTTCAAGTTTGAGGACTCCTTGGATTGAACAAAATGGAGTTGGTGTTATCTAAAACAAAATTTACAATGGTATGTAGTGATCAAAATCATTGTTTAACAAGAAGTAGGAATTTTTGAAATTCAATTGGCCTAGTTGCCATATCTTATTTGACTTCCTTTTCTGCTTGGTGCTACTTGGCTTTCGCTCTATGCTGACTCCATTTGGCTGGTTTTCCACATGCTTCCTTTTCTTATCAAGCTGCTTAGGCCTCCTTGGCTACTATCAACACCCCCCTCTCTTGTGTTTGTTGTCCCAAACAGACCTTTTTTGTGTAGGGTGTCGAATGTAGTATTCGATGACATCTGTAACCAAGTGATGTTCCTTGAGTCGGAGGACTCTTGCTAGATCCTTTATTGAAGCATCCGAATCGATTCGACCTAGTACGTCTAGATGTGGAATACATAGCTGTTCCATATGCAAGGTCTGTTCGTGAACCCTATAAAGAATATTTCCTCAAAGGTTTGCTTATAACAAGTAGGTAGATACTTGATGCAGGAGTTCTAAGAAAAGATTGTGTTGATGAAGGGGGTTTTTCTCATATCATATACCAAGTCAAAGTTACTTTTGTTGAATCCTGGAGCAGGGATGTATGGGGCTTTAATGTTCCTAAAGGTTTTGAATACCACCATGATTAACTCAAAAATCTTCATACATATTTTTGTAACAATGTCAAGCACATTTTCGAAACGGGAAGGCCAATGGTGTATGGTTGAGATCATGTAGGCCATAGTGGGTGGTCCTCTTGCTGGAGAAAAATAAGGATAGTTGATCCAATCCGAGTAGCCATTAATTATGTTCACTTTGACTGCAAATTCAGGTCATGGCCTTCAGCACGGTACATGGAAATAGCATGGATTATATTTAATATGTAAGGGTGCATTGACCATGTTCGCATTATTTCTTGATAGGTTGAGAGTAACTGTGCATGCCAATTAGGTTGAAATATGGTACCTTTTCTTATAGAATCAGGAAGGTCTTTGGGATTGAATTGAGTTGCAAATATTGGTTCATTGCCCATCACCCTATTTATTACTGCATTGTAGTCTAGAAGAGGTACAAAATAAAAAATATATTGCAATTCTGATTTGGTGATGAGCCTTTGATAAGAAAGGTTCTAAAAATAGGTAGAGTTGAGTACTATCTCTTTGAGATTTCTAGTGATTGAATTTGATCATGTGTTCTACCTTATTTTCAACCCTTTTGAGCCATTCAGGTGCTTCAATTTCAAAGGTAACTTGATCTTCCTTAGTGGTTTGTCGTCCAGGTACTGGTAGGGGCTCATATAGTTACTCAAAGGTCTCTTGCACATGTATTTCAACAACCTCTTCGGGTTTGGTTTCCACTATTAGAGAAGGTGTTCTTTCATATTGCAATAATCGTGCTTGAAGTTCATCCACTTGTTTCAGAAGATTTTTCGATTCCTATGTGTTTGGTGGGAGAGGGATGGTCTCTCGTACATGTGTGTTGGGTTGAGCTAGCTAGTTTTTGAGATCTTCCCATTCCTCTTCCAACTTGGTGTATGACTCTAGAAAGTTAGCATGCTCTTCTCATAGTATGCAGATGCTATATGAAGGGATAGCTTGAAACGAGGTTGGATTGATGGTTGTTTTGGGAGTTGCTTCCATGGTAGCTTCTAAGTTGTCCTCATTTTGTTGTTGAAGCCTCTTATTCTCCTCCATTAGTATTGACATGTGTGGTCGCACAAGGCATAAGTTCCTTTGAAATTTGGCATTCCTTGCATTTTGTTTCTGCAACATCTCGTCCAAGTTCTGGGTTGCTTTTGTATCCATTCCTTGTACATTGGTATTTCGTTCATCATGTGCCTGCTGGAGGGTAAGGTACTCGGCTTGTGGTCTATGATTATCTTCCTCTAGCATTGTTAATCTAGTCTATAATTGTTGGGACTTGGTCAGTAGGACTGCATTTTTTTTTCTAATTGTTGAGAGTCTTGTTGGAGCTATAATACACATTAAACCATAGTATTGAATGCATTATGTAAAAAAATAGATGCAAAAGTTACAAGGGTGAATGCAAGGGGGATGGGAGGGGGTATGGGAGTTGTGAATACTATGCTTGATAGTGGTGATGTTGGTGGAGGGGGATAAGGGATTGTGGAACTGTGGGGGGAGGGGCTGGTACTATGGGTGGTGATATTTCCATAGGATCAGACAATGTCGTGTGTGTGGGTGCTACCATGAAAGTAGGGATGATAGGTATGGTGCACATGGCGTCTGTGAAAAGCGATGTTGCAAACGGGTTTCGACCCATAAAAAGTGATGAAGAAGGTCAAACTAGAGCTTCCATGAAGGGAAACGAGAATGTTTGTATGTAAGGGGGTCACACGGTTGCATAATACGGATCGGTAGTGAAGGGAACCAATGTGGGATGGGTTGTGGGGAATCCAATGATGCCATCGATGGCCCAGGGGTGACCTGCTACATTGGTTACAACTAGATGGCCAATGACAGGTTCTGCAAGTTCAATCATGGTGGTGTAGAGGGGGTTAGTAATGGAGGAAAGTAGGGTAGCTTAGGAGATCGGTTCATGGAAGCTAGAAGATGTTGTGGAGGCGATGGGTTTGGTATGGGGTGGAGAATGGGGAGGGGTCTGGTAGATGGGTTCGCACATTTCCATTGTGGTAGTGGTTTCAATGGTGGTATGTACATTATTCATGATGAGAGGGGATGGAGGTTTTTGAGGTAAGATCCGAGATGTTTGAACAAATCTTCCCACTACCAAATCAATGGCCGTAGTTGAGATAGCCTCTTGCACTATGCTTGCTTCATGTTCGGATATAGGAATTCGGATGTTTTTGCTAGTGCGTTCTCGAGTCTCCACATGCCTTTGATCATAGCAAGGCGTGGGCTTTTGTAGAATGGTTTAAACTACTTCAATGACTCCCAATCATTGAGTCAGAAATGGGAGTGTTTCGATAAAGTGTGGTTCCACTCCTTCCTCACTATAAACTTCTCAATTAATGCATAGGTGATGGAGAATGTTAATCTCCAAATGAACAAGTTACTCTTGTATTTAGAACACCTCTATAACAAGAATAACTCAGATCTTCACCAATTTTAGAAGATCCATACTCAATTGTCAAATCTTCTGAACAAACTATGAAGAAGGAGAATACACAGAAAGTCTGCTGCACATAAATCACTCATTGCCTTATCAATTGTGTAAATTTTTTGACAAAACTTTGTATGAGGTGTCGCCTATAGATTGCGCACCTTATCCAAGTTGAATCACTCCAAAAGATTTAGTAGATCTTGAGAAATGATCTCAACAACTCACCTATGTCTAAAACTGTTCTTCTGAGAAGTCGATTTAGACACCTATGACTTTAAACCTTTGGTTCTCTCAATCTAGAACCCATTTCTACAAATTCTTTTAGCCACACCACAAGTAGCTTACCTTCCAACTTAAGATTAAGTACTTGCTTGCTCGAAACTTTAAACTGTGGAAGGAGAATTGATCAGAACATTCGTATCGAATTTTGCGCCTCCTGTAACTTCACTTCTTCTCATTCACATATGCAAATGTTCCTACACTTAATTCTCTCAGCCTGATCACAATTGGAAGCTAAAAATTTGTACAGAGGTCGATCACCTATAGACTTAGACTTGTACAAAAGCATTTCACAAAAGATCTAACACAGAAGGAGAAAACTCAGAAATATCGGGCGCAACATTTTCTTCATTTCTGAGAAAAATTACAACTGAGTGATGAGAGAGTCTTAACTCACTTCTAAGATGTCTAATGACACATACAACTTCTGATTACTCTATTCTCATGCTCTCTCATACTTTTCCCGACATTTTCATAGTATATATATACAAAAATTTACAACCTTATGACTTCTCAAAGATATAAGTAGACTATCTATACATATGTGTACACATCTTCCTCTTCTGAATGTATTCTTCTTCCATGCTTCACAACTTGAATCTTTCCTTCAAACCTTGACTTCAACTCTTCATCAAAACATCAATTGTTGATTGTCCTGCACCAAGAGCTCCCCCTCAATCATCAATTGAGGTTTTCTCTATCTTCTTTATGCCTGCCATGTCTTTGAATCTCTGTAGCTTTGGTCCATCCAAGCTTTTAGTAAGCATATCAGCTATCTGATCTTTTGTTGAAGTATGTATGACTTCAATCTCTTTATCTATCACCTTCTCTCTCAGAAAGTGATACTGAATCTCAATATGTTTAGTCCTTGCATGAAACACATGATTAGCAGCTAAATACAATGAACTCATGTTATCTCCATAAATGATAGGTGTACTATGTATGGTGTCAAAACTCTTCATCAGAGTCTTAAGTCATATCACTTCCTTTGTAGCTTCAACCATACCTTTATACTCAGCCTCTGTAGATGACAAAGCAACTGTATGTTGCTTCTTTGAACACCAAGAGATTAACTTATCTCCCACATAACACAAGAATCCATATGTTGATCTTCTATCATCAGGATTACCTACCCAATTTGCATCACTATATATTTTGATGTTTATATCTGATGTAAAACCATAATACAAACCCTCTTTGAGTGTACCCTTAATGTACCTCAACACTCTTTGACCTGCAATCCAATGTTCTTTCCTAGGGCAATGCATGAATTGAGACAAAACTCCAACTGCATATGATAAGTCAGGCCTAGTTAATGTAGCATAGATAAGACTACCAACCAAAGTCTGATATAGCTTCATATCCTTGAATTCTTCTCCACCATATCTGCTCAATTTGTGATTCACCACCATTGGAGTAGGTGCTACCCTGCAATCATTCATTTTAAACTTGATTCACAAGTTTCTCAAATACCTTTCTTGAGTCACATACACTCCATGTTGAGTGTATGAAATCTCCATGCCCAAGAAATATGACAAGTCTCCCAAGTCACTGATTTTGAACTCTTTCTCCATTTGCTTCTTTAGGCTTTGAATGCCTTTCTCATCTGTACTTGTAAGAATTATATCATCAACATATATGCACATGTAAATGAACCCATCATCACTTGCTTTAACAAGCAAGCTACTATCTGCCTTAGATACTTGAAATCCAAGTTCTTTCAAGAACTTCACAAGTCTATAATTCCATGCCCTTGGGGCCTGCTTCAAAGCATACAAAGCTCTCTTGAGCTTACATACATGATCTGGATACCTTCCATCTCTGAATCCTTGAGGTTGCTCCATGAAAAAATCATCTGAAATGTAACCATTTAAAAAAGCATTCTTCACATCTAATTGGCATAATTTCCAACCTCTACATGCAGCAATAGCTATGAGTGTCCTGATAGTTGTCATCTTTGCCATATGACTATAGGTCTCATCATAATCAATACCATATGTTTGAGCAAACCCTTTCACAACAAGTCTAGCTTTATACCTAGACACACTTCCATCTGCAAACCTCTTTGTCTTGTAGACCCATTTGCATCCAATGATCTTCTGACTACTTGGTTTAGGAACCAAATCCCATGTCTGATTCTCCATTAATGCATCATATTCTTCCTACATAGCTTTCTCCCAATTTTCCTTACCTTTTGCCTCTTCATATGTGGAAGGGTCTTCATCTACCTTTATCATGTAAGCATAATCTTTAGTAGCCAAAAAAGAAGTGTCATAGCTACACCTTGTAGGTTTCCACTTGTGTCTTGATGACCTTCTGAGTTCTCCACTCCTTGAGGTTTCTGGTTCTTCACACTCAGGATCAAATCTTGGCATTTCTTCAACTTCAACATGCCCTTCATTATTCTCCTCTTCATCAAATATCTGAACCTTTGATTTACCTTTCTTTTGACTCACAACTTCTTCATCACCTGTATTAATATTGATTGTACCTGCATACCAAGTACCTTGCTCATCAAATGTAACATCTTTTGATACAAGAAATTGTTTTGTGGATGGACTCCACAACCTATATCCCATCTGCTTATCATCATAACCAATGAATACATATTTTTCAGCTTTAGGTTCCAATTTGTGTCTTAATTGTGATGGCACATATGCATATGCCAAAGATCCAAATACTTTCCAATGATCCAAGAATTTTTCTCCTTCATCATTGACCTTGCAAACTCAACAAGAGTTCTATTTCTTCTCTCTTCTACACCATTTTGTTGAGGAGAGTACCTGCAAGTGATTTCCCTTCTTATACCTGCATTCCACAAGTAATCACTGAACTCATTAGAGAAATACTCTCCCCCTCCATCTGACCTTAGTCTCTTCAATTTATGGCCTGTAATTCTTTCTACATACACATGATAATGTTTGAATGTATTGAATACCTCTGACTTACCTTTGATCACATAGATAGTGATCCATCTGGTAGCATCATCAACATAAATCACATAGTACCTTGAACCATTGATACTGAAATCCTTTGTTGGTCCCCACACAATGTGTGTACCAACTCAAGCTTCTTTGAATACATAAAACCATGCTTGGAATAAGATTGCTTATGAGCCTTACCTAATTGACATCCCTCACATCTGTATGTCATATGTTGACCTGCAACATTAGGCAATCCAAGTACTGAACCATTGTTAATCATCTCTTTGATACCTCTTTCATTGAAGTGTCCAAGTCTCTTGTGCCAAAGATCTAACTCATAGATCTTATGTCCTCCATAAGTGAACAAGGCATGACCAACATTACCTTGAATCTTCAATGTGAACAACCTTCCTTCTTTCTTCCCTGAAACAATTTGTTTATACCCATTGCTAGGGTCTTCCACAAACACTCCTTCATTAGGGAATCTAACTTCATAACCTTTATCAACAATTTGTCCTACACTTATCAGATTCTTAGGAATTGTAGGAACATACAAGACCTTACTCAAGAGAGTACTTCCATCCTTGGCCTTCACTGATCCAATTGACTTCACATTGTGCTTTGTATTGTCACCTGTTTGAACAACATGATTAGAGACCTTATTTTCCAAATCAGCCATCAATGCTATGTTACCACTCAGGTGATTGCTACACCTTGAGTCAATGTAGAAGACTCTTTGGTCTTCACTTTGCCTTTCACAAGTTGCATTCATTATCAATGTTCAATCCTCCTTCTAATCTGAAGCATAATTATAGTAGGTATTATTGTATTGTTGACTTTGGAATCCTCTACCTGCATTTCTTCCAAAGTAACCCCTACTACCTCTTCCTCTAAAGTTACCTCTTTGATTTCTGCCACCTCTTCCTCTTGAATTAAAGTTCTGATTATATCCACCATTACTCTGATTATTATACCAACAATCATTAGCTAAGTGATTTGTCTTACCACAAATCCAACAAGCTTTGACTCCATCTTTATTATTCCTGCCTCTACCTCTACCTTTGCCACCTCCTCTTCCTCTTAGGAAGTTGGCTTGACTAGTTATGCCTTCATCTTCATTTGCTTGTTGCTTCCCTTTGCTATTTTTCTTCTTATCCTTTGAGTACATTGCATGACCTGTACTCTTGTCACCTTCACCTTTGACATCCTGCTCAAAGGTTAACATATGTCCTAGCAACTGATTTAAGTCAGGAGTAAAATAATCAAGTGATAATTCAGTAGACAAAATGAATGGCTTCCATTTGTCATCACCTCTCAAACCTATGAGGATTTGCCTTACCAATTTATCCTCCTCAATGTCTTCATCAACAGCTCCTAATGCATCTACAATGTCTTTCATCCTTGTTACATAATCTGAGATTGATTGAGAGGCCTTCTTCTTGAAAGTGGTAAATTCTGCCCACAAGGATGCCTTCCTTGACTTTGTGGTGTTTTGGAAATCCTCCTCCAAAGCATTCCATATATCACTTGCACTTTCAAGACCTCTAATGTGAGGTAGCAAGTAATCATTTACTGCCATATAGATAATGCTCCTAGCTTGAGCATCTCTCTTCATCCAATTCTTCAAATCTGATAATTCCTCCCTAGTTGGAGCACTAGGATCTCTCAATTGAGGCTTTTCTTCTTCACCTGTAATGTAAGCTATCAAGTCTTTGCTCATTAGATGAGCTTCCATCCTCATTGACCATGCTGGATAGTTCTCTCTATCCAATTTCTCTATTTGAAGAGAATCTCCCATCCTTTCATCACCTCTGTATTGAATTATTTAAACTTTATGAGTAACAGATGTACCTTTACTTCGAATAATACTCCTTCTATCTTCCTTGGTGTCGTATGACCTCCTTCTCAAGCTTTATCCTCAAGCTTTCACCTTTTGAACCTTCAGATGTTGAATTCTTTGCACCTGCAGCAGTCGAGGTCCTCCTTCCTTCAATTCTGATGCTTCCTGCTTGTTGGAAGTGAGGTAGGCCCTTAGGCCCATGTCACACGTCCATGGTTCCATAGTTCCAGTCATGTACAACATTAATTCCAGCAATGTTCCATATTGACAAAACATGAACATACCACAACTTAATCATACAGATGATGAGACAAAGATAGAGAAAGAATAGACGTCATGTGTAAGGTGTTACGTAAGCCATCGCTTACTCATAGTATCATATATACCAATGTTCAATGTACAATGTGGGAGCAAAATTCTCAACCATTCTATGTGATGAGAAATAGATGTATGAGTGAATGTACAATGTAACAAACATATTCAGATGTATGGGCAGTAATCTGAATATACATGAGATGTGTGACCTTATAGGTTATAGAAGAGTGAATATGAGTGACTGAATGAGGAAGGATCAGTGTGAAACTGATGGTCAACAAACCTACATCTAAACTTAGGCTATGGAAGACCCTAAGTTAGATACGTGTGTGAAAAGATCACATACTTATAAAGTAGCATAGAATGCTAACAAGTTTGCTGCAGGAAATCCTCAAACTCATGTGAACACACCTTCTCAAACACCTCATCAAAATATGCATAAAGCATATAAGTACTGATTCCCTTGTACCTATGCCGAATAGGACTCCTCCTGATATGAATGCCAAGGCCTCCATAAACTTCAAGTAGTACCTGTGTGCATAAAGAGAATATGTACCTGAATACTTAACATAAGATGTAAATCTTATGTTAACCACCATCCAATGTCTTTGAAGTAGCCGGACATCTTCTTGTAGAAGACAATCTTCAACCTAATATCTTCCTGTAGAAGATAATCTTCAAATACACCATGTAGATGGCACCATCCAATGTCTTTGAAGTAGCCTGACATCTTCTTGTAGAAGACAATCTTCAACCTAATATCTTCCTATAGAAGATAATCTTCAAATACACCATGTAGATGGTCGATCCTCACCATCAAGCTGCTAATGAACAAGTCTTCTTGCCATGAACAAGAGATAACCTCCTCTCCATGAGCTAGAGTGTGAGCACACCCTTCATATTCTCCAAGAAGAATCATTAAGAAGAACTCCATAGATGCTCCTCAACATGCTTCAAGTTAGCACCATGGCTGCCCCATGTGCTAGAAGAAACACTACCTCTATTGAGGTCCAAGCTCCAAGCTTGTGTTGAATACTAGGTGAAGGATGATTTGATAGTGATCCAAGCTTGTGTTTATATAGTAGATTGTGTACTCTCAAAAGCTTCTCCAAAAGCCAAAATAAAGCTACGATCTTACGATCACTTACGAAAATCAAACGTTATCGCTTTATCGGAAATCGCATTGCCCGTCGCTGTCCGTCGGCCACTATTGTTTGCTTCTAAGAAGGCAAAAATCATATAATGCAAATTATCATTAACGCGTTCCACGGGATTTGAACCCGTGTCCCCAAGATGGGAGGACGATGAACTATCCACGCTCACCGCGCCGTTTTGATGTAGAGGGAGTCTTAAAAGAAGCTACTTATGTTGTAAATTCTGGACAGAAATGGACCAATTGCACATTGTTTGCCAACAATCCCCCCTGCAATGTCATATTGGTACAATCTGGACTGAATCTGCAAACTGTCATAAGCTGCAAACTACCACAAGCTTCAAGCTTGTACTCCCGCACTTCAGAACTTGTTCTTCAAAAGTCTTTTCTTTAAAAGTCTTCTTCAAAACTGAATTTGACTTTTTTTCAAAAAACTTGAACTTGCTAAATATGAACCATAATACTTGAGAAAATATGCAAACTAGATATCCAATAGTGTACACATCAAGCAATCACTGCTTGACAACAAATATAGCATGAACTGTCTCCTGAACCTGCTATCTCCTGTTTTCACAAACCTGAAAACATACACTAGGATCCATATATTTGCATTTACCTTCCAAAAGGATTTCTCAACGTACTTCTGCTGTGTCATGTAAATACACTAAAAATCAAGAACTGAATCCTGGAACCTATGACTGTCAACTCACAACGTAGTGTATTATGAACACTGCTGGTTCATCTCTGACTGTACTCAAGTCAATATGAGTCAAAAAACCTATGATGTCATCATGTCTTCATCCTTTAAATCCTTCATACCTCTTTCCTTCAGAACTTGGTATAAACATATATGTGCGCACTTCTAAATATACCTTTCTGAAATATCAAGCTTCTCTTCAATAGAACTTCTCCTGAACAGGAACATCCTAACAGGAAGTTTCTCCAAACATTCTTCTTCTTCCTTCTTCTTTCAAAGCTGGAACATAAAGAGAACCTGATAAAGGAAATATAGGAATACTTGAAATAGGAATACCTGTAGGTATGACTCTGCATTCTTTTACATATGGCTGAAAATAAGTCTTCATGTTTCATCACCCCCCTGGATGGCTTAACACTAGTATCCAGTATTCTTCAAATATATCAGACTTTATGAAATCTGGAACATCTTCCTTCATAAATCTGATGTTTAGTGATCCATACCTGTATCTGAAACAAAATCTCTGAATCCTTTTTATTAGCATTGATCAGATGCCAATAACTTTCCATGTCATTCCTCAGCTTTCCAAAATCTAGAATAAGGTTAGCTGATCCTAACATAACAAAACCTTGTTGAAAGCTTTATAGGATTCATAACCTTCTATAAGATAACAAGTATCTTCTATCTCTCTGTAACACAAATTTGATAGAATCTGAATCTTTGACTGACTTCTTCCAATGTTAACAATCTTCATAAACAAAGGATAGACAACTGAATCATAAATATTCAAGATCATACAAGATCATACAAGATCAATGATCTCTCCTGTGTAGAATCTGTTCTTCATCAAACCTTCATGACTGAATGTTTGATTTGTTACCTAAATGTCTTCAAGTGTCCATGCTTTCTCAAAAAGTTGTAAAACTTTTCTTCAAACAAATCTTTCAAGGAATCTGCAATTCCTACTTGAAATATAAGTGGAAAAACTTCTCACCTTGAGAACTCCAAAAGCTGCAAGTTGATACTTCATAACTTTCATATTTTACCCGAGTGAAATGTGATAGTACCTGCTTGACTTTTTTTTGGCTAACTCCACTTAATCAAGTGATAGGATATGATGGAACACCTTTTTTGAATACAAACATGTATCCAAAAGTCTAGACAATCATAAAAAGTAGATTCTTCAACTAACTGGTACATCAACAAGTCTGAATTTTCTGAAGTATCTGAAAATACTGAGTATGAGGTAACCGTTTCCAAACATAAAACCTCAACGCAAGTCTTCAACATCTGCTACAAAAAACTCTTTTACCTCAAGAGTTAGATAAAGAAGAAATATACTTCTCTGCAACTTGTCATATGTCATATACCAAGTAGCTCTGTATTGACACTCCAAGAATTCTTTGAGGGAACATATAAGCTGCCTGCTTCTGCTTCTCTTTCTCTCAATGCAATTGTTTGTCAAATCTACTAAATCATGACCAAGTGTAATGCAAAACAAGAAACTACTTCTTCTTTAAACAAGATGTTCTCGTAGACTTGTCTTTGGATGTAGAGGATAAAATAGGAAAAGTATATGGAAAATATATGAGAAAAGGAAGCCTTACTTTTCTTTTGGAAATGATGGACTTTCTTCTTCTGCATCTTTCTTCCACTTGATGATGTCAACATCTTCAAACTTCTCTTCCATACCTTTTGTTCTCTTCATCTTGAAGTAGCAAACACTCTTGACTTCTTCGAATGAGCTTTTCTCTTCCTCTAATACTAAGAATAAGAGATAAAACAAACATGGTATACAAATGGAAGTGAATATAGAATCATGTTTTATCATCTCCTCATATCTCTGAATCAAAATGTTGTTTCAAATGTCTGAAACGACTAAATTCATCAATCGTTGTCTGAATGATGAATTGCCCTTCTAGAGTTACCTTCTCTAGATATATTTGTACCACATCTCATCTCTGCACTTGTCATTTTAGATGAACTTTCTTGCCATGAAAGAGATCTCTCAAAACTCTCTAGAAAAAATCTCTAGATACCTGTTTTGATGTAGCCTTTAACTTTCAAATGATGAAAGCGTATAAAAGCATTCCTTGAATTTCTTCAAATCTCTTCATAACTGCTCTTCTAAGATATGACCTGCAAGTGATAATCTGATAGTAAACATTGATACCTGTGATTTGATGTTGATCTGATTCCTTCATCTTCTCTAAACCATTGTTCTTCCTTGAATTTGAAGTAGTCTTCTCTTCATCAAGTCTGGGTCTTCAAATAATACTTTTGTAAAGTATTTGCATACTCTTCCAAAAATATTTTGTTGCTAATAGATCATCAACTTCATACTCCACACTGATGAATACACATGTAACTGAAATGTCTAATTCTCAAATCTCTACTCATCTAGATTAAGTGTGTATGTCAAATGTCAAATATTAGAAGATGCTTTCAAATCAAATGTTGTAAATCTGGAATTCTGGGAACCTGGGATTATGAATGAGCCTTAATGCATTGATGCCAAAGATCTAAAGTTCTGAAACCAAAACCTTAGTGCTCTGATATCAAAACCCTAGAGCTTGATGGGGGAAGTATCTCAACCCCTAAGCAACGATGAAGCGCGAATGACCTCCACAGGTATCCTTCTTTGACCTCTGCACACCAAAAATGCTCTTACTCAGAGCTTATGCACAGAACTCCAGTGAGCTTTTGTAGACCTGTAGTAGACACCAAGGGCTTTCCAACAAAACAAATTTCACTTGAAATGGATGCTTACACAAAGAGAAACAATGTCTACAACATGAGCTAGTTGAATGCTCACAACTGCTAGTCAAGCAGAGACCTCACTTCACTCCAGCAAACTTTCCTCAGAGATTATACAGAGAATGAATCTCAAACTTATGTCAACTTTATAGGACTCTAATAGCTACCCAATGACACCAAAATCATAGCAAATGGATACATAGAGAAGGAGAACCAGCCCTTACAACAGAGAGCAAAATATTTCCAACAGAGCCTACACAAAGAGAGAGATATCAATCACACAACTTCACTAAAATGAATGTTGCTCCCAGCTTACTCAGAGAATGCTCCAGAGAATTGGTAAGCATAAAATAGACTCTTATAGCTATCCAATGAGACAAGAATTACATCAAATGGATACTATATGAGGGAGAACCAATGCTAACAACTCAGGGGTAGAGAGTTGCAACACTGCCTGCGCACACACATAGATATGCCTACTAAAAGAAAACAAACAAGCAAGCAAGGGGGTTGCTTAAGCAAGGGGCTTGCTTATCACAACTCCAGCACTTAGTTCTCACTTTACATGAGCTAAAACTCCAAGAAGATGGCCCAAAAGAAGTCGGGATACATGCTCCTTTTATAGTGAGAGGTGTGCCCCTAAAATCTAGGAACTACCTTTCCAAATCAGCCTCCTAACTTGGAGGAATTAGTTGAGATGACTTGGGGAGTGGTTGAGTGACTTTTCTTGATGGAATCTCGTGGCTTTTGGCTTCCTTTGATTGCTCCACATGTCCATAAAAGATTCCCCACGAATTTTTAGCTTGAAGCTTGACTTTTAACACTCCCCCTCAAGCTTCAATTCTTCATCCTCATCCAAGCTCCTTCATGTTGATGCATTGCTTGAATTTTGAAATCTTCATCCCATCCAAAGCCTTTGTAAACATGTCCGCAACTTGGTCCTTAGTACCAATATGATGTACTGAAACTTCCTTGGATATCACCTTTTCCCTTATGAAGTGATAGTGCACTTCAATATGCTTGGTTCTAGCATGATAGACAGGGTTCGATGCTAGATGAATGCTACTCATGTTGTCACAAAAAATTGGATATGTGTCAACCTGCAAATTAAGCTCCATAAATAACTTCTTAATCCACATTAGCTCACATGTGACTTGAGCCAAAGCTCTATACTCAGCCTCGGTGGAAGATAATGCCACCGTGGGTTGCTTCTTTGAAATCCATGAGATGATCTTGCTACCTAGCATGACTAGATAACCACTTGTACTCCTTCTATCTTCCTTCGAACCGGCCCAATCGGCATCGGAATAAGCTTTGACCTGCATATCATCATCAAATGAGTAGAACAATCCTTCATTTATAGTGGCTTTGAGATATCGCAACATTCTTCTTGCAGCTTGCAAGTGTGTAGTCCTTGGACTATGCATAAATTGTGATAACACTCCAACTCCATATGCTATGTCAGGCCAAGTTATTGTGGCATAATTGAAAGAGCCTACAATAGATCGATACAAAGTTACATCCTCTAATGGCTCTCCATCAATGGAGCTTAGCTTTACATTAACTTCCATGGGATTTGAAATAGGCTTGCAATGTAGCATCCCAAACCTCTCAAGTAGGTCTAGAATATACTTCCTTTGTATGAGCATAATACCTTCTTCTTTGTATACAGCTTCAATGCCAAGAAAATACCTAAGATCTCCAAGATCAGAGATCCTAAACTCCTTTCCAAGCTTTGCCTTGATCTCCTCAATGCCCTTTGTATCATTACCTGTAATGATAAGATCATCTACATACACACACATGTAGACCACAAGTTCTCCTCTTTGTTTGATGAAGAGAGATGGATCCGCCTTGCATTGATTGTAACCACATTTGATCAAATAGTCCACCAATCTTTGGTTCCAAGCCCTTGGAGCTTGCTTTAGGCCATAAAGTGCCTTCTTCAACCTACAAACATGATGTGGAAACTCTTTATGAACAAAACCTAGTGGTTGCTCCATGTATACCTCTTCTTCCAAGTCTCCATTGAGAAAGGCATTCTTGATATCCAATTGGAAGAGCTTCCATCCTTTGCTAGCAGCCATTGCAATGAGTGTCCTAATGGTGCTCATCTTTTCCACGGGGCTGAATGTCTCTTCAAAGTCCACTCCATAGGTTTGTGCAAAACCCTTAGCCACCAATCTTGCTTTGAACCTAGAAATAGATCCATCTGAATTCCTCTTTACTTTATACACCCACTTATTACCTATTACCTTCATGTTCTCCTTCTTGGGCACTAGAGTCCATGTTTGATTTTCCTCAAGTGCGTCGATCTCTTCTTGCATTGCCTCTTTCCATTCGGTGTACCTGCTTGCATCTTCATAGCAATCGGGCTCATGATCTTCTACTACTTTGTTCATATATGCATAATGTGTTGCCATGTATGAATCATAAGTAAACCTTTGAGTTGGATACTTAACTCTAGAAGACTTCCTTTCTTCACCTTTTGGAGGAATAAACCTCCTTTGCCTTGGGAACTTGATCTCTTTCTTTGACGTGGCTTCTTTCTCCATCATGTGTCCTTCATCATCTTCAACTTCATTACCTTCTTCATCCAACTCCACCAATGTTGCTTTGCCTTTGTTGATTGATTGTGCTTGATAGCTTGATGAAGGTCTCCCCCTCCATGGTGAGTTCATGCTTGAACTATCTTCATTGATGGAACACCTTGGGCCGCTTAGCTCTAGGTCGATTTGTTCTTCATCATGTCCATGCTTTTCTTCTTCATAGTCCTGCATACAATCATACTTCTTATACCAAGGGAGTAGCTCATCAAATGCTACATCCCTTGATATCCTCAAGTCCTTTGTATTTGGGTTGAAGCACCTGTAACCTTTATGATCATTTGAATATCCTAGAAACACACACTTTTCTGCCTTTGGTTGTAGCTTGTGCCTCAATTCACTTGGCACATGTACATAACAAGTACATCCAAATATCTTCAAGTGGGAAAGATCAGGTTTCTTACCATAATAGGCTTGATATGGTGTCAAGCCATGGATCCCTGAGGTAGGAGCCCTATTCATTAGATACACGGCGGTATTTGCTGCATCACTCCAAAACATGTTAGGTACATTCATCTCATTAAGCATTGCTCTAGCGATCTCGGCAATGTATCTATTCTTTCTCTCTGCTACTCCATTTTGTTGGGGTGTGTACCTGCATGTTACTTGCCTCTTGATGCCTTGATCCATTAAAAAATCAGAAAACTCATTTGAGAAGTATTCTCCCCCTCCATCGGACCTTAGCTTCTTGATATATGTACCTGTTTCCTTCTCTACCATTGCCTTGAATGCTTTGAAACATGTAAACACATCTTATTTGTTTTTTATGAAATAAACCCAAACCATCCTTGTGCAATCATCTATAAAAGTGACAAAGTACTTGTTACCTCCAATGGATTGCTCTTTCGTTGGCCCCCACACATCTGTATGTATCAACTCCAATGGATGTTGGCTTATGTAGCCACTCTTCTTGAATGGAAGTCTTGCTTGCTTCCCTAGTTGACAAGATTCACATAAATGCTTCATACCTTGTCCTTGGAAGTTGGGAAGACCTTCAACCAGCCTCTTGAATTGCATTTCCTTCATTCTTTGTATGTTGATGTGACCTATCCTCTTGTGCCACAAGTCCAACTCCGAAATCCTCTTGTTTCCATATGTGAAGTAGACATGTTGAGTAGAATGAGAATTTACCTCCAAAGTGAAGAGTCTCCCTTGCTTCTTTCCTCTTGCTATGACCTTGTAACCTTGCTTAGGGTTCTCCACAAAGCATCCACCTTTGTTGAACCTTACTTGATAGCCTCTTTCAACCATTTGCCCAACGGACACCAAGTTCTTTGTGATGGTAGGTACATGCAAGACATCCTTGAGACATCTTCCTTCCTCCTTGTCATCCAAAGCTACATCTCCAACATGGGAGATCTCATGGGCTGTATCATCACCTGTTTCTACATGTCCTTTACCTTTGGGAGCATGTAGATTAGTAAACCAAGAAGCATTGCAACTCATATGGTTGCTACATCCACTATCAATATACCAAGTGTTATCTACTTTGCTTGAATTCCCATTCATGTGCATCATCAAGAGATTGTCATTTTCTGAACTTGTAGAAGCATAATTACCTTGGCCTTTGTATGAAGAACCTTGATTATAGTTCCTTTGGTTTCCTCCTTGGTAGCAATCTCTAGCATAGTGGCCAAACTTGCCACATATGTAACATCCTTCGCCATCTTGATTCCTGTTTTGTTGATGTCGTCCTCCTCTTCCTCTTGATCTTCCTCTCCCTCTTTGTGATGAGGTGCCTTGGTCATGTCCTTGATTTCTTGAGTGGCCTTGCCTTCCTCCAAACCTTCCTTTGCCCCTTCCTTGTCCTTGTCTTCCTTTGCCCCTTTGATTACCTGCATAGAAAACTTGTGCATCTTTGCTTTTAGTTGAACTTCCACCTATGTTCATTTCTTCGGTGACCATGAGAGCAACCAATTGCTCAAAATCGGGAAGATTATCCCTTACATAAACTGAAGTGGTAAAGGGTTTCCACTTCTCATCATCTCTCAAACCATTGAGAGTATAAGCCACAAGATCGTCATCGTCTACGTGGCTTCCAATGGATCCCAATGCATCTGATAACTCCTTGACCTTAAGTATGTAGTCATTTATGCTACTCCCTGAGCTCTTCCTAAGGTTGTTGAGCTCATTCTTGAGTTGGATCTTCCTTGCTTTGGTGCTTGTTGAATAAAGCCTTTCAAGTGTCTCCCATACCTTCATGCTTGAATCCAGGTCTTGGATATGGCCGATCATGGTATTGCTAATGTGTTGGGAAAGAATAAAGATAACCCTCTTGTCTCTTTCATTCCATTCCCTAAAGGCCCTTCTCTGGTCATTGGTTGGATTCTCATCCAACCTAGGTCTTGGTTCACTTCCACTAATCAACCCCCAAAGGCCCTTGCCCATAAGATAGTTGGAGACCCTAAATCTCCATGGTTGATAGTTACCTTTGTCTAGCTTTTCAATTTGAGTGTTGAAGTCTCCCATATCTAGTCTTTGATACTTGACCTAGCCCTTGGCTAATGCTCCAATGTGTGTAAAATGAAAATGAGGCTCTGAGGTTACCTCAATCCAAAGCTTTCCTTAGATGGACACCTTGTGCTCTTGCAAATTTGAGTAGAATAGCTCCCCCTTGATGTGAGCTACCTCCAAGAAGCTTTTGTTGATGCAACTCTTCAACCACCAACTCCAAGAGGTCTTCTTGCTTGTATGTGATACCTCCAAGATGCCCAAATGCTCTGATACCACTGATGGGGGAAGTATCTCAACCCCTAAGCAACGATGAAGCGCGAATGACCTCCACAGGTATCCTTCTTTGACCTCTGCACACCAAAAATGCTCTTACTCAGAGCTTATGCAGAGAACTCCAGTGAGCTTTTGTAGACCTGTAGTAGACACCAAGGGCTTTCCAACAAAACAAATTTCACTTGAAATGGATGCTTACACAAAGAGAAACAATGTCTACAACATGAGCTAGTTGAATGCTCACAACTGCTAGTCAAGCAGAGACCTCACTTCACTCCAGCAAACTTTTCTCAGAGATTATACAGAGAATGAATCTCAAACTTATGTCAACTTTAGAGGACTCTAATAGCTACCCAATGACACCAAAATCATAGCAAATGGATACATAGAGAAGGAGAACCAGCCCTTACAACAGAGAGCAAAATATTTCCAACAGAGCCTACACAAAGAGAGAGATATCAATCACACAACTTCACTAAAATGAATGTTGCTCCCAGCTTACTCAGAGAATGCTCCAGAGAATTGGTAAGCATAAAATAGACTCTTATAGCTATCCAATGAGACAAGAATTACATCAAATGGATACCATATGAGGGAGAACCAATGCTAACAACTCAGGGGTAGAGAGTTGCAACACTGCCTGCGCACACACATAGATATGCCTACTAAAAGAAAACAAACAAGCAAGCAAGGGGGTTGCTTAAGCAAGGGGCTTGCTTATCACAACTCCAGCACTTAGTTCTCACTTTACATGAGCTAAAACTCCAAGAAGATGGCCCAAAAGAAGTCGGGATACATGCTCCTTTTATAGTGAGAGGTGTGCCCCTAAAATCTAGGAACTACCTTTCCAAATCAGCCTCCTAACTTGGAGGAATTAGTTGAGATGACTTGGGGAGTGGTTGAGTGACTTTTCTTGATGGAATCTCGTGGCTTTTGGCTTCCTTTGATTGCTCCACATGTCCATAAAAGATTCCCCACGAATTTTTAGCTTGAAGCTTGACTTTTAACAGAGCTCTCATACCAAATGTTGGAAGTGAGGTAGGCCCTTAGGCCCATGTCACAGGTCCATGGTTCCATAGTTCCAGTCATGTACAACATTAATTCCAGCAATCTTCCATATTGACAAAACATGAACATACCACAACTTAATCATACAGATGATGAGACAAAGATAGAGAAAGAATAGACGTCATGTGTAAGGTGTTACGTAAGCCATCGCTTACTCATAGTATCATATATACCAATGTTCAATGTACAATGTGGGAGCAAAATTCTCAACCATTCTATGTGATGAGAAATAGATGTATGAGTGAATGTACAATGTAACAAACATATTCAGATGTATGGGCAGTAATCTGAATATACATGAGATGTGTGACCTTATAGGTTATAGAAGAGTGAATATGAGTGACTGAATGAGGAAGGATCAGTGTGAAACTGATGGTCAACAAACCTACATCTAAACTTAGGCTATGGAAGACCCTAAGTTAGATACGTGTGTGAAAAGATCACATACTTATAAAGTAGCATAGAATGCTAACAAGTTTGCTGCAGGAAATCCTCAAACTCATGTGAACACACCTTCTCAAACACCTCATCAAAATATGCATAAAGCATATAAGTACTGATTCTCTTGTACCTATGCCGAATAGGACTCCTCCTGATATGAATGCCAAGGCCTCCATAAACTTCAAGTAGTACATGTGTGCATAAAGAGAATATGTACCTAAATACTTAACATAAGATGTAAATCTTATGTTAACCACCATCCAATGTCTTTGAAGTAGCCCGACATCTTCTTGTAGAAGACAATCTTCAACCTAATATCTTCCTGTAGAAGATAATCTTCAAATACACCATGTAGATGGCACCATCCAATGTCTTTGAAGTAGCCTGACATCTTCTTGTAGAAGACAATCTTCAACCTAATATCTTCCTGTAGAAGATAATCTTCAAATACACCATGTAGATGGTCGATCCTCACCATCAAGCTGCTAATGACCAAGTCTTCTTGCCATGAACAAGAGATAACCTCCTCTCCATGAGCTAGAGTGTGAGCACACCCTTCATCTTCTCCAAGAAGAATCATTAAGAAGAACTCCATAGCTGCTCCTCAACATGCTTCAAGTTAGCACCATGGCTGCCCCATGTGCTAGAAGAAACACTACCTCTATTGAGGTCCAAGCTCCAAGCTTGTGTTGAATACTAGGTGAAGGATGATTTGATAGTGAGCCAAGCTTGTGTTTATATAGTAGATTGTGTACTCTCAAAAGCTTCTCCAAAAGCCAAAATAAAGCTACGATCTTACGATCGCTTACGAAAATCAAATGTTATCGCTTTATCGGAAATCGCATCGCCCGTCGCTATCCGTCGGCCACTATTGCTTGCTTCTAAGAAGGCAAAAATCATATAATGCAAATTATCATTGACGCGTTCCACGGGATTTGAACCCGCGTCCCCAAGATGGGAAGACGATGAACTATCCACGCTCACCGCGCCGTTTTGATATAGAGCGAGTGTTAGAAGAACTACTTATGCTGTAGATTCTGGACAGAAATGGACCAATTGCACATTGTTTGCCAACACTGCTCTGATACCACTGATGGAGAATGTTAATCTCCAAAAGAACAAGTTACTCTTCTATTTAGAACACCTCTATAACAAGAATAACTCACATCTTCACCAATTTTAGAAGATCCATACTCAATTGTCAAATCTTCTGAACAAATTGTGAAGAAGGAGAATACATAGAAAGTCTGCTGCACATAAATCATTCATGGCCTTATCAATTGTGTAAAGTTTTTTATAAAACTTTGTACGAGGTTTTGCCTATAGATTGCGCACCTTCTCCAAGTTGAATCACTCCAAAAGATTCAGTACATCTTGAGAAATGATCTCAACAACTCACCTATGTCTAAAACTGTTCTTCTGAGAAGTCGATTTAGACACCTATGACTTTAAACCTTTGGTTGAACCCGTTTCTACAAATGCTTTTAGCCACAAGTAGCTTACCTTCCAACTTAAAGATTAAGTACTTGCTTGCTCAAAACTTTAAACTGTGGAAGGAGAATTGATCAGAACATTCGTATCAAATTTTGCGCATCCTGTAACTTCACTTCTTCTCATTCACATATGCAAATGTTCCTACACTTAATTCTCTCAGCCTAATCACAATTGGAAGCTAAAAATTTGTACAGAGGTCGATCACCTATAGACTTAGACTTGTACAAAAGCATTTCACAAAAGATCTAACACAGAAGGAGAAAACTCAGAAATATCGGGTGCAACATTTTCTTCATTTTTGAGAAAAATTACAACTGAGTGATGAGAGAGTCGTAACTCACTTCTAAGATGTCTAATGACACATACAACTTCTGATTACTCTATTCACATGCTCTCTCATACTTGTCTCGACATTTTCATAGTATATATATA
The DNA here is from genome assembly GCA_020310875.1 of Ceratopteris richardii. Lineage (NCBI taxonomy): Eukaryota > Viridiplantae > Streptophyta > Polypodiopsida > Polypodiales > Pteridaceae > Ceratopteris > Ceratopteris richardii. The sequence goes on along the minus strand of CM035418.1, from coordinate 184,135,552 downwards.
CAAAAATTTACAACCTTATGACTTCTCAAAGATATAAGTAGACTATCTATACATATGTGTACACATCTTCCTCTTCTGAATGTATTCTTCTTCCATGCTTCACAACTTGAATCTTTCCTTCAAACCTTGACTTCAACTCTTCATCAAAACATCAATTGTTGATTGTCTTGCACCAACAATAGGGGCTCCTGTAGCTTCTGCTTGCTGTTCATCAAGCTATTCTTATTTGTCATCTTCATCTTCTTCTTGCTATTCTGAGGGTAAAGGGCTTGGATACTCATTGCAGGAGATATATCCAGTGTCAAGGTGGCACCTTTGCGTTGTGAACAAGGTAATGATCCTTGCATTCTCTTAGATGATGGGGTAGATGACTTCCTACTTTTGAACTCATGTACTCTATTCCAAGACATGGCTTTTGAATCGGAACTTTATATGCAAGGTAGCAATAGATAATTCAAGTGAGGGCATAATAGCCATGTAATACTTTTGTGGCCACCTCTTGCATGCCTAATGAATCTCGTCAATAATCTAATGTTGAAGATATATTCTCATGTTCTATGTGTCTTCAAGATGCAAGCTAAAACAAACCTTTTTATGGGGTATCGTGAAATTCTCTTTCCCTAGGAATGCAAAATGCTGCATGCACATCCTAAGGTGCATTGCAAGATTTGGTGTCATGGCCACCATGCCTTTCAGCTTTGTTAGATTCTCATTCTTCATGTTTTCTAGGACCAATCCCTCTTTATCCGTAGGAATGTGCATTCCTCTCATCTGTAGGGCTTCTCAAACTAAGTTGTTGGTTAGAAAAAATCGTTTTCATTCCCATGTCTCAATGATGGAACTATGAAGGTACTTGAAGCTCTAGGGTCCTAGGCAGGAGTTCGCAAGTTGATGAGATAAACGCACCCCATGAAATCTGGTTTTCGTAGTTTTGCAGCAAAGCATTCTTCCAAGTCTTCCTTTTGCCACACTAGCCTTGAGTTTTTTGAATTTTGTAACTTCTTGAATTCTCTAGTGAATAAGTGGTACTTTCCCCATGTATTTTTGTACTCAAGATTAGCTTCCCATAGATATGCCCCTTCTCCTCATGGTCTTGCCATCTCAGTGAACCAATGTGAGTTCTTACTAACTCGCATAGTGTGACCCATGGGTGGTTCTTGTATTGGAATGATTTGCACTACTAGCACCTCTTTTGGCCATTCTTTAGGCTCGTGTGATATGGGCAAGCTCTCTACGTCAACATTTTTATAACTAGTTCATGTTTCTGAGCTAGTGCCTATTGTATCTATCATATTGCTATCAATGATTGTAGCCTCTCAATTGCTAGAAGTAAGAACATGATATTAGCATTGCATTGGAAACTAGATTTTGACATGTCCCCATTAGAATACCAACATGATATTCATTGTGGTTAGTAAGTTAGTAATGGTGTGATGTGGTGTGAATGTGAGTGGTTGTTAAGGGGCTAGTCACTTCCCTAGATGCATACTCTAGTTGTGCAATGTACTCATAATGCACCTATCCTTCTACAAGTAGTTGAAAGGATCATTTCAATGTCAAAGTCCTTCTTTAGAAATTTAACAAGTATTTCTTATCAACAACAATTAATCTTGAAGTGTTTCATAATTCAAATAAGAACAAGTCTTTATTTGGAAAAGAAGATATTTGAAGTTACCAACTTCATATCTTTTGCTTCCTTGATCTTTAAGTATTTTGAGATCATTATATTATCTTATTTGAATTTAAACCTCTCTTTGAAAGTTTTGATTCCCTTTAAGATCAAATATAACTTCAAAATCCATTCTTGGACTAAAAGATAATTATCATCCCACGGTCTAATGTCCCATACCATCTTTCCTACATCAATCTAAGTATAAAATTTGGTGTTCCATACTACCCTATTTTATATTCACATTAATGTGTGGGTGATACAGATCCTAAAGTCTGACCATATCTTGATAGAGTACCTTTTCATTTGAACTCTTTAAAAGAATTTTGAAGTTTCAGGCCCTACCTCTAACTTGATATTTTAGATTTTGATCCCTTCATATGATCATTTCATGATTTTGTGCTTTCCTTTGGAAATTTGAAAAACACTTGATAGAATATCTATTCTTCTTTGGTCAGGTTTTCGAACAAAAACCAGTTATAATTCCAAGTACTTGAATTTTCACAATTTCAAGGCCAATTGGTTTATTCTTGACCAATTCATAGTGATAAGAGCTTTTTACTTCTTGTCTTGAGATTCCTTTCTTTCTAAATCTCAAAAGTATCTGCCTCGAGATTTTTTAGGAATCTCTCTACTGCTTAAGTCTAAGCATCCGCTAATGCTTTTGGATGTCATCTTTAAGAAAACCCTTTCAAGATAGGTAAACCTTTACATTATACCTTCCATAGAATTAATTACCATCATGATGGTTGCAAACTACATAGTTGGAATATTTACTCTGTTCAGACTTAGAACAGCTTACTCATCACACTTTCCATTGGATAAATGGAACTTGAGTGAAAATTTCCCAAAAGGAGTTTGAGTGCCAATACTTGGGCAAACTTTAGAGTAGTTCCAATCGCATGTTCTTGGAAAATCATGGCCAAGCTTGATCAAGTCTGTTTGACCTTGCGATAAAAATAAAAACTTTATCTTTATCTCTAAGATCCCTTGAACTATCGAAAGCTTCTTTGCTTACCCATGGGATTTTAGAGATCTTTCCCCAACTCAAGTCCAAGCATGTACGAATACCTTTCAGATTCTAAACATAAACCATTGGACTTTAAGTACCAATTTTGGTGGTTTGGAACTTCTAGGGAACTACTTGTTGTCTAATGAGTTTCAAGGATTTCATTCTCACTACTTGGGAGAATGTTGTTCTTCAAGGACGTGAGATTCATTCTAGGGAATCAAATAACCTGGGCAAATGATTCATCTTGGAATCTTTTTCAATCTTGGAAGGATATTTGGAAGAAAATGTTAGACTTTCAAACAATATCTAGAAATTCAGTTCTGCTCATTTCCTGAGTATCAAACTAGAGAATAAATATCACCTTTAGGATATGGTATCCCATTCCACTATGAAAGTTTGACTTGAACTTCCATTTATGTGATATTGATTTCTTTTCTTGAGTTTGAAACAAAATTTATTATTATTGGTCAATCTTTATATGTTACTAGAGTACTTTAAACATATTTCAACAATCGAAATTATGTTTAAAGTCCAAGCATCTTTTGATGATTGATCCAATAATAATGCTACTATCAACACATAATCTTAAACTTTATAGCATGTTTAGGAAACATTCATGGATTGGAGATCCATATCTTGGAACTTTTTATTCCTAAACGAAAAGTTCATAGTTTTATTTATGTCTTTAGGAACTTCTCATTTCCCAAAGATCGCTTGCTTAAGTTTTCTCTCAAAGCTTCAATTAGCTTAAATGAAACCAAAAATTAACTCTCTAATCCTTCTAAAAGGAAGAGTTCTTTCAATTTTTTGATTACTTAGCAAGTTGCATATTTACTAGAGATGTAACCATGGAACCTAGAATCCATTTATTGAATATTAAAGCTCAATTGATGCGAAGGTTTAATCAGTTCTCTCATTTTCATTACTCCTTAGGATGAAATCAAAATGAAAAACTCTATAGTGTTTACAACTTTGGAACATCTCAACTATCTTTTGAACTTTAAAAGTTCAATTAGTTTAAGTTCCATTGGATTTTATTTGATTGCTATCACGTCTTGGGATAGAAGCAGATAAAAGCATTCCAAATCATCCTACTTGGATGCAAGAATTTTTTGCAAGCTTGTCATTAAGATTCTCTAAGTTTCTCCTAGACTTAGGGTCATCATGGAAATTTACAAGTAGCCCTATTTTCTTGCCATTTTAGATAAGCAAGAAAATTGAACACTTGACTTTCCATCCATGCATCCATGCACAAACAATCTACTTGCTATGTTTCAAAAAGATATAAACATTTATGTGAGAAAAACTTGAGTGCATCTTATACCTTTTCCAAACAAGAAGAAATGTGTGCTGTGCATGAGAGCACTCTTTTGAAAGGAGAAATGCACCAAAAATCATTATTTTTTGGGCATGAACTTTTAGATGCATGCGAATGCTTAATGTATTTCCAAATACTTCTATGTTTGTTTAAATTTCATTGAATTCATAGCATTTACATAATCATTAAATTGAAGACTACTACCATGCTTCAATAATATTTAGGTGCAAGGTACATGAAAGAGACGAACAAAGCAAGTATTGAAATGAAAACCTGAGCTTAGAAATACTTATCTTCCAATTAGCTACCTCCTTCCATTGATCCTGGGGAAGAGCCATTCTCCATCCTTTAGTCCATGAGAAAAACTACATACTCCTTGAATACCATTGCTTTCTCTTGTCCTCTTCTTTGAAGAAATGTAGACTTCCCTAAACGATACTTGTCTTATCCCATCATTTGCCTTCACATGATGTGTGGATGGTGCTTCACTTATATTAGGATTGAGATGAAACAAATAGCTCAAGGATCAAGGCTCTATAGAGGCTAAATAGAAAAGTAGAAATTGACTTTACTAGGCTTCATCAAAGCAAGCTCACTTTCGTGTATAGCAGAGAAGGACGATGGGCACTCCAAGAGAAGAGCAATACTCCATACTTTGGTCCTAGGGAAGGAGCTATATTCCATCCTTCATAGCTATGTTGAATCTCCTTGCTTCATATAATGCATGCAAGGTCCAAATCCATCATGTAGAAGTTGCCATATTGCCCATAAGGAGTTGCGTGGCTAGACTAGCACAACAGCTCATAGAGTTGGTGAGTTCAACATCCGAACGTAGCCATATATAGGTCCAAGCTCGGGATGTATTATCTTTCACTAATTAGATAATCTCACTCTATTTTCCATCTCATGGCACTGTTTGCATGGTTAGTAAATGAGGTAAGTGATGATGAAGTTGCTAGATTGAGCCCTCTAATGATAGCTATAGAAAAGGGAACCTCCACAAAAGCTTCTTACAAACTTTCAATTTGAATATTTAAGCATTTTTTTTGCAAAGGTGCTATGGATTCTGTGGATACAACGATGATCTCACACGTGGGGTCACAGGGTCAAAGCCAAGCAGCTGCAATGTATGTCAAAAACCGGATATATTTTTGCTTTTAACTGTGCCAGGCAAAAGATGTATAGAGATATAATATGAACTATTACCTTGTGGGTTTATTCCAATTTTACAAATGTAATTATGAAGAAAAATTACAAGAGGTTGTACATATGAGTCCTTCCAAGTGTTATGTCAATACATCAAGTTTATGTGTGGTGATCAAGTATGTAGTGTTACCATTAGTGTCCATGTGAAAGGCCAAATGGCCACTTGACACTTCTTTGTATATGTTCTTTAATAAAACATATAGTGGCCTGGTCAGTCACAGATTGTATGTTTGACCGTGGGTCCATGATCTACAACACAGATTCCAACAATCTTCCAATATTGACAAAACATGAACATACCACACTTAATCATACAAATGATGAGACAAAGATAGAGAAAGATTAGACAACATGTGTAAAGTGTTACATAAGCCACTGCTTACTCACACTATCATATATACCAATGTCAATGTACAATGTGGGAGTCAAACTTCTCAACCAATCTATGTGAACAGAAATAGATGGATGAGTCAATGTACAAATGTAACAAACATATTTAGATGTATGGACAGAAATCTGAATATATATGAGATGTGTGACCTAATAGGTTGTAGGAGAGTGAATATGAGTGACAAAAAGAGGAAGGATCAGTCTAAAATTGATAATCAACAAACCCTCATCTAACCTTAGGCTATGGAAGACCCTAAGTTGGACATGTGTGTGAAAAGATCACATACTTACAAAAGTATCAAAGAATGCTAACACATTTGCTGCCAAGAAATCCTCAAACTCATATGAACATACCTTCTCAAACACCTCATCCAAATATGCATAAAGCATACATGTACTGATTCTCTTGTACCTATGCCGAATAGGACTCCTCCTGATATAGATGCCACTGCCTCCATAAACTCCAAGTAGTACCTGTGTGCATAAAGAGAATATGTACCTGAATTCTTAACATAAGATGTAAATATTATGTTAACCACCGTCCAATGTCTTTGAAGTAACTCGAAATCTTCCTATAGAAGACAATCTTCAAATAAATCATGTGAATGGCCGATCCACACCACCAAGTTGCTAATAGCCTCTCCATAAGCGAGAGTGTGAGCACACTCTTCTTCTTCAAGAAGAACTCCATAGCCGCTCCTTAACATGTTCCAAGATAGAAACATGGCTGCCCCATATGCTAAGAGCACCACCTCAAAGAGGTAACAAAGCTTCCAAAGCTTGTGTTGAAATAGGTGGAGGATAAATAAACAATGAGCCAATGGCTTCTTCTATAGTTTTAAGTTGTCCGTTCAAAAGCACATCAAAAGCACTTATCAAAAAAAGCTATGCGATCGCTACTTCAAAAATCCATCGGGAAAGAATCCATCCGTCGTCGTTGCTGTTTGCCACTTTAGCTAAAAAACATGATATGCCAAAAAATAATCTGCGATTTTGCTGCCTGCTGGTGACGGGTTTCGAACCCAGGTGGGTAGGATGAAAGTGTGCTGTGCTATCCATGTTGCCAGTGCTTTTTGGTTGTAGAAGGACCAATACAAGATCCTACAGATCTTTTACTGTTTTGAGAAAATTTGAAGAATGGACAATTTTGACCAGTAGGATATTGGATCTTTGTTTTCCAACAATCCCCCCTGTAATGTCATGTTGGTACAAATTGGACTAGATCTTGCAAACTTCATAATCTTCAAACTTGTACTCCCCAAATTGACCGATCTTTTCTTTAAAAGTCTTCTTCAGAACTGAATTTGACTTTCCTTCAAACTTCAAACATTTGAACTTACTGAATATGAACCATAATACTTGAGAAAATATGCAAACTAGATATCCAATATTGTACACATCAAGCAATCACTTCTTGACAACAAATGTAGCAAGTATTGACTCTGAACCTACTATCTCCTATTTTCTCAAACCTGAAAACATACACTAGGATCCACATATTTGCATTTACCTTCCAAAAAGGTTTCTCAACGTACTTCTGTTGTGTCGTGTAAATAACTCAGCTTTCCAAAATCTAGAATAAGGTTAGCTGATCTATATAACAAAAACCTTTTTGAAAGCATTTAGGATTCATAATCTTCTGCAACATAACAAGTATCTTCTTCTATTTTTCTGCAACACAAATCTGATAGAATCTGAATCTTTGAATTACTTCTTCCAATAGTAAGAACTTTCTCAAACAAAGGATAATTCATGATTATTCAAGATCATCCAAGATCAATGATCTTTACCCATACCTGTGTAGAATCTGCTCTCATCAAACCTTCATGACTGAATGTTTCATTTGTTACTTGAATGTCTCTAAGTGTCCATGCTTCTTACATAAAGGTGTAAAACTTTTCTTCAATCAAATCCTTCCCAAGAATCTGCAACTCCTACTTGAAACATAAGTGGACAAACTTCTCACCTTGAGAACTCCAAAACCTGCAAGTTGATACTTCATCTTTACATATTCTACTCGAGTGAAATCTGATAGTACCTGCTTGACTTTCTTTTGGCTAACTCCACTTCTTAATCAAGTGCTAGGATTTGATGGAACACCTTTTTGAATACAAGCATGTATCCAAAAGTCTAGACATTCATAGAAAGGTGCAAAGACCAAACACATTGAGGTGAGGTATCACTTCATTCAAGATTGCTTAGCCATTGAGCGCATTATTCTTGAGAAGGTTCACACTCGAGATAATGTTGCAGATGCTTTGACTAAAGCTCTACCACAGGATAACTTCCGTCACTATTGTCACTTGACGGGGGTTACTTGATTCATGATCTTACACAACCACTTGTATACTGTGTAACATGCCCATCAGGTGCAAGGTATATTTTGTATACTTACACTTAAGTATTCTTTATCATTCTTTATTTTTCTCCCATAGTTACTTTGGCCATATTGGCCTTTAGTGGGAGATTGTTACTGTTAGTGTCCATGTGAAAGGCCAAATGGCCATTGGACACTTCTTTGTATATGTTCTTTAATAAAACATATAGTGGTGTGGTCAGTCATAGACTATATGTTCGACCGCATTTATAAGACCTTAGAAGTCTGTCTTCGTGCTCCCTGTGTACTCTGTTTTTCTGTGTATTCTACAGTCTTTGTGCGGAGTACCATGTGTGGCCTTAGGAGATTGGTTTTCTACTCCGAGGATATCATCATGGAGAGCACAAGAAGGAGAGTGCATTGCGGTGCATGGCCATCGAAATACTTCATGTAGGCTTGGAATTAATTGTACCAACAGTTCAAACAAAGGAACCATGGGTAAACCAAGAAATACCATCAAATCATAGGGTAAGCATAGCTAGCAAGATGTTACTAATGAATAAGGGAGCCATACCAAATGATGAAGAGAGGGAGAGAAGCCAATAACAACATTTAGAACAAGGAGAAATCTCAAGATGTGTGCAACATACAAAGAAGGTCTTCAAACCCCATCATAGAAAACCCCAACCAAGACCACAACAAAATGTCCACCAAAGACCTCCAACACCACAATGAAGAACAAGATGTTGGGAATGACGGATGGACACTTCAAGTGATGAGTTGGCACAGCCAAATCGTGCTTAGTACCATCCCTTTGTGACTTCAGACTTGATATGTGGGCCCTCTTAGCTTTCCAATGACACCATAAAAGTGCCTATGTACTTTGGAAATGATGTGTGAAAAGATTGAATCCAAACAGACTACTTCCAAATAGAAGAATCCAAGAAAACCTTCTATTTTTTATCACACACCTGCTGCTTCTAATGCTCAGTGCTACCAGTACAGTAGGCCTTACACACATACAAAATGGCAATGGAGAGCTCGGATAATGAAGCTGCTACCCGCGACCTTTTCAAGTGAATTTATATAAGTGTTGTATTGAAATTTGAATTTGAATTCAACTTTTGGCTCTCTCTAAAAGTGTTCCTTCATTCTAGGAGATATTCCCTCAATGTAGTGGTTACTTTCATAACTAAAAAGTCCGCGACTTTTGGATAGGTGATTACAAATATTCTAAAGTCAAAAGAAATGACTTTTACAAAGGTAAAGGGATAAATTTTCACTCGCAATGGTTTCCATGGAACTTCATATCTTTATGATCCTCAAGCCAAATGTGTGGGCTTGTACTTTGCACCAACAGAAGATATATGTAGGCGTTCGTAGAGATAATGAACTATCTGAAGACAACTGAGCTTTTGATACCTAGAAGGCCTTTTGCAAGGGTGGTTAAAGAAGAGTTACAAAGATATTGTGTGGGATTAAGGATCCAAGCTCTAGCTTTAGAAGATTTACAAGAGGCAGTTGAAGCATACTTGGTATCAATGCTGGAGGATTCCAACCTATGTGCCATCCACGCTAAGAGGGTTACTATACAACCCAACGACATATAGTTAGCTAGGATGATTAGGGGTGATCATAGCTAAGACTTGTAAATTGATCTCTCCATACAATAGAGTTTCTGTAACTTGACTATTTTGCATCAAATATGAGTACTTTTTCTCCTATCCATGTTGTTTTCTATTGCACTCACATATCTTAGTGGTTTTTTTTTATATTCTCTTCCTTGTGTCATAAAGTATTAGCAAACTACCATCAAGTGTGCCACTAGGAAAATTTTACCATGGTGTATAGCCTAAAATAGTCCACCCACAGAAACACGAGAGAAGCCACTCAAAAGCACTTGGAGTAGCTTCTCCAATGCTTTTGTGGCTTGGATTTGTTTTTCCTCATAACAATTTTTGGGATCACTTGGGGTGTTTTTAGAGTTATTTTTATGTCTTTATGCCATGAATAGCTTGTGCGCTCAAATTGACAAGTCACTTGGGATTATTTACCCATTATGATGCCTAAAGCATGTTTGAAACATCTATTTGATGTGTCCATATGTCTATGCATTCCTTAAATGACATAGGAAGGCGAAAAATAGCCCTACCATCGAAATGCAAAGTAGGGCTCTAGAAATTTCTATTGATATATTTAGGTAGTGATGTGTGTGAACACTCTAGGACTATCGAGGCACTTTTTCCCTCTTTAGGAGGGTTTTCCCCCGGCTCGTATATATGCCTATTACCCTAATGGGCCACTAATATTTGTACATTCCCTTGCTAATACATTCAGAATTGTGTATTGTGCTCCAAGCTTCTTCTTCGTCCTCGTGTTGTTTATGTGCTTCTGTGGACCTCAAACTCCAACAATTGGTATCACAGCACGTCACCGTTTGATCTAGGGCATGGTTGATACCCCTCTAGTCACAATCTTCGAATTGCACGAAATTTGGTGAGCATACTCATGCTCGTTTGGAGTTCAAAATGCGATCTCAGCTCGTTTTGGCCTCTAAATGAATTATCGTAGTGCTTGCATGCAATTTCCTTGTTTTGTGCCAAAGATATATAGAAGTTTTGGCTCGCCAGTACAAGTGTCTCAAAGTTTAGCAAAACTCAACAGGGTAGTTCTGTTCAATGTTTTGAGATACAATGATTTTTTTTGCATCATAGTATTTTAGTCGGTGGCCATGGTTGAAAGAAATGATGTATTCCATATGTTGGCTATTAAGGATAAGTTGGATGGTACCAATTACCCATTATGGGCTTATATAATGCATCATGTGTTGGTTGCAAAAGGACTATGGAATGTTGTGTAGGATGTTGAAAAATGTCCTATTACATACATATACAGTTACTAAAGGTGATGCATAGCATTGAAGATGGTAATATTCTTCATGTGCTTGTTCGTGTTGTGGTTCTTGCTGCACCTACTGCAAAGCAAATTCCTTGGGATGGCAGAGATGCTCACGCACATACATTGATAGCCTTCTTTATCAAATGTGCCATTATTCCTCACATTCACTCTTGTAGAATAGCAAAGGATGATTGGGATACATTTACCACTTTATACCAAGCAAGGAATGAGGCTCGTGTTGCTTACCTCCAAAAACAATTGGAGAGTGAGCACATGAATGAAGGAGATTCAATGGAAAATTGTCTGACAAAGGTAAACAATTTGAAGGAGCAGTTCATTTTTGCTGATGAAGTCTTGCTTGATAGTTCACTTGTGTATACTGTTCTGAATGGTCTTCCATATTCATATCAGAGTTTTGCTTCTACTCTTCAATTGATGATGAAAGGCAATCCAAAAACCTTAAAATTTGATGAGTTACTCTTTGTTTTGTTGCAAGAAGATCAGTCTAGGCATAATAGGTCCATTATGCATATTGCAGATCAAGCTTTTCTGGCTAGTCAGAAGGACAAAGGTAAATGGAGCTCTTCTACTAGTAACTAGAAATCTGCCAATTTTGCACAATCAAAGAAGGATGACAAAGACGAGACGAAAACAGAAAAGCATAAATTGTTTTGCAAATACTGTAAAGGAAATGATCATGTCATAAAGAGTTGTCCAAAGCTGGATGCAAAAGAGGCAAAGAAGAAAAACGCTAGAATGGTTGTTGTAGATGCCTCTACACCCAAAATAGAGTCTGCTAATCTTATGCAGAATGAAGAATGGACATTTACTACTATTTGTGGTTATGACCCATCTTCATATGAATAGTGTATGTCTACAATAGACTCAGATGTTTGGTACTTTGATAGTGGGGCAACCAAACATATTACCTCGTAGCATAGTTTCTTCACTTCACTTGAGCCTGCCCCTATAGGGAATGTTGTCACATGCACTAAAAACTCCTCTTATCTTATTATGGGAGTTGGTAAGAGCATTCTAACTACTACTGATGGTAGTTCCTTTACGTTCTCAGATGCTTTATTTGTGCTAGGGATCACGAAAAATCTACTATTAGTTTGAGCATTAGCCAAGATTAGCTTGGTCATGAAATTTGTTCATGACAGATGTACAGTTCATTATCTGTCAAATGACGACATCGTTATTGCTTTTGGCATTCTATGTTGTGGGCTGTATAAGCTCATAGATTATGAAAAATATATGAATGATGAGAGAGCTTATATCGAGGAGGAAAAAACTATGCCAAAATGGTTGGTGCAGACTTTGCGTGATAGCAAATTACATGCACCTCTGTCATATCGTACTCATTCAGGCTCTCATAGTGCTTCTTTTGCATCAGATTTCTATGCTACGGCTGCCTCAAGTCTTTGTGATGAGAATGCGCCAGTTCCGTTTGGTGAAGCAAAAAATTCAAAAAATTGGATGGTTTTTATGCAATTAGAATATGATGCTATCATGGAAAATGATACCTGGTCTTTATGTGAGTTGCCTGCTGGCAAGAAGGCCATTGGCCCTAAGTGGGTATATAGGTTGAAGCGTAAGCCTGATGGAACATTTGACAGGTATAAGGCTAGGCTTGTTGTAAAGGGTTATGCTCAAAAAAGAGGCATTGATTCTGATGAGACCTTTGCTCCTACATGCCAAATGACTACTATTCATAGCATCTATGCACTTGCAACTCATCATGGTTGGAATGTACATCAGCTGGACATTAGAACCACATTTTTGAATTGTAACTTACATGAAGAAGTGTATGTTTTTTAGCCTCATGGCTTTGTGTAGAAAGGGCATGAAAAGCAAGTGTCCAAGTTGAAAAAGGCATTATATGGTTTGAAGTAAGCGGCACATGCTTGGTATGAACAAATACATGCCTACCTGATTGCACATGGTTTTGAGAATAGTCCAACTGAGGGCACCTTATATGTTAAGCATGTGTTGTTGGAGTAAATCACAAGCCTACACATTTGGCTTGAAAGATATCTTGAAGACTCTACACATTCGAAGAAACATAGGAACCACTGCTAGTGGTTAATTACCACTTTATCTCATTGTAAAAGTCAAATTGACTTAGATTCTTTTGTAATCATCTACCAAAGTGAGTCGTGGAAAAAGTAGCTCATTTGATTGAAGGAATATCTCCTAATATGTAAGAGATTGATCATAGGGAGCCAAAATTTGAATTTGGATTCAAATCTTTACTCATTACATATAAAAGTGAACATGAAAAGTCACGTGTGAGAGAGATCACTTCCGAGCCTCATTCTACTGATTTCTGAGTGTGTGTGTGAGGTCTACATTCTAGTCCACACCTCTCTATACCATTTGGAAATGGAATTCATGCCAATGGAGTTGTATACAAATGTTCATTAATGCATACATTCATTTGGTCCATCTCTGAGTTCTCTGTTAGTCTACTCAAAAGTCTGTCAACTTGTCAAAGGCATATCTCGGTCCTTTCTTGACCAAATTCAGTGATTCAAATCTTGTTGGATTCAACTTGAAGTAATCTACATGCTGTCAAAGTTTGAAGACATTCTATTCAGCCATTTTGGAGAAATCTGCATCGAGGTGAACTCTGGTCATTTTCTACTACAGTCCTAAAAAGTCGGGGGTATAACTTAACTTGGTAAATCGATTTCTCTTAGCATAGTTTATCTTTTTACATCATTCCACTTGCAAATGGTAGCTTACTAAGCTAATTAAATTCCTCTAGAAGGAATTTTATCAATTACTACTGTGCTGGTCACACTGAGCAAAACATTCAGCAGGTGTCAAGACATAAATAGAAGGTTTTCTTGAGTTAGTGAACTTCAAAGTTATCTGTTTTGGTTCAATCATTACACACATCACTTCCAAAGGACATAGGACATTTTTTGGGGTTATTGGAAAGCTAAGTAGGTCTACTTATCAACTATGAAGCAAAAGAGGGCTGGTACAAAGCAAGTTTAGCAGTACCTACTCAGTCTCTTGGAGCATCCATCCATCTATCACAACAGTGGTATCAGAGCAAACTAAGGTAAAATGGGAGATGGTTTTCCTTCATTTATTGACAAATTGGACAGGAACAACTATCAAGCATGGTCTCTAAGGATGAAGACCTACTTACAAGGAAGGAGCCTCTATGGATACATCTCAGGAGATAAGGAATTGCCCTCATTCAAAGCAAGAGGATTGCCAACCAAGGAAGAACAAGAAAAGCTCAACACATGGTGTGCTAAGGATGCATTGGCAAGGTCTTATTTACTCAACTCTATATCTGATTTTCTTTGCCACATATTAGAAATTGTAAGACATCCCAAGAGACTTGGGAAACCCTGTCATCATATTTTTCCTCCAACACAAGGGCTGGGAAAAATCAGTCGTGGATTGAATTCACAACTCTAAGGAAGCAACCTAAGCAAGCTGTTTCAGAATTTGTGACCAAGATCAAAGATGTTGCAGATCAGTTAGCAAGCATAGGAGAAGAGATTGAAGAAGAACAAGTTGTAAGGCAAGTGATCAATGGAATCAAGGCTGATGACAAATGGGAAAGCTTCACTACTGCAATGGATCTCTACATGGACATGCACACTCCAGATCTTACAACTCTCATGGGACAACTATTTACACATGAAGCAAAGCTTACCAAGAATGGAGATACATCCAAAGGTAACAACTCTTCTGCCCTATACACTGATAAGAAGTCTAAGGATAAAGGCAAGAGCAAGAAGGTGGAAGATGAAGGCTCTACCTCCCAAGCCAACTATGCAGGGAGAGGTAGATCTTCAAGAGGAAGGGGCAGAGAAGGTAAGCAAGGTAGGGGGAGACCCTATAACTCATCACCATGCAACATTTGTGGTCTATCAAATCATACTATAGATGAGTGTTTCAGGAATTACAAGAACCAGAGAGGAAGAGGATACCAAAGAGGTGGCTACTCACAGTCAAGAGGTAGATTCAACCATCACCAAGGTTACAACAATAACTACAACAACAACTACAACAATAATTACAATGGCAACTACCAAGGAGGTTTCAAATCCAGAAAGGATTACAACAACTACACAGAGGAGCAAGATGACTCTCTTCTGATCATGAACATGACTTCAAAATCAGGTACAAATGATGACCACCTATTCTACATTGACTCAGGATGCTCAAATCATGTGGTTGGCAATGTAGCATTACTCTCTGATCTTGAGGAACCAAAAGGTAAGCATCAAGTCCAAACAGGTGATGATACAAAGCATTTAGTAGTTAAAGTTGGAAATGTTAAGACTTGTGATGGTAATCAGAATTTGTTGAGCAGGGTACTCTATGTGCCAACCATTACCAAAAATTTGATGAGTGTTGGTCAGATTGTGGAGAAAGGTTTGCAGGTCAGATTCAACCAATATGGAGCATATGTGGAGGATCCAAGGCATGGGTTCAAGAGGATTGCAAAAGGAGAAAAATCAGGTAGACTTTTCACTTTTGAGTTGGAAGATACAAAGAATATTGCACTATACAGTTATAAGGATCAAACACTTTCAGAGCTTGAGATTTGGCACAAAAGATTAGGGCATATAGGAGAAAGAACCTTGAAGCAAATATGTAGGGACCAATGTGTGCTTGGGATACCTAATGTATCCAAGCAACATATAATTTACAAGTGTGGTGCTTGTCAATTTGGTAAGTCTCACAAGTTACCCTTCTCCAAGAAAGGATATATGCATGAAGACTACCTAGAGCTTGTACACACAGATGTATGGGGACCAAGCAAAGACCCCTCAGTCTCAGGATCAAGGTACTATGTGTCTTTCATTGATGATTATAGCAGATTGACTGTATTATACTTCATGAAGCACAAGGATGAGGTATTTAATTGCTTTAAAAAATATCTTGCATTAGTTGAAAATCAGACAGGAAGGAATTTGAAGAGGCTAAGGTCAGATGGAGGAGGTGAGTACTTCTCCAATGAATTTGAAGACTTCTTGCAGAACAGAGGCATCAAAAGAGAGATAACCACAAGGTATTCTCCTGAACAGAATGGAGTAGCTGAAAGAAGAAATAGGTTAATTGTTGAGACAGCTAGATCTATGCTTAATGAGAAGAAGTTACCTAACTATCTATGGGAAGAGAGTGTTTCTACTGCCAGCTACCTCATAAATAGGTTACCATCTAAGTCTCTTGATGGCATGATACCCTATGAAGCATGGCATGGTAAGAGACCATCATTAGATCACTGCAAAATATTTGGATGTGTAGCATATGTGCACATTCCTTCTCAGATAAGAGCTAAGCTAGACCCAAAGGCTGAAAAATGCATTTTCATTGGGTATGATTTAAATAAAAAAGGTTACACGTTTTATAATCCTACCAATTAGGGATTTATGGTAAGCAGAGATGTGATCTTTGATGAAAATGATTCTTGGTATGAGAATGAATGCAGGAAGGTTAAACTACCTTTTGATTTGGAAGAGGAATTTCCAAAACTTACAAAGGAGGAACCTACTGAGAATGAAGACTCAAGTTCATATGATGAAGACACTATCAACCTTGAAGAGTTCAAGGCATGGAAGTCCAAAGGCAAAATGAAGATGAAGAAGCTTGAAGACATACCTGAATCTTCAGCTCAACCATTTAGAAGATCTCAAAGAGAAAACAAAAAACCTATCAGATACGGGTATGATACATCTCTTGTTACTAAACATTCAGTTTATCTTGCCAAAGATTTGTCAAATGAAGAACCAGGATCATATGAAGAAGCAATAACCAAATCAGAATGGAAAGAAGCTATGGATGAGGTGATTGAAGCACTCAAGGAGAGTGACACATGGGAGTTAGTACCCAAGAAGGATTCTATGAAGGTAATGGGATCCAGATGGATCTATAAGTTGAAAAGAAATTCTGATGGAACAATTAATAGGTACAAAGCCAGATTGGTAGCCAAGGGTTTTGCACAAACCCAAGGCATTGACTATGAAGAGACATTTTCTCCTGTGGCCAAGATGCCAACAATCAGAGTGTTGGTAAGTGTGGCTACATCAAAGAATTGGAACATGTATCAATTGGATGTCAAGAATGCCTTCTTGAATGGATGGATTTCAGAGGAAGTATATATGTCACAACCTCCTAGCTATGAAGACCCTAAGAAGGTAACATATGTTTGCAAATTAAAAAAGGCTTTATATGGATTGAGGTAGGCACCTAGGGCATGGAATTATAGGTTAACCACATACCTCCAAGACCAAGGATTTGTCATGAGCAAGGCAGATACTTCTCTGTTCATTAAGAGAAGCAATTCAGAGGTAATATACCTTTGTGTTTATGTTGATGACATCATCATTATAGGTATGATGTCAATGGAATCAGATATATCAAAAGTCAAATGATGAAGGAGTTCAAGATCAATGATCTTGGTCTATTGAAATATTTTTTGGGACTTGAATTAATCTACACTAATTCAGGGATATATATTACTCAGAAAAAGTATATACAAGATATGTTGAAGAAGTTTCACTTGCAGGATGCTAAAGTAGCAAGCACTCCAATGGAGGTAAACCTAAAACTAAGTGTCTATGAAGGTGATGAAGTCAAAGACATTACAGGTTATCAAAGTATGGTGGGTAGCTTGAACTATGCTACTCTTACAAGAATTGATATTGCATATGGAGTAAGTGTGCTAAGTCAATTTATGCACAAGCCAAGGATACCTCACTTAGACGCTGCCAAGAGAATCTTGAAGTATCTCAAGGGTACACAGAACCATGGTTTGTATTTTCCTTACACTTCAGATATTGATATAAAAATTTATTCAGATGTAGATTGGGCAGGATGCAAGGATGATAGGAGAAGCACTAATGGATATATCTCTTTTGCAAGTGAGAAACCAATTTCATGGTCTTCAAAGAAGCAACCTACTGTTGCTTTATCTTGCACAGAGGTGGAGTATAGAGGACTAGCTAATGCCACACAAGAAGCAATATGGATTAAGCTTTTGTATACAGAATTGGGTTTGTTCACTAGGTCTCCAATAATCTTTGGAGATAATACAAGTTCTCTTCACCTTGCAGCTAATCCTATTTACCATGCTAGGACCAAACACATAGAGGTCCATTACCATTATGTGAGAGAGAAAGTGATAAGCAAGGACATTCAACTTACCTATGTATCAACCAACATGCAATGTGCAGATTTGTTGACTAAAGCTTTGGATGGAACCAAACTTTGCAGGTTCAAATCCATGATTGGATTGCAGGATATACTTGAAGATTGAAGATGAAGACTTAAGCCAAAATGTTTGGCTTGAGGGGGAGCTGTTGGAGTAAACCATAAGCCTACACATTTGGCTTGAAAGATATCTTGAAGACTCTACACATGTGAAGAAACATAGGAACCATTGCTAGTGGTTAATTACCACTTTATCTCATTGTAAAAGTCAAATTGACTTAGAATCTTTTGTAATCACCTACCAAAGTGAGTGGTGGAAAAAGTAGCTCATTTGATTGAAGGAATACCTCCTAATATGTAGGAGCTTGATCATAGGGAGCCAAAATTTGAATTTGGATTCAAATCTTTACTCATTACATATAAAAGTGAACATGAAAAGTCGCGTGTGAGAGATATCACTCCTGAGCCTCATTCTACTGATTTCTGAGTGTGTGTGAGGTCTAAATTCTAGCCCACACCTCTCTATACCATTTGGCAATGGAATTCATGCCAATGGAGTTGTATACAAATGTTCATTAATACGTACATTCATTTGGTCCATCTCTGAGTTCTCTGTTAGTCTACTCAAAAGTCTGTCAACTTGGCAAAGGCATATCTCGGTCACTTCGTCGCCAAATTCAGAGGTTAAAAGCTTGTTGGATTCAGCTTCAAGTAATCTACGTGCTATCAAAGTTTGGAGACATTCTATTCAGCCATTTTGGAGAAATCTGCGTCGAGGTAAACTCTGGTCATTTTCTGCTACAGTCCTAAAAAGTCGGGGGTATAACTTAACTTGCTAAAATTGATTTCTCTTAGCATAGTTTATCTTTTTACATCATTCCACTTGCAAATGGTAGGTTACTAAGCTAATTAAATACCCCTAGAAGGAATTTCATCAATTTCTACTGTGTTGGTCACACTGAGCAAAACATTCAGCAGGTATCAAGACATAAATAGAAGGTTTTCTTGAGTTAGTGAACTTCAAAGTTATCTGTTTTGGTTCAATCATTACACACATCACTTCCAAAGGACATAGGATATTTTTTGGGGTTATTGGAAAGCTAAGTAGGTCTACTTATCAACTCTGAAGCAAAAGAGGGCTGGTACAAAGCAGGTTTAGCAGTACCTACTCAGTCTCTTGGAGCATCCATCCATCTATCCCAACATGTGTCACTCTAGCACAATGGCAAGTACCAACGTGAGGAGATCCACCTCATAATTGTCAATCCGTGGAGACGTGAGGACTAGTATGAAGACTATGAGCAAGTGATGGCACAAGTGTGTGAGTGAGAAGCACACAAACATGCACACACATACACACACACGCACACAAGGCAAGAACAAGGAGAGGAACAATGGAGTTCTTTGCATTAGTCAAAAAAGTCTCTTACATAAGCTCAATTCACAAACAATCTAATCTCAAAAATGAGCTCTCTAGCTCTTTTTATAGTTTTTTGACTAGCTTTGGCCTTGTCTAGACCTAGTGTCCGACCTAGTTAAAAATTAGGTTCTAGAGCCTATTTGAGGGCTCAAACGGAGTCTAACAATTATGAAAATTGGTATCTAGCTAATTCTAATACTCCTCAAGCTCAAGGACTCCTCGGCTTGAGCAAAATGGATTCTATTCTACGAAAAACGGAATTTACAATGTTTGTGTAGTGATGAGAATCACTTGAGTTGGAAAGTGTTTATGAAAAAAATGATTGGGCCTTGTTGCCGTATTGTGCATGACTGCTCCATTGTGCCTGTATGCTCTTCTTATGACTTTTATGCCAACACTCCCCCCTTCCTAACGCCTGTCGCTCCTAACAGACCTTTGTTCTATAGGGTGGTCGATATAGTATTGGATGACGTTGGAGGCTAGTTCGTGTTCTCCTATCCTTAAGCCTCTTGCTAGGTTAGCTTCCAATGCATCCCAATTTATTGCACCTGGGACCTCTGGTTGCGGTGTGGTGTAGTTCTCGGAGTACATGGCTTGTTCACAAGCAAAGAGATGAAGCAGGTGTGTTGGCTTAGGTGCAAACACTTCTCAGTGGTACTCCCAAAATCCTGATCGGAACATGTCTTCAAATGTTTATTTATAGCATGCGGGAAGATCCTTAATTCGTGCATGCCAAGCATACGCTACCCGAATGCTCGGGGTGGTGCTCATGTCATACACCAAATCGTACTTTCCATTGGTAAACCCCGGTAGACGTACCTGTGGTGCTGCTGCATTTCTAAAGGTTTTGAGTACTACCTGCATCATATCCAAAATTTTGAGCATCATTTGGGTTGCCACATCTGGCATGGGCTTCAGTCAAGGCATCCAGTGTCGAATTGTGGCCATCATGTAGGCTATTGATGGTGGTCCTTGTGGTGGCACTATGTATGAGTAGTTGATCCATTCCTTGCATTGTGCGTTGTTCTGCACTTTAATGTTGAATGCTTTCCATGATCTGCGTCGTGGAACCAGGCCGTAGCATGGATTGTATAGTAGATGTAAAGGAGCGTGGTTCCATGTGCGGAGCATTTCAGGATATGTCTCTGGGAGCTTTTGCCGCCATGTTAGTTGATAGATCCTACCTTTCTGCACATTAGGAGGGAGGTCCTCAGGTTGAAACTATGTTGCGAAGGAGGGGATGTTCTCGGCGACTCTCTGTATTTCCGCATTGTAATCAGCCAGAATGGCATAGTAAGTCCTGTATTGAAGTTTTGACGATAGGATGAGACGTCTGGATGACAAGTTCTTGAAATAACTAGACTGTAATAATGTTTCTTCGATGATGCACATTGCCTGATTTTGCACTATAGTTTGATCCTCATGTGAGCGCCCTATGTCTTCAACTTGTTTTAACCATGGTGGTCGTGGCACTTCAAATGTGTCGTGACCCTCATCAGTTACTCTCCCACCCGGAACTCCTTGTGGTTCATAGTCATCGTCAAAAGTTTGTTCCATCGGAATCGATGCAATTTCTTCCTCTGCTTGTGCCTCGGGTGGTGATGGTGGCCTTTCATACTGTAATAGTCGTGTTTGCAATTCTGTGAATTGTTTTTGTAAGCCCTGTAGGGCTGCTGAGTCAGTGAATAGAGACAAGGTTGAAGCACTGACTTGAGGTAAAGTTTTCGTGTCCTTCTGTCGTTGTTGCTTCAATTGATCCAATTCTTATGACAACTGATCATGTGCTTCGAGTAGAGTAGCATAGTCTTCCAAGATGATCTTGATATTTTCCGGGGTCACAGCTTAAAACTTTGAGGGGCTGATGGGTGCCCTAGGTGTGCTTTCGATAGCTGCTTCTAGGTTTTCCTGATTATGTAGTTGCAGGCATCGATTCTCTTCATGAGTTGCTGCAAGGTGTCGCTTGAGTAGGGCCATATTTCATTGAAGCTTTGAGTTGCGTTCTAGCTGTGTTTGTAGATGGCCTTCTACCACTTGGATTGCTTCCTAGTCTGTGTTCTGTAACTGTACTTCCAATATGCTATGAGCCTCTTGTAAAGTTTGGAATTGTGTATGGAGGCGAGCATTCTCCTCTTCTAGTGTAGCAAGACGATGTTGTAGCACCTCGGAGTGCTTTTGCAGTCGTATGTTATGTTGCTGGAGCAGATTGTACTCTGTCCTTAACTGTGATATACATGCGAGCATGGTGTCTAATGCACTGCCTATGGATGAAGGTGTGGTTTGTACAATGGAAGATGCAAGATGAGGGGATCGGGGAATGGGAAGAGTGAATGATGTGTCTATTGGAGATGTGTGTGTGGGTGAAATTGGTGGAGAGGGAATGGGAGAAGGTGGAAGTGTGGGGGGTGGGGGATGTGCTCTGGATGGCGAAATGTCCATACTTTCAGGAGTGGATGCAAGTGTGGTGTCTACCATGTATATTGGAATGGTAGGTGGTGTGTGTGTGAGCATTGTGAATAATTATTGTATGGATGGTGGGGATGGGATTGTTGAGGAGGGTGGGGTGGTGGCTTGATACATTCTACAAAAGTAGTCATGGGCAGGTTGAAGGAATGGTGGTATGGGAGGTGGAAAATGAGAACTTGGAGGGAATGCCATAAAAGGGGATGTGGTGGCTAGGAATCCGAAGAAAATGGATCTAGAGTCAGGATGGCCTATGGCTGAGGGCATGGGGGATGGTTGTCCTAGGGCAGGCTCTATGAAGGACTCAGTTATGAGGGTGGCGGTACTATATAGGGGGTTTTCAAAGGGGGAGAACAAAGTAGAACTAGAGGTTGGACTACGGAAGATGAAGGCTTGATCTATGGGTTGGGTAGTCGAGGTGACATTTGAAGCTTCCGTTCGAGGAGGTGATGGGGGAGGGGTCGGCAGTAGTGGTTCGGTGGACTCATCCTGGGTGACAGGGATCTCTTGGCCAATGGTTCCTACTGTTTGGGAGGTTGTCTCAATGGGTTCAGATGTAATAATAGGTCCTTCCCCTGTAGTAATGGGAATCTGGATGTTTTTACCCGACCGTGGTCGTGTCTGGAATCTTCGTGGATCATATTGAACCAGAGACCTCTTAATCGCTGTTCGAACTGCCTCTACTACCCCATATGTTTCCGCCGTCAATAAGAGACCTTCATTGTATTCTGAGTCGACTCCGGCTTCTTCCAATAGCTGAGCCATGAGCACCCGAGTGCTCTGTTTGGTGAGCAACTGTTGCGACCGCACTCGTTTCATTATTTGATATAGCCTTCGGAGTTCTGCTGTATAAGCTGGGGCTTCAGTTGTTTCTTCTTCTTCTGCTTCTTCTTCTTCCAGGTGTCTTGGTTGTTGACCCTGTTGATCTTCCTCCCAATGTACATGGCGGCCTTCTATGGATTTCCTCTGTCTTTGGGAAGAGGTGCCTTGTTCTTCTGTGTCTGAGAAGAATTCAACATCAGAGAGTTGGGTATTCTGCAAGAATGATTTGAAGTCGCAGGTGCTCATCCCTTCAACGTCTCCAGTCGTGGAAAATTCAAATTCAGATGGGACAGGAGGAGCCGAAGGGGCAGCTTGTGATGTACCTTCAGATCCAAACATAGGTATTCTAATGGTAAAGGGAGGTACAGTGGCCTCCCCTCATGGCGAGACTTCCGGAGTAGTCAAAACCTCACGTGTCTAGACACAAGGAATCGAGCCCCTCATGCGCTTGGATTGATGTGTGGCAGTTTTGAGTCTCTTAAACATTTGTAGTTGTGCCCAAGTTAGAGCACGTTCAATGGGTACATCATATGCCAAGCGTCTGTAGATAATGCGTGTGATTGCACAACATCCATTCACCACTAGTTTTCTAGATGAACTTTTATTTGCTTCATACAATTACTCCACAATCCATACAGGAAGCTTAATCGGTAACCCACCTGTCTCCGCCAAGTAAAGAACGAACCATATTCTTTTGTGAGGTTTTGTTAATCGATCTTGACCAGGAAAAGCAAAATGTTGCATGCACATACGGAGAGGGATAGACACGTTTGGTGTGAGTGCTGCCATATCTTTCAGCTTCAGTAGTTTCCAGTCCTTCATGTTAGTGGGAATGAGAGCATCCTTCTCAGAAGGTACATGTGTTCCGTGCATATTCAAAGCAGAGCTCACCAATTCCAAGGTAAGTTGGAACCTCTTCAACTCGATGTTGCCCAGCAAAGAAGGAAGAACGAATGTTCCTGGTTTGTCCTTTTCTGCATTAGCTTGTAATTTTGAGACCAGATAGTAGCATCAGAGGAGATCTGGTTTGGGTAAGGGTGCCTTGAAGTACTCGGCTAGCCCTGCACGTTGCCATATGGTCTGAAGGTCTTGTGTGTTCTAGAGAGTCTCAAACTCCTTGGAGAAGAATTGGAATCGGACCCACAATCTATCATACTCGCACTGGACTCCCAGATATACTTAGCCTCCCCTAATGGACCTGGCATCCAATCGAACCAATGAGAATTGGCATGGACTCTCTCTATGATCCCTGTGGGAGGATCTGGTACAGGTATTTGTTGTAGGTGTTGCAGCTCTACAGGTCGTTCACATCAATAGGTGGACTGTCCACATCAATCCCTGCAGTACTTACTCCTGCCTGTGAGCTTGAGCCTGTTGCTTCATTACGTGTAGCTGGTGATGCTTATTTGCTAGAAGAAGAGAGGCACATTAGCATTGCATAGGAAACAGGATGTTATGGTGTTCCCTCCACAATACTAACATGCCATTCCGAGTGGTTAATGGTTAGTGGGTGAGATGTTTGTGATGTGTGTGAATGTTGGTTAGTAGGTTAGTGTTAAAACGATAATACTTCTATCCAACTTTCGGAAGAGTATTATCGGGTCCTAGGGTTCTTGGGAGTGGTAGGGGTCTGTTAGATAGAGGCCCTGTACTATTTTCCCAATTCTTCACACAATCATAAACACTCCATCACGTCTTAGCACAGTGGGTGGGTCTGAATACTGACCACTCTTCGGCACGGTGAATATTAAGACTTTTAGACTGAATTTACTATGGTAATGGAGCAGAGGTCCTGTTCTGACTTACAACTAATAGAATACTCAAATTGAGTACTACTCAATATGCTGATTTCATGTGACAGGTAGGTACGCCGAACAATAATACACAGACAATTGTAATCGAGATTACGTCAAACTTATCGTATATTGATTCAAGTCACAAGTTCCTATCGCAACCTACCAGTACTTCTGTTCACATACAGATCTTTACCGAATTCTCAGTGAACGCAGACTATTGTATCGACTCTGGTTACTTAACCGAAAAGATACTAAATGTAGATGATTAATTTTGACCTTACGCAGTCTCTCGTAGGATGATAAACACACTATTTCACGACAGAAAAGATCCAGAATCGTATATAACTGATCATCAAACAGACTCACAACACAAGACTACCGAATGGAAATCGGTTCAACAAGGAGAATAGTAGAATAGTTAGATACGAATAGAATAGAACAGAACTCAATGTACTCATCAATATCTCATATATAGTCTCAAAATATGATACTCGCAATCTCCCAAATTGATTCAATATAACAGACAGACAGAATACGATACGATACTTGCAAGTTCCAAACACTTCAGTTCGAGATGTGATTAATACTACTCGTTACAATGCCCAACAGAACAGAGATTCCTTCCGAACAAAAAAACTACTACTCCTCCCTGTTTCTCTTAAGTAAATTCCTGTTAACTATCAATCCAAACGTTCTCTCTCTTCTGTCTAACACAGTAATCTCTGCTCCCACCAGTCCAGAGGAGCGGCAGACGTTCTCTCTTTCTCTTCTTCTTCATCCTACTTTTTATCGCTTTCGCATCCTTCATTTACCGACTCTTGCGTAATTTCCTGCATCTCCGTCATTTCAGCCAAAATTCTTGTTTGTCCTTCTTCTGCGGTTGCGGTTATCTCGCTCCGTCGGCCTTGTAACACTGGCACGCACGGTGGACTCGAACCCGCAAGATCGACCTGAATCTTATCAGAGATATCATTATCTGCAATCGGGGACGTTTGTTTTTTGGGACTATCTGTTCCAGATTTCTGTTGCCGAATTTCTTTCTGTAATTGATTGATTTTCTGTTTTTGTTGTTTCAACTGTTGCTTCTGCTGGTTAATTATATCTACCAAATCATGGTCATGTTGGGAGACAAGACCTGAGCGTATGTTTTCCATTTTTGGAATTGTAATGGCCAACCATCTGCGACGAAAAAGTTTCCAACTGTTATGTACATGAGTGCTCAACTTTTGTTTTAATGCTTCAATATCGATTTTTGTCATCAAAGTGGCATCCAGATTAATTCCTTCGCCAATCAAAACCTGTTTTTCTAAATCCTGCAAGACCTCTATTCTGGATCGTAAGACTTCAATTTCGTTCTGTAGAGTGACATTCATTGCCGAAAAATTGGTCATTTCATCATGTATCTGTTTCTGCACCGCTTCCTGGTACTGTTGGAATTCCTTAATAGATTTGGTGATATTAACTAATGTAACTATCAGTTGATTGTGTTCATTTTGTACTTCTCTCAGCAGCTCTGTTTTATCTTTCAATGCGTTTTGCAATTGTTGATTTGATGTTAACAAAGAATTAAAATGGTTCATTTTGGCCA
Source organism: Ceratopteris richardii (assembly GCA_020310875.1). Classification (NCBI taxonomy): domain Eukaryota; kingdom Viridiplantae; phylum Streptophyta; class Polypodiopsida; order Polypodiales; family Pteridaceae; genus Ceratopteris; species Ceratopteris richardii. The sequence continues at coordinate 184,109,468 of CM035418.1, read as the reverse complement.
ATGCCTGATCTTTTCCCAGTTGTAGCTTCTGTTCTTGTTGTATTAAAAAATCTGAGACTTCCTGTAATTTTTTCTGCATGCTATATACCTGATTTCCGGTTCCGGTAATAGAATCATTAGTATTCGACTTCTTCGAATTTACTGGTTGGGGTGACTGCTGTAACTTTCTTTTTGTTATCAACGAAAAAGGTGTTCCAAACATCCTTGCCTGTTCAGTGCCGTGTGTGGGGCATACATCCTCAGAGGAGTCTAACAGTGTATCGGGTTCATCTTGTTCATTTGTGTAGTTATGCTCCGAGTTGAGCATACCGTGTTTTTCAACATGTGGTCTTCTAGCTTGTACGAATTGAAAAATAGCAGCTAAATACACTGGTAAACGAGTGTATTTTTGGGACCTGCGTTTGTCCCCAACAAAAAACTGTTTGTGTAAATGATTGTACAACTAGTGAGCCCAGCTCACTTTTCCTCCCTTCTCCGCTTGTACTAGAGGCGAAAAATTTTCTCTAGACATAAGATCAAATCTGACTATAAAGCAAAGTCTTTCTAAGTACCATTTAAATTGTTCACGGCGAGTATATGTGGCATTCTTCATCATAAAATAGTGTCTGCGACCTTCGCCCTTACCGAATTCTTTTCGCAGGTCGTTATAAGAACATTTGGGAAAGTTTGCCTCTTCATACAACGGTAATTGAAATACTGACGAAACTAATTGTGGTGAAAATTGTACCTGATTTACAAGGAGACCTTTTGTTTGTCGCATGCTATGTAACTGATTCTCTGCATCTGTGTTACCTGTCCACTGTTCCCAGGGTAACTTAGCAAACTGGAGGAGTCCGATCCTCCGTAACCAGTTCTCATTTCTCCTAGAATGGATGTCAAACTCTATTTTGAATTCTGTGGAAAATAATATGTTGTTATGCGGACCCGGTGATGTTGCCGAAGTTCTTGAGTCATCTTTATCATCCTGTAATGTAGTATCTGTTGTAGTCACCACACGGTTCTGTGCAATTGCGCGCTTCCTGAGTCGCCATCTTAGTATATCCGATTCAGACATAGTTGTAAGACTTGCCGAAAATAATATGCTAGAAGTTTTGTTAATTAGTACGAGAGCTCGCAGAATACTATACAGAAAAATACTATGCTGGGCATACGCATTTTATAAGCACTAGAACTTGAACTGCCGTTTGCTGGAATGATGATATTTCATTCGGACATGACACTTCATACTTCTTGCCGAAATTGTAGCATCAAAATCATCATTCTGTATTTTATCCCATAGATCGATGCTGGACTTGGAACGTCTTTTACATGTGCGAAGAGTATTATGCACAAAAATCATGACTCTTAATAAAAATCATCAGTACAACACAGGATTTGTAGGACCGAATTTTACAGTTCTGCTGCGAGACCTTCTAAATACATACTTCTAGCTGATCGAAAGATACGGGCAATCTTTTTTTTAAGAGTTTCTAATACATTTTTCAGGGTGTCGGGTTCTAATAATTGGGCATCTGTACGCACCGAACTGAGCACAATAGCTTCCGAAAGTAAATTTTCAGCCTCGGTTTGTAAGAATGCTTCCTGTAAATAAAATTCATTGGCCAATGCTGCATCTCTGGCTGTCTTCATGTCTGTTACTTGTTGCTACATTCGATGGATGTAATCATTTTGGTTGCGTACTTGATTGTCGAGCCTTTCTAACTGTTGGTTGAGGAACTGGATCGTTTTATGATATGCATCTCTTGCCCTTTTCGTATCTGCTAATCTTTTCTGTTTCTGAGGCTCTTCAATGAGATACTTATGCAGTATGTTGTTAACTGTTGATAAACTGTCTTTTGTAGTATTCAACTCGAATTCTTTTTGCTTCAGTTCTCTTTGCTGGTTTTGGTTTTGTTGATCTTTTTGGGCCAGCTGTAATCTAGTTTCTTCCAGTAAGTTGCCTAATGCTACTCTAACATCTTCTGCATCTTTGAAGTTCTGTGTTAACTTATTGATTTCTGCATCGGCTACTATCAACAATTCTTTTTGATTGTTCATTGTCTTCAGAGCTTCATCCCGTTGTTTTGTTATGTCTTCTTGGTCACTGAGTCGTTCTTGCAGCTGCTTCATCTGTTCGTGTAGGGCCTGATTTTCTGCCTTTACTATGTATAATTCTTCTTGAAGAGGAGTAATATCGGCTTCCAGTAATTCTACTTTATGCTGCAACTCCTTGTAGCTATTGTCTGTATCGGCTCTTATTTGAGCAGGTAACTGCTGGGAGAGATTAATAAGAAACTGTCCGATCGATGCTAATTCAGAAAATACCTGAACAGATTGTGTTTGCAAAAATTGTCGTGGTTGGGCGAACGTATCGGCGCGTAATTGTTGAGAATTTGGTGGCGAGTAGTTAGGGGAAGATGATGATGAATCGTCGGGGTGGTCTTGGATGGGATGTACTTCATTTTCCGGTGGTAAAATGGGACGAGCTGCGTTAGAGCTTATTACCTTATTTGCATCCTGTTGTTCATTCGCTGTGGTGCCGGCATCTGTTGTTTCTGCTGCCTTTAGGAGCTTATCCAGTGCATCATTAGTAAGTTGTTGTTCATGGATTTGTTGGTTCTCTTGATGCTGCTGTTGACAGACTTTATCAGTTGAAATTGCTTCAGTTTCAGTTTGCTTCTGCGTTTGTTGGTGCTCAGACGCTAATGAATACGCTGATGATTCCTGGTGCATAGACGTATTTGTATCATGGAACCTTTCTTCATCTTGATACTTGGCCTCTGTTTCTACTTCCTTGTCTTGCTGATCAGCTTCATTCTCTACTGCCTTGTCTTGTTTACTGGCTTTCCCTTCTTTATTTTCGTGTTGTTGTTCTGTGTCGTGTTGTACTTCTTGCGGTTGTTCGGTTTCCTTTTGTATTGCTTCACCTGGATGCTGATCGACCTCTTGTTGTACTTCTTCGTCTTGTCCGACTGAACCTGCAATCTTACTTTCAGAAGAACTGATTCTGATTCGTTTACTTCTGAATAACTGATTAATCTCTTCTTCATCTTCTTCATCTTCATCTAAAGGTTGCGCTGATTCTTCAATCTGCAAGACTGGTCCTCTTGGTGGTGGTTGTGCTTGCATTAGAGTTGGAAATAGAAATGACAGAATGTGCGGAAGTCGAGACCTCGGAGTTTTGCCTTTGTTCACTTGCTTCATGATTGAGACGCACTCCTTATGAATACGTTGAAAGAAAAACGACGCGAAGTTAACAGGTTCTCGGGCAGCTATATCGATGGCAGAATAAAATGGTCGAGAGATACCATAAGTCCGTTTCTGGAAATTGAGTATAGCAACTAGAAGTTGTAATGCAGTTCTTTCGGGTTCTGGTCAGCAGAGAATGGCGTATTCATTAGATGAATAACGAGGGAACAATTCTGCCATTCGGGTTACAGAAATTATGGGGAGATTCTCGCGGCCATGTGGAGTCAAATGGTATACTTCAGCAAAAGCTTGGAATGTGATTACAGTTCTAGAAGGTAAGGATAGGAAAACCCATTGTTTTTCGGTGGGAGATACTCGAGCGATAGCAGAAATGATCTGTGCGAAGAAGGGGTGAGCTTCTACTGAGTGCCAGGGCAGCTCGACGAAACTACCCAATCCTCGTACATGCAGGTAATTTCCTACTTCAGCAGGGATACCATCAGCAAAAGCTGTATAGTTTGCTAGGGATTCCATTACGCACAGATACAAGACGCAAAACACAAGTATTCAGAAAATACAGCCGTGATCGCAAGATACTATATTACCTATCCGGCGAGTTTAAGTGAATTATATAAGAGATTTATACAAAGAATATTTTAAACGGTACTAATTACACAAAACGTGCAGTAATGTCTATATCTGGTGTGCATGCATGCAAAGAGAGAAAAAGGAGCGGGCGGCTTGACATAAATAGATATTAAAATACGGCGATTACACTTACTTTATTGATTATACCAAATTAAAACAAAAAGGAACTAAAAGACAGAAAGAAAATTAAGAACTTGCGGTACCCTGTGTACCCTTGTTATTGCCATGGTGACGTTACTTGATACGGCCGTAGCTTAGAACCGTTTATCGCTTTTGGAAGTGGTTGTCCAGTCAATGTAGTCAATCGAAAAGTAGCCGGACCAACTTGTTCTGAAATCTTGAATGGACCGAACCAACGTAACTTGAATTTTCCTGCTGATCTATTGGACTTCGCATTGTAAAAAAGAACAAGCTGTCCTACCGAAAATACTGGAGTCTTTAAATTGCGGTCATGTGTCCTGGCCTGTCTGAGTTGGATTTCTTTCATAGTTAAGAAACTGAGCCATCGGTGCTCATCTAATTCTTTAAGTGTTTCCAACCGAAATACCAATGACTCTTCGGGTACAAGCTTCTGAGAAATTGCTACTCTTAAACTTGGTATTACAATTTCCATCGGGGCTATTGCTTCTAGTCCATAGGCTAATTTGAATGGTGTCAAGCCGGTGGTTACCTTATATGTAGTGCGATAGGCCCATAAGACTGCAGGTAGCAACTGATCCCATCTTTCCGGTGTTTCTCTAGTCAATTTCTGAAGCATGTTCAACAAAGATTTGTTGGTACTTTCTGCCAATCCATTTGCACGAGGATAATATGGTGAGCTGAATTTATGACTGATCTGGAACGACTGTGTTAATGCTTTCATCAAATTGTTCATAAAATGGGTGCCCTGATCTGAAACAAGCTCTAGTGGCAATCCAAATCTTGGAAAGACATCTGATAATAGACATTTTGCTACTTCAACTGCTGTAGCCGAACGCAAAGGCCATGCTTCTGCCCACCTGGTTGCGTAGTCTGTGCAAGTCAATATATACCGGTTGTTACTGAATACCGCGGGAGGTGTGATTGGACCAATAAAATCTAGACCCCATTTCTGAAATGGTTCTAAAGGAAGTACTGGGTGAAGTGGAAAGTAATGACGTTGTAGTGGTTGTCCAGTTCTTTGACAGCTATCACAAGTTTTGATAAATTCCAATACATCTCTGTACATAGTTGGCCACCAAAGTCCACTTTGCAGAATTTTTCGGTGAGTAAGATCTGCTGCAAAATGTCCTCCTGTTGGACTTGAGTTAGCTAAATTGATGACTGAATTTACTTCATGTGTAGGGATACATCGGAGTAAGGTTCCTGTATGATCTGCATAATAGAGTTCTCCAGCAACTAACCGGAACCTTCGACTAAAAACTGCAATTTTTCGGCGTGTAGCTGTAGGGACTTCAAAAGGTAGACATCCATCCGAAAGGAAGGTCAATAACTGATCATAATACGTAGTTGGTACTGGTTGGGTTGACAATTCCTCAGTAGTTGGTTCTGAAGTATAGATAGCTGGCGTTGTATCATTTATACCAACCGGAGGTTCACCTGAATCTAAGCGTGACAAAAAGTCTGCTAAAACATGTGAACTACCTGGCCGATGAATGACATCATAGTCGAATTCTTGCAATAGTAGGACCCATCGTGCTAGGCGGCCACCTATATGTTGCTGCCGAACCAAGTAAACAAGTGCAGCGTGATCGACATGAAATGTAAATTTTTGGCCCAGCAAGTAATGTCTGAATTTTTTTACTGAATACACTAGTCCTAAGCATTCCCTCTCTGTTATCGAATAGTTCTTCTCTGCAGGTGCTAATCTTCTGCTAGCATAGTATACTGGTCTAAACCATTTATCTGTTTGTTGCATCAATACACTTCCTATTGCTATATCAGATGCATCGACGAACACGTGAAATGGGTGATCCCAATCTGGTGGCTGTAAAATGGGAACCTGTGTTAATAACTGTTTCAGTCGTTCAAATGCTATCTGACATTCCTGAGTCCATTCGAATTGCCGTGGAGTCTTGGAAATTAATTTGTTCAGTGGTATTGCCACATGAGCAAGCCACCGTAAATGCCTTCCATGCCATCTCACTTGACCCATAAACCGCATTACTTCCTTAGGTGTATTAGGCACCGGAGCTTCTAATACTGCTGAAATTTTATCAGGATCGACTTGAATACCTTGTGCCGATATGATGTGACCAAGTAACTTACCACATGAAACCGCAAACACAGATTTGTTTGGGTTTAAACACAATCTATATTCTCTACATCTCTGAAAGCAACATCGTAAATGTACCAGATGTGCGATCATCTTACCGAAAATTGAAAAATCGTCAAGGTATACTTGCATAAATGAGGTGAGATAAGGAGAAGATATCTCCTGCATACATCTTTGAAATGTGCTTGGTGCATTCCTCAATCCAAACCACATTACTGTACAAGCAAAGACACCCCAATTTGTAATAAATGCAGTTTTTAGTATATCCTCTTCAGCCATTCTTACTTGGTTATATCCACTGTATCCATCTAGAAATGAATACATCTCATGACCTGCTACTTTGTCAAGCATAGTATCCAAAAAGGGAATCGGAAAAGGATCCGGTACTGTTGCAGCATTTAATTTCCGATAGTCTACGCAGATTCTCAATTGCTTATTTTTCTTCGGTACAATCACAATCGGTGAAATCCATTCCGCATGTTCTATTGGTACTATGAATCCAACTTTTAATAACCTATCAAGTTTAGCCTTTACCTCTGATGCATAATGTGGGTTCATCCGGTAGCTGGTTTGTTTTATCGGTTTCGCTTCTGGTTTTAGTATAACTCTGTGTTGATAAATACGAGGATCCAAGCCCTTCATGTCTTTGTAATCCCATGCAAAGACGTCAGTAAATTCTTGGAGTAACTGAATTAAATCTACTTGAAAGGCTTCAGGTAAGTTCTGCTTTATCTTTACAGGACGAGGGTGATCTTCATCTCCAAGATTATAAGTAATTAACTGGTCTTCTGGAACATAAAATTGTTTGTATTTCTCTGTATTAGCTGATGATTCGAGAAGTTGCTGTAGTTCATTACTGTGAATCGAAATGGTATCTTCCTCCTTAGTTTCTTCGGCAATGGGTATTACTGTACATACTGAAGCATTCCAGGTATCTACCACAGACTGTAGATCAATAGTTCCTAATGTCATTAAATCAACATTATTCTTCAGAAATTCTTCTTCTTCGTCATCAAACAACCCATCTAACATATGGAGTGGTTCGGCAAAATATGGTCGAGCATGTAACTCACAGGGTTGTATCGCATCTAACTTTACAACACATTTGCGATTTTTATCTTTGAACGTAAGTTCCTGGGCTGACCAGTCTTGAATTACCTTGGCTTGTTTCAACCAAGGACGGCCGAAAAGTAGATTGTAATCTAGGGTGGATTCCGGCAATTCTAGGACAACAAAAGTCATCTTGAATGTTGTGTCTTGCACAGTTATGGGTATATCTCGGACCAGTCCTACTGGATGAACTCTAGATTGATCAGCCATCCTAACAAAGAATTGAACTGGTTCTATCTTAGTCCATCCTAACTTCTTACAAAGTGACGCAGTGGCAATATTCACGCCAGACCCCCCATCAATTAAAACTTGTGGGATTTGATGTTTATGGAACCATACCGTAATCAGAGGAACTGAGTGATCTACCGTAGAGTCTGGCTCTGGTTGTACTGTTGCAGTAGCCGGAATGCAAGCAGATTTTGTAGTAAACTGTTGTTGAAATTGTTGGCGTATTCCTGGTACTAATGCCAGTAATTGCCCGAAAGGTAGTGTGATGGATGCTTTTGACAATATATCCCATGCTGGTTGCAATTGATTTGCATCTTCCTTAACTGTTGAAGATGAAGCTTGGTCTGAAGATGGTAATTCTACTGCAGATGATGTACCTGCTTCTGTATTATCAGCACGAGCTTGTGTCGTATCCGGGGACTGGATTACTGGAGTAGGTTCTGGAAAAACAGGTGGTTCTACGGTGGTCCACTGGCTAGCTTTATGATACATTCTGTGTTGTTCACGTATCCCTGGTTCAAATAATTCTGCTGCTGGTTGCAATTGTTTACCGGAACGAGTTTGAACTGCTGCTGCCTGCGTCTCTACAGGTGTGATTGTTACCACATTGGCCATTGGGTTTTGACGTTCCTTTTTCCTTTGATCATATTCCGCTGCATCTCTACAGAATCTTCTAATATGGCCCAATTGTCCATAGAAATGACATCGAGGTGGTGGTAAATTATGATTTTCCGGTGGTGGTCCATTCTGCCAGCGCGGTGTATTATAGTTATTGATCCTCTGTCCTCGATAATGTCGATAACCTTGTTGTTGATTGTTCCTCAAATGTGGGGGTACATATTGATTGGCTGGCTGCCCTTGTTCCTGAATAATTGCATTAACTGTTGCTGTTCCTTGTCTTCTGGCATTGTATGCACAATTCTCAGTGGTATGTCCAACAATGTTACAGATGGCGCAATAGGTCTGATTTAACGCACACTGGGCACTAGTATGTCCTGAATTCTTGCAGGTGGTGCAATATACTTGCTTAGTTATATCTTCAGCCACATGTTTGTTTGTTTTTATCCATTCCAAATCCTCTGAAAATCCACCAACTTTGTTTTCCAGCTGAAGAGTCATTGCGATCACTGCATCAAGGGTCATGGCTCCTACACATCTTATAATCATGATTTGCCTAAGTTGAGGAAGTAATCCATTGATAAACCACTGTGTGATAACATCATCTGGTAAATTAGCATGAGCCTGGGGTAACTGTCTTAAATGTGTTCTAAAAAGGGTAGCATACTCTTGTATAGTTTGATTTGATTTCTGTCTGTTGTTCTGTAAATACTCAAAGATCTCTGCAGGATTCTTTTTCAGCCTGAATCGCTGCAAAAAAGCGTCTCGTACTGCTTCATAAGTACCGAAATGATTAATATCGTATTCAGTAAGCCATCTTGCTGCTTCATTCACAAGTGTAGATTGAAAAACAAATGCTTTGTATGTCGGATCCGGTGGATGGTTGAGGACAGCGTAACTGATTTCAAAGGTGCGTACGTGAGCATCTGGATCATCTCCTGGAAATCCACTAAACTTTGTGTATGTTACTCCCGTTGGAGCCGATCTGGGTTGACCTAACTGTCGTTGCGGTTGTTCATTCATCGTAAATGTATTATACACTCCTTCTGTACTTCTGTTTTGAATTTCTGAACTACCGGAATTTGTTTCACCAAATGGCACACTTTCCGGTGCAATTAGCTTACTTACTATATTGCGAATTTCTGTTTCAAATAGTCTTCCTTCCTCCTTGATATCCAGAGTAGGAGGACTTGCTTCCAAACGTTGTAGTTGAGCAGAAGATTCAACCGAAACTGCTGACTCGTCACCGAAAAACTGTGTTTTTCTTACCGAAATTCCACCGGAAGGATTCGAAATTGTGACTGGATACAGTGTTGATTCGCCTGTGTTAATTTCTTTCCCTAAAGTGTTTCTAATCGTATCTGAATCTATTCCGAAAACTTTTAGACTAGATTCCGACTTTGTCTTGGTAGATTCCAAAATTGCTGTATTTTCGACAGTCTGCACCGTAGTGATACCAGACAGTTCTAGAGATGTACTACGTTCTACCGTAATTTCACCGGAATCAGTGTTATCGTTCGTCACTTTTTCGACAACTGGGTCAGGTCTAATTGTACTAGTACCTCCCAGAGTTGTTCTTAATACCCCTAACTGATGATTCTTGGGATACTTTTCACCTGATCGAGTAATCGGCATGTAGCATTTCCGTACTAATCATATAGTATTACGAACAGAACAGTCTTGCAACAATCTGATTCTGTTGCTACTGTCTATCCAACAAAATTTAATTTGAACAAAATACCAGGCAATCTTAATGCCACATCCCCAGTAGGATCGCCAGTGTTAAAACGATAATACTTCTATCCAACTTTCGGAAGAGTATTATCGGGTCCTAGGGTTCTTGGGAGTGGTAGGGGTCTGTTAGACAGAGGCCCTGTACTATTTTCCCAATTCTTCACACAATCATAAACACTCCATCACGTCTTAGCACAGTGGGTGGGTCTGAATACTGACCACTCTTCGGCACGGTGAATATTAAGACTTTTAGACTGAATTTACTATGGTAATGGAGCAGAGGTCCTGTTCTGACTTACAACTAATAGAATACTCAAATTGAGTACTACTCAATATGCTGATTTCATGTGACAGGTAGGTACGCCGAACAATAATACACAGACAATTGTAATCGAGATTACGTCAAACTTATCGTATATTGATTCAAGTCACAAGTTCCTATCGCAACCTACCAGTACTTCTGTTCACATACAGATCTTTACCGAATTCTCAGTGAACGCAGACTATTGTATCGACTCTGGTTACTTAACCAAAAAGATACTAAATGTAGATGATTAATTTTGACCTTACGGAGTCTCTCGTAGGATGATAAACACACTATTTCACGACAGAAAAGATCCAGAATCGTATATAACTGATCATCAAACAGACTCACAACACAAGACTACCGAATGGAAATCGGTTCAACAAGGAGAATAGTAGAATAGTTAGATACGAATAGAATAGAACAGAACTCAATGTACTCATCAATATCTCATATATAGTCTCAAAATATGATACTCGCAATCTCCCAAATTGATTCAATATAACAGACAGACAGAATACAATATGATACTTGCAAGTTCCAAACACTTCAGTTCGAGATGTGATTAATACTACTCGTTACAATGCCCAACAGAACAGAGATTCCTTCCGAACAAAAAAACTACTACTCCTCCCTGTTTCTCTTAAGTAAATTCCTGTTAACTATCAATCCAAACGTTCTCTCTGTCTAACACAGTAATCTCTGCTCCCACCAGTCCAGCGGAGCGGCGGACGTTCTCTCTTTCTCTTCTTCTTCATCCTACTTTTTATCGCTTTCGCATCCTTCATTTACCGACTCTTGCGTAATTTCCTGCATCTCCGTCATTTCAGCTAAAATTCTTGTTTGTCCTTCTTCTGCGGTTGCGGTTATCTCGCTCCGTCGGCCTTGTAACAGTTAGTGTTCATCCTAGATGCATACTTTTGGGTGTGCAATGTACTCAGAATGCTCCTACATCAGAGTGGATGGATTTACAAGAGTGGGTCACGGGGTTTGATACGAGGTTTAAGTTTCCAAGTTTTGATTGTGGAATCGCAACTTTTGCTGGTGATAACATGTAAAGGTTTGTGGACTAGATTGTGTTGGATTTGGGACCTTTTGGGTATCCATTTCCCGACATTCCTATGTGTGACTGAGGATGTAATGGTGTGGAGTGTAGGTGTTTGCCCTGTGATTTGTGCCAAGGATGCTTGTGGGTGTTGATTCAATCTTGTGAATGGAGGTGCAGCTACTTGAGCTCGTAAGCAGGTCTTAGGCACTCATATCCATCTATCATTTGGAATAGCCTTCATTGATCACTTTGGGACCCAAATAGAAATGGTTTGTCTAGATGGATGCCTAGGATACTCCTATGTTGTAATCCTCGATACTATAGCTCGTTTGGTGCATCTTTGGGATCTAGTCTCCAAAGCTGAGGGTTGTTCACCCTTGCGTACCCAGATTTGCTTCATGCCATGAGGTACTCTAGTTTGTACATGTTGGTGCTCACACCTCTTGATCATTGGCCTCCCCTATGTCATGTGTTGCTTGGCTTGCTTTCCTCGAATCCTCTTTGGAAAAGAAGGGAACTCCTCTTTGACTACTGCACTTTTGTCAAGAGTGACAATCTTCTGCACCATAGAACTTTGGACAAGAATAGCATCATTATCTTTATGTGGGTTCCTGGAGGAACCAGGATTTGGTGCCTTTCCTAGTGGCCTGAGTGCTTGATTTTGTAGTTCAATCGTGATGCAGTTTTGGCCTACCCAAGCCTGAAGATGTCCACTTCTTAGGTTGAGGTTGACTACATGATCATAGATCCAGTCTTGGCCCAAGACAAGAGGCTCGGTAAGATCCTCGCCTTCCAATACTAGCACTTTGACTGCCATTAGAACCTCTTGAATGTAGAGGGGAAGTTCCACCTCACCCATGCAAGGGGTTTCCACACCTCCCAATTGTTGGCAGCAGCAGTCAAGGCACTGAGGGACTCACAAGACAAGGAAGCCAAAGAAGGGAGCCAGAGCGAAGAGAAGGCACAAGCAGACTAAGCAGTCAACAAAGATCTGGCAAGTAGGCCATTCAAATTTTTCCAAAACAACATCTTCATAACAGTGATTCTCATCACTACAAATCATTGTAAATACCATTTCACCTTTTCGTAACTGCATTTTGTGCAAGCCGAGGAGTCCTCGAGCTTGAGGAGTATTAGAAGTAGCATCGTACCAATTTTCATAATTTTTAGACTTCGTTTGAGCCTCCAAATAGGCCCTAGAACCTAATTTTTAACTAGGCCGGACACTAGGTCTGGACAGGGCCAAAAGCTAGTCAAAAACTATAAATAGAGCTAGAGAGCTCATTTTTGGGGCTAGCTTGTAATAGATTTGAACTTGTACGAGCATTTTGGGAAGTAATAAAAAAGAACTCCATTGTCTTTCTCTTTGTCTTGCCGTGTGTGTGCGTGTGTGTGGATGTGTGTGCATGTTGGTGTGCTTCTCACTCACGCACTTGTGCCCTTACTTGCTCGAGGTCATCATACCATCCTCACATCTTCCTGGATTGACATTAAAGGAGGTGCTACTCATCACTAAGCTACACCAAATTTTGGCGCCATTGCCGGGGAACGAGCTTTGAGGACGAGCGTGTGATGGTAAGACATAGAGTTGAGGCGTTGGAGTCATAGGTATTTTCTTCACTTTTATCTATTTTCTTTTGTTTTTCTCATCATCATCATCATCCTCACCATCTCCCACATCCATCTCCATCATCGCGAAAAATTTCAGTTTTTGGTCATATCACCCCACCCATACCATTTCCCTCATTTCACTTGTGAGAGAGAGCGAGAGAGCGTTTGTGTGCTTGTGCTTTTCTGTGTTTTTTGAGATTTTCTGCAGGAACCAGCATCCCCAGCAGGTGCACCAGCTCCAACAGGTAAAACATTTGACTGTGTAAGTCCCGAGGCGTTGACCTCTGTCAATCGCGACCGATAGAAAAGTTGACTATTTTGCAAAACAAAGTGTATAACTGTGATGTGTAGGCCTAGAGCTTCATGAATATGTGTTTGAAATTTTGAAATTCCTCAATTTTCTATCAATCGCGATCGACCTGTCAATCGCGATCGACAAACCACGACGGACACTTGCTGACCGACCTCTCAATCGCGATCGACCCATCAATCGCGACCGACAGAGTCAACGACCGACTGACCACGACCGACAGGACCTACGCATGACACGTGTCAATCGCGATCGAGCCATCAATCGTGATCGACCCATCAATCGCGATTGACAGCCCTGACGGACTTGTCAATCGCGACTGACCCAGTCAATGAGTGTTTGACCACGACCGATAGACCCCTGGAGACGGACCTGTCAATCGCGATCGACCCATCAATCGCGATCGACATAGTCAACGACCCTTTGACCACGATCGACTGAAAATCCGGGCCACGTGTCAATCACGATTGGCCTATCAATCGCGACTGACAGCCACGACGGACTAGTCAATCTTGACCGACATGTCGATCGCGACTGACATATCAATCGGGATTGACAGAGCTTTCGATCGCAATTGACGGGCAAATTCGGCCAATTTTTTTAGGGCAAAAATAGTGGTCTAATTTTTGGTAATTTGTGGGGAGCCTTCAAGGGTTAGTAGAGCATTGTGAGGCCGATACCCAAAGCATTTCGAGAAGTCCTGTCTGCCTGTTAACCTGTTTTAAATCCTGTTTCAGCCCCAAAACCCTGAATTGGCATAACTTTCTCATACGAAATCGGATTGCTGTGATTTTTGTTTTGTTGGAAAGCTCGTGGGAGTACAACCAAAACTTCCACTGGTTACGGTAAAATTAATATAAGGATTATTAGATAGGGTAATTTGAAGTTGATCATATCTCGGGGTAGGAAAAACTGAGGGTCCCTTGGGATTGTTTTTCATAAAGGCAAAAGGCAATTTGGTTAGTGAATTACATGCATGAAAGTGATCTGTCTGTCAATCAAATTTAAGTCTTGAGCTAACTTTGGGACCTTTTCAGGTTCTTTGAGAGCATCAAAGGGTACTCGAAGCAAGAGTAAGTGCAAGCTTGGGAACACACTTCCTAGGCACACAAGGGCAACCAAGGGAAGAAACTCAAGGTTGGAAATTCTCAACACCCTCTGTCAATCCCTAGCTTAGGCTAAGTACAGATAGAGGTTTTGATTAATTAGGGATACGTTAAGAACGACCAAGTCCAAGAACTCTAATCACTCAAGTGCAAGTGTTAGGAGATTACAATTGCGAAACAACCTAAGGGAAAAGAAATTAAATCGAGCGACCACACTCAAAGTACGATAAAACTTAAGTGTTCCTTGCGATGAAGATTAATTTGACAAGAAGTGACACCCTAAGGGCAATTAAAAAAGAACAAGTGACTAATACAAAAGAACTTAGCAAGGAAAAGTGTACTTGGGAAAATTTGGGATTATTCAATTGGGCTTATGAACCTTAGATCAGGACAACACCTAGGGAGAGATAGACAAAGTCTTAGATCTTCAGAGGCTAGTGTCAATCATACTGCTAGGTCTTGGGCCCAACAGTTGAGCCATCATTCGTACTACCCTAGCTCTAAGACTAGCGAGTCTGAGATGTCCCACGGCATGGAGAGACCTACAGGAAGCTCAGGAGTGCCATATTTACATAGGGTAGAAGGCCCTTACAAGACACAACTCGAATACCTTAGGACCAACCGATTAGGTGCTAGCATCTATGAGGACGACCTAGGAAGATCTGTGGTCCAGATTAAAAACCCTGACCAATCCATTGGACTAGAACATCCAACGGTCAAGTTTGAAAATGGAGCATACTTGGACAAAGAAGGGACAATATACGTAGTCACGAGTCACCCAGATAGGACAGACGAGTTCGGAAACGTGATCCCTCAGACAGACATAGGTGATCTAGAGCAAGGAAACATGGGTGTAGAACCTAGAACCCCCCAAGGCAAATCTGTTCACACTAGGATTATCACACCAGAGTGGATTCCCCAAGACAATAAGAGCATAGATCTACTCCTGAACTGAGAGACTGATGAGGCCTTTTGGAGGTATAGATCTGATTAGCTGAATGAGGTAGGAACAATCATGATATATGAGTTCAAAGATCCTGATAGCCCAGGCAGAGTGACCTACTTAGATCATGCTTTTCAGAGAGGGTCTTTGTGGTTACAGAAAATGATAGGCATGCTTACACTTGGAAAGGTGAATTTATTTTCCCCCAACCAAGATCGAATTTGTCCTTAGGTCACCCAGGAGCTGGAACATCCCAAGCTCATGGAGCTCAAAGAGACAGACATAGAGATAGATCGGAGGTAAGCTTTGCCAACCCAGTGGGAAGAGAAAGAACGAGAACGGAAACAAATAGAGCGGAACCTGAGGGACTTAGAGCCCCAAGGAACCAAAGGAATGCTGATGATTTCCCTCTGCCAAGGCCTAGGGAACACACCAGTATAGACTTGCAGGAAGAAGGTTTAGGCAATATCTAGAGAGATGTCCTATCCCTGAGTTACCCACTCCAGCCAAGCAAGTGGCTTTATTCCTAGATGGATTGCTCAGTACCAAACTACGATCATATGTGTACTTGAAGGACCCTAGGACTATAGAGGAGTGTGTACGCATGTGCATTGATATCGAGGATAACCTAGGGGAGGAGTTGGAGCTTTCAAAAATCTACAGAGATTCAGATAGTCCTTCTAGCCTCTCTTCCACGCAATCCACATCTGTTGAGGAACTCGCGGAGAAAGTAGCTCAAAAACTAGGTGTCACTAGCAAACAAATCCCAAGGTTTGCCCCAGTAAAGAGGTGTTATACTTGCGGTGGTGACCATCTGGCTAACGTATGTCCCATCATGGCTCAACCCCAAGTGAACCCTAGTAGCCAATATTGCACCATAGAACGGAGATACATAAATCACACAGCACAAGACTGCCCATACAATAAGCAAGCAGTTAGGCAAACCTACCCAGAGCCCTATCCACAACAAGGAAGATACCAGAACCAGTACCCTCCACAACAATATGGTAGGCCACAGCAATCCTATCAACAACCCTACCAAAACCAACAAAGGCCTCAACCTGTGTTAGCTCAACAACCTCCAACCCCAGCTAATGTGATTCCTGTAAAGTATGCAGCTGCTGAGGAAAATTTGAATAGAGCCATAGTCCCAATGACTCCGTTGCTTTCATAAAGTGACACGAGTGATCATAGTTTTGATTCCACTCACATAGATAGCCCACAGGCTTACTATATGCAGTCTCCTGAACATGGTGAATCCTACTATAGTGAAGAACCGAGTGAACCTAGTTGGGAGCCAGAGTATGCAAATCTCATGTACACAAATCCCAACACTAGACCTCAACCTAGGCAGGTAAAGGAGATCACCTCATTTGTGATTGCCCAATGCCTGCATCTAAACAACCACAGTCAATAACAATACATGGCTTTTGTCAAGATTGCGGAAAGGAGCATCTCTTACGAGATTGCCCAAAGAATCCCAATAATATGCCAAAAATAACTCCAATTAACGTTATTGGCTTAGTTGTAGACTCAACAGGAAGTTTCACTTCCACTGCACCAGTGCAAGTGGTCACTAGAGCCCAGGCTTTGCAACGCAACCCAGGAGTAGGTCAAGAGAAGAGTGCAGAGGTTAGTGAAACTGAGAGCATAGCCAAGAAACGGTCGAGAGCTAGGAGGGATAGCCGAGAGAGAATGAAAAGACAATGGTCTAAAAAGATGAGCGACTTAGAAGAAATCATAAGAGAAACAAAAGCCAAAATTGTTGAACTCACCTCTCAAACAAACTCTCACATACCACCACCACCCTCATTTCCACCACCATCTAACCCACCATCTGTCCACCTACCTCAGACCATCCCACCACCCCCTAGAGTAGGATCAGTATTAGTTGACCCCACTCTTGAAGACATAGACATGATGCTTAAGGCATATCAGGCCAGAATCCAAGAAGGGCCAAATGTGACGGTGTCGTCCAGATTTGCTCTCCTCTCTCACTTGTGAAGGCCTACAAAAAACATAGTTGGCGAAGGTAGCCAGAATTCCCCGAGAAGTCCAGGATGCATCAAGGATGTCAAAGGAAGGTCACATACAAAGTTTCAAAGAAATCAAGAAAGTCCATGGTAGCGGTCAAAGCTGGTCAAAGCTGGTCAAAGTTAGGAAATTAGGGCAAAAATTTCATTGTCACCAAATTAGATGAAAATCCATATACTTGTAAAGATTGTCAAAGGCAGTCTATAGCCCAAATTTCAGCAGAAAATGGATTTTGTAGCACATTGATATGCTATGTTCATTTTGTAAAAATGTAATTTTTCTAGTTTGACCCTACAAATTCTTGTATAGAAAATTATGTTAGCCATATGGTTTGGCATCTATAAAGATCATATGTGGCTACATATTTGTACAAATTTTCAAGGCTATCAGAGCTTCCTAGACACCTTAATGCCACCTTGCAAGCTTCCAAATGTAGTCAAACTTGTACAAGGGAGATTCAGATGGGAGTTCTTCCTGCATATTCCTGAAGGAGATCTTTGGAAACATAGTCCTACAAAGTTTCATCTTCATCAAAGTCTTTTTGGAGGGTCAAAGAGCACAAAGTCCAGTTTTCAAGGTCACTGCAGTTTTCTAGAATAAGAAAATTGAAGGCTTGAAGGGCTGCCACATGTCAAAATATGATTGAACCATGGTGTACGGTCAAGATGAGCTCCTATTCAAGGGTGGAGATGCACTAAAGCATAAAGGAAGGAGGATCCACGAATTTTTTCCATAAAAGAAGACTTTGTTGACAGTTAAAGATCAATAATGCAAAGTTTCTCCAAAAATAGTGGCTTATCTTATCCGAATTGATGTCAGCATTGATCCGACAGTCCAGATCATCCCCAGATCCAATGGTGGAGAATGAGGGCGCCTAAATTTCACTCCTTTACTCTAGATTTGATAGAAAGAACAATTCCAAGCCATTGATTTGATTAATCAAATGGTTGTAATCGAAAGTAGTGATCCTAGAGTTGAGAGTTGATTTCTCTAGATCCAAGGGCCCAAATTCATTCAAAAAACTATATAAACCCCCCTCCAAACTCCTAGAGCATCATTGTTAGGCATCCATAGGGCTCATGCTAGCTTACGGTTTCCTTGAGACGATCACCCTCGGTTGAGCGAGTGAGGATCCAAGGTGAGCTAGTATGAGTATAGAACCTAGTTTCAAATTTAAGTTAGAACTCCAATCTAGGATAGGCTCTTGAAACCAACATCTCTATCTTGACTCACCCTCGATGGAGCGTGTGAGTGAGTTAGAGCTGATTTTAATGAGTCTTAGACTTCTTTAGTTAGATGTTACGAGCCTAGACAGACATAGGGTCACTGGAGTGGAACTCACCTTCTTACGTGTGACATTAGTTGAACTGTCATGGTTTGAGGGTCGGAACCACCTTTGATCAGTAGACTGCTTAGCATGACGTACCACGACGATCTTTTACATGTAACTTAATTCAAGTTCTTTTAATTCATGTCACTTGTCACTTGTCTCTTGTCACGTCTCTCAGTCTCTTAAGTATTTTTACATGTCTTCTATTTCTTCTATGTGTGAGAAGGCTCCGCAGTATTGCGTTGAACTAGTGAGGATGTTTCTTTGAGCTTGTGAGTAAACTCTATTATCATAATTCACTTGCATACATATCATCCAAAGAAGACTATGCATATGAATTAGAATTAGGAAGTGTTTAAGAAGCTCCGTCATTGGACCATTCTTCCTTCCAAATTTGATTCGTGTGTATGGTTCTCTTTCATTCTTATCATTCATGTTCATAAATCTAAATTGCACTCCTACTTTCCCATTCCCATAATCATTTCAACATCTCTCTCTTCTCCATACTCAACATTAATTTCACCTTCACATCTTTAAACCTTCCAACATTCATTAGCTTCATACACCCTGTGTGTGCCACGACCGGACCCGATCCACCCGGATTGCGATCACCTCCACATTTGAACCCGACGTGAAACGCTTCGTGGCATTTGCTTCTGATCTTGTTGGGAGGTTGTGATCCATATCCTTTGTTTCATATTTTTCATCCTCATCATATCATCATCATCAGTCTTGAGTGTTGCACTGGATTTCTCACAATATCGTGCACATCTTCGTCGTGAAGTAAACGCATTTGTGAGAGATCTAGAGCATCGTGCATCACTTGCTTATTCACACAAGATGGAGGAAGGATTCAAATCCCTTATTGTTGAGAAACAAGGCCAAAGAATAGTCTCTTCTATGTTGAGAGAGAAGGGAAAATTCAATGGCATCAACATCACAAGCTACTTAGATTTGTTTGAAGAGCAAGCTATGATTTTTGGTCTTCCCGAAGATCTTTTGATATCATTCTTTGAACGAATTGTTGATAGCTCTATCATAAACCGTGTCACTCAATATGATAGTCTTCCTTGGAGTGATTTTAGAAAGGAGATGCTCAAAGAATTCTATCTTGAAGATTATAGCCAACATAATCGGGATGGATTCTTACGATGGGTCAATTCTCCAAAGCCTAGTAGCTCTATTACTCACTTACAAAATGAGTATATTAGACGCTATGAACAACTTCCTGATGAGGATAAGATAACTTTGGAACCTGATCTTGTGATCAATTTTCTTAAGCTTCTTCATCCTGAAACTCGTAGGAAAGTTGAACGGCGATTAGAAGAACCAGATAAGCGCTATGGTCTTACTGACAATTGGCAAAAAGTGCGTAAAGTAGGAGAGGCTGTAGCCCATAGACATCAAAGACAATCCATGCTTTATGAGCAAACTAGTCTTCCTCAAGCTAGCCTTCCACAAACTAAGGAGCAAGTTAGAGAACAATCCCATGCTATGCTTTTTGACTCTACTCCTATTCCTCAAATGATGGAGCCTACTCAAGGTTTTAAAGTAGAGCCAAAAAAAAGTGTAGTTGAACAATCTCAAGTGGATATTCTCACTAAGCAAATGGAAAGTCTTATTGCTACACAATCCAATTTGGCCAAGACTATAGATGCTTTACAATCTAATTACACCAAAACTTTCCAAAATCAAATGAACCCAATGACTTTTCAAGAGCCTAATCAACATGTTATAGCTACCAATCAAAATCCACAAGTAGCTCCTACTCAAGCATATCAAGTTCCTCCAATGCATAATCCTCCAATGCATAATCCTCCAATGCATAATCCTTCAATGAAAAATCCTCATCCTCATGTGCAAAATCCTCAAATGTATCAAAACCTGTATCCTCAAGCTTCTCAAATAGCTTTTCAAAATCCTCAAAATCAAAATTTTCAAAATCATCAACCGTATAATATGGAAGCTCCTCTTGCACCTCAAGTACCACATGTTGCTCCCCAAGCTCCTCAAATACATCAATTGCATTTTCAAAATCCTAATTATCCTTTTCAAGAAATACCTTATCAACAAAATCCTCAATTTCAAAATTTCCCACCACAAGTTAATCAAAATCCTCAAAATCAAAATGGTTTTGTGCGTGGCCCTCGTAGGTGTCCTTGGTGTGATTCGTTAGAGCACTTTTTGAGAGATTGTGAATTATTGAAGGCTGCTAAGGAGCAACGACTAGTAATAGACATAGACAAGAAAATCTGTCACTATCGATCTAGGCTACCTTTGCAAGGAAATTATGGTAAGGGAGGAATGAAAAAACATTATGAAAATATAACCATAATGGACGTAGGAACTAGAGGAGTGAAACTAGAAGCTCTTGATGAACAACAAGTAGAATCAAGTAAACCCACAAAGGAAGGTGATTTTTCTATAGAGGCTTTAGTAAGAGCACGGGATGAGATTAGGAGAATAACGGCTTGGGAGTCACCAATAGAAGATCAATCTCTTATTTCTCACATATCCAATGTAGAAGAAAAACGAAAAAGAGATGAAGCTGAGCCTAGTGAAAGAAGAGTAACATGAAAACAAACCTCAGAGGGAATAGAAACAATCATAGAGCAGGGAGAAACATCACAATCTAAAGATAAAAAACAAGAAGCACAACCCAATGAACAAAAACAAGAGGAGAAACAAAAAGGGAAGAAGACAAAGCAAAGAAAAACAGAACCAAAGCCTTTGGATAAACAAGAACAATCAAAACAAACTGAAGACCAAACACGAGAACATGAACAAAAACAAGACCCTGAGCAAAAACAAAAGAAACTAAAGAGAAAACCTAAAGCCATCTTGATTTCAGAAATTGAGAGAAAAATAGATCCTATGGAGATTTTAGATGACATTTTGCTTAAGAGTCAAGTGACTATGTCTTTAGAACAAGTTTTCTCTATTGCAAAGCCTGTTTTTAAAGATAACTTTATCGGCCTAATTAAAAGGAAGAGGTTTCCACTTAATCTAGATACTGAGATGCAAGATTCTCTAGATCAAGATCAAGCTATGAATGAAGCCTTAAACTTTGATGAATCTGATGAAGAGGACTTTGATGATGATGAAGTAAATGTTAATAAAAATTTCTTAGGACCTATTCAACCTGACCATGAAAATCATGAAAACGATCCTGAAAGCCACTTTAAAAGAACATTTTGGTCTAGAGGTACATCAGAGATGCATGTTAAAATAGGAAATGATAAGAACACTATCACTGTAAATGCATTAGTAGATTCCGGCTCTGAAATCAATGTGATTTCAAGAGAAGTCTATGATAAGTTTCGATGGCCCATAGATAAAGATTGTGGATGGCGTATGAGAACTGCAGATAATGGTGTAGGTACCCTGTATGGAGCTTGTGCTAGTGTGCCCATATCCATAAGAGGAATCACAGAAGAATTTCACTTTTTTATTCAAGATAATTGCTCCTATGAAGTTCTCTTAGGTCAACCCTTTATTTGTGAGAGTCGTATGGAAACTAAAGCCATGGATGATGGGTCTACCTATGCTAGATTTAAGTCTAAGGATGGAATGCAATCACTTCAAGTCATGACAGTAGGAGTGAATCATCCTAGGAATCGATTGTCAATTAGAAAGAAACCTATTGTTACTCAGGGTCATGAGCATGCTTGTAGTGATTGTGCACCTCGATTCATGTTTGGAGCTACATATGATCAAAATTTCGGATAGAATCCATTGTTGAGCGGGACAATAGTGGATATTGGTTTGACGTCTCGCATCCAACCAACATGTACAATAGTTTGTCACTTTGTTTTCCACATTCTAGATTAGATTTTCTTCATAAGAGTCAATTGTCCAAGTCTTTTATCCAAAAAACCCAAAAAAATTATAAAAACAACAAAATCATGGAACATGATGAGAACATTGAGCATGTGATTGAGACATCTCATTGTTTCTCTACTCTTGAGGAGTTAGAGTTATGTCTTCAACAAAATTCTAATTCCCATATTATTCTTATTTCTTCCCTTGATGAGTATGCTCTAATCCAAGAGTATGCTCTCAATGTTGACAAGTGCTCAAAATTTAACCAAACACATGATGCCTTAATTGAAACAAAGTACAAAACTGTAGACAAAAAAATCAAACCCATAGCTCAACCATTACCTCAAGGAAGTAATGAAAAAATTATTGATGTGAAAAATGATCCAACTCTTCGGGATAAGAAAAACATAGGACATACATTCACGGATGAGACAATCAAACAGGTGAAAATTGGTAGAGATGATGACTTTCTTTTGCCAGCAGAGAGAGATAAATTTGAGGGAGTCATACGTAGCCATGGAAAAGCCTTTACTATGTATCCTCATGAGATTGGTTGTGTAGATCCTAAGCTAGTTGCACCCATGATAATCTTTACTATTCCACATATTCCATGGAATCTTCGTCCTATACCTGTTCCAAAGGCTCACTTACCTGAGCTAATGAAACTACTTAAGGAGAAGATAAACATGAGAATTTTAGAGCCATCTTTTGCACCTTACTCAAACAGAAGGTTCACTGTGCCTAAAAAGAATGGGAAACTACGTTTTATTCAAGATCTCCAACCCGTCAATAAAGTCACCATAAGGAATGTAGGAACAGGACCCATTGTAGATGAGTTTGCTGAATCATTTTCAGGACATTATATCTATTCAATGGGTGATTTATATTCTGGATATGACCAATTCCAGTTAGCAATTGACAGTCGTGACATAACCACAATGAAAACTCCTTTAGGCGTATCTTTTATGTTATTTGGATCCCACACTTTGCTCATGTTGCTGATTGTCTTTATGACTTGTTGAGGAAGAAACGAAAATTTATTTGGACTGACAAACACACTCAAGCTATGCGTAAATTGAAGAAATTATTGCTTGAAGCTCCCATCCTTAAGCGTGTAGACTATTCTGCTAACAAACCTATTATATTGACTATTGATACTAGTCCTATTGGTATAGGTTGGGTCATAAGTCAAGACGATAGTGAAGGGAATAGATATGCAATTAGGTTTGGTGCCAAAATTCTACATGAAACACAACGAAAATATCCACAGATCAAACGAGAACTATGGGGTATGGTAACAGCTTTGAAAATAGACAAAGAATATTTCATTGGTGCAAATGTCAAAGTTGAGACTGATTGTTTGCCTCTCATTGGAATGATAGCCAATTGTTCATCTCCTGATATAGCCATGCTTAGATGGATCTCATATATTAAGTTCATAAATCCTGAGTTAGTTCATATTTCAGGTAAGTCAAACTCAGTTGCTGATATGTTATCGAGAGCTAGATTTGATGATGATCTTGAAAGTGATCTAATAAAGAATGTGAACTTAATTGACTATGTTCCACATATATATGAGTATGAGCAATTTCATGAGTCTGAGTACGAAAATGAATGGAGAGACATAGGAAAGTATCTCAGTACACTACAACCATTACCTAGCTGGACTACGAATAGATTCCGTAACATTAGGAAACGAGCTTATAACTTTTTCCTATGTAATGGTTATCTTTGGAGACATGCTAAGGGTAAGGTTAAGAATCCACAACGAGTCCTGGGAAAACGAGGTCTTCAATTGCAAGTAATGAAGGAAATGCATGAGACATTATGGGCCGGTCATAAAGGATTTTTTGGAACATATGAAAAAATTAGAAGTACCTATTATTGGCCTAGGATGTACGTTGACATTAGTAGCTATGTTTCTACATGTTCTACTTGTCAACTTCATTCATCAGTCAAACATAGAGATCCGTTGCATCCTACTTATCCACCTTGTATTCACTACAAGTGGGTAGTAGATCTTGTAACTATGCCTAAAGGTATCGACAAAATGCGTTACATTGTACTTGCAAGAGAAGACTTAACTAATCATGTAGAGGGACGTGCACTACGATCTAAGACCACTTACAATGTTTGCAAATTCTTGCTTGAAGATGTCATAAGTCGCTTTGGGTACATAGAGAAAGTAGTTGCCGATCGTGGAGAGTTAAATGCGAGAGAAGCTAAAGAGTTCTTTGAGCGTCACGGTATTCGTTTGTCTCTCACTACTGCATATAACCCAGAGGCCAATGGTAAAATAGAGAGAGGGCATCCACCTATTGTGAAAGCCATATCTAAAGCATGTAATGGTGACATCAAACAATGGCCTAAATTCTTACCTTTTGCACTTTGGGCAGATAGAATGACATGCACACGTACTACTGGATATATGCCTGCTGAACTCATGTACTGTCAAAAACCATTGTTTCCAATTCAGTCTCATATTTCTACATGGTCAAATTTTCCTTGGTCTGAAAACATGTCTACTGATGATTTTTTGAGTTTGCGTATTAAACAGTTAGAACAAGGTAAATTAGGACTTGATGATGCTGTTGAAAAATTAAGAGAATCTAGAATGAAGAACAAGCATTATTTTGATAAAACTCATCGATTGCGTCATAAGCCAATTGAAGTAGGAGATTGGGTGCTCATTTATGATAGTACATTTAACTCTCAATATGATGCACGCAAAAAGCTCACTCAACGGTGGTTTGGGCCATACATAGTATCAAAAGTCAACAACAATGGTACGTATGCTCTTTGTGAATTAAATGGTGTTGCACTAAAAACTTTGATTGCGGGTAAAAGGATAAAGTTATTCAAGAAGCGTGATAATGACGAGTACATTTTGGATGAGGACATTGAAGAAGATGACAACAATGAGGCCGATTCATAAACAGGAGTATCCATGTTATTAAAAAAAAAAAAAAATATCATTAATTTTCAAGTTCATGTTGCTTTGTTTTTTTTCAAGTTCATTCTATTTTTTTTCCATGCTTGTTTCATTGCATTGCATATCCACATCACTTGAGTCAAAAAAAAGGCAAATGATGATTTCTCTACTTGTGTAAAATTGTATCTTAAGTAGTAACTTATCTACTAAGAAATTGGTTATAATCTAGGATTGTGGAAAGATAGGGCATGTAGATTTGGAGGTTTATTTTGGTGACATGGCTTTCATATATAAACATGCATATGTATCCTGTATCGAAAGCATAATTGTTGAAATCCTAGCTCCTACTATTGCATGTTTCTACATCCTTAGTCCATCTGACAGCACTTGTATCGGAGTTTAAACGACTGTTCTCCGTCATCAAAAATGGTTGTACCTTGTATCGGGGTTTAATTTTTCCTCGTCAAAAAAAAAAAAAAAAAGCTACATGTTACCAAGAAGTTTACACTTTCTTCCACCCCAAAAAAGTGATCGTAACCATAAAGTTTCCGAATCATCATCATCATCAAAAAAAAAAAAAAAAAAGAGGCAAGCCAAAGGAGGATAAAGAGGCATAGTAGAATAAATCACGGGCTATATAGGCAGATTTATGCATTAGTGGAGTTTAGTTAGATTTCCTTGCATGTTATTAGAGAAAGAGCATATTCATATTTATGTAGGAAAGGAGTTGATCTAAAATAAGCTAAAGATGAAAGATGTCTCTTGAAAATCCTAAATCTTTGTTTATAATCATATTTAAGGTAGATTGCTTTATGAAAAAGGTACAAAATTTTCTTCAAGATGAGAGGAACTGATGCTTAAAACGACTCAATACATCCACTTCCACTTCATATTGATGCTTGTTTTTTTTTTCTTTCTTGTTGCCAATGTTGCTTGTTCATTTGCATATATGTTGCCCAAATTTCAGCAGAAAATGGATTTTGTAGCACATTGATATGCTATGTTCATTTTGTAAAAATGTAATTTTTCTAGTTTGACCCTACAAATTCTTGTATAGAAAATTATGTTAGCCATATGGTTTGGCATGTATAAAGATCATATGTGGCTACATATTTGTACAAATTTTCAAGGCTATCAGAGCTTCCTAGACACCTTAATGCCACCTTGCAAGCTTCCAAATGTAGTCAAACTTGTACAAGGGAGATTCAGATGGGAGTTCTTCCTGCATATTCCTGAAGGAGATCTTTGGAAACATAGTCCTACAAAGTTTCATCTTCATCAAAGTCTTTTTGGAGGGTCAAAGAGCACAAAGTCCAGTTTTCAAGGTCACCGCAATTTTCTAGAATAAGAAAATTGAAGGCTTGAAGGGCTGCCACATGTCAAAATATGATTGAACCATGGTGTACGATCAAGATGAGCTCCTATTCAAGCGTGGAGATGCACTAAAGCATAAAGGAAGGAGGATCCACGAAGTTTTTCCATAAAAGAAGACTTTGTTGACAGTTAAAGATCAATAATGCAAAGTTTCTCCAAAAATAGTGGCTTATCTTATCCGAATTGATGTCAGCACTGATCCGAC
Organism: Ceratopteris richardii; assembly: GCA_020310875.1. Taxonomy (NCBI): domain Eukaryota; kingdom Viridiplantae; phylum Streptophyta; class Polypodiopsida; order Polypodiales; family Pteridaceae; genus Ceratopteris; species Ceratopteris richardii. The sequence continues at coordinate 184,082,689 of CM035418.1, read as the reverse complement.
GGTCCAGATCATCCCCAGATCCAATGGTGGAGAATGAGGGCGCCTAAATTTCACTCCTTTACTCTAGATTTGATAGAAAGAACAATTCCAAGCCATTGATTTGATTAATCAAATGGTTGCAATCGAAAGTAGTGATCCTAGAGTTGAGAGTTGATTTCTCTAGATCCAAGGGCCCAAATTCATTCAAAAAACTATATAAACCCCCCTCCAAACTCCTAGAGCATCATTGTTAGGCATCCATAGGGCTCATGCTAGCTTACGGTTTCCTTGAGACGATCACCCTCGGTTGAGCGAGTGAGGATCCAAGGTGAGCTAGTATGAGTATAGAACCTAGTTTCAAATTTAAGTTAGAACTCCAATCTAGGATAGGCTCTTGAAACCAGCATCTCTATCTTGACTCACCCTCGGTGGAGCGTGTGAGTGAGTTAGAGCTGATTTTAATGAGTCTTAGACTTCTTTAGTTAGACGTTACGAGCCTAGACAAACATAGGGTCACTGGAGTGGAACTCACCTTCTTACGTGTGACATTCGGTTGAACTGTCATGGTTTGAGGGTCGGAACCACCTTTGATCAGTAGACTGCTGAGCATGACGTACCACGACGATCTTTTACATGTAACTTAATTCAAGTTCTTTTAATTCATGTCACTTGTCACTTGTCTCTTGTCACCTCTCTCAGTCTCTTAAGTATTTTTACATGTCTTCTATTTCTTCTATGTGTGAGAAGGCTCCGCAGTATTGCGTTGAACCAGTGAGGATGTTTCTTTGAGCTTGTGAGTAAACTCTATTATCATAATTCATTTGCATACATATCATCCAAAGAAGACTATGCATATGAATTAGAATTAGGAAGTGTTTAAGAAGCTCCTTCATTGGACCATTCTTCCTTTCAAATTTGATTCGTGTGTATGGTTCTCTTTCATTCTTATCATTCATGTTCATAAATCTAAATTGCACTCCTACTTTCCCATTCCCATAATCATTTCAACATCTCTCTCTTCTCCATACTCAACATTAATTTCACCTTCACATCTTTAAACCTTCCAACATTCATTAGCTTCATACACCCTGTGTGTGCCACGACCGGACCCGATCCACCCGGATTGCGATCACCTCCACAACGGATCATGACAAGTGCTACCCTAGAGCTGACCTAGAGATAGAAAGAACCAAGCTTTGCGCGAAAATGGTTGCGTTGGCTCAGACCATGTTTGAAGCCAGTCACCTCTTCAACTACTTTGGCTCAGCTAAGACACAATTGCACTTGGGTGGACTCCTAGAGAAGTTAGAGAGCATAATTGCAAGATCTGCCAAGGAAGAAAAAAATCAAGGAAGAGATGAGGCTAGTAAAAGAATAAGCCTTTCCCCACAGGAAGCTTTTGTGCCCAATTCCACTGAACCAGACACCTCCTCTTCTATGAATAGGTACACACTAGAATTCCTACGAGAGATTCAAGAAGACAAATGGGCTAAAGAAAGTGAAGTCCCTCCTCCCATTGAACTTGTGGATGACGCGCATGATCAATTCCCACAAGATATTCCTTCCATTTATGGAGAGCAGGAGAGTGCACAAAGTCAAGAGAGGTTAGACTTCGAGTCTAACTCCCTACAGGAATTACCCCATTTCACAGGCCCATGGGAAGCCAAGTCTACTTGTATGAGAGCACCCACGGTCATGGTAGAAACGAAGACTCAGTCATACCTAGGAATACGGAGGTAGTGAAAAACACTAAGGTGCAGTGCAACCTCACTTTAGAAGAGCTACTCAAAGTTAGGCCAGAATTATGGAAACATGTAGCTAACCAAGTGCCAGAAGTAGAAATTCCTCTAGACAAGATAGGAGATATGAGTGAAGGTGAAGAAGGAAACACCTATCTTCCCATTACCCATCAGGGGTACACAACCAAGGCAATTCTAGACTCAGGTGCAGGAGTTGCTATTGCTACCACTTCCCTATGGAAGCGTTGGGGCAAGCCAGCACTCAGGTCCACGAGGATGAAATTGCAGATGGCTGATGGTCACATAGAAAGACCCTTAGGCTTGTTGGAAGGAATAACTCTCACTACATGCGGTGTTGAGTTTGAGCATCCTTTTCGCCATATGTGATTTCAGCAAGAACCATGCCTATGAGATGATTTTGGGAAGACCATTTATGCGACAGTTGCAAGTGGTCCAGGATTGGGGAACCAATTCCTTGTATTTGCAACACTTAGGTGTTACGACCAAAGTCAATCTCAAGGATTACTCTCATAGATATATACCGCCTATTCAATGGAATCCTATCCATAAAGCCAAGGATGACACGGAGTCTGTGCACTCCATAGGATCAGGATCCTCATGGATGCATGAAGACACTCACTTATGGATGTGTAAAGTGGCAGTGGAAGAAGAGAAGAGAGAAAAGGCCAGAGAGATAGGTGCTAAGGAAACCTATAGGTCAATTCAAGACCCAGCCTACACACCTGTTGTGTTTCCTGATGAAGAGTTTGAACCTCACAGCTGGGCAGAAATTTTAGCAACAATGGACGTAGCCATCAATGAGGAACAATGGACACCCCACTATGATGAGGATGGCTATGACATTTCAATCTTCTCCATAGAACCAATCATAGGAGATGCAATTCTGGAAGAATGCGAACCTAGCCCTGATGCATATGAAGATGCAAGGACTCCGATCTAGAGTCAATCATTATGGACCCACCTTTTGCATCAGATGAAGAATACTTCTATGAAGTAGAATTTCAACCCCAAAGACACGGAGAGCTTACAAATGATGTAAGGTTAGCCACACAAGTGACCCCTAAGGATGAAGGAAAGAAAAGAAAGAAGAGAGAAGTCACACCAGAAGAGGAAGAATCTTTGTTTGAGGTCCCTGAAAACTTTAAAAAGTATGAGATAGATGATAGAAGAGTCATGTTAAGGATGCCTAAACGTGAGGTACAAGCAGGAGAGGCCTATGATAACAAAGAAACTACCAAGAAAGTAGTCCTAGCCATAGAAGAAGGAGAAGAAAGATGCATGTACATAGGTGAAGAGCACGAATTGATAGCCGTGCTAAGAGAATACAGAGATGTATTCGCTTGGAGTTACAAGGATTTGAAAGGTGTGGACCCTGCCATATGCTCACACACTATCCCCATGACCTCAGATGCCAAACCTTCTAAGCAAAAGCCCTACACATACAATGATAATTATGCTGCCAAGATCAAAGAAGAGGTAGATCGTCTGGTGGAAGCTGCATTTATCTATGAAATTGAGCACACCGAGTGGGTATCCCCCATTGTAGTAGTGCCCAAGAAGAATGGGAAGCTACGTGTGTGCATTAACTTGAAGAAGGTTAATGCAGCCACGATTCGAGATAACTATCCACTTCCTATCAGTGAACATCTCTTAGAAAGAGTAGCAGGCAAGGAAGTGTACAACTTCCTTGATGGATTTTCGGGCTACAATCAGGTAGCCATAGCACCAAAAGATCAGCATAAGACAGCTTTTGCCACAGAGTGGGGCATATTTGCCTTTAGAGTAATGCCATTTGGGCTTACCAATGCACCCGCTACCTTCTAAAGGCTGATGTGTCACATGTTTAAAGAGTTCTTGAGGAAGAACTTAGAGGTCTATGCGGATGATCTTTGTGCTCATTCCAACATTAGACAAACCCATATCCCTGAACTCAGACAAATCTTTGACAAATGTCGAGAGTATCAAGTCTGCCTGAACCCAGAAAAGTGTGTTTTTATGGTCAGGCAAGGCAAGATTCTAGGACACAGTGTCAAAGAATGGCATATCCACTGATGAAGAGAAAGTAAGAGCCATAGCAGAGTTGCCTAGGCCAAAGAATGTCAAGGAAGTACAAGCTTTCATGGGGCATTGTGGCTATTACCGACCCTTTATACACATGTATGCCATCATTGCCAAGCCACTGTACGGCCTTTTGACCAACTTTGAGTGGACTAATGAATGTGAGGACTCTTTCAATGAGCTCAAAAGGAGATTGTGTTCACCACCAATCTTGACCACACCAGATTGGAATAAGCCATTTCATGTTCACGTGGATGCATCCAATTATGCTATTGGATGTGTACTCGCACAACCTACGGGCGAAGGTAATATGGATCTTCCAATTGCCTATGCTAGTAGACAGTTGAATGCATCTGAACGAAATTATACCACCACTGAACGAGAGGGATTAGGCATGGTATATGCAGTTAAAAAGTTTAGACACTATTTTCTTGCAAATAAGTTTAAATTTTTCACTGATCATCAAGCACTGTTGTACTTGGTAAACAAGCCATGCAATACAGGTAGATTAGTAAGATGGTTTCTCTTACTAATGGAATACGACTTTGAAGTTGTGGTGAGGAAAGGGAAGACTCACTTGAGAGCAGACCATCTCTCTAGGCTCACATCTGGAGAAGCACCACAAGGAGTCTCAGATGACCTTCCTGATGCTTACTTGTTTAATTTGGAAGTTGTAGCTCAGTGGGCTAAGCCATTAGTTCCAGTACTGACATACGGGCCTAATCACCCAGTCATAAACACTCAAGATAGAGAGGTAGTAAAAGCCCAGAAGTACCATATCATGGCAGGAAGCATGTACAAACACACAGATCAAGGGATATTGGCTTGTTGTGTGGAAGAGGACGAGTACGCAAAATGGTTGCAATTAGCACATGTAGGTGCATTAGAGCAACACTACTCAAAGCAAAGAACTTTACAGACACTTAGGAGATTCAGAGTGCATTGGCCTACTATGGAAGCTGATATCCAAAAGTTCTGCAAGGAATGCCCAATCTGTTGCACTAAACCACCTGTGGAACATGCCACTCTTTATCAAGTTTCCACAGTGCCAGATTGGAGTGAACCATTAGTAGCCTTCTTGAGGACGAAAACGTTCCCTCAAGATATGACCCTGACGAGACAAAGAATTCTAGAACAAGAAGCCCTAGATTACTCACTTATTGGTGATAATTTATACAAGCGTGGTAAAGATGGTTACCTTAGATTATGTGTTCATGAGAGTGAATATCTTAAGATCTTGGAAACTGCTCACCAAGGTGTAGCAGGAGGACATTTTGGACCAGATCGGGTGATTAAAGCAATCCTTTTTGCAGGCTTGTGGTGGCCGACCCTTCACATGGATGCACATACCTATGTGAAGTGATGTCTGTCAGCGAACTCACTATCCTATACGCAAAGATGAGATGCCACTGAAACCGATGATGGGTGGACGTGCATTCTCTAAGTGGGTAATAGACTTTGTAGGTCCTATTAATCCCCCAGCCAAGGGTTCACATGCTGAATATGTCATTGTGGCCACAGACTATTTAACCAAGTGGGTAGAAGTGAAAGCTCCCACAAAGAACGATGCTCAAACGACAGCTAAGTTCTTATTTGAGAATGTATTCACGAGATACGGGCTACCTATAGAGCTAGTCAGTGATAGGGGGACTCACTTCTTGAATGAAGTTATTGAAAATCTTCTCCAAGAATTCTTGGTAGTACATAAGAAGTCTGCCCCCTATCACCCACAAGCTAATGGCCAGGCTGAGAGCACAAATAAGATCCTATGCAATGTGTCGACTAAATTGGTAAATAATAAACGCTCTGATTGGGACAAACAACTACACCATGCTGTTTGGGCATACAGAGTTGCCTATAAAACGGTACTCCAAGCCACACCCTTTCAGATGGTATTTGGCCAAAATGCGATGCTACCTTTGGACTTCTTGATTCCCACATTGAGAGTAGCACAGGAGCATGAGTGGACGGGTCATGAACTCTCTTCGAGAATTTTTGACCTCAAACGATTAGGTGAAACAAGACTAAGAGCTGCAACATGAATATATGCAGCTAAGAAAAGGCAGAGGGCGTACTTTGATGCCCATGTGAAGGATAAAGGATTGAAAGCAGGGGACCTAGTGTTAGTCTACACTTTGAAGCAACATGCGAGAAAACTAGAGAAGAGAGGCTATGGACCTATGATCATAAATAGGATCTCGACTAGTGGAGCAGTCCAATTAGCCACACTCGAAGGCAATATTCTCCCGAGCTACATAAGCGGATGCAGAGTCAAGTTATATAAGGAACCTCTCACTGAGGAAATGCGCAATCGACTCAACAGTGCCAAGAAATGTAAAGAAGAGGAAAAACGAGTTCGAGAAGAAGCACAGGCAGAAGCCTTAGAATGCATCCAAAAAATGAAGATGAGAAGACAAGGAGGAGATCAGCCAAGGATAGATGACTATGCGAACCCAGGATATCATATGGCTATGTGTGAAGTCTCAAGTGTAAGCCCCCATAGAATAGTTGACCGACGTCCTTTTGTAACCTTGGAGATAGGACAAGGGAAGAGTGCAAGGACTGCATGGGCCTTGATTGACTCAAGTGCAGCCACTAGTGCCGTTAAACTTTCTTACTGTCGAGAGTTGAAATTAAATGTCAATCCTATAGAAGCATATCTCATAGGATTGGGAGGTGTGGAAACCCCGTGCATGGGCGAGGTGGAACTCCCCCTCTACATTCAAGATGTTCTAATGATAGTTAAAGTACTAGTGTGTCAAGATGAGGACCTCACTAAACCTCTTGTCTTGGGTCAAGACTGAATCTATGATCATGTAGTCAACCTAAACCTAAGAAGTGGACTTCTTCAGGTATGGGTAAATCAGAGTCGAATTACAGTTGAGTTAGATAATGGAGCACTCAAGGAACTAGGAAAGGCACAGACTCCTGGTCCTTCTAGGGGTACACATGAAGTTGACAATGCTATTCTTGTCCAAAACTATGTGATGCATAGGGATGATTGTCTCAACAAAGAAGTTAAGGGTACAATGGAACTCCCTTCTTTTCCAAAGCCACAGGGATGCAGCAACCAAAGGCGGATCAAATGCAGAAGAAGCAGACGACTTGTGCTCGAGGCACAAAGAAAATACGATGCACGGTGTCTCAACCACTAAAACAAGTGTGGGTACAGAAGAGCGAGCATCCTATTGCGGTCCAGCCACAACAACTGGCTCAACTTCCTATTAGTGATCAATGACACGACACTAATAAGAAGTCCTCCAAAAATCCTTCTATGAAAGTGAAATCTATCTGGGTACCCAAGAAGTCGATGAAGGCTGGCCCACAATCAAGACAAATTTGGGTGCCTAAGGCTTGCTTGCGGGCTCAACTAGTCACACACAAATCGCACCATGTACAACAGGGTTCACTCACTCAAAGAGCCGATGCCCACTCTCAGTCAATACACACAAACACGTATTCACACATGAGCACAAGTGGAATCACTTGCAAATGGGCCCCTATAAAGCCTCATTTCCAAGCAGACACCCTCATAAAGCCCTCCAGAGTCTCCATGAAACCAAAACATAAAGTCATTCACTGTGTTTGGCAGCCAAAAGCTTGTAATAAACCCCCCGATCCCATTTGTACATTCCTCTCCACCTACTAACTGCATCTTTTCACTTAGCTCATAGGATTAACAACACACACAATCATCAAGCACTCAGTGATCGACTAACTCATCATTCACCTCATGTTAATGTTGTAAGGGGGACAAAAATTGTTCTACCTTGTCCTTTACAATGTTAACGCATGCTTCTATATTCTCACAGAACTAGCAAGCAAGCTGTAACATGGAAGAAACCGGAGGCACCAGCTCCCAGGAAGGGTCTAGCGCCCAAATAGTGGACATCGAAACCCTCCTTCTGGAACCACAACTCATTGAGAGACCTCAAGAACTTAGATTTGTGCATGTGCTCCCTATTCAGGACCCGCCTCAGGGGCACACTTCTCAAGTGGGGAAGCATGCACATTGGTTCAGTGATGTTGGAGGGCCATTAGGAGACGACACCTACTTTTGGGAGGCAGAACTTGAGTTTAATGGAAAATGGGGACGATATCATTTCTTCACCCATGAATTTGAGCAATATCAGAATGCAGAAGTGATGCGATCAGTATGGACCAAAGAAGGCTTGGATGGCTATTTCCGGGGACATTTACCTAAGCCAGATTTCCTGCGCTATTCCTACTTTATCAGTACCATCACCCCTAGCAGGGCTAAAGGAGGCGATAGTACCTTCGTGCTACCCTCATTAACACCAGGCCACGAGCTCAAAAGGTTCAAACTGACCCTCAACCTAGTACGAGAAGCATTGAACATGCAAGGTATGCATATCCCCACTAAGAAGGAAACAATGATCCCAGGCAGGATGAAGCACAAGGATCTCAACAAATTGAAGGACATGGTAGCAATGACACCAACCATCGCTCTCCACCTACGGATGATCATGCAGCACTTCGCTTTCCCCGCCCAAGAACGCTTCACAATGCCACCAAAAAAAATCTGGTTCAGCTTGTACTTGGTAGAGACAGAGAATCTCACTATCAATATGCCACACTGGATCATCGATCAAATCCACCTAGCCCATCAACGATGGAATAAGAAACAGAAGAATGTGCTTCATGGATGCTGTGCTCTGACAAAAATAATTTACAGGTGCTTAGCGTACGACGTGCCCATTCAAAGATCACTAGTATGGTCCAGGGCCCAAGAATTCCAAAGACGGCTGTCACCGGCAGGTCATCCATCGAAGAAGATGAGAGGGGGAGTTCAATTACCATGTGCCCAAGTGAGGGGAGGCACCACCACACCAGAGGTGACCCCTCCACAAATGCGACGTGTCCGACCATTTACAATTTGCCTACCCAGAACAAGTGCAGAAGGACCCAATCTGGTGTGTTCCCTCCGATTCCATCAGACTTGGAGTTCCCACAAGGCTACACCCTAGCCGATTTGATAGATGAAGAAATTGTCTGCATGATCAATGAGTCTAACCTGGAGACAGACGCAGAGCGGACCCAAGAACCATAACCCACGACTACAACTTCAGCCCCGACCCAACCGGAAGTAGTAGAAGTAGAAGAGGATGAAGAGGAGATAGAAGAAGAAGAAGCAAACGAGGAGTATGATCAAGAATATGAAGAACTTTCAGAACTAGCAAGTGCCCCAGCCTACTCGGCCCAAATAAAAAGATTGTATGAAACCATGAAGCGAGTCCAAGAACAACACAAACTGTCACTCGAAACAAGAAAGGTGCTCATGAGCCAAATGTTAGCCAAGGAAAGTGTGGATGACATGTTTATTGAATCAATGAACCTACACGCAGACGCGGTAGGCTTAAATGAAGCCGTTCATGCAGCCATGGCTTATATTCATCGATTTGAGAAACGAGTGCCCACCCATCCCATGCGATCCGGCAAGCAAATTCACATCAATGTATCATAACTAGGAGATAACACACAAACAGAAGAACATCAGGTGGAACCACTCTCACCACACACCTCACCTCTCACTACACAACTCACCTCACCACATGGCACTACCACCCCTATTTCTGCCATTACCACATATGTCATGGGAATTCCTCTCTCTCTCGGCATCCAATTCGGAGGAGTTACCATGCCCACTTTCACAACACTCTTCACAAACATCACATCCACCCCACCCACTGTCCCCATCTACACCATCACACACACGTTCGACACAATGGAAACATCACCAGCCACAGCACCACTCCCTCCCCCCACGTAGCCTCAATCTCCCATACCCCCTCCACCCACCTCACCACTTGACTCCACAACATTCACGACTCCCTTTCCCCTCCCCATTCCCCCTACATCCTCCCCTTTCCCTGCATTCTTTAATGTCAATAATATGTTTTCAACGTTACATCAGTGTGTGTATCAACTTCAGAGTGAGTATCAGGCTCTCGAAGACCGTCATCGTCAACTGACTACGAATCACCAACAACTACAGAGACGGCTTATAGCCATAGAAGATGAAAAGGCTGACCTCAATCAACGCTATACCACACTCGAGTAGGCCCATCAAACTCTCCTGGAGGCACCCCAACCATCACAAGTGCCAGGTGTCAAACAACTCAAAGCTTTACTGGAAGTCTACCAAACACATAATCTAAGAGTCCGGCGTAATTTGACTCTACTCAGAAAACACATGGCTATAGCCCTTGAAGCAAACAAGCGTCTGTAGAAGCAAAACGAAGAAAACCTGGAAGCTGCCATGGAAGGCTCTCCCCACGAGATCGACCCATAACAATTCAAAGCAGTCCCCTCAGAAACAATGAAGACAATCTTGGAAAGCTATGCCAATCTATTAGAAGCACATGATGATTTGGAAAAGGAACGGGATGCGCTACGCCGCCAGCTCAGAGAACAGGAGGCACAACCCAAAATCATAGAGACAACTACGACTTCAGAGGAAGTAAAGGCATTAACAGAGCAGGTGGCAGAATTGCAGAAGAAGTTACTGGAATATGAAAGAGAGCCCTCTCGAGTTGTAGAACCAGAGCCAGATGAATTGGTACCCATTGAGGTGGATGAATCGTATGAGGAACCATATGTTCCTATGCCGATGCCAGGAGGTCAGCAAACCTCAGAAGGAATGGACACCTTGGAAGTCAAAGTACCCGAATGGCTTCAGACACTCGAAAAGACAGCAAAAACCCATGAAGATCGAGTGGCAATCCAAATCCAATCAATGGCCAAATTAGAAGACACTATCAAAAAGTCAGAGTATTTCCGCAGTATGTCCCATCACAGATGGATAGGCACCAACGACGATCAGTATGTGCCTTATTGTGTACTCCTGGCAGATTACAACGCAGAGATTCAACGACGATGTGGCAAGACTCCAACCTTTGCCACACAATTTGGGCCCGATGATATCCCTGAGAGTGCTAAATAAGGATCCATTCATCAACCCACCTGGAGGATCCATCTTCTTGAGACCTATCCCGAGATGGTTCATACTTGGACTAACATGCCACTCTTTATTAAATACAACCCCTGTTATGTTCCAGTCTTCCGCAGACGCACCTGGCCCGAATTTACCATTGCTGTAAAGAACGTCAAAGGTTGTGCAAAGTGGTTAAATTATGTCTATCTAGCACCTCCACAAGGACCTCCCACTGTTGCTTACATGATTTCTACAATCTGTCACTGGAGCATTCACCTACGGAACACCCTTGATGTGATGGCTCAGATGTGCATGAAGATCTTCGAATTAATGCTGATCACATTCAGGACATTCAAGAACATCAAGGACCCCCACTTCTCAGGAGTTGGCTTCACTACAGGCAACCAAGACATGGCATATGACATGAGCACTACCCCCTCAATAAAGGTAGTATATGCCTGGCACGCAAGAATAAAATACCTCCCAGCATGCTTCAAGCAGACCTTCGAGGAGATGTTCATCACAGGGTTCTGGGAATATCAGAAATATTTGTACCCAAGCCCTCACATCTCCTCCAACTATTCGCTGTGGAGAGGACCATCCACTCAAATCAATTGCGGGTGCCCCATCCAGACGTCCCAGGTCCAATGGATTGGAATGCATTGTTAACAGACCTAGCACGGGGGCTACGATTAGAAGAACACCACCTTGCTTCCGATGTGGTTCAATATTACGTCCAACGCACAGCTAGACAAGGGTCTGTCAGAGATGACACACGCGAGAGAGGGGGGGGTGTTGGCAGCAGCAATCAAGGCACTAAAGGACTCACAAGACAAGGAAGCCAAAGAAGGGAGCCACAGCGGAGAGAAGGCACAAGCAGACTAAGCAGTCAACGAAGATCTGGCAAGTAGGCCATTCAAATTTTTCCAAAACAACATCTTCATAACAGTGATTCTCATCACTACAAATCATTGTAAATACCATTTCACCTTTTTGTAACTCCATTTTGTGCAAGCCGAGGAGTCCTCGAGCTTGAGGAGTATTAGAAGTAGCATCGTACCAATTTTCATAATTTTTAGACTTCGTTTGAGCCTCAAAATAGGCCCTAGAACCTAATTTTTAACTAGGCCAGACACTAGGTCTGGACAGGGCCAAAAGCTAGTCAAAAACTATAAATAGAGCTAGAGAGCTCATTTTTAGGGGTAGCTTGTAATGGATTTGAACTTGTATGAGCATTTTGGGAAGTAATAAAAAAGAACTCCATTGTCTTTCTCTTTGTCTTGTCGTGTGTGTGTGTGTGTGGATGTGTGTGCATGTTGTTATGCTTCTCACTCACGCACTTGTGCCCTTACTTGCTCGAGGTCATCATACCATCCTCACATCTTCCCGGATTGACATTAAACGAGGTGCTACTCATCACTGAGCTACACCAATCCTATGAGATATGCCTCTATAGGATTGACCTTCAATTGCAATTCTAGGCAGTAAGAAAGTCGAACTGCACTAGTCGCTGCTCTGGAGTCAATTAAGGCTCTCACGGTCCTTGCACTCCCTCCTTGTCCTACTTCTAGGGTCACAAAAGGTCGCCGATGGACTATCCTATGGGAATGTTCACTTGAAGCCTCGCACATGGCCATGTGATAACCTAGAGCTTCTTGAGTGTCAGGCATATGCTGATCTCTACCTTGTCTTCTCAATTTCATTCGTCCGATGCGTTCTAAAGCTTCTGCCTGTGCTTCTTCTCGAATTTGCTTTTCCTCTTCTTTACATTTCTTTGCAGTATTGAGTAGATTTAGCATCCCTATTGATGATCATTGGTCCATAGCCTCTCTTCTCTAGCTTCCGTGCATGTTGCTTCAAGGTGTAGACTAGTACTAGGTCTCTTGCTTTCAAGCCCTTATCCCTCACATGTGCATCGAAATAGGCTTTTTGCCTTTTCTTGGCTGCATAAATTCCTGCTGCAGCTCTCAATCGTGTTTCACCTAATCGTTAGATTCTAGAGGATAGCTAATGGCTTGTCCATTCATGCTCTTGTGCTACTTTTAAGGTGGGTATCAGAAAATCCAATGGTAGGACCGCATTTTGGCCGAACATCATTTGAAAGGGTGTGGCTTGAAGTACCATTTTATAGGCAACTCTGTATGCCCAAACAACATGATGTAGCTGTTTGTCCCAATCAGAGTGTTTATTATTAACCAATTTTGTCAATACATTGCATAGAATCTTATTCGTGCTCTCAGCATGTCCGTTAGCTTGTGGATGATAGGGAGCAGACTTCTTATGTATCACCAAGAATTCTTGGAGAAGGTTTTCTATGACTTCATTCAAGAAGTGTGTGCCTCTATCACTCACTAACTCTATTGGCAATCCGTATCTAGTGAAAACATTCTCAAATAAGAACTTTGTTGTCGTTTGAGCATCATTCTTCGTCGTGTCTTTTATTTCTACCCACTTGGTTAGATAGTCTATGGCCACAATGATGTATTTAACATGTGAACCCTTGGCTGGGGGATTAATAGGACCGACAAAGTCTATTTCCCATTTAGAGAATGCAGGTCCACCCATCATAGGTTTCAATGGCATCTCATCTTTACGTAGAGGATACTGAGTTCGCTGACAAACATCACACCTCTTCACGTAGGTATGTGCATCCATGTGAAGGGTTGGCCACCAAAGACCTGCAAATAGTATTGCCTTGATCACCCAATCTGGTCCAAAGTGTCCTCCTGCTACACCTTGATGAGTAGTCTCCAAGATCTTTAGATATTCGCTCTCATGGACACACAGTCTTAGGTAACCATCTTTACCACGTTTGTATAAATTATCACCAATGAGTGCCTAATCTAAGGCTTCTTATTCCAAACTTCTTTGTCTAGCCAAAGTCATATCTTGAGGGAATGTTTTCGTCCTCAGAAAGGCTACTAACGGTTCACTCCAATCTGGTATTAGAGACACTTGGTACATTGTAGCATGCTCCACAGGTGGTTTAATACAACAGACTGGGCATTCCTTACACAACTTATGGACATCTGCTTCCATAGTCGGCCAGTGCACTCCGAGTCTCCTCAATGTCTGTAAGGTTCTTTGTCTCGCGTAGTGTTGCGCTAACGCACCCACATGTGCTAATTGCAACCACTTTGCATACTCATCTTCTTCCACACAACAGGCTAATACCCCTTGATTTGTATGTTTGTACATACTTCCTGCCATGATATGATACTTCTGGGCTTTTACTACCTCCCTATCTTGAGTGTTTATTACTGGCTGTTTGGGTCCGTATGTCAATACTGGCACTAAGGTCTTAGCCCACTGAGGCACAACTTCCAAATTAAACAAGTAAGCATCAGGATGATTATCTGATACTCCTTGTGGGGCCTCCCCAGATGTGAGCCTTGAGAGACGATCTGCTCTCAAGTGAGTCTTTCCCTTTCTTACCACTACCTCAAAGTCGTATTCCATTAGTAAGAGGAACCATCTTACTAATCTTCCTGTGTTGAATGGCTTGTTCACTAGATATAACAATGCTTGATGGTCAGTAAAAGATTTAAACTTATTTGCAAGCAAATAGTGTCTAAACTTTTGAACCACATACACCATGCCTAACCCTTCTTGCTCAGTGGTCGTATAGTTTCGTATAGTTTCGTTCAGCTGCATTCAACTGTCTACTCACGTAGGCAATTGGAAGATCCATATTACCTTTGCCCGTAGGTTGTGCTAGTACACATCCAATAGCATAATTGGATGCATCCACATGAACATGGAATGGCTTGTTCCAATCTGGTGTGGTCAAGATTGGTGCTGAACATAGTCGTCATTTAAGCTCATTGAAGGAGTTTTCACATTCTTCAGTCTGCTCAAAGTTAGTCAAAAGTCCGTACAGAGGCTTCGCAATAATGGCATACATGTGTATAAAACGTCAGTAGTAACCACACTGCCCCATGAAAGCTTGCACTTCCTTGACATTCCTTGGCCTAGGTAGTTCTGCGATAGCTCTCACTTTCTCTTCATCAGTGGATATGCCGTTCTTTGACACAATGTGTCCTAGAATCTTGCCTTGCCTGACCATGAAAACACACTTTTCTCGGTTCAAGCAGACTTGATATTCTCTACATTTATCAAAGATTTGTCTGAGTTCAGGTATATGGGTTTGTCTAATGTTGGAATGAGCACAGAGATCATCAACATAGACTTCCTAATTCTTTCTCAGGAACTCTTTAAACACATGGCACATCAGTCTCTAGAAGGTTGCAGGAGCATTGATAAGCCCAAATGACATAAGCAAATATACCCCAGTCTGTGGCAAAAGCTGTTTTATGCTGATCTTCCGGTGCAATGGCTTGATTATAACCAGAGAACCCATCCAGGAAACTGTATACTTCCTTTCCTGCTACCCTTTCTAATAGATGATCAGTGATAGGAAGTGGATAACTATCTTTGATAGTGGCTGCGTTAACCTTCTTCAAGTTAATGCATACACGTAATTTGCCATTCTTTTTGGGCACCACTACAATGGGGGATACCCATTCAGTGTGCTCAATTTCATAGATGAATCTAGCTTCAACCAAGCGGTCTATCTCTTCTTTGATCTTGGTAGCATAGTTGTCATTGTATGAGTATGGCTTTTGTTTAGAGGGTCTGGCCTCTGAGGTCATGGAGATTGTATGTGAGCATATGTCCGGGTCTACACCTTTCAGGTCCTTGTAACTCCATGCAAACACATCCCTATATTCTCGTAGTAAGGTTATCAGCTCCTGCTCCTCATCTTCACTTAAGTCATGTCCTATGTATGTGCATCGCTCCTCTCCTTCTTCTATGGCTACCACTATCTTCTTGGTGGTTTCTTTGTTATCATAGGCCTCTAGCTACTTGTGCATCCCATTTTGGCATTCTTATCATGACTCTCCTGTCTTCTATTTCATACTTCTTAAAGTTTTATGGGACCTCAAACAAGGATTCTTCCTCCTCTAGTGTGACTTCCCTCTTCTTCCTCTTATTGCCTTCATTCTTAGTGGTCACTTCTGTGGTTAATCTCACCTCATTTGTAATTTCTTCGTGTCTCTAAGGGTGGGCTTCTACTTCATAGAAATATTCCTCATCTGATGCAAAGGGTTGGTCCATAATGATTGACTCTAGATCGGAGTCACTTGCATCCTCGAATGCATCAATGCTAGGTTCACATTCTTCAATAATTGGATCACACATGATTGGCTCTATTGTGAAGACTGAAATATCATAGCCATCCTCATCACAATGGGGTGTCCATTGTTCTTTATTGATGGCTACATCCATAGTTGCTAAGATCTCTTCCCAACCATGAGGTTCAAACTCTTCGTCAGGAAATACTACAGGTGCATAGGCTGGGTCTTGAATTGATCTTTGGGTATTCTTCACACCCACCTCTCTTACTTTTTCTCTCTTCTCTTCTTCTAGTGCTACTTTGCACATCCGTAAGTGAGTATCTTCATGCATCCATGAGGATCCTAATCCTATGGAATGCACTGACTTCGTATCATCCTTGGCTCTGTGGATGGGATTCCATTGAATAGGGGGCACATCTCTATGAGAGAAATCTTTGAGATTCACTTTGGTAGTGACACTCAAGTGTTGCAAATACAAAGAATTGGTCCCCCAATCTTGTACCACTTGCAACTGCCTCAAGAATGGTCTTCCCAGAATCATCTCATAGGCTTGATTTTTGCTAAAGTCACAGATAGCAAATGTGTGCTCAAACTCTACACCATAAGTAGTGAGAGTTATCCCTTCTAGTAGCCCTAAGGGTCTTTCTATGTAACCATCAGCCATCTGCAATTTCATTCTCGTTGGCCTGAGTGCTGGCTTGCCCCAACGCTTCCATAGAGAAGTGGTAGCAATTGCAACTCCTGCACCTGAGTCCAAAATTGCTTTGATGGTGTAAGCCTGATGAATAATGGGAAGATAAGTGTTTCCTTCTTCTCCTTCACTCATGTCTCCTATCTTGTCCAAGGGTATTTCCGGCATCGTTCTATGAGATCCTACCTAAGAACAAGGTTTTGCTATGTCTGGCACTTGCTTGGCTACATGTTTCCACAATTTAGGCTTAACCTTGAGTAGCTCTTCTAAAGTGAGATTGCACTTCACTTTAGTATTCTTCACTACCTCTGTGTTCCGAGGTATGATTGAGTCTTCGTTTCTTATCATGACCGTAGGTGCTCTCGTACAAGTGGACTTTGCTTCCCATGGGCCTGTGAAATGGGGTAGCTCCTGTAAGGAATTGGACTCAAAGTCTAATCTCTCTTGAGATTGGGCACTCTCGTGCTCTCCATAAATGGAAGGTAGGTCTTGTGGGAATTGATCGTGTGTGTCATCCACAAGTTCAATGGGAGGAGGAACTTCACTCTCATTAGCCCATTTCTCTTCCTGAATCTCTCGCAAGAATTCTGGTGAGTATCGGTTCATAGAAGAAGAGGTGTCTAGTTCAATGGAGTTAGGCACATAAGCTTCCTTGGGAGGAATGCTTATTCTATCACTTGCCTTCTCCTTAGCCTAGGAGTTGGCTCTTGTTGGAGCTCAAGGTCAAGCACAAGCATGGAAGCACATCAAAAAGGTGGACACACACAAGAAGAAGGAGCAAGTAGTGAGCTCCAAGAAGTACATGTCAAATTTTTAGAAGAATCCCCTACAAAAATACTGATTTTCATCACTAAAAACCATTGTAAATACCATTTTCTAATTTCGTAACTCCATTTTGTTCAAGACAAGGAGTCCTCGAGCTTGAGGAGTATTAGAAGTATCATCTTACCAATTTTCATAACTTTTAGACTTCGTTTGAGCCCTCAAATAAGACTTGGAACCTAATTTTTAACTAGGCCGGACACTAGGTTTGGACGGGGCCAAAACTACTCAAAAAACTATAAAAAGAGCTAGAGAGCTCATTTTTGGGGTTAGCTTGTTAGAGAATAGAGCTTTGTAAGAGAACTCTTTTGCAATCAAAGCTTTCCATTGTTCCTCTCTTTGATCTTAACTTGTGTGCGTGTGTGTATATGTGTGTGCATGTTAGTGTGCTTTCACTCATGCACTTGTGCCTTCACTTGCTCGTGGTCTTCATACCGGTCCTCACGTCTCCGCGGATCGACAAGTAAAGGAGGTGGTGTTTACGCTTGAGCTACAGCAGGCATCTATGCTGCAAAGAAAAGACAAAAGGCATACTTTGATGCACACATCAAAGATAAAGGATTGAAAGAGGGAGACCTAGTGCTGGTTTATACACTAAAGCAACATGCCTATAAGTTAGAAAAAAGAGGATATGGACCATTAATAGAATTTCCACTAGCGGTGTAGTTCAATTGGCTACTTTAGAAGGTGACATCTTGCCAAACTATATCAGTGGTTGTCGAGTCAAGTTATACCAAGAACCTCTTACAGAGGATATGCTTACGAGACTCAACACTGCTAAGAAGCGAAAAGAAGAGGAGTTAAGGGGTGAGGGAAGAAGCATAGGCAGAGGGCAGAGAGCGTATTAGGCAAAATAAGTTAAGGTGAATAGGCCTAGATGTCAACTCAAAAGCCCCAAAATATCACATGGATATGTGCCAAAAATCGGGCATAACTACTTCTCAAGTCATTGACCGACGTCCCTTTGTGACCATAGAGATAGGACAAGGAAAGGGTGCAAAGACTGTGAAAGCATTGATTGACTCAGGTGCAGCAAGTAGTGCAGTTAGACTATCCTACTGCCAAAACTTGCAGTTGGACATCAATCCCATAGAAGCTTATCTCATAGGATTGGGAGGTGTGGAAACCCCTTGTTTGGGCGAGGTGGAACTTCCCATCTACCTGCAAGATGTTCCAATGAAAGTTAAAGTGCTAGTGTGTCAAGATGAGAACCTTACAGAACCACTTGTCTTAGGACAAGATTGGATTTATGACAATGCAGTCAACTTAAACCTAAGAAGTCAACTTCTTCAAGTTTGGGTCTAGGGACAATGCTTTACATTAGAACTAGAAAATGGCATGCTCACAAATCCAGATGTCACATCTTGTAGTTCTTCTAAGACTAATCATATGGCATAAGATGTTATATGTGTCAAAAGCTCTATGATGCAAAAGGAGTCAATCGTGGAAGAACAGGTTCGAAGGCGGGTGGATCTTTCTTCTTCTCCAAAGAATCAAGTAGCCACAGTAGTGAGTCCATCACACAGGCAAACACAACTGTTCATGACAATTGCTACATCAAATAGAAAGACACCATTCGACAAGAAAGCAGTTCCGAGCATGAAATAAATCTGGGTACGCAAAGGAGAGCAACCACCAGCCTTGCCCCCACAAAGCCCATCTAGGCAGGCCAACCAGGCTAGAAGACGAAGGAAGCTACTCGGACAAGCTCAATCACAAGGTATCCAACAAGTTTGGGTGCCTACGAAATTAGTTGCAGCTCAACAAGGGCGATTACAGATGTGGGTACCTAAGAAGCTCTTACATCCACAACAACCTATGTTCTCCCACATGCGAAAGGTCTCAACAAAGAAGCCAAAAAGAGAAAAGGGTAAGAACCACGTACAGAGACCGAAAGAAGATCAAATCAGCTCTTCAACAATAGTAGGAAGACGTGCAAAAAATATATGGGTTTGGAAGCCAAAAGTACAAGTAGCCTCCACCGAACCAAAGCGCCAACCACACTTGATACCACAGTTCAGAAAGCATCCAAAGAGGAAGGCGCCTGAAGTGATCTTTACAGTGCCAAATATTGTTCTAAAATGGACCCCAATAAGGAGGATTACATCATTTTGAGATCCAATGGATAACTCCACCAAAGCTGGCATCAACATCGTCAAGTAACTTTGAAAGCCTCACCGAGCAACAACCATGTGCTGCTTGCACAACCCTGTCTTTTGCACCATTCAGGTCATGCACTTCCAAAGTATGCATTAATATAGGGCCACATTACATGGTCGTGCATAGACACATTTGAGAGTCCCATGCACAAGAGCACATTGACATATGTCAACTATTTTTTCTGATACTAATATCTGTCTTCTTGTTTGGTGACATTGTTCCTCAAAAAAAAAAAAGGGAAGAGGAAGCACTTGTTCCTAGGTTTGGCTCATGAAACATGAATGAGTCATGCTTAGTTGAAGGTGGAACCATTGATTACTGGGCAGTTATCAGTTTTTGATACAAATGTGTCTCGGCTAGCAGATGATATAATTGCTGCCTTATTTGGTAGATGTCAAGAACTGGGCATGATCATGGCATCTACAACTATGGTTTCCTCTTACCATGGTAGGAGTGAAGAGCTGGAAGGTCCGCAACTTGAGTGATGCTTAACTATTGCATGTACGAGGGCATCCAGGGAGATATCTGCACAGGGTAGTTCTAGTACCCTACAAATCTTTGTATGTATACTGGATGAGAAGACTCCTGCTTATGGTGAGCTAGAGAGAATATGTGAAACTAAGCTTGGTGTAGTTATCAATTGTTGTTTGTCAAGGAATATAAAGAAATTCAATTCTCTGTATTTGGCAAATGATGCTTTGAAAAGAAGAGACAGGATCAGCCATTCAAAAGATCTCATCAGTGGACCATCAAGACGGACATTCATCAACAATGTTCCCTCCCAAATGCCAAGTGTACAACACGAAGAGATGAACATCGATCGACCTTCTCCATGGTACGTATCTTTACTTTGGAAACATCATAACCATGATAGCTTAGGAAACCTCTTCGTTGACATACCCTTGAGCACTTAGCTCAAGAACCCCAATTTTTGCACCATACTTCTTCCGATGCATTTTCCAAGTAAGCATGCATAGGGCTTCATTACAAGGCCGTGCACAAGGCACATATTTTCCTAAACCCATGCACAAACACACTTACCCATCATCCACTATGGGTTATGAGTACTTAGCATGAATACTATGAACATCAACTTTGGAAGATCTAGAGGACATCAATGGAGACTCACAACGACACAGTCATGCTGGAATCCAACGAAGAAGTACATACCAAGGAACTACAACTTGCAAAAGCTTGCACTGACAGATGAAGAACCGGACAACCAGCCCTGCCACATCTGGGAGCCAAATGATTTTTGTGAAGGGACACTCCCTCTCAAAGCACTACTTGGAACAACCACTACAACAAGGGTCTGTCAGGGACGACAGACTCGAGAGGGGGGGGGAGTGTTGGAACTCAAGGTCAAGCACAAGCATGGAAGCACATTAGAAAGGTGGACACACACAAGAAGAAGGAGCAAGTAGGGAGCTCCAAGAAGTACATGTCAAATTTTTAGAAGAATCCCCTACAAAAATAGTGATTTTCATAACTAAAAACCATTGTAAATACCATTTTCTATTTTCATAACTCCATTTTGTTCAAGACGAGGAGTCCTCAAGCTTGAGGAGTATTAGAAGTATCATCTTACCAATTTTCATAATTTTTAGACTTCGTTTGAGCCCTCAAATAAGCCCTGGAACCTAATTTTTAACTAGGCCAGACACTAGGTCTAGATACGGCCAAAACTACTCAAAAAACTATAAAAAGGGCTAGAGAGCTCATTTTTGGGGTTAGCTTGTTAGAGAATAGAGCTTTGTAAGAGAACTCTTTTGCAATCAAAGCTTTCCATTGTTCCTCTCTTTGATCTTACCTTGTGTGCGTGTGTGTATATGTGTGTGCATGTTAGTGTGCTTTCACTCACGCACTTGTGCCTTCACTTGCTCGTGGTCTTCATACCGGTCCTCACGTCTCCACGGATTGACAAGTAAAGGAGGTGGTGTTTACGCTTGAGCTACACCAAATTTTGTCCTGCCGCCGCACGTAGCCTTGTCTCTCCTAAGCATTCTAGATCAAAGATCCTCGAGGACAACTCATGTCCATTCCACTCATACTCTCGTGCTACTTTTCAAGTAGGGATTAAGAAATCTAATGGTAGCACCACATTTTGTCCAAAGACCATTTGAAATGGGGTGGCATTGAGTACCATTTTGTAGGCAACTCGATAAGCCCAAACAACATGATGAAGTTGTTTGTCCCAATCAGAGCGTTTATTATTTACAAGTTTTGTCACACGTTACATAGGATCTTATTCGTGCTCTCAGCTTGTCCGTTAGCTTGGGGATGATAGGGGGCAGACTTCTTATGTATTACCAAGAATTCTTGGAGAAGATTTTCAATGACTTCATTTAAGAAGTGTGTGCCTCTATCGCTTACTAACTCTATTGGTAGTCCATATCTCGTGAACACGTTCTCAAATAAGAACTTTTTTGTCGTTTGAGCATCATTCTTTGTTGTGGCTTTTACTTCTACCCACTTGGTCAGGTAGTCTCTGGCTACAATAATGTACTCTGCATGGGAGTTTCTAGCTGGGGGGTTAATAGGACCTACAAAGTCTATACCCCATTTCGAGAATGCACATCCTCCCATCATTGGCCTCAAAGGCATCTCATATTTTCTCACCGGATATTGTGCACGTTGGCATGTGTCACATTTCTTCACATAGGTATGTGCATCCATATGAAGAGTGGGCCACCAAAGTCCTGAGTATAGAATGTTCTTGATTACTCGATCAGGACCAAAATGTCCACCTACAACACCACTGTGTGCAGTTTCTAAGACTTTCAAATAATGTGATTCATGAATGCACAATCTTAAATAACCATCTTTGCCTCTTTGGTATAGGTTGTTTCCTACTAAGGCATAGTCCCGAGCCTCTTGCTCCATGGTTCTTCGTCTTGCTAGACTAGCCTCTTTGGGTAATGTCCTTGATCTCATGAATTCTACCAATGGAGCACTCCAATCTGGAATTAATGACATATGATAAAGAGTGGCATGCTCCACTGGGGATTTTACCTGGCACATTGAACAAGTCTTCATCCACTCATGTATTTCCTTGTCCATGCTAGGCCAATACACTCCTAAACGTTTCAAATTCTGCAATGTTTGTTGTTTAGAATAGTGATTTCCTAGCATTCCTTCATGGGCTTGTTGCAACCAACTACTATGTTTGTCATCCTCCAGACAAGAAGCTAATATACCTTATGTATCTTGTTTGTACATGCTTCCTGCCAATATGTGATATTTTTGTGATTTTACAATTTCTTCTTGTGATGTTTTCACATTCTTATTTGCAGGGCCGAAGGTTAGGACTCGTACCAACTTATTTGCCCATTTAGGAACAACTTCTAAATTGAATAGATAAGCATCGGGTAATTCATCAGACACTCCTTACGGTGACTCTCCTGAAGTGATGCGAGAAAGGTGATCTACCCGAAGGTGTGTTCTACCTTTCCAGACAACAACTTCAAAGTCATATTCCATTAGTAAGAGGAACCATCTTACTAAACGTCCAGTATTGCAAGGTTTATTGACCAAATATAACAAAGCCTGATAATCAGTGAAAAACTTAAACTTGTTGGCCAATAAATAGTGTCTAAACTTCTTCACAACATATACCATGCCTAAGCCCTCTCGCTCAGTGGTGGTATAGTTTCGTTCCGCTGGGTTCAGTTGTCTACTAGCATATGCTATGGGCAAATCTAAATTTCCTTCACCTGTGTGTTGTGCTAGCACACATCCTATGGCGTGATTGGATGCATCCACATGGACATGGAATGGTTTATTCCAATCAGGAGTGGTCAGTATTGGTGTTGTGCACAAACGTTTCTTCAGTTCATTGAAAGAATTCTCGCATTCGTCATTCCACTCGAAATTAGACAACAAGGCATAAAGGGGTCTAGCTATGATCGCGTACATGTGGATAAACATACGGTAATATCCACAATGGCCCATAAAGGCTTGTACCTCCTTAACATTCCTTGGCCTTGGCAGCTCCGCTATGGCTCGTACCTTATCTTCATCTGTTGAGATTCCATTCTTAGAAACAATGTGACCTAAGATTTTACCTTGACGCACCATGAACACACACTTTTCTGGGTTTAGACACACTCGATATTCTCCACACTTGTTGAAGATTTGTCTGAGCTCAGGGATGTGAAATCTTCTTTCTTGGGAATGAGCACATAAACCATCCACATACACTTCTAAGCTCTTCCACAAGAACTCTTTGAAGACATGACACATGAGCCTTTGGAATGTTGCAGGTGCATTGGTGAGCCCAAATGGCATCACACGAAATGCAAAGATTCCCCATTCTGTGGCAAAAGCTGTTTTGTGTTGATCTTCTGGGGCAATGGCTACTTGATTGTAACCTGAAAATCCATCAAGGAAGCTATAAACTTCCTTTCCTGCAACACGCTCCAATAGGTGTTCCGTGATTGGAAGTGGATAACTATCTCTGATCGTAGTGGCATTAACTTTTTTAAGGTTAATACACACTCGCAACTTCCCGTTCTTCTTGGGAACCACTACAATGGGGGACACCCATTCAGTATGCTCAATCTCATAGATGAATCCAGCTTCAATCAGCCTATCAATTTCTTCTTTTATTTTGGCTGCATATGTATCATTATATGTGTAGGGCTTCCGTTTGGTGGGCTTGGCATCAGCAGTCATGGGGATAGTATGAGAGCAAATTCTTGGATCTACCCCTTTCAAGTCTCTATAGTGCCACGCAAACACATCCCTATATTCCCTTAATAGAGCTACGAGCTCCATTTCTTCTCTTGCACTTAGGTCATCCCCTATATATGTGCATCTCTCTTGGTTCTCTTCAATGGTCACTACAATTTTCTTGGTCTTTTCTTTATTATCATATGACTCTCCTATGATGGCCTCTCTCTTAGGCATTCGTACCAGAATTTTGCAATCGTCAACTTCATATTTCTTGAAGTTTTCTGGTACTTCAAACAATGAATCCTCCTCTTCTTGTTTCACTGCTTTTCTTTTCTTTTTCTTTTGACTGCTCTCACTTCCCTCCTTTGAATTTACCGTTTTAATACTTGTGAGAGGTTCTTCTTCTTTTTGGGTGAACATGCCTACATCTTCTTAATAGTGCTTCTCTGAGTTAAAGCAACTATCCATCACAATGGACTCTAGATAATCGTCATTCTCTTCTTCTTCTATGACATCACTAGGGTCACATTCTTCTAGCAAGGGCTGACACATGAATACTGAGATATCATAACCCTCCTCATCACAATGAGGTGTGCACTGTTCCTCATTGATAGCAATGTCCATGGTGGCTAAGATTTTTGGCCAGCCATGAGGCTCAAATTCCTCATCTGGAAAGATCATCCGTGTATAGGCTAGGTCTTTAATTGGTCTATCTCCTGGCGAAGTTCCTTCTTCTCTTGCCTTTAAAAGTTTTTCCTCTTCCTCTGCGGCCTTGCACATCCACAAATGAGTATCTTCATGCAGCCATGATGGATCAGGTGAACTTTCAGAATGCACAGAGATGGAATCTTCTTTTGCTTTGTGGATAGGATTCCACTGTAGGGGTGGTACATCTCTGAAGGAGTAAGACTTTAAATTGACCTTGGTGGTGACCCCTAAGTGTTGTAAGTACAAGGAGTTGGTTCCCCAATCCTGTACTATTTGCAATTGTCGTAGGAAGGGTCTTCTTAGGATCATCTCATAAACATTATTTTTCTCAAAGTCACATATAGCAAATGTGTGCTCAAACTCTACTCTACAGGTGGTTAGAGTTATCCCTTCGAGCAATCCTAGAGGTCTTTCAAAATGATTGTCATCCATTTGAAGCTTCATTCTAGTTGGTCTTAATGTGGGTTGTCTCCATTGCTTCCACAAGGAGGTGGTTGCAATAGCAACACCAGCACCTCAATCTATGATTGCTTTGGTTCTGTAAACTTGGTAGGTGATTGGAAGATAAGTATTACCTTCTTCACCCTCACACATGTCCCCTATTTTATCTAGAGGTATCTCTGGAACTTTCTGTTTAGAGCCTACTTTTGGCATATTGGACTCAAGTTCTGGAACCTGATCCTTCACATGGTTCCATAGCTTAGATTTTGCTTTGAGCAGCTCTTCTACAGTGAGATGACACTGAACCTTAGTGTTCTTCACAACATCGATGTTCCTTGGAACCACTGAGTCTTCATGTCTGACCAGTATTGTGGGAGCTCTGATCTGAAGGGACTCAAATTCCCATAGGCCTGGAAATTGAGGCAGTTCTTCTAAGGTATTAGATTCAAAATCTAATCTTTCATCTTCTTGTTGTTCTACTTCATCTCCGTAAATAGATGGAATGTCTTGGGGAAATTGATCATGAAGATCATCAATCTCACGAATAGGAGGGGAATTACCCTTCTCCTTGGTCCATTTCTCTTCTTGTATTTCCCGCAAGAACTCTTGAGAGTACTGTTGAATTGAAGGAGGTATTCCAGCATCCGTGGAATTAGAAACATAAGCTCCCATTGGTGGTGAGCTTCCTCTTTCAATAACTGCTTGAGCCTCTGGAGGTAAAGAAACTTGTGGTTTGTTTACCAACTGCTCTAATCTTTCTAGTAAGCCCTGGAAATGCAAATCCGGTTTGATAGAGTTTGTCTGATTGAACTTTTGACTAGTCTCGAGTATAGCTTGAGCTTGTTCTACCATTTTCATGCACATCCTCGTCCGTTCAATCTCTAAATCCGCTCTAGGGTAACTCTTTTCTAGATTTGCAGCTGTTGGTCCTTCTTGAAGTCGAGCCTGGTAGGGCTTGAACATCATGTCCAAGCCTTCTAGGGTTGGATCTGCGAGAACAGACCCTGGTTGCGGTCTATTTACAATGGGTGGTGGGGTGGGATGAGGTGGAGTGGATGGAGTTTTGGCACGTGTTGCAGAGCGAAGAGAGCACAAGCCAGAGAAAAAGACGGGCCCTAAAATTTTTCCGATTTGGACACCATATTTTTGTATCATAATCATTTTGTAATATAATTTCCGATGTAAAAGCACTAGAGGAGTCCTCTAGATGCATCCCCACAGAAGATTAGTAGTTTACCCATGTAAATTAGTAGGAAATTAACCTTTTAGTGAATAAAGTGCTGGTCTCTTGTGTGAAAGGACCATTTTTAGGGCACATATATATAAGTCAATTTGTAACTCTTTGTAAAGACTTTTTGCCATTGTGAGAATCAAGAGCACAAAATTTCGAATTTGTGTCTTCTCCTCTCTGTATCTTCTTCTTTGTGAGCTTGTATGCTTGTGTGTTGCTTGAAAAGAGTGTTAGGAAGCATTGTCTATCCATGAAAGTGTTTTTTTGCTGTTGTTAAGGTGTGTGCGAAGTGTAGGAAGTGCTGAAGCGTAGGAAGGTCATTCCCATGACTCAGTATTTTGCTCATAACTTGAAGCAAAAGTGTCAAAATTGAGTGAAAATACCGCCATTGGATGCGTCTTTTTGAGAGCTTCGAAAGGCATATGCTACTTGCTATATTTGGAGTTTGGAGCTGAGAGAAAAGCTCAATCTACTGTTGGCTGCTGCACCAAGTGTCGCGACACCATGACTGACAGGTGAAGCTTGTTTGGATAAGTCTTTGCCTTGTTTGCACTCTTGGGGAAACTCACTTGCATTGATCGTCATTTGAATGCATGTCTTCATACACTCGGCTAGGTTTTGATACTCTTCGGATTGATAATTAAAGCGTGAATCCCCACTATATGCACTTGAAGGGGATTGAGGTATAGTCTCTTTCTCCCCAGGGGTAAAGGTTTACTTGCTAAAATGATTTCTCTTAGAACAATTTATCTTTTTACATCATTCCACTTGGAATAGTTAACTTGATAAGCTAATTAGATAACCCTAAAAGAAATTTTTCCAATTCCTACTGTGCTGGTCATACTGAGCAAAAGATCCAGCCGGTGTCAAGACAAAAATAGAAGGTTTTCTTGAGATCTTGAAGAACAAAGTTATCTGTTTTGATGTAATCATTACACACATCATTTCCAAAGTACATAGGCTATTTTTTGGTGTCATTAGAAAGCTAAGAAGGTCCATGTATCAACTTTGAAGCATTCAAGGGCTGGTAC
The DNA here is from genome assembly GCA_020310875.1 of Ceratopteris richardii. Taxonomy (NCBI): domain Eukaryota; kingdom Viridiplantae; phylum Streptophyta; class Polypodiopsida; order Polypodiales; family Pteridaceae; genus Ceratopteris; species Ceratopteris richardii. Next base: position 184,055,041 of record CM035418.1, on the reverse strand, counting down.
AATGGAGGATTTGGCAATACCTACTCAATCTCTTGGAATATTCATCCATCTTTCCCAACATGTTTGAGATGTGATTTCTCTGATCTTGGCTTTGGTCTCTCGCAGACTTTTCTCGAGTTCACTCATCTTCTTTGCCCATTGCCTTTTCATACGTTCACGGTTATCTCTCCAAGCTCTTGTTCTTTTCTTATTCTGGCTCTCAGTCTCGCTAGCCTCCGCAATCTTTTCCTGCCCTAAGTCTTGGTTTTGCTTATGTGACTGGGCTCTCGTGATGACTTGCATTGGGGCTGTGGAAGTCACACTTCCCGTGGAGTCTACTACTAGGCCAATAACGTTGATAGGAGCAATTTTTGGCATATTGGCGGGGTTCTTCGAACACTCTCATAACAAATGCTCCTTTCCACAATCTGGACAAAAGCCTTGAATTGTCACAGATTGGGTTTGTCTAGGTGCAGGTAGAGGGCAATCACAAATGAGGTGATCTCCTTGACATCGGAAGCATGGCCCTCTAGGAAATGGAGGTCTTATCTGCCTAGGTTGAGGTCTAGAGTTAGGGTTTGTGTACATGACATTTGCATATTCTGGCTCCCAACTGGACTCACTCGGTTCTTTATAATAGTATGACTCATTATGCTTGGGTGATTGCATGTAGTAAGCCTGTGGGCTATCAATATGGGTAGAGTCAAAACTATGTTCACTTGGATCACTTTCTCATAGCAATGGTGTTACTAGGACTATGGCCCTATTCAGATTTTCTTCTGCAGATGCATATTTCACTGGAATCACATTGGTAGGAGCAGGGGGTTGTTACCCTAGGATTGGTTGCTGTCTTTGTTGCCCTTGATAGGGTGGCTGATAGGGTTGCTGGGGCCTACCATACTGTTGTTGTGGGTACTGATTCTGGTATTTTCCTTGTTGTGGATAAGTCTGAGGATAATTTTGCCTAACAACTTATTTGTTATATGGGCAGTCTTGCACAGTGTGGTTGGTGTATCGCCTTTCTATGGTGCAGTATTGGCTGTTAGGTTTCACTTGGGGTTGGGCCATGATAGGGCACAGATTAGCCATATGGTCTCCTCCACAGGTATAGCTTCGTTTTCCTGGGGCAAATCTAGGAATCTGCTTGCTAGAGACACCTAATTTCTGAGCTACCTTTTCTGCTAGATCCTCAATTGATGTGGATTGTGAGGAAATGAGGCTACTAGAACTATCTGAATCTTTATTGATCTTTGAGAGCTCTAATTCCTCCCCTAGATTATCCTCAATGTTTATGCACATGCGTATGCACTCTTCTATGGATCTAGCGTCCTTTAAATACACATATGATCTCAATTTGGTGCTTAACAATCCGTCTAGAAATAAGGCCACCTGTTTGGCTAGAGTGGGTAACTCTGGAGCAGGGCATCTCTCTAGGTATTTCCTAAACCTTCTTCCTGCGAGCCTCACTGTCTCTTGAGGTGTTTGCTTGAAGCTATATATCAAGGAAGATGTGTTATGCCTAATGCCACTTTTGGAAAACTCTGTGATGAATGCTTCAAGAAGTTGGTCTATACTTTTGTATTGATCTTGGTGAAGTGGTTGAAACCAAGTCAATGCAGTGTTCTTGAGAGTTAGGCCAAAAGCATTGTATTGATTGAACAAGTCTTCAACTTGTTCCTCTCTCAACACTTGCCTAAACTCGGCTACATGGTCATACGGGTCTCCTGTGCCATCGAAGCAATTCTTCATGGACTTAACCAACTGTGTAGGTCTTAAGGTTCTAGCGTGTTCTCTAGGCCTTGGCAGAGGGAATTTGTCTGTATTTCTTGGATTCCTTGGATCCCTAAGTCTCTCCCTGTCCATCCTATAAATCTCTGTCCTCATTCTGTCTCTTCTAAGTGGATTAACAAAGCTCACCTCAGGTCTATCTCTACTCCTCTCTCTTTGTGTTCCATGAGCCTGAGATGTTCCAACTCTTTAGTGACCATAAGAAACATTGGATCGAGGTTGGGGAAAGACAAATTCACCCTTCCAAGTGTAGGCATGTCTTCCATGTTCTGAGACCACAAAGATCCTCTCTAAAGCATCATCTAAGTAGGTTACTTTGCCTGGGCTATCATGATCTTTGAATTCATAACTGGTAAAAACTCCTACTTCATTAGGCTTCTCAGGCTTATACCTCCAAAAAGCCTCATCCGTCTCTCGATTCAAGAGCAAATCTATGCTCCTATTATCCTGGGGAACCCACTCTGGAGTGATTATTTGTGAAGACATGGATAGGTATGTGCTTGAAGATGAAGAGGTGTTGCAAAATCCTTGATCTACACCAGCCAGTTGAACTCCAGGAGTATATGGTGGGCCCTTTTAGCTTGCCAATGGATGTATTAAACACCCTATGTACCTTGGAAGATCACTCTCAAAAAGATAGATCAAAACAGATAAGTTGGAGTTAGCTCAGAGGTGAAAAACTTGCTATTTTGGTTCATACACCTGTCCACTGTTTTGCATAATTCTCTGAGCACAGCAGCAATTAGCTTAATTCCTCTTGGGGAAGTCTAGTTAACTTAAAGAGCTAACTTTCAATAGTAATATCATCAAAAATAATAAACCACACACTGAGAATGAGTTTTAACAAGTGATGACATCATCCCGATTTTCACGGGCTGCTAGAGTTTGAGACTAGTGAGCAGAAAAATGAACATAACTCAAAATTTAGGATTGCAATGATTATGAACATTTGTATGGCTATACTAGACAATAAGCTAAATCCAACAAGCTTTAAATCATTGAATTTGGGTACGTAACCACTGAGAAATGGCTCTGACAAGGTGAGTGAAAAAGTCGGGTACCTGACAGAGAAGTAAAGATGAATAGATACTGTTGACTTCAACTGAACATAACTGAAGATTGCAACATCCAAATAAAATAAAACTTTGTGACCATATAGTAGACTTTAGAGCTAACTTTACTAAGTAAAATCACTGAAAATGATGCACCAAGCTTAGAGAAACAATCTCTGCAACCTGACTGAGAAAACTGAGAGATATGGCAGTGAGTAGTACACTTCACAAGAACATGGACATATGAACTCAAATAATCATGAAAATGGAATTATATTGCTTGTACAATACAATGAATTACTGATACATATGTGTGCCTTGTTATCGCACCTTGATATGGCATAAAGCTCAGCTCTTGGAGGTCTTCACACAGGTCTCTCTAACCACGACTAAAACCTGCCATCTATTTATAGTTGAGTTTGGGAGGCTAACTTCCCTCAATCACTCTCTAATCAATCAGTGATTGATTTGATTCTCTACCTACCACAAATCACGAATATGTGGCTCCTCTTTCCCTTTTTGATCAAGTGGACTCAACCACTTAAGATTCTTTCACTTTTACATTAAGTAAAATCTTCAAAAGTTACAAGAGGTAGTTCACAAGTGAACTTTACATAGTCTTCATTTTAAGGTTTCTTCTATGACTTTGTGGGACTCAAGCCAATACTTAGGCTTGTCATAGACTTGCTCCAACAGCTCCCCCTCAAGCCAAGTATGCTTGAGGTCTTCAATCTTCCAAGATTACCTGCAAACCAATCATAGCCTTGAATTTGCAAAGCTTTGTACCATCCAATGCTTTGGTTAGAATATCTGCACATTGTTGATGAGTGGACGCATATGATATTTGAATCTCTTTGCTTAGAACCTTCTCTTGTACATAGTGATAATGAACTTCAATATGTTCAGTCCTTGCATGAAAAATAGGATTAGCAGCCAGATGAATAGAACTCATATTGTCACCAAAAATAGTTGGAGTTCCAAACTCCAATCCAAGATCTTTGAATAATTTCTTCATCCACATAGCTTCTTGTGTAGCTATGGCAAGACCTCTATATTCAGCTTCAGTAGAAGAGAGAGCAACTGTGCGTTGCTTCTTAGATGACCATGACTTTGAACCTGCAAAGGTAAGATAACCTGAAGTGCTCCTTCTATCTTCCTTGGAGCCAGCCCAATCTGCATCAGAAAATAGCTTCAAACCTAAACCAGATACATAAGGATAATAAAGTCCTTCATTTATGGTTCCTTTGAGATACTTGAGAATCCTTTTGGCAGCATCCATATGTGGTTTCCTTGGTGTGTGCATAAATTGACTTAGCACACTCACACTGTAACATATATCTACTCTTCTCAATGTGGCATAGTTGAGACTACCCACTAGACTTTGAGATGATGTGATTTCCTCTATGAGTTCACCTTCATGTGAGCTCAATTTGTGATTGACCTCCATTGGAGTACCTGCAATCTTACAATCTTGCATCTTGAATTTTGCCAACATGTCCTTAATGTACTTTCTTTGAGTGAGAAACAAACCATGATCTTTGTAGACAACTTCCAAACCTAGGAAGTAGGTAAGTGAACCAAAATCACTTATCTTGAACTCTTCTCTCATTTGATCTTTGATCTTCTTCATACCATCTGCATCATTTCCTGTCAATATGATATCATCTACATATACACATAGGTAGATGATCTCAAAATTACTCTTTTTTGATAAAGAGTGAAGGATTTGCCTTGCTTGGTTGAAAGCCTTTGTCCTGCAAGAATGAAACAAGCCTAAAATTCCAAGCTCTTGGAGCTTGCTTGAGACCATACAATGCTTTGTTAAGTTTACACACATAATCAGGATAAACATGATTCTCAAAACCAGGTGGTTGTGCCATATATACCTCTTCTGTTATCCAACCATTCAAGAATGCATTCTTTACATTTAGTTGAAGTATCTTCCAATCCTTGGAAGAGGCAATACTAAGAAAAACCCTAATAGTAGCCATCTTTGCCACAAGAGAGAAAGTCTCCTCATAATCAATTCCCTAAGTTTGTGCAAAGCCTTTTGCTGCAAGCCTTGCCTTATACCTGTTAATGGAATCATCAGAATTCTTCTTAAGTTTATAGACCCATCTTGAGCCTATTACCTTCATGGATGAAGTCTTGGGCACCAAATCCCGTGTTGTTTTCCTCAAGTGCTTCAATCTCATCCTTCATTGCATGCTTCCATTCTCTTTTTGTTTTGTCCTCTTCAAATGATGATGGCTCCTCTTGGTTTATGTCCTGTGCTATGTAGATAGAATGGTTAGTTACTAATGAGGTGTCAAACCCATACCTTTCTGGTTTTTTCTTTTCCCTCATAGATCTTCTTAGGCCATGATGTGATGATTCTGCCTCATGTCCAAGTTCTTGCAATTTTGCTTTACCTTTAGACTTCCATGCTTTGATCTTTTCCATCTGAGATTCTTCATCATCCTCTGAGGTTTCTTGTTCTTCAATCTTTGGTTGTTTTCTACCAAGCTTTGGAAAATCTTCTTCAAGATCATATGGTAAATTGACCTTCCTGCATGAATCTTCATACCATGAAGTGTTCTCATCAAAAACTACATCTCTGCTTACCAAGAATCCTTTGTTGGTAGGGTTGTATAACCTATAGCCCTTTTGATTGTTGTCATATCCAATAAATACACACCTTTCTGCCTTTGGATCCATCTTGCCTCTAACCTGTGAAGGAACATGAGCAAAAGCAATACATCCAAAAATTTTACAATGATCTAAGCTTGGTCTTCTTCCATTCCAAGCCTCATATGGAGTCATCCCATCAAGGGATTTTGAAGGCAACCTATCAATCAAGTAAGTGGCTGTAGATACAGCCTCAGCCCATAGATAACTAGGTAAATGCTTTTCATTTAACATGGACCTTGCAGCTTCAACAATTGTCCTATTCCTCCTTTCTGCCACTCCATTTTGCTCAGGAGTGTACCTTGTAGTTACCTCTCTTTTGATTCCTCTTTCTTGAAGAAAAGAATCAAACTCATGGGAGAAGTATTATCCCCCTCCATCTGACCTTAGCCTTTTTAGAGATTTACCTGTTTGATTCTCCACAAGAGCCAAATATCTTTTGAAACATGAAAAAACTTCATCTTTGTGTTTCATAAAGAATAGGATAGTCCATCTGCTGCAATCATCAATAAAGGAGACATAATACCTTGATCCAGATATTGAAGCTTCCTTGCTAGGTCCCCATACATCTGTATCAACCAACTCCAAGAGATCTCCATACATATAACCTTTCTTCATGAATGGTAACCTGTGAGACTTTCCAAATCGACATGCACTACACTTATAAATCATATGTTGTTTTGACAAGTTAGGGAGTCCAAGTACACTTTGGTCCCAACAAATTTGCTTTAATGACCTTTCACCAATATGTGCTAACCTTTTGTGCCATACTTCCAATTGTGTGAGTGTCTGACTACCATAATTAAAGAGAGCAATGTTTCTAGTGTCTTGTAATTGAAATGTGAACAATCTACCTGTCTTTTCACCTTTTGCAATTCTTCTGAATCCTTGACTTGGATCTTCAACAAATGCTCTTGCTTTTGTGAACCTGACTTGCAACCCTTTCTCTACTATCTGCCCAACACTTATCAAATTCTTTGTAATGGTAGGGACATAGAGTACCTTACTAAGTAGGTTGATGTTTCCATCAGGTGCTTTGACATTGCCTATTTTCTCCACAGGATGTTTTGTGTCATCTCTTGTTTGTACCTCATGCTTATTCCTTGGATCTTCTAAATCTGATAGGAGTGCCACATTTCCTGCCACATGATTTGAACAACCTAAATCTATGTAGAAAACATGCTCATCAGATTTACCTTGTGGCATAGCCATGTTCATGATCAATAATGAATCTCCTTTGTTTGAGTCTTCTGTGTAGTTATTGTAGTCTCTCCTTCCTTTGTAGCCTCCTTGATAGTTTGAATGATTGTAGTTGTTGTAATTGGCATGGTAATTGTTGAACCTTCCTCTTGAGTAGCCATAACTTCCTCTATTGTATCCTCTGCCTCTTTGATTCCTGGAATTCCTAAAGCAATTTTCAGTCGTATGATTAGTTAATCCACAAATAGAACATGAGTTGGAGCCTTGGGATCTCCCCCTGCCTTGTCTACCTCCTCTTCCTCTACCTCTGCCATGTCTTCCTCTACCTGCATAGTTAGCTTGATATGTACCTGCTTCATCATCCACTTTCTTTTCCTTTCCTTTGTTATCTTTGGACTTGCTTTTATCAGTGTATAAAGCTGATTACCTTTAGAGCTTTCTCCATTTTTGATAAGCTTTGCCTCTTGAGTAAGTAGTTGTCCAATGAGTGTATTGAAATCAGGTACATGCATGTCCATGTACAAATCCATAGTTGTGGCAAATGCTTCCTACTTGTCATCTGCCTTCAAGCCATTGATGACCTACCTTACAATTTGCTCTTCATCTATTACCTCTCCAATGCTTCCCAACTGATCCGCTATGTCCTTGAGCTTTGTGACAAAATCAGTCACATTTTGTTTGGGAGCCTTCTTGAGAGTTGTGAAATCTAGCCATAGTTGATGCTTCCTAGCTTTGGTACTTGAAGAAAAGAAAGCTTCAAGTGCATCCCACACTTCTTGAGATGTCTTACAGCTTCTAATGTGAGGCAACAAAAAATCTGAGATAAAGTTGAGGAGATAAGACCTTGCAAGTGCATCCTTGGAGCACCATGTGCTCAATCTCTCTTGCTCTTCTTGTGTTGGTTGACTTTTGTTCTTGAAACTTGGCATAACTTCATCTCCAGCCACATAACCATATAAACTTCTACCTTGGAGATAAGCTTCCATTCTTAATGACCAAGCTGAGTAGTTACCTCTATCCAATTTTTCAATTGATGGAGGAAATCCATCTGCCATGTTGTCCAACCTTGCTCTGATACCACTGTGAAGAGATGGATAGGTATGTGCTTGAAGATGAAGAGGTGTTGCAAAATCCTTGATCTACACCAGCCAATTGAACTCCAAGAGTATATGGTGGGCCCTTTTAGCTTGCCAATGGATGTATTAAACACCCTATGTACCTTGGAAGATCACTCTCAAAAAGATAGATCAAAACAGATAAGTTGGAGTTAGCTCAGAGGTGAAAAACTTGCTATTTTGGTTCATACACCTGTCCACTATTTTGCATAATTCTCTGAGCACAACAGCAATTAGCTTAATTCCTCTTGGGGAAGTCTAGTTAACGTAAAGAGCTAACTTTCAAGAGTAATCTCATAAAAAATAATAAACCACACACTGAGAATGAGTTTTAACAAGTGATGACATCATCCTGATTTTCACGGGCTGCTATGAACATAGGACTGCAATGATTATGAAAATGTGTATGGTTATACTAGACAGTAAGATGAATCCAAAAAGCTTTAAATCATTGAATTTGGATAAATAACCACTGAGAAATGGCTCTGACAAGGTGAGTGCAAAAGTCAGGTACCTGACAGAGAAGTGAAGATGAATAGATACTGTTGACTTCAACTGAACATAACTGAAGATTGCAACATCCAAATGAAATGAAACGTTTTGACCATATAGTAGACTTATAGAGCTAACTTTACCAAGTAAAATCACTGAAAATGATGCACCAACCTCAGAGAAAAAATCTTTGCGATCTGACTAAGAAAACTGAGAGATATGGTAGTGAGTCGTACACTTCACAAGAACATGGACATATGAACTCAAATAATCATGAAAATGAAAGTATATTGCTTGTATAATACAATGATGTACTGATACATATGTGTGCCTTGTAATCACACCTTGATATGGCATAAAGCTGAGCTCTTGGAGGTCTTCACATAGGTCTCTCTAACCACGACTAAAACTTCCATCTATTTATAGTTGAGTTTGGGAGGCTAACTTCCCTCAATCACTCTCCAATCAATCAATGATTGATTTGATTATCTACCTACCACAAATCATGAATTCGTGGCTCCTCTTTCCCTTTTTGATCAAGTGGATTCAACCACTTAAGATTCTTTCACTTTTACATTAAGTAAACTCTTCAAAAGTTACAAGAGGTAGTTCACAAGTGAACTTTACATAGTCTTCATTTTAAGGCTTCTTATATGACTTTGTGGGACTCAAGCCAATACTTAGGCTTGTCATAGAATTGCTCCAACATTATTCTCATCAAAACCGACTTGCCACGAGGGGTTTTTGGTTCTTTTCCTAAGTTCCCTTGCTCTATGTCACCTATTTTGACCTCTGAGATTATGTTGCCAAACTCATCTGTTCTTTCTGGTTGGCTAGTGACCACATATATTGTTCCTTCTTTGTCTATGTAGGAGCCATTTTTGAACTTGACGACAGGATGTTCTAATCCAATGGGCTGATCCGGGTTTTTAATTAAGACAACAGATCTTCGCAGACCATCCTCATAGATGCGTGCACCTAGGCGGTTGGTCCTAATATACTCCAATTGAGTTTTGTAAGGTCCTTCAAGTCTTTCTAGGTATGCCACTCCTGAGCTACCTACAAGTCTTTCCATGTTATAAGACATCTCAGAGTCACTAGTTTCTGAGTCTAGAGCGTAAGGGTAGTCACTCAACTACTGAGCCCAAGATCTAGCTGTATGGTTGACACTAGCCTCGGATGATCTAATACTTTGACGGTCTCTCCCTACGTGTCTTCCCAATCTAAGGTTCATATGCCTTTCCAATTAATCCCAATGATCCTTATACAACCACGTTGCTGATTCTTTGATACCAATCACTTGTTCCTTTTGAGTTTTTCTGTATGTGTGTTCTTGTCTTTAATTTAGCATCGTTAGGATGTCTTGAATGTGTCGTACTTGATGTTCTTCATCCACTTAGTTTAGGTTCTTTTCCCTTAAGTTGTCCCTTGACTGCAATTTAGCTTATTCTTAGACTTGAGAAATTAGAGGTTCTTAGAACTTGAGTATTCCTATCGTACCCCCAGTCAATCAAGACAACTACTCACACCTAGCCTATGCTAAGAAGGAACTGAGGGGGTTGAGAGATGTTCCAACCTCAGGTCACTTCTGCTTGCTATGCTTGTTTGCCTAGGAAGCGCGTTCCCCAAGCTTGCACACAATGGCACTTGCTTTGATTCCTCCAAAAGCTCTCTATGATCCTCAGGTCGCTTCTCCTTGCTATGCTTGTTTGCCCAGGAAGCGTTGTGGGAGCTATTTGCAACGGCTGGCGGATCAATTCAATCGTCTTGCTAACAGCGCACACAGTGTGACTATGTAGAACAAGTATAATTTTTCCTAAGGTCCATAGGGCAAAGCGTTTCTATATCTTTCCACTACGTCAAAATAGGATGGTAAGATTAATTTCTCACTAACTACTTGATCTTTAATGGTTTCAGTTACGTTTAAATCTTCTTGAGAATTATCAATGTTTCTAGTTACAGATGGTGGAAAAAGATCTTCACTATCTTCAATACTAGGTGGAACTATGGAAATTATTGGTAAAGTTCTAGATAATCTATGATCGAATTCTCTTGTATGCAAAGTTTCATCTACAATCTTATCTTTAACTAGTTCTTCAATTTCTTCAAGTGGACTAGGAAATAATATTTCAAAGGTAGATGGAGGTAAGAAGGTATTACTAGATGAAGCCTCTTTAGACATATCAAATGAAATGTAAATAGATTAATGATAAATTTCCTATACAAAGCTATAAGATTATGTTCATAAAATGATATCCTATACAAGATAAACAATAGTTTTTAGCTAAATAAATTCTTTCCACACTTCAAATCTTCAGTTCGTCTTCTTCAGGGCTGCAATTCATCTGAAAAATCACCTGAGAAATATTAGTATGTTTATAAAAGATTAAACACTCATTTAAGTCTTAACATATTAAAAAACAGTTTAATATAAGATAATTAACTTTTCTTAAACACACATATATATATAAGTACATACATTTATTTTAACATACATATTGCAATAAAATAATTCATTCATACATTACTTTAGCATACATCAGATATTCACATAGCTTAATACACTTATATATATTCATACATATTACATATGCTAATATACATCACATGCATATTAATATACATGCATGACATAACATACACTAACATAAATGAACATGCAAGAAGTTTGGCTACAGGGTAAGGAAAGAAAAGGATAAGTGAATGAATAAGGAGAAGTTTAGATAAAATAATGGAATCTGTGAGAAAGGTAAGGCTTAAAGCTAAATGGACCCTCCTTCTGGTAACCTGAAACTCATAAAAGAAGTTTAAGAATTCAAATCATATATATAAAATCAATTTAGTTAAATAAACATACATGCATACCTTTTCATACCCTCCACTTCATAAATAAAATCATTAACCATTGCATATCATTCATGTCATTCATCATAAACAAACATATTCAATACATATGAATATCATAATAACATTAAAATATAATGAACCTAAGATAAAACACTTTCACACACACACACATACATACATAAATACATATATATATATATTAAAACATATACATAGAAAACATATACATAGATTAAGACATATATATATTCACATACAAATATACATTCACACGCATACAGAAATAAATACATATACATTCACACATATATATAAATAGACATAAACATTTCTAAATAATATTTATTTCATATATATTTTTAATATATAATTAATAAATAATATTTATATTAACTACTAAAATAAAACATATAAAATCTCATTATATAAACATTAAAAAGAAATGATTCTTAATATAAAATAAAGAAAATAAAAAAGAAAAAACTCTCTCATTCTCTCTCTCTTTCTCTCTCTCTCTCTCTCTCTCTCTCTCTCTCTCTCTCTCTCTCTTTCTCTCTCTCTCTCTCTCTCTCTCTCTCTCTCTCTCTCTCTCTCTCTCTCTCTCTCTCTCTCTCTCCTGCTGTCAGCCGCCGGCTGGCTGCAGGGAGAGGGATGAAGGGAAAATAAAAAACGAAAGAAACAAAAAAGAATAATAATAGAAAAAAGAAAAGTACAATTCTCTCTCTCTCTATCTCTCTCTCTCTCTCTCTCTCTCTCTCTCTCTCTCTCTCTCTCTCTCTCTCTCTCTCTCTTCTGCTATCGGCCGTTGTGCCATCGGCTGCAAGGAGGGAGGAAGGGAAGGATATTAAAACATAAAAAAAAAGAAAGATCAAGATAAAAAAAATAATAAAAAATAAATAATAAGAAAACTATGGTCAATATTCTCTCTCTATCTCTCTCTCTCTCTGCTGCATCACCGGCAAAGAAAGAGAGGGAGAGGGAGAAGGAGAAATAAATGAAAAGAATAAAAAAGGATAATAAAGAAAGGAGAGGAAAGGTAGAAAAAGAAGAAAAATGGAGGAAATAACTTGAAGGAAAAAGGAAAAACCAAAACGCCCCCCCTTTTGCTCTGCGTTGTCAGAATTCTAAAGTAAAAAAATTTGCTTTCCATTGATTGAATGACAAAAGTAAGAGAGATGGACTTCTCCCCTCCTGCCAGAGGACAGTCATGGAAATGTGTGCACAAATGACTATAGTCTAGAGCAAAGGAAAAATAGAGTACCTGAAAAATCACATGAGCTTGTGAATACGTACTCCCCTCTTTATATAGATGAGAGTAGCCCACCATAGCCCACATTTTCCCTAAGATAACTGCTCCATGCAGCCTACATTTACTCCTCTTCAACTCAACATATCCCAACAAGAATTTAGGCGTGGGTTTTTCTCCTAGTTCTTTTCACAAAAATACACACAACCACTTAAATTAAATATTCTCTTGGCCTTAGACTTTAGATTTAAATACAACCTTGCAATTCCTTTTTATTTATTTAATTACTTTAGAATAAATACAAACCTTTAGAATAAATTAAATTAAACCCATCAATAAATTTAATTGTTACTATAACCTTAGTGAAAATAATGACAATTAATAATTAATATATTTTTTATTTGAAATATTTTGCTAAGGTTCCATTTATTATATTTATCCTATTTAATAACTCATTTAATGACTAAACCTACTTAATTATCCTATCAACCATAGGTTTACCCTTCAACTAATCTTCAAACCATGATTTTTAACCCCAACTAACCCTTAAACTAATCCTTTACCCTTTCATAACCCTCTAGATTTAATAATTAATCCTTAATTAACCTTGAAATTAAGCTTGAACCCTATAATACATAATCAAAACTTACATTTAACCCTTAAATACCCTTGCATTTACTTTCAAAACATAGACAAATCCTTAACTGACCCTTGATTTTCAATCTATACCCATAATTATATTAAAAAACACCTAGATAAATACTTCCCCTTTTGATATTAATCATCAAATTTCTTGTCCTGCAAAATTTAAAATCAAACATTAGTCAAATTTATCATAATTTAACCAAACTTATTCCAATCAATTAATCTTTTAATTTTAGCAATAATCTAAGAATAATAAATTCTTTTCGACAACGTGTTCCCAAGCTTCCAACAATGGCACTTACTTTGGTTCCTCCAAAAGCTCTATATGATCCTGTAAACATTCCAAGTTAAGCACAAATTTTTACCTTTAATTGACAAACAATTTGATAAAGACACTTTTAATGACCCTTGTTCCCCCTTTTGTTTTGCCAAAAAATTTTCTCTAGAGTTCCCTTGGTGTACCTACCCCTTAGAGGGTCAACTTCAAAATATCCTATCTGAAAATCAACGCATTATGTAGTATGCACCACGAGCTTTCTGGCAAGCCCTAGAGCTCAAAAAATGGATTTCATATGAAAAAGTTATGATAGTTCAGGGTTTAGGGGGTTAGAACAGACAATCAGGACCTTTCAGGCGTTTAGTGCATTTTTCTAAGGCCTTTGCAATGGTATAGGTAGTTGAATATGCAAATTTGCCCAATTTTTAGCCCAAATTTTCAAAAAAATTACCCCTCTATTTTTTGCCGAGAATGTCTATCTATCGCAATAGACGGTGTCTGTCACGATAGACACTAATTGTCACGTGGGCCTGTCTATCGTGATAGACAGTGTCTATCGTGATAGACGGGGTCTATCGTGGGTGTCTGTCTGTCGCAATAGACAAGTGTTTGTGGTGATAGACGAGGTCTGTCATCTGTCGTGGTTTGGTCTATCACGATAGATAGTGTCTGTCGCGATAGACAGTGTCTATCGCGATAGACGGAGTCTATCGTCTGTCGTGGGCTTGTATGTCATGATAGATGGTGTCTGTCACGATAGACGGAGGCTGTCGTCTGTCGTGCCTTTTGGTTTGTCCCAATAGACATTGTCTGTCGCGATAGTTGGTCTCTATCGTGGGTCTCTGTCTATTGCGATAGGCGGGTGTCTGTCACGATAGACGGGGTCTATCGTCTGTCGTGGGCCTGTTTGTCGCGATAGATGGTGTCTGTCGCGATAGATGGCCTCTATCGTGGGGTGTTGACTATCACGATAGACGATGTCTATCGCGATAGACGCTGTCTGTCGTGATAGACGTTGTCTGTCACGATATCCTGTGTCTGTCGCGATAGACTGAAAAAACACAATTTTTTAATAATTTTTTAGTGATTTGGAGTGCTCTCATGGTGTAGGTTATCGTGCTAAACATGCATTCAAAAAATATTAAGTTTTTCTGTCTGTCGCGATAGACAGAGGTCATCGTCCTGGGACTTGTGGAGAGTTCTATCGTACCTGCGCAAGCTGCTGGAGATGGTGCTAGAGCTAGATCCTGTAGCAAAAGCTCAAAAAACACACAAAAACAGCAAGCATGCAAGCTCTCTCTCACAAATGAAATGAGGGAAATGAGGTGGGGAGTGGAATATGACCAAAAACTGAAATTTTTTGTGAAGATGGAGATGGAGGTGGGAAATGGTGGGGATGATGATGGTGATGCAAAAACAAGAAAAATTGAAGAAAAATAAGGAAAAGAAAGGATATTACCTATGACTCCAATGTCTCAACTCTACGTCTTACCATCACACGCTCGTCCTCGAAGCTCTCTCCCCGGCAACGATGCCAAATTTGGTGTCACTCTAGCACAATGGCAAGTACCAATGTGAGGAGATCCACCTCATAATTGTCAATCCGTGGAGACATGAGGACTAGTATGAAGACTATGAGCAAGTGATGGCACAAGTGTGTGAGTGAGAAGCACACAAACATGCACACACATACACACACACACGCACACACAAGGCAAGAACAAGGAGAGGAACAATGGAGTTCTTTGCAATAGTCAAAAAAGTCTCTTACATAAGCTCAATTCACAAACAATCTAACCTCAAAAATGAGCTCTCTAGCTCTTTGTATAGTTTGTTGACTAGCTTTGGCCTTGTCTAGACCTAGTGTCCGGCCTAGTTAAAAATTAGGTTCTAGAGCCTATTTGAGGGCTCAAACGGAGTCTAAAAATTATGAAAAATGGTATGTAGCTAATTCTAGTACTCCTCAAGCTTCATAACTCCTCGGCTCAAACAAAATGGAGTCTATTCTACCAAAAACGGAATTTACAATGTTTTTGTAGTGATGAAAATCACTTGAGTTGGAAAGTGTTTATGAAAAAAATGATTGGGCCTTGTTGCCGTATTGTGCATGACTGCTCCGTTGTGCCTGTATGCTCTTCTTATGACTTGTATGCCAACAACATGCAAATCATTTGCTTATGATCATTGTTGTCTATGTTGATGACATGCTGCTCACTCATCCTCATGAGAAGCATATTGCTCATTTTAAGGTTTATTTGCATGCCTCATTTGAGATGTCAGATTTGAGGCATTTGCATTATCTGGGCATTCACTTTATGCCATTTGATGGTGGGATAGCTTTGGGTCAAACAAATTATATTGATGCATTATTGAAGTCTTTTGGCCTTGAAGAGTGCAAAACTATTTCCACTCCTATGGAGACAGGTTTACGGTTGAGTCTTCATGATGCTAGAGATGCATTTGACGTTGTCCTCTATTAGCATGCTATTGGATGCTTGATTTATTTATGCATTCCTTGGCTAGGTATTAAGTTTTTTGTTTCATTGATGAGCAAGTTTATGCACTGCCTAGGTGTCAAGCATTGGCAACCAGTTAAGCACATCTTTCGCTACTTGAGTGGTACCTGGCTTCTTGGATTGTTTTATCCCAAGGGGGATCAGTACCAACAAATTTACATGCTTTTTCTCACTCTGAGTGGGCTGGCTGCTATGACACTGTTGTGTCCACTACTGGCTTTTGCTTCATGCTTGGTAGCTCATGTATATCTTGGTTGAGTAAGAAGCAGCCTATTGTGGTCACTTCTAGTTGTGAGGCTGAGTATAGGGCAGCTTTCAAAGTGACTATTGAGTGTGTGTGTGTCTCTGACACCTTATGGCTGATTTGGGTGTTGCTCACTCTTCTGCCACCACCATCTTCACTGATAGTCACAACACATTGGTAATTGTGAGCAATAACCCTACGTTCCACACTCGCACTAAGCACATCAAGGTGCATTATCATTATGTGAGGGAGAGGTTCTTTACTAGAGATATCAGTTTGGCATATATGCCTACACAGGAGAACATTGTAGGCCTTTTCACAAAGGCTCTACCTAGGGAGAAGTTTGAAGATTTCCACAAAGCTTTAGGCTTACTTCCTTTTGTGGATTGATTCCACATAGCTTGGCACTTCTGAATACATGAGTTCCAGCTCCTTGTTCACCACATCACTCCTAGGGGGGATTTGTTGATATATTTAGGTAGTGATGTGGTTGAACACTCTAGGACCGTCGACACACTTTTTTCTCTCTTTAGGAGGTTTTTTTCGCTTGTCTTGTATATATGCCTATTACACTAATGGGCTATGTTGAAGCTCAAGGTCAAGGACAAAGCATGGAAGCGCATCAAGGAAGTGGACACACAAGAAGAAGGAGCAAGTAGGGAGCTCCAAGAAGCACCTGTCAAATTTTCAGAAGAAATCCCTACAAAAATAGTGATTTTTATCACTAAAAACCATTGTAAATACCATTTCCCATTTTTGTAACTCCATTTTGTTCAAGCCGAGGAGTCCTCGAGCTTGAGGAGTATTAGAACTACCATCCTACCAATTTTCATAATTTTTAGACTCCGTTTGAGCCCCCAAATAAGCCCTGGAACCTATTTTTTAACTAGGCCGGACACTAGGTCTGGACAGGGCCAAAACCACTCAAAAACTATAAAAGGGGCTGGAGAGCTCATTTTTGAGGTGAGCTGGTTGTAGATTTCAGCTTTGTAAGAGAGCTCTTGTATAATCAAAGATCTTCCATTGTTCCACTCCTTGCTCTTACTTTGTGCGCGTGTGTGTGTATGTGTGTGCATGCTTGTGTGCTTTCACTCACGCACTTGTGCCATCACTTGCTCACGGTCTTCATACCGGTCCTCACATCTCCACGGATTGACATTTATGAGGTGTATCTCCTCACGTTGGTACTCACCATTGTGCTAGAGTGACACCAAATTTGGCGCCGTTGCCGGGGAGAGAGCTTGGAGGACGAGCGTGTGACGGTAAGACGTAGAGTAGCGACGTTGGAAGGTAAAAAAATCATCATTTTCAGTTCAGTTTTTGAATTTTCCTTCTTCTTCATCTTCGTCATCATCACCATCTCCACCCGCCTTCATCTTCTCAGTTTCTTCCCATTTTTTAGAGTACATTCACCTTATTTTTACTTGTGGTTGTGAGCAAGAAGCTTAGAGAGGGTGCAGAACAGAGGCGCTGAAGAAGTAGCACCAAAATAGCTGAAAATCTGAGTGAACAGCCCCAAACGTGATGAAACGTGCGCCAAGTATCGTGAGGGCAATATCGTGGGTTTGAAGGAAGATTTTGCATCTACAGACACATAGGAGTGACAAGGAGGACACAAGGTACTCATATTTGTAGAAATTTTTGAATTTGGACTCCAAAAAATCCAAGTATCATGTTTCTCCCGCGGTTGAGGTTTCGCGATACCTGACAAGTATCGTGAATCTCCTGTGGTTGAGTATCACGATATTCACTAGCGATCGTGTATCATTTTGGCTAGAGATCGTTTCGGCCAGAGATCGCGATACTTGAGAAGTATCGTGTATCGTTTTGGCTAGAGATCGTTTTGGCCAGAGATCGTTTTGGCCAGAGATCGTTTTGATCAAAGATCGCGATATTCACCAGCGATCGTGTATCGTTTGATTCATAGATCGTGTATCGTTTGGCTTAAGTATTGTGTATCGCTTCTCAGAGATCGCGATACTTACCCAAGATCGCGTATCGTTTTGTTCAGGTATCATCGATCATTTTTGAGCCAAGTATCGGGTATTGTTGGTGCCAAAGATCGTTTCAATCAAAGATCGCGATACTCACCAGCCATCGTGTATCGTTTGGTTCATAGGTCGTGTATCGTTTGCATGAGAGATCGGTATCGTTTCAGTCGAAGATCGATATCGTTTATCAGAGATCGTGATATTTATCAGAGATCGGGTATCGCCTAAGTCAGAGATCGTGTATCGTTTTCTTCCAAATATCGAGTATCGTCTTGAGCTAAGTATCGTTTTGCCCGAGTATCGTGATAGTCAAGTATCGTGTATCGTTATACAGCGATCGCGATACCTATCAAAGATCGTGTATCGTGGAGTTTGCTCACGATACTTGTTGAAGATCGTGTATCGCCTACTTCAAGTATCGCGATACACGTGTATCGAGTTCCTCAAGTATCAAGTATCGTGTCCTACAAATGTCGTGTATCGCCTGATTTGAAGCATTTCCTGAGAGGCCCTGTTTCCCTGTTTTAACCCCCAAAACCCTGAACTGGCATAACTTTCTCATACGAAATCCGTTTGCTGTGATTTTGGTTTTGTTGGAAAGCTCGTGGGGAGTACAACCAAAACATCGACTGATTACGGTAAAAATAATACCAGGATTATTAGATAGGGTATTTTGAAGTTGACCCTCAAGAAAACTGGAAAACCAAGGTGTTCCAAAGGATTTTGAGCAATAGAAGAGAACTTTGGGACTAGAAGCCAAGGCTTATGAACCTGAGATCTGGCAGACACTTAGGCAAGGATAGACAAAGCATTAGATCATCTGAGGCTAGTGTCACCCATACAGCCAAGTCTTGGGCTCAACAGCTTAGTGGTTATCCTTACACACGAAGTTCAGAAACCAGTGACTCGGAAATGTCTTTTAGCATGGAAAGACCCACACGTAGCTCAGACACTGCCTATTTACAGACACCAGAAGGTCCTTATAAGACCCAATTGGAGTATATCAGGACCAACCAATTAGGTGCTCGCATCTATGAGGATGGTCTAAGGCGATCAGTGGTTCAACTCAAAAATCCTGACCAACCCTTTGGACTTGAACACCCAGTAGTCAAGTTCGAAGAGGGTGCTTGCATTGATAAGGAAGGAACAATGTATGTGGTTACCAACTTACCAGATAGGACAGATGAGTTTGGAAATATCATTCCTAAGAACGAGATAGGAGACCTAGAGAAAGGAGACCTAGGAGGAGAACCCAAGACCCCTAGAGGTAAGTCAGTCTTAACCAGAGTGCTCACTCCAGAATGGATTCCTCAAGATAATAAAAGCATAGAACTATTCGTGAATAGAGAAACGGAGGAAGCCTTTTGGAGATTTAGGCCAGATCAACCCAGCCCAGTAGTCACCATCTATGAATTCAAGGATCCAGAGACACCAGGGAAAGTTGTCTATCTAGATCACACATCTCAAAAATTATTCTTGGTATCAGATCATGACAGACATGCTTACACTTGGCAAGGTGAATCAATTTTTCCTCCACCAAGATCTAATGTTTCCTAGGGCCTCCAAGGTGCCGGATCATCCAAGGGTCATGAAACCCATAGGGAAAGAACTAGAGAGAGACCGGAGGTAAGCTTTGCAGACACTGTAGGCAGAGACAGATCAGGATATGGAACGGAAAGACTTGAAAGGGAGAGACATAGAGTTTATAGGCATCAGAGAGATGATCATGATTTCCCATTGCCTAGACCACGAGAGCACTCAAGAACCCTTAGACCCTCTCAAGTGGTTAAGACAATGAAGAACTACTTTGATGGATTTGGAGATCCTTATGATCATGTGGCGGAGTTCAAACAAGTGCTAAGAGCTGAACAGGTTGAAGACTTATTCACCCAGTTCAAGGCATTTGGTTTGACTCTTAAGGGTACTGCCTTAGCTTGGTTTCAACCTCTAAACAGTCGCAACTATAGAGAGATAGGTCAGCTGCTAGAAGAATTCATTGTGAAATTTTCCAAAAGCGGTATCAGGCATAACACATCATCCTTGATCCACAGCTTCAAGCAGACACCCCAAGAAACAGTACGACTTGCAGGAAGAAGGTTTAGACAGTACTTGGAAAGATGCCCTGTACCAGAATTACCCACATCAGCCAAACAGGTGGCACTGTTTTTAGATGGCCTATTGAGCACAAAATTAAGGTCATATGTATACTTGAAGGAGCCTAGATCCATAGAAGAGTGTATACGGATATGCATTGACATAGAAGACAACTTGGGTGAGGAGTTAGGACTATCCAAACTCTATAAGGACTTTGATAGTTCTACAAGTCATATCTCTAGAGCCTCCACTGAGATAGATGAGATAGCTGAGCAAGTGGCAAAAAAGCTAGGAGTTCAAAATAGACAAATGCCAAGGGTCACCTCAGTGAAGCGATGTTATACATGTGGAGGAGATCACATGGCTAATGTTTTCCCGTTGACGACTCAACCCCAAGGAAACCCTAATGCTCTATATTGCACCATTGAGAGGAAATATACAAATCATACGACCCAAGATTGTCCCTATAACAGGCAGGTTGTTAGACAAAATTATCAGCAAGCTTACCAGCAGGGTAGGTATCAGAATCAGCACCAACAGCCATATTATAGGCCACAACAATATCAACCTCAATACCAGCAGCAAGATCAGGCACCATATAGGCCACAGCCAGTCCTAGGAAACCAACCACCAGCTCCTGCCAATGTGATCCCAGTTAAGTATACAATGGCGGAGGAGAACCCTAATAGAGCATTGGTGCCATTAACCACATTGGTCTCAGAAAATGGTTCTCACGCTCATGGTTCAGATTACTTCCATGAAGATAGTCCACATGCTTATTATATAGAGTCACCTGAGCAAAGTGAGACTTCTCAGTGTCAATATGAGACACCACCTATGAAACAAAATTGGGAGCCAGAATACTCCAATGTCATGTATACGAATCCAAATCCTAGGCCCCAATTGAGACAAGTAAGACCACAAGCCCCTAGAGGACCATGCTTTAGATGCCAGGGCGACCATTTCATTCGTGAATGTCCCCACCAACTAGCTCTGGGACAAGGGCAAAACATCACAATACAAGGCTTTTGTCCTGAGTGTGGCAAGGAACATCTTCCTAGAGAGTGTCCGAAAAACCCCTCTAGTGCACCCAAGGTTACACCCATCAATGTGGTAGGCTTAGTGGCAGATTCAAGTTCAAGTAGCAGTAATGTGGCTCCTGTACAGGCAGTTACTAGGGCACAGGTTGCACAACAAGCAAAACCATCTGAGCAATCAGAGTCAAGTGAGGCAAGAGAACCCAGTAAGAGGAAACCAAGAACATGGAAGGATACCAGAGAGAAGGCTAATCGCAAGTGGAACAAAAAGATATCTGAAATAGAAGAAAGCCTAAAAGATGCCAAAACAAAAATAGAAGACATTGCATCTCAAAGCCCCTCGCATGCTGAAGCTCCATCCACTCCGCTTCCTCCCACCCCACCACCCATTGTAAATAGACCGCAATCAGGGTCTGTTCTTGCAGATCCAACCCCAGAAGGCTTGGACATGATGTTCAAGGCCTACCAGGGCTCGTCTTCAAGAAGGGCCAACAGCTGCAAACCTAGACAAGAGTTACCCTAGAGCAGATTTAGAGATTGAACGGATGAAAATGTGCATGAAAATGGTAGAACAAGCTCAAGCTATACTTGAGACTAGTCAAAAGTTCAATCAGACAAACTCTGTCAAACCGGATTTGCATTTCCAAAGCTTACAAGAAAGATTAGAGCAGTTGGTAAACAAACCACAAGTTTCTTTACCTCCACAGGCTCAACCAGTTATTGAAAGAGGAAGCTCACCACCAATGGGAGCTTATGTTCCTAATTCCACGGATGCTGGAATACCTCCTTCAATTCAACAGTACTCTCAAGAGTTCTTGCGGGAAATACAGGAAGAGAAATGGGCCAAGGAGAAGGGTAATTCCCCTCCTATTCCTGAGATTGATGATCTTCATGATCAATTTCCCCAAGACATTCCGTCTATCTATGGAGACCAAGCAGAGCAACAAGAAGATGAAAGATTAGATTTTGAATCTAATTCTTTACAAGAGTTGCCTCATTTCACAGGCCCCTGGGAATCTGAATCTCTCCAGATCAGAGCTCCCACAATATTGGTAAGAAATGAAGACTCAGTGATTCCAAGAAACACTGATTTTGTGAAGAACACTAAGGTTCAATGTCATGTCACCGTAGAGGAGCTGCTCAAGGCAAAACCGGAGCTCTGGAATCATGTGAAGGATCAGGTTCCAGAACTTGAATCCAATATGCCAAAAGTAGGCTCTAAGCAAAAAGTTCCAGAGATACCTCTCGACAAGATAGGAGACATGAGCGAAGGTGAAGAAGGTAACACTTATCTTCCGATCACCTATCAAGGTTACACAACCAAAGCAATTGTAGATTCGGGTGCTGGTGTTGCTATTGCGACCACCTCCTTGTGGAAGCGATGGGGCAAACCCACATTAAGACCAACGAGAATGAAACTTCAAATGGCAGATGGTCATTTTGAAAGACCTCTAGGATTGCTTGAGGGGATAACTCTAACCACTTGTGGTGTAGAGTTTGAACATACATTTGCTATATGTGACTTTGAAAAAAATAATGTCTACGAGATGATCCTAGGAAGACCCTTCCTACGACAATTGCAAATAGTACAGGATTGGGGAACCAACTCCTTGTACTTACAGCACTTAGGGGTCACCACCAAGGTCAATCTGAAGGATTACACCTTCAGAGATGTACCACCCCTACAGTGGAATCCTATCCACAAATCAAAAGAAGATTCAATCTCTGTGCATTCTGGAAGTTCACCTGATCCATCCTGGCTACATGAAGATACTCACTTGTGGATGTGCAAGGTCGCGGAGGAAGAGGAAAAGCATCTAAAAGCAAGAGAAGAAGGAACTTCCCTAGGAGATAGACCAATAAAAGACCCAGCCTATACACCAATGATATTTCTAGATGAGGAATTTGAGCCTCATGGTTGGGCAGAAATCTTAGCTACCATGGACATTGCAGTCAATGAAGAACAATGGACAACTCATTGTGATGAGGAGGGTTATGATATTTCAGTGTTTATGTGTCAGCCCCTGTTGGAAGAGTGTGATCCTAGTGAGTTCATAGAAGAAGAAGAGAATGATGATGATCTAGAATCCATTGTGATGGATACTTACTTTGACTCAGAGGAACACTATTTAGAAGACATAGGAGTGTTAACCCAAAAAGAAGAAGAACCCCTCACGAGTATTAAAATGATAAATTCAAAGGAAGGAAGTGAAGGAGGTCAAAAGAAAAAGAAAAGAAAAGCAGTGAAACAAGAAGAGGAAGAATCATTGTTTGAAGAACCAGAAAATTTCAAGAAATATGAAGTGGAAGACCGAAAAATTTTGGTACGGATGCCTAACAGAGAGGCCATTATAGGAGAAGCATATGACAATAAAGAAAAGACCAAAAAAATTGTAGTGACCATTGAAGGGAACGAAGAACGATGTACGTACATAGGAGATGACCTAAATGCAAAAGAAGAAGCAAAGCTTGTAGCTCTATTAAGGGAATATAGGGATGTGTTCGCATGGCACTATAGAGACTTGAAAGGAGTAGATCCAAAGATTTGCTCTCATACGATTCCGATGACCGCTGATGCCAAGCCCACCAAACAAAAGCCCTACACATATAATGACAATTATGCAGCCAAAATAAAGGAGGAAATTGACAGGCTGATTGAAGCTGGATTCATCTATGAGATTGAGCACACTGAATGGGTGTCCCCCATTGTAGTGGTGCCCAAGAAGAATGGGAAATTGCGAGTGTGCATTAACCTTAAAAAAGTTAATGCCGCTACAATCAGAGATAGTTATCCACTTCCAATCACCGAACATCTATTGGAGCGTGTTGCAGGCAAGGAAGTTTATAGCTTCCTTGATGGATTTTCAGGTTACAACCAAGTAGCCATTGCCCCCGAAGATCAACACAAAACGGCCTTTGCCACAGAATGGGGAATCTTTGCATTTCGTGTGATGCCATTTGGGCTCACCAATGCACCTGCAACATTCCAAAGGCTCATGTGTCATGTCTTCAAAGAGTTCTTGCGAAAGAGCTTAGAAGTATATGTGGATGATTTATGCGCTCATTCCCAAGAAAGAAGTTACCACATCCCTGAGCTCAGACAAATCTTCAACAAGTGTAGAGATTATCGAGTGTGTCTGAACCCAGAGAAGTGTGTGTTCATGGTACGACAAGGTAAAATCTTAGGTCACATTGTTTCTAAGAATGGAATTTCAACAGATGAGGACAAAGTAAGAGCAATAGCAGAGCTGCCCAGGCCAAGGAATATTAAAGAGGTACAAGCCTTTATGGGCCATTGTGGATATTACCGTAGGTTTATCCACATGTATGCCATCATAGCTAAACCTCTTTATGGGTTGCTAACAGATTTTGAGTGGAACGAGGAATGCGAGAATTCCTTCAACGAGCTGAAAAGACGTTTGTGCACAGCACCAATATTGACTACTCCGGATTGGAGCAAACCCTTTCATGTCCATGTAGATGCTTCCAATCATGCAATAGGATGTGTGCTAGCACAACCCACAGGTGAAGGAAACCTAGATTTGCCGATAGCATATGCTAGTAGGCAATTAAATGCAGCTGAACGGAATTATACCACAACGGAGAGAGAAGGCTTAGGTATGGTATATGCTGTGAAGAAGTTTAGACACTATCTATTGGCCAATAAGTTCAAGTTTTTCACTGATCATCAAGCTTTACTATATTTGGTCAATAAACCTTGCAATACAGGCCGCTTAGTAAGATGGTTCCTCTTACTAATGGAATACGACTTTGAAGTTGTTGTCAGGAAAGGTAGAACCCATCTTAGGGCAGACCATCTTTCTCGCATCACTTCAGGAGAGCCACCGCAAGGAGTGTCTGATGAATTGCCCGATGCTTATCTGTTCAATTCAGAAGTTGTTCCTAAATGGGAAAATAAGTTGGTACCAGTCCTAACCTTTGGGCCTGCAAATAAAAATGTGAAAACAAGCAAAGAAGAAATTGTAAAATCACAAAAGTATCAAATATTGGCCGGAAGTATGTACAAGCAAGATACCGAGGGCGTATTAGCTTGTTGTGTTGAGGACGACGAACATACTAGTTGGATGCAACAAGCCCATGAGGGACTGCTAGGAAATCACTACTCTAAACAACGAACATTGCAGAATCTAAAACGTTTAGGAGTGTATTGGCCTAGCATGGACAAAGAAATACAGGAGTGGATCCAAAATTGTCGAGTGTGCCAGAAGAGACCCCCAGTGGAGCATGCCACTCTTTATCATGTGTCATTAATCCCAGATTGGAGTGCTCCATTGGTTGAGTTCATGAGATCGGGAACATTACCCAATCAGGCTAGTCTTGCAAGAAAACGGAGCATGGAGCAAGAGGCTCAAGACTATGCCTTGGTAGGAGACAACTTATATCGAAGAGGCAAGGATGGTTATCTTAGACTGTGCGTTCATGAATCAGACTATTTGAAAGTCTTAGAAACTGCACACAGCGGTGCTGCAGGTGGACACTTTGGGCCTGACAGAGTAATTAAGACCATTTTATTCTCAGGACTTTGGTGGCCCACTCTTCATATGGATGCACATACTTATGTGAAGAAATGTGACACATGCCAACGTGCCCAATATCCGATAAGAAAAGATGAGATGCCTTTAAGGCCAATGATGGGAGGGCGCGCATTCTCGAAGTGGGGCATAGACTTTGTTGGTCCTATTAACCCCCCAGCTAGAAACTCCCATGCAGAATACATTATTGTAGCCACAGATTACCTTACAAAGTGGGTGGAAGTAAAAGCCACGACAAAGAATGATGCTCAAACGACGGCTAAGTTCTTATTCGAAAATGCGTTCACTAGATATGGGTTACCAATAGAGTTGGTTAGTGATAGAGGTACGCACTTCTTGAATGAGGTCATTGAACATCTCCTTCAAGAATTCATGGTGATACACAAGAAGTCTGCCCCTTATCACCCACAAGCCAACGGATAGGCCGAGAGCACGAATAAGATCCTATGTAACATATTAACAAAACTGGTGAATAATAAACGCTCTGATTGGGACAAACAACTTCATCATGCTGTTTGGGCATACTGAGTGGCCTACAAAATGGTACTCAATGCTACCCCATTTCAGATGGTCTTTGGACAGAATGCCGTGCTACCATTGGACTTCCTAATCCCAGCCTTGAAAGTAGCACAAGAGCATGAGTGGAATGGACATGAGTTGTCTTCCAGGATCTTTGATCTAGAACGCTTAGGTGAGACGAGGCTACGGGCAGCAGCAGGCATTTATGCTGCAAAGAAAAGGCAAAAGGCATACTTTGATGCCCATGTAAAGGATAAAGGATTGAAGGAAGGAGATCTAGTGCTGGTTTATACGCTAAAGCAACATGCTCGCAAATTGGAGAAACGAGGATATGGACCCATGATCATTAATAGACTCTCCACTAGTGGTGCAGTTCAATTGGCCACATTAGAAGGTGATATCTTACCGAACTATATAAGTGGTTGTCGAGTCAAGTTATATCAAGAACCTCTTACAGAGGAAATGCTCATGAGACTCAACACTGCTAAGAAGTGAAAAGAAGAGGAGTTAAGGGTTAGAGAAGAAGCACAAGCAGAGGCGAGAGAGCGCATCAGAAGAAATAAGCTACGGCGGCTAGGCCTAGATGTCAACACAAAAGCTCCAAAATATCACATGGACATGTGCCAAAAATCGGGCATAACTACTTCTCGAATAATTGATCGACGGCCCTTTGTGACTATAGAGGTAGGACAAGGAAAGAGTGTAAAGACTGTGAGAGCATTAGTTGACTCAGGTGCAGCAACTAGTGCAGTGCGACTTTCATACTGCCAGGACCTGCAATCGAACATCAAGCCCATAGAAGCCTATCTCATAGGTTTAGGAGGCGTGGAAACCCCTTGTTTGGGCGAGGTGGAACTTCCCATCTACCTTCAAGATGTTCCAATAAAAGTCAAAATGCTAGTGTGTCATGTTGAGGACCTCACAGAGCCACTTGTCTTGGGTCAAGATTGGATTTATGACCATGCTGTCAACTTGAACCTAAGAAGTCAACTTCTTCATGTTTGGGCACATGAACAATGCATTACATTAGAATTGGAGAATTGCATGGCCACTGACCAAGACACCACACGCTCTCTTCTTTCCTCTAAGGCTAATCTTCTCGAACAAGATGTTGTAAATGTCAAAAGATCTATGATCCAGACAGACACAATCCTGGAAGGATAGTCGCAAAGGCAAGAAGAACCTTCTTCTTTTTCAAAGAGTAAAGCATCCACATTAGTTCAACCTCAGAAGCAAACAAAACAGTGCAAGATAGCCAGTCTATCAAATAGACAAAGAGCCTTCAAGAAGAAAAAAATCAGGGGCATGAAGCAGATCTGGGTAAAGAAAGGAGTGCAACCATCGACGTTGCCTCAAAGATTCCCACCCAACCAGATCGACCATGAAAAAAGAAGAACCAAGCACCGACGACAGGCTCAAGCACGACGAATCCAACAAATTTGGGTACCGAAGCTATCAAAGAAGGTCGACCACAATCATGTACAAATTTGGGTGCCTAAAAAATTAGCTACAGCTCAGCACGGGCGATTACAAATGTGGGTACCCAAGAAGCTCTTACATACACAACGGCCTATGCTCCCCACCATGCAAAAGGTCTCAACAAAGAAGCCAATGAAAGCAAAGGGTAAGAACAAAACACAAAGAACAAACAAAGATACACTCAACCCTTCTGCAAAAGTAAGCAGGCAATCATCAAGGATATGGGTTTGGAAGCCAAAAGCACCAACAACAACCATAGAACCAAAAGGCCAACCACACGGGATACCAAAGTTTGGAAAGCATCCAAAGATGAAGTGGCCTGAGGTGATCTCTACAGTACCAAACCCTATTCCAAAATGGGTTCCAATCCGGAGGATTACATCATTTCGAGATCCAATAGACACCTCCAATCAAAGAATTCATCAAGTATACAAGTAACATCAAAAGCCTCGACCAGCAGCAACCATGTGCCTTTGGCATAACCCAGTCGTTTGCACCATTCAGGTCAGGCATTTCCAAAGTATGCATCAATAGAGGGCCACCTTACATGGCCGTGCATAGACACAATTGAGAAATCCCAGGCACATGAGACACAATTTTCACATGCAAAATATGTTATTGATACTAACCTCTTTCTTCTTGTTTGATGCCATCGTGTCCAAAAAAAAAAAAAACAAAAAAAAAGGGGCAAAGAAGAGGACTGTGCTTGAAAATGATCATCAGCGGACTTTCAGCAAGGACATCCATCAACAAAAAGGACAAGACAAGGGTCAAACACCATGCTGGAACTACAACAGGAAGAGATGAAGATCAACGGATCCTTCACCATGGTAAGCTGTGTATGCTTCAACAACACTATAACCATGATCGATTAAGAAACCTCTTCGTCAGCATACCCTTGAGCACTTAGCTCAAGACCCAATCTCTTGCACCATACTTCTTGCCATGCACTTTCCAAGTACGCATACGTAGGGCCACATTACAAGGCCATGCACAAGGCACGTAATTTGTTCAACCCATGCACTAATGCACTTAACCATCATACATTATGGGTTACAAGTACTTGGCATGAAAACTATGAAAGCCATCGTTGGAAGAATCAGAGGACATCAAGGTGACCACTACAAGAGCAAGGAAGCCATCCACGATAGAGAGTTGCTCATAATCAACATTGATCACCTCCTTTGAGCAACTAGTCGCTTTGGACAGCTCACAAATGCACCATCAAGATAGAATACAAGGAAGAGGTAAATACAAAGGAACTACAAACTGCAAGATCTAGCAGTGGCAAAGTAAGGAACTGGACAAACGAACAGGCTACATTGGGAAAATGGATCACCCCTGTTGGACGCAAAGGACGCTACCTCTCAACGTACTACATGGAACGACCAATACAACAAGGGTCTGTCAGGGACGAGAGACTCAAGAGGGGGGGGAGTGTTGAAGCTCGAGGTCAAGGACAAAGCATGGAAGCGCATCAAGGAAGTGGACACACAAGAAGAAGGAGCAAGTAGGGAGCTCCAAGAAGCACCTGTCAAATTTTCAGAAGAAATCCCTACAAAAATAGTGATTTTTATCACTAAAAACCATTGTAAATACCATTTCCCATTTTTGTAACTCCATTTTGTTCAAGCCAAGGAGTCCTCGAGCTTGAGGAGTATTAGAACTACCATCCTACCAATTTTCATAATTTTTAGACTCCGTTTGAGCCCCCAAATAAGCCCTGGAACCTATTTTTTAACTAGGCCGGACACTAGGTCTGGACAGGGCCAAAACCACTCAAAAACTATAAAAAGGGCTGGAGAGCTCATTTTTGAGGTGAGCTGGTTGTAGATTTCAGCTTTGTAAGAGAGCTCTTGTATAATCGAAGATCTTCCATTGTTCCACTCCTTGCTCTTACTTTGTGCACGTGTGTGTGTATGTGTGTGCATGCTTGTGTGCTTTCACTCACGCACTTGTGCCATCACTTGCTCACGGTCTTCATACCGGTCCTCACGTCTCCACGGATTGACATTTATGAGGTGTATCTCCTCACATTGGTACTCACCATTGTGCTAGAGTGACAGGCTACTAATCGTTGTACATTCTCTTGGGAATACATTTAGAATTGTGTGTTGTGCTCAAAGCTTCTTCTTCTTCCTTGTGTTGTTCGCATGCTTCCACAGACCTCAAACTCCAACAATTTCTTGCAAGGGCAGTTCCATTTTTTATGTCCTCATGCCACGTAATACAGATTGAGTATCATATACATACAAATCATGGGTTGAAATTCTATCTAATGACAAAGAAAAACTAGATATATTTGAAACCTCATATACACAACAATTTCAAGACCTTTTTCATTGTGGAATTATCCATGTGATGTTCCCATATTCTTCAATATGTTCCTATAAGACATGGGAATGCTAAAAAAAGCCCTACCACAGAAATGTATGAGGACCTTTAAATGTTTTGCATGCTCTTCTCCCACGTTTCTATGGCAGGGCTTTTTCTTTTCGCCTCCCAATGCCATTGGTTGCACAATGAACGTGATATACACACAAGATATGTCTAGAAGATGCTCCAAAAGATAAGGACAATCCAAACAATTTTTAAATATGATATGGAAAATAATTTCATGAGGCAATAGCAAAATAATATAGTAGTGTAAACTTTTTATTCATCAAGTTATTTGGATCTTTTGGCTTTTAGCTTCTCAATGAATCTCTTTCAACGCTCCAAAGCCATAGGTTGGGTGTAAGTCAAAATTGAGCTTGCTATATCATCACTATTTTTCACCCCTAGCCCTAGAGATACACCTATTTGACCTAAGAATTTTCTATGGAAATTGGAACCTAAAGTTGTAATTACAAGGGAATTTTTAATTAGAAGGACAAAATTAGTCCCCATAATTGAATTCTTCTTCAGTGATTTGTTGATGGTCACTTATAAGTATGTCATCACAAACCAATTTTATTGTGCCACTTCTACCTCACCAAATGGCAAAAAATTCTTCTCCAATAATTTAGAGCTTCTATCGAAAGAGCATGGTACAAAAAAAACTTATACATTCATTGAGTCATAACTTGAATGCCTTTTCAACGTCATGCAAGAATAAATATTCTTGTCCCTTGATAAGAACCATTGAAAAGGCTTTGATCTCCACTTGTAGGATAGTCCCTTTTGATTTTGAAGAGGCGCATGGTGCAAGTACTTCTACCAACTTATCATCCACACCATGAGGATAAGTTGTTTTGATCCCTTCTTTATTTATGTATGTCCATTACCATCTTACACTTTAAAGATGATGTGAACCAAAAATTAGGTTGTGGCCACTCTAGACTAAGAAGAGAATCAACTTTAATAATCTCTAACCTTCCATAAACATAGTGTGTAGAAGGAAAAATGTATTTGTGAGTGTAAAAGAAGAGCCTTTCATGAATAAGTTTAGCATGAGATACATATGGAAATAATAATGTCCCAATGTGTGCATATAATGCTTTGAAAGTGCCTATAAGACTATGGAGTATTTTCTCTTCCACTAAACTAGAAGAAAATATGGTTGTATCAAAGAAAAACATACTAAGATGACTAAGTAAGATGTTTGACACCATGAAGCATTAAAGATAGCATAGAAATACTCATAATGGATTGGATATCTAGTTCTATTAGAGTTTTCCAACTTCATGGTTGACACTATGAAGACATGTTGTAAAATAGCAACAATCCCACCATGAATTCGCTACTTAAAGCCTAAGAGCTTACCCTTCCAATGAAGATCCAAATTTCGACGATCTTGAAAATCATGAGGACCAAATCCAAACGGTTGCATATACACCCATGCACCTTTGCAAAACTTTTGTGGTGGTCAACTTCCTTCCATTGATTTGATGTTGTGGCATGTCATTGTGTGAATTTCATCTTTTGGTTGTCTATGAGCTGTGGAGTCCAAGTTGTTGTCGTTGCTGTAGAAGCTAGATGAGAAAGGTGGAAGGAGAAGTAGAGCTTCTATTGTATGGTAGGGAGGTAGTAGAGGTAAAAAATATGAATTTTTGGGTTTTGGGTATGAAAATGGGAGTTTGTGGAGAGAAAAGAGAGCTTTTTTTATTTATTCAAAGAAAACATGACTTTTTGAGTTGTAATCATGCATGGATTTTGAATTAGAAGTCAAAAATAGCACTTTTGATCGTGGAAAGTGATAAGAGGTCATTTAATGGTATTATGATGAGTTTCACAACTTTTTAAAAATTTTGAATTTTTTGGCCCAACCTGATTATGAGATTTCTTTTCTCTTTAGAAGACAACCCTGAACGTGATGGAGTCTGGTCCCCTCTTCCTCTTTCAGCCTAGTAATTTATAGGGCATAGATTGTGTTCACGAACCTCTTTTGATTTGATTCACCACTAAATGGTACACAAATACTTGGATTTCCTACTTCTACCCAACAGGAGGTTAGTGTAGAAGAAGGAAGCATCATTAGGATTTTTTACTACTACTAGATCACTTACTACAAAAGAGCAATCCCTCAGATGGGTTTCAAGGGATGCACAAGCACTTTCATATATGGCCAATTTGCATATTATACCTTAAACCAGGTCATGCAAATCTCTCATGAGGCTTGGTTGGAGTTAGAGAATCTCTATGAGAGCAAAACCTTGCTAAGAAAGCATATCTAAGGAAACAACTAGCGAACACAAGGATGAAAGTTGGTGACTTAGTTCAATCACATATTTTGAAGCTCAAATATTTACGAGATCAATAGTAAATATTTCATATGAAGAGATGCTAAATACACTTCTAAACTCACTTCTTTCCTCATATCGTGCTTTTTTTACTTCCCTTACTCTTACTTGAAGAGATAGAAAACTTTCATTTGAAGAACTATAATTTTTGTTACTTCAGGATGAAGATCAACAAAAGGTTCTAGAAGAGAATGATGAAGCCATTTTATCATCATCAAAGGGAAAGAAGAAGAAGGAGACCACAAAGAAGGAGAAGAAGAGTAAGCAATCTAAGAAAGAAAGTGAGTCTTCTAATCCTAAGTCTTCCAATCCTACCCCTAATTCTTCCTTGACACCCAAAGAAAAGTCTTGGACTACATCTGATTCAAAGAAAGGAGTATGTCATTATTGTGAGAAACTAGGTCGTCGCATAGGAGAATACAAAACAGGAAATGTTAATGAGAAGAAGAAAGCATAAGCTAATAATGGTGAAGATGATACAAAACCAAAATCTTCAAAGGTTTATTCATATGCATGTGTTACTATTGAAGAAGTAGCTTTTGATGAGGTAGCATTAAATACAATCTCAGATAATCCTTGGATTTTTTATTCTAGAGCTACTAAGCATATGACATGTTATAGAAAGGTATGTTCTTTACTTTCTAAATCTTTAGGTAGAAGAGTGGCCATTGCATATGATCATGATTTGGATGTTTTAGGTACTGGAGAAGTACACCCAAAGTCACGAGTAGGTGGAGATTTCCCAATTTCCAATGTTCTTTATATTCCAGACATGAAGAATAGTTTACTCTCTATATCTAGTTTCTTGTGAGATGGTTTTAAACTCATTTTCAAGAAAGAGTCCTGTCAACTCCTCTTACCTAATTAAAAGCATTGTCCAAAATAAGCCATGCTAATGTTGCTAGGTCTATGACACATAAGAAGAACATGAATTTATGGCATGCTAGATTTATTCATATCAATTACACAACTCTCAAGCATATCAAAGATCAAGCTATGGTGGAGAGTTTGCGTACTTTTGCTTTATCAAATGATGCATAGTCATACAAAGGATGTCTTAAAGGAAAGCTTCATAAACTTTCTTTCAAGAAGCATGGATATATCACGACTACAAGGAAGTTGCAAAGCATGGGTTGAGATATGAATGGTCCAATGAGAACATATTCTATTTAAGGTTTCAAGTACTTTGTTCCATTGTATGATAATTTATAGCATAAAGTCAGATTCATGATAAGAAGGAAGAGATTCTAAAAATTATAAAAGCACATGAATATGAATTTTTGAGAAAGTATTTGGATTCTTACATTCAGCCATATAATGGGTGATGAACCTTCTTGAACCCTAAGAGATGCACTTGATAAAGGTAAAGAGAGAGTTTCATTATCTACACTAGTACCTAGTCCATCATGAGTAGCTCTTGAATTTCCAACTCAAGAAATTGGAGAAGGTTTGAGAGTTCTATAAGAAAGGGATACAGAAGAACCAAAAAGGATTCCACCACTTTTCAAGGATATGCTATCGGGATGAATGGCTCGATTGATGGATCAAGTCAACCGTTGGTTCCATTATGGCGCACATGGGATGCTTAGAGCAAAGTCTGAGAAGTTGCCTTTATGCTTGGCCGATAAACTCAAGTACTTAAAGCACCCTTTATTAATTAAAATCTTTATGCAAATCAATTATACTTAGAAGCAAAATGATTGCATTCATTTCACTCAATATTCTAATCAATTCTCACTAATGTTGCAAAATCAACTTCAATTATAATCCTTTGAAAAATATTCATCACAGCATTATTTACTAACTTCTACCTTTATCTTCTTGAGCACGAAAAGATGCCGAATAAAATCTTCGTGAAAGACTTCTCCAATGGCATTCAACTTATTTCCAACATTGCCAGCACATTAGAAATCGATGCCTTGTGTCATCTCAAAAGAAACAAAAAGTACATTAGAAACCGATGCGTTGTGCCATCTCAAAAGAAACAAAAACTTCGCTTGCATATGAGAGAACTTATTCGCTTGCGTATGAGAGAACTTATTTCCAACATTGCCAAGTCGATGCCAATATAAGTGCGAGTACGCGAATCTCTTTGATTGACCAATCTTTTAAGGCAAACTTCGGTCTCATATAGCCGCACAAGAAGAAGAATAAACACGAAGGTGAACGTACTTCTGAAAATGAGCAAAAGTCCTCAAATTACCATGGAACCAAAACAATTTGAGGTTCACAAAGAAGAAATTAAAATTCAAGTAGCATGATTATCCAATCCTCTTCCTTGCGTGCTCCACCTTTTTGTCTTTTGAATCCCTATCGAAAGCTTGAAATCAAGGGCAGAGCGTTTTCTTACACACATACCTTCCCTTTGCTACATGCTCTTCCCTTTGAAACGGCTGCCAATTTCCCAAGAAGAGTTGCGGCAAGAATATACCTTCTACTTGATGATATCTATTCCTATGAGAAATCTTGAGGGAAGGATAGTGCTAAATTCTTATCTCCAAGTCTTTCATGATTGCCAAAAGACACGATTATGTGTAGAATTCAATTTAGAAATCTCTGAGTTGAGCAGCTCCGCCTTCATCACCCCCGTTGCCTTCAGCTCAATTATCAATTCCCTTAGTGATTAACTCCTTCAACATCTTGGTATAGAAAAGAATGTCGAGCAAAAGCTAAGATCCATGGGGAGCTCATGATAGATCATTGCTTGGAGGAAGTGTTCTTACACACTTGGAGGAGGTGGAGGTGTGCTCTATTCGTAGGTTCATATATGGATGCGACCGGAAAGTCGATGCGTCAGCGCATATGACAACTTTGCCCCATACAGTCTGGACATTCTATCATGTTGAAATGGAGCAAACAAGATAGAGGTTCCAAACATTATATCACACACTCGATATATGAAGAGTACTAGCCAACACTTGGGCATCCTATTGTCAGCTCAGACTGGATTCAGCACATGAC
Source organism: Ceratopteris richardii (assembly GCA_020310875.1). NCBI lineage: Eukaryota > Viridiplantae > Streptophyta > Polypodiopsida > Polypodiales > Pteridaceae > Ceratopteris > Ceratopteris richardii. The sequence goes on along the minus strand of CM035418.1, from coordinate 184,019,618 downwards.
ATGTGAGGTGATGTCTCATCGGCGGTCAGAGGCTCACAATGCTTTCAGAGCAGGCTTATCGAAGCCTATATGGTTAGATGCTGAGGAGTGAAAATCGATTCACGATGAGCAGCAACATACTCCTGACCGATATCGTCAGCAGCGAGATGCGGTGGCCACACGTCTAGATATGATTGGAACATCACATTTAGGTAGAGACGGATATGACACTATGCATTACCAGTTTCTAAGTATCATTTTAATTATTGAATTTGTTTGTGTTAAGTACATCATGTATGTTCATCTAACATTTTGCATATTTATTATAGGAGTTAGCAACGGATCGTCCCCTGATACGAACCGAGGAAGCTTATGGATATCGTCATGGATTGGTTGCACTATTGGAGGACTTGGAGGGATGGGGTGCGATCATTTCATGGGAGCATCTATGATGAGGTAAACTTATATCAAGGTTTTGTATTTTTAGTTGTTGTTTATAAATATCATGTCAATTTGTCTCATTTTACACATATTCTTTGTTGCAGGACTATAGGTATAAAGGTTTTGATTACTTTGAGCATATGTATGGTAGTGCTTTGCCACAATTTTGTATTACACTCATGTATGGCAATGGTGTGCCATAATTTTGTATTCGGTTCCTATATGGAAGTGCTTTACCACATTTTGTATTTGGCTCATATATGGCAATGGTTTGCCACACTCTTGTACATGCTTCATTTATGGAATATATATCTTTTTTGTACATGTTCATAGTTCATTTTGCTCATCTCTTTTATGTCCGATAGTACTTTGCTATATGAAATCATGTTTTGGTTGCCATTAGAGTACACATCACATGTACTCAGTTTTCTTTGGGCAGAGTGTATTGTCTTTTGCTACACAACATCATGCTAATGTTGCTACAACAAGAGATGTTATATTCCAGAGATATACATGCTTGGAGGAACGAGAAGTTCCTTGCTCGGGGGATAGCCAAGGCCAAAAGCCAGAGAGTTCATATGAGGTACCTACTCATGATGGCCAGATGATTAGAGGAACCTTAGAGAGAACTCTAGATGGTGACTAGGCAAGGGCTATAAATAGGCTAGGAGGTGAGTCCCAAGCATGTCATTCTCCACTTCTCACACTTGGTATCAGAGCATGGTTTGAGAGATCCATGGAGGACAAAGTAGGGATCAAGATGGAGGATTCTCACAAGCAGGGGATGATCTTTTTCTTCGCATTTGCAATGCTATCTTTTGGGCTTCTTCCTCCTCAAACTGAGCTTCATCACGCTCCATACGGTAGGTGCTATGCATGTAAGAAAAGGTAGAATTTCGATTGACATGTAGAAGGCACGTTTGCGACAGCAACATGCAAAAAACGTTTTCATTAGCTTCTTCATCATCATATGGACATGTTAAGGCACATTTACTTTCATTTTAAAGAATGGCTAGATGAAGCTCATGGGATTTGATCCTTCGATGTCCCTCAAGAGACGTGAGCACTCTAACCAGAGAGACATACCCATTTGATGGCTTCCGTTTTCATATATTTATTATAAGCATGGTACTGCTCTACTACATACGATCAAGAGGAACAAAAGAGTAAAACTATGGAGAGAGGTTTAGAGAGAGATAGAGGGAAAGAAAGAGGTAGAGGAGAAAGAGAAGAAAAAGGAAAAGAAAGAAAGAAAGAGAGAAAGAGATAGAGAGAGAAGAAGAGAATGAAGAAAGAGAAAGAGAAAGAGAAGAAAGAAAGAAAGAGATAGAGATAGAAAAAGAGAAGTAGATAGAAAGAGGTAAACAAAAATGAAGGAGCAAGAATATGGATGAAAAAAAAAGAGAAAAAGAGGGAAGATGGAAGTGAAGAATAGAGAGAGAATGAGAAGATTACAAAGAGACAGAAGAGTAAAGAAAGAGAGAGAGAAAAAAAAAGTACGAAGAAAAAAAGCAAGATTAGTATACCTACCTCCACTTAACTGGTCGTAACTCTCTCATATGAAACCCGAATTGGATGATTCCACCTAGTATAGGAAGTAGACTTCAAGAGCTTTCCAAGGAGTGTTGGAAGCTATCATTGAATACTTAAAAACCACCTGTAGAGAGTATTTGATTCTCTACATACTTCACCGATGGTCACATAGAGAGACCCTTAGGGTTGTTAGAAGGAATCACTCTCACCACATGTGGTGTAGAGTTCGAGCACACGTTTGCTATCTGTGATTTTAGCAAGAACCATGCCTATGAAATGATCTTGGGACGACCTTTTATGGGACAGTTGCAAGTGGTCCAGGATTGGGGAACCAATTCCTTGTATGTGCAACACTTAGGTGTTACAACCAATCTCAAAGATTACTCTCATAGAGATGTCCCTCCTATCCAATGGAATCCCATCCATAGAGCCAAAGATGACACGGAATCGGTGCATTCCATAGGATCAGGATCCTCATGGATGCATGAAGACACTCACTTATGGATGTATAAAGTGGCAGTAGAAGAGGAGAAGAGAGAAAAAGCCTGAGAGATAGGTGCAAAAGAAACACATAGATCCATTCAAGACCCAGCCTATGCACCTGTAGTCTTTCTTGACGAAGAATTTGAACCTCACGGCTGGGCAGAAATTTTAGAAACCATGGATGTAGCCATCAATGAAGAACAATGGACACCCCACTCTGATGAGGATGGCTATGACATTTCAATTTTCTCCATAGAGCCAATCATGGGAGATGCAGTTTTAGAAGAATGTGAACCTAGCCCTGATGCATTTGAGGATGCGAGTGACTCCGATCTAGAGTCAATCATCATGGACCCACCTTTTGCATCAGATGTAGAATACTTCTATGAAGTAGAATTTCAACCCCAGAGGCATGGAGAGCTTACAAATGACATAAGGCTAGCCACACATGTGACCCTGAAGGAAGAAGGAAAGAAAAGAAAGAAGAGAGAAGTCACACCAGAAGAGGAAGAATCTTTGTTTGAGGTCCCTGAAAACTTTAAAAAGTATGAGATAGACGACAGGAGAGTCATGGTAAGAATGCCTAAGCGAGAGGCACAATCAGGAGAAGCCTATGATAACAAAGAAACCACCAAGAAAATAGTGGTGGCCCTAGAAGATGGAGAGGAGAGATGCACGTACATAGACCATGACCTAACAGAGGAAGAAGAGCATGCGTTAATAGCTTTGCTAAGAGAATACAGAGATGTATTCGCTTGGAGTTACAAGGACTTGAAAGGTGTGGACCCTGACATATGTTCACACACTATCCCCATGACCTCAGATGCCAAACCTTCTAAGCAAAAGCCATACACATATAATGATAACTATGCTGCTAAGATCAAGGAGGAGATAGATAGACTGGTAGAAGCTGGATTCATCTATGAAATTGAGCACACTGAATGGGTATCCCCCATTGTAGTGGTGCCCAAGAAGAATGGCAAGCTGCGTGTATGCATTAACTTGAAGAAGGTCAATGCAGCCACAATTCGAGATAACTATCCGCTTCCTATCACAGAACATCTCTTAGAAAGAGTAGCAGGCAAGGAAGTATACAGCTTCCTTGATGGATTTTCGAGCTACAATCAAGTAACCATAGCTCTAGAAGATCAGCATAAGACGGCTTTTGCCACTGAATGGGGCATTTTGCCTTTAGAGTAATGCCATTTGGGCTTACCAATGCTCCAGCTACCTTCCAGAGGCTGATGTGCCACGTATTTAAAGAGTTCCTGAGGAAGAACTTAGAAGTCTATGTGATGACCTATGTGCTCATTCCAACATTAGACAGACACATATACCAGAACTCAGACAAATCTTTGACAAATGTAGAGAATATCAAGTCTGCCTGAACCCAGAAAAGTGCGTTTTTATGGTCAGGCAAGGCAAGATTTTAGGACACATAGTGTCAAAGAATGGCATATCCACCGATGAAGAGAAAGTAAGAGCCATAGCCGAGTTACCTAGGCCAAAGAATGTCAAGGAAGTACAAGCTTTCATGGGGCATTGTGGTTATTACCGACGGTTTATACACATGTATGCCATCATAGCAAAGCCACTGTATGGATTGTTGACTAACTTTGAGTGGACTGATGAATGTGAAAACTCTTTCAATGAGCTCAAACGGCGATTATGTTCAGCACCAATCTTGACCACACCAGATTGGAATAAGCCTTTCCATGTTCATGTGGATGCATCCAATTATGCTATTGGATGTGTACTCGCACAACCTACTGGTGAAGGTAATATGGATCTTCGAATTGCCTATGCTAGTAGACAATTGAATGCAGCTGAACGAAATTATACCACTACCGAGAGAGAAGGTTTAGGCATGGTATATGCAGTTAAAAAGTTTAGACATTACTTGCTTGCAAATAAGTTTAAATTTTTTACTGATCATCAGGCACTGCTATATCTCGTGAACAAACCATGCAACACAGGCCGATTAGTAAGATGGTTTCTCTTGCTAATGGAATATGATTTCGAGGTTGTGGTAAGGAAAGGGAAAACTCATTTGAGAGCAGATCATCTCTCTAGGCTCACATCTGGAGAAGCCCCACAAGGAGTGTTAGATGACCTTCCTGATGCTTACCTGTTTAATTTGGAAGTGGTACCACAGTGGGCCAAGCCATTAGTGCCAGTATTGACATACGGGCCTAACCACCCAGTAATAAACACACAGGATAGAGAGGTAGTGAAATCCCAAAAGTATCACATCATGGCAGGAAGTATGTACAAGCACACAGATCAAGGAATCTTGGCTTGTTGTGTGGAAGAGGATGAGTACGCTAAATGGTTGCAATTACCACATGTAGGTGCATTAGAGCAACACTACTCAAAGCAACGAACCCTGCAAACACTAAGGAGACTCAGAGTGCATTGGCCGACGATGGAAGCTGATGTCCAAAAGTTGTGCAAGGAATGCCCAATCTTTTTCACTAAACCACCTCTGGAACATGCCACACTTTATCAAGTGTCCATAGTGACAGATTGGAGTGAACCATTAGTATCCTTCCTGAGGACGAAAACATTTTCCTTCAGACATGACTCTGGCTAGGAAAAGGAGTTTAGCACAAGAAGCCCAAGAGTACTCACTCATTGGTGATAATCTCTACAAGCGTGGTAAGGATGGTTACCTGAGACTATGTGTCCATGAGAGTGAATATCTCAAGATCTTGGAAACTGGTCACCAAGGTGTAGCAGGAGGACACTTTGGACCAGATCGGGTGATCAAGGAAATACTATTTGCGGGCTTCTGGTGGCAGACCCTTCACATGGACGCACATGCCTATGTGAAACGGTGTGATGTTTGTCAGAGAACTCAGTATCCTATACGCAAGGATGAGATGCCACTAAAACCTATGATGGGTGGAGGTGCATTCTCTAAGTGGGGAATAGACTTTGTAGGCCCTATTAATCCCCCAGCCAAGGGTTCACATGCTGAATACATCATTGTTGCCACAGACTATTTAACCAAGTGGGTAGAAGTGAAAGCTACAACAAAGAATGATGCTCAGACAACTGCTAAGTTCCTATTTGAGAATGTTTTCACAAGATACGGGTTACCCATAGAGCTAGTCAGTGATAGAGGCACTCACTTCTTGAATGAAGTTATTGAAAATCTTCTCCAAGAGTTCTTGGTAGTGCACAAGAAGTCTGCCCCTTATCATCCACAAGCTAATGGCCAGGCCGAAAGCACCAACAAGATTCTATGCAATGTGCTTACCAAATTGGTAAATAATAAACACTCTGATTGGGACAAACAACTACACCATGCTCTTTGGGCATACCGAGTCGCCTACAAAACGGTACTCCAAGCCACACCCTTTCAGATGGTATTTGGCCAAAATGCAGTGCTACCGTTGGACTTCTTAATACCTACATTGAAAGTAGCACAGGAGCATGAGTGGATGGGTCATGAACTCTCTTCGAGAATTTTTTACCTTGAACGATTAGGTGAGACTAGACTAAGAGCTGCAGCCGGAATATATGCAGCTAAGAAACGACAGAAGGCATACTTTGATGCCCACGTTAAGGATAAAGGTTTGAAAGCAGGCGACCTAGTACTAGTATATACTTTGAAACAACATGCGAGGAAACTAGAGAAGAGAGGCTATGGACCCATGATCATTAATAGAATCTCAACAAGTGGAGCAGTGCAACTAGCCACATTAGAAGGCGATGTTCTCCCGAGCTACATAAGCGGATGCAGAGTCAAGTTATATTAGGAACCAAGAAACGCAAAGAAGAAGAAAAACGAGTTCAAGAAGAAGCTCAAGCAGAAGCTTTAGAACGCATCAGAAAGATGAAGTTGAGACGGCAAGGTAGGGATCAACCTAGGATAGGTGCGTATGAGGATCCAGGATATCATGTGGCAATGTGTGAAGTCTCAGGAATAAGTTCCCAAAGGATAATAGATCGACGTCCTTTTGTGACTTTAGAGATAGGACAAGGAGTTAGTGCAAAAACTGTGCGGGCATTAATTGACTCAGGTGCAGCCACTAGTGCGGTGAGACTTTCTTACTGTCGAGAATTGAAATCAAAAGTCAATCCTATAGAAGCATATCTCATAGGATTGGGAGGTGTGGAAACCCCTTGCATGGGTGAGGTGGAACTTCCCCTCTCCATTCAAGATGTTCCAATGACAGTTAAGGTACTAGTGTGTCAAGATGAGGATCTCACTAAGCCTCTGGTCTTGGGTCAAGACCGGATCTATGACCATGCAGTCAAATTAAACCTAAGAAGTGGACTTCTTCAAGTATGGGTAAATCACAGTCTAATTACAGTTGAGTTAGATAATGGAGCACTCAAGGAACTAGAAAAGGCACAGACTCCTGGTCCTTCCAGGGGTACACTTGAAGTTGACCATGTTGTTCTTGTCCAAAGCTATGTGATGCAAAGGAATGGAGATCTCAATAAAGAAGTCAAGGCCTCGACGGAACTATCTTCTTTTCCAAAATCCAGAGGGAGACAACAACCAAAGGCAGATCAATTACGGAAGACTATCAATGCTGGAGGCCAAAAGAACGTGCGAAGCAGAACAACTCAGCCATTGAAACAACTGTGGGTGCGAAAAGGCAAGCTGCCTACTGTAGTCAAGTTACGACAACTGTCTCAACTTCCTATTAGTAATCAGCGACATGATACTAATAAGAGGACTTCCAAAACTTCTTTCGAGAAAGTGAAGACTATCTGGGTACCCAAGAAGTCGATGAAGGCTGGCCCACAATCAAGACAAATTTGGGTGCCTAAGGCTTGCTTGCGGGCTCAACTAGTCCCGTACGAATCACATCATACATGACAGGGCTCACTCACTCAAGGAGCCATTACCCACTCTTGTTTAATACACACGAACACACAGTCACCCAGAAGCACGCACAGACTCACTTGTAAATGGGTCCCAAAAACGCATCATCCCAAAGCAGAATTACTCATAAAACCCTCCAGTCTCCACAAAACCAAAACCGAAAGCCATCCATTGTGTTTGGTAACCTAAGACTTGTAATAAACCCCCCGACCCCATTTGTAAATTCATCTCCACTTGCTAAGTACATCACTCATACACTGCATCTTTTCACCTAGCTCCTAGGACAATCCATTCATTAACTACACACACAGTCATCGAGCACTTACTGACCCACTAACCCATTTCTCACCTCATGCTAATGTTGTAACGGGGACAAAAAGTTTTCTATCTTGTCCATTACAATATTAATGCATGATCTATATTCTCACAGAAACAGCAAGCAATAACAATGGCAGAAGCAGGAGGCACCAGTTCCCAGGCAGGGTCTAGCGCAGAGATTGTGGACATCGAAACTCTCCTCCTGGAACCACCACTCACCGAGAGACCTCAAGAACTTCAGGCGGTGCATGTTCTCCCTATTTAGGACCCTCCTTAGGGATACACTTCTCAGGTGGGGAAACATGCTCATTGGTTTAGTGATGTCGCAGGACCATTGGGTGATGGCACCTATTTTTGGGAGGCAGAAATTGAATTCAATGGCAAATGGGGACGTTATCATTTTTTCACTCGCAAATTTGAAAACTATCAGAATGCAGAAGTAATGCGATCAGTTTGGACCAAAGCGGGATTGGATAGCTACTTCAGAGCACATTTGCCTAAGCCAGATTTCCTTCGCTGCTCCTATTTTATCAGTACTATCACTCCTAGCAGAGCCAAGGGAGGCGATAGCACTTTTGTGCTACCCTCACTATTGCCAGGCCACGAACTCAAGAGATTCAAACTGACCCTCAATCTGGTAAGAGCAGCATTGAACATGCAAGGAATGCATATTCCCACTGAGAAAGAAATGATGGTTCCAGGCAGGATGAAGCATAAAGACCTCAACAAATTGAAGGACATGGTGGCAATGACACCGACCATTGCTCTCCACTTACAAACTATTATGCAACATTTTGCTTTTCCCGCACAAGAACGATTCACTATGCCACCAAAAAAGATATGGTTCAGTTTGTACTTGGCGGAGACAGAGAATCTCACCATCAACATACCGCACTGGGTCATCGATCAAATACACCTAGCCCATCAACGGTGGAATAAGAAACAAAAAAATGTACTTCATGGATGCTGTGCTCTCACAAGAATAATTTACAGGTGCTTAGCGTACGACATGCCCATCCAAAGAGCACTAGTATGGTCTAGGGCTCAAGAGTTCCAAAGACGACTATCAACAGCGGGTCCTCCATCGAAGAAGATGAGAGGGGGAGTTCAATTACCATGCGCTCAACCAAGGGGAGCCACTACCACACCCGAGGTGACTCCTCCACAAACGCGGCGTGTCCGACCATTCACCATTCACCTACCCAGACCAAGTGTAGAAGGACCCAACCTGGTGTTTCCTCCTATTCCAGCAGACTTGGAGTTCCCTCAAAGTTACACCCTTGCTGATCTAACAGATGAAGAAATCGCCCGATTGATCAGTGAATCTAACCTGGAGATAGAAGCAGAGCAGACCCAAGGACAACAACCCACGACTACCACTTCAGCCCCGACCCAACCGGGAGCAGTAGAAGTAGAAGACGATGAAGAAGAGACAGAAGAACAAGAGGCACACGAAGAGTATGATCAAGAATATGAAGAACTTTCAGAACTAGCAAGTGCCCCGGCATACTCAGCCCAAATCAAAAGATTATACGAAACCATGAAGCGGGTCCAAGAGCAACACAAACTGTCGCTCGAAACAGGAAAGATGATCATGAGCCAAATGTTAGTTGAGGAAGGAGTGGATGATATGTTCATCGAATCAATGAACCTACACGCTAATGCAGTGGGCTTAGATGAGGCTGTTCATGCAGCCATGACTTATATTTATCGATTTGAGAAGCGAGTGCCTACCCGTCCCATGCGATCGGGCAAAAAAATTTCACATTTGGAGGAGTTACCATGCCCACCTACACAACACTCTTCACAAATATCACATCCACTCCACCCACGGTTCCCATCTACACAGTCACACACACATTCGACACAATGGAAACATCACCAGCCACAGCACCACTCCTACCCCCCACACAACCTCAATCGCCCATACCCCCTCCACCGACCTCATCACTTGATTCCACAGCATTCACAACTCCCTTCCCCTTCCCCATCCCCCCTGCATCTTCATCTTTCCCTACATCGTTTAATGTAAATAGTATATTCATAGCATTACATCAATGCGTGTATCAACTCCAGAGTGAGTACCAGGCTCTAGAAGACCGTCATCATCAGCTAACAATGAATCATCAACAACTACAAAGGCGGCTTACAAGGTTAGAAGAAGAAAATGCGGAACTCAACCAATGCTACACCACCCTCGAACAAGCTTATCAAACCCTCCTAGAGACACCCCAACCATCAAAAGAGTCAGGTGTCAAACAACTCGAAGCCTTACTAGAGGTTTACCAAGCAGATAACCTGAGAGTCCGACGAAACTTAACTCTACTCCGAAAACACATGGCTACAGCCCTTGAAGAAAACAAACGTCTGCAGAAAAAAACGAAGAAAACCTGGAAGCGTCCATGGAAGGCTCCCCCCATGAAATCAACCCAGAACAATTCAAAGCAGTTCCCTCAGAAACCATGAAAACCATCTTGGAAAGCTATGCTGATTTATTAGAAGCACATGATTTGGAAAGGGAACGGGATGAACTACGTAACGAGCTCAGGGAACAGGAGACACAACCCAAAGTCATAGAAACGACCTCGACTTCAGAGGAAGTAAAGGCATTGACAGAGCAGGTGGCGAGGCTGCAGAAAAAGTTACTGGAATATGAAAGGCAACCTTCTCCAGTTGTAGAACCAGAGCCTGAGGAATTAGTACCCATTCAGGTGGACGAGACGTATGAGGAACCATACATTCCTATGCCAATGCTAGGTGGTGCACAGACCTCAGAAGGAATGGACACCTTAGAAGTTGAAGTACCTGAATGGCTCCAGACACTAGAGAAAACAGCAACAACCCATGAAGATCGAGTGGCAATTCAAATCCAATCAATGGCAAGGTTAGAAGACACAATCATAAAGTCAGAATATTTTCGCAGCATGTCTCATCATAGATGGATCGGCACCAACGACGATCAATATGTGCCATATTGTGTACTCCTTGTAGACTACAACGTAGAGATTCAACGCAGATGTGGCAAACCTCCAACTTTTGCCACACAATTCGGGCCCGATGATATCCCAGAAAGTGCTAAGAGAGGATCCATTCATCAACCCACCTCGAGGATCCGTCTTCTTGAGGCCTACCCAGAGATGGTTCGTACTTGGACTAACATGCCACTTTTTATTAAATACAATCGTTGTTATGTTCCAGTCTTCCACAGGCGCACCTGGCCAGAGTTAACAATTGTTGTCAAGAACATCAAAGGTTGCGCAAAGTGGTTAAACTATGTTTATCTAGCACCTCCACAAGGCCCTCCCACTGTGAATTATATGATTTCTACCATCTGTCACTGGAGCACTCGACTACGGAATACCCCCGATGTGATGGCCCAAATGTGCATGAAAATCTTTGAACTAATGCTAATCACATTCAGGACATTCAAGAATATTAAAGACCCCCACTTCTCAGGTGTCTGATTTCTTACAGGAAACCAAGATGTGGTATAGGACATGAGCACCACCCCATCAATAGAGGTAATATATGCTTGGCACGCCAGAATAAAGTACCTCCCAGCTTGTTTTAAACAGACATTCGAGGAGATGTTCGTAACAGGATTCTGGGAATATCACTGAGAAATATTTGTACCCAGGCTCTCACATCTCCTCCACTTATTTGTTGTGGAGAGAACCATCCATTCAGAACAACTGCGGATGCCACATCCGAACGTACTAGGACCAGTGAATTGGGGTGCATTGTTAACAGATCTAGCACGGGGGCTACGATTAGAAGAACACCACCTCGCTGCCGATGTCGTCCAATATTATGTCCAACGCACTGCTAGACAAGGGTCTGTCAGAGACGACAGACGCGAGAGAGGGGGGGGTGTTGGCAGCAGTCAAGGAACTGAAGGAGTTGCAAGACAAGGAAGCCTACGAAGCGAGTCGGAACAAAGAGAAAGCACAGGCAGACACAGTAGTCAAAGAAGATCTGGCAAGTAGGCCATTTCAATTTTTCAGGCATTAAAGAGTTGGGCACACAAGAAGAAGGAGCAAGTAGGGAGCTCCAGGAAATGTATGTCAAAATGTTAGAAGAAATCCCTACAAAAATAGTGATTTTCATCACTAAAAACCATTGTAAATACCATTTCATATTTTTGTAGCTCCATTTTGTGCAAGCCAAGGAGTCCTTGAGCTTAAGGAGCTTTAGAAGTACCTACCTATCAGTTTTCACATGTTTTAGACTCCGTTTGAACCTCCAAATAGGGTAGAGAACCTAATTTTTAACTATGCCGGACACTAGGTCTGGACAAGGCCAAAACCTAGTCAAAAACTATAAATAGAGCTAGAAAGATCATTTTTGAGGTTAGCTTGTAATTGAATTGAACTTGTATGAGCTTTTGGAAAGTAATCTAAAGCACTCCATTTCTTCACACTCTTTGTCTTATTGTGGGTGCGCGTGTGTGTGTATGTGTGTGCATGCTAGTGTGCTTCTCACTCACGCACTTGTGCCTTCACTTGCTCGAGGTCTTCATACCATCCTCACGTCTTCCCGGATTGACATTAAAGGAGGTGCTACTCATCACTGAGCTACACCAAATTTTGGCGCCGTTGCCGGGGATCGAGCTTTGAGGACGAGCGTGTGATGGTAAGACGTAGAGTTGACGCATTGGAGTCATAGGTATTTTCTTCACTTTTATCTATTTTCTTTTGTTTTTCTCATCACCATCATCATCCTCACCATCTCCCACATCCATCTCCATCATCACGAAAAATTTGAGTTTTTGGTCATATCACTCCACCCATACCATTCCCCTCATTTCACTTGTGAGAGAGAGCGAGAGAGCGTTTGTGTGCTTGTGATTGTCTGTGTTTTTTGAGATTTTCTGCAGGAATCAGCATCCCCAGCAGCTGCACCACCTCCAACAGGTAAAAAATTTGACTGTGCAGGTCCCAAGGCGTTGACCTCTGTCAATCACGACCGACAGAAAAAATGCTCTATTTGCTAAACAAAGTGCATAACCATGATCTACAGGCCTAGAGCTTCCCAAAAATGTGTTTAAATTTTTGAAATTCCTCAGATTTCTGTCAATCGCGATCGCTCTGTCAATCGTGATCGACAAACCACGACGGACACCTTCCGACGGCTCTGTCAATCGCGATCGACACGTCAATCGCGACCGACAGAGTCAACGACCGATTGACCACGACTGAAAGATCATACGCGTGACACGTGTCAATCGCGATCGAGCCATCAATCGCGATCGACCAGTCAACCGCTACTGAGAGCCCCCGACGGCTCTGTCAATCGCGACCGACACAGTCAAGGATTGATTGACCACGACGGACAAACCCTCGCGAAGGACCTGTCAATCGTGATCGACCCATCAATCGCAACTGAGAGAGTCAACGACCCTTTGACCACGACCGACTAAAAATCCGGGCCACGTGTCAATCGCGATTGACCCATCAATCGCGACTGACAGCCACGACGGACCTGTCAATCGCGACCGACACGTCGATCGCGATTGACCTATCAATCGCGAGTGATAGAGCTTGCGAACGCGATAGACGGGCAAAGTTGGCTAATATTTTAAGGCAAAAAAGAGTGGTCTATTTTTGACAAATTGTTGGACAAATACTAGGGCTCATCCTTGCATTGTGAGGCCATTACACAAAGTATTTTGAGAAGTCCTGTTTGCCTGTTAACATGTTCTAAATCCTGTTTTAGCACCAAAACCCTGAGTGGACATAACTTCCTCATACGAAATCCGATTGCGGTGATTTCTGTTTTGTTGACCATATCCCTAGGTAGGAAAAAATTGAGGGTTCCTTGGGATTGTTTTCCATAAAGGCAAAAGGCAATTGGGTCTGTGAATTACATGCAATAAAATGATCTGTCTGTCAACTGAATTCAATTCTTGAGCTAATTGTGGACTTTTTCAGGTAACTTGAGAGCCTCGAAGGGTACTCGAAGCAAGATTAAGTGCGAGCTGGGGAACACGCTTCCTGGGAATACAAGGGCAACCAAGGGAAGAAACTTAAGGTTGGAACTTCTCAACACCTTCTGTCAATCCCTAGCATAGGCTAAGTACGGATAGAGGTTTTGATTAATTAGGAACACGTTAAGAACTACCAAGTCCAAGAACTCTAATCACTCAAGTGCAAGTGTTAGGAAATTACAATCGCGAAGCAACCTAACGGAAAATAAATTAAATCGAGCAACTGCACTCAAAGTACGATAAAAATTGAAGTGTTCCTTGCTACGAGAATTAATTGGACAAGAAGTGACACCCTAAGAGCAATTAAAAAAGAACAAGTGACTGATATAAAAGAACTCAGCAACGCAAAGTGTACTTGGGAAAAATTGGGATTATTCAATTGGGCTTATGAACCTTAGATCAGGATGACACCTAGGGAGAGATAGACAAAGTCTTAGATCTTCAGAGGCTAGTGTCAATCATACTGCTAGGTCTTGGGCCCAGCAGTTGAGCCATCATTCGTACTACCCTAGCTCTGAGACGAGCGAGTCTGAGATGTCCCACGGAATGGAGAGGCCTACAGGAAGCTCCGGAGTGCCATATTTACATACGGTGGAAGGCCCTTACAAGATGCAACTCGAATACCTTAGGACCAACCGATTAGGTGCTAGCATCTATGAGGACGGCCTAGGAAGATCGGTAGTACAGATTAAAAACCCTGACCAATCCATTTGACTAGAGCGCCCAGCTGTCAAGTTTGAAAACGGAGCATACTTAGACAAGGAAGGGACAATATATGTAGTCACCAGTCATCCAGATAGGACAGATGAATTTGGGAATGTGGTCCCAGAAACGGACTTAGGTGACCTAGAGCAAGGAAACATGGGTGTAGAACCTAAAACCCCCCGAGGCAAATCTGTTCTCACTAGGATTATCACACCAGAGTGGATTCCCCAAGACAATAAGAGCATAGATCTACTCCTGAACAGAGAGACTGATGAAGTCTTTTGGAGATATAGATCTAATTAGCCGAGTGAGGTAGGAACAATCATGATATATGAGTTCAAAGATCCTGATAGCCCAGGTAGAGTGACCTACTTAGATCACGCTTCAGAGAGGATCTTTGTGGTTACAGAAAATGATAGGCATGCTTACACTTGGAAAGGAGAATTCATTTTCCCCCAACCAAGATCTAATGTGTCATTTGGCCTTCAAGGAGCTGGAACCTCCCACACACAAGGAACTCAAAGAGATAGACATAGAGATAGACCGGAGGTAAGCTTTGCCAACCCAGTGGGAAGAGACAGAACGAGAAGGGAAACAAATAGAGTGGAACCTGAAGGATTTAGAGCCCCAAGGAATCAAAGGAATACGGATGACTTCCCTTTGCCAAGGCCTAGGGAACACACCAGGATTTTGAGACCGACTCAGTTAGTTAAGTCCATGAAGAATTACTTCGATGGCACAGGAGACCCATATGATCATGTGGCCGAGTTTAGGCAAGTCTTGAGGGCTGAACAAGTTGAGGACCTATTCACGCAATATAATGCCTTTGGTCTAACACTTAGGAACACAGCCCTTACGTGGTTTCAACCATTGAATGAGAGACAGTTCAGGAGCATAGACCAGCTCTTAGAGGCTTTCATCACCAAATTCTCTAAGAGTGGCATCAGGCATAATACTTCCTCATTGATATACAGCTTCAAGCAGACCCCCCAGGAGACTGTGAGACTTGTAGGAAGGAGATTTAGGCAATATCTTGAGAGATGCCCTGTTCCTGAGTTACCCACACCTGTCAAACAAGTGGCTTTATTATTGGATGGATTGCTAAGTACAAAGTTGCAATCCTATGTGTACTTGAAGGACCCTAGAACTATAGAAGAGTGTGTATGCATGTGCACTGACATTGAGGATAACCTAGGGGAGGAACTAGAGCTTTCAAAAATCTACAAAGATTCAGATAGTGCCTCTAGCCTCTCTTCCTCACAATCCACATCAATTGAGGAACTTGGGGAGAAAGTAGCTCAAAAACTAGGTGTCTCTAGCAAACAAATTCCTAGATTTGCCCCAGTAAAAAGGTGCTATACTTGCGGTGGTGACCATATGGGGAACGCATGTCCCATCATGGCTCAACCCCAAGTGAATCCTAGCAGCCAATATTTCACCATAGAACGGAGATACACCAATCACATAGCACAAGCACCCATACAATAAGCAAGCAGTTACACAAACCTACCCTCAGCCATACCCTCAACAAGGCAGATACCAGAGTCAATACCCACCACAACAGTATACTAGGCCTCAGCAAAATTACCAACCTCAATATCAGGCCCAACTGAGACCCCACCCAGTGCTAGCACAGCAACCACCTGCTCCTACTAATGTGATTCCGGTAAAGTATGCTGCTGCAGAAGAAAACCTGAATAGGGCCATAGTGCGAGTAACCCTAATGCTATCAGAGAGTGACCCTAGTGACCATAGTTTCGATTCTACACATGTTGATAGCCCCTAGGCCTACTACATGCAGTCTCCTGAACATGGTGAGTCCTACTATAGTGAAGAACCAGGTGAACCTAGTTGGGAGCCAGAGTACACAAATGTAATGTACACAAACCCTAACTCTAGACCCCAGCCTAGGCAGGTAAGACCCCCATTCCCTAGAGGACCATGCTACAGATGTCAGGGAGATCACCTCATTCGTGATTGCCCCTTACCTCCACCTACACAACCCCAGTCAGTGACAATTCAAGGCTTTTGCCAAGATTGTGGAAAGGTGCATCTCTTACGAGATTGCCCTAAGAATCCTAATAATATGCCAAAAATAACTCCAATCAATGTTATTGGCTTAGTAGTAGACTCTACAGGAAGTGTGACGTCCACTACACCAGTAGAGGTAGTCACTAGAGCCTAGGCTTTGCAACAGAACCCAGGAATAGGTCAAGAGAAGAGTGCAGAGGTTAGTGAAACCGAGAGCATAGCCAAGAAACGATCAAGAGCCTGGAGGGATAGTCGAGAAAGAATCAAAAGACAATCGTCTAAAAAGATGAGCGACTTAGAAGAACGCATAAGACAAACAAAAGCCAAAATTGTTGAACTCACCTCTCAAACAAACTCTCACATACCACCACCACCCTCACTTCCATCACCATCTAACCCACCATCTGTCCACCTACCTCATACCATCCCACCAAACCCTAGAGTAGGATCAGTGTTAGCTGACCCCACTCCTGAAAACATAGACATGATGCTTAAGGCATATCAGGCCAGAATCCAAGAAGGGCCAAATGTGACAGATCATGACAAGTGCTACCCTAGAGCTGACCTAGAGATAGAGAGAACCAAGCTATCCGCGAAAATGGTTGCATTGGCTCAGACCATGTTTGAAGCCAGTCACCTTTTCAACTACTCAGGCTTAGCTAAGACACAATTGCACTTGGATGGACTCCTAGAGATGTTAGAGAGTATAATTGCAAGATCTGCCAAGGAAGAAAAAAATCAAGAAAGAGATGAGGCAAGCAAAAACATAAGCCATCCCCCACAAGAAGCTTATGTGCCCAATTCCACTAGACCAGACACCTCCTCTTCTATGAATAGGTTCACTCCAGAATTCTTACGAGAGATTCAAGAAGACAAATGAGCTAAAGAAAGTGAAGTCCCTCCCCCCATTGAACTTGTGGATGACACACACGACCAATTCCCACAAGACATCCCATCCATTTATGAGGAGCAGGAAAGCACCCAATCTCAGGAAAGATTAGACTTTGAGTCTAACTCTCTATAAGAATTACCCCACTTCACAGGCCCATGGGAAGCTAAGTCTACTTGTATGAGAGCACCCATGGTCATGGTACGAAATGAGGACTCAGTCATACCTAGGAACACAGAGGTAGTGAAAAACACTAAAGTGCAGTGCTACCTCACCTTAGAAGAGCTACTCAAAGTAAGGCCAGAGCTATGGAAACATGTAGCCAAACAAGTACCAGAGATAGCAAAACCTCATTCCGAGGTAGGATCCCAGAGAACAGTGCATGAAATACCATTGGACAAGATAGGAGACATGAGTGAGGGCAAAGAGGGAAACACATATCTTCCTATCACCCATCAAGGATACACCACCAAGGCCATTCTAGACTCAGGCGCAGGAGTTGCAATTGCTACCACTTCCCTATGGAAGCATTGGGGCAAGCCAGCACTCAGGCCCACGAGGATGAAATTGCAAATGGCCGATGGTCACATAGAGAGACCCTTAGGGCTGTTAGAAGGAATCACTCTCACCACATGTGGTGTAGAGTTTGAGCACACGTTTGCTATCTGTGATTTTAGCAAGAACCATGCCTATGAAATGATCTTGGGACGACCTTTTATGCGACAGTTGCAAGTGGTCCGGGATTGGGGAACCAATTCCTTGTATTTGCAACACTTAGGTGTTACAACCAAAGTCAATCTCAAAGATTACTCTCATAGAGATGTCCCTCCTATCCAATGGAATCCCATCCATAGAGCCAAAGATGACATGGAATCGGTGAATTCCATAGGATCAGGATCCTCATGGATGCATGAAGACACTCACTTATGGATGTGTAAAGTGGCAGTAGAAGAGGAGAAGAGAGAAAAAGCCAGAGAGATAGGTGCAAAAGAAACACATAGATCCATTCAAGACCCAGCCTATGCACCTATAGTCTTTCTTGACGAAGAATTTGAACCTCATGGTTGGGCAGAAATTTTAGCAACCATGGATGTAGCCATCAATGAAGAACAATGGACACGCCACTCTGATGAGGATGGCTATGACATTTCAATTTTCTCCATAGAGCCAATCATGGGAGATGCAGTTTTAGAAGAATGTGAACCTAGCCCTGATGCATTTGAGGATGGGAGCGACTCCGATCTAGAGTCAATCATCATGGACCCACCTTTTGCATCAGATGCAGAATACTACTATGAAGTAGAATTTCAACCCCAGAGGCATGGAGAGCTTACAAATGGCATAAGGCTAGCCACACATGTGACCCTGAAGGAAGGGAAAGAAAAGAAAGAAGAGAGAAGTCACACCAGAAGAGGAAGAATCTTTGTTTGAGGTCCCTGAAAACTTTAAAAAGTATGAAATAGACGACAGGAGAGTCATGGTAAGAATGCCTAAGCGAGAGGCACAATCAGGAGAAGCCTATGATAACAAAGAAACCACCAAGAAAATAGTGGTGGCCCTAGAAGACGGAGAGGAGAGATGCACATACATAGGCCATGACCTAACAGAGGAAGAAGAGCATGCGTTAATAGCTTTGCTAAGAGAATACAGAGATGTATTCGCTTGGATTTACAAGGACCTGAAAGGTGTGGACCCTGACATATGTTCACACACTATCTGTTGCTCTAGCACAATGGTAAGTACCACGTTAAGAAGCTTCACCTCCTTAATGTCAATCCGTGGGAGAGGTAGGAGTGATATGAAGATCGTGAATGTGAGATGATGTGAAAGTGAAGGTGAGAAGCACAAAGATGCACACACACATACACACACACAATGAAGAGACAAGCAAGACACAATGGAAGGTGGGAAATTAGTTCTATTACCCAAGAATGCTCTTACAAGCTCAAACTAGCTCTAAGCTCACACTAACCAAAATGAACCACCCTCAAAAATGAGCTCTCTAGCTCTTTTTATAGTTTCTAGACTAGTTTTGACCGGTTTCACATCTAGTGACCGGCCTAGTTAAAAAATACGTCCTAGAGGCTATTTGGAAGGGTAAACGATATCTAAAAATAACGAAAATTGGTATGCGCATTCTACCTAAGCTCCTCAAGCTCGAGGACTCCTCGGCTTGCACAAAATGGAGCTATGGATTACAAAATGGGGTTTTCTATGATACATATGTTACAATTAGTGATAACAATCACTGTTGAATGTTTGAAGAAATAATAAGAAACATATTTGTTTGGAAAATTGATCCGACTGGCTCCCTGCTCCGTCTTTACATGCTTCCACGTCGTCTGTGCCTCTGGCTGCTTCCAACACCCCCCTCCCTCTCGCTTCTGTCGTCCCTGACAGAACCTTGTTGTGAGGTCTGCCGGATATAGTTCTGTAGGAGGTCTTGAGCGAGGGTGTGCTCTGAGATATGAATGCCTCGGGCCAGATCAGCCTCGAGTTTCTCCGAGTCAATAGGTTGCGGCTCGTCTGGTGGTGGGAGCTGATAATGTGTGGAGTACACCATTCGTTCACAGGCGAATAATTGCAATAAATGTGTGGGCCTGCTTATAAATACCTCTGAATGGTACTCCCAAAAGCCGGTGGTGAACATTTCTTCGAATGTCTGCTTGTAGCATGCCGGCAGGTATTTGATTCTGCAGTGCTAGGCATAACACACCCGTAGCGATGGCGTTGTGCTCATATCATAGACTAAATCAAAGTTGCCATGCTCAAAGCCCGGGGTGTTTGCATGGGGGGCCTTGACGCGTCGGAAGACTTTAAAGATCATCTGCATCATGTCAAAGATTTTGACAGTCATGTGCGCGGCAATATCATCCATATGCTTTAATCGAGGGAGCCAGTGGCGGATCGTCGCCATCATGTAGCCTACTGTGGGTAACTCGATTGGTGGCTTGAAATAGGGATAGTTCAACCAGTCTTGGCACTGCTTATTGTTTTGTACTTTAATAGCGAATGCAGTCCAAGAGCGGCGTCGTGGTACTGGTCCCCAGCACGGGTTAAATTTTAAGTGCAGCGGCACTTTCACCCATGTTCTCATCATCTCTAGATAGTTTTGCAATAAATCTTTGCGCCAGTCGGGTTGATGGATTTCACCTCTCTGCGCACTTGGTGGCAAGTCCTCCCGCTCGAATTGAGTGGCATGCGTTGGTTTCATGCCTGTTTCTTTCTCTATGGCTAACTGGTATTCGGCCATTAACATGAAGTACGGTTTATATTGGAGCTCATGCCCAGATATGTATCGTCGTGGGGCCAAATGAGCAAAGAATGGTGACTGTAAAATTCTCTCTTCAATCATGGCCATGGCATGTAACTGTGCCTCTACTCTGGCCGAATGTGTCGTTCCGAGTTCTTCAACTGTCTTCATCCACACGGGGGTAGGTAATTCATAGGTCATCTGGCCTTCGACCGTGACACATCCGCCTGGGATGGGTATCGGCTCGTATGCCTCTTCAAATGTCTCCTCCACCGGGATAGTGACGGTTTCTTCCTCAGCTGGTAGCTCAGGTGGGGAGTCTGGCCTTGGAGGTGCTTCATAGACTGCAATTCTAGATTCAAGATGTGTTACCTGGGCCCGGAGTGCGTTGAGTTCCTCTAAAATTTCAGGGGCAGGGTCCACGGGTGCTGGTAATTCTGCTGCTACTTGTACTTGCTGTGTTGCCGGTTCTCTGAGCTGGAGTAGCTTGTGATCTTCCTTTAACTTTTGATGCTCTTCGTTCATACGATCATAGTCCTCGAGCAATCGCACATGATCATCTAGCAACATCCGCATCGATTCGGATGGGATTGCTTTGAATCTGCTAGGACTTAAGGGTTGTTCTGGATGGTCCAATGCCGCTTCCAGATTCTCTCTATTCTGCTCTTGGAGTCTCTAGTTCTCCTCTTTTGCTGCGGCTAAGTGTCTTCTTAGTAAGCCCATATTTCTAGTGAGCGTTGCATTGCGGATGGTCTGGGCTCGAAGCATGTTGTCCAGATCAGCAGTGGCTTCTTTTGTTTTCTCCTCACTTTCTAGTTCTAATTTGTGATAGGCCTCTCGTAAATCTTGGTATCGGCTGTTCAGTGAGGCATTCTCTATTGATAATGAATTAAGCTACGTTTGTAGTTCGTTCGTCGTTCTCTGCAGCTGTTGATAGTTGTTGCCCAGAGATGCAAACTCATCGCGGACTTGTGTCATGCATGTGAACATGTGTTGAAATGCAGTGTCTATGGTGGGCGATAATAGTAATGAAGTGTTAAGTGAGGATGCAGTGGAAGTAGATGCAGCGGGGATGGGGAATGGGGTTGGGAAGGTGGATGCAGTGGTGATTGTGGAAAATTGTGACGTGCCTAAATATGATGGTGCTGTGAGTGGAGTGGGTGCTGGTGAGGTGGATGGTGATATGTCCATGTCATTGGACGTGTCAAGTGCGGTGACTGTGAAAAGTGGTGTGTATGTGGGTGGTTGTGCAGGTGTGAAGACGGGATTTACAAATGTAGAGTAATTTACAGGGGGGATGGCTGGAGTAGCTTGGTGGAAAGGGGATATAGGGGTTATGGTGGGTTGGGGAGGTGAAACGGGTGAGAAGGTGAGTGGGGTTAGAAAAGGGAAAGGGTGTCTTAAAGGTGGGGGAAAGGAGGGGAAGGATGAAGGGGTGAAGGGGTTAACATGTAGTTGCGGAGGGTTGGGTGTGGGCATGGTGGTATGAATGGGCAGGGCAAAGGGTGTGGCTATGTTGCCTTGTACTGGTGTGGATGTGGGGGGAGCAGGTGGGTGTGCGGGGGATACAGGATGGGTTGGTGAAAGATGAGGTGAGAGAGGAGTAGAAGGTGTGGATGTTATTTCGAGGATAGTGGTGGTATGTACAACGGTAGTACGTGGTGGGGAATCTACAAGGATGGGTTCTGCGGTCAATGAACTTTCGGGGACGAGGCGTGCCTCCCTGACTTGTGCTGAAGACTGAGCTCCTGTTGGTACGCGAATATACTCTCCGGGCTTTGAAAGTAGTCGCACTCGGCGGGGGTCAAACTGTGGTAGTTGCTTTCTTTGTAAGTACCTGAGTGCTTCATTGGAGCCTACTGATTTGACTAACTCTCTGAACCCTTTGATGTATGCGTCTTCGAATCCTCCGGAGATGAGTTCCTGTTCAATTAATGCCTGGCTCTCCTCTTCAGTTAACTTCTTCCGTGCCCAGACTTTCTCCATCGTGCGATATAATTTCTTTATTGCCAGTGTGTACGCTGCGGCTTCGAAAGTCTCATCTTCATATGTGCTGGTGTCGCCGTGTGCGTCGGTTTGTTGGCCTTGGCCATCTGTCTGTCCGTCATGTGAGCCCTGGCTGGCTTCATCGTCGCCTTCATCGTCGTCTGTTTCGGTTCTTTCTTCTTCAGAGCTCGACACAGCTTGTCCCTGTGGCAGATCTCGCGGTGTGGTAGGGTAGCTGGGGCGTTCATATTCTTGGGAGAACATCTGTGCCTCTGAAAATTGGAATTCATTTGAGAATGCATCCGGCATCTCAAAATCGAACGTTGTGTTTATTGGGTTTGCCTCCATGTGTGGTATTGGGAAAGAAAAGGCTTCCGCACCAATAGTGGTGGGAGCTTCTGCTGTTGTGGTGGTGGGTCCTGTGGTGGTAGCTTCCTGAGGTGCGGCGGTACTAGTGGTGCCCTCCGTAACCACTGGTCTAGACAACCTTATGCGAATAGGTTGCACTGTAGGGGCGGCTTCTGTCGGTGATCGCTGTGGAGAGGGTTGTGGTGATGGTGACTCTGGCACTTGAAGGCAAGGAATAGTGCCTCGCATGCGCTTGCCTGCCCGTGTTCTACTGGGCTTCCTGGCTTTCTTCGTCGTTCCTCTGAATGCCTTCAGTTCTTCTCCTGTTAATGCACGCTCAATTGGCAAGTCATAAGCCAAGCACATATACACAATTCTTGTGAGTGCACAACATCCATTAAGCACTTTTTTGCGTTCCCATCTGTGTTGTGCCAGATACATTTGGTCAATGATCCAGCTTGCCAGATCAACAGTCTGAGGTCCCGTGCATGCCAAATACAATCCAAACCATATTCTTTTATGTGGCATGGTGAATCTATCGTGAGCAGGGAATGCAAAGTGTTGCATGCATATCCTTAGTGGCTTTGACAGCTCAGGTGTAATTGCCGAGATCTCCTCCCACTTAGTGACGTCCCCACGTTTCATCGGGTCTGGAATTAATCTCTCTCGATCTGTGGGTGTGTGGGTTCCATGAATTTTAATGGCCGCTCTGATTAAATCCTTTGAGAGGTAAAATCTTTTGTAAGGTGGATCATCCACTAAAGAAGGTAAAATGAAGGTTCCGGGGATATCCTTATTCTCGGAGGCCAGCAAGGTAGTGATTAAGTAATAGCACCTGTAAAAGTCCGGTTTGGGCAGAGGATCACTGAAATACTCCGTGAAGCCTGCTCTGGCCCAAACGTGAGTTAAATCCTGGGTGCTCTGTAGGGCTTCGAACTCTCTGGAGAAGAACTGGTATTTTCCCCACGTGCGGTCATCAAATGTCAAAGTGGATTCAAATATAAAGTCCGCGTCCGCAAGGGGTCCTGCAAGTCCCTGAAACCAATGAGAGTTCCGGTGTATCTTTTTTGTGTAGCCCATAGGTGGGTTGTCGATAGGCATGGGCCCAGGAAATCCTTGGAATTCCGGCGGTGGAGCAGTCGGGTGGGATTCTGCTCGTAAAACATTGAGGGGCACTGCCGCTACACTGGGGCCTGCTCCTGATGGTCCTTCGTCAGCTTGCATGATGACTGATGCGTTAATGAGAAAGATCTGCTACAAAAGATTAACACATTAGCATGGAAATTAATTATGATCCCATTAAAGTGAGACCGCAATCCCTTTCCATAACTGATGCGTAACCCGTGTAGCCAAGTGCTGTGATGTGATGGATGCAATGTTTCTTGCAGCACTGGTGCAGGTCTCTAGACACCTATATGTTTCAGATCATGCATACATTTCTTGGTGAGATGAAATTATGAGTGATTGTGTGATGATGGTGGGTGAATTTATACAAGGTTTAAAGGTTAGTGATTTTGTACAAGGTTGTATGTTAGTCGGGGGGGGTAGTTTTGTCAGACATGGGGTTAGGGGGAGACGGTTGGACACGCTTCGGTATCCATTTCCTAAGAGTCCTTGAATGGGTGGTGGGTTTCTGCTGAGGGGAAAAAGGTGGTATCGGGTGTGGTAGTATCGAGGGATGGAAAGGTTTGAGAAAGGTATATATTACATGGCTTATGGGTTGAGCTATGATACATGGTTTGGGTACCCAAATCTGCGTGGGTGTGGGTCTATGGGTAAGATATTTCTTGGCGATCCAAATTTGTCGAATGCTCGGACCTGTAGAAGGAGGTCGAGGGGATGGTGGATATTGATTCTGTTTCTGCCTTGCCTTTTTCTTGTCGATCTCTGCTTGGTTGGAGTTCTTCGATGCTTTTTGTCCTTTTGGCACCCATATTTGTCTGGTGCCGCTTCCTTTGGGTGGCCTAAACTGTCTTCCTTGTGTCTTCTGATACTGCCGTCGGTCCGGGTTCCTTCGTCGTGGTTTACTCTGTTGTTGTTGAGGTTGAGAGGTCGGATGGACGCTCTGCTTTGGAAAAGAAGGGAGATCCAAGACTTGCGTGACCTGCCCATTAGGAAGTGATGCATTCTTTAATTTTAATCTAGGCCAGTCCGCAACAAGTTTGGAAGGATGAGCACCGCAGGGTGTCGTGCTCATTTGTCCGCTGATGCAACCCACCTGACCTCTGATTGTGTCCATCTGCCCTTGCAGTTGGGTATCTGCCTCTTCTAGTTTGCAGGAAGTCCCCGGGAAGATCTCCTTTAGTCCTTCTGATTGACAACTGCCTATAGCCCAGCCCGAGTGGGTTGGTGTAGACGTAACGTGACTGGTCTGCTTAAAGATCTTCCGGTCTTCCGTCGCATGGATTTCATAGGGTCTAGGGTCACAACCGTCAAGCGGAATGCCGTTAGGGAAGTCAAGCGGTATCACTCGCTTCTGCTCTAAGGTTCCAATCTGTAAGGAGCCTTGTCTAAGATTTAGGTCCACTGAGTGATCGTATAGCCAATCTTGGCCAAGGATTAGGGGTTCTATCAGGTCGTCATCATGGCACACTAGTAGCTTTGCTGTCATCGTCAAATCCTTAATGAGGATAGGAAGGTCCACCTCACCCATGCAAGGGGTTTCCATGCCTCCTAGGCCTATGAGGTATGCCTCAATTGGCCGCATTTCTATTCCTGAATCCTTATAGTGGGACCATCTAATCGCACTAGTCGCAGCACCTGAGTCAATTAAAGCCCTGAGTGCTTGGCAAGGGTTGCCGTGCCCTAGCCTAACTGTAATGAATGGTCTCCTATCCACTATGCTAGGATGAGTGGTTGACTTTACTTGACACATGGCCATGGGATATCTGGGTGATGTTTCCGGATGGTTATAATGTTCTCTCCCTAGTCCTTGTCTTCTTAGCTTCATGCGCTTAATGCGTTCTATGGCTTCTGCCTGAGCTTCCGCTCGTATTCTATTTTCTTCCTCCTTACGCTTCTTTGCCAACGTGAGTCGTCTAAGCATATCCTCAGTAAGAGGTTCCTGATATAGCTTGACTCTACAGCCACTAATGTAATTAGGCATTATATCCCCTTCTAAGGTGGCTAACTGTACTGCTCCACTAGTCGAAAGTCTGTTAATGATCATAGGTCCATAACCTCGCTTTTCTAACTTCCGCGCGTGCTGTTTCAGAGTATACACTTGAACTAAATCTCCTTCTTTTAAGCCTTTATCTTTCACGTGTGCATCAAAATATGCTTTCTGTCGCTTCTTCGCTGCGTATATTCCTGCTGCTGCTTTCAGCCTGGTTTCTCCTAATGGTTCCAAGTCCATTATTCTCGCTGATAATTCATGGCCGGTCCACTGATGTTCTTGTGCAACCTTAAGGGTCGGTATCAAGAAGTCCAATGGAAGCACTGCATTCTGGCCAAAAACCATCTGAAAGGGAGTTGCATTGAGTACGGTCTTGTAGGCCACTCGATATGCCCAAACAGCGTGGTGTAGCTGTTTGTCCCAATCTGAACGTTTGTTGTTCACGAGTTTCGTCAGTACGTTACAAAGTATCTTGTTAGTGCTTTCAGCCTGACCATTGGCCTGAGGATGATATGGTGCAGATTTCTTGTGAATCACCATAAAATCCTGTAACAAATATTCAATGACTTGGTTTAGAAAGTGAGTGCCTCGATCGCTCACTAACTCTATAGGCAATCCATATCTTGTAAAGACATTTTCAAATAAGAATTTTGCAGTCGTGTGAGCATCATTCTTTTTTGTGGCTTTGGCCTCTACCCATTTCGTCAGATAATCTGTGGCAACAATAATGTATTCCGCATGTGTACCTTTTGCAGGGGGGTTAATGGGTCCTACAAAGTCTATACCCCACTTAGAAAATGCACGTCCGCCCATCATGGGTTTCAATGGCATTTCGTCTCTGCGAGTAGGAAACTGAGTTCTTTGGCACACATCACATCTCTTTACATAGGTATGAGCATCCATGTGAAGAGTGGGCCACCATAATCCTGCAAAGAGAATGGCTTTGATTATCCTATCTGGTCCAAAATGACCTCCTGCAACACCTTGGTGTGCAGTCTCTAGTATGCTAAGATATTCGCTCTCATGAACACATTGTCTTAAATATCCATCTCGTCCTCTTTTGTATAAATTATCGCCAATAAGTGAATAGTCTTGAGCTTCCTGCTCTAGACTGCGTTGTCGAGCTAAGGTCATGCCTTGAGGGAATGTGTTCGTCCTCAAGTATGTCACTAAAGGTTCACTCCAGTCTGGTGTGAGAGACACATGATATAATGTAGCATGCTCTACTGGTGGTCTTTCACAACAAACATGGCATTCCTTACACAACTTGTAGACATCTGCTTCCATCGTAGGCCAATATACTCCCAATCTATGCAGAGTCTGTAATGTTCGATGTTTTGAATGATGTTGCTTTAGTGCACCTATGTGTGCTAATTGCAACCAATTCGCATGCTCTGATTCATCTACACAACAAGCAAGAATCTTTTGATTGTCCTGTTTATATATGCTTCCTGCCATGATTTGGTACCTCTGAGACTTGGTAATCTCTCCCTCTTTGATCTTTACCTTAGGATTCTTGGGTCCGTATGTGAGGATAGGGACTATAGGCTTAGCCCATTCTGGTGCTATCTCAAGGTTAAACAAGTATGCATCTGGTAATTCGTCCGCTACTCCTTGAGGAGCTTCTCCTGAGGTTAATCTTGAAAGGTGGTCGGCTCTAAGATGCGTCTTTCCTTTCCTGACTACTACTTCAAAATCATACTCCATGAGTAATAGAAACCAACGTATTAATCGTCCTGTGTTACATGGTTTGTTGACTAAGTATAATAGGGCTTGATGATCTGTAAAGAACTTGAATTTGTTGGCCAACAAGTAGTGCCTAAACTTCTTTACAGCGTAGATCATCCCTAATCCTTCTCGTTCCGTCGTGGTGTAATTTCTTTCTGCTGCGTTCAATTGTCTGCTAGCGTAAGCTATGGGGAGATCTATATTACCTTCATTCGTGGGTTGTGCTAACACACATCCTATGGCATAATTGGATGCATCCACATGTACATGGAATGGCTTACTCCAATCTGGGGTTGTCAATATAGGTGCTGAGCACAAGCGTCGTGTAAGTTCATTGAATGAATTTTCACATTCATCTGTCCACTCAAAATTGGTTAAAAGAGAGTACAGAGGCTTAGCTATGATTGCATACATGTGTATGAATCGTCGATAATATCCACAATGGCCCATAAATGCCTGTACCTCTTTCACGTTAGTTGGTCTAGGTAATTCTGCAACTACTTTCACTTTTTCCTCGTCCGTAGAGATTCCATTTTTTGACACAATGTGTCCTAGAATTTTGCCTTGTCTGACCATGAAAACGCATTTTTCTGGGTTCAAACAAACCTGATATTCTCGACATTTGTCAAATATTTGTCTTAACTCTGGGATATGTGTCTGTCTTACATTTGAATGAGCACATAAGTCATCGACATAAACTTCCAAGCTCTTGCGTAAGAATTCCTTAAAAACATGACACATGAGTCGCTGGAAAGTGGCGGGTGCATTCGTTAAGCCAAATGGCATTACACGAAATGCAAATATGCCCCATTCTGTGGCAAAAGCCGTCTTGTGTTGGTCTTCTGGAGCAATGGCTACTTGATTATAGCCTGAGAATCCATCAAGAAAGCTGTAAACTTCCTTGCCCGCAACTCTTTCCAATAGGTGTTCCGTGATAGGAAGAGGATAACTATCTCTAATCGTGGCGGCATTAACTTTTTTAAGGTTAATACACACACGTAATTTTCCATTCTTCTTGGGCACAACCACAATGGGGGATACCCATTCGGTATGTTCAATTTCGTAAATAAATCCTACTTCTATCAAGCGATCTATCTCCTCTTTAATCTTCGCAGCGTAGTTATCATTGTACGTGTAAGGTTTCTGTTTTGTCGGTTTTGCATCTGGAGTCATAGGGATTCTATGAGAACATATATCTGGATCTACTCCTTTCAAATCTTTGTAACTCCAAGCAAAAACATCTCTATATTCGCGCAATAGGGCAATTAACTCTTCTTCTTCTTCAGTCGTCAAATCATGCCCTATATATGTGCATTTTTCTTCTTCTCCTTCTATGGCAACTATTACTTTTTTGGTTTTCTCTCGGTTATCATATACTTGTCCGTCATTCGCCTTTCTATTAGGCATTCGTACCATGATTCTTCTATCTTCAATTTCATATTTCTTGAAGTTCTCGGGTACTTCAAACAAAGATTCTTCTTTTTCTGACATGGTTTCTTTCTTCTTCCTTTTCTTGCTTTCACTCTTGGTAGTCACTTCCGTGGCTAATCTCACTTCATTCGTAATTTCCTCGTGTCTCTGAGGGTGAGTCTCTACTTCGTAGAAATATTCTTCCTCTGATGCAAAGGGTGGGTCCATGATAATTGATTCTAAATCAAAATCGCTTGCATCCTCAAATGCATCAGTGTCTGGTTCACACTCTTCTAAGATTGCATCGCACATGATTGGCTCTATCGTGAAAACTGAAATGTCATAGCCATCCTCGTCACAGTGGGGTGTCCATTGTTCTTCATTGATGGCTACATCCATGGTTGCTAGTATTTCCGCCCAACCATGGGGTTCAAACTCTTCGTCTGGGAATACTACAGGTGCATATGCTGGATCTTGAAGGGTTCGTGGATGTTGTTCCGCACCTAAGGTCCTGGCTTCTAACCGTTCTTCCTCTTGTTTGGCTACTTTACACATCCATAAATGGGTATCCTCATGCAACCAAGAAGGATCTGATTCTAATGAGTGCACGGATTCCGTCTCTACTGGTGTCTTATGGATGGTATTCCATTGTATTGGGGGCACATCTCGATGTGAATAGTCTTTAAGATTGACTTTGGGAGTCACTCCTAAATGTTGCAAGTACAAAGAATTAGTTCCCCAATCTTGTACAATTTGCAACTGACGCATGAATGGTCGTCCCAATATCATCTCATAAGCACGATTTTTTGCAAAGTCACAAATGGCGAAAGTATGCTCAAATTCTACACCACAAGTGGTGAGAGATATGCCTTCTAGTAAGCCTAACGGTTTTTCTATGTGTCCATCAGCCATTTGTAGTTTCATCCTAGTGGGTCTGAGTGCTGGCTTACCCCAACGTTTCCACAAAGCGGTGGTAGCGATGGCTACTCCGGCTCCTGAATCTAAGATGGCTTTCATGGTGTAGCCCTGATGGGTTATTGGAAGATATGTGTTACCTTCCTCTCCTTCGCTTACGTCTCCAATCTTTTCCACGGGTATCTCTGGTACCTTCTTATGTGATCCTATCTGAGAGGGTGTGGTAGCTAGCTCCGGGAATTGATTTGCTACATGCTTCCACAATTCTGGTTTTACCTTTAACAATTCCTCTAGAGTGAGATTACACTGGACTTTAGTGTTCTTGATCACTTCCGTGTTTCTAGGGATCACTGATTCTTCATTCCTCACTATTATCGTGGGTGCTCTCATACTAATAGACTTGGCTTCCCAAGGTCCTGTGAACTGCGGTAATTCTTGTAAAGAGTTAGATTCAAATCCTGTGGGTTCACTCAGTTGTTCCACCTCTACCTCATCGTATATAGAGGGGATGTCTTGGGGAAATTGTTCCTGCAAGTCCTCTATTTCTCGAATAGGAGGATGAGTTCCTTGTTCTTTTCTCCATTTCTCTTCTTGGATTTCCCTCAAAAATTCATGTGAGTACCTATGTATGGAAGACAAATTGTCTTGACTTTCTGTATTAGGTACTTGAGACAGGGATGGTGCATTCCTTTCCTGTGTCTCTGTGACAATAGGGTTCCTATGCTGATCCTTTTTCTCTTTGCTTTCTATCAAGTGTTCTAGCCTCTCCATTAGTCCTTGAAAGTGTAATTCCGGTTTTGCCATGTTATTCCAATTAAGATATCTAGAGGCTTCAAACAAAGCTTGTGCTAGTTCTACCATCTTCATGCAAAGTTTAGTTCTCTCAATTTCTAGATCAGCTCGAGGGTAGTTTTTACTCATTTCCGTTACTTGAGGTCCCTCTTTTATTCTAGCCTGATATGCACGAAACATCATGTCTAGATCTTCTGGTATGGGTTCCGCTAAAACCGATCCTGATTTCTGAGCTGGGTTTCTTTGATTTAATTCTTGTGAAGCCAATTCTTGTATTTTGGCTCTAGATTCCCTTAAACTTCCTTCCAACTCACTTATCTTTTTACTCCATTTTCTCTTGATTCTTTCCCTAGAATCTTTCCAAGATTTTGTCTTTTTACTGCTAGATTCTGCAACTTCACTAGTTCCGGCTACTTTCTCTTGATCAAGTTGTTGGTTTTGTAAGAGCGCCTGGGCTCTGGTTATAGCTTGGATAGGCACGTATGTTGGGTTGGATCCATCTGCGGTGTTTACAATACCTATCACGTTGATCGGTGTCACATTCGAAGCGTTAACTGGGTTCTTAGGACAATCTTTGATTATGTGCTCTTTGCCACAGTCGGCACAAAAGCCTTGGATGCTATAGTACTGTGATTGCCTTGCTATTGGGGGATGTGGACAATCCTTTATGAAGTGATCTCCTTGACACCTAAAGCATGGTCCTCTAGGGCCCTGTGGTCTCTGTTGTCTCAATTGGGGCCATGAGTTTGGGTTTGCGTACATCACATTAGTATAATCTGGCTCCCAACTAGGTTCCATTAGTGGACTATCATAATGATATGTCTCCACATGCTCTGGTGACTCCGTGTAATAAGCTGGTGGACTAGTTACATGAGTAGAGTCAAAACTGTTTGAGTTTGGGTCACTTTCGGTGATCAAGGGTGAAGAAGGCACTAAGGCCCTACTTAGGTTCTCTTCTGCAGCCGCGTATTTGACTGAGATGACATTCGCTGGTGGGGGTGGCTGCTGAGCTAAGACGTGTTGAGGTCTCTATTGAGCCTGGTATGGGTAGTTCTGAGGAGGCCTATAGTAATAAGGCTGAGCATTGTATTGGCCTTGATACCTACCTGGCTGCTGGTATGTTTGCGGGTAGTTCTGTCTCACGGTTTGTTTGTTGTATGGGCAGTCCTGAGCCGTATGATTTGTATATCTTCTCTCAATTGTGCAATATTGGCCACTAGGGTTGGCTTGAGGTTGAGGTGCATTGGGACACATGTTTGCCAAATGATTTCCACCACAAGTGTAACAACGTAGGTTAGTTGGTAGCTTGGGCACCTGTTTACTAGAAACTCCTAGTTTTTGGGCCACTTTTTCTGCTACGTCCTCTATCGAGCTAGACAATTTTGTGGATGCTAGAGAAGAACAATCTGAGTCCTTATAGACCTTTGAGAGTTCTAATTCATCTCCTAGGTTGTCCTCAATGTCTATACATATTCTTACACACTCCTCTAGCGTTCTGGGTTCTTTTAGGTACACATAGGAGCGTAGTTTAGCGCTCAACAAGCCATCTAGGAACAGTGATACTTGTTTGGCCTGTGAGGGTAGCTCTTGCATTGGACATCGTTCAACATATTGTCTAAACCTGCGTCCTGCCAGTCTTACTGTTTCTTGAGGGGTCTGTTTAAAGCTATGAATCAACGAAGATGTGTCATGTCTAATCCCACTTTTAGAGAATTCAGTGATGAATGACTCTAAAAAGTGATGGATGTCTCTAAATTGCCTTTGTTGCAATGGTTGGAACCAAGTTAAAGCGGTATTCTTTAACGTTAGCCCAAATGCATTGTACTGCGTGAACATGTCCTCGACTTGTTCTGCTCTTAGTACTTGCTTGAACTCTACGACATGGTCATAGGGATCTCCTGTCCCATCAAAGTAATTCTTCATTGATTTTACTAACTGTGTGGGTCTCAATACTCTTGCGTGTTCACGTGGCCTAGGTAGAGGAAAATCATCTCTACCACCTAGTATTCCATGATCTCTTTGTCTATCCGCTCTATTAGTGTCCGTGGTTGTTCTATCTCTCCCTATGGGGTGATTAAAGCTTACTTCCGGTCTCTCTTTAGTTCCTTCTCTTTGATTTCCATGGGCTGAGGAGGTTCCTACCCCTTGTTGACTTGTATTCATGTTCGTTCTAGATGGAGGGAATATCAATTCACCTCTCCATGTGTATGTGTTTTTAGCGCGCTCAGGCACCACGAAGACTCTTTCTGAAGTCTCATCCAGGTATACAACCTTTCCAGGTGTATCTGGGTCCTTGAATTCATAGATTGTAATGATGCCTATCTCACCAGGGTGTTCCTTTCTGTACCTCCAAAAGGCTTCATCTGTCTCTTTATTTATAAACAACTCGGTGCTCCTGTTATCTTGAGGGATCCATTCTGGGATGAGTACTCTTGTTAATACGGATTTCCCTCTAGGTGTCCTAGGTTCTTCTAACGGTTCTTTTCCTTGAAATTTCGTTTCCGTCTCTAATTGAATTGTGCCAAACTCATTAGTATCGTTTGGCTGCGTACTTAGAACGTACATGGTTCCTTCTTTGTCTATGTAAGCGTCTCTCTCAAATTTCACCACTGGTCTTTCCAATCCAATGGGTTGATCAGGGTTGTGCAGTTGCACCACCTGCCTTTGCAAACCATCCTCATAGATGCGAGCACCTAATCGGTTGGTTCGGAGAAACTCTAATTGCGTTCTATAGGGTCCTTCTGGTTTTTCTAGGTATGCTACATGAGACCCTCCTTCTGGTCTGTCTGTGCTAAATGCCATTTTTGATTCGCTAGTATCTGAGCTCTCGTAGGGGTAATTGCTATTCAACTGCTGAGCCCAAGATCGAGTGGTAGTTCTTACACTAGCCTCTGATGATCTAAGGCTTCTTCGGTCCGACTTACCTATATGTTTGCCCGATCTAAGGTTCATTAATTTTCTTCCTTGCACGCTCAATTACACACTTAGATCGTCAATGGTTCTTTGTTATCACTTTCTTGATTATTTTTAATTTTCTTTGGATTCTTGTCTTAATTTATACGCCAGGAATTCGACTTTCCGTTATAATTTTGAGTTCTCGTTCCGTCAAACTTATGTTCTTTCCTTTAGGTTTTCGTCACACACACCTTTACTTTAAGTCTTAAACTTGAAAGAATTAGGTATCTTGAACTTGAGGCGTTCCTATCGTCGTTAATCCACAACTACCGTTTAGCCTAAGCTAAGAATGGACTGAGGGGGTTGAGTAATCTTCCAACCTCGAGTCGGCTTTTCTGTTGCTCTGATGCCCAAGAAGCCGCGCTTCCCAAGCTTTGCTGTCTTCACTGCCTTGCTTGCTTGCCTTTGATTGCCCTTGCTTGACCTGGAAAAATCCAATTTTAGACCAATTCACAAGATGATCAAACACTTGAGCATATACACCTTTTTAAGTCCCTTCTCGTTTGCCCAAATTTTCAATGTGTGCCCCCTGGCTTCCTAGTCCCAAATTAGGTGAACCTCAAAATAGCTTATCTAAAAATAGATGTATTCTTTATGAAAAAAACAGTTGAGGTCACGTAGTACTCGTCACGAGCTATTAAGCTCAAAAAACGGACTTCGGATGAAAAAGTTATGACTGTTCAGGCCCTGGGGGGTAAAAACTGTCAATCAGGTTTTCCTTCAAATATGAGCTAAGGGGTCTCCTATGAGTCTAATGGTCCAAAAATTTCTCAAAAATACCCTCAAATTTGGTCAAAAATTGGA
This sequence comes from Ceratopteris richardii, assembly GCA_020310875.1. Classification (NCBI taxonomy): domain Eukaryota; kingdom Viridiplantae; phylum Streptophyta; class Polypodiopsida; order Polypodiales; family Pteridaceae; genus Ceratopteris; species Ceratopteris richardii. Next base: position 183,985,104 of record CM035418.1, on the reverse strand, counting down.
GCCCAAAATTTGCGATGGGGGTGCACAATCGCGATGGTCTGGGACCGTCGCGATGGTCCGAGCGAACCGTCGCGATGGCGTGAAGTTTGGACAATCGCGATGGCGCGAAAAGGTGAACCGTCGCGATGGCCCGAAGTGAACGATCGCGATGGCGTGAGGTCGAACCGTCGCGATGGTCCGAAGTGAACGATCGCGATGGCGTGGAAATGGACCGTCGCGATGGTCCGAAAAAATGAACCGTCGCGATGGCGTGATCAAGCGGACAATAGCGATGGCGCGGTCAACGGTCAAAGGTGGACAATCGCGATGGTCCAAAGTGAACCGTCGCGATGGTCACAAGTGCGATGGCGTGAGCCAATCGCGATGGTCCGATTTTGGGCTGTCGCGATGGTTCGAAAAATGAACCGTCGCGATGGTCTATCGTGACACGTGGCACTGTCGTGGCGATGGCGTGAGCCAATCGCGATGGTCCGGGGTCAGCTGAACAATCGCGATGGTCCAAGTGGACCGTCGCGATGGCTCAAGTGAACCGTCGCGATGGTCCGAAAAGTGAACCGTCGCGATGGTCCGGTCGAGCCGTCGCGATGGCGTGAGCCTATCGCGATGGTGCGACACAATCGCGATGGTCTGAGCCAATTGCGATGGTCCACCAAACAACGAATTTTTGAAATGCAGCTGTGGTTCCGTGTATGCGCAGGGGTCGCCTACCTCGTGGTGTGGTCGCCTACCTCAAAATCCGAAAGTTGCAGACCATCGCGATGGTCCGCCACACTCGGAAATTTCTGACAGAAAGTACATTTTTTACCTTTTGGAAGCTTTCCTGATGCTCTGAAGCTCTGTACCTGCAAGAAAACTCAAGAAAACACAAGCACTCACAAGTGCAAAAACTCTCTCTCGCTCTCTCGCATGCACAAATGAGGGGAAATGAGGTGAATGGGTGGATATGGTGAATTTTCTGATTTTTTTGGAAATGGAGATGATGATGCGATGATGAAGATGGAGTATGGAGAAGGTGAAAAACACTAAAAACTAAGTAAAAACAACAACAAAAACTGAAATTTTTTACCTTCCAATGCCACTTCTTGCTATACTCTTACCATCACACATTCGTCCTAGACTCGATCCCCGGCATCGGCGCCAAATTTGGTGTTGCTCTAGCACAATGGTAAGTACCACGTTAAGAAGCTTCACCTCCTTAATGTCAATCCGTGGGAGCGGTAGGAGTGATATGAAGATCGTGAATGTGAGATGATGTGAAAGTGAAGGTGAGAAGCACAAAGATGCACACACACATACACACACACAATGAAGAGACAAGCAAGACACAATGGAAGGTGGGAAATTAGTTCTATTACTCAAGAATGCTCTTACAAGCTCAAACTAGCTCTAAGCTCACACTAACCAAAATGAACCACCCTCAAAAATGAGCTCTCTAGCTCTTTTTATAGTTTCTAGACTAGTTTTGACCGGTTTCACATCTAGTGACCGGCCTAGTTAAAAAATACGTCCTAGAGGCTATTTGGAAGGGTAAACGATATCTAAAAATAACGAAAATTGGTATGCGCATTCTACCTAAGCTCCTCAAGCTCGAGGACTCCTCGGCTTGCACAAAATGGAGCTATGGATTACAAAATGGGGTTTTCTATGATACATATGTTACAATTAGTGATAACAATCACTGTTGAATGTTTGAAGAAATAATAAGAAACATATTTGTTTGGAAAATTGATCCGACTGGCTCCCTGCTCCGTCTTTACATGCTTCCACGTCGTCTGTGCCTCTGGCTGCTTCCAACACTATCCCCATGACCTCAGATGCCAAACCTTCTAAGCAAAAGCCATACACATATAATGATAACTATGCTGCTAAGATCAAGGAGGAGATAGATAGACTGGTAGAAGCTGGATTCATCTATGAAATTGAGCACACTGAATGGGTATCCCCCATTGTAGTGGTGCCCAAGAAGAATGGCAAGCTGCATGTATGCATTAACTTGAAGAAGGTCAATGCAGCCACAATTCGAGATAACTATCCGCTTCCTATCACAGAACATCTCTTAGAAAGAGTAGCAGGCAAGGAAGTATACAGCTTCGTTGATGGATTTTCGGGCTACAATCAAGTAGCCATAGCTCCAGAAGATCAGCATAAGACGGCTTTTGCCACTGAATGGGGCATTTTTGCCTTTAGAGTAATGCCATTTGGGCTTACCAATGCTCCTGCTACCTTCCAGAGGCTGATGTGCCACGTATTTAAAGAGTTCGTGAGAAAGAACTTAGAAGTCTATGTGGATGACCTCTGTGCTCATTCCAACATTAGACAGACACATATACCAGAACTCAGACAAATCTTTGACAAATGTAGAGAATATCAAGTTTGCCTGAACCTAGAAAAGTGCGTTTTTATGGTCAGGCAAGGCAAGATTTTAGGACACATAGTGTCAAAGAATGGCATATCCACTGATGAAGAGAAAGTAAGAGCCATAGCCGAGTTACCTAGGCCAAATAATGTCAAGGAAGTACAAGCTTTCATGGGGCATTGTGGTTATTACCGACGGTTTATACACATGTATGCCATCATAGCAAAGCCTCTGTATGGACTGTTGACTAACTTTGAGTGGACTGATGAATGTGAAAACTCTTTCCATGAGCTCAAACGGCGATTATGTTCAGCACCAATCTTGACCACACGAGATTGGAATAAGCCTTTCCATGTTCATGTGGATGCATCCAATTATGCTATTGGATGTGTAATCGCACAACCTACTGGTGAAGGTAATATGGATCTTCCAATTGCCTATGCTAGTAGACAATTGAATGCAGCTGAACGAAATTATACCACTACGGAGAGAGAAGGATTAGGCATGGTATATGCAGTTAAAAAGTTTAGACATTACTTGCTTGCAAATAAGTTTAAATTTTTTATTGATCATCAGGCACTGATATATCTCGTGAACAAACCATGCAACACAGGCTGATTAGTAAGATGGTTTCTCTTGCTAATGGAATATGATTTCCAGGTTGTGGTAAGGAAAGGGAAAACTCATTTGAGAGCAGATCATCTCTCTAGGCTCACATCTGGAGAAGCCCCACAAGGAGTGTCAGATGACCTTCCTGATGCTTACCTGTTTAATTTGGAAGTGGTGCCATAGTGGGCCAAGCCATTAGTGCCAGTATTGACATACGGGCCTAACCACCCAGTAATAAACACACAGGATAGAGAGGTAGTGAAAGCCCAAAAGTATCACATCATGGCAGGAAGTATGTACAAGCACACAGATCAAGGAATCTTGGCTTGTTGTGTGGAAGAGGATGAGTACGCTAAATGGTTGCAATTACCACATGTAGGTGCATTAGAGCAACACTACTCAAAGCAACGAACCCTGCAGACTCTAAGGAGACTCAAAGTGCATTGGCCGACGATGGAAGCGCATGTCCAAAAGTTGTGCAAGGAATGCCCAATCTTTTTCACTAAACCACCTGTGGAACATGCCACACTTTATCAAGTGTCCATAGTGACAGATTGGAGTGAACCATTAGTATCCTTCCTAAGGACGAAAACATTCCCTTTAGACATGACTCTGGCTAGGAAAAGGAGTTTAGAACAAGAAGCCCTAGAGTACTCACTCATTGGTGATAATCTCTACAAGCGTGGTAAGGATGGTTAACTGAGACTATGTGTCCATGAGAGTGAATATCTCAAGATCTTGGAAACTGCTCACCAAGGTGTAGCAGGAGGACACTTTGGACCAGATCGGGTGATCAAGGCAATACTATTTGCGGGCTTCTGGTGGCAGACCCTTCACATGGACGCACATGCCTATGTGAAACGGTGTGATGTTTGTCAGAGAACTCAGAATCCTATACGCAAGGATGAGATGCCACTAAAACTTATGATGGGTGGATGTGCATTCTCTAAGTGGGGAATAGACTTTGTAGGCCCTATTAATCCCCCAGCCAAGGGTTCACATGCTAATTACATCATTGTTGCCATAGACTATTTAACCAAGTGGGTAGAAGTGAAAGCTACAACAAAGAATGATGCTAAGACAACTGCTAAGTTCCTATTTGAGAATGTGTTCACAAGATACGGGTTACCCATAGAGCTAGTCACTGATAGAGCCACTCACTTCTTGAATGAAGTTATTGAAAATCTTCTCCAAGAGTTCTTGGTAGTGCACAAGAAGTCTGCCCCTTATCACCCACAAGCTAATGGCCAGGCCGAAAGCACCAACAAGATTCTATGCAATGTGCTTACCAAATTGGTAAATAATAAGCACTCTGATTGGGACAAACAACTACACCATGCTGTTTGGGCATACCGAGTTGCCTACAAAACGGTACTCCAAGCCACACCCTTTCAGATGGTATTTGGCCAAAATGCAGTGCTACCGTTGGACTTCTTAATACCTACATTGAAAGTAGCATAGGAGCATGAGTGGCCGGGTCATGAACTCTCTTCGAGAATTTTTGACCTTGAACGATTAGGTGAGACCAGACTAAGAGCTGCAGCCGGAATATATGCAGCTAAGAAACGACAGAAGGCATACTTTGATGCCCACGTTAAGGATAAAGGTTTGAAGGCAGGCGACCTAGTACTAGTATATACTTTGAAACAACATGCGAGGAAACTAGAGAAGAGAGGCTATGGACCCATGATCATTAATAGAATCTCAACAAGTGGAGCAGTGCAACTAGCCACATTAGAAGGCGATGTTCTCCCGAGCTACATAAGCGGATGCAGAGTCAAGTTATATCAGGAACCAAGAAACGCAAAGAAGAAGAAAAAGGAGTTCGAGAAGAAGCTCAAGCAGAAGCTTTAGAACGCATCAGAAAGATGAAGTTGAGACGGCAAGGTAGGGATCAACCTAGGATAGGTGCCTATGAGGATCCAGGATATCATGTGGCAATGTGTGAAGTCTCAGGAATAAGTTCCCAAAGGATAATAGATCGACGTCCTTTTGTGACTTTAGAGATAGGACAAGGAGTTAGTGCAAAAACTGCACACTTCTCAGGTGGGGAAACATGCTCATTGGTTTAGTGATGTCGTAGGACCATTGGGTGATGGCACCTATTTTTGGGAGGCAGAAATGGAATTCAATGGCAAATGGGGACGTTATCATTTTTTCACTCGCAAATTTGAAAACTATCAGAATGCAGAAGTAATGCGATCAGTTTGGACCAAAGCGGGATTGGATAGCTACTTCAGAGCACATTTGCCCAAGCCAGATTTCCTTCGCTGCTCCTATTTTATCAGTACTATCACTCCTAGCAGAGCCAAGGGAGGCGATAGCACTTTTGTGCTACCCTCACTATTGCCAGGCCACGAACTCAAGAGATTCAAAGTGACTCTCAATCTGGTAAGAGCAGCATTGAACATGCAAGGAATGCATATTCCCACTGAGAAAGAAATGATGGTTCCAGGCAGGATGAAGCATAAAGACCTCAACAAATTGAAGGACATGGTGGCGATGATACCTAGCATTGCTCTCCACTTACAAACTATGTTGCAACATTTTGCTTTTCCTGCACAAGAACGATTCACTATGCCACCAAAAAAGATATGGTTCAGTTTGTACTTGGCAGAGACAAAGAATCTCACCATCAACATACCGCACTGGGTCATCGATCAAATACACCTAGCCCATCAACGGTGGAATAAGAAACAAAAAAATGTACTTCATGGATGCTGTGCTCTCACAAGAATAATTTACAGGTGCTTAGCATACGATGTGCCCATCCAAAGAGCACTAGTATGGTCCAGGGCTCAAGAGTTCCAAAGACGACTATCAACAGCGGGTCCTCCATCGAAGAAGATGAGAGGGGGAGTTCAATTACCATGCGCTCAACCAAGGGGAGCCACTACCACACCCGAGGTGACTCCTCCACAAACGAGGCGTGTCTGACCATTCACCATTCGCCTACCCAGACCAAGTGCAGAAGGACCCAACCTCGTGTTTCCTCCTATTCCAGCAGACTTGGAGTTCCCTCAAAGTTACACTCTTGCTGATCTAACAGATGAAGAAATCGCCCGATTGATCAATGAATCTAACCTGGACACAGAAGCAGAGCAGACCCAAGGATAACAACCCACGACTACCACTTCAGCCCCGACTCAATCGGGAGTAGTAGAAGTAGAAGACGATGAAGAAGAAACAGAAGAACAAGAGGCACACGAAGAGTATGATCAAGAATATGAAGAACTTTCAGAACTAGCAAGTGCCCCGGCATACTCAGCCCAAATCAAAAGATTATACGAAACCATGAAGCGGGTCCAAGAGCAACACAAACTGTCGCTCGAAACAGGAAAGATGATCATGAGCCAAATGTTAGCTGAGGAAGGAGTGGATGATATGTTCATCGAATCAATGAACCTACACGCTGATGCAGTGGGCTTAGATGAGGCTGTTTATGCAGCCATGACTTATATTAATCGATTTGAGAAGCGAGTGCCTACCCGTCCCATGCGATCGGGAACACAAATACACATCAATGTATCAGAACCAGGAGGCCACACACAAACAGAAGAACATCAGGAGGAACCACTCTCACCACCCACCTCACCTCTCCATACACATGTCACATCACCACCTGGCACTACCACACCTATTTCTACCATTACCACAGTCGTCATGGGAATTCCTCTCTCCCCCGGCATCCAATTCGGAGGAGTTACCATGCCCACCTACACAACACTCTTCACAAATATCACATCCACTCCACCCACTGTTCCCATCCACAAAGTCACACACACATTCGACACACTGGAAACATCACCAGCCACAGCACCACTCCCACCCCCCACACAACCTCAATCGCCCATACCCCCTCCACCTACCTCACCACTTGATTCCACAGCATTCACAACTCCCTTCCCCTTCCGCATCCCCCCTGCATCTTCATCTTTCCCTGCATCGTTTAATGTAAATAGTATATTCATAGCATTACATCAATGCGTGTATCAACTCCAGAGTGAGTACCAGGATCTAGAAGACCGTCATCATCAGCTGACGATGAATCATCAACAACTACAAAGGCGGCTTACAAGGTTAGAAGAAGAAAATGCGGAACTCAACCAACGCTACACCACCCTCGAACAAGCTCATCAAACCCTCCTGGAGACACCCCAACCATCAAAAGAGTCAGGTGTCAAACAACTCGAAGCCTTACTGGAGGTTTACCAAGCAGATAACCTGAGAGTCCGACGAAACTTAACTCTACTCCGAAAACACATGGCTACAGCCCTTGAAGAAAACAAACATCTGCAGAAACAAAACGAAGACAACCTGGAAGCGGCCATGGAAGGCTCCCCCCATGAAATCGACCCAGAACAATTCAAAGCAGTTCCCTCAGAAACCATGAAAACCATCTTGGAAAGCTATGCTGATTTATTAGAAGCACATGATGATTTGGAAAGGGAACGGGATGAACTACGTAACCAGCTCAGGGAACTGGAGGCACAACCCAAAGTCATAGAAACAACCTTGACTTCAGAGGAAGTAAAGGCATTGACAGAGCAAGTGGCGGAGCTGCAGAAAAAGTTACTGGAATATGAAAGGCAACCTTCTCCAGTTGTAGAACCAGAGCCTGAGGAATTAGTACCCATTGAGGTGGACGAAACATATGAGGAACCATACGTTCCTATGCCGATGCCAGGTGGTGCACAGACCTCAGAAGGAATGGACACCTTAGAAGTTGAAGTACCTGAATGGCTCCAGACACTAGAGAAAACAGCAACAACCCATGAAGATCGAGTGGCAATTCAAATCCAATCAATGGCAAAGTTAGAAGACACAATCATAAAGTCAGAATATTTCCGCAGCATGTCTCATCATAGATGGATCGGCACCAACGACGATCAATATGTGCCATATTGTGTACTCCTTGTAGACTACAACGTAGAGATTCAACGCAGATGTGGCAAACCTCCAACTTTTGCCACACAATTTGGGTCCGATGATATCCCAGAAAGTGCTAAGAAAGGATCCATTCATCAACCCACCTCGAGGATCCGTGTTCTTGAGACCTACCCAGAGATGGTTCGTACTTGGACTAACATGCCACTTTTTATTAAATACAATCCTTGTTATGTTCCAGTCTTCCGCAGGCGCACCTGGCCAGAGTTTACAATTGCTGTCAAGAATATCAAAGGTTGCGCAAAGTGGTTAAACTATGTTTATCTAGCACCTCCACAAGGCCCTCCCACTGTTTATTATATGATTTCTACCATCCGTACTGGAGCACTCGACTACGGAATACCCCCGATGTGATGGCCCAAATGTGCATGAAAATCTTTGAACTAATGCTAATCACATTCAGGACATTCAAGAATATTAAAGACCCCCACTTCTCAAGTGTCGGATCTCATACAAGAAACCAAGATCTGGTATACGACATGAGCACCACCCCATCAATAGAGGTAATATATGCCTTGCACGCCTGAATAAAGTACCTCCCAGCTTGTTTTAAACAGACATTCGAGGAGATGTTCGTAACAGGATTCTGGGAATATCACTCAGAAATATTTGTACCCAGACCCTCACATCTCCTCCACTTATTTTTTGTGGAGAGAACCATCCATTCAGAACAACTACGGATGCCACATCCGGACGTACCAGGACCAGTGAATTGGGATGCATTGTTAACAGATCTAGCACGGGGGCTACGATTAGAAGAACACCACCTCACTGCCGATGTCGTCCAATATTATGTCCAACGCACTGCTAGACAAGGGTCTGTCAGAGACGATAGACGCGAGAGAGGGGGGGGGTGTTGGCAGCAGTCAAGGAACTGAAGGAGTTGCAAGACAAGGAAGCCTACGAAGGGAGTCGGAACGAAGAGAAAGCACAGGTAGACAGAGTAGTCAAAGAAGATCTCGCAAGTAGGCCATTTCAATTTTTCAAGCATTAAAGAGTTGGGCACACAAGAAGAAGGAGCAAGTAGGGAGCTCCAGGAAATGTATGTCAAAATGTTAGAAGAAATCCCTACAAAAATAGTGATTTTCATCACTAAAAACCATTGTAAATACCATTTCATATTTTTGTAGCTCCATTTTGTGCAAGCCAAGGAGTGCTTGAGCTTAAGGAACTTTAGAAGTACCTACCTATCAGTTTTCACATGTTTTAGGCTCCGTTTGAACCTCCAAATAGGGTAGAGAACCTAATTTTTAACTAGGTCGGACACTAGGTCTCGACAAGGCCAAAACCTAGTCAAAAACTATAAATAGAGCTAGAAAGCTCATTTTTTAGGTTAGCTTGTAATTGAATTGAACTTGTATGAGCTTTTGGAAAGTAATCTAAAGCACTCCATTTCTACTCACTCTTTGTCTTATTGTGGGTGTGCGTGTGTGTGTATGTGTGTGCATGCTAGTGTGCTTCTCACTCACGCACTTGTGCCTTCACTTGCTCGAGGTCTTCATACCATCCTCACGTCTTCCCGGATTGACATTAAAGGAGGTGCTACTCATCACTGAGCTACACCAAATTTCGGCGCCGTTGCCGGGGATCGAGCTTTGAGGACAAGCATGTGATGGTAAGACGTAGAGTTGACGCATTGGAGTCATAGGTATTTTCTTCACTTTTATCTATTTTCTTTTATTTTTCTCATCATCATCATCATCCTCACCATCTCCCACATCCATCTCCATCATCACGAAAAATTTGAGTTTTTGGTCATATCACTCCACCCATACCATTCTCCTCATTTCACTTGTGAGAGAGAGCCAGAGAGAGTTTGTGTGCTTGTGATTGTCTGTGTTTTTTGAGATTTTTTGCAGGAATCAGCATCCCCAGCAACTGCACCAGCTCCAGCAGGTAAAAAATTTGACTGTGCAGGTCCCGAGGCGTTGACCTCTGTCAATCACGACCGATAGAAAAAATGCTCTATTTGCTAAACAAAGTGCATAACCATGATCTACAGGCCTAGAGCTTCCCAAAAATGTGTTTAAATTTTTGAAATTCCTCAGATTTCTGTCAATCGCGATCGCTTTGTCAATCGTGATCGACAAACCACGACGGACACCTTCCGACGGCTCGGTCAATCGCGATCGACACGTCAATCGCGACCGACAGAGTCAATGACCGATTGACCACGACTGACAAATCATACGCGTGACATGTGTCAATCGCGATCGAGCCATCAATCACGATCGACCATTCAATCACGATTGACAGCCCCCAACGGCTCTGTCAATCGTGACCGACACAGTCAAGGATTGATTGACCACGACGGACAGACCCTCGCGAAGGACCTGTCAATCATTATTGACCCATCAATCGCGACTGATAGAGTCAACGACCCTTTGACCACGACCGATTGAAAATCCGGGCCACGTGTCAATCGCGATTGACCCATCAATCGCGACTGACAGCCACGACGGACCTGTCAATCGCGATCAACACGTCGATCGCGATTGACCTATCAATCGCGACTGACAGAGCTTGCGAATGCGATAGACGGGCAAATTTGGATAATATTTTAAGGCAAAAAAGAGTGGTCTATTTTTGACAAATTGTTGGACAAATACTAGGGCTCATCCTTGCATTGTGAGGCCATTACACAAAGTATTTTGAGAAGTCCTGTTTGCCTATTAACCTGTTGTAAATCCTGTTTTAGCACCAAAACCCTGAGTGGACATAACTTCCTCATACGAAAATTGAGGGTAGGAAAAAATTGAGGGTTCCTTGGGATTGTTTTCCATAAAGGCAAAAGGCAATTGGGTCTGTGAATTACATGCATGAAAATGATCTGTCTGTCAACTGAATTCAATTCTTGAGCTAATTGTGGACTTTTTTAGGTAACTTGAGAGCATCGAAGGGTACTCGAAGCAAGATTAAGTGCGAGCTTGGGAACACGCTTCCTGGGCATACACAGGCAACCAAGGGAAGAAACTTAAGGTTGGAACTTCTCAACACCTTTTGTCAATCCCTAGCATAGGCTAAGTACGGATAGAGGTTTTGATTAATTAGGAACACGTTAAGAACTACCAAGTCCAAGAACTCTAATCACTCAAGTGCAAGTGTTAGGAAATTACAATCGCGAAGCAACCTAAGGGAAAAGAAATTAAATCGAGCAACCGCACTCAAAGTACGATAAAAATTGAAGTGTTCCTTGCTACGAGAATTAATTGGACAAGAAGTGACACCCTAAGAGCAATTAAAAAAGAACAAGTGACTGATATAAAAGAACTCAGCAACGCAAAGTGTACTTGGGAAAAATTGGGATTATTCAATTGGGCTTATGAACCTTAGATCAGGATGACACCTAGGGAGAGATAGACAAAGTCTTAGATCTTCAGAGGCTAGTGTCAATCATATTGTTAGGTCTTGGGCCCAGTAGTTGAGCCATCATTCGTACTACCCTAGCTCTGAGACGAGCGAGTCTGAGATGTCCCACGGAATGGAGAGGCCTATAGGAAGCTCCGGAGTGCCATATTTACATAGGGTGGAAGGCCCTTACAAGACGCAACTCGAATACCTTAGGACCAACCGATTAGGTGCGCATCTATGAGGACTGCCTAGGAAGATCGGTAGTACAGATTAAAAACCCTGACCAATCCATTGGACTAGAGCGCCCAGTTGTCAAGTTTGAAAACGGAGCATACTTAGACAAGGAAGGGACAATATATGTAGTCACCAGTCATCCAGATAGGACAGATGAATTTGGGAATGTGGTCCCAGAAACGGACTTAGGTGACCTAGAGCAAGAAAACATGTGTGTAGAACCTAAAACCCCCCGAGGCAAATCTGTTCTCACTAGGATTATCACACCAGAGTGGATTCCCCAAGACAATAAGAGCATAGATCTACTCCTGAACCGAGAGACTGATGAAGTCTTTTGGATATATAGATCTAATCAGCCGAGTGAGGTAGGAACAATCATGATATATGAGTTCAAAGATCCTGATAGCCCAGGTAGAGTGACCTACTTAGATAACGCTTCAGAGAGGATCTTTGTGGTTACAGAAAATGATAGGCATGCTTACACTTGGAAAGGTGAATTCATTTTCCCCCAACCAAGATCTAATGTGTCATTTGGCCACCAAGGAGCTGGAACCTCCCACACTCATGGAACTCAAAGAGATAGACATAGAGATAGACCGGAGGTAAGCTTTGCCAACCCAATGGGAAGAGATAGAACGAGAACGGAAACAAATAGAGTGGAACCTGAAGGATTTAGAGCCCCAAGGAATCAAAGGATTTAGAGCCCCCGAGTTTAGGCAAGTCTTGAGGGCTGAACAAGTTGAGGACCTATTCACACAATATAATGCCTTTGGTCTAACACTTAGGAACACAGCCCTTTCGTGGTTTCAACCATTGAATGAGAGACAGTTCAGGAGCATAGACCAGCTCTTAGAGGTTTTCATCACTGAATTCTCTAAGAGTGGCATAAGGCATAATACTTCCTCATTGATATACAGCTTCAAGCAGACCCCCCAGGAGACTGTGAGACTTGCAGGAAGGAGATTTAGGCAATATCTTGAGAGATGCCCTGTTCCTGAGTTACCCACACCTATCAAACAAGTGGCTTTATTCTTGGATGGATTACTAAGTACAAAGTTGCGATCCTATGTGTACTTGAAGGACCCTAGGACTATAGAAGAGTGTGTACGCATGTGCATTGACATTGAGGATAACCTAGGGGAGGAACTAGAGCTTTCAAAAATCTACAAAGATTCAGATAGTGCCTCTAGCCTCTCTTCCTCACAATCCACATCAATTGAGGAACTTGCGGAGAAAGTAGCTCAAAAACTAGGTGTCTTTAGCAAACAAATTCCTAGATTTGCCCCAGTAAAAAGGTGCTATACTTGCGGTGGTGACCATATGGCGAACGCATGTCCCATCATGGGTCAACCCCAAGTGAATCCTAGCAGCCAATATTTCACCATAGAACGGAGATACACCAATCACACAGCACAAGACTGCCCATACAATAAGCAAGCAGTTAGGCAAACCTACCCTCAGCCATACCCTCAACAAGGAAGATACCAGAGTCAATACCCACCACAACAGTATACTAGACCTCAGCAAAATTACCAACCTCAATATCAAGCCCAACTGAGACCCCACCCAGTGCTAGCACAGCAACCACCTGCTCCTACTAATGTGATTCCGGTAAAGTATGCTGCTGCAGAAGAAAACCTGAATAGGGCCATAGTGCCAGTAACCCCAATGCTATCAGAGAGTGACCCCAGCGACCATAGTTTCGATTCTACACATGTTGATAGCCCCCAGGCCTACTACATGCAGTCTCCTGAACATGGTGAGTCCTACTATTGTGAAGAACCAGGTGAACCTAGTTGGGAGCCAGAGTACACAAATGTAATGTACACAAACCCTAACTCTAGACCCCAGCCTAGGCAGGTAAGACCCCCATTCCCTAGAGGACCATGCTATAGATGTCAGGGAGATCACCTCATTCGTGATTGCCCCTTACCTCCACCTACACAACCCCAGTCAGTGACAATTCAAAGCTTTTGCCAAGATTGTGGAAAGGTGCATCTCTTACGAGATTGCCCTAAGAATCATAATAATATGCCAAAAATAACTCCAATCAATGTTATTGGCTTAGTAGTAGACTCTACAGGAAGTGTGACATCCACTGCACCAGTAGAGGTAGTCACTAGAGCCTAGGCTTTGCAACAGAACCCAGGAGTAGGTCAAGAGAAGAGTGCAGGGGTTAGTGAAACCGAGAGCATAGCCAAGAAACGGTCGAGAGCCTGGAGGGATAGTCGAGAAAGAATGAAAAGACAATGGTCTAAAAAGATGAGCGACTTAGAAGAACGCATAAGAGAAACAAAAGCCAAAATTGTGGAACTCACCTCTCAAACAAACTCTCACATACCACCACCACCCTCACTTCCATCACCATCTAACCCACCATCTGTCCACCTACCTCATACCATCCCACCAAACCCTAGAGTAGGATCAGTGTTAGCTGACCCCACTCCTGAAGACATAGACATGATGCTTAAGGCATATCAGGCCAGAATCCAAGAAGGGCCAAATGTGACGGATCATGACAAGTGCTACCTAGAGCTGACCTAGAGATAGAGAGAACCAAGCTATGCGCGAAAATGGTCGCATTGGCTCAGGCCATGTTTGAAGCCAGTCGCCTTTTCAACTACTCAGGCTCAGCTAAGACACAATTGCACTTGGATGGACTCCTAGAGAAGTTAGAGAGTATAATTGCAAGATCTGCCAAGGAAGAAAAAAATCAAGAAAGAGATGGGGCAAGCAAAAACATAAGCCATCCCCCACAAGAAGCTTATGTGCCCAATTCCACTAGACCACACACCTCCTCTTCTATGAATAGGTTCACTCCAGAATTCTTACGAGAGATTCAAGAAGACAAATGGGCTAAAGAAAGTGAAGTCCCTCCCCCCATTGAACCGTTGGATGACACACACGACCAATTCCCACAAGACATCCCATCCATTTATGAGGAGCAGAAAAGCACCCAATCTCAGGAAAGATTAGACTTTGAGTCTAACTCTCTACAAGAATTACCCCACTTCACAGGCCCATGGGAAGCTAAGTCTACTTGTATGAGAGCACCCACGGTCATGGTACGAAATGAGGACTCAGTCATACCTAGGAACATAGAGGTAGTAAAAAATACTAAAGTACAGTGCAACCTCACCTTAGAAGAGCTACCCAAAGTAAGGCCAGAGCTATGGAAACATGTAGCCAAACAAGTACCAGAGATAGCAAAAGCTCGTTCCGAGGTAGGATCCCAGAGAACACTGCCAGAAATACCATTGGACAAGATAGGAGACATGAGTGAGGGCGAAGAGGGAAACACATATCTTCCTATCACCCATCAAGGATACACCACCAAGGCCATTCTAGACTGAGGCGCAGGAGTTGCAATTGCTACCACTTCCCTATGGAAGCGTTGGGGCAAGCCAGCACTCAGGCCCACGAGGATGAAATTGCAAATGGCCGATGGTCACATAGAGAGACCCTTAGGGCTGTTAGAAGGAATCACTCTCACCACATGTGGTGTAGAGTTCGAACACACGTTTGCTATCTGTGATTTTAGCAAGAACCATGCCTATGAAATGATCTTGGGACGACCTTTTATGCGACAGTTGCAAGTGGTCCAAGATTGAGGAACCAATTCATTGTATTTGCAACACTTAGGTGTTACAACCAAAGTCAATCTCAAAGATTACTCTCATAGAGATGTCCCTCCTATCCAATGGAATCCCATCCATAGAGCCAAAGATGACACGGAATCGGTGCATTCCATAGGATCAGGATCCTCATGGATGCATGAAGACACTCACTTATGGATGTGTAAAGTGGCAGTAGAAGAGGAGAAGAGAGAAAAAGCCAGAGAGATAGGTGCAAACGAAACACATAGATCCATTGAAGACCCAGCCTATGCACCTGTATTCTTTCTTGACGAAGAATTTGAACCTCACGGCTGGGCAGAAATTTTAGCAACCATGGATGTAGCCATCAATGAAGAACAATGGACACCCCACTGTGATGAGGATGGCTATGACATTTCAGTTTTCTCCATAGAGCCAATCATGGGAGATGCAGTTTTAGAAGAATGTGAACCTAGCCCTTATGCATTTGAGGATGGGAGCGACTCCGATCTAGAGTCAATCATCATGGACCCACCTTTTGCATCAGATGCAGAATACTTCTATGAAGTATAATTTCAACCCCAGAGGCATGGAGAGCTTACAAATGGCATAAGGCTAGCCACACATGTGACCCTGAAGGAAGAAGGAGAAGAAAAGAAAGAAGAGAGAAGTCACACCAGAAGAGGAAGAATCTTTGTTTGACGTCCCTGAAAACTTTAAAAAGTATGAGATAGACGACAGGAGAGACATGGTAAGAATGCCTAAGCGAGAGACACAATCAGGAGAAGCCTATGATAACAAAGAAACCACCAAGAAAATAGTGGTGGCCCTAGAAGACGGAGAGGAGAGATGCACATACATAGGCCATGACCTAACAGAGGAAGAGGAGCATGCGTTAATAGCTTTGCTAAGAGAATACAGAGATGTATTCGCTTGGAGTTACAAGGACCTGAAAGGTGTGGACCCTGACATATGTTCACACACTATCCCCATGACCTCAGATGCCAAACCTTCTAAGCAAAAGCCATACACATATAATGATAACTATGCTGCTAAGATTAAGGAGGAGATAGATAGACTGGTAGAAGCTGGATTCATCTATGAAATTGAGCACACTGAATGGGTATCCCCCATTGTAGTGGTGCCCAAGAAGAATGGCAAGCTGCGTGTATGCATTAACTTGAAGAAGGTCAATGCAGCCACAATTCGAGATAACTATCCGCTTCCTATCACAGAACATCTCTTAGAAAGAGTAGTAGGCAAGGAAGTATATAGCTTCCTTGATGGATTTTCGGGCTACAATCAAGTAGCCATAGCTCCAGAAGATCAGCATAAGACAGCTTTTGCCATTGAATGGGGCATTTTTGCCTTTAGAGTAATGCCATTTGGCCTTACCAATGCTCCAGCTACCTTCTAGAGGCTGATGTTCCACGTATTTAAAGAGTTCGTGAGAAAGAACTTAGAAGTCTATGTGGATGACCTCTATGCTCATTCCAACATTAGACAGACACATATACCAGAACTCAGACAAATCTTTGACAAATGTAGAGAATATCAAGTCTGCCTGAACCCATAAAAGTGCGTTTTTATGGTCAGGCAAGGCAAGATTTTAGGACACATAGTGTCAAAGAATGGCATATCCACCGATGAAGAGAAAGTAAGAGCCATAGCCGAGTTACCTAGGCCAAAGAATGTCAAGGAAGTACAAGCTTTCATGGGGCATTGTGGTTATTACCGACGGTTTATACACATGTATGCCATCATAGCAAAGCCTCTGTATGGACTGTTGACTAACTTTGAGTGGACTGATGAATGTGAAAACTCTTTCAATGAGCTCAAACCGCGATTATGTTCAGCACCAATCTTGACCACACCAGATTGGAATAAGCCTTTCCATGTTCATGTGGATGCATCCAATTATGCTATTGGATGTGTAATCGCACAACCTACTGGTGAAGGTAATATGGATCTTCCAATTGCCTATGCTAGTAGACAATTGAATGCAGCTGAACGAAATTATACCACTACGGAGAGAGAAGGTTTAGGCATGGTATATGCAGTTAAAAAGTTTAGACATTACTTGCTTGCAAATAAGTTTAAATTTTTTACTGATCATCAGGCACTGCTATATCTCGTGAACAAACCATGCAACACAGGCCGATTAGTAAGATGGTTTCTCTTGCTAATGGAATATGATTTCGAGGTTGTGGTAAGGAAAGGGAAAACTCATTTAAGAGCAGATCATCTCTCTAGGCTCACATTTGGAGAAGCCCCACAAGGAGTGTCAGATGACCTTCCTGATGCTTACCTGTTTAATTTGGAAGTGGTGCCACAGTGGGCCAAGCCATTAGTGCTAGTATTGACATACGGGCCTAACCACCCAGTAATAAACACACAGGATAGAGAGGTAGTGAAAGCCCAAAAGTATCACATCATGGCAGGAAGTATGTACAAGCACATAGATCAAGGAATCTTGGCTTGTTGTGTGGAAGAGGATGAGTAGGCTAAATGGTTGCAATTAGCACATGTAGGTGCATTAGAGCAACACTACTCAAAGCAACGAACCCTGCAGACACTAAGGAGACTCAGAGTGCATTGGCCGATGATGGAAGCTCATGTCCAAAAGTTGTGCAAGGAATGCCCAATCTTTTTCACTAAACCACCTGTGGAACATGCCACACTTTATCAAGTGTCCATAGTGACAGATTGGAGTGAACCATTAGTATCCTTCCTGAGGACGAAAACATTCCCTCCAGACATAACTCTGGCTAGGAAAAGGAGTTTAGAACAAGAAGCCCTAGAGTACTCACTCATTGGTGATAATCTCTACAAGCGTGGTAAGGATGGTTACCTGAGACTATGTGTCCATGAGAGTGAATATCTCAAGATCTTGGAAACTGCTCACCAAGGTGTAGCAGGAGGACACTTTGGACCAGATCGGGTGATCAAGGCAATACTATTTGCGGGCTTCTGGTGGCAGACCCTTCACATGGACGCACATGCCTATGTGAAACGGTGTGATGTTTGTCAGAGAACTCAGTATCCTATACGCAAGGATGAGATGCCACTAAAACCTATGATGGGTGGAGGTGCATTCTCTAAGTGGGGAATAGACTTTGTAGGCCCTATTAATCCCCCAGCCAAGGGTTCACATGCTGAATACATCATTGTTGCCACAGACTATTTAACCAAGTGGGTAGAAGTGAAAGCTACAACAAAGAATGATGCTCAGACAACTGCTAAGTTCCTATTTGAGAATGTGTTCACAAGATACGGGTTTCCCATAGAGCTAGTCAGTGATAGAGGCACTCACTTCTTGAAAGAAATTATTGAAAATCTTCTCCAAGAGTTCTTGGTAGTGCACAAGAAGTCTGCCCCTTATCACCCACAAGCTAATGGCCAGGCCGAAAGCACCAACAAGATTCTATGCAATGTGCTTACAAAATTGGTAAATAATAAACACTCTGATTGGGACAAACAACTACACCATGTTGTTTGGGCATACCGAGTCGCCTACAAAACGGTACTCCAAGCCACACCCTTTCAGATGGTATTTGGCCAAAATGCAGTGCTACCGTTGGACTTCTTAATACCTACATTGAAAGTAGCACAGGAGCATGAGTGGACGGGTCATGAACTCTATTCGAGAATTTTTGACCTTGAACGATTAGGTGAGACCAGACTAAGAGCTGCAGCCGGAATATATGCAGCTAAGAAACGACAGAAGGCATACTTTGATGCCCACGTTAAGGATAAAGGTTTGAAGGCAGGCGACCTAGTACTAGTATATACTTTGAAACAACATGCGAGGAAACTAGAGAAGAGAGGCTATGGACCCATGATCATTAATAGAATCTCAACAAGTGGAGCAGTGCAACTAGCCACATTAGAAGGCGATGTTCTCCCGAGCTACATAAGCGGATGCAGAGTCAAGTTATATCAGGAACCAAGAAACGCAAAGAAGAAGAAAAACGAGTTCGAGAAGAAGCTCAAGCAGAAGCTTTAGAACGCATCAGAAAGATGAAGTTGAGACGACAAGGTAGGGATCAACCTAGGATAGGTGCCTATGAGGATCCAGGATATCATGTGGCAATGTGTGAAGTCTCAGGAATAAGTTCCCAAAGGATAATAGATCGACGTACTTTTGTGACTTTAGAGATAGGACAAGGAGTTAGTGCAAAAACTGTGCGGGCATTAATTGACTCAGGTGCAGCCACTAGTGCCGTGAGACTTTCTTACTGTCGAGAATTGAAATTAAAAGTCAATCCTATAGAAGCATATCTCATAGGATTGGGAGGTGTGGAAACCCCTTGCATGGGCGAGGCGGAACTTCCCCTCTCCATTCAAGATGTTCCAATGACAGTTAAGGTACTAGTGTGTCAAGATGAGGATCTCACTGAGCCTCTGGTCTTGGGTCAAGACTGGATCTATGACCATGTAGTCAACTTAAACCTAAGAAGTGGACTTCTTCAAGTATGGGTAAATCAGAGTCGAATTACAGTTAAGTTAGATAATGGAGCACTCAAAGAACTAGAAAAGGCACAGACTCCTGGTCCTTGCAGGGGTACACTTGAAGTTGACCATGCTGTTCTTGTCCAAAGCTATGTGATGCAGAGGAATGGAGATCTCAATAAAGAATTCAAGGCCTTGACGGAACTATCTTCTTTTCCAAAAGCCAGAGGGAGACAACAACCAAAGGCAGATCAAGTACGGAAGACTACCAATGCTGGAGGCCAAAAGAAGGTGCGAAGCAGAACAACTCAGCCATTGAAACAACTGTGGGTGCGAAAAGGCAAGCTCCCTACTACAGTCAAGTTACGACAATTGTCTCAACTTCCTATTAGTAATCAGCGACATGATACTAATAAGAGGACTTCCAAAACTTCTTTCGAGAAAGTGAAGACTATCTGGGTACCCAAGAAGTCGATGAAGGCTGGCCCACAATCAAGACAAATTTGGGTGCCTAGGGCTTGCTTGCGGGCTCAACTAGTCCCGCACGAATCACATCATACATGACAGGGCTCACTCACTCAAGGTGCCATTACCCACTCTTGTTTAATACTCACGAACACACAGTCACCCAGAAGCACGCACAGACTCACTTGTAAATGGGTCCCAAAAACGCATCATCCCCAAGCAGAATTACTCATAAAACCCTCCAGTCTCCACAAAACCAAAACCGAAAGCCATCCATTGTGTTTGGTAACCTAAGACTTGTAATAAACCCCCCAACCCCATTTGTAAATTCATCTCCACATGAACCTTCAAAAGGCTTCCAAACCTTATCAGTGAGAAAATTGTGAGCATACCCCTTATGCACTACCTATGCATCCACTATCTGACTGCTCGTTCACCATATGTGCACACCTTTGCCTAGTAAACGTCACAATTGGCTCAATCGTCCCTTTCCACATTCACTCCAATTTTTTTTCGACCATGTTCTAATTATCCGCTTTGGATGGAGAAGTGCTTCATACCCAAATCAATGGATCAAAAATCTAGCCTCACGAGAGGGAATTTGATCTCTTGGCATGGATTTCTAGAACACACAAAAGAAAAATAAATAAATACATAAATAAATGGATATATATAAAAAGGAAATTCAAAAATCATGCTATAAAGTATACTTGCACGCCTCTTCATTACATGCAAGTTTTGATGGAAAGTAATTAGGCAAACCATGTAAATGCAGAATGGATGGAAGCTTGAGAAACATTCTTAGAATAGGTCGCATGATAGGTAATTTACCATAGTCCAAGGTAAATTGATGGTGGATGCATGCATATTTGGAGCCCATAGTGGTTCTATTTAAACTTCTGTAATCAATGGCATTCAAATTATTTCTCTTTTAGAGCTCTTATGCATTGTAGTTTTGTTGCTTATGCTCACCTAGGATAGCACGTCCATACTAGTGATGGAAATGACATTTCCAAATCCAATCATGTTCATGGACTTGCACTTGGTGCAAATCCAAAATAGACTAGCACAAACACAAATTGAGTGGTTCATTGGTAGGGGTTTATTGGATTAGGTAATCATAGATTGGAAACACATACAAGTTCACTCAATTGCTCTCTCCTTCCTAATTCAAATGAATGCGCAGCTCAAGAAGGGGAGGACATTTCAATGTTGAAACTAATTATTAATGCAAAAAATAGGTGCAACTTTATGTGGCATACATTGCACATTAGCTCTCATTAAGCAATGAAGGTATACTTGCTCCAGTAGTTGTTATCGATCTTGAAGAAATGGAGAAGATTTTTGGTAAAGCTTATTTGGGAGAATACAAATATGTGCATCTCTGCAACACATGTTCCAAGGTAATAATGGTTGAACCACTATGAAAATACCAAATATCTGAGTCCATGACAAATATACTTTATTCATGAAAACTTGATCCTAGCTACAATGAGCGGTTAATGCCCTTTCTTCATCCTAAAAAAGGTAAAATCTTAATGATATGATCATTTGCTTTATAGTAATTGCAAAATTTTTTATGATTTTCTATTTTTTGTCATCTTGATTTCCCTTCTTTGGGTATGTAGCATTAGCAAAATTTATCCATACTATTAGATGAGCTTACATTTTCCCTTCTAATTAGCAAAGAAAGCTTGATTAGCAACAAGCATAATCGACTTGTTTTGTCTTGATTAAGCTTGTTGCAAAAAAACCACTCCTCAAACGTTGATGATTTCTGGGATGTAGAGAGACATATTCCAATACCCTACAAAATAATCCACAAGGATTTTATTGCCACTACATGATCCATCATGTATGCCCATAGTGGGTACTTAGAATCATGCACATTATCCTCAAGATTTGACATATAAGATACATCTTTTCTCTAAAACATGGTCAATAACTATACCTAGTGAAACATTAATTGGCTCTCAAATCCAATGAGCCAAAATTGCCAATCGAGATCCTCTAGGCCTATAGTTTACTTTGTAGCAATTGTACTCATGAATCAAAAATTGTATAAATGTTTGGAACAAAAGGACAAATGTGCATGCATAGTCACTCTGACAATTGGCTCAAACGTGAAAAAAAAGCTCAAAATAGTTTTTTTGGCCCTAAGTACGCTCACCAAATCCTATGTGATTCCAACATAGCTCTCAAAAGGTTATCCACAATGCCCTTTAGAAAATGATAACCTTCTCTAATACCAAGTATTGGAGTTTTAGGATTAGGAAAGCAAACACACACAACACAAGTAAGAAGAGCTTGGAGCACAACATTGAGTATACTACTCAATGAACCTACAAAAGATAAGTAGCCTATTAGGGTTATAGGTGTATATATAAGCTGGGTGGAGAAACATCCTAAAGAGGGAAAAATATGCCCCGAAGTCTTGAGTATGTTCATGCATATCATCACTGAAATATACTAATAACCTACGAAAGATGAAATTAAGTGGAGTATGCGATAGAATAGGTATATTACATAATGAAATGTATTAATGCAATTTTAAATTCAATCCTTTCCATATCATGTTTGGCATTCCATCCTCCTTAATACATAAATAGGTTTCTTGCGATTCCCACAAGGAATGTTCTAATGTGTCCATATGCTCACTAGCATGTACTCATGTGTAGATTCTCCGTATCTTGATCTATTTTCTAAATCAAGTATCCATATGATCCTTGATGATCTCTTTGCTACGAGGTTCGAGAATCTCTAGATTGGGAGAATTTGCATTAAGTTCCTACAACTATGGAATAATGAATAAATTTCAACAATCCTGATGTAGCATGACTCTCCATACTCACCTCATGTAGTCTAAAATGGAAAATAAGGGAAGCAATAGATTAAGAATTTTGTGAGAAGTGCAACATACTTAAAGGATTAGGCACACTAGATAAATAGAAAAAGAAACTGATCTTTGCCCATCCACAATGTGCTCTCCTTCTTGAGAGCTCCACGATGATATCCTTAGAGTAGAGATCTTAGCACCACACAATGAAATCCACAGAGAGGCTTCAGAATATGTAGAAAACACAGTACACAGTGAGCACGAACATAGACTTCATAGGTGTTATAAATGTGGTGGAACTTATAGTCTGTGGCTGACTAGGCCACTAGATGTTTTATTAAAGAACATATACAAAAATGCTTGCTGGCCATTTGGCCTTTCACATGGACACAAATGATAACAATCTCCCACTGACGGCCAATATGGCCAAAGTAACTATGGCTGAAAAATTTAGAATGATAAATAATACATGAGTTTAAGTATACAAACTATATCTCCCACTTGATGGGCATGTTACACAGTGTACAAGTGACTATGTAAGAGCATGAATCAAGTAACCCCATCAAGTGACAACAGTGTCGAAAGCTATCCTATGGTAGAGCTTTAGTCAAAGCATCTACAACATTATCTCGAGTATGAACCTTCTCAAGAATAATGGGATCAGTGGCCAAGAAATCTCTAATGAAGTGATACCTCACCTCAATGTGCTTGGTCCTTGTATGATAGACTAGATTCTTAGCCAAAGCAATGGCACTCTGACTATCACTGATCAAACGAGGTACGTGCTGAGGTAGACCCATATCAAAAGTAGGACAAGAAAGCCACAATGCTTCCTTACATGCCTCATTTGCTACAAAATACTATGCTTTTGTGGTGGAAATAGTTGTGCATTCTTGAAGACAAGATCTCCACACAACCAACATTGTCAGAGTCTCTGTAACCAATAATGGATGCTTTTCCTCCATCTAAGCATAAACACTTGTCCTTAGTGCCCCTCAGATATCTCAAAATCATTTTGATTGCTTCCCAATCTTGGTTGTCAAGATTAGACATATATCTCCTCACAACTCCCACTACAAATGCAATGTCTGGTCTTGTAGCTACCATAGCATACATGAGACTACCAAGAACAAGATGATAAGGAATTTTGTTCATGAATTCCTTTTCCTCCTATAATTTGGGGAAATCATCCTTGCTCAATTTCACATATGTGGGTAGAGGTGTAATCAATGCCTTTCCACCCTGCATATTGAACCTGTGAAGTACTTTGGATATGTACTAAATTTGAGACAAGTATACGCATCTTGTACTCCTATCACGAGTAACGTACATGCCAAGAATATGTTTGCCATCCCCTTAATCATTCATATCAAATGTCTAATTCAACTTCTTTTTGAGAAGTCACAAGGCATAAGAGGACTCCCCAACAATCAACATATCATCGACATAAAGTATCAAGCATATCAAGCTGCCATATGATCATTTCTTTGTGTAGAGAAAATGATCCTCATTGGTTTGGGAATAGCCTTGAGACTTTCATAAAAGCATCAAACTTTTGGTACCATTGTCTAGAGAACTAATTAACTCTATGTAAGCTCTTCTTGAGCTTACAAACTAGAATTTCTTTGGTAGGAACTACATAACCTTTTGGTTGTTCCACATAGTTCTCATCTGTAAGATCTCCATGCAAGAAATTAGTTTTCACATGCAATGAATCCGAACAACATGTGTAGGATAGTCATCTAGACCACTAGAGAGAACATTTCCTCAGAATCAACACCATGTTGTTTCTTAAAACCCTTTGCAACAAGTTGTGCTTTATAGTTTAGAGAAGCACTATCTAATGTGAATTTCAGTGTATATACCCATTTACATGGTAAAGCTTTCCTACCCTTTGGCAAAGGTACTAAATCCCAAGTACCATTCTTTTTAATGGAATCGAACTCATGCTTCATGGCACGCTTGCACTTGACATGATCCATTGTCTACATAGCCTCTTTGTAGCAAGAAGGCTTACCAACATCTATTATCTTTGATGCATAACCGTCTTTCTTCATGTGTCCTTTCTTATGATATTAATTTGATTACCCTCTTCCTTGATTTACTTCTACTCTTTTTCCATTGACCATTCTCTTCCTTGTTCTTGGTCCTGTCACATTGCTGATTCTTTCCTTTGTAAGAATCACGAACATTTTATGCATCTCCACTTTGAGTGCCAACCATAGATTTTCTATGAATCTCCTCACTCAAGAGTGCTCCACATATGTCATCATAAACCAGTTTACTACCAGGTGCACTATTGCTAATAGCTGTGCAAAACGTATCCCATGATGATGGCAAGGTACATAACATCAATACTGCTTTCATTTCTGTTGGGTGTGTGTAGAAGTGCGAGACACACATGAGAAGCACACACAAGGAGAACAAACGTAGCAAGACACACAGAGAAAACAATGGCTGGAATAGCTCTCTCTATTGACGATGAACTGAATTGAAGTAAGAGCTGAATAATATCCCTAAGTACAAAGTACCACCACATATAAGAGTATCAAGTATGTGGTAACATGGGGAGAAAACCTCTAGCCCACACTAGAGTAAAAAGTGCCCATGTATAGGGAAAATGTTCACATCAAAGCTACTTGAGGAACACATAAGTGTAACAAAACCGCCTAGAGCGAATGATGTGAACACATATAGGGAGTGATAGATCAGCCCCCACAAGGTAATAAGCCTAAAGCTTTGCGAAAAGTGAATATGTCTGCCACATTATCTTGTGTAGGCACATATACCAAATCAATATCTCCTGCATGAAGGTGCTCTCTCACATAGTGATAATGCACCTCAATATGTTTGTTCTATGCATGAAACATTGGGTTTTGTGCAATAGTCAAAGCACTTTGACTATCAGTGAGAATATGCGTAGCAACATCAATCTCCATGCAAAGATCCATCAATAGGCATCTCAACCATATACACTCCACTATAGCTATAAAAAATGCCCTGTACTCAACTTCACAACTCGATGTCACCATTGTAGGTTGCTTCTTACTCAACCAAGATATGGATGAGTCTCCAAGGAAAAAGCAATTACCACTAGTGGACATGCAAGTATCATAACAATCAGCCCAATCACTATCTGTAAAAGCATGCAAGCATGGATGAACATCTCTTCCATAAAAGAGACCTAAGCTCAAAGTGCCTCAAAGATATCTAAACACATGTTTCATCCATGAATCGACTCAGCTGGGAAACTACGAACTCTATATCGGGCCTTGTGTTGCATGCATATATAAGACATCCCACAACTTGCTGATAAAGAGAAGTGTCAAATGCATCACTAGAATCCTCAACTGAGAACATGAATCCTGTCTCAATTGGTGTGGAAACTGGCTTGCAATCCTCAAATTCAAAACACTGAAGTAGTTTTTCAACATACTTTGCTTGATGCATAACAAGTGCCCCCTCAACGGATACAAATTGGATGCCAAGATATTAGCTCAAAAGACCAAGATAAGTGACATCAAAAGTATGCTGCAAATCAGCCATAAGAATTTCAAGTTTTGCATCACATGAACCAATCAAGAGTATGTCATCGACATAAAGAACTAGCACTATAAGATCAGCCCCATTTTTGCATACATAGAGTGTGCTTTCAATTGGACTACATGTGAAGACAAGAGCAATCAAGTGCTTAAGGATTTTCTCATACCATGCACGTGGAGCTTGCTTGAGACCATACAAGGCTTTATGCAAGCGACAAACCATATGATCTTTCCCTTTCATGGAAAACCGAGGAGATTTCTTCACAAAGACCTCTTCTTGCAAATCACCATTCAAGAAGGTTGTTTTTATGTCCAACGGATGCACTTTCCAACCTCGATGGGCAACCAATGCAACCACAGTAAGAATGGTAGTCATGCGTGAAGTAGGTGCAAATTTTCCTCATAATCAATGTCATATTGTTGCGCATATCCTTTAGCAACCAATCTAGCTTTGTAGCGATCAATGCTACCATCAGATTTTCTCTTGATCTTATAAACCCACTTTGTACCAATGGCATTCTTTCCTTTTGGCAATTCACATAACTCCCCAGTACCATTCCTATGTATGGAATCCATTTTTGATTGCATAGCACTCATCCATTGTATATCATCACATGCATCTTCAAAAGAAAGTGGCTCTTCATTACATGCTGTAGCAATAAGAGAATAATCCACAAAATTGCTTGATGCATGGTGAGAGCTTGATCTTGTTCTACCAAGTAAAGGTGCACTCAATTTGCTGTCTTGCAAAGTTTGTTTTAGCCACTTTGTCATAGTTTGTGCACTCTTTATAGACATGCCTTCATTATGTAAAACATCTTCAATATGTACATCATGCATGGGCTGAATTTCATTCTCATTTTCAGCCATATTTTGACACAAATGTTCATCCATATGTGGTTGGAAATTTCTAGCAATTTTGACAATTTTTGGTTGAAACATTTTAGCCATGTTTGGCTGGGAATTCTCTGCAATTTCAGCACTATTTTGCTGGAATTTTTCAACTATTTGAGCCTCAGTTGGCTGGTCTACATGGCCATAGTCAAGTGCACCATTTTGGAGCAAAGGCAGTGTATCGAACACATCTTGTGAGCTAACTGTTGGCTATTTTCTGCATTCAAGTAGAGCGAAAAATGAATTTTGAGCAAATACCACATCTCGACTCACAATAATTGTGTTCATCAATGGATGGTACAAATGATATCCCTTACTTTCATCATTATAACCAACAAATATACATTTCTTTGCCTTGTCATCAAGTTTGTGACATTGTTGTGATTGCACTAGAGCATATGCCAAAAAACCAAACACACACATATGACTAACCATAGGCTTATGACCATTCCAAGCCTCATAAGGAGTGATGACTCTCAATGCTTTTGTAGGGCAGTGATTTTTTCACACATGACCGCTTCCATCCCAAACTTATCAGGAAGATGCTTTCCTTTAACCATACATTGTGCCATTTCAAGTAGATTTCTATTTTTGCGCTCAGCAAAACCATTTTGTTGAGGTGCATATGGAACCGTACATTGGTGTGAAATACCTCTTTCATGAAGAAAAGCATTAAACTTATGTGACATGTATTCACCACCGCGATCCGTGCATAGAGTCAAAAGCTTTTGTGAAGAAAAATTTTCAACCATAGCTAAAAATGCTTTGAAGCAAGAAAATACCTCATTCTTTTCTTTCATAGGATACACCCATGTATGGCGAGTAGCATCATCAATGAAGGTAACAAAATATACATGCTTCCCAAAAGATGGATTCTTGATAGAACCACACACATCACTATGAACAAGCTGCAATTCTCTTCTAGTGTGTATGACTATCTTTTGGAAAAGAAGCACGATGCATTTTTCCAAGAATGCAACCTTCACATGCATGCTTTTCAATGGACTCAAGTGTAGGAAAACCAATAACCATGTCCTTCTTCTGCAAGTAAAGCAAACTATTGAAGTTCAAGTGACCAAAACGAGCATGAGCTTTTTCATCCATGGAAGAAGTATGAGCAACCAAGGCTTTCGAGGCAGCCCTCTTGTATGTATCCATGCGAGAAAAACCATTACATAATGTACCGGACATCACGATAACATCACCATTGCTGAAATCATGAACCATACACTTATCATCAACAAAGTGTACATGAATTCCAGCTTTGGCAATCAATGGAACTGAAATTAAGTTCTTTTTTATACCGGGACAAACAATGCATTTTTCAAGAGAATCACACCTCCATTTGCAGCCGTAAGCTCAATTTCTCCTACTCCAATGATAGGATAAGAGGCATTATTTGCACAGACCACATGTCCTCCTTTGGGTGCATCTTTCAAAGAGGGAAACAATCATTTGCATGATGTTATGTGCTTTAAAGCACCACTATCAAAGAACCAATCCAATTCAGCCTCACTCACAACCATACATTTAGAATGCAAAGAAGCATCATAATGACATGTAACAACACATGCCCAAAAATCTTGAGCCATGTTAGCTTCATCATTCTTTACATTTCCTGAATTTTCAGCAATAGACATGCCAGATTCCTTCTTCTTTTCATTGCGTTTAGCAAGCTTTCTACACTTATCAATAGTATGAACAGCCTTCCGGAAATATTTGCATCTCTTCTTCTTTTGAAAATCACCATCATTAGAGGAATGAGTGGAAGAGGAAGGTTGAGGCTTTGGTTTTGATGAACCCAAAGCTGAAACATAATTGCTTTTCCCCTTTTGTGAGATATCAAGTGCTTGTGTTCTCTCAATCAAACCACTCCTATTCACTCTATATTGCTCTTCTTGCAAAAGAAGAGACATAACCTCATCAAATAAATACATATAGGATTTCCTTTTGCAACCAAACAGAGTGTAGTAGGAAAGCTTTGAAAAGATTCCGGTAATCCTTTCAACAATGTAGAACTGAGTGAGGCATCTGGAATGATCTCATCTATGTTTGCCAATTGCTCTTTCAAGTCCTTGTGCGAGTCACATACACATCCACCGACTCATTTTCAGCCATACATACATCCTCAAGTTGCTTCCTCAAGTATGCAACATGTGCTTCATTACACACGGCATACAAAGAAGGAAGAGTGTTCCATGCCTGTCATGATGTAGAACATGATCGAATGTGTGGAGCTATATGAGGCTTCACAGAAAGCGCAATCAAAGCATGAGCTTGAGCATCTTTTCCATCCCATCTAAGCTACTCCTATGTAGGTGGAGAAGGAGAAACCACTATACTTTAAGAAGAAGCTCCATCTGTGATAGTAGACTATGAAGTAGAAGAACCTGGGGGTCTTTGATGTACATCTGCCACTATGTTCCAAAGTTATTTAGCAACAAGAACATGCTTCATCATGTAAGACCACATCTGATAGTTGGTCCCATCAAGCTTATCTTCAGCTTGAAGCATGCCAAAAAAGTCATTGCTGCCTGCCATTTCATAAAAGAACAAGAATGTGACAAAATCTTCACCTCAACGAAAGCTGAAATGAATGCTGAAATTTCAGCTCACAAACCATCACTCTGATGGCCATTTTGTCTGCACAAATGGCTTCAAAATGGGGGTAAAATCCTAGCACACCTGGTGGAAATGTTTCTTGCCGTTGAAATTCACAATTCTATGCTTGAAAGTTGATTTGCACTGTTAAAAGTGCGCGTGCATCGCAACCCAAAAAATCGAAACTTGAGAAGGAGCTGAACCTGCTCTGATACCACTATTGGGTGTGTGTAGAAGTGCGAGAGACACACAAGAAGCACACAGAAGGAGCACAAATGCAGCAAGACACACGGAGAAGAGGATGGCTGGAATAGCTCTCTCTATTGATGATGAACTGAACTGAAGTAAGAGCTGAATAATATCCCTAAGTAAAAAGTACCACCACATATGAGAGTATCAAAGTATGTGGTAACATGGGGAAAAAACCTCTAGCCAGCACTAGAGTAAAAAGTGCCCATGTATAGGGAAAAGGTTCACATAAAAGCTACTCGAGGAACACATAAGTGTAACAATTTCATTATCCATATCCATTTTTTGAGCCTGTAACTAGGAGAATATAGCATCAAACTCATTTTGATGAGCAACAATACTATCTGTGTCCTTTATGCCAAGGTCATATAATTTTCTCATCAGATACACTTTATTTGATGTTGTCTCTTTTTTGTATGTTTTGCATAACTTCTTCCAAAGCTCCTCTGCACTTTCACAATCTAATACTATAGAGTAAACATTATTTTCCACGTGCAACCAAATGTTGGACCTGGCCATTTCATCTAACTCATCCCAATCATCTTGACACTGGCTTCCATTGCCTCCTCTAAATTAGCACATCTTTAATCTAATTCTTCCATAGAGAAAATTTTAGGCCATCAAATTTACAGATCTCAAAATGTTCTTTGCCTTGCAACTTATAGCTCCTCCTCGGAACATTGACATTAGACCATGATCCACCGAATGTGCATCAGACCTCTCATGCCATGATGGTAGATAACTAAATAGAATCATTAGGGAAAAAAATGAACCCTGCATGGGCCTTTTGGATTAAGGAGTGATTAGTGATGGACCAATGAGAGGAGGGTGGTGGACACAATCTATAGCCTATAAATCACTAGGCTGAAGGGGGATGAGGGGACAGGATTCCCCTATGCTCAGGTTTTGCCTTTATAGAGAGAAAGGAATCTCGTAACTTACTTGGGCCCAAAAATTCAAAATTTTCAAAAAGTTATAAAACTCATCATAACACCATTTAATGGTACCCCAACCACTTTTTAGGATCAAAAGTGCTATTTTTGGGTTCTAAATCAAAATCCTTGCATGAATTGAAGTGAAAAAAGTGACTTTTTCAAAAATAACTCAAAATGCAACTTTCTCCCTCCAAAACCTCACATTTTCATACCCAGGTCCCAAAAAGTCAACTCTTTCCACTACTTTCTCTCCCTAGCACACCATTGCAGCTCCTGCATCTCCATTTCTTTATCTATGCATCATCTTCTTTGAAGTCCTACTGTCACTTCCATAGCCTGATCTCCAATGGAGAAACCTAAATCTCATAGATGTCCAAAAGATGAGGTTATCGCGATAAAATGTGACAATATCAAGGCTCCAGAAGGATTTTGGTTAGGACAGGAGTTCTGCAAAGGTGCATGGGTGTACATGCAACCCTCTGGTGTTGGTCCTCACCGTGTGAGAGATCGTGGAAACTTGGATCTTCATTGGAAAGGGAAGTTACTAGGCTTCAAAAAGCTAAAAAATGGTGAAACTCTTGCCATTGTACAACATGTGTTCACAATGTCAACCATGAAATTGGAAAACTCAAACAAAATGAGATATCCTATCAACTGTAAGTATTACTCATTGACTTTCGTCCAAATTTCATAATATACCTAGCTAAGTTGTGTAGTTTTTTGTTGTAGACATATTTCCTTCTACCTTGGTGGAAGAACAACCACTTCATAGTCTTACAGGTACTTTCCAAGCATTGCATGAAGATGTTGGGTCGATAGTCTTTCCACAAGCCCGTCCTACTCAGCTATTACGTGAGAGAGTTTTCTTTTACACACATACATATGGTGTACCCTCTTCATCAAATGATTTTGGCAAGTTAGAGATGATTAAGGTAGATTCTCTCTTAAAGCTCGAGTGGCCGCAACCTGATGTATGGACATTAACATCTTTGAAGCATAAGATGGTGATGGACATACACAACTCTTTGAAATTTACAAGAGTTTCAAGATCTATAGGATTACATTGGTGTGTTCCTGTTCATTGTTTTGTACATTTATTTCAGATATTCACAATTCTAGAGACTTTAAAAATGTTCATGTTAAAAGATATCACGTATGAGCAGGTAGAGGGTTTGCTAGGTGAAAATTGGGGACTTGTAGAAGGATGCACCAAAGGGGATAGATACATTTGTAAAATTGGTGCAACAGGCATATGATTTCGATACTTGAAACATCGTACTTCATTGTACATTAGCTTCTATTATGATCGTTGGATGTGCAAACTTGGTGAATGGATACCATTACAAAGTTCTGAGGGTGTTTTAATTTCATTTGAAATTAAGATAAATCTACCCAACAACGAAATGGAAGTTATTTCAGTAAATCATCATTGGACTCTTGCCAACGTGAGAGAACATATAGTAATCATGGGATTTGAGGATCTAGATCAATCAAAGTTCAGAATACAAGGGCATAAGGTAAGCAGCATATGGTATTTCTTCTTTTGTTTATACAAATTCTTACACTCAAATGTGTTCATTTAAAGTTTCTATTTTTCTGCAGATTGGTAAGAGGTTGGAGGATAAAATTAAAGTCCTCCTTGAATGCAGTGTGGATGGAACTCAACTTTCATTATCATAGCTCAATAACTATTTGAGTGCTACAGTGTACACACAACCTATGTTCCATTTACAATCTTACGTCTGCAACAATGTATTTAACATGCAAGACATGTAGCATGTAAATTTTTTTTATCTCAATATGATGTACAATTTGCCAAATCTTTGGTTTTTCCAATGGCAATTTATTATAATTTTAAAGTTCTGAGAATTTATTTTTTCTATTGTGTTGTCGTGTATCTTATTCTGGTTAATGATTTTGTTCAATCTTTTTATGAGCAAAAGTTTTTTTTCTGAGAGTTCTGTGCATGATTGTTTTATTTGAAGGTATCAGTTTTAGTTTTAAAATGGGTCCCACTCACTTTAAAATTTTGAAACTACTATAAAAGCAACACTTATTCTCTCATTTCTCACTTTTGCAACCAAGAAGAGCTACAATCACTTGCAGAGTATGCACACAAGCTAGCATCACGCGCAATGGCTACCGCATCCTCTAGTACCCTGCAACCCAAACGTCCACGTGAACTCTTCAATGAGTTCTTGGAATCAACTGAGTTCAAAGGTCAAAACCACTTGTATGACCTACTGTCTAGAGTCCCTGATCTAGACAAAACAATTCAACTGAACTCTGATGTGCTCAAGGAAATCATAGAGTTCCTTGAATACTACATCTTGCATTTCTCTATAGAAATACCACCTTATGAGGGTAAATGGGTTCCATGTGTGACCTTCTACTCTACATACACAGAGGCGATGAAGCCTTCATGAAGCGCCTTAAGCGCTTCATGGCAATTGCTGAAATTGCAGGGCACTTACTAGATGACTCTGTGCCATTAGTAAAAAAACTTAACAAAAAGAAGAGGATGGGTACAAAGTACCCATCCTACATTGCAACAACATATTTTATTATTAATGAGGAGCCCGAACCTACACCTGTTGAGCTCCCCAACCTTGTCACTGGGGGTTTTGTTAAGGAGAAGAATGAGCCTCAACCAGAGGCCATAAATTTTGCCAAAGAAAGCATTACAATCCACCAAGAATTTCTTGGTAGTGTTGAGGATAAATTACATGCGCAATCAAGCATGGAGGAGGCCCCCCCTTCAAATCTCAACCCCTCTGAGCGCACATTACTAGAGGTGGAACTTGAATATCTCTCCAGCATCGTTGTGGATGGAGAGGAATTTATTTTACTTCATGACATTGAGAAGGCATTCGGTCTACGTCTAGATGAATGCTTGAGTATTTTCTCCACAATGTCACATGTTCCACTTGACAACACATCTGACATACTTGAAAAGAAGTCCATCCCACTTAGGGATTCTGTGGCAGACACCATAGCAATGGTGTGTGCTGATATTTTAAATGATGACAACAATTCTACTATGGAGGAGGAGTTCAGTGCAGCACGGGAGAGGATACTGAAGCAAAAAATTCCTACATCCCCTGTAGTAGAGCAGAGTGGCATGACCCACTCTAGCATTGATCTTGATGGCCCTGGAAGAGGGGAGGAAGAAGACAAGCTTCATGATGTAAGTGGTAATTGAATTAAATAAATCGATAATTTAAGTTAACATTGTAAGAGCTTGAATTCTCATTTGTTCTTAATAGGAAGCAATTGAGCTCGACAAGTTCGCAGCAAGGTCTGGTGGGGATTGAGCTTCTCATGGGAGTGGTGCATCCTTGGCAAACTACATCGGAAAGTTGCTAAAGGATGATTTTGTTATCATACACAAAGACTACAATCCGGATGGGCACTTCATGACTTGGTGCTTGAAGGCCCTTAGCAAGATTTTGTGTTTATGTACAATTACCCAAGGCACTAAATGTGTCATTTTGGTTAGGAAATCCTTAGTTGTAACTACATTAGGACTTAATTTTAGAGGAAAAGTATTAGGGCAAATAGGTATCGCCATGGGTCTTGGAATGCAAGACCCCCAGGTAATATCAAGATCTGTATTGACTTACCAGCTGCCTCAATCTCTACAAAGGAGAAAGAAAGTTGTAGAGAAATTGAAGGCAGCTGAGAAATGATGTAATGTCTTGATAATACAAACTTTTTTTTTCATCATTTGTCTAGTTCTGTATATGAATGTGATAAAAAATTGAACTTATCTTCTCTCCACAAATTGTATCTAATTGGGGGTCTTTGTATTGTCCTTTGGTCCTTTGTATAATTATATGCATAAAAAAGGCCAAAAAAGCCCCAGCCACAGAAACGAGGGAAACAGCCTTGCAAAATTTTTGTAGGGCTGTTTCTCGTGTTTCTGTGGCTGGGGCTTTTTTGGCCTTATCTAGTGTTTTTAGGTGCTACAAAACATAGGAAAGTATGTAATTCTAGATTTTCACTTGGTTTTGGTAGAATCAGGACCAAAGATTACCAGTAGGGTATAAACTCAGCTTTAACTAGATAAAGATCTCATCCATACCTTTTATGCATACAATGATTACCTGTAGGGTATAACCTCTTAATAACTAGACCATTGCATCTCTACCATATGTTTTATGCTTACAAAAGACCAAATATTGCAAAAAAAACCCCAGCCACAGAAACACGGGATTCAGCCCTGCAAAAATTTTGCTGGGCTGAATCCCGCGTTTCTATGGCTGGGGGTTTTTCGTATGAAAAGGACACGTTGCACGTCAATAGGTAGAAAAGGAACATATCTAGTCACAAAACAATAGGCAAGTGAATGCATGTTTAACTGAATCCATATATAACTGATTGAAAGAGAGAGAGAGAGTGAGAGAGAAAAAAGAGACAAATAACATAAGTCAAAACAAAATTTTCTATTATCCATTGTATTACATCGCAAAGTAGCCTATCATAGGGTATAATATACACACCATGGGTTATTTCCTCTAATTCTTCTTGCTAGCTGAATGTCCTTCGGTTGTATAGTTACTCTCTTGGCATGGATAGCACAGAGGTTAGAGTCCTCAAGCATGGAGATGAGGTAGGCCTCAACTACCTCTTGAAGTGCTTCAAGTGCTATCCCTTGTATTCTTAGACCTGCTTGGTAGCTTTGTAGTTCCTCTTTCACTACCCTTGCAAAAGCTCTTCGTGGTATTAGTAGTTCAACGGACTTTTGGTAGTGTCGTATCTCTGCAAAAGCCCTGCAGTGCTTCCTTTGTCTTTGTGGAGCTCTTGTGTTGGGAGGTATGTTTGGCTGGCGTTGAGGTCGACATCGTGGTTGATAGTCTTTTTTTCTCCGATGTACACGATGTGAGGGCCCAACTTCATCTTGCACATTTTGTTGTTGATGTGGTTGTTGACTTTGCTCTCTTTCCTCCTCTGTTGGTATTTGCCCTTGTCCTTGTGGAAGTGTCTTACCTCCATGTGTCACCCTATGGCTCGTTGGAATTTGCATATCATTCCATGGTGGTTGATTGCTGCTTTCCTTGTTCGGGGATGACTCTTCTTCGCTCTCTGGTACACTCCTTCTGATCAACTTCTGTTTGGGTCTTGATTTGATGGGTGTCCTTGTTGGTGGCTCATCATCTGAAATGGACTCTGATCGTCCTGGAGTGTAATACTCTTGTCTATTGGACACTTCATTTTCTCGCATTGAATGGCTCCCACGTGGTGTGCCATCATGTGACACAGGCACAGATGTGCTCTGGGAACCACTTGGAGGTCTTTGGGGGGGGGTTGCAACCATGGTGGGCATTGTGTCCCTAGATGAGGGCTAGGAAAGAAGACGCGATCTTTCCTTGCAGTTTGCTTGGTGTGTGCCATTCTCTTGAGTTGCAAAAAGTGTGAAATGAAGTGAGTTCTCTCTATTTATAGAGTTTTTTAAAAAACTGGTTGTTCACACTAGAATGGACAAAACCTGTTTAAAACCATACAGAATATTATATATTAAATAATAACACATTGAAACCAAGATTACAATAATTATAGGTATTACCACATAATGGGAAATAATGAATTCACTTTACTTCCAAGCTGAGCCTTCTCGTTGTCTCCTTGCACGCCACTGAGCATGATGAAGAGGACCTAACGATGACTTCCATTTCTCACTGGCAATGTTGCGTTGCATCGTTCTTGCAAGTTTTGCCAATTTTGAATCCCTAAGTCGTTCCACAAAAAACTTTCTCGAGAATGTAGTGCGGTAAAACCAATTAAACATCTCCTCCATGTAGTTTGATTGCATTGGGCCACCACCATGTCAGGTGTTTTTGAAGTAGACACCCCTCGCTTTGTAGTGTGACTTCTCCATTCCTTGGGTACTGAAAATCTCTAATGACCCATATCGATGCATGAAAAAAGCTCCATGTGCAAACAAAATATGCTAAAAATTGTTAAGTACATTGGAAAAAGGTAAGTGCAATGAACACTTGTAGAAGAAGATTACACTTACAATGTAGTGTGTTATATTGCTCTCTCCCCAAGATTGAATGAAACACTTGGTGAACTCCACTAATGTTTCTTGAAACATTTGACGTTGAATAGCACTAGACCTAGTCAGACCCATTAAGCCTACCAACTTATCAAAGCTCGACCAAACTTTCTTTCTCTTATTACAAAGATCAACTTGAGAGTCATTGTCTGTTGTGATCATGCATAGGTCTTTCCACAGCTCATAAAGTTCATTATTTTGAGTGCTAGTACCTCTTCTAAAAAAATGTCTTGCTTTATTCCCTGTCATTGACACTTGTTGCAAGCTATCTTGAGATTCTCCAACTTTCTTAACAACTAGGGTTAAATTTCCACCATGAAAACCAATTGAATTAAGAAGTTCCTCCAATTTCTTTATAGCTTGAATAGATTTATCAACTAGCTTCATGGCAAATGCGTATTCTATATGGAGCTTCAGTAGTCTATAAAAAATTCTCATGAAGGCATGCAAGGTGCAAAAGTGGACATTGACTAAAGGGAATGGAATAATGGGATTCCAATCATTATCTGACATGTCACGATTAGGTGTACCTAACATGGGACACCTCATTAAAGGTGTATCCCATTCAGCAGATGGAGTTGCATCTGTGTCATCAACTAAATCATCTATGCTGTTTTGTTTTCTCTTTGTTCGTTTATAACCTCGTGTGCAATATGGACAAGGATAGAGAGTATATGCACCTTGTTTGCACCCTAACATGCATTTGATAGTCTTTAAGTCTCCACCTAAGTGCCACTCTACTTCAAAATCACC
The DNA here is from genome assembly GCA_020310875.1 of Ceratopteris richardii. Taxonomy (NCBI): domain Eukaryota; kingdom Viridiplantae; phylum Streptophyta; class Polypodiopsida; order Polypodiales; family Pteridaceae; genus Ceratopteris; species Ceratopteris richardii. Next base: position 183,947,226 of record CM035418.1, on the reverse strand, counting down.
AAGGCTTTCTACATTGATTTTGGCACCATGAATTTGAGAAGTTATCACCTCTGTGATCCATGGGGTCCTATTGAAAATCCATGTAAGAACATCATTGGATTCTTTAGGTACTTCAATAGCACCTAACCACCATATATCTTTCTCGGATTGGACACTATATGTAAAGTGATGGGTAGATTCTTCACTATCATCAATAATAGCATGGGCCATAGCTTCGTTCATGAGTGTCACACTAAGTCTCTCCATACGGCGTCCCTTTATGATTTGACATTCGTCTAGCTTCAATACAAACTTGAGTTTGGAACCACAATCTACATCAAATAAAAAACATTATATTATTAAAAATACTATGAATGTCATTATCAAAACAATGGATATACCTTGAAGTGTGGATTTGTAAAATTTAAGCATTTCCTTTTGAAGCCTCTCCAAATTGACAAATATGTTGTCGTACTTTGTGTAGATGAATCCCTTTCTAGATTTGTTTTTCAACTCTTTCTTTGATGTAGATGAATGATAAATGGATGCAGGCATAACATCTTCTATATGCAGGTAATTGCCAAGAGTATTGGCTACATCCTCATTGGTCATCTTCTTCTTCAGAGATACCTTGTAAGGGCATGGAAAAATGCTCTGGAAAATACCTTTGTTTTGTAGAGCCTGCTTCAAAAGATTATACAATGCAGTGTACGCTCTAGTACTAACACCTGCTTCATCACATACCATATGTACCTCACTAGGACTAATAATATCTTCTAAGTTTCCTGCAAAATCTTTAATCACTTGGGTTTTGATGTGATTTCCTATTGGTGAATCCAAAATCATAAGCACATGTTTGTTGCTAAGACAAGAATTCAGAAACTTCAATTGATCCTCCATTGTTGAGGAAGCACTCGCATCTTCAACAAATGACCTGCACAATAAGAATCTCAATCTAAAAGTCTTTTAACATAACTAAACAAAGGAAATACATACCTAAGTGCGTAAACACGTCGCTTTCGTGCTCCACCACCAGTTGAAAGAGCTTGAAAGGATGATAATGGTCGTTTCCTAAATCTCATCCCAAGTGGAGTCTCTTTTAGTTGTGTAAGATTGGCTTTTAACTTTGTAATTGTGCTCTCCTTTTCTTCCACATCTTGTTGGAGTCTATTATTGTGCTCATCCAAAGATTTGATAGCACTTTCTAAAGTGTGTATAGCACTCTCTAAATTGTGTATCTTGAAATGGTTGTGATGACATTGTTGCATCCAATAATTTGCTATAGATGTAGAATGGTTAGACAATCGCTTGCAATAGCCTAGCAGTCCATCTTCACCGCAACCAAGGAATTGTAGAAATGTGGAGATAGTATGGAATCTAGGATGAACATTAGCCATTGGATCCAAGGGATACAAAGCACCATGGACCCAAAGATCAATATTCTTCTCTCCAGCTGCACGTCGTGCATTTTGAGAATCTATGTCATTGCTACCTCTAGTTGTTGGTGCAAATTCTGTAGGAACACGAACATGTACACTCTTTGAGTGAGGAGCACGCACTGGTGCTGGTGTCATGTTCGTAATACATGTGAGCACCATGATGTTCCAAAAATCCAGCACCGAATGGGAAGAAGCACAGAGATGGCTGGAATGGCTAGTACAGTAGCTGTGTGCAAGAAAAAAAGTGTGTTTTGGTATGTGGATAGACTTTTTTCAGTATGTTAGAGGGAAAATGAGTTTTTTTTCAAAAATTCATGTCTTGGGGCAACCAAAGTTACGAGTTTGATGATGTGGCACTTAACTTTTGGAGGGATTTTGAAAAGTATGTTTTTTAAGTATTTTTTATAAAAATAAGACTAAAAAAATTAAGTTCTAAAAAATACATAAAAGTATGGGCCATTTTGAATAAAGAATAGCTGAAAAAGAGACCTTTTCAGAAAACTCATTTTTTTATTCATAAAGATGGATAGAGTTGATGAGGTGGAAAGTGGTTTTTCTCTCTCTCTCTATGTGCAGAAGAGAGAGAAGGTCCTAGCTCAACCTAAAAAAAAGCCTACTTCAGCCTACCAAAAAGTGCTCTATTAAATGCACTTTGTCCCCTTAACAAAGTACAAGATTAAGCTTAATCCCTAAAAATTAGGAATCCTTACAAGGCCCATGCAGGGTTCACTTTTTTTCCTAATGATGATAATGGAGCTAGAAGAGTCCAAACACCACTATGGCTCCAAGAAGGATGACCAAGTATCAGATTTTGGAAGAGAATTTAGTAGTGTTCCCAAAAAAATGAATTAATGAACAATAATACCAAAGGATTATGTGAGAATAAATGTCTTCACACCAATAAGTGGTGGAGAGTGTTAATCTCATATTCAAAAGATCTTGAGATTTGCTTCACACAATGTACCTATGTCTAAAACTGCCGACTTTGACACCTATAACTTCTAATGCATGGTTCTCCCAAACTAAACCATGTTTATTCAAATGCTTTTAGCCAAAAGTATATTATTTTTCACCGTAAAGAATGAGTGCTTACTTGCTCAAAACTTTGCAATGTAGAGGGAGATCTGATCAAAACATTGACCACTTGGATTGCACGTGTTTCTGCCTTGACTTCTTCACTTTACACATGTAAATGTTGCTATCTTCAATTCGCTCAGCCTGATTTCAATTAGACTCTCAAATCTTGACCATAAGTGCATTAACTATGAACTTAGACATTTACTAAAGATTTTTGAAATGATCAATCACCGAAGGAGAAATGGAAAAAAGATCACGACTTGGATTTCAGAAGTTTTCTTCTATTCTTATGAAAACAATTGATTTGATGAATCTCAATCATTCATCACATACATTCTTCTTTTACACATCTATACTTGGTCTATAATTCTCATATCATTATGTCCCCACTCTATATATATATATATATATATATATATATATATATATATATATATATATATATATATATATATATATATATATATATATATATATATATATATATATATATATATATATATATATATATATATATATATATATATATATATAGGCATATATGTACAAACTCGTCACCATTACAAAGGTATAAGTGATCTATTTTCAAGCCTAATGTACATGTATATACAACTCTTCATCTTCTGACCATGCACTAACCTTCAAGCCTCAAAATTTTATCTTTGATTTATTATTTGACTTCAATCCTTGTTCAAATCATCAATTGTTGATTTTCGTGCACCAATAGCTCCCCCTCAATCATCAATTGTGATTTTGTCCATCTTCTTTATACCTGCCATGTCTTTGAACCTCTGCAACTTAGGTCCATCCAAGCTTTTGGTTAACATCTCTGGAATCTGATCTTTTGTAGAAGTATGTATGACTTCAATTTCTTTATCAATCACTTTCTCTCTCAAGAAATGATATTGGATCTCAATATGTTTAGTCTTGGCATGAAACACAAGGTTAGCAGCTAGATACAATGAACTCATATTATCTCCATGAACAGTGGTGTACTCTAAATGATGTCAAAACTCTTCATGAGAGTCTTCAACCATATAACCTCCTCTGCAGCTTCAACCATGCCTTAATACTCTACTTCTATGGATGACAAAGCAACTCTATGTTGCTTCTTAGAACACCAAGAGATTAACTTATGTCCCACATAACATAGATACCCATAGCTTGATCTCCTATCATGAGGATTACGTGCCCAATCTATATCACTATATATCTTGATCTTTGTATTTGATGTGAATCCATAATACAAACCTTCTTTGAGTGTACCCTTAATGTATCTTAGCACCCTTTGTCCTGCAAACCAATGTTCTTTCCTAGAAAAATGCATGAATTCAGTCAACGCTCCAACTGTATATGAAAAATTAGGCCTAGTTAATGTAGCATAGAGTAAACTACCAACCAGACTTTGATATAGCTTCATGTCCTTGAATTCTTCTCCTCTATATCTGCTCAATTTGTGATCCACGTCCATTGGAGTAGGTGCTACCCTGCAATCTTCCATTTTAAACTTGATTAGCAAGTTCTTCAAATACCTTTCTAGATTCACATATACTCCATGTTGAGTATATGAAATCTCCATGCCCAAAAAATATGACAAGTCTCCCAAGTCACTGATCTTGAAATCTTTCTCCATCTACTTCTTAAGACTTTGTATGCCCTTCTCATCTGTACTTGTAAGAATTATATCATCAACAACTTGTAAAAATTATATCATCAACATATATGCACATGTAAATGAATCCATCATCACTTGCTTTAACAAGCAAGCTACTATCTGCAAGTAGAAGAAGATCCTTCTGCTAGAAGGTCAACAAGGAATAGAAAGCAACCCATAAGGTACAGTTATGATACTTCATTTTCTCATTTTTGCTACACCATTTCGTTGAGGAGAGTACCTGCAAGTAACTTCCCTTTTTTTACCTGCATTCCATAAGTAATCACTGAACTCATTAGAGAAATACTTGCCCCCTCCATCTGACCTTAGTCTCTTCAATTTTTATCTTGAAATTCTTTCTGCATATACATGATAATGTTTAATTGTATTGAACACTTCTGACTTATCTTTGATCACATATATGGTGATCCACCTGGTAGCATCATCAACATAAATCACATAATATCTTCACCCATTAATACTAAAGTCCTTTGATGGTCCCCACACATCTGTATGTACCAACTCAAGCTTCTCTAAATACATGAACCGATGCATATTATATGATTGCTTATGAGCCTTACCTAATTGACATGCTTCACATCCGTATGTCATATGTTGACCTGCAACATTAGGCGATCCAAGCACTGAGCCATTGTTAATCATATCCTTAATACCTCTTTCATTGAAATGTCCAAGCCTTTTGTGCCAAAGATCCAATTCAGAGATCTTATGTTCTCCATAAGTGAATAAGGCATGACCAACATTGCCTTGAATCTTCAATGTGAAGAGCCTTCCTTCTTTCTTCCCTGAAACAACTTGTTTATACCCATTGCTAGGGTCTTCCACAAAAACTTCATCATTGAACATTACTTCATAATGTTTGTCTACCATTTGCCCTACACTTATCAAATTCTTTGGAATTGTAGAAACATATAGAACCTTACTGAAAAAGAGTGCTTCCATCATCGGCTTTTACTGATCCAACAGAGTTCACATTGTGCTTTATATTATCACCTGTTTGAGCTATATGATTACTCACCTTATTTTCCAAATCAGTCATCAAAGTTATGTTGCCACTCAGGTGATTGCTACACCTTGAGTCAATGTAGAAGACTCTTTGATCTTCAATTTTTCTTTCACAAGTTGCATTCATAATTAAGGTTGAATCCTCTTTTTGATCTGAAGCATAGTTGTAATATTATTATTATAAGATTCACTTTGAAAGCCTCTACCTGCATTTCTTCCAAAGAAACCTCTACTACCTCTACCTCTGAATCTACCTCTCTGATTTCTACCACCTCTTCCTCTTGAATTAAAGTTTTGATTATATCTTCCACCATTTTGATTATTGTGCCAACATCATGAGCTAAATGATTATTCTTACCACAAATCAAGCAAGCTTTGACACCATCTTTATTGCTTCTGCCTCTTCCTCTTCCTTTGCCTCCTCCTCTTCCTCTTAGGAAGTTAGCTTGACTAGTAGTGCCTTCATCTTCATTCAATTTTTGTTTGCCTTTGTTAATCTTCTTCTTGTCCTTTGAATACATTGCTTGACCTGCACTTTTATCAACATCACCTTTGACATCCTGCTCAAAAGTTAACATGTGTCCTAGCAGTTGATTCAAATCAAGAGTGAAATGATCTAGTGACAATTCAGTGGATAGAATGAATGGCTTCCACTTTTCATCTCCTCTCAAACCTATGAGAATTTTTCTTACCAATATGTCCTCTTCAATATCTTCATCAACTGCTCCTAATGCATCTGCAATGTCCTTCATCCTTGCTATATAATCAAAAATAGATTAAGAAGCCTTCTTCTTGAATGTGGTGAATTCTTCCCATGAAGATGCCTTCCTTGACTTTGTAGTGTTTTGGAAATGCTCCTCCAAAGCATTCCATATTTCACTTACACTTTCAAGTCCTCTAATGTGAGGTAGCAAGTAATCATTAACTCCCATGTAGATAATGCTCCTTGCTTGAGCATCCTTCTTCATCGATGTCTTCAAATCTGATAGCTCTTCCCTAGTTGGAACACTAGGATCTCTAAATTCTGATTTCTCTTCTTCACCTATGATGTATCCTATCAAATCTTTGCTCAAGAGATGAGCCTCCATCCTCATTGACCAAGTAGGATAGTTTTCTCTATCCAATTTCTCTATCTTAACATTAGGGGAAAAATGAACCCTTCATGGGCCTTTTAGATTAAGGAGTGATTAAGGATGGACCAATGAAAGGAGGGTGGTGGCCACAGTCTAGTACTAGACTAGGACTAGGCTTCCCTTGGTTTCTCCTAGTCAAAGCCTCCAAAACCACTACCAACTCGTGATTTTTATGAGAAGAGAGGTTTCGAATTTCAATTGTTTGATTTATAACCATTGGATGGTCCAAATGATCCAAGGGATGGTATTCTTTTGCAAAAGTCAAGGCTTCATGAAGCATAGACCGTTGGATCATCAAACGATCGTGTGGTTCTTCTTTGCAAGACAAAAAAACTGTGCCTTTTGTTTGGGACCCTTGGATCAATCCATCATCCAATGGATGAGAATGACTGCGCAAAAGAATGTAATGATGGAGAGCTCACGGATCAGCGGGAAATATGGAGAACCATTCGATCTCAGCTGCATCCAACGAAACCGAGTGACTGGGATGCGCAGAACAGCGTCGATTGCGTGGAGCCGTTGGATATTGCATGAATCAAGGGCATCGATTGATTGTGCAAGTTCTCTTCTCTCTCTACTGTCCTATTAAAAGCTCCATTCAATCATTGATGATCTTCCCTCTTCTTTCAATCCTAGCCCTTCAAAGTTTGCTATCTAATGGCTTCAATTCAATTCAATTGAGCATTCACTGAAGTTCTATTTTCTCTTATATTTTAATAGCAAAAACCACCGATGGTTTTTCTTGTCCCCTTAAACCCTTACAACCTTAATCTTCATCCCTAAAAATTAGGGATCCTTACAAGGCCCATGCAAGGCTCACTTTTTCCCCTAATGAGAGAATCTCCCATCCTTTCTTCACCTCTTCAATAAATTCTTCAAACTTTGTGAATAATGAATGTATCTTTAATTCAAATGTAGTTCATTTTGATCTTTGTGATAGATTTAGGACTCCCTCTCTAGATTTCACTTCAACCTTCACCTTTTGAATCTTGAGAGATTGATTTTTGTGTATCTGCAATAGTCGGGGTCCTCCTTTCTTCAAATCTGATGACTCCTACTGTGGCACCACTGATGGAGAGTGTTAAACTCCAAAAGAACATGTTATCCTTTATGTTAGAGCATCTCTACATCAAGAACAACTCAAAACCTCAACCAATTTTGGAAGACTAATTCCAAATTATCAAACTTTGAACTAAGTGTGAAGAAACCGATTACTCAGAAAAGTCTACTACACTTAATCCACTCATTGACTGACCAAATGTGTAAAGTTTTCAATGAAACTTTGTACAAGGTATCTCCTAAAGTTTTTGTACCTTCTCCAAGCTCAAGCTTTCCAAAAATTCAGTAGATCTTGAGATTTTCTTCAAACAACGTACCTATGTCTGAAACTGTTCTTCAAACACCTGCAACTTCTCATGCATGATTCTCCCAAAATAGACCTTGTTTATTCAAATGATTTTAGCCACAAGTAGCTTATCTTTAAAAGTTAAGAATGAGTGCTTACTTGCTCAAAACTTTATACTGTAGAGGGAGATCTGATCAAAACATTGACCACCAGGATTGCACGTGTTTCTACCTTCACTTCTTCACTTTACACGTGTAAATGTTCCTGTCTTCAATTCTCTCAACCTAATTACAATTAGACTCTCAAAGCTTGACCATAGATGCATAAACTATGGACTTAGACATATACAAAAGGATTTTTTAAATGATCAATCATAGAAGGAGAAATGGAGAAAAGATCGCAACTCAGATTTTAGAAGTTTCTTCTATTCTCATGAAAACAACTGATTTGATGAATCTCATTCATTCATCACATACATTCTTCTTCCACTCATATATACTTGGTCTATAACTCTCATCTCATTATTTCTCGACTCTATACTTATATATATAGGCATATATGCAGAAACGCGTCACCATTACAAAGGTATAAGTGATCTATTTTCAAGCCTAATGTACATGTATATACAAGTCTTCATCTTCTGACCATGCACTAATCTTCAAGCCTCAAAATTTGATCTTTGCTTTATTATTTGACTTCAATCCTTGTTCAAATCATCAATTGTTGATTGTCGGGCACCAACAATAAGTGTATCAAGGAATAAATCAATCACTGTATAATTGACAAAATGAAAAATCTAAGAAAATTTTGCCTGAGTATCCTCTAGAAAATGAGCATATAACTAGTGTCAAAATCTCATAAAACTGCAAGTACTGACATGTTTACCTGCATAGTGAGTCACTGAGTTCAGTGCATATAATCAATTACCCTAAAAAAGCCAACTAGGCTTATCGAGAAGCTATGAACAACTATCATACATCTCCTATGACCAGGCTGGGTAAGTTTTCCACCTGCATCACTATAGAGACCCAAACATCTAGGTGTCTCCCAGTTAAAAAAACCTCAACATGAACTTCTTTATTAAACCTAAAAGGCTTTATGCGAAAACTACTATATCAATGACCACATGGATGTACATACACGATATCCATAGAAGCATACATAGTGTGTATGTGCTCAATATATGCAGTAAAATGGCACTAAAAGGCTGACTTCATTGCGAAAAACTAGCAAGCAACACTTGCAAGTGTCTGTCAACTCTGTTCTTTATGCTCAAAAACTTGCTTAGACTTGTGGTAGTTGCTCCAACCACAACTAAAACCTTTCAAGAAACCTCTAGATTAACTAGTATGGCTGAAAACACAACCCCAAAGGGTGAACGCTTGTTATCAAAGAAGTACAAAGAACACTCTTCTTGTTGTTTTTGGAACTCTATGAAGAGAACTATGCACAAAAATACTCCAAAATGGCTCCAAAAATCACCCCAAATTGCTTTGAGGGCCCAAAGCTTGTTGAAGATTATTTGAACCTTTGTCTTTCCCCTTCTTCAAGCACCATAAGAGTGTAGCTTAGTGGCAATAGATTTTCACCATTAAGGGAGCTTGGGGGGGAACAATATTGGGATTGGTGACCTCCCGAGAAGTACCGAGAGCCTGCATCTTCCTTGATTGTTGATGTCGACCCCCCTCGCGCACAGCCAACGATGACTCCGATGATAAGGTTAGGATCTATGCCTTGGTTGTGGTGTTGGTGATAAGCCTTGGAGAAAACAATGTATTTCAATGGTTATGCAGGATAGAGCACTCTCATTCTCGAGACCTCCACTTCAATATCCTTAGAGTAGAAAACCGAGCTCCTAGCATCGCACACAGTACTCCGCACAAACGCTACAGAATACACAAAAAAAACATAGTACATAGGGAGCATGAACAAACACTTCTTAGGTGTTACAAATGTGATCGAACTTACAGTCTGTGGCTGACCAGGCCACTATATGTTTCATTAGAGAAGATATACAAAATTGTCCAATGGCCATTTGGCCTTTCACATGGACACTAATGGTAACATCAGATGGCATCATTCCCTCTCTCATGCATAGAGAAAATTCATGTAAGTTCTTTCATTGAAATACATTCATTACTTTCACCATCCAAGAGGATTAACGACACAAGAAATCCATACTATTCTTCCACCAAAGCAGTAGAATACATCCCAATGATGCTTTTTGACATATGTAATTCCTTGTGACAACCTATGCTAATATGGAATATTATAATTAAAAATTATCAATCATAACTCTCATTTTGACCCATGAATAGGTTGCATGCTAAATGTATTTGTATCTTCTCAATTAGATCTATGATAAGGGTTTGAAACTTTAGCTAGAAGAGAAGATTTTATAATTCCAATTTAACCAAATAAATAAATGATTCGTGATCTTAGAAGGTTCCACACAACAAGATCCACTATATTGGTAACTCTGAGGATCACTTCGTTCCACGTAAAAGGTAAGAAATGAAATTTTAGCCAATACTTCCTTGATCACAACCAAAAAATTTTATGTCTGTTGAAATTTAAGGAATAGGCGAAGAATGGATTGCTGATGCAAATAGAAAGGACAAGTAATGTTCTACTTTAATTAGATTAACTCTTTCTCGAGATAACATGGCTTTGTGTGATTAAATGATCGAAAGGAGGATTGACTCATTGATGCAATTTGAGATCCATCAGATAGTCTGGAATCTATACAACCACTAGTCTCTGTTCCGGGACATTTCTGAATTGTTGTTTAGCCTATAGATCAATCTATCAGCATTGATGATTTTATAGTTTTAGCGACATTTTCCCACCAATCTCGTATATTTTCAAGTAGCCAACATGTTCAGATAAGATGTTGTATGCCCCCTGCTAACATCAAGTCGAGAGTGTAACTCTTTAAAACTTTGAAATTAACCTTCAGCATTGAGAATTTCACTTAACTATTTAATTCGTGTTTTGAATGAATTATAAACTATTTTGAAATGTGTTGAAGGAAAGGTACTACCATCATATTTTTCTTGCCACTTGCAGCGTATTATGCCACTGAACGTTAGACTTTGCTGGGCAATCCATGGGCGTTTGGAAAAAAACTAAGCCATGAGCATCAGATGTTTGGCTGCTTACGAAAACAGCATGAGGGTGGACACCGCGTGAACATCTTTTTAGGAGTATAGCCCAATCGTCATTAGAAAGAAGGATTCTGTATATGCTTTAAGCTACACGCTTGACTAAAAGTAATTCAATATTTGATCAGTCAAAGGCCATGCAAAAGATATCATATTTAAATTCAAGAAGATTTTTTGGTCATGCGAACCCCAAAGAAACTACTAATTTTAGATCTGCAATATCCGTTTTACTCAGAATAAAGCTAAAACAATAGATACGTAATGTTGTGAAGAAAGATGCAAAAACCAAATTACCGCCACCTGAATTCCCATACGAGATTTTTCAAACACACACATATATACATACACACACACACATCGTGAAAAGATCCATTTTAGTTTGTGATGTACAATTCGGAAAAACTGCATTGACGTTGTTTTTCAGATAGCATGCAGGTCATCTCGCTTTCGTAAAAATGTGTACATGTGGACCACACTTGACGAGTTCGAAGACTGTACAAGAATCATGCACTTGGTGTCGACATTTGATTTTTGTATTCATGTTCCACCTTATGCACACAGAGCTGCGGCGAGCCATCATGAGAGGTATTTCTGAACCATGCTTCCAATTTTGAGTACAAATGCTTAAATGGAAGTATGAGTAAAAGTAACACCGTTCCACTATGTCATGGGGAAGGCTATCACATAATAAATTCGATCCTGACCCCATCGTGTTTCACATTTCTTCCTCGTTAAGCTATAAATAGGTTCCTTGCCAACCCCGGAACGAATCTTCTAACGTGTCCATACCCCCCGCAGCACCTACCAATACATCTGCAGATACCCCCATATCTGGGTCTGTTTTCTAAGTTAAGTATTTGTACGGTCTATGGATCATGTGTTCGCAATGAGCGTAAAGAAGTTCTAGAGTCGCGGAATGTACCTTAACTTCCCACAGCCAGGGAATAACCGTTGACTTTCCCTAATCGCCATGTAGCACAAGCTTCCACAGTCTCCTCATGTACGCTACACTGGGAAAGAGAGGAAGCAGCCAATTAGGGATTTTCATAGAATTGCACGAAATTTAAAGCAGCCAGTGCACTAGAAGAATCCGATCTTTTTGCACAGGCCGCTCATGAGTGTGTGTGTGTGTGCGCGCGCGTGAGCGTCTCTGAGAGAGAGAGATGACGACGTTCGGTCTCTCATGAGTAGTGAAAATTTCATGTAAGTTCTCTGATTCAAATACGCACATTACTTTCACTACTTAGAAGTATTCAGCACACAACAATTCTAAATTATTCTTCCAACAGGAGAACAAGAATCGGTACAATGATGTGATTTGACATATGAACTTTCTTGTGACAACTTCTGCTGACGGAGAATATTATCATTAATAACCCATCAATCACACTGTTCAATTTGACTCGTGAATGGGTTGCATAACTATTAGCCCACATTGTCTTAGCTCGCATCCAATACAATAAAGAAATGTTGTATTAATCGAGCCACTAATTCGTGGTAGGAAGATCATATACGACTCACAATTTTGTCGCATTCAGCATCGAGCATGGACATCCATTTAAATGAAGCTAGGATGACACTATTTTGGAGGCCATTAGCGATATTAATTCAAGCATCGCTAATGTGACAGTCCCATATACAACACATTCTAAGTGTCACATATGCGATGCTAAAATGTGTCGCATATGCAATGGTAGAAAGTTTCACATATGTGTTGCTTGCTAATAGCGCACATGTGACGGTTTAGAAGATTGCATATATGATGCGTGCACATCCACGTATGTGATAGTTACTTATGACCCAGAAAAAAATGCATGGCTCTTTGATCATCATTTCACATGCATGTGATCAAAAACCGATCCAATGTTCATATCTGTGCTACACATACGACCTCCAAGTCTCTTTTTCTCAATCTCTCTCTCTTGAGTCTTTGTCTTCCTCTGTCTCTCTCTCTCTCTATCTTTCTCCCTCTTTATATTTCAATTCCTCTCTCTCTCTCTCTTTTGATTTCTCTCTCTCTCTCTCTATCTCTTTTTCTTTATTACAAATTATTCAAGAAGTTCACTAAGCATAATATATGGCTAATTATTGCAAGTAAAATTTTCATTGTTTCTATATCATCTTTATTATTTTGTTTTCATTCATTAACAGTAATCACACTTACACATTCACATGCACATATACACATATACACATATACATGCACATGCAAGCTCACACATGCACATACACACATATACACATTCTTATACACATGCACATATAGAACCAAATGCAATACACACATGTACACACACATACAATATACATGTACATACATACACATACACACATACACTTACACATAAACATACACATATACACATGCATATGCAAAAACATATGTACATGCACATACACATAAACATACACAAAAAAACACATACTTGTATGCATACACATACATATGTGTTCGTACATTTGGCAAGCCTTGGTGCTTGGCCAAATATCAAAGGTCTACTTCACAAATTGGGCGTGACTATCTGTAAGTCACACATGAACACCTCTTGTAAAATCCATGAGTTTAACTCAAGATAATTGTAAAAGAGAGTAATAGAGAGAATCTTGTGACTTTACGAGTTTTACTTCATACCAATTAAGTGGTTGGAATCAAATCAATTAGAATCCTAAAAGATAGGATCACTTTTAGGTGGCAGATTCAAAATTCAAATTCAAGACACATCTATAAAAGAGCTGATTTTTAGTCATGGGTAGCAGAGCAAGAAGAAGGACACATTGAGCTTCAAGCTTGTGGGTAAACTAAGCCCACACATGTATGAGTAAGCCTATATCATCTCCCTTGTATCATACATTCGTAATATTATACATTTGATTCAGTTTATGCAACACATGTGGCATCTACTATTGTCTGTTGCTAAGTGCTCATTTTAGTGAATTTGATTTGTGGATTTCTCTACGTATACTTAAGCAATCGATGTTATTCAACTTGGGATATGTAGCTTGGACTTTCTAGTTCTTCCGTATCAATTTTTATGTCATTTGATTTCGCACTCTATGAGATAAATTCTTCGCAAGTCACCTATGTCTGCTCACTGTCATCTTCCTAAAAAGTCGAGATTACACCCCTAACTTCTTAATGTGATTTCTCATCATATACGCATCCTAAATTAGTGAAATGACTTCCTATATCAAGATTAAGACTCTAAATAGCTATGTTCTAAAAGCGCTTGGATCAATTGCAATCAGTGAGTGAGCACTAAGTGAATTATTGAGCAGGACCAAGTCCCAAAATAACAAGTTTTTTGGAAGTCTTCAATCTTGGAAGTAGTCTATTTTGACATAACTATTTAAGGGTGATGCTCCAAGGTACATTACGGATCCAAATGCATATTTGGGAAGCTAAAGGTGTCTATTAAGGTAATCTGAAGCTACATCACCTCATTTGTGGAGTGTATCCAACCATCTCCTCATAGTGGTATCAGAGCTATGATCAACTCAACATGGGAGATGGATGCCCATCATCAATTAACAAATTGGATCAAGGGAACTGTGAAGAGAGATGGTGGATGCAATCCAAAGATGAGTAGGTGCCGCTACAACCAGCTTCACACCAGCCAACTGAGACTTCAGAGTTGATTAGTAGACCCTTTGAGCTTCCTAAATCCACCAAAATATCAGCCAAGTACTTTGGAACATGTATCCCAAAAGTTTAAGTCAAGACAGGCTAGTTGTGAAATGACTAGCTCCCAAAACTTGCTATTTTTGGACATACACCTGCTGGAAAAAATGAACAGTGCTCTCAACCTGGAAGGAATTAGAAAAATTCCTTTTGGGCATAGCAAATAGACTTAGCAAGCTTCCTATTCCAAGTTAAAACACTTCAAATGATGGACTGAGCACTGAGAACAAGTTTCATCAAGTTCTGGAACATTCCCACAATTCTCGGGGCTCTGCAGAGATAGACCAGTAAGCAGTAAAATGCAGATATCGCCAAAATTATAAATCCAATGACCTTGAAAATTTATAGGTAGAAACTAGACAGTGAGAGCTATCCAACGCACTTTAAAACACTGAAAAAGGTTCAGTAAAACTCGAGATATGACCTTCTGAAGTTACTGCTCTGAGTGAGTATAGCAGAGAACAAAACAGAGAGGTAGATGATAATAAATGTATAGATTCACATATGATTACAACCACATTGGCAATGAATCTTTGCACAATGGGAGTAGAATGATAGAGCTATGGAGTAAGCTCTTCAATCTCTACAAAATGACATGAAGTGGTCACGTACAAGGCTTGCTAATCGCCTCTTCCTTCTTGCTCCTTTTATAGCAATTCTTGGAGGGAGTTTTGAATTCGAATTCGAATGGCTCCACCTAAAAGTGATCCCCAAAGTTAGGAGAGATTCCCTCAGCTCAAAAATTCGTGATTTTGGTAGTTGGAGCCACGAATTTGCTTTTACATCATGGATGAGGTAAGCCATCCTTTTACTTTTTTCTTTTTCCATTTACAAGAGATAAAATGTACTCTTTTACAAGAGGTGTTCACATGACTACTCATGTGACTTACAAATGAGGATAATATCAAGCATATCAAGCATGTAGGCTTGGGCAAAATGCACCAACAGGAACTACTCTGCTTGGTCTATTACAATGGACGCATATCTACAAGGTAGAAATCCCTATTGTTACATATCTGGAGATGCGTTAATGCCAATACTCAGAAGCAAAGGGAAACCTACTCAAGAAGAACAGGAAATATTATCAACATGATGTTCAAAGGATGCCTTGGCCATGTCATATCTTCTCAACTCAGTTTCTAATTTCTTGCTTCCACACATTAGGAACTGTAAGACATCACAAGAAACCTGGAATGCACTTGAAACATTGTTTTCTTTAAGCACTAGAGCAAGAAAGAACCAATTGTGGATGGAGTTCAGAACACCTAAATAGATGCCCAAGCAGAATGTGAGTGATTATGTCACTAAAATGAAGGACCTAGCTGATCAACTTGGAAGCATTGGAGAATTCATTGAAGAGGAGCAAATTGTGAGACAAGTGATCAAAGGAATCAAGGTAGATGATAAATAGGAAGTCTTTACCATAGTAATGGATCTATACATGGACATGTAGGTACTTGACTTCAATACTCTAATGGGCAACTATTTACTCATGAAGCCAAGCTTGTGAAGAACAATGAAAACTCAAAAGATAATCGATCCTCTACCTTGTACAATGATAAGAACAAGAGTAAGGATAGTAAAGGTAAAGGCAAGAAATCTGATGATGAAGCTAGTACCTCCCAAGCGAACTTTGTAGGAGGAGGTAGAGGTACAAAAGGAAGAGGCAGATGAGGTAGACAAGGTAGCGGGAGATTCCAAAGCACGTCTCCATGTGCCATATGTGGATTAACTAAGCTTACAACTAAGAATTGTTTCAGGAACCCTAGAAATCAAAGAGGAAGAGGCTTCAATAGAGGAAGCTATGGAAGAGGAAGATCAAACAATTTCAACAACTACAACAATAACCAAGGAGGCTATAGAGGAAGAGGAGACTACAACAATTACACTGAAGAGCAGACACAAGAGGACTCGCTTTTATTGATGAACATGACCATGAGGCAAGGTAAAGCAGATGAGCATGTACTCTATATAGATTCTGGTTGCTCAAATCATGTAGCAAGAAATGTGGCATTATTATCTGCCTTGGAGGACCCAAGGAACAAGCATGAGGTACAAAAAGGAGATGAAACAAGGCACTCAGTTGAAAATATTGGAAATGTGAAAACTCCAGATGGAAATATGAATCTATCAGCAAGGTATTGTATGTACCTACCATAACTAAGAACTTGATAAGTGTTGCACAAATATTAGAAAAAGGATTGCAGGTAAGGTTCACAAGAAATGGAGCATTTGTTGAAGATCCTCAACAAGGGTTTAAGAGGATTGCAAAAGGAGAAAATATAGGTTTGAGTTACAAGATACTAGGAATATAACACTTGTCAATTATGGAGGACAAACTTTATCAAAATTAAAATGTGGCACAAAAGATTAGTTCACATAGGAGAAAGAAGTTTGAAGCAAATATGCAGGGATCAGAGTGTGCTTGGGTTTCCAAACATATCCAAGCAACACATGATATATAAGTGCAGTGCATGTCAATTTGGGAAGTCTCATAGACAACCCTTTATGAAGAAAGGTTGCATCCACGGTGATCTATTGGAGCTAGTCCACATAGATATTTGGCAACCTAGCAAAGACCCTTCAATTTCAGGATCTAGGTACTATGTATCATTCATTGATGATTGTAGTAGATGGACTATACTTTATTTTATGAAGCATAAGGAAGAAGTGTTCAATTGTTTCAAAAAATATATTGCTCATGTTGAAAACCAAACAGGGAAAACCTTGAAAAGGCTAAGTTCAGATGGAGGGGGAGAATACTTCTCCCATTAGTTTGATGCATATCTCCAAGATAGAGGCATCAAAAGAGAGATCACTACCGGGTATACTCCAGAACAAAATGGAGTAGCAAAAAAGAGGAATGGGACCATTGTGGAAGCAGCAAGGTCCATGATTAATGAGAAAAAATTACCCAACTATCTATGGGCAGAGGCTTTGTCTATAACCACTTATCTCATCAATAGGCTCCCATCTAAAGCATTGGATGGGATGAAACCGTATGAAGCTTGGAATGGAAGGAGACCTAGCCTAGATCACTGCAGAATATTTGGGCACATAGCTTATGCACATGTTCCATCACAAATCAGAGGTAAAATGGATCTTAAGGCAGAGAAATGTGTGTTTATAGGATATGATCTAAATAAAAAAGGGTACATGTTTTATAATCCAAGTACTAAAGGCTTTATTGTTAGAAGAGATGTTGTCTTTGATGAGAACAACTAGTGGTTTGAAGATGATTGCAGAAAAGTCAAGCTACCTTATGACGTAGAGGAGTACTTTCCAAACCATCAAAAATTAAACGATAAAAACATGAAGATTCAAGTGATTATAATGATGATTTAAAGACTGCAAGAAGGAAGTTCAAGGTATGGAACAACAAAGGTGAAGAGAAGATGCAAGATTTGAGCGATATTGTAGAATCCTCTCAACAAACAATAAGGAGATCAACTAGGGAAAAGAAGAAGCCAGAAAGGTATGGATTTGACACTTCTGTGGTCACTAACCACTCAATCTATATTGCTCAGGATATTAATTCAAACGAGCCATCAACCTTTGAAGAAGAAAACAATAAATCAGAGTGGAAAGAGGCAATGGAGGAAGAGATACAAGCATTCCAAGAGAATTAGATTTGGGACCTTTTTCCCAAGAAACAATCCCTGAAGATCATTAGATCTAGGTGGATTTATAAAGTAAAAAGGAATTCTGATGGTTCAGTAAATAAGTACAAAGCAACGCTTGTGCCTTAAGGGTTTGCTTAGACCCAAGGGATTGATTCTTGGGCAAATATCAAAGCTTTACTTAACAACCTGGTTGTGACTATCCATAAGTCACATATGAACACCTCTTGTAAAATCCATGAGTTTAACTCAAGATAATTGTAAAAGAGAGTAATAGAGAGAATCTTGTGACTTTAAAAGTTGTAATTCATAGCACCTAAGTGGTTGGAATCAAATCAATTAGAATCCTAAAAGGTAGGATCACTTTTAGGTGGCAGATTCAAAATTGAAATTGAAGACACATCTATAAAAGAGCTACTTTTTAGTCGCGGGTAGCAAAGCAAGAAGAAGGACACACTGAGCTTCAAGCTTGTGGTCACACTAAGCCCAGACATGTATGAGTAAGCCTACATCATCTCCCTTGTATCATACATTCATAATATTATACATTTGATTCACTTTATGCAAGTCATTCGACATCTACTGTTGTCTGTTGCTAAGTCCTCATTTCAATGAATTTGATTTGAGGATTTCTCTGCAAATACTTATCCAATTGATGTGGTTCAACTTGGGATATGTATCTTGAAAACGTTTAGTCCTTAGCTATTAGTTTTAGGTCGAGATTACATCCCTAACTTCTTAATGTGATTTCTCATCATATACTCATCCTAAATTAGAGAAATGACTTCCTATAGCACGCTTAGGAATCTAATTAGCTATGTCTAAAAGCTCTTGGGTCAATTGCTATCAATGCATGAGCATTAAGTAAATTACTGAGCAGGACCAAGTCCCAAAATAGCAAGTTTTTTGGAAGTTTTCAATCTTGGAAGTAGTCTATTTTGACATAACTATTTGAGGGCTATTCTCCAAGGTGCATTACACATACAAATTCATATTTGCAAAGCTAAAGGTGTCTATTAAGGTACAATCAAGATACATTGGCAGGTGTAGAGCAGGATTTGTGCAGCACCACCTCATTTCTAGAGTGTATCCAACCATCGCCTCACAATATGCACATACACACACATGCACATATATATACACATGCATATGCACATGCACATGCACATCCACATGCATGCACTTGCATATACATGAACATACACATGCACATGCATGTACATACAGATGCATGCACATGCACATGTACATGCATCCACAAGCACATGCACATGCTTGCTCATACATATACACATGCATATACACACATACACATACACATGCATGTACATACATACACATACACATACACACATACATGTATCCCTACATATGAACATACACACATACATATACACATATACACATATACACATATACACATACACACACATACATGCACATACACACACTTACACAAATATAGATATATACCTACATGTGCATACATACATATACACACACATCTACATGCACATACATACATATAGACACATATTATGTGAATGAATTATACAATTTAAGTAATAAAAAACATGTTAAATATAAATTGTAATAAAAATCATTAGTACATTTCATTCATATAATTCGCACCATACACATTCTAAAATTATTGAAATAAGAACTCACACCATAGACACAATAGAAAACCTATCTGATATGTACGCTACAATGGAATTTAAAGGAAGAAATAGACTAAGAATTTTGTGAGAAGTGCAACAACTTAAAGGAATATGTACACTAGATAAATATCAAAAGAAATTGATCTTTTACCATCGGTTGCACATGCGTGTGCATATGTGTATGCATGTATGTGAGAGAGAGAGAGACAAAGAGAGAGAAAGAGAGGTCTACAATATCAGATGACATCATTCCCTCTCTTATGCATAGAGAAAATTCATTTAAGTTCTTTCATTGAAATATGTCCATTACTTTGACCATCCAGGAGGATTAACAAAACAAGAAAACCATACTATTCTTCCATTGAAGCAACAGTGATAGCACAAGGATGCACTTCGACATATGAACTATGCTAATGCTAATGCTATGTGAATGGGGAATATTATCATTAACAATTCATCAATCATAACTCTCATTTTGACCCATAAATAGGTTGCATGATTAATGCATTTGTATACTCTCAATTAGATCTATGATACGAGCTAGAAACTTTGACTAATAGAGAAGATTTTATAATTCCTCTTTAACCAAATGACATAAATGATTCGTGATCTTAGAAGGTTCCACACAACAAGATCCAATATATTGGTAACTTTGAGGATCACTTCCTTCCACATAAAAGGTAAGAAGTGAAATTATAGCCAATAGTTCCTTAACCACATCCAAAACTTTTTATGCATGTTGACATTGAAAGAATAGGTGAAGAATGGATTGGTGATGCAAATAGAAAGGACAAGTAATGTTCAATTTTTTTAAGTAGATTGACTCGTTCTTGAGATAACATGTCTTTGTGTAATTAAATGATCGAAAGAAGTATTGACCCATTGATGGAATTTGAGATCCACCAGAAAGTGTGAATCTATACAATCATTAGTCTCTGTTGATCCTGGTTATTTCTAAATTGTTATTTATTCTATAAATCAATCTATGAGCCTTTATGATTTTATATTTTTAGCAACATTTTCCCACCCATGTAGGGAAAATAATACAAGAAGATGGATTTGATACAAGAACTCCCACAACCCAGGACCAATAGGTATGGAAAACTCGACTAGAGATGATAGAGGAGATCCCACAACCCGGGATCCTAAGTATGAGACAAGATTTCTGGATTACAAGAACTCCCTTCTGGGAGATGAATTGAATACAAGACAGAACTTGCCAAGCGCTCATACTATGAGATTACAAGAGGACAAGAAAGGATGTTGAAGAACTAGACTAGACAAAACTAGAACAAGAAACAAGACAGGAATTGGAATTGGAACTTGGAGACTACTTACTTAGCGGTCATGACTCCTTGAGCTCCCACGCCTGGTATGGGCAAGACTGATTATGAATGTGGCCAACCCTTCCTTATATAGGTTTTCAAGGGTGGTTCCCAAGGCGTTTGTGAGTTGATGATGTCATCAATGATGTCAGCAAATGGATCAGGACCTCAAAATGTCAAAATTTAGCAAATAGACAATTGATCTTAGGGTTTTGACACGTTTCGGATGCAATGGAAGCATTGTTTTCTCCTATTTCTGAACCAATCATGAGATATAGGATTCACATGGAATCTAAGGTTTAGGATGGTTTCCTTTGTCCATGACATCACCTCCCCCTCAAGCAACGCTGTCGTCGAGATTTGCTCTCCTCTCTCACTTGTGAAGGCCTACAAAAAACATATTTGGCGAAGGTAGCCAGAATTCCCCGAGAAGTCCAGGATGCATCAAGGATGTCAAAGGAAGGTCACATACAAAGTTTCAAAGAAATCAAGAAAGTCCATGGTAGCGGTCAAAGCTGGTCAAAGTTGGGAAATTAGGGCAAAAATTTCATTGTCACCAAATTAAATGAAAATCCATATACTTGTAAAGATTGTCAAAGGCAGTCTATAGCCCAAATTTCAGCAGAAAATGGATTTTGTAGCACATTGATATGCTATGTTCATTTTGTAAAAATGTAATTTTTCTAGTTTGACCCTACAAATTCTTGTATAGAAAATTATGTTAGCCATATGGTTTGGCATGTATAAAGATCATATGTGGCTACATATTTGTACAAATTTTCAAGGCTATCAGAGCTTCCTAGACACCTTAATGCCACCTTGCAAGCTTCCAAATGTAGTCAAACTTGTACAAGGGAGATTCAGATGGGAGTTTTTCCTGCATATTCCTGAAGGAGATCTTTGGAAACATAGTACTACAAAGTTTCATCTTCATCAAAGTCTTTTTGGAGGGTCAAAGAGCACAAAGTCCAGTTTTCAAGGTCACCGCAGTTTTCTAAAATAAGAAAATTGAAGGCTTGAAGGGCTGCCACATGTCAAAATATGATTGAACCATGGTGTACGGTCAAGATGAGCTCTTATTCAAGGGTGGAGATGCACTAAAGCATAAAGGAAGGAGGATCCACGAATTTTTTCCATAAAAGAAGACTTTGTTGACAGTTAAAGATCAATAATGCAAAGTTTCTCCAAAAATAGTGGCTTATCTTATCCGAATTGATGTCAGCACTGATCCGACAGTCCAGATCATCCCCAGATCCAATGGTGGAGAATGAGGGCGCCTAAATTTCACTCCTTTACACTAGATTTGATAGAAAGAACAATTCCAAGCCATTGATTTGATTAATCAAATGGTTGTAATCGAAAGTAGTGATCCTAGAGTTGAGAGTTGATTTCTCTAGATCCAAGGGCCCAAATTCATTCAAAAAACTATATAAACCCCCCTCCAAACTCCTAGAGCATCATTGTTAGGCATCCATAGGGCTCATGCTAGCTTACGGTTTCCTTGAGACGATCACCCTCGGTTGAGCGAGTGAGGATCCAAGGTGAGCTAGTATGAGTATAGAACCTAGTTTCAAATTTAAGTTAGAACTCCAATCTAGGATAGGCTCTTGAAACCAGCATCTCTATCTTGACTCACCCTCGGTGGAGCGTGTGAGTGAGTTAGAGCTGATTTTAATGAGTCTTAGACTTCTTTAGTTAGACGTTACGAGCCTAGACAAACATAGGGTCACTGGAGTGGAACTCACCTTCTTACGTGTGACATTCGGTTGAACTGTCATGGTTTGAGGGTCGGAACCACCTTTGATCAGTAGACTGCTTAGCATGACGTACCACGACGATATTTTACATGTAACTTAATTCAAATCCTTTTAATTCATGTCACTTGTCACTTGTCTCTTGTCTCCTCTCTCAGTCTCTTAAGTATTTTTACATGTCTTCTATTTCTTCTATGTGTGAGAAGGCTCCGCAGTATTGCGTTGAACCAGTGAGGATGTTTCTTTGAGCTTGTGAGTAAACTCTATCATCATAATTCACTTGCATGCATATAATCCATACATACCCATACATATTGATTAGTTTCTGAAAGTGTATAAGAAGCTCCAATATTGGACCATTCTTCCTTTCGAAACTGGTTTATGTGTAACGGTTCCATCTATTCTCGTCATGCATACATATCATCCAAAGAAGACTATGCATATGGATTGGAATTAGGAAGTGTTTAAGAAGCTCCTTCAATGGACCATTCTTCCTTCCAAATTTCATTCGTATGTATGGTTCTCTTTCATTCTTATCATTCATGTTCATAAATCTAACTTGCACTCCTACATTCCTATTCCCATAATCATTTCAACATCTCTCTCTTCTCCATACTCAACATTAATTTCACCTTCACATCTTTAAACCTTCCAACATTCATTAGCTTCATACACCCTGTGTGTGCCACGACCGGACCCGATCCACCCGGATTGTGATCACCTCCACATTTGAACCCGACGTGAAACGCTTCGTGGCATTTGCTTCTGATCTTGTTGGGAGGTTGTGATCCATATCCTTTGTTTCATATTTTTCATCCTCATCATATCATCATCATCAGTCTTGAGTGTTGCACTGGATTTCTCACAGTATCGTGCACATCTTCGTCGTGAAGTAAACGCATTTGTGAGAGATCTAGAGCATCGTGCATCACTTGCTTATTCACATAAGATGGAGGAAGGATTCAAATCCCTTATTGTTGAGAAACAAGGCCAAAGAATAGTCTCTTCTATGTTGAGAGAGAAGGGAAAATTCAATGGCATCAACATCACAAGCTACTTAGATTTGTTTGAAGAGCAAGCTATGATTTTTGGTCTTCCTGAAGATCTTTTGATATCATTCTTTGAACGAATTATTGATAGCTCTATCATAAACCGTGTCACTCAATATGATAGTCTTCCTTGGAGTGATTTTAGAAAGGAGATGCTCAAAGAATTCTATCTTGAAGATTATAGCCAACATAATCGAGATGGATTCTTACGATGGGTCAATTCTCCAAAGCCTAGTAGCTCTATTACTCACTTACAAAATGAGTATATTAGACGCTATGAACAACTTCCTGATGAGGATAAGATAACTTTGGAACCTGATCTTGTGATCAATTTTCTTAAGCTTCTTCATCCTGAAACTCGTAGGGAAGTTGAACGGCGATTAGAAGAACCAGATAAGCGCTATGGTCTTACTGACAATTGGCAAAAAGTGCGTAAAGTAGTAGAGGCTGTAGCCCATAGACATCAAAGACAATCCATGCTTTATGAGCAAACTAGTCTTCCTCAAGCTAGCCTTCCACAAATTAAGGAGCAATTTAGAGAACAATCCCATGCTATGCTTTTTGACTCTACTCCTATTCCTCAAATGATGGAGCCTACTCAAGGTTTTAAATTAGAGCCAAATAAAAGTGTAGTTGAACAATCTCAAGTGGATATTCTCACTAAGCAAATGGAAAGTCTTATTGCTACACAATCCAATTTGGCCAAGACTATAGATGCTTTACAATCTAGTTACACCAAAACTTTCCAAAATCAAATGAACCCAATGAATTTTCAAGAGCCTAATCAACATGTTATAGCTACCAATCAAAATCCACAAGTAGCTCCTACTCAAGCATATCAAGTTCCTCCAATGCATAATCCTTCAATGCAAAATCCTCATCCTCATGTGCAAAATCCTCAAATGTATCAAAACATGTATCCTCAAGCTTCACAAATAGCTTTTCAAAATCCTCAAAATCAAAATTTTCAAAATCATCAACCGTATAATATGGAAGATCCTCTTGCACCTCAAGTACCACATGTTGCTCCCCAAGCTCCTCAAATACATCAATTGCCTTATCAAAATCCTAATTATCCTGTTCAAGCAATACCTTATCAACAAAATCCTCAATTTCAAAATTTCCCACCACAAGTTAATCAAAATCCTCAAAATCAAAATGGTTTTGTGCGTGGCCCTCGTAGGTGTCCTTGGTGTGATTCGTTAGAGCACTTTTTGAGAGATTGTGAATTATTGAAGGCTGCTAAGGAGCAACGACTAGTAATAGACATAGACAAGAAAATCTGTGACTATCGATCTAGGCTACCTTTGCAAGGAAATTATGGTAAGGGAGGAATGAAAAAACATTATGAAAATATAACCATAATGGACGTAGGAACTAGAGGAGTGAAACTAGAAGCTCTTGATGAACAACAAGTAGAATCAAGTAAACCCACAAAGGAAGGTGATTTTTCTATAGAGGCTTTAGTAAGAGCACGGGATGAGATTAGGAGAATAACGGCTTGGGAGTCACCAATAGAAGATCAATCTCTTATTTCTCACATATCCAATGTAGAAGAAAAACGAAAAAGAGATGAAGCTGAGCCTAGTGAAAGAAGAGTGACTCGAAAACAAACCTCAGAGGGAATAGAAACAATCATAGAGCAAGGAGAAACATCACAATCTAAAGATAAAAAACAAGAATCAGAACCCAATGAACAAAAACAAGAGGAGAAACAAAAAGGGAAGAAGACAAAGCAAAGAAAAACAGAACCAAAGCCTTTAGATAAACCAGAACAATCAAAACAAACTGAAGACCAAACACGAGAACATGAACAAAAACAAGATCCTGAGCAAAAACAAAAGAAACCAAAGAGAAAACCTAAAGCCATCTTGATTTCAGAAATTGAGAGAAAAATAGATCCTATGGAAATTTTAGATGACATTTTGCTTAAGAGTCAAGTGACTATGTCTTTAGAACAAGTTTTCTCTATTGCAAAGCCTGTTTTTAAAGATAACTTTATCGGCCTAATTAAAAGGAAGAGGTTTCCACTTAATCTAGATACTGAGATGCAAGATTCTCTAGATCAAGATCAAGCTATGAATGAAGCCTTAAACTTTGATGAATCTGATGAAGAGGACTTTGATGATGATGAAGTAAATGTTAATAAAAATTTCTTAGGACCTATTCAACCTGACCATGAAAATCATGAAAACAATCTTGAAAGTCACTTTAAAAGAACATTTTGGTCTAGAGGTACATCAGAGATGCATGTTAAAATAGGAAATGATAAGAACACTATCACTGTAAATGCATTAGTAGATTCCGGCTCTGAAATCAATGTGATTTCAAGAGAAGTCTATGATAAGTTTCGATGGCCCATAGATAAAGATTGTGGATGGCATATGAGAACTGCAGATAATGGTGTAGGTACCCTGTATGGAGCTTGTGCTAGTGTGCCCATATCCATAGGAGGAATCACAGAAGAGTTTCACTTTTTTATTCAAGATAATTGCTCCTATGAAGTTCTCTTAGGTCAACCCTTTATTTGTGAGAGTCGTATGGAAACTAAAGCCATGGATGATGGGTCTACCTATGCTAGATTTAAGTCTAAGGATGGAATGCAATCACTTCAAGTCATGACAGTAGGAGTGAATCATCCTAGGAATCGATTGTCAATTAGAAAGAAACCTATTGTTACTCAGGGTCATGAGCATGCTTGTAGTGATTGTGCACCTCGATTCATGTTTGGAGCTACATATGATCAAAATTCCAGATAGAATCCATTGTTGAGCGGGACAACAGTGGATATTGGTTTGACATCTCGCATCCAACCAACATGTACAATAGTTTGTCACTTTGTTTTCCACATTCTAGATTAGATTTTCTTCATAAGAGTCAATTGTCCAAGTCTTTTATCCAAAAAAGCCAAACAAATTATAAAAACAACAAAATCATGGAACATGATGAGAACATTGAGCATGTGATTGAGACATCTCATTGTTTCTCTACTCTTGAGGAGTTAGAGTTATGTCTTCAACAAAATTCTAATTCCCATATTATTCTTATTTCTTCCCTTGATGAGTATGCTCTAATCCAAGAGTATGCTCTCAATATTGACAAGTGCTCGAAATTTAACCAAACACATGATGCCTTAGTTGAAACAAAGTACAAAACTGTAGACAAAAAAATCAAACCCATAGCTCAACCATTACCTCAAGGAAGTAATGAAAAAATTATTGATGTGAAAAATGATCCAATTCTTCGGGATAAGAAAAACATAGGACATACATTCACGGATGAGACAATCAAACAGGTGAAAATTGGTAGAGATGATGACTTTCTTTTGCCAGCAGAGAGAGATAAATTTGAGAGAGTTATACGGAGCCATGGAAAAGCCTTTACTATGTATCCTCATGAGATTGGTTGTGTAGATCCTAAGCTAGTTCCACCCATGATAATCTTTACTATTCCACATATTCCATGGAATCTTCGCCCTATACCAGTTCCAAAGGCTCACTTACCTGAGCTAATGAAACTACTTAAGGAGAAGATAAACATGAGAATTTTAGAGCCATCTTTTGCACCTTACTCAAATAGATGGTTCACTGTGCCTAAAAAGAATGGGAAACTACGTTTTATTCAAGATCTCCAACCCGTCAATAAAGTCACCATAAGGAATGTAGGAACAGGACCCATTGTAGATGAGTTTGCTGAATCATTTTCAGGACATTCTATCTATTCAATGGGTGATCTATATTCTGGATATGACCAATTCCAATTAGCAATTGATAGTCGTGACATAACCACAATGAAAACTCCTTTAGGCTTAGTGCGAATGTGTACTTTACCTCAAGGAGCGACTAATTCTGTGGCTCATATGATGAGTGCTATGAATATGGTCTTACATGACTTTATCCCTCATATAACTATGCCATTCATTGATGATATTCCAATTAAAGGGAGTGAGGAACGTGTAAAGGACATTACTTTAGATTCATCGGGATGTCGTAAATTTGTTCTTGACCATATCTCTGATTGTGAAAGAATATTTCAACGATTTGAAGAGGTAGGTCTCACATTTTCCATAGAGAAATCTGTTTTTGGTGTCAACGAGGTACTTATTGTTGGACATTTATGTGGCCATTATGGTCGAAAGCCATACCCACAAAAAGTTGATGCCATTAGCAAGATTTCTGAAACATGTAACAATGTGAGTGAGGTACGTAGATTTCTTGGTGCTTGCATCTTTTATGTTATTTGGATCCCACACTTTGCTCATGTTGCTGATTGTCTTTATGACTTGTTGAGGAAGAAACAAAAATTTATTTGGACTGACAAACACACTCAAGCTATGCGTAAATTGAAGAAATTATTGCTTGAAGCTCCCATCCTTAAGCGTGTAGACTATTCTGCTAACAAACCTATTATATTGACTGTTGATACTAGTCCTATTGGTATAGGTTGGGTCATAAGTCAAGACGATAGTGAAGGGAATAGATATGCAATTAGGTTTGGTGCCAAAATTCTACATGAAACACAACGAAAATATCCACAGATCAAACGAGAACTATGGGGTATGGTAACAGCTTTGAAAATAGACAAAGAATATTTCATTGGTGCAAATGTCAAAGTTGAGACTGATTGTTTGCCTCTCATTGGAATGATAGCCAATTGTTCATCTCCTGATATAGCCATGCTTAGATGGATCTCATATATTAAGTTCATAAATCCTGAGTTAGTTCATATTTCAGGTAAGTCAAACTCAGTTGCTGATATGTTATCGAGAGCTAGATTTGATGATGATCTTGAAAGTGATCTAATAAAGAATGTGAATTTAGTTGACTATGTTCCACATATATATGAGTATGAGAAATTTCATGAGTCTGAGTACAAAGATGAATGGAGAGACATAGGAAAGTATCTCAGTACACTACAACCATTACCTAGCTGGACTACGAATAGATTCCGTAACATTAGGAAACGAGCTTATAACTTTTTCCTATGTAATGGTTATCTTTGGAGACATGCTAAGGGTAAGGTTAAGAATCCACAACGAGTCCTAGGAAAAAGAGGTCTTCAATTGCAAGTAATGAAGGAAATGCATGAGACATTATGGGCCGGTCATAAAGGATTTTTTGGAACATATGAAAAAATTAGAAGTACCTATTATTGGCCTAGGATGTATGTTGACATTAGTAGCTATGTTTCTACATGTTCTACTTGTCAACTTCATTCATCAGTAAAACATAGAGATCCGTTGCATCCTACTTATCCACCTTGTATTCACTACAAGTGGGTAGTAGATCTTGTAACTATGCCTAAAGGTATTGACAAAATGCGTTACATTGTACTTGCAAGAGAAGATTTAACTAATCATGTAGAGGGACGTGCATTACGATCTAAGACCACTTACAATGTTTGCAAATTCTTGCTTGAAGATGTCATAAGTCGCTTTGGGTACATAGAGAAAGTAGTTGCCGATCGTGGAGAGTTAAATGCGAGAGAAGCTAAAGAGTTCTTTGAGCGTCACGATATTCGTTTGTCTCTCACTACTGCATATAACCCAGAGGCCAATGGTAAAATAGAGAGAGGGCATCCACCTATTGTGAAAGCCATATCTAAAGCATGTAATGGTGACATCAAACAATGGCCTAAATTCTTACCTTTTGCACTTTGGGCAGATAGAATGACATGCACACGTACTACTGGATATATGCCTGCTGAACTCATGTACTGTCAAAAACCATTGTTTCCAATTCAGTCTCATATTTCTGCATGGTCAAATTTGCCTTGGTCTGAAAACATGTCTACTGATGATTTTTTGAGTTTGCGTATTAAACAGTTAGAACAAGGTAAATTAAGACTTGATGAGGCTGTTGAAAAATTAAGAGAATCTAGAATGAAGAGCAAGCATTATTTTGATAAAACTCATTGATTGCGTCCTAAGCCAATTGAAGTAGGAGATTGGGTGCTCATTTATGATAGTACATTTGACTCTCAATATGATGCACGCAAAAAGCTCACTCAACGGTGGTTCGGGCCATACATTGTATCAAAAGTCAACAACAATGGTACGTATGCTCTTTGTGAATTAAATGGTGTTGCACTAAAAACTTTGATTGCAGGTAAAAGGATAAAGTTATTCAAGAAGCGTGATAATGACGAGTACATTTTGGATGAGGACATTGGAGAAGATGACAACAATGAGGCCGATTCATAAACAGGAGTATCCATGTTATAAAAAAAAAAAAAAAAAAAAAAAAAAAAGAAAAACATCATTAATTTTTCAAGTTCATGTTGCTTTGTTTTTTTTCAAGTTCATTCTATTTTTTTTCCATGCTTGTTTCATGCATGTTTTTTTCAGTCTTTGCATCACATTGCATATCCACATCACTTGAGTCAAAAAAGGGCAAATGATGATTTCTCTACTTGTGTAAAATTGTATCTTAAGTAGTAACTTATCTACTAAGAAATTGATTATAATCTAGGATTGTGGAAAGATAGGGCATGTAGATTTGGAGGTTTATTTTGGTGACAAGACTTTCATATATAAACATGCATATGTATCCTGTATCGAAAGCATAATTGTTGAAATCCTATCTCCTGCTATTGCATGTTTCTACATCCTTAGTCCATCTCACAGCACTTGTATCGGAGTTTAAACGACTGTTCTCCGTCATCAAAAATGGTTGTACCTTGTATCGGGGTTTAATTTTTCCTCGTCAAAAAAAAAAAAAAAAAAGCTACATGTTACCAAGAAGTTTACACTTTCTTCCACCCCAAAAAAGTGATCGTAACCATAAAGTTGCCGAATCATCATCATCATCAAAAAAAAAAAAAAAAAAAGAGGCAAGCCAAAGGAGGATAAAGAGGCATAGTAGAATAAATCACGGGCTATATAGGCAGATTTATGCATTAGTGGAGTTTAGTTAGATTTCCTTGCATGTTATTAGAGAAAGAGCATATTCATATTTATGTAGGAAAGGAGTTGATCTAAAATAAGCTAAAGATGAAAGATGTCTCTTGAAAATCCTAAATCTTTGTTTATAATCATGTTTAAGGTAGATTGCTTTATGAAAAAGGTACAAAATTTTCTTCAAGATGAGAGGAACTGATGCTTAAAACGACTCAATACATCCACTTCCACTTCATATTGATGCTTGTTTTTTTTTCTTTCTTGTTGCCAATGTTGCTTGTTCATTTGCATATATGTTGCCTATTTGTTCATGCATATTCATGTTGCCTGTTTCAATTATTTCTTTCATGCAAATTTTGCTTCATGTCACGTTACCTACTTATTCATGCATATAATCAATTTTCCTTCCATCTTTCTTATGTTGCCTATAAAAGAATTTGATGCCTGGAACATTTTGTTTTTCACAGATGCTAGAGTGGCGCTTCCGGAGGAATCGCAGGTTTAGTGGGGGCGAATGTCGTCGAGATTTGCTCTCCTCTCTCACTTGTGAAGGCCTACAAAAAACATATTTGGCGAAGGTAGCCAGAATTCCCCGAGAAGTCCAGGATGCATCAAGGATGTCAAAGGAAGGTCACATACAAAGTTTCAAAGAAATCAAGAAAGTCCATGGTAGCGGTCAAAGCTGGTCAAAGCTGGTCAAAGTTGGGAAATTAGGGCAAAAATTTCATTGTCACCAAATTAAATGAAAATCCATATACTTGTAAAGATTGTCAAAGGCAGTCTATAGCCCAAATTTCAGCAGAAAATTTTGTAGCACATTGATATGCTATGTTCATTTTGTAAAAATGTAATTTTTCTAGTTTGACCCTACAAATTCTTGTATAGAAAATTATGTTAGCCATATGGTTTGGCATGTATAAAGATCATATGTGGCTACATATTTGTACAAATTTTCAAGGCTATCAGAGCTTCCTAGACACCTTAATGCCACCTTGCAAGCTTCCAAATGTAGTCAAACTTGTACAAGGGAGATTCAGATGGGAGTTTTTCCTGCATATTCCTGAAGGAGATCTTTGGAAACATAGTACTGCAAAGTTTCATCTTCATCAAAGTCTTTTTGGAGGGTCAAAGAGCACAAAGTCCAGTTTTCAAGGTCACCGCAGTTTTCTAGAATAAGAAAATTGAAGGCTTGAAGGGCTGCCACATGTCAAAATATGATTGAACCATGGTGTACGGTCAAGATGAGCTCTTATTCAAGGGTGGAGATGCACTAAAGCATAAAGGAAGGAGGATCCACGAATTTTTTCCATAAAAGAAGACTTTGTTGACAGTTAAAGATCAATAATGCAAAGTTTCTCCAAAAATAGTGGCTTATCTTATCCGAATTGATGTCAGCACTGATCCGACGGTCCAGATCATCCCCAGATCCAATGGTGGAGAATGAGGGCGCCTAAATTTCACTCCTTTACACTAGATTTGATAGAAAGAACAATTTCAAGCCATTGATTTGATTAATCAAATGGTTGCAATCGAAAGTAGTGATCCTAGAGTTGAGAGTTGATTTCTCTAGATCCAAGGGCCCAAATTCATTCAAAAAACTATATAAACCCCCCTCCAAACTCCTAGAGCATCATTGTTAGGCATCCATAGGGCTCATGCTAGCTTACGGTTTCCTTGAGACGATCACCCTCGGTTGAGCGAGTGAGGATCCAAGGTGAGCTAGTATGAGTATAGAACCTAGTTTCAAATTTAAGTTAGAACTCCAATCTAGGATAGGCTCTTGAAACCAGCATCTCTATCTTGACTCACCCTCGGTGGAGCGTGTGAGTGAGTAAGAGCTGATTTTAATGAGTCTTAGACTTCTTTAGTTAGACGTTACGAGCCTAGACAGACATAGGGTCACTGGAGTGGAACTCACCTTCTTACGTGTGACATTCGGTTGAACTGTCATGGTTTGAGGGTCGGAACCACCTTTGATCAGTAGACTGCTTAGCATGACGTACCACGACGATATTTTACATGTAACTTAATTCAAATCCTTTTAATTCATGTCACTTGTCACTTGTCTCTTGTCTCCTCTCTCAGTCTCTTAAGTATTTTTACATGTCTTCTATTTCTTCTATGTGTGAGAAGGCTCCGCAGTATTGCGTTGAACCAGTGAGGATGTTTCTTTGAGCTTGTGAGTAAACTCTATCATCATAATTCACTTGCATGCATATAATCCATACATACCCATACATATTGATTAGTTTCTGAAAGTGTATAAGAAGCTCCAATATTGGACCATTCTTCCTTTCGAAACTGGTTTATGTGTAAGGGTTCCATCTATTCTCGTCATGCATACATATCATCCAAAGAAGACTATGCATATGGATTGGAATTAGGAAGTGTTTAAGAAGCTCCTTCAATGGTCCATTCTTCCTTCCAAATTTCATTCGTATGTATGGTTCTCTTTCATTCTTATCATTCATGTTCATAAATCTAACTTGCACTCCTACATTCCTATTCCCATAATCATTTCAACATCTCTCTCTTCTCCATACTCAACATTAATTTCACCTTCACATCTTTAAACCTTCCAACATTCATTAGCTTCATACACCCTGTGTGTGCCACGACCGGACCCGATCCACCCGGATTGCGATCACCTCCACAACGCGTTCCACGAGGAGCAGTCATGTTATCTGGTCTCCGCGTCACTGGTCTCTTATGGAATTCTCTAACCTTGATTGGTGCTCTCTGAAGGTTATCTGTAGTTTCCCGAGTACGATCACTGATGTCGTACCCTTTCCAATGAATAAGGTATTCCAATATTCCTCGGGATATTTTGGAATCTAGGACATGCTCCACTTCAAATTCTTCATGATCATCAATAAGTTAGGTGGTGAAGGACTAGGTCTCTCCCCCCTCAATGGTGAAATCTGATATGGTTCCAACATGGATACATGGAAAACTAGATGTATTCTCATGGTGCTTGGTAGCTAGAGCTTGAAGGTGACTGGATTGATCTTAGCCAAGATGGTAAATGGACCAAATCTTTGATGATCTAACTTTGCACAGGGCCTTGAAAATTGCAAATTGTTTCTGAGTAACCATACTTTATCCCTTTGATACGATGGATTCTATACACGATGTTGATCTGCATAGTACTTGTATTGTTCTTGAGCTTTATGGATCTCTTCCTTGAGTTCTTTGTGAATGTCCGTCAGGTACTAGGCCTTGTCTCTGGTAGCTAGGTTCTTGACATGATTTGAGAGTTTTATATCCATCCTAGGACGTTGTCCATAATTTGCAAAGAAGGGAGTTTGCTTAGTAGATGCATGAACACTATTGTTATAGGCAAACTTTGCAAAGGGTAACAACTCAAACCAATCATTTTGGTGATAGTTGCTAGTGCAAAAGAGGTATTGCTCTAGGACTTGATTCACCCATTCTGTTTGTCCATCAGTCTGTGGATGATTTGCTGTAGATAGTTTAACTTGAGCACCAAGGAGCTTGCAAAGATTGTTCCAAAAGATGGATATGAACTGTGGACTTGATCACTGATAATATCATGAGGCAATCCATGAAGCCTAAATATGTATCTGAGAAAAATTCTAGCAGTGGCTGCACCTGTAATTGCCTTTGTAGTTGGAATGAAGTGTGCCATCTTTGTGAATCTACCCACAATAACAAGAATGGCATCATACTTATCTGAGTTTGGTAGATCTCTGATGAAATCCATAGACAATGAAGCCCATGGCCTTTCTAGAATAGGTAAAGGTTGCAAGAGGCCATGAGGCTTATGTCATGGTACCTTAGATCTATTCCAAGTGTCACAGGTTCGGATATATTCTTTGACTTCCTTCCACATTTGAGGCCACCAAAAATCCCTGGATATGAGTTCTATTGTTTTATTTATTCCAAAATGTCATGCTACAAGGTTTTCATGACATTGTTGAAGTACTTGGATCCTGGGCTTTCTTGGAGGGACATACAATAGGTTCTTATACAATAGTAACCCGTCCTTTTCCAAGAATTCATTTACTTCTTGGATTTTTCCTTCTTGAGTTTTTTGCTTAACATTACAAAATAGTTCATCTTGTGGTAGATTCTCACGAATCAAATGATTCAAGGCTGAATTTTCAAGATGGGTTGAAGAGATGGTTGCTAACTGGAGATGCTCAGGATTGAGTAATACACTCTCTCGTTGATCGAAGGCCTCTTCACCCTTCTTTGGTGCAAGGTAAGATCTTCTACACAAGGCATCTGACTGATATTGTTGATGTCGTGGATGGTAGGTGATGAGAAAGTTGAACCTGGATAGAAAGTTACTCCATCGAGATTGCCTTCTATTGAGAATGCGTGTGGTCATAAAATACTCTAGGTTCTTGTGATTTGTATACACAGTAACTTTATGAGATGCTCCTTCTAGATGGTGATGCTAGGTATCAAACGCATCCACTATGGCAATAAATTCTTTATCATGAATTTCATAATGAAGTTCTGGAGTGGAAATTGTCCTTGAATGATAGGCAACTGGATGTAGGTGCCCACCATCTCCATATTGGGAAGGAATGGCCCCTAGGGCAAAGTCTGATGCATCTATCTCTAGGAGGAAGGGCTTATTGGAATCAAGATGAACTCGAATTGGAGCAGTAATGAATGCTGATTTCAAGGTCTGGAAGGCTTTTTTTGCTTCTTTGGTCCATGAGAATTTAGATTTCCTTGTAAGCTTGGTAAGAGGTGTCAGTATCTTGGAGTAATCTCTGATGAATATCCTGTAGAAATTGGCAAACCCCAGAAAACATTGTATATCTCGAATGCATGAAGGTGGTTGCCAATCAAGGATTGTTTCAATCTTCTTTGCGTCCATGAAAATTCCTTTATCTGATACAATGTACTATTAGTCAGCCGCCGGAGTGGGACAAATGTAATGACTGCCGGATGTAACGGAGTTCCTTGAATTACGTGCGAAAAGTTGGTATGCGCGTCTTGTAATTCTATATAAAGCAATGTAAGGAGAATGGTGAAAGAGACGTCTTTTATGGAATTGCTAGATTGTTCGCCTAAATTATTGTCAGAGTATTGTTTACACTCTTGTGAAGTTCTGAGTATTGTTAGTGTTGAGTTCTGCATCGTCTGTTTACAATGAAGTTCACCGTAACGAATGTTGAGTGACGGACTGTGTGTCTGAGTACTGTTATCGTACTGTATTGCTGTGTGTTCTCAGTTGTTGAGGACCCTGAATTAGTCTGAGTAATTATATTACTATGTGAGTTGAATAGGTAAACTATTGCACTGTTGAGTATGTTCTGTTCGTTTTACGAAATTCGTTGTATTCGGTAACGAGGACGAACGATTGCTTTCGGTAAACGTAAATCCTTTACTTGAGATCATTGGACAGTGTTGTGACGAATGAATCTGTCAGCTATCGCATTCACTCGGGTTGATTTATTACATATTAGTGAGTCTGTAGAAGGGACTATTGCTCTGTTCCAATAGCAGGTTAGTCTGGAGAATTTCGGTACGCAGGAGTATAGAAATCAAATATTATTTAGTTACTGCCAGTAACTGAGCTAGGACGAGTAGTCACGCTTTGACGCTGTAACGAAGATTTGGGAAATTAGTACAGGGCCTCTGTCTAACAGACCCCTACGACTCCCAAGAACCCACGTTGGTGTGGTAACGCCGTTCGGTAATGATACTGAAAGTTTAAACACAGTTTATGGTGAAGTATAGTTTTACGTTTAACATTTGTTCGGTAACGATTTCGGCTAGTCAGTAACACAGCGTTACTATATTACATTTAACACTTGGCGCCGTCTGTGGGAAAGTGGCATCAAGATTACCAGTCGTTTGTTAGAATCACATATCCAGATTATCGTTCGATTGGAAGTAGCAACAGAACCAAATTGTTGCAAATTGTTCCGTTAGTAATACTACGCGATTAGTACAAAAAATGATACATGCCGGTTACTCGATCCGGTGAAACGTATCCCAAGAACTTTATGTACTAAAGACAACTCTGGAAGGTAAAAGTACAACTAGGTCTGGCCCAGTTGTCAAGAAAGTTAAGAACGTTAGAACTGATTCCGGTCATATTCTGGTAGAACGTGTTACGCCTATGGTAGATTCCGGTACTATTTCGGCACAGTCTGTCGAAGATATAGTAAGTCCAGAACCTATCAAGACGCAGTTGGAACTAGTTTAACAATCTTAGAAAAAGATTCAGATTTATCTACGATTAGAAGCACTCTAGTCAAAGAAATCGGCGAAGGCAAAAACACACCGTATTCGCACATAATTTTGGTTCATTCCGGTGATATTTCGGTAAGAGAATCATAGTTTTTCGGTGAAGGTTTGGCATTTTCTGCTGAATCCTCAGCCCAACCACCGCGCTTGGAAGCGAGTTCCCATACACTGAACATCAAGAAGGAAGGAAAGCTGTTCGAAACAGAGATTCGACGCGTATTAAGCAAGATCATCGCACCAAAAAGTACGCCATCCGACGATACAGGTTCCGGTAGTTTAGATATTCAGCCCCAAGATACAGAAGGAAGGTATAATACACTCACGATGAACGAACAACAACATTTATGTCCACCCAGGCCGACTCCAACAGGAGTGACGTACACAAAGTTTGGTGGATTCCTAGGAGATGATCCGGATGCTCACGTACGCACTTTCGAGATAAGCTATGCAGTTCTCAACCATCCACCGGATCAGGCCTACAAAGCCATTGTCTTCCAATCTACACTTGTCAATGAAGCAACCAGATGGCTTACAGAATATGATATTAATAACTTCGGCACCTATGAAGCAGTACGAGTTGCTTTTCTGCAGCGATTTAGGCTAAAAAAGAATCCAGCCGAAATTTTTGATTATCTGCAGAATAACAGTCAGAAGGCAAATCAAACCGTACAGGAGTATGCTACTCTCTTCAGAACACACTTCAGGGAGCTTCTGCCGGCCCATGCTAACTTACCAGACAACGTTATCACCCAGTGGTTCATCAATGGCTTAACTCGACAACTTAAGCAGATCATGATCATAAGATGTGTCAGAGCCATGACCCTCGATGCAGTCATTGCAATGACTCTGCAACTGGAAAACAAAGTCGGTGGATTTACAGAAGATTTGGAGTGGGTAAAAGCAAACAGAAATGTTGCAGAAGATATGACTAGACAAGTATACTGCAACACATGCAAAAATTCAGGACATACTAGTGCCAATTGTGCACTAAATCAGACGTGATGCGCTATCTACAACACTGCTGGACACACCACCAAAAACTGCGCATACAATGCTAGAGTACAGGGAACAGCGACCGTCAATGCAATTATCCAGGAACAAGGGCAGCCAGCCAACCACTATGTGCCTCCACAAATGAGAAACAACCAGCAGCAAGGATATCGAAATTACCGAGGACAGAGGAATAACAACTATAATCCAAACCGCTGGTAGAACGGACCACCACCAGAAAATCCCAATTTACCACCACCACGCTGTCATTTTTGTGGCGAATTTGGACATATTAGGAGATTTTGCAAGGATGCAGCTGAGTATGATCAAAGGAAGAAGGAACGTCAAAATCCAATGGCCAACATGGTAAAAATCACACCAGTGGAGACACAGGCTGCTGCAGTCCAGACCCGTTCCGGTAAACAACTGCAACCGGGAGCAGAAATATTTGAACCAGGGATACGTGAACAACACAGAATATACAACAAGGCTAGTCAATGGACCACAGCAGAACCACCAGTCTTTCCAGAGCCTATTCCGGTAACCCAGCCATCGTTAACAAAGGAAGGAACACAACAACGAGAGTTAACAGCAGGAACATCATCAGCAGCAGATATATCACCAACTGTAGACACCTCCGCATCAACAGAGGCATCAACTTCAACATCAGTAGAACCTATCAATCAATCTCAACAGGCTTGGGAAATCCTATCTAAGGCATCCATCACTCTGCCTCTGGGCCAACTACTGGCATTAGTACCTCGAATTCGACAACAGTTCCAACAACAGTTCAGTCCGGTACCCTCTTGTATTCCGGCGATAGCAGTAGTTCAATCGGAACCTGATTCTACGGTTGATCATTCAGTTCCCTTGATTATTGTATGGTATAAGAATCATAAGATTACGCAGGTATTAATTGATGGAGGCTCTGGTGTTAACATTGCAACTGCGGCATTATGCAAAAGGTTAGGTTGGACCGAAATCGAACCAGTTCAATTTTTTGTCAGAATGGCAGATCAATCAAGATTCCATCCCGTAGGACTTGTGCGGAATGTACCCATCACTTTGCAAGGTACGATCTTTAAAATGACCTTTGTTATACTAGATTTGCCGGAATCCTCTTTGGATTACAACCTTCTTTTCGGCCGACCTTGGCTGAAGCATGCGAAGGTAATACAGGACTGGTCTGCACAAGAGCTTACGTTTAAAGATGCCAATCGTAGATATGTGGTAAAATTAGATGCTATACAACCTTGCGAGCTTCACGCTAGACCGTATTTTGCTGAACCAGTCCATATGCTAGATGGATTATCAGATGATGAAGAAGAAGAGTTTCTGAAGAGTAACGCTGATTTAATTTCCTTAGGAACTGTTGATCTACAGTCCGTTGTAGATAATTGGAACGCTTCAGTCTGTACAGTAATACCCATCACAGAAGAGGCTAAGAAGGAAGACACTGTTTCGACACATGACGATGAACTACAACAACTTCTTAAACCAACAGACAACACAGAAAAACATCAACAGTTCTATGTTCCCGAAGATCAGCTGATCACTTATAATTTAGGAGATGAAGATCATCCGCGTCCTGTAAAGATAAAGCAAAACTTACCAGAAACATTTCAAGCAGGCTTAATCCAGCTACTCGAGAATTCACTGACGTCTTTGCATGGGACTACAAAGACATGAAAGGATTGGACCCCCGTATCTACCAGCACAGGGTCATGCTGAAGCCAGAAGCAAGGCCGATAAAGCAAACCAGCTACCGGATGAATCCCCATTATGCATCTCAGGTAAAGGCAGAACTTGATAGGTTATTAAAAGTCGGATTCATCGTGCCAGTAGAGCATGCTGAATGGATCTCTCCAATTGTGATTGTGCGTAAGAAAAACAAGTAATTGCGAATCTGTGTAGATTACCGTAAATTAAATGCAGCAACCGTACCGGATCCCTTTCCAATTCCCTTTTTGGATACCATGCTTGATAGAGTAGCAGGTCACAAGATGTATTCATTCCTAGATGGATACAATGGCTACAACCAAGTGAGAATGGCCGAAGAAGATATACCAAAAACTGCATTTATCACCAACTGGGGTGTCTTTGCTTGTACGGTAATGTGGTTTGGATTAAGAAACGCACCAAGCACATTCCAAAGATGTATGCAGGAGATATTTTCTCCTTATCTCACTTCCTTTATGCAAGTATATTTCGACGATTTCTCAATTTTCGGTAAGATGATAGCACACCTGTTCCATTTACAGTGTTGCTTTCAGAAATGCAGAGAGTATAGACTCTGCTTGAACCCAAACAAATATGTGTTTGCGGTTTCATGTGGCAAGTTACTTGGCCACATTGTATCTGCACAAGGTATACAGGTGGATCCAGATAAAATTTCGGCGGTATTAGAAGCTCTGGTGCCCACTACTCCAAAAGAAGTTATGCGCTTTATGGGCCAAGTACGGTGGCATGGAAGACACTTACGGTGGCTTGCTCATTTGGCTATACCACTAAACAAGCTAATCACCAAGACACCTCGACAATTTGAATGGACCCAGGAATGCCAGATAGCATTTGATCGTTTAAAGCATTTATTAACACAAGTTCCTATCTTACAACCACCGGACTGGGATCACCCATTTCATGTATTTGTCGATGCTTCAGATATAGCAATAGGAAGTGTGTTGATGCAACAAATTGATAAATGGTTCAGACCAATGTATTATGCAAGTCGAAGATTAGCGCCTGCTGAGAAAAATTACTCTGTAACAGAAAGAGAATGTCTAGGGCTAGTATATTCGGTCAAGAAATTCAGACATTACTTGTTGGGCCGTAAATTCACATTTCATGTAGATCATGCTGCACTTGTCTACCTAGTTCCACAACAACATCTAGGTGGTCGATTAGCGCGATGGGTCTTGCTTTTACAGGAATTCGACTACGAAGTCATTCACCGGCCAGACAGTTCACATGCCTTAGTAGATTTCTTATCCCGCTTAGATTCCGGTGAAGCTCCGGTAGGTATAGATGACACGACACCCGCGATCTATGTATCAGAACCAATTAATGAAGATTCTGCAGACCCACCTATCCGATTTTCATATTATGATCAGATCTTGACCTTTCTCACTGATGGTTGCCTTCCATCTCAGACTTCTACGGCAGTGCGTAGGAAAATTGCAGTATTTAGCCGTCGATTTCGGTTAATTGCTGGAGAACTATATTATGTAGATCATACCGGAATCCTACTTCGCTGTATTCCACCACATGAAGTTAATTCAGTTATTATTTTGGCTCACTCAATTCCTTCCGGTGGCCATTTTGCAGCAGACTTAACTCACCGGAAAATACTACAGAGTGGTCTCTGGTGGCCAACGATGTACAAAGATACCTCACAGTTTGTCAAACTATGTGATACTTGTCAAAGATCGGGTCAGCCTTTGCAACGTCATCTTTTTCCTCTGCAACCCATCCTACCATTGGAACCTTTTCAAAAATGGGGTCAGATTTTATCGGTCCAATTACACCTCCAGCAGTCTTCAGTAACAACCGTTACATACTGACCTGTACAGACTATGCAACCAGGTGGGCAGAAGCCTGGGCTTTACGGTCTGCTACAGCAGTTACAGTAGCAAAATGTCTGTTAACCGATGTCTTTCCACGTTTTGGTTTACCATTGGAAATTGTCTCAGATCAAGGTACTCATTTTGTAACCAATTCAATGAAGGCACTTACACAGTCGTTACAGGTCACACATAAATTTAGTTCTCCTTATTATCCTCGAGCTAATGGATTGGCCGAAAGTACAAACAAATCTCTGTTGAATATCCTTCGAAAATTGATCATGGAAGCACCGGAAAGATGGGATCAACTGCTACCTGCAGTGTTATGGGCATACCGGACTACCTACAAGGTAACAACAGGATTGACGCCTTTCAAACTAGCTTATGGCTTAGAAGCAATAGCACCAATGGAGATAGTCATACCAAGTTTACGAGTAGCTATTACCCAGAAACTACTACTGGAAGACTCACTGTCATTTTGGTTGGACACACTCAGAGAGTTAGACGAGCACTGATGGCTCAGTTTTTTAACCATGCACGAAGTTCAACTAAGACAGGCAAGGACGCACGATCGAAACTTGAAGACTCCTGTATTTTCGGTAGGTCAGCTTGTACTTTTTTATAATGCAAAGTCAAATAGGTCCGCAGGCAAATTCAAATTACGGTGGTTCGGACCTTACAAGATCTCAGAGCAAATTGGTCCAGTAACTTTTTGGTTGACTACGTTGACCAGAAATCCACTTCCAAAAGCAATCAACCGTTCCAAGCTGCAGCCGTAT
The DNA here is from genome assembly GCA_020310875.1 of Ceratopteris richardii. Taxonomy (NCBI): domain Eukaryota; kingdom Viridiplantae; phylum Streptophyta; class Polypodiopsida; order Polypodiales; family Pteridaceae; genus Ceratopteris; species Ceratopteris richardii. The sequence goes on along the minus strand of CM035418.1, from coordinate 183,904,860 downwards.
CAACACGCTACTAGCCCGCATTAAATCATTCGGCGGTGGACCGCTTTTTTAGTTTTGTTCTTTACTTTTCCTTCTGTTCTTTCTTTTCTTTTTTTTAATAGCTGCATTTTGTCATAAGCCGCCCTCCTTATTAATCACTAGAGCATGCACGCAAAATTGAAAGCAGTATCATTCCAGCACCGCACAATGATAACCCTCACTTCCTACCCCCCCCCCTCCCCCACCATAAGGTCTCTACTTAATCTCTTCGGTTGCGCCAAAAAACGCTATTGTGTTCTTGTGAATGTGCTTGTGTTTTCTGTGTTCTGTGTATCCGTGTTTTCTGTATTCTGTGTCTTCGTGTTCGCGAGCGCAATGGAAGCGTTGGCAAATTTCGCAACCTTCTGTGATGGTATCCCTACCAAGGTAGGAGAATACCTGTGCACCCGAGGGTTGGCCAACTTCGCTGAGCTGCCATGGCACTCAGTGGAAGCCCATCCCTTCTTCACACAAATCATCCCTGCCATCGCCCAATCCCCCATCGCTGAACGACAATGGCTCTTCCCCTCCCTACCATCTAGAACCGTAGTAACCTTCCAAGCCTTTGCCGAAGCCTTCCGCCTCACCCCACAAGGCCGCGAGAATGGCCCAAGCATACCCGTAGCCAGAATGATAGAACTTTTTCCCCGCTACTCATCGAACGAATACGCCATCCGCTGCTGCCCTGAACCGGAAAGAACTGCACTCCAGTTCTTAGTCGCCATCTTAAACCTCCAGAAACACACCTACGGTATATCCCACCCATTCTATTCCGCCATCGACCTTGCTGCACATGAACCGGTCAACTTCGCATCCTTTTTCTTTCACCGTATCCATAAGGAGTGTGTAGCCATAGTGAAACAAGTCAACAAAGGAACCACCCCGCGATCCAGACTTCCCCACATCCTCTCCTTTCTCTTTCCGACCATACTCGCAGCTCAACCACCACCACAAGGACCCGTCCTAAGGCATGAAGAATCAGTACAGCTACTAGAGGATGAGGAAGAAGAAGATGAAGAAGAGCTCAATCAATTGTTCTGCCGGAAACACATCAGGATTAGCTCCTCCGAAAGCGAAGCACAAGGTTCAGCCGGAAAAGATAGAGATGACAATAAAGAAGACGAGAAGCAAGAAGAGGAGACATTCCATGATACAGCTACATCTATACACAATGAATCATCGACGGAGCAACAAGAACAACAAGATCAAGCAGAGACAGAAACAATTTCAACCGAAAAAGAATCAGAGCAACAGTTAGACGAGCAAGAATCTGTCAGGGAAGCACTAGATAAGCTACTGAAGGTAGTGGAATCCACAGAACCGAACAATGCAGAAACCGAACAAACAAACAAGGTAACAACCACTGACTCTGCCCTCCCCAAAACACCGCCTGTCAACCCCATTTCCTAACCGGAACCACCCCGCAGTCCCATCAAGCCCAGTCACCCCACCGACACTGCTGAAACCTCTTCATCCTCCCTCAATTATTCCCCACCGAATTCCCAACAACTCCTCACCGCCACCTCTTCGCAACCTCGCCCTCCTCTGCCACCCCACCCCATTCCAGTCTTTTATGAGTTAGAGTCTATGGGTTGAATGTTGATTAATCTATCCCAACAACTGCTGCAACAACTGAAGCAAGCCACAGACACTGCACGGGATGAATTCCAACGAAAATTGGAAGTGATGGAGGCAAATATCACCCCCCTCCAGGAAGAATTACAAGCAGAAAGAGTGGAAAACCATGCACTCCATGAGCAGATCAAGCAACTACAAGCTACACTCCAAGCATAGGAAGAAAGCTCAAGCAAACGAGATAAGGCACTGGCTGAAAAAGAAGAATTACTGATAGCTGCCGACACAGAGATAACAAAATTAAATCAAACAATCAAAGATACAGAAGACACACAAATCACGCTAGGAAACCTACTGGAAGAAACAAGACTCCAGCTGAAGGATGCAGTATAGAAGTACCAAGAGCAGCAGAAAGAAGCAAAACAAACAGAAGATCAATTACAGAGAACGAAAGAATCACTTGATGAGGTCAACAATATACTCAAACATCAACTACTCAGGGAAACCAAATATCAGAAAGATTTAGCGAGTGCCCGCAGAGAACAAGATGCATATCACAAAACCATACAGTTCCAGAATCAACAGTTTGAAAGACTAGATAATCAGGTCCGCAACCAGAAAGACCGAATCAGTGAAATGCAGAAGCAAGTAAGTGAAATGAAGACAGCCAGAGATGCGGCGCTATCCAATGACTTCTACTTACAGGAGACCTTTTTGCAAACACAGGCCAAAATTTTGCTCACCGAAGCCATCACCCTTAGTTCTGTTAGAGTAGATGCGCAAGTTTTAGAACCCGACACCCTTAAACAGTTATTAGAAACCCTTAAGAAAAAAATAGCCCGTACATTTAGATTAGCCAGGAATATGTATCTAGAAGGAATCATAGAGGAACAATAATTTTTGTAATAAAAAATCACTTGCGGGTTCGAGTCCACCGTGCGTGCCAGTGTTAGTCGGCTGTCGGAGTGGGACAAATGTAATGACTGCCGGATGTAACGGAGTTCGTTGAATTACGCACGAAAAGTTGGTACGCGCGTCTTGTAATTCTATATAAAGCAATGTAAGGAGAATGGTGAAAGAGACGTCTTTTCTGGAATTGCCAGATTGTTTACCTAAATTATTGTCAGAGTATTGTTTACACTATTGTGAAGTTCTAAGTATTGTTAGTGTTGAGTTCTGCATCGTCTGTTTACAATGAAGTTCACCGTAACGAATGTTGAGTGACGGACTGTGTGTCTGAGTACTGTTATCGTACCGTAATTCTATGTGTTCTCAGTTGTTGAGGACCCTGAATTAGTCTGAGTAATTATATTACTGTGTGAGTTGAATAGGTAAATTGTTGCACTGTTGAGTATGTTCTGTTCGTTTTACGGAATTCATTGTATTCGGTAACGAGGACGAACAATTGCTTTCGGTAAACGTAAATCCTTTATTTGAGATCATTGGACAGTGTTGTGATGAATGAATCTGTCAGCTATCGCATTCACTCGGGTTGATTTATCACATATTAGTGAGTCTGTAGAAGGGACTACTGCTCTGTTCCAATAGCAGGTTAGTCTGGAGAATTTTGGTATGCAAGAGTATAGAAATCAAATATTGTTTAGTTACTGCCAGTAACTGAGCTAGGACGAGTAGTCACGCTTTGACGCTGTAACGAAGATTTGGGAAATTAGTACAGGGCCTCTGTCTAACAGACCCCTACCACTCCCAAGAACCCACGTTGGTCTGGTAACGCAGTTCGGTAATGATACTGAAAGTTTAAACACAGTTTATGGTGAAGTACAGTTTTACGTTTAACATTTGTTCGGTAACGATTTCGGCTAGTCAGTAACACAGCGTTACTATATTACATTTAACAGTACCCTAAAAATTCCACTTCTGTGTTATGGAAAGAGCACTTCTCTAATTTTTCATATAATCCTTTTTCTCTTAGTTTCTCCAGGACTATCTTTACATGACATTCATGACCCTCTAGATTTTTGGAGAATATCAAGATATCGTCAAGGTATATTAAAAACAATCATCTAAATATTCTCGAAAGATATCATTCATCATATATTGGAAGAGAGCTAGGGCATTTGTAAGACCGAATGGCATAAGTACATATTCAAAATGGCCATACCTTGTGTTTACATGGCAGAGCGCACATGCAACAGGGAAGAGAGAGAGAGAGAGAGAGAGTGTGGGAGCCCATCATCAGCTTCACAGCTTCACGTTGTCATATTGTTCTACAGTCAAGAAACAAAAAGAAAAAGAACGCACGAATTCCAAGAGTTGCAGAGTACAGTTGATTTGCTCGAAGCAGGCATTGCTCCGCTCCAAGAAGAAGCCATAGCAGTTAAAGCTGAGAACCACGCCTTGCAGACTAAGCTCTATCAATGCTAAGAACGGTTAGCAGAGCAAGATCATCTAATTGCTCAACAGGATAGCGCGCTTGCGGAATTGAAGGAAAAGACCGTTCTTCTATTTCAGGCAGAGAGATTGTCTTGCATTGATGCACAGATAGCCGAGATGAAGCTGCGGTGCGATGCTGCCATAGCCAATGACTTTTACCTGCAAGAAACATTTTTGCAGACACAGACAGAATTGCTGATGAGTCAGGTAGTTGCTGCTAGTTCAGTTCAAAATGATGCACAACTGGTCAAGCTGGACAATTTGAAGACTATGCTGGACTCATTAAAGCAGAAAATCACTCGCACTTTAAAAGTAGTCAGAACCTTGTATATACAAGGTATTATTGATGAGCCTTAGTTATATTCTTCCTTTTTTTGGGTTCGAGTCCACCGTGCATGCCAGTGCTAGGCCGCCAGATTGGAATATGTAATTTTATTTTTCATACTCGCACGCACCGAAAAGGCGTAGCAAACAGATGTAACTTTCTATTGCTTAATGAAAAGGCAATCACAGTGTTCTTCTATGAGAGATGGGGAATCGCTAGACTATCTGTTTGGGCAACCGTGCTGGAGTACTGTGTTGCAGAATTGCAGAAATCCTCAGTATTGTATTCTGTTTATTAAGTTACAATAATTAACCCTTAAACACAGTAGCGCTATGTTAACGTTAATAAGTTTATGCGAGTTCGTAGTGATAATTTGCATGATAGATGTACTGCACAGTGATAAAGTTTGAACTGGACGTAGTTAAGTGTTAATTGAATGTTGGATTTGGAAAATTTAACAAAGGGCCTCTCTATTATCAGACCCCTGTCCATCCCCAAGAACCTAGAAACGAGATTAAAAGTTGCTTAACAGAAGCACTTTTAACACTTGTTCGAAATTTTTTCTTCCATTCATCTCCTTCTCTGATCCTGACAAGGTTGTAAGCTCCTTGAAGATCAATCTTCGTGAAGAATTTTGCTTTTCCAAGGCGTTCCAAGAGCTCTGATATGAGTGGTAGAGGGTATCTGTTCTTTATAGTGACTTTATTCAATCCCCGATAGTCTACACACATCCGGAGAGTCCCGTCCTTCTTCTACTAATAAATTAGGAGCTCTTGTTGGAGACTTCCAGTGTTTGATAAGCCCCTTTGCTAGATTCTCATCAATGTTCTTGCGTAGTTCTATAAGTTCCTTTGGAGATATTCTATAGATTATTCCAAAGGGTGGTTGTGCTCCCTCTTGAAGATCAATGGGACACTCATAAGGTCTATGCTCTGGGAGCATATCTGCATTCTTCTTTTCAAAAACATCTTCAAAGCCTTTGTACTGATTGGGTAGCTGCACTAGATCATCTTTCTTGGATTCTTGAGCTGGTATGGCATAGATCATAAATGTAGGCTCCTTCGTTACTGCATGTATGAAGGCTTTGGCTCCGATATATGTTGGGTTCTTTTGGATATCTCAATGGGTGGTTTTATTCTTTTCCCAATTAATGTCTGGATTATGCTTCTTTAGCTAGGGCATTCCAATGATAACTAGATGTACTGGGCTTGATACTACATTGAAACATATGTGGGACTCATGGTCACCAAGGTGTACTCTTAATGGTGTGGTTTCCATTGTTATATTCCCAGATGCTAGAGGTCATCCATCTACTACTTCGGCTAATACTGGTCTGTTCTTCCGAAGTACAAGAATTCCATGTTTCTTTACCAATCCTTCATCGATGAAACATGAGGAGGCTCTTGAATCTACTAAGGCTATAAGGGAAAGGGTCTTCTTGGGCATGATTAACTTGACAGGTGCAAGACATGTTTCTATGGGTGTAGATGGGATTATGAGACCCTTTCTTATATCATCGTCCAATTACACGGTCTCTTTTACAATTGGACTTCCTCGTTTCCGTGCTCTACAAGGGTGACTGCGACTCTGGATTTTGTTCTCTTGTTCGAACAATTAATTGCAATATGTCTAGGGTTTCAACAATAGAGACATAACTTATTAACTCTCCTTCTCTATTTCTCTTCTGGTATTAGAGGTTGAAACCTAGTTACATCTATTTGCATAGGTTCATGCATAGACTCATCTTTAGGAGTGGGCTGGAAGGGTTTCCACCCGTGAGGTCTTTCTTCTACTTGTTCTTCTTTTTTTCTTTCGAAAAGTTGGTTATCACAATGAATAGCAGCATGATATATTCAATGTTTTAACCTCTGGCATCATGAGCAAAAGGTCCTTCACATCATCTCTTAAACCGCATCTAAATTGTCTTATGAAATAATCTTCATGCCAAGTGAGATCACTTATCAACTCCCTAAATTTAGATGCATAGCTAGAGGCAGGGCGGTTACCTTGACGTAACTTTCGAAGTTTTGTTTTTGCTACTCGACTTGTGTTTGCATCTCCAAATGTGGCGGTGAGTTCTCGAAGAAACCCCTCATAGTCGTGAAGTACTACCATGTTCTTCTCCAAGATTGGGGCAAACCATGATAATGCTTGGCCACAGAGCAAGGTTCCAATAAACCCCACCCTCGATGCCTTGTCAGGGTATCTATCAGGTTGCATACGGATGGACAATTTAACTTGCTCGAGAAATCCATGAAACTTTGTACGATCCCCATAAAACTTTTCTAGCATGCAAATCTTGGGTTTCTTCATAAATGACGTACTAGGCCATTGATTCACTTGAATACTCCCTTGATTTGCTGGAAGACTCCCGATTCGTTCGTGTAATTCTTGGAGGAGTGCACCTACAGAAACTCGATGTCCCATCTCAACTTGTGTCTGTCGATGACTTAGGTCTTCGACTTGTTGTTGGAGACTCTGAAGTGATGCTACAACCTGTTCATAAGCATTCTCCATGATGCCTGGTCTCAGATAGAAGGCAGTCTTGCCAAAATATTAGGGGAGCACTAGATTGTGCTCTCTAACTCTAGTAGACAAGATTTCGGAAATACACTTATGATTACAAGAACACCCACGTAGGGAAAATAATACAAGAAGATGGATTTAATACAAGACGTACCACAAACCGGTACCAATAGGTATGGAAAACTCGATTAGAGATGATACAGGAAATCCCGCAACCCAAGATCGCACATATGAGACAAGATGTCTGGATTACAAGAACTCCCTTCTTGGAGATGAACTGAATACAAGAAAGAACTTGACAAGATCTCGTACTACGAGATTACAATAGGACAAGAGAGGATGTCCAAGAACTAGACTAGACAAGACTAGAACAAGAAACAAGACAGGAACTGGATCTGGAAGTTGGAGACTACTTACTTGGCAGTCATGACTCCTTGAGCTCCCAAGACTGGTATTGGCAAGACTGATTATGAATGTGGCCAACCCTTCCTTGTATAGGTTTTCAAGGGCGGTTCCCAAGGCGATTGCGAGTTGATGATGTCATCAATGATGTGAGCAAATCGATTAGGACCTCAAAATATCAGAATTTAGCAAATAGACAATCGATCTCAGGGTTTTGACATGTTCCAGATGCAATGGAAGCATTGGTTTCTCCTAATTCTGAACCAATCATGAGATATAGGATTCACATGGAATCTAAGGTTTAGGATGTTTTCCTTTGTCCATGACAAGCATCGTGTAAACATCTTTTTAGGAGTATAGCCCAATTGTCATTAGAGAGAAAGATTTTGTAAATGATTTTTGCTACACGCTTAGCTAAAAATAATTCAATATTGATCACTTAAATGCCCCTTCTAGCTAGCCATGCAAAAGAAATCATATCTAATTTCAAGAAGTTTTTTGGTCATGGGAACCCAAAGAAGCTACTAGTTTTAACTCTGTAATTTTTGTTTTACTCAAAATAAAGATAAAACAATAATATGTACTATAGAAGATACATAATGTTGTGAAGAAAGATGCAAAAACCAAATTACCGCCACCTGAATTCCAATAAGAGATTTTTTTGATCACTTTCTATAGAATCCAATGGTATTATGGTACCAAGTATAAATATTTCTAGAGATCAACCTTTGAAGGATGCTATTCTCCCTCTTTTCTATTTCAATAGCACCAAAGCAACCAGTGGTTCTCACATGGCATTGTTAGTAACCGAAAAAATAATAATTATAACAAACCGCTATTTTTTCAGCATGTAATGGCAAGCGCCAAACAAGAAGTGCCAAAAAATTCCTAGTATCATCTATATTTGCTAACGATATCAACCTTTTAGTTGTTTCCACTATTGGAAGCAATGCTCACATTTGGTCCAAAAAATCTCAAAAGTGCTAGCATATGTTTTATATCTCATGACTTAGACTTCAAAGAATCAATGTGGGGCACCTTGGCTAAGGAGAGCACCTTCCCAAATGCCCAAGATCAAACCCTGCGAACCACCGGCAGCACAATAATTGTTTTTTGGTTCTTGCTCTAGCACGAATATTTTGAGTTTTTTTTTTCAATTGCAGAAGCTGAAGTGGATTTGATTTGAATTTAGCGATCCTAGATTTTCCACCAATGGTAGTGTTTCTAGTTATATAGTGCTTTTCACATAGCTTAAATTCTATATAAGGAGGAACTAGTCTCATTATCACTCAATAATCTCAAAGAGCAAGCTCAAGCTTCTAGCTCAAAACAAGGAGGAGATCTTGGAGGCTCTCTTGGAGTGAGAGTGTTCACATACTCTTGAGGAGGTGATCACTAGGAGGTGCTCCATCTTGGAGGAGCAGTTCTCACACACTTGGAGGATTTGTGGTCTATGTTTTGGTGATTATCTAGAGGAGATTTTGCCACCTTATGATCAACATCCACTGTTGATTTATTGTGAATAGCAAGTCTATTTCAGTTCTTATTTGCTAGGTCACTCTTTTCTGAGATAAGTTGATTAGAGTTTGGTTAATTTGCTGTAAAATAGTTCTAAATTATTCATATTCTCCATATTCTCATACACACACTCTTCATACCTCTAAGGCACACAATCTCTTGTATCTAGTTCCTATTTCTGCCTGGATACAGATATTGTCAATTTGTATCATAAGGTCACACATTGTAATTTGACATTGGAATATAGAAAGTGTAGGTGACCCTCATAGCTTACCGTTACACTTGAAATCTCCTCTATTCTTTCTTTGAAATTTTGTGTCACTAGCGCAACCTATGACTTTTTTTGTCGATATTATTTGGAGAAGCCCTTTTAATGCCTATTTCAACACCCGTAATGGACTGATCCGAAAACAAAGTCCACATTACCGGAAATTGCCTATAGTGCGTTGGATTAAAGGCATCATGAATTGACACATTTTGACAATGACTTTTTCAAAGTTTGTGTGTGTATATATATATATATATATATATATATATATATATATATATATATATATATATATATATATTTATATATATACATGTACGCATTGACATTGTTTTTCAGACAGCGTGCAGGTAATCTCCCTTCGTAAAAAAGTGTACAAAAGTCATTCACTTGGTGCCGATATTTGAGGTTTTTATTCATGTTCCATCAGGACACCTTATGCACATAGAGCTGTAGCACGGTATCATAAGAGGTATTTGTGAACCATGCTTCCACTTTTGAGTACAGATGCTTAAATGGAAGTACGAGTAAAAGTAACGCCGTTCCAGTATGTGATGACGAAATTTAGCGTCAATATCACATAATAAATTCGATCCTTTCACCTATCGTGCGCGATTAAGGTATAAATATGTACCTTGCCATCCCGATTCCCCGGAAGGAATCTTCTAACGTGTCCATACCCCCAGGAGCACCTACCAGTACGTACATCTGCAGATATCTCCATATCTGGCTCTGTTTTCTAAGTTAAGTATTTGTACGGTCATGGATCATCTGTTGGCAATGAGGGTAAAGAAGTTCTAGAGTGGCGGAATGTACCTTAACTTCCCACAGCCAGGGGGTAAGCGTTGACTTTCAATAATCGCCATGTAGGCTGTAGCGCGACCTCTCCTCATGTACGCTACACTGGGAAAGGAAGGAAGCAGCAATTAGGGATCTTCATAGAATTGCACGAAATTTAAAGCAGTAGGTGCACTAGAAAAATCCGATCTTTTTCCACAGGCCGCTCATGTGTGTGTGTGCCCGCGCGCGCGCGAGCATGTCTGTGTGTGTGTCTTAGAGAGAGATATGACGGCTTTCGGTCTCTCATGAGTAGTGAAAATTTCATGTAAGTTCTCTGATTCAAATACGCACATTTCTTTCACTACTTAGAAGGATTCAGCAGACAAGAACTCTAAATTATTCTTCCAACGGAAGGACAAGAATTGTTCCAAGGATGTGATTTGACATATGAACTTCCTTGTGCCAACTTCTGCTGACGAAGAGTATTACCATTAACAAGCGATCAGTCACAATATTCAATTTCACTCGTGAATGGGTTGGATGACTATAAGCCCACATTGTCGTACCTCGCATGCAAATACAATAAAGAAATGTCGTATTGATTGAGCCACTAATTCATGGTACGAAGACCATACACAACAAGATGGAAATACACACGCCTACAACAAGAAAGAAACAAGCACACACATAAGCATATACATGCACGCAAACACACACGCTCACGAGTAAGCTAGACACAATATGCTCCAACAAGCTCTTCTGTTGCTCAAGATAAGAGTATGAAGTTCTTATGAGTCCTATACTCAAACAAGCCCACCTTTACAAATGAGAGCTCTTTCACTTGTATAGACTTTTAAAGATCTATGTCTACACTCCAATGTTTGACCTAGTCTTAAAAATAGTGTTTAGAATCTTTTTGGATGCGAACATGATGTCCAAAAATTATAAAATTCCATGTGGACATTCTACTTATGCCCATGAAGCTCAAGTACTACTTATATTATTGCTATAAATAGAAATTTATGCAAAAAATAGACATTTTTACATGTATTTGGATAAAAAATAGGAGATATCTAATCTCATGAGAGATTACAGATTGAAAAAATGAGTATAATCCTTCTTCCTCTACTTCCATGTTTTTGTTTCCCTCTTACGCCTTTTTCATCCTTTGATTGAAATTTGTATTGCGGTTCAACAAGCCATAAATAAACTACACAGAATTTTGATAGAGCATGAATAGATTGCGGTGTAATACCATGTCTGTTGCCTCAAAAATTAGACTTTGTAGAAACACAAATGTACAAAGATACAAGAATGAATGATAGAAAACTAAATGAAGATCAAACAATCACAAAGTTGTAGTACCATTAAGTAGATATATATAAGAGTGCATCATATATTTGTCCTTTTGTCAAACTTGCAATCTTCTCTCTCCTCTCTCCTTTCTCCTTTCTCCTCTCTCCTCTCTTAGTGTGTCTATACATTCATTCGTGCGCTCTCTCTCTCTCTCTCTAAATAGAGGAAACAACCTGTAGTAGGTGAATACAATTGCTAAGTCCCAAGAAATTTTGTTTACTACTAATTTTAATGAAATCTGGCTTAACAACATTCGAGTCAGCAAACATTGGATTTGGAAGATGCTCTAAATATCTGAGTGAGCTATTTTAAATATCGGACTAAGTAATTTTAAATTGCCGATATTTCTAACTAAAGTTCAACACATGGCACATGGAGGATTTTTCAAAAATCAGACTTAGACTCATAGACCCCTTAATTTGAATGCAGGCCACATGAGAAAAATTTCTTGTTGCTTCAAATTTTTATTACTATTTCGTTCTGCTACTCCATCTTTATATCTTCAGCAAATGGAACACCCACTATGATGTAAAATTTCCCTAGTGGTTCTTCTTCAACTAAATGGAACAATGATTTCTCTATCTCATTCACACCTAAAACGTTGACTTTTACTTCTAATTGTTGACATAGCTTTTCTAGATTTTTCTCTGCTTGAACTTGCATACGCTTTATTCTTTCTTCAATTCTTAAACCTATTGAATCTAATATTTTCTTTCTTTTTACAAATGGTTGATTTTCTCCACCAACTTAGCTTCATATTCTATAATAAAACTTTTCTTCATCACTTCACAAGATACTTAATCATTGAAGATAATTTTAACTTAATTATTTCCCACATAATTTGCATTTTTAGAATGAATTTGTTGCTTCAAAATTGTAACATCCTCTTCAACCATCAACACCACATTAACATCCAACTCTTCTTTTTTGCAACATATGCTTCTCTAATACCTACAATGGTTGTAATATGAGCCTCATCATCCAACATGTAACTCAGTATTAATTTCTACCAATCTTTTTAATTCAAAGGTATCTTCCATTTTCCATCCATTGTTTAAAAACTTCCAATGACATCTTAACTCTTGCCATCTCCAATGCATGCTGCTCCAATGGATTTTTCATATCAACCATATCTGTCTCTTTAATTTTCTTCAACTCTTCTTCAAGCCATTTTACCTTCATATTTCTTGGTTGGTATTCCTCTGAATTCAAATATCATTAAGAAATTTCAACTCTAGTTATTGTACCTAATGATTGTCTATAAATTATTCTATTGCTTTCCAATATTGGTGAGAATTTTGTACATCTTTTACTACAACCTCAAAGTGATGAACCATTTCTTCAAACTCAAGATTTCCCACTTACTATTTTGCTCCTGTTTAAAGTGTTTTCCTAAAAATGTTGGAGTTAAAGATTCTCCTACTTCCAAGACTCCATGTACTTGTAATTCATCAATATCTTGTACTCCCCAAGTCTTATGAATCAGTAAAAACGTTTATTATGGACTATACCCTATTTTTTGCAGAGTTCTATGCAGCTCCTATTTATCTAGATCAAGCTTAGAGAAATGAAGTTTTTATCCCTCCTATAGCTTTATCTGTTGTACCTCATCAATTTTTCTAGGCAATATAATCTCACTAGTCTCAAGGTTCTCAACATACTAAAAAAATAAAGCTAGATGTACACACAACCTACTATTAGATTGAGCCTTCCTCTTATCTCATTGGAAAAATTCCCCGTATAATTTCTCATAAGACTACTAAGCCCAACTTATCTTCTTACCCTTTTTGAGTCCAACATAATCGAGCATAATTGTTTTTAGACATTAAATCAAACTCAGTAAATTAGATACTCTCAAAAACCACTTCAACTGCTCATTATGAGGGTAACTAACATTCTTTAACATACATTAGTGTCTACCTCCTTCCCTTGGACCAAAATACTTCCTTAAAGCATCTTTTCGATATTTAGGAATCACCAAATCTACAACATAATGAGACTTAAAAACTTCTACGACCATTTTGGGTGTCAAACTCACCTTCACAGAAATATGTCTTCCTCAAAATATCAACCTCCAATTTTGCATATAATTGGTCTTCCGCTTAACCCAAGGCAACAATGCAAACACATACAATCAACCTATTGCAACTAGACTATATTTATAGGTGCTTGATTATCCATTTTACCTTAAAATAAATATAACTATCCATCAGAGATTGTGTAAGCTTCCCTATTGACAGTAGCATATACACTTTCTCTTCTTCATCAATAGCACTATCTTCTTCCTCCGTGCTAGTGTCCTCCACCCTCACAGCAACAGACTTCTTACACAAGCACTTATTCATAACTTCATGTTGTTCTTCTTGAAATCTTATTGTGAACCCACAATATTCCTTGGCTTTGGCATACTTGCTAAAGCTTGAACGTCAAGTGTAGATGTCCAATGCAAATGAATGTACATGAGCACTCGTATGACAAGATAACTCACACTCATGAAAAAGGTGTGAGATGATCCACGCAAACCCAAAGCAACTAAGAAAATTAGTGATCACTTTTCCCCCACATCGAGGCACACCTTAAAAAATTGAGTTCATGCCAAATATGCGATCCAATAAATTTTGATACAACAAAATCCAACTAAGAATACCTTTAACCTTATAGACCTCCAAATGTGATAAGATCTATTAGCTATTGACTCAATAGTCCATTGTTCCACTTGCACTAATGCCAAATTAGGCGGATCAAAATGAGGTTGCTTACCTTGGAACTTCTTCAATCTAAATCAATTAATTGGCTTCTCTACTCTATTCCCAAAAAATATGCCATAATAAATGTCCCTTGACCTAAATTTGTGAAAATCTGATAAGGTCCTTTATATCTCAGTGTCAACCTACCACCATGAGGTCCTAACCTAGAATTATACATCATCACCCTATCAGCAACTTCAAACGCCTTAAATTTGACATTTATACTTACTCAAGCCTATGTTCGTCTTTGAATAACCTCACTAATATAAGAACTGACCAACCTATCTTCTTCCAATCGTAAGAAATACATGCTCCTTTACTTAATAGACAAACTTGGAGACATCATCCACTCCGATTGGTGATTCATCTTGTTCCAACCCACTAAAATAATCAGCCATAGCAATTACCAACCTATCACTTTTTCCTACATAAAAATGCCCCTATTCTGACATTTGAGGCATCAACAAAAACATGAAAATGAAATGAAAAATGTGGTGGCTACAAAACAGATGCAACAACTATAATCTTCTTCAACAATTGAAATGCTTTCTCTTAAGGCTCATGCCACATGGAAGGGACATCCTTATTAGTTAAATGTGTTAATGGAAAAGAAATATTGGCTAAATATCTAAGATATCTAGCATGCCATTCAATCTGACCCACGCACCTCATTGCTTCTCTCACAAGTTATCTGGAGATTTTGTTGTCTGAATAGCGTCAAGCTTCTTCCCATCAATTTCCATCCCTTGATTTGATATCATATGTTCCACTCCTGATAGCAATAACACTCTTATAAGGATTCAAGACCAATCTTAACTACTTACATCTTTCAAAACATAACTTCAAATGCAACAAGTGCAGGTCGTTCTTACCAAAAATAGAAAAATCATCAATATAAACTCTAAAAAATTCCTCTAACTTGGGCTCAAACACTACAACAGATCGATGGTATACCGAGGTTTTTACCGAGGAAAATGATCGCGGCTTTATTTGCCGCGACGCCGGTGTAAAGATCGGTGTGTGCGTCGGTACCAAAGCGTCGGTATATGCGTCGGTATATGCATCGGTATATGCGTCGGTAATACCAGCGCCCATACCGGCACCCATACCGAGGCCTCTACTGGGCATACCGTCGCCTACTGGGTGTATGGACGCTTATTATGATGACACTATTAGGAGTACCGTCCCGTATACCGACGACCATACCTGCAAAATTTTTTTTGGCAGAGTGTTTTGTCTTTTGCTACAACAACATTACCATGATGTTGCTTAACAAAAGACAATACACTCTGCCAAAAAAAACCGAGTACATGTGATGTGTACTCTAATGACAACCGAAATATGCTTTCATGAAACAGAATATTATTGGACACAAAAGAGATAATCAGAATGAACTATGAACCATGTACAAAAGAAGTTATATATTTCAATAATGAAGCATGTACAAGAGTGTGGCAAAGCACTCTCATATATGACGCTTTTACAAAATGTGGCAAAGCAATGTATTGCCATATGAAAATCAAATACAAAATATTGGTCTTCCACTACCATACACATGCAAAGAACGTTCCATATCAACAGTCCTTCAACAAAGAACATTAATGGAATGAGATAAATTCACATGAAAATTACAAACAACAAGTAAAAACCAAGTTTATAAATTAATTACCTCATCACAAATGCTCCCATGAAACTACCGCACCGCGTCCCTCCAAGTCCTGCAATAGTGCAGTCAACCCATGAGTATATCCATAAGACTCCTCCGTTCATGTTGGAGGACGACCCATTGCCAGCTCCTAAAAAAAATATAAAAAGATTAGAGAAACATACATGAGAAATTTAACACAAATAAATTCAATAAATGAAATGGTACTTACAAACTCATGACGCATCGTGTCATATCTGCCGCTGCCCAAATGTGACGGTCCAATTGTATCTAAACGTGTGGCTGCGGCATTTCGCTATTGGCGATATCGATCAGGAGTCTGCTGCTGCTCGTCACGAATCATGTCCCACTCCTCAGCATCTAACTATACAGGCTTTGTAAGCCTTCTCTGAATGCATCACGTGCCTCAGATCGTCGATGGGACATGACCTCACGTGCAGTGTGCAGAATCCACTCTGAACTGACAATAGACTGTCCATCGACTGGTCGGAACTCCTGGTAATCGTCTGTGTGATATAATTCTTCCGATCTTTATCCTGTTCACTCCATTTCAGCATGATGGAGTGTCCAAACTAGGTGGAGCAAAGCTGTCGTATGCGTGCACGCATTGCTTTGCCAGCCACATCCATCACCGGAGCTCCATCTCGGATACTATACACCTTGGATTCATCATGGTCATGAGCATCCCAAGGTGTATGTGGTGTTCCACGTGGTGTACTGCATGGCATACCTACATTTGAGGTACTCGTCCCAGGAGTAGAAGCGGGCGACACAACGTCTGTCGCACTCCCTCCACAACAACCGCCTCCTCCGCCTCCAGACCTACCTGTAGATCCACTCCTAGAACCTCCTGCTCCAGAGCGTGACCTCGATCTACGAGATGCGCCATAACTTGTATCGCGCTAAGGTGTCGAACGCACATGTCTACTAGTAGACCCAGTAGGAGATGGCTGCAAAGATGGTCGTGGTGGGGTCAGAAAGCTAGGAGACATACCTCCTACGGGAGTAGCACCACCCGCAGGAGTGACACCGACAGGAATGACATCGGCGGGAGTGACGCTGGCGGGAGTGAGGCCAGCGGGAGTGAGACTAGCAGGAGTAAGGGCGCCAGGAGTGAGGTCGGGAGGAGTGCTACCAAGAGCGATCCAATACTGTGATGCAGCGGCCATATACGCAGGAGGAACATGAACTCCAAAAACTTCTCCTCTATCATGGAATGTGGAGTGACTGGAGGACTGTCTTCCATCATGCTCTGTAATAAAAGAACTCAAATAATTAGCATGCGATAAGAAAAGTAATATAGAGAATAAACAAAAAAAAACAAAAATTAGTACGTACAAGTGTTTTATTCAAAAGTCCTCTATTCTAGCATCCTCTTGAAGCTCGGATGCACCGAGAATATCTATCTCTATATGGATGGCTTCTAAATCGCTTGCTATGCTGGTTTCCTCCTGACAATCCATTCCAATGGACTGTAAAAGTTTTTTTGCATCTCCACGTGTTGGAGGCATGTCATTGCCCTCTGGCAAAAATTGATCTTTAAGAAGCCTGCAATAAGAAATTAAAATGATATTAGTAAATGAAGTTATTGTGATACAACAATGAAAGCCAATTTGTTCTCCACTTACTTGAACAATTCAGTGACACTACTATCTGACCATGCATATAAATGGATTGCAAATTGAGCATCGCGAGTGAAGCACATAGTACAGATATCTTGGCTCCATTGTAAAGTGGTAAACGAGCTAATCTTCGCATGTTTTCATATTCTTCATCAACTTCTGATCGTGGAATTTCTGTTGTGTCCATCTCGACACCTTCTTCACCATCATGATCTTCATCCATCTCATAAAATGCTTCAAGCATCTCTTCCATATGTTCATTCTGTATAGTATTATTAGTGCTTGCTTGTACGTGTAAGTCCTTTTTTGCTCTCTTTTGTCCACGAGAGGTTACCGGTGCAATGTCGTTTGGGTCCATCTGCTCACCTGGGGGACCATGCGAATGATAACGTAGGTTTTCCAGTGGACTCCTATCAAAGGATCCATGCTCTCTAACATGTGTAGTACAAATCTGTCGTTTCCGATAAATTTGATACTTGCACTGTGTGCAAGGACATGCCATTCTCTCTTCAGGATCCAAAGAAGCCATCTGCTACAATATGGACATTTTAGAGCATTTGTTTTTTATTAAACCTAAAAATATAACTCTTAAAGACTTAAATCTGAAATACTAAACCTAAATACTTAAATACCTAAAAAAACTTAAAACCAAAATTTTAAAACCCTAATCTATATAGTTATCCTATTTTATCTATATATTCGGAGTTTTTCTTGATTGATCCTATTTTATATATATATTTATTTATTTATTCAGATTTTTTTCCTCTTAATTGAGTTATATGTATGCCTAAACCCTATAACCCTAATTTTAAAGATCTAGTCCTAAATTATGTATATTTCTATATACATGTGTATATACATGTATATATGTATTATATGTGTATGTGTATGTGTGTATATATGTTATGTAGGTGTTAAAACCCTAAAACCCTAATCCAAATGACCTAGACCTAAAACATGTATATATATATATAAATATGCATGTGTATATATATGTGTATATGTATATATATGTGCATATAGATAGGTGTATAAGTATGTGTATTTGTGTATTGTATATATATTCACTCTATTTAAAATGATTAAATTTAAACCTATTTATATATATATTTAATCATATATATTTCATTTATTTATTTAAAATACTAGTTCTTATCATATTTTACTATCTATATAATTATCCTACCTTATATATATATATATATATATATTATTTATATATTCAGATTTTTTCCTTACTTAATCCTATTTTTAAATATTTAATTATAAATATTTAATTAAATTTTTTAAAACACTAGTTCTTTTTATATTTATTTATCTATATAATTATCCTATTTTATATATATATTAATTTATATATTCAGATTTTTTCATTACATAATCATATTTTTGTATATTTAATTTTATATATTTAATTATATATATTTAATTAAATTATTTAAAAAACTAGTTCTTTTTATATTTATTTATTTATATAATTATCTTATTTTATATATATATTTATTTATATATTCAGATTTTTTCCTTACGTAATCGTATTTTTATATATTTAATTTTATATATTTAATTTTATATATTTAATTATATATATATTTAATTAAATTATTTAAAACACTAGTTCTTTTTATATTTATCTATGTATATAATTATCTTATTTTATATATATATTTATTTCTATATTCAGATTTTTTCCTTACATAATCCTATTTTTGTATATTTAATTTTATATATTTAATTATATATATTTAATTAAAACTAATCTTGAAATTCTAGATCTAAAATATGGATATTTTTGTATGCATGTGTATCTACATGTATATATGTATTATATGTGTATGTGTATGTGTGTATATATGTTATGTAGGTGTTAAAACCTTAAAACCCTAATTTTAAAGATTTAGACTTAAATCTGAAATACTAAAACCTAAATACTTAACCACCAATAAAAATCTAAACCCCTAATCCTAAAACCCTAATCAAATTTTATATATATATTTATTTATATATTCAGATTTTTTTTTATTTTTCTCTATATTTTTCCTTAATATAAATATAATTGAGTTATATGTATGTCTAAACCCTAAAACCCTAATCTTAAAGATCTAGACCTAAAATATATATATTTTTGCATACATGTGTATATACATGTATATATGTATTATATGTGCATGTGTATGTGTGCATATATGTTATGTAGGTGTTAAAACCCTAAAACCCTAATCTTAAAGATTTAAATCTAAAATATATATATTTTTGTATGCATGTGTATCTACATGTATGTATGTAATATATGTATATGTGTGTTTGTCTATATATGTTATCTACGTATTAAAACCCTAAAACCCTAATCAGAAAGACTTAGACTTAAATCTAAAATACTAAAACCTAAATACTTAAACACCTATCAAAATCTAAACCCCTAATCCTAAAACCCTAATCATATTTTATATATATATTTATTTATATATTCCATTTTTTTTAAATTTTTCTCTATATTTTTTCTTAATATAAATATAATTGAGTGATATGTATGCCTAAACCCTAAAACCCTAATCTTAAATATCTAGACCTAAAATATGTATATTTCTGTATACATGTGTATATACATATATATATATATATATATATATATATATATATATATATATATATATATATATATATATATATATATATATATATATATATATATATATATATATATATATATATATATATATATATATATATATATATATATATATATATTATATGTGTATGTGTATGTATGTGTAAATAGCGTAAAAACCTTAATCCTATTTTTATATATTTGATGAAAAAAAAAACTTCAAAATAAAAATAGGATTATATGTGTGTATGTATGCATGTGTGTATATATGTGTGTGTATGTATGCATGTGTACATGTGTGTGTGTGTATGTATGCATGTGTATACATGTGTGTATGTGTATGTTTGTGTATGTAGGCATGCATGTGTGTTCATGTGTGTGTACGTGTGTATGTATGCATGCATGTGTGTGTATGTGTATGCATGTGTATACATGTGTGTGTATGTGTATGTGTGTGTATGTATACATGCATGTGCATATATGTGTGTATGTATACATGCATGTGTGTATATGTGTGTGTGTGTGAATGTATATGTGTGTATATATGTATGTGTGTATATGTGTGTGTGTATGTGTATGTATGCATATGTGTATATATGTGTGTGTATGTATGTGTGTATGCATGTGTGTGTATGTATGCATGTGTGTATATGTGTATATGTGTGTATGCATGCATGTGTGTATATGTGTGTGCATGTATGCATGCATGTATGTTTATGTGTGTATATATGTGTGTGTGTGTGTATGTATGTGTGTGTATGTGTGTGTATGTGTGTGTATGTGTATGTATGCATATGTGTATATATGTGTGTGTATGTATGTGTGTATGCATGTGTGTGTATGTATGCATGTGTGTAAATTTATGTGTGCGTATGCATGCATGTGTGTATATGTGTGTGTGTATGTAAGCATGCATGTGTGTATAGGTGTGTGTATGTAAGCATGCATGTGTGTACATGTATGTGTGTATGTATGCATGTGTGTATGTATGCATGTGTGTACATGTATGTGTGTAAATGTGTGTGTATGTGTGTGTGTATGTATGCTCTATTTTCCTATCTCTATCTTCCTTTCTTTCATTATTTTTTATCTCTCACTCTCTCTCTCTTCTCTCTCTCTCTCTCTCTCTCTCTCTCTCTCTCTCTCTCTCTCTCTCTCTCTCTCTCTCTTTCTCTCTCTCCTTCTCTCTCTATCAATAGAGAATAAAACAATCACTTACAAGTATGCCCCTCTTTTGGATCGTTGTCATCAAAGCATAATGTATGTTGTCTATCATCCAATTCCAAACAATCGACGCCAAAGAACTTCTACAAAATCGAAGAAAAGAGAAATTATAAAACATAAAGCATAGAGAAACACAAATGCTAATAGTACGCGCAGCACTTACCAAAATGTGAGATCTAAGCCGAGAGAGAGTGTGTGTGTGTGTAGAGAGAGAGATCTGTGTGTGTGTGTGCACAAGACAATGCAGGTCGCAATTCGGTTCACGCGCGCAAGTTCGGCAGAAGACCAACAGTATTCAAACACGCAAGAAAATGTGAAGTTTTGCTCTCAGGTTCGCGGTATGTTTAAAACTCGCCGCCGATATGGGCACCGGTAAGGGCGTCGGTATAGCGTCGGTAGTTCCCAATAAATTACCGACACTTATACCGACGCTCATACCGACGCCTATACGGACGCATATACCGATGCACATACCGGCGGGTGCGGGCCACACCGACGATCCGTTTAAAATGGTCATACCGACGGTCACTTGACCGTCGGTATCTCTAAGTGACATTTTCCGAGGCCCATACCGACGTCGACTGTGACCGTCGGTATATGCAGCGTCAGTATGCCCCTCATATGTTGTAGTGAAAGATCTTATGTGCCATATAAATAAATGGTGCTAGACCACTCTTGAGCCCAAAACTCATAACTAGGAAAGCATACACACCAAGCTCTCTGATAAAGGCCCTTTTATGCTTATCCTACTCAAGAATGATGATATGATTATACCCCAAAAAACCATCAAGAAAAATACACATTTTATGACGTATCGCATCAAGTAATGCAACACAAAATGGCATAGGAAAAGGATTTTTTATAGTCGCTGCATTCAACTTCTTGTAGTAAATCGATATTCTCAAATTTCCATTCTTCTTAGGTATTAGGTACCACAATTATTGGTGACAACCATGTTACTTGACTCACAGGTTTAATAAATCCTACTGCCAACAATGTTTCTATTTCTTAACTTGCTTTGCAAAATTTGGATTCATCTTGCATATTTGTTGCACAACTAGGACTACATTTGGTTTTAAATAAATATGTTGTTGATGTTATGCGTTCTCTACACACGTGTTGTAGGAATCCTATCCAATTGTTCCTTCTTATTTGATAATTTGATCACAATCACATTGGCTTGAGATGTTGCCTAATTATGTTGTTGTGGTTGTGCTTGTTGGGTTCTTGATTATACCTAATTACGAGAGCTCCTCTTTCCTCGCTATGCTTTATCCAATGATCTGGAGCAAAGGGGTATACACAAGGCATTACTCAAGTTGGTCTACCTTCCTCATTCTTGTGCTTCCTTCATGGTGGCCTTTCCTATCTCGGCCTTTGAAATCCTTCTCTTCCCCTTGTTTGGGTTGTCTGATTTTCTACTACTTCCCCTCAGGTAGGAAGATCGTACATGAAAAGATGTAAGTACATGCACTTACAAGAACAGACAGACAAGCACACACATAGGCACATACATGCAAGCACACACACATGCACACACACACACACACACACAATCACAACTAGGCCCAGGGCAACGTGCTCTAGGAACCTCTTGTATTGATCAAGATAAGAGTACAATTCTTATATGAGTTCTAGACTCAAAAACATTAATCTTTAAAAATGAGAGGTCTTTCACCTATATAGACTTTTTAGCTCTATTCACACTATAGTGTATGTCATAGTTTTCAAATTAGTGTCCAAAATTTACTTGGATGCTAAAACAATATCAAATAACTATGAAATAATTTGGTGTGGCTATTCTAATTATGCCCATGAAGCTCAAGTATTAATCGGCTTTTAGAATGTGGCCTGCGTGTTGTGAAAAGATGAATTTTTTTCAAAAATAGATATTTTTACATGTGTTTTGAAAATATTAATAGGTATTTGAAAATAGATATTTGAGATGGAAAATATTAGTAGAATCCTTCCTCCTTTATATTCCACACTTTTGCTTCTCTTTTAGCTTTCTTCATACTTTGGTTGGCTAAGGACTGCTTTGATCGGCAATTTTTAGATCGACTTTTGAGCTTCTTCCAACAGTGACCGCTGAATGGATTGCATGAACCTTGAATATTTCGACTCACAAGCAAGTTGATAAAAATGAAACGCAGCACGCGGATGATCATAATCGGATGATCATAATCAGTTCCATATTTTCAGTTGTGTTAATGAATCATAGTAATGAAATCGCTTATTCGTAGATCCTTTTTTAGCACTTCCGAATCTGCAACCGCAGCATTTTATTTCTCATGTCGTTGAAGCTCAGCTATAGAAGTATAACATAAAAAAATCACTTGAATCCCATGGTGGTTATAATCGTCAGTCGCAGGCTTCAATTTCAATGCGTATGCGAATAATTCATCGTACTACCATGGTTCCATTAGCAGACAGGATTCGTGGCAAGCCCGGCGCATGCTCACTTCAGGCTGATAAAGCCTAAGGACTCGTCTAAATCTCTTGTGATTTCTGTTAATATTACGAGAATGCGTGCTCACGGCAATCTTCAGTGACATGAAGTTGACGACAAAACTAACACAATAGAAAAACATGACAAAATGTCAACGCGTGGAGGAAGGCCTCAGCGATGCGCAAACCATTATACATGGAGAGAATAACGGCCTCGACGTAGGCATCTCATAGAAATAGGCTTTTCATCGTAATGTAAGTAAGGCGTGATGCGAATATGCAATGATGGTACGCTGGAAAGCAGCAAGGTCCCGTAATCATGATGAGATGATGCATCCATTATTTGTATATGCTTCAATACATAGCAACTTTTTCTTCTCTTATTATTATTATTATTATTAGATAGACATTGAGTACAATTGAAACACTAAGAATTAGCAGGTCTAGCATTCGCATTCTATATGTGTAGCGTGCGTCTCTTTGCGCGCGCGCGTATGTGTGTGTGTGTGAGAGAGAGAGAGAGATGCACGGACGAGCGCGAGATGTATGAAGTCGCGAAAACTTCTCTCTTTCGTTGTCAATGCAACTTTGTTCCGATGGACGCAGAAGATCTTTTTGGCGTTTCGAGATAATGCTCTCAAGCAGGCATATGCCTTTCATGCCTTCACACAGATTGGAATGGGGGCTTACCCACTTTCGTATCTTCGTATTCTTTGAATTTCCGCTACCTTTTAATGGTTGGTCATGAAGATAAGCAGCGATAGCGAAAATGGCCTACTAGAGTGGACGTTGCAATGTACTTGTTGCCAGCTCTCAAGCGAGTAACTGAAGTCAACATGTCCAATATCAAACATGCGGGGCCATTCGCACACGCACATTACACATCACATGACGGCATCACAGACCTCCATGTATATACGTGTGATCGAATTTCCCTACAAGAACCTAAATTCGTAGCTTTTATGTGGGGATGTGGTATTCTAAACCGGCATTCTTTTTCTAAGCATGAGTTGAACATCTAGTTAGTCTCTATCTCATCCTTCATGCACATCAACTGACTGTGTCGATATGAGCAGATCCTGGAAGAATTTCTACACTATTTGATGTCGTCGTTGCATCTACGACAGTGCAGTGTTTCTCTTTTTTCCGTAGAATTATAGACACACTAAGTGTGGCTTGCGCAACGATCTTTACATCATGCACTTGGTTATGGATAGATACGACTAATCCGATCATATTCTCTGAGCCTAGCACCTGCATTATGATTCCTTAGGAGCCATTCAGGATTACCCTTTTCCTCATTGTCTTGCTCATCAAAGGTCGCAGAAAGGTTTCTGTAATGTTGGCGTTCAGAGACAGCACCTTGTTCAAGGGTCCGTTTTAATTCCTGCTAGAACCAGCATAAAACCGACGTCAAGACCCCTCACTGCTTAGATGCGAGCAATGAGCAGGCAACTTGAGGGCAATGCAGTACGCGTACAGCGAGCGCCGATAATCCGCGTTCTTCAGGTTAGTCCACCTCAAGTTGTATGCATCGATGTTGCAGATTTCAGATCCACAGTACAGAAGCTCACTGGCTGGGCGAAGACCGAGTCGGATACATGTAGACAGTCATCTTCGCCGTCTTCTTGCTCTTCCAGCTCTCCGATGGTTTCCTCCTGTTGCAATAGTCCTCCAGCCAATATCGATGTAACAGATTCGACCAACAGGAATGGCTATGCTGGTGAGTCCCTCGGCACTCAGACGACCCATGCAGCCGATGCGATCTGTACTAATAACTTACCGGAGTCAGGACCAATTTTAAGTCCAACCACCGTTCCGTCACTGCCTTTGTCGGGAGCTCCTTCCAAACTCCTGAAGTCCGCCATGATCGACACGATTCTCCATGTGCATGCACCGAACACATGCCCAGAGATCGTTTCCTCTTCTACCTCTGCGTCGACCGCTCCCTCTTCTTGCTCTGATCTTACAGTTCCTTCCAGTGCCAAGGGCGACGAAGACCTTTTCCTCTGCATGATGACAGAGCTTGAGGATATTCAACACAATAAAAAACAGCCATTCTTGCTTATGGATAACGACATAATCACCATTGATAGTCATCCGTACTGCCCTTCCTTGACCTTTTTGGAGCCGGATGGTGATGAGGAGAGTTTTCTGCACTTCAAGCTTCTCGCGAACCTGCAGTCCTAATTCCTATCTCATTGAAACAGAAGCGGCGTACGATAGCAATCTGGTAATCTTCTAAACGGAAAATGTGTCATCAATCCACATTTAGGATCTTTCATAGAGGTCTATGTCCCATCTTTAATAACATTTGCTTCTCCGACACGGCGAAGGGATGTGCCCGATGGTCCCCGCAAAGCCGAAGAAAGTCTGCCTTTGCGGTATCAAATTTTCTGAATGTTGCAGGACATAATGTCTAGGGAAAGGTTCTGAATCGCGAGAATCCTGATTTTGCGCCTTGGCTCTGTAGCTCAAGAGCAATCTGGAATTGGAAGCTAGGGACGTATAGTTTTAGTTGCGTGGCCCATGCTCCCACATCGTCATGTTGGCATCCTCCACAGTGTGCAACTCATTTCGTAGAGCTTGTTCATGGGTTCTTTGTATATAATGGGCGGCAAGCCAATTTTCTGCGAGAGCGAGGAGTCCGTCTGCGCGCTCTGCTTGAAGATTGATTTTTTCAAATCTTTATACTACTGACGTTGATGTTTAATAAGGATGATTCATATCTTCACTCTCGGCTGCATGCTTAATTAAGCTTCTGGAATACCTAGATATTGAATTATGCGCTGTGACTGATTGTAGTTAATATTAGCATGCATAAAAGTGTACGTTCGCTCACCAAGCTCTGTGCAGATGCTTTCGTGGGCATACATGTGTATTTATATAGTTGGATCATACCACACAATGAAAGAGAGTTCATTCGACTTGCAATTTACAATTACATGAATGCACATTCACTTGCACGTTTCTATTCCTTGTTTGCAGCATTTTGGTCATTGTTGCAAACGGAGTTTGCGGAGTGGGGAGTTCTGAAGCTTTGTTTGCAGCATTTTAGTCCTTGTTGCAAACAGAGTTTGCGGAATGGAGAGTTCTGAAGCTTTGTTTGCAGCATTTTAGTCCTTCTTGCAAACAGAGTTTGCGGAATGGGGAGTTCTGAAGCTATACAGTCGACAGCATTTGTTTTTTATTCTCAATACGGTAACTGGGGAGTTCTGAAGTTGTACAGTGGTTACGATTTGTTTATATTCTTAATACGGTAACTGTGCATCTTCATTCGTTGTATTGCTTATTATGTACCAACTCGAACCATTGAGATACAGACACAAAGTTAACACCAAACAATGATTTTCATTAGTGAGAATGGTAGTACAATAACAGTAACTCTCTGGTCAACATAACTTAGGAAATTAGTGCTCCTCTTTGAATTCCGCTCACATTTTTTACAAGGGGGTTGGGATAAAACCGATTAATGGTTCAGCTCAACTGATATCTTTTCGGGACTCAAATTTCCACTATTTTCCGAAGTAAGGCCGAACTTACATTGGTATCTCAAATTACAAATAAGTGACATCACCGGCCAACATTGGCATGCATGGTGGACGGAGACCCACTATATAAAGTTTACAAGTCATCATCCCCTTTTGAAGATGGATGCATAACCCTATCTAAATCATAGATAAATTCACAAAAAATGCACCGAAGGTGGGAAATAGCTGCCTTCACTTTAGATTTGAATTCTCGCTCAAAGCAGTCAGTAGGTCCCCACTATGCAGCTGCTTTGCACACCTTGGCCTCTGCATAATCTAGAGAAGGAGAGTCCAAAACCTTTTTACCAGCCATAGTAGTCTTTGCAAGCTGAGTCCACAACAATTGAGACTCCTCCGATTTCTGAACTAAGTCCAAATCCTTAGCTTCGATCAGTTGTTGCAACTCAATCGATACTTTTATAAGTTGCAAAATTTGAAATTCTTTATCAACGAAAGTAGTAGTCCTTTCTACTAAAATCTGTTTTGCATCCTCTAATTGTAACTCGAATTCCATAATACTTTTAAAATTTGGTAATATCTCCTTGTAGATTATTAGTAAGAGGCTTAACTTGTGCAATAAGACTTATCTTTTGAGTTTGCAGCTCATTGACTTTATCCATAATTTGTAATTATCTGCTTCTACTCCAATCATTTGACCTTTTTTATCTTGCAACTGATCATGTAGGATGGCCAATTCTTCCTCACTTTCTTCAAGATTGGCTTCTAAATCGAGAATGGCCCTTCACATGGCTTGCACTTGTTCTTTCATAATATTGAACCTTTTGGCCATACTATCTTCGAGATCTTGATTTTTATGTGGCAGTAGTTTAATTTCTAAATATTGTTTCTGATTTTTTGCTTCTTGATGTGGGGAAGTTGCCCTATTTCTCAATTTATAGTGAACATATGCTAAGCAGTGGAGTAGTATCTACCACGCTAATTGCTATCACCTTATAATCCTTCACGAATTAGGGGTAAATATGGGATGAACAAGCAAGAGTTGGTAACTAGATTCAACCATGCTCATTGCATGATGAATCTTTAACTTGTGCATTAAAAAAGGGAAATGCCACTCAACCTTTTGATTGTTGTTCATTTTGATTTCTTACTCCTCTCCGTCTACTAGCGAGCAAACTTTGTTTGTTGTTTGTGGTACTCTTTCTACCAACCCAATTCTTCCCGTTGTTGAAGTAATTCTTGTTGCTATCATATCCCTCCCACTGTCTCAAGTTAACCTCTTCCTCCTCCAACCTACATTGTGCCTTCTCCACTTGAGCTATATTCCTGTACTACTCTGCTCCAATTATTGCATGTTCTTCCTCCTGGTGATGTTCAACATCCTCCTCATCCTGTACAAATAATCAATCCCTAGCTTTGTACTTTCCCAATGCTTCTTCCTTTGCTCGACGAAAGACTTCACAAATAATTTTTGCCTTTCTTCTTTTCTTCTACCTTTCTTCTTTAGTCTTTATGGTAGTACCTTCCGACCTCTCATGCTATGACTTCAACGCTTATAGGAAGGTCTCCTTTGACACTTGAACCCTGCACCTAACAAACAATAGGCAAAGGACATATTTTAATAAGGAGGTCTAAAAATATATCATTTTTTATGTCTACAGTTTGTGACCACTTTAACACTCTGGATAAGCGACAAAATTCTTTATGTAGCTTCTGAAAGAGTATGTCGAACCAATAGGCATTGATGCCCTCCTCTACTATGTTGACTCGTAAGGAATACATGGTTTGCAAGCCTCGTATTGTTTACTCTTTGACCTCATTGAGCCTTCTTCTATAGTGAATATTCTTACATGTGCTAAAAACTCCTCTGATCCTATTAAGGGAGTTGCAAAGTTCATTATTAGGGTTAAAATAATAGCACATTCACTTTATCATATGCTATATACGTACTAGGGATAAAAAGGAATCTACTCTCAGAGTCAACATAATTAGGGAAGAAAATGAAACTTGGATGGGACTTTTGGATTAAGAACTAATTAGTGATGGACCAATTAGGAGAGGGTGGTGGACATAGCCTATAGCATATAAATTACAAGGTTGAAGGGGAAAGAGGGGACATGATCCCTCTATGATCATGTTTTGCATCTAGAGAGAGAAGGAATCTTGTAACCAACCTCATCCTGCATGAGCTAAACTAAAAAAAAAAATCACTTTTTTTTAAATGACTCAAAATTGAATTTTTTCCCTCCTAAACTTCACACTTTGATACTGAGCTCCCAAAAAGTCATATCTTTCTGATAGTTTCTCTCCCTAACACACCATTGAAGATCTTGTGTCTACATTTCTTTCTCTAGGCATCTTCTCCTTTGAATTCCTAATGTCACTTGATATCAATGTTGTAAAGGATATTGGTCAGGGCATGAGCTTTGCAAAGGTCCATGAGTATACATGCAACCCACTAGTGTTGGCCCTCATCGTGTTAAAGATCATCGAAACTTGGATCTTCAATGGAAAGGAAAGTTATTGGGCTTCAAAAATCGCAAAAGCAATGAGATTGTTGCCATTGTACAACATGTTTTTACAATGTCAAACATGAAATTGGAAAAATCAAAGAAAATTATTATTCCATATTATTAGTTGGTTCTTGTTCTAATTTCTTTAATTACCATGTTAAGATTTAATTACCACTTCATAGTATTATGGGTAATTTCATAGCATTGCATGTAGATATTGGGTCAATATTCTTTCCACAAGTCCCTCCTGCTTAGCTTTTTATGTGAGAGAGTTTTCTTTTACACACATCCATATGTTTTACTTTGTGAATGGATACCACTACAAAGCTCTAAGGGTTCCTTAATTTCATTTGAAATTAAGATAAGCTTGCCCAACAACAAAATGGAAGTCATTTAAGTTAATCATCATTGGACCCTTGTCAATGTGAGAGAAAATCTCTTAATAATAGGATCTGAGGATCTACATCAATATAAGTTCAAAATAAAAGGGCATAACGTAACAAATATATGGTACTTTTTATTTTATTGATACAAATTACTATATTCAAATAAGATATTTAAAGTCTTTTTATCTATCTACAGATTGGAAAGAGGTTGGAGGATAAAATTAAACTTCTTCCTAACTAGAGTGTAGATGGAACTCAAATTTCATTGCCATAACTCATGTACTTCCTGAGTACTAGATTGTACACATAACCCATTTTTTATTCTCATAGTCCCTCCACCACCTCAAGATTTCATGCACATGCAAGAAATTAAAATTGTAAAACTTTTTTATCTCAATGTGATGTACAAATTATGGAATCATTGATTTTTTCCATGATAGTATTATAATTTTAGAATTTCAAGATTTATTTTTTTATATTGTGTATATATTGTTGTGCTTATCATGTTAAATGATTAGATTTCTAATCATTTTTATGAGCCAATTTTCGTTTCTTGGAGTTTTGTGCATGATTTTGATCTTTAGAGTTGTTATTTCTACCTTTAAATGGATCCCACCCACTCAAAAAATGGAAACTACTATAAAAGAAATTCGTATGCTCTCATTTCTCACTTTTGTAAGTAGGAAGAGCTAGAAACAGCAAGAACATAGTAGCACTCACACTACATATACACATAGTGGCTGCCTCCACCTCTCCTAAACCCCTTGTCTAGAAGTCCTTGACAACTATTCAATGAGTCATCAGAATCATCTGAGTACAAAGGTCAAACGCATTTGTATGACCTTGTATCTAGAGTCCCAAATCTTAAGGGTACAATCCAACTTAATTCTGATGTGCTGGAAGACATCATAGACTTCCTTGAGTTCTACATCTTGCACTATTCTATAGATATTCCACATCATGTGGATAAGTGGGTTTCGTGTGACCTTTGGATCTACATTCATCAAGGTGATGAAGCTTTTATGAAGCACCTTAAGTGCTTCATGGCCGTTGTTGATGATGTAGGTCAGTTGTTGGATGACACGGTGCCCTTAATAAAACACTATAACAAAAAGAAGAGGATTTTTCCAAGCATGCACCCATCCCCAACCTTCATACAGGGCTTTGTTCATGAAAGGAATGAGCCTCAACTAGAGGCCATTAACTTAGCCAAAGAGAGTGGCATAGTGTGATGAGAGTTCCCTAGTGGTGTGGAGGACAAATTGTGTGAGAAATGAAGCCCCTATAACAAAATCTCAACCTCTCTAGGCCCACAATACCATAGGTGGAAAATGAATATCTCTCCATCATCCTTGTGGATGGAGATGAATTCGTTTTTCTTCATGATATTAAGAAGACATTCAAGCTTTGTCTCTATGAATGTTTAATCGTTTTCTCTACAATGTCAACTGTTCCACTTGATAATACATATGATCTTCTTGAAAAGAAATCTATCCTAATAGATGATTCTGTGGAAAACACCATCACGATGGTGTGTAAAGATATTTTGATGGCCCACTCTAACATAGGTGTCTAAGCCACACACACTCAACAACCATTGTGAAAGCTTTCCTATACTCAGACTCACAATTATAGGTGGCCACAATAGGTTGCTTCTTGCTCGACCAAGATATGCATGGGCTACCAAGAATGAAGCAAAAACCATTAGTGGACACATGATTGTCATAGCAACCAGCCCAGTCACAGTTAGAAAAAGCATGTGAATTTGGTGGTTGTGATCCCCCCTTCGGATAAAACAAGCCAAGTAGCTAGGCTGACACATGGGCAATGCATAAACATGCTCATCTATGAGATGGCAAACTGAATATCTAGCCGAGTAATGCATAAGTAAATCAAGCATTCAATAGCCTCTTGATAGAGAACAACATCAAATGCATCTCAAGCATCATGAAGACTCAACGGCAAACATGTTTCTATAGGACTATGTTAGAAGAAGCATTTTTTGAAGGGAAATTATATGTAAAATGTCAAAAAAATGTTGAAATATTTATGCAAATGATGTAAAAATGAGGAAGAGTCTTCCCCATGTAAATTAGAAGCATATGTATTTTTTCTAGAATTTTTGGAAGCTCTTTGATAGCATATTTTTAGATTAGAAGGGAAAAGGACCAAAAATCAAGTGTGAAAAGGGACACTTGAAAATGTATAAAAGACAATTTCCTCTATTTTGAGAGGTTTGGTTGTATTATTTGTGATATCCAAGTAATTTGAAGACCTCTCCTTGTAGAAATTGTGTTTCTTCCTTTCAAGTACTTTCTTAGATTTGTTGAGTCTATTTTATGTGTGATCCATAGAATTTGCAAGCTTCTAATGTGTATTTCTGATTAATGTGTATGAAGAGAGGTGATTCTTGATGTATGGAGTGAGAAAGTACTGAAGAATAGAGCTGGAGATGGAAATTGTCAATTTTCACAGAATTGTGATTGTCTCGTCTGAAGGTTACACATATCATTTTTGAGATTTGACTTCATAATTGTGTTCTGCTGAGAAAATAACACACTTTAGGCACCAAGATCATTGGAAATGATGTAGTATTGCTCAAGATAATCAAAACCCTAGAAAATTCTCTTCATCTTCATTATTTCTTAGAAATCCAGTCATATTTCTCTTATTTTTTGGATTCCATCATCTAGAAGGGGCTGTGGTCTTTGTTTACTTCCCGGATTGACAAATGTAAGATGTATTGTTTATTCTTTATGCTAAAATGATTGGAGAGGACAACTTCAAAGGGTAACAACAAACATTTTTTGGCGCCGTTGCGGGGGAAGTAAAGCAAAAGCTTCATTGAAGTTGGACCTTGCTGGATCTTCCATTGATGATGGTATTGAACACATTGAAAAGGTAATACTCTTTAATCAAGAAAAGGAAATATGAAAAGGTAGGTTTCTTTGTTTGTCTTTTGGGAAAAGAAAGCAAGAGATAGCCTTTTGAGATAAAGAAGTGGTGAAATTCTTGCAAATTGATAGTTGCTCATATCATTTTTTAAGTAAAGTGGAGGTGTGTGAAAAACTGAATCAAGATAGTTGAGGACAAGGTAAAATGTGACTATCTTTGCATTTGTAGAGTGCTTTTTGACCAAGTACCAAGCAAAATTATTGATCTTGGGAAAGATGACATGATTGCATTGAGGAAAGTCAACTAAAGTAGCTATATGCAAATAGGTAAGATCCGTTTGTTTAGCTAAAGGCAAAGCAACAATCTTGAGAAAAGATTTATTTGCATCTTGAAAATAAGAATGTTTGAGTTTATCTTTGCATGAATGGATAATTGCACTTCTTAGCACATTTTTCTTTGGGAAGCTCTGCTCATAAACTGATTAGATTGCAAGCATAAAAGAGTATAACCAATCATGAAACAAAAGGTTAATGGACCTCTAAACAAGAAAACCCTAAAATAAGTGTTTACCTTGATTTAGGGCAAAATACTAAAAAAATTCATAAAATCCATCAAAAAATCCAACTTTTCTTCTAAGAAAAGTTGGACTATAGTATTATTGTTGAAAGTGGAAGAGAAAAAGTGGAAAACAATTCTGAAATTTGAAAAAAAAAATAATAAATGAAAGTTGTTGTCCAATTTCTTAAAAAAATATGTTTCTTATGAGTTTGATGGTGTATAATTGTAGGTGACAAGTGATTTGGAGTTGGTGAAGAATCTTGAAGAGGACTAAGAGGAAAGAAAAATCAAAAACTGCAAAAACAGGAAGTTTAGAAAAAACACGATTCTCTACACAGGATCGCGATTTTCTATAAGGAAAAGAATTTGAATTATTTTTGCACATTTGGGTAATGAGGTAAGTGGTTGTAAGAGATTTTCATAAAGTGGGTGAGTAAAGTAGTGAGAATTGAGCATCAAGTGAGTAAATTGAAAATTAGGTACAAAATCGTGATTTTCACCAGTGGGATAAAGGGAGTAACTTGTGATGAAAAGTTAGGAATTGTGAATTAAAACCATAAAATTGTTGAAGGATAAAAATTGAACAAGTGAAAAGTGAAAATCTTGAGAAAATAGCACAAAATCGCGATTGTGTAAAGACTATAAAACCCTGGAATCTCATAAAAAAGCTCATTTGAGTGAGGGAGAGAGAGAGAGAGAGAGACAGAGAGTGGACAGAATCGCGATTTCTTGCAACCACAAAGCTTTTGGATATTTTTTGATCAAGAAAGCAAGGTAAGGAATTCCCAATAAATTTTTGCATTATTTCAAGTTCTCATATGATGATTAGAGCATAGAAAACACAGAAAATAGTGAAAATCACAGAATCGCGACTTTTAGAATTTTGATTTTTACTGAGAAAAGATAATAATATTGTTAAAACTCTTTTATTGCATGTTAAAATATTAATAAGGCGATTCTTTTGGAGAAACAAAAACTTAAAAATTAAGAACTTCAGAAATTTTCAAAATCTGCATAGAATCGCGATTCTGTAGTCAAACACAAAATCGCGATTCTTTGAAATAAAACACAAAATCGCGATTCCCAGAGCATGATTTTCATAAGAAAATCGTGTTTCTAACGATTGTGAGCAATCACGATTGTCTGGGAACAGAATCGTGAAAAACACGATTCTCTCCACAGAATCGTGAAAAACACAATTCTCACCACAGAATCGTGAAAAAACACGACTCTCTCCACAGAATCCTGAAAAACACGACTCTCTCCACTGAATCGTGAAAAACACAATTCTCTCCATAGAATCGTGAAAAACACGATTCTCTCCACAAAATCGTGAAAAACACGATTCTCTCCACAGAATCGTGAAAATCATGATTCTCACCACAGAATCGTGAAAAACACGATTCTCTCCACAGAATCGTGAAAGAAACGATTCTCTCCATAGAATCGGGAAAAACACGATTCTCTCCACAGAATCGTGAAAAACACGATTCTCTCCACAGAATTGTGAAAAACACGATTCTCTCCACAATATCGTGAAAAACACAATTTTTTTCAAAAGATTATGAGTAAGTTGAATGATTCTTAAATCTGGTAATAAATTGTACACACCTCCTAAACAAGATCTAGGAAGGAAGGAGGTAGAACCAGTGATAGGAGAATTACAAGAAAAAGATTTTGGGCAAGAAAATAATATGGAAAATTTAAATGAAACCAATGAATCTTCTAAAACTCGTGATTACAAAAATATTCTCAACTATATGTATACAAATAGGTTTGGAACCTATGTATATCAGGATGAAATGCATAAGTTTGTCAATATTAGATTGAGAAACTTAGAAGTTCCCCTGAATATAACACCAGTAGCACAATTCAAGGATGGTAGATATGAGGATAGATAGGGATGTGTATACATCTTCTCACAGGACCCAAAAAACTCTAATGACTTAGGGCAATGTGCAGACAAGAGGCACCTAGGGCAACCAAACTTGCCAAGACAACATGAAACTCACAATAATAATGAACAACAACAAGGTAGGCGAATACATACTTCCCCAAATCCTTTTGAAAGAGAAGCAGAAGGACTGAATGATTTTCCATTTAGAAGGAGATATCAGTGGCAAAATCAGGGAAGAGTGCTTATGCCATATCAAGTAGCTAAATGCATGAAGAATCAATATGAAGGATATTCCGATCCTCATGCTCATGCTGCAGAATTCAGACAATTAATTAGGGCAGAAGAAGTTGAGGATTATAAAGTGCAATTTGAAGCATTTGGTCTAACCCTAACTTGACCCGCACTATCTTGGTTCATTCCCTTGAGAAAAGAAATGTATCCGGATATTGAATCTTTCCTAGAAGCCTTCATAGGGGAATTCTCAAAAACTAGAATAAAACATAGCACAGCTACCTTGATACATAGCTTTAAACAACAAAAAGATGAAAATGTCAGAGAGGCAGATGGAGATTCAAGCAATACATTGACAGATGTCCCAGAGAAGAAGTACCCTCCATGGCAAGACAAGTATCTCTATTCATAGAAGGATTGAGAAGTGCCCAATTAAGAACCTTAGTGTATTATAGAAGGTGCCCTGACCTAGGAGCATGTGTAAAGGAAGCAATAGACTTAGAGGATAACAGAGGACAAGATTTATTAGCATTTGATCAGCCAAGAACAAATGAAGATAAAATCCCACCAGCAGAAGAATTAGCACAGGCAATTGCCAAAGCCTTAGAAGTTAGCACGAAGAAAAATCTGATAAACACCATGATAGCAACAAATAAGAAATGCTATACCTGTGGAGAAAATCATTTGGTACAACAATGTCCATATCAAAAACCACAACATTTGCAAGATAGGAAAACACTCAAATATTGTACATTGGAAAGAAAATGGACAAATCATACCAGAGAAGAATGCTTCTACAATAAACAACCTATTAAGGAAAGAGAATATGCAAATCAACATAATTCACAAAGAGAATCTGGACTTTTTGAGCAACCAAGACCTGTACTTGGGCAACAACCTCCACTACCAACAAATGTGGTATCAGTCAAATACACACCAATAGAAGAAGAAAGCTCAAGTCTAAGATCATCTTACAGAGAAGACTATCATTGGAATGATATCAAGAAGAGTGGGAAGGATATGAGCTGAGAGAACCAGAACTGCAAGCCCTAGACTTGGGAAATGGGAGAATTGAAATGGATACAGCTACATTCATGTACATAACCAATAATTACATGTCCAATCAAAAACCTCAGTTCAAAGGGAGTCAAAAAATAACTTGTTATAGATGTGGAGGGGAACATTTCATTAGAGACTGTCCACAACCTCCTACACTAAGGATGGAGGGAGCTTATTGCAAGGATTGTGGCAGGGAACACCTAATAAAGGATTGTCCAAGAAATCCTCAAAAACAACAGAACACATGTAATAACATACCATTGAAAACAGTCAACATAATGGAGCAAGAAGAATTGAGTGACCAAGATCAAGTAAATGTCAATATTATAACAAGAGCACAAGCTAAACAACAAGAAACAACTAAGGAACAAAAGAATAATTCATTTCCAAAGGAAAGGAAAATTAGACAAAAAGGGAGATGGGAGAAAAAAATGAGAAATGAAAAAAATTTGGAAGAAGAGATTATAGAACAGTCAAACAATAGTCAACCTCAAAATAAACCAACTCAGCAAGAGGTAAAAAATTCACAAAGTTTGGAAACTTTTATAAGAGCATATAAGGGAAGAATTCAAGAGGGACCAAATCCTACAAACCATGTAATGGCTTACCCTATGCCAGATTTAGAGCATGAAAGAATGCAAAGATGCAAACAAATCATACAAGAAACACAACTTAAAATGAGGGAACCTGATAATTGTCCAACAACAGTTGGGGAAGCAAATGCAACAGAAACAAGGAAAACTCTTGATCTGGAAGATAATGCACAAATAACCTTCCAAATCAATATAGACAAACAATGTACAATTTTATACCACACCACAATGGAAGAATTAGTGAAACAAAATCCTCACCTACAACACAATATGAAAAAGGGGGAAGCAATACCATAGAATTTTGATCCAAACCAACAAGAATTGGAGGAGTTGTTGTACATTCCTATTGATAAAATTGGAGGATATTGTGAAGGAGAAGAAGGAAACTCAACTTTGAGAATACAATTTGGTAAAAATCATGCCAAAGCTATATTGGATAGTGGATCAGGTGTGGCCATCATGACTAAACAAACTTGGGAAAGATGGGGAAAAAATGAATTAATACCCACTAAAATGAGATTACAACTTGCAGATGGACACATAGAAAAACCCCTAGGAATATGGGGAAAGGTGATTGTGGAAATATGTGGAATAGAAATAGAGCATACTTTTGCCATACTTGAATTTCCACAATCCACTTCATATGAAATTATCCTAGGAAGACCATTTATGAGACAAATGCAAATTGTGGAAGATTGGGGTAATGATTGCCTATATCTTCAGAGCAAAGGAAGGATAACGAGAGTGAATCTAAGAAATGGTCAATATTGTGACATGTCCCCTCAAGAATGTTTCAAAATACATCAAAATCAAGAATTAAGTGAAGAATCAGAGATTGAAGATCAGAATGAAACAGAATCATCAATATGGAAGTGCAATGTGATAAGAAACCTTACAAATAGAAATATAAGATTAAGAAAAGAAGATTGTGTAGAAGGGAGAAAATTATAGGATGAGAGCTATATACCACCAAAATTCAAAGATGAAGAATTTGAGCCTTATGGTTGGAACCAAATTCTAGCTACCATGGATCTAGCCAATGATG
The DNA here is from genome assembly GCA_020310875.1 of Ceratopteris richardii. Lineage (NCBI taxonomy): Eukaryota > Viridiplantae > Streptophyta > Polypodiopsida > Polypodiales > Pteridaceae > Ceratopteris > Ceratopteris richardii. The sequence goes on along the minus strand of CM035418.1, from coordinate 183,866,718 downwards.
AGTATGTGGGAGTGAAATTCCAAAACGAAAAAGGATATCATGTCTTTCACATAGGAATACAAATGATAAAGGTATCAAAAACAAAAGAGGACCAGGAAGAAGAAATGATATTGAAAAATGGCAAAACACAATATTTGGAAGAGGTAAAAGCTACAGATGCAATAAAAGATAAAATCTTAGGAAAATATAGAAATAACAAACATAAGGAAATAGAAAAAGACCAAGAGGATGAAAAAAATGAGAAAATGACAAACAAGGATCAACAGTTTGATGTACCTGCAAATTTCAAGACTTATGAAGTAGAAGACATACTACATCTAAAAATGAAACCAAAGAGAGAAAAGAAAAGAGGGGAGGCATATGAAAATGAGGAACAAACTAAGAAGGTAATGATCACCCAGGAAGAAGGGGAAGAAAGACATATTGTAATAGCTGATGACATGACAAATCAAGAGGAGGAAGCATTAAGAAATTTGGCCAGAAACTATAGGGATGTGTTTGCTTACAGCTACAAGGATTTGAAAGGAATTGACCCTAAAATCTGTGAGCATAAGATTCCTATTACACCTGATGCAAAGCCTAGCAAACAAAGACATTACACATTCAATGACAAATACTCTGCCAAAATAAAGGAAGAAATTGACAAGCTGTTGGCTGCCAATTTCATCTATGAGATTGAGTATACAGAATGGATATCTCCTATAATTGTAGTACCAAAAAAGAATGGGAAACTCAAGGTATGCATTAACTTGAAAAAAGTGAATGCTGCAACTATAAGAGATAGCTACCCATTGCCCATAACAAACCATCTTTTAGAAACAGTTGTAGGGAAGGAGGTCTATCGTTTTTTGGATGGATTTTTAGGATACAATTAGGTACCCATAGCTTTGGAAGACCAACATAAAACTTCCTTTTCCACAGAATGGGGAATTTATGCTTTTAGGGTTATGCCCTTTGGGTTAACTAATGCCCCAGCAACTTTTCAAAGTTTGATGTGTCATATCTTCAAAGAATTCCTGAGGAATATAATGGAAATTTATGTGGATGATCTTTGTACTTTTTCATTAAAAAGACAGGATCATTTGGAAGATTTAGAAAATATATTCAGGAAATGTAAAACATACATAGTATGTTTAAATCCAGAGAATTGTGTGTTCTTTGTAAGACAAGGAAGAATGTTAGGTCACATAGTCTCCAAAAATGGAATTTCAACTGATGAAAGGAAAATTAAGGCCATAGTGGAACTTCGAAGACCAACAAATGTAAAGGAACTTCAAACTTTCATGGGACATTGCGGGTATTATAGAAAATTTGTACACAAGTTTGCTGACATAGCAAAACCTTTGTATGCTTTAATCACAAAATTTGAGTGGACCAAAGAGTGAAGAACAGGAAGATCAACAGGATATTCATAACTCAGACCTGGAAGGATTTACTTTTTCATTAGAAGATACAAAGGCATTACCAATACAACCACTTTATGATCAAGGTTCATTCAATCAAAAACAGGAGAAAATTGAAGGAACAAAAGATGGTGAAGAGACAAAAGAAAGGTGGCAACTATGGAATAGTCAAAAGCATCAAGGCATCAGAACAAGAAGAATGTGGAAACAAAGTACACACAAGCATTGCTCATCAAAACAAGTTCCCAGAACTAAATGGATATGGAAGCCAAAAAATTCCAAGAACAGCCTATCAAAAGAAGATGGGTTTATCCCTAGAACAGGGTCAACAAGGATCAAATACTATTGGGTAAAAAAATCAGATTTGATTCAATGGAAAAAGAACATGATTATCTGATATACATTTAGGATTTTTGATAAGAAAATTAGAGTGTTACAAAGAAGAAATTATGACATCTTGGAAATTATTTCAATTTGTTCTACCTTATCCTTTTTCTAAGAAGAGAAATAGGAGGGGAAGAAAGGAAGTGGAGGAAATTATAAAAAAAAAAGAAAGAGAAAAGAAGAAAAAATAAGAAAAATTATTATTATTATTAAAAAAAGAAAGAGAAAAGAAAAAAAAATTAGAAAAATTATTATTATTATTAAAAAAAGAGAGAAAAATTATCCATTTTTCTTTTATAATTCTTTTTAATTATATAAGTTATACAGCACAAGCAAGATATAGATGGTATTGTAGCAGGTGTCTATTTTTATTATTTATTCAATTTTTCTCAATTTCTTATTTTTTTCAAATATTTCCTTTCTTTATAAAAACTGACACAAGAAAAGGGAGCACTAGACATCTTGCTACACATGTAATCACTTCAATTGAGTTTTTAACTGTGATACAAATAGGAAAGTCAGGAATTCTCTAAGTCTTGTTTTCATTCTTTTTCATTACATCTCAAGGTTAATGTGATTTTATTTATGTTTCTTGAGACTCATGTGGGTGGAGTTCTCCTTTTGTGTGATGCTATATTTTCTCCAGAATGGTGAATTCCAAGGAATTACCAATCCATGATTTCAAAGCAGACTTAGTCACTCTATCTAGAGGACATTGGTTCTTGGACATTGAAGCTGCAATAGAAGAAGTGGAGCTAGAGTCTGATGAAGATTGAAATTCCAAAAAAAGAAAATGTAGCCAAGGAACTCAAGGAAACTTTGGGTATCATTGGACAGCACATATTTATTGTAGGAGTTGGAGGTTACAAGTACACCATGCTGTGCCAGGAATTTTACAAATTCCAAAGAATTGCAGTCAATTACAAAAGATGGAAAGCAGTAGGAATACACAGGTTGTTGGATGAACCCTTATTCTTCATAGACTTTGAAAGAGTGGCACAGGTGATGAACAATTTCCTGGAAGTTGGGAAGGGCAATGAGGCATATTTTAGGTGTACTGTCAATAACAAAGAAAATTAGGAAGTGAACATTACTATAAAAGCAGAGCATATCAGGGCAGCCCTTCAGTTTTATACCATGGGAACCAAGTTGGACAATAGCTTTGTCAAGAAAAATAAAGCTACATATGCAGGATATTCCAAATTTCCTGATTTTAAAGGAAAAGAGAATGAGGAGTATGCTATCAGAATGTTCTTGCAATACTTCTGTTTTCCAAAACTATTTAGATACACCATGCCACACAAACCAATAACATTGATCATGTTCAAAGGACAGAACCAAGCCTTTTGGAGAAAAAAAGAAGTAGAACTATTGGCTTATTTCAAGGAGTTACAAGGTCCTCCTAAAACTAGGACCACAGTAGTAGTGAAGAAGAAGGTTCAGAAGAAACCTATGCAGAAAAGGAAGTTGACCAAGAAAAATAAAGGAAAAGCAGTAGTAGAACCTGTACAAAGGATGGAGACAGAAAAAGTGTCAGTAGAAGAAAGAAAGCAGGAGGAATCCATTTTTATAGACGAATCAAGAATGGACATGGCCACTAGCAGTAAAAATCCATCCATTGGAGGTAATAGATATTTTTTCACATTTATAGATGATCATTCAAGGTTTGTTTGGATGTATTGCATGAAGTCAAAGTCATAGGTGTTTTAACACTTCAAGAGCTTCAAAAACCTAGTGCAGAAGGAGATAGGGAACTATAAAAGACTCTCAAATGGGATGGAGATGGAGAGTAGTTTTCAGATGAATTTTAAGATTTTCTACATGACCATGGCATCAAAAGACAATTCACGTGCAGGTATACACCTAAAAAAAATGGGGTTGCAGAGAGGAAGAATAAATATATAGCAGAAGGGCTAGAGCTTTGTTAAATGAAATGAATATTCCTAATTCTTATTGTGCTGATGCAACAAATACAACCATATACATTATGAATAGGTGTCCAACTTGAGGAGCACATGGAGTTACACCTTATGAAGCTTGGTGTGGTAAGGCACCCAACCTTTCACATCTTAAAATATTTGGTTGTGTGTGATGTTCACATACCTCAAGAATTGAGACACAAGTTAGACCTGAAGGCAAATGGGTGTATATTTCATGGATATTCTTTAGAGCAATAGGGTTTTAGATGTTATAACTCTTGCATTAAAGAGTTTAAGGTGTCTATGGATGTAGCATTTGATGAGTTCTGCCTTGGCATGGTAGCAAAGATGTGTTATAGGTTGATGATGCATATGAAGGTGATAATAAGTTCAAAGAGCAACAACAAAGCATGGAGATGAGTGGTCCAACCACTTCAAGCACACCATCAAAGGAAAGGACTACATCAAGTTGGCATGGAAGAACAACTAATGAATCTCAAAGTCAAGGAAGTAGCAAAAGAAAGAAAAAGGCAAATGAAGAAGACCATCAATGGGTAAACATGGACTCTACAATGATGCAGATGTGGAGAAATAAGAAACTCCAACATTTAAAGCATCTAAAACAACAAGGATGAGATTCCTACCACCTAATGGTGAGGTAAGATCATCCAATAGGGTAAAATTTCCTATTGAAAGGTTAACTTATGGTTTATTCATTGCAAAACATTATGCCTACGTGAGTCAAGTTATAGCTTGTGAAGAACCTAACTTTTTTGAAAAAGCAAATAAGTAGAGGGAATGGATTGAAGCCATGGAGGAGGAACTCAAGGCATTTGAAGAAAATGACACTTGTTCATTGGTGTCAAGAACAAAGGACATGAAAGTCATTGGCAACAAATGGGTGTACAAGGTAACTAGCATGAAGATGGGAGCATCTCTAGGTATAAAGTGAGGTTGGTTGCCAAAGTTTTTGCTCTAACCTATGGCATAGAATTTCTAGAAACATTCAGTCTAGTAGGTAAGAAGTATGATCGCAATCTCAGCCTCAACAGGTTGGAAGATGTACCCATTGGCTGTGAAGAATGCTTTCATAAATGGAGAGCTTGAAGAGGTAGTCTTCATGGAGTAGCCCCAAGGCTTTGAAGATTAGAGGTTTCCACATCATGTATGCAAGCTTAAGAAGGATCTTTATGGACTCAAGCAAGCTCCAAGGGCTTGGAACCAAAGACTTGTGGACTAATTGGTGAAATGTGGATACAATCAGAGTCATGTAGACCCATCACTCTTTGCGAAGAAGGAAAGTAGAAAAACTATTTTCATTTGTATATATGTTGATGATTTGATCATTATAGGGGATAATGAAGCCAACATCAAGGAAATAAAGAGGAAGCTTGGATGTGAGTTTAAAATATCTGATTTAGGGATTTTGAGGTACTTCCTTGGGATTGAAGTACTATACAAAGAAGAAGATATATACTTGATGCAAAGGAAATACATTCTAGATCTTTTTAACAAGTTTGGCTTGTGTGATTGCAAGCCGATTTCATATCCATTAGAAGTAAATGTTAAACTAAGTGCTCATAAAGGTGAAGAAGTGAAGGATGTGACCATGAATAGTTCAATAATTGGTTCTCTCTTGTATGCTACCATAACAAGATCAGATATTGCACACGTAGTTGGAGTGTTATCTCAATTTTTGTAGGTACCTGAGAGTACCTCATCTTGTTGTAGCCAAAAGGATACTTAGGCACCTCAAAGGATAAGTGAATTAAGGGTGATACTATCCATTTGATGATGGATTAAATGTACAAGCTTATTTTGATGGTGATTGGGCAGATTCCAAAGATGAATGGAGGAGCACTAGTGGATATGTTATCATTCTAGGGAAGAAGACCATCTCATGGATATCAAAGAAGCAACCAACAATGGCTTTCTCCTTGATCAAAGCTGAGTATAGAGGCTTAGCACAAGTTTCATTTGAGCTTATGTGGCTCAAGAAGTATTTTTGTTGATGCTTATGTGGCTCAAGGAGTTTTTTGTTGATCTTTATTTGTAGGTTAAGAAAATACCTATTTTTTGTGACAATAACTAGGATCGTTGGGGAACTTTTTTTCTTGCTTAGGAGGTTTTTCCCCAGATTGTATATACGCCTATCACCTTAACAGGTCATTTTTCTTTGTACATTCTCATGGTAATACATTCAGTATTGTGTGTTGTGCTCCAAGCTTCTTCTTTGTCCTTGTGATGTTTGCATGCTTCTCCATACCTCAAACTCCAACAATTGGTATTAGAGTAGGTCACTGCTTCACCTAGGGCATCATCTATAATCCTCTAGTCATAGTCTTAGAATCCCATGAGAGTTGGCGAGCATACTTAGGGTGATTAGGAGTTCAAAACAACTTTTCTTTGTGGTGTCAAAATTTGGATCTGATCTCGTTCCAACTATCAAAGCGCTTGTGTAGGCGATTTTGTATTTTTGTTCCAAATATATATACATGTTTCGATTCGCGTGTATAAGCTGCTCAAAGTCTACCATATGCTTAGCAAAACTCCACATGGTAGTTTTGTTCAACTTTTGGAGATACAATAATTTTTTTGCATCAACATATTTTAATTAGTGGCCATGGTTGAAAGTAGTGACGTATTCTGTATGTTAGCTGCTGAGGATAAGTTGGATGGTACCAATTACCCATTATGGGCTTGTACGATGCATCATGTATTGGTTGCAAAAGGACTGTGGAATATTGTGCAGAATGAAGAATGGGCATTTACTACTATTTGTAGTTATGAGACATCTTCTCATAGTTTGATACTAGGGAAACCAAACATATTACCTCATAACAGAATTTGTTCACTTCACTTGAGCCTGCCTCTATAGGGAATACTATTACATGCACCAACAACGCCTCTTATCCTATCATGGGAATTGGTAAGATCATTCTAACTAGTGGTGATGGTAGTTCTTTTAAATTCTTTGATGATTTATTTGTTCTAGGAATCAAGGAAAATCTTTGATCAATTTCAGCATTAGCCAAGATTAGCTTGGTTGTGAAATTTGTTGATGACAAATGTATAGTTCATGATCTATCAAATGTAAATGTCATTATTGATTCTTGCATTTTATGTCCTAGACTATATAAGCTCATAGACTATGAAAAATCAGTTAATGATTTAGCATGTGTAGTACATAATTTTCAGGCTATGTCAGATACAAACATTTGGCATGCACACTTTGCTCACTTGAATTTTGCTAGTTTGCTACACCTACAGAAATCTGAAATGGTGTCCTCTCTGCCCAAACTTGAGGCCCCTGATAAACATCTTTCTAAAGGCTATATTTTGGGCAAAATGTAGTGTTCCTCATTCCTAAAAGATGGTTGAGTTTGAGCTACTCAAAACTTGTAGCTTATTCATAGTGATGTTTGTCGTCCTATGCAAGCACCTTCTTTTCGGAACTATATTTACTTCATGACTTTTATTGATGATTTTTCTAGGCATGCATGGGTATATCCACTAAAAGGAAAGTCTGAAGTGGCACTTCATATAGTTTCTAGTTTTGGTTGAAAATCTATCAACATGTAAAATGGGCACACTCCATTCTGATCAAGGGGGGGAACATATTTGTTCTAATTTTAATGCATTTCTGGCTGAATGTGGGATAAAACGTTGGTGTATAGTGTCGTATACACCTCAATAGAATGGATTTCTTGAAAGGAAAAACATGTCACTCATGGAGATGGTAAGGTGTATAGTCAAGAATGAGGCTTTACCACATAGTTTCTAGCTTGAGGCTATTATGTGTGCAACATATGTACTTAACAAGTTTCCCACTAAAGAATTGCAGTCTATCACTCCATATGAGGTTTGACATGGTTCCAAGCCATCTCTTGCTCACCTTCGTGTCTTTGGTTGTCTCGCATATGCATTAGTGCCTGAACAACAATGTAGCAAATTGGATGATAAAGCAGTGAAACATATTTTTGTTGGGTACAATTCTGAAAGAAAAGGCTATCATTTGTATCATCTACATACTAAACACATTTTGGTTAGCCATAATGTTTTTGTGGAAGATGCAAAAATTCAGCCATTACTTTCATGTACTAAGGAGATGTCAATTAGCTCCAAAGATGTGTATGACACTTTGCTGCCTCTTTTTATAGGTGGAAAGTCTAGTGTTGATCCAAATGAGGCAAGTCCTCAACCTTTGCAAGTTCCAAATGATGATTTAGATCATTCCATTTCTGATGAAAATTTACATGATGCACTTGTTGATAAGAGTTCTGCTATAGAGGAGGCAAAAACTATGCCTAAATGGCTGGTGTATATCATACTCCTTCAGGATCTCATGGTGCTTCTTTTGCATTAGATTGCTATGCTATAACTGCCTCTAGTCTTTGTGATGAGAATTAGCCTCTTTTGTTTGATGAAACACAAAATTCAAAAAATTGGATGGCTGCTATGCGATCAAAATATGATGCTATTACGAAAAATGGTACCTAGTCTATATGTGACTTGCCTTTCGGCAAGAAGGCCATTGGCACTAAGTGGGTATACAAGCTGAGGCATAAGCATGATGGAACAATTGAAAAGTATAAGGCTAGGCTTGTTGCAAAGGGTTATGCTCAATAAAGAGGCATTGATTTTTATGAGATCTTTGCTGCTACATGTCGAATGGCTACTATTCATAGCATCTATGCACTTGTGGTTCATCACGGTTGGAATGTACATTAGTTGGACATTAAAACTACATTTATGAATGGTGACTTGCATGAAGGTGTATGTTTTTCAGCCCTATGGTCTTGTGTAGAAAGGGCATTAAAGCAAAGTGTACAGGTTGAAAAAGTCATTATGTGGTGTGAAGCAAGCACCACATACTTGGTATGAAAAGATACACGCCTACTTGATTGCACTTCGTATTGAGAACAGTCTAACTAAGAGCACCTTATATGTTAAGCTTGCAAATGATGTGCTTCTGATGATTGTTTTCTATCTTGGTGACATGTTGGTCATTCCTCCTAATTGAGAAGCATATTGCTAATTTTAAGGCTGATCTACACACCTCATTTGAGATGTCACATTTCAGGTATTTGCATCATTATTTGTGCATTTAGTTTATTAAAGTTGATGGTGGAATAGCTTTGTGTCAAACAAAATATATTGACACATTATTGCAACATTTTGGCCTTGAAGACTGCAAACCTATTGCCACTCCTATGGAAACATGTTTGCGGTTGAGTCTTCATGATGTTGGAGATGCATTTGATGTTGTTCTCTATCAACAGGCAAGTTGATGGGAGATTAGCTTTGTGCCAAAAAATATATATTAACACATTATTGCATTGTTTTGGCCTTGAAGACTACAAACCTATTGCTAGTCTGTTTGTTGTTACCCTTTCGAGTTGTCCTCTTCAATCATTTTAGCATAAAGAATCAACAATACATCTTACATTTGTCAATCCGGTAAGTATACAAAGACCACAGCCCGTTCTAGATGATGGAATCCAAAAAATAAGAGAAATATGATCGGATTTCTGAGAAATAATGAAGATGAAGAGAATTTTCTAGGGTCTTGATTATCTTGAGCAATACTACATCATTTCCAATGATCTTGGTGCCTAAAGTGTGTTATTTTCTCAGCAGAACACAATTATGAAGTCAAATCTTGAAAATGATACCTGTAACCTTCAGACAAGACAATCGTGATTCTGTGAAAATTGACAATTTCCATCTCCAGCTCTATTCTTTAGCACTTTCTCACTCCATACATCAAGAATCACCTCTCTTCATACACATTAATCAAAAATACACAATAGAAGCTTGCAAATTCCATGGATCACACATAAAATAGACTCAACAAATCTAAGAAAGTACTTGAAAGGAAGAAACATGATTTCTACAAGGAGAGCTCTTCAAATTAGTTGGATAGCACAAATAATACAACCAACCCTCTCAAAATAGAGGAAATTATCTTTTATACATTTTCAAGTGTCCCTTTTCACACTTGATTTTTGGTCCTTTTCCCTTTTAATCTAAAAATATGCTATCAAAGAGCTTCCAAAAATTCTAGAAAAAATACATATGATTCTAATATACATGAGGAAGACTCTTCGTCCTTTTTACATCATTTTCATAAATATTTCTACAATTTTTTGACATTTTTTTCTTTTGATATACCTGTGAAAATAATTCATGACTTTTCCTTTCTGTGATATTCAAATTATTCACCATCTCAAATAGAGCTTTTCTCCATTGTACAAGTGCTTCTAGTTTATCTATCACATCTTTCTTTCGGTATTCTGTGTATGCTGCTTCATAGGCTGTAAGTCGAGGTTTGGTTACTACTGATAAGTTCCCAAAGATTTCTGATTCTCTTTCAAAAAATCCATAATCAAATGCATCCTCAAAAATCTGAAGATAATGACTACCCAAAAATATTATTCTGCTATAATAGGCCATTAAACAGAACCTGTCTGGGGTTTCACTGAGATCAAATAATAAAGCATCAGATGGTGAATTAAAACCAATGTAATTTAGAGTTCTGACATCTGTATCTGTAAAAGTCTCTATACACGCCAATATGAGTCTCATTACTCTGATCAATAGAATACAAGCTGGGTCATTGACATCTTTATATGTAGATATAAGAGACTCTGCTGTGTCAACCATATATTTTTTTGTTGGCCATGTTCCTGCTTTCGGTCTAGCTATCTTTGGAAAATTCAACCATTTTGATGGAATATGTTCTGCATTCCTTCTTTCCCAAAAGACTTTCCAATCCCTTCTCCTTGATACCGGACAATAAGCTGGATTGATTCTTAACTGAATGGGTGCCTCTTTCCAAATCTTTCTACATTCTTTGTTAGCATCCAACCACTTGTTTCTCCATTTAGGATTGGCTTTTTCAAATAATTCCTTTGTCACATTGATGTCTTCTTCATATTCCAAATACTTGTTTGGTGATAATCCCACCCTTGCCAGCTGATAATTTTTAAGGCTTTCAACAATCATGCAAAAGTTTCAAAATTTACTATGCAGGATGTATTCCATGTACCTCTGTTATCACATAGTTTGATGTCAATTGGTCAACTTGATGACCTTGGTTACAAGGTGTTATTGTTAGGCCGCCAGATTGGCACAATGTAACTTATATACTGCATGCACCGAAAGGGCGTAGCGAAGTGATGTAACCCTTGTATTCATTAATGAAGAGACATTACGTGGTTCTCCAGTGGTAGAGGAGATGGGATCGCCAGACTATCTGTCTGGGCGATTTGCGACCTTGCGGAGACGTCGTATTGCAGAGTTTGCATATATCTGAGTACGGTTAAGTCTGTTCTTATTGAATTGCTGTAAACTAATACTACATAGTATTACTGTCATAACATGAATAGATCTGTTGGATTATGTGATTGAACGACTGTGCGATGAGTTAATGTGTGATGATACCGTAAATGGAAGATTATAACTATGTAACAGAAGTAATGTCTGAGCGTATAATTACTATTTGGGTAATTAGTTAATTGGGAAAATCAGAAAAAGGGCCTCTGCATTGTCAGACCCCTACCATTCCCAAGAACCCAAAAAGAGATTAAAAGCGGATCTACTAACAGTCCCTTTTAACACTGGTGCTGTATGTGGGAAGATGGCAATAGATTGAGAATAATCAGTAAAGGTAGAGCAGTACATAAGGCAAGCGGTGCAGAGGTGATATATGCCGGTTACTCGGTCTGACGAGTCTTATCCGAATTATACAAGAGATCAGCATCCCTGGGTAGTTCCAAATCTATTAGGGACACCCCTAGGCGGTAGAAGTGCAGGCCATTTAAGCCCAGTTATCAAAGGCTCCGAGCCAGTTCGCAGTGATTCCGGTACCAGTTCGGTGACACATGATGAGATTCCAGTAGATTTCTGTGTGATTTTGGTACATTCTGAAGAAGGTCTAGTGACTTCTGAGTGTACAGAGTCGCAGTGTGCAGTTCATCTGACGTTATCAGGTCATGATTCGACTATTTGTGATGATAAAGTTGTGTTGCCAAGCGAGACCATTTCCGGTGAAAAGACAACCTACTGCGGTGAAAGTTCGATAATTTTCGGTGGGAGTTCCTTACCATTTAGTTGGAGCCTGAAGTTTTTCGGTGATACTGCAGTACTACCTAGTGGATCCCTGCTATGTTCACCATTGTTCGGGGCAAGCTTGCCTACTCTTGATACTAAAGCTGAGGACAGACTATTTGATTTGGAGATAAGTAAGAGATTCAACGCCATTTTCGAGCCGGAAGGTGAGCAGTCTGATAATACAGATTCTGAAGGACAAGAGACAACCCCTCAAAACTTAGGGAACAACAACAGTATCAATAATAGCACCATGAGTGGTCAACAGTAGCAACAACAACAACAACAGCAACAGCAACAGCCACATCCAATCATCCCACCTCGACCGGTTCCAACAGGGGTGACTTACACAAAATTTGGTGGATTTTCGGGTGACGACCCTGATGCACATGTGCGCACATTTGAGATAAGCTATGCAGTGCTGAACCATCCACCCGATCCGGCGTACAAGGCTATCGTATTTCAGGCCAACTTAGTTAATGAAGCGGCTAGATGGTTAACTGATTATGATATTAATCATTTCGTTAACTATGATGTTGTGCGGGATGCGTTTTTATAGAGGTTCCGGTTGAAGAAGAATCCTGCCAAAATCTTCGACTATTTGCAGAACAATCGACAGAAGACGCTGTCGGGAAGTTGCGGACATAAGGCTAGTGGATCAGTCAGCCACTAAATCCCTCGGCACACGCAGGGTGTATGAGACAATCGTAGGTTTAAGAAAATAAGGGTTCGAATGACTCAACAATATAAATTATCTAATTCTATAACTGAAACTAAAGTTTTCTTATCAAAAGTAAATAGTTTTACCTAGCTATGGACCGTAAGGATGGCTAGCCCTGTATCTTTCTATAGCTTCTCTTTGATAAGGTGAAACTAAGTTCTCACGGGTAATTTGATCTTTAATTATATCAGTTTCTTCAGTTTCAATTTGATCTGAGCTCGGTTTTTGAACTAATTGAGGTGGGAATAAGTCTTTGTTTTCCTCCGGTTCTAGCAAAACTATAGTAAATAACGGTAACAGTCGAGAAACGAGACGATCGTATTCTATCGGGCGTAAAGACTCGTTCACTATTTTATCTTTAATAATTTCAGGTTCTATAATCTCGTTATTATATGAATTCTCAATTGGAGATGGTAGCAATGTTTCTACAATTAAGTGATCTAATTTGTGCTTAATATCAGACTCATTTTTAGAATTACTGGTAGGTCCTAATCCTTTCGACATACGAATGAAAAATTAAGATCTCAATAAAGTTGCAGAAAAACAATATGAAGAATGTCAATATCAAACTATTTCAGTCTATACAAAGGCATATATTCAGTGCTCCTATAATCTTCTAATCCTATACAACTTAGTAAGTTTGAAATCGTGAAATCTTGTATGCTTGTTTCTTTATCAGCACTCCTTGACACTTCGCAATGGTTTTAATTGGAAAATAAGATTTAAATGAATCTTCAATCTTTCTGCTTCTCTTCACTTTACTTCAATTGTTTTGTAATCTTCAATGTTTCTGCAAGAAACATTAGCACATTAGTAATCTAACAAGAAATTAATGAAAAACATAAAACCCATACTTTACATACATTAAAGCATACACATACTAACATACTTCTCATGCACTTCTAAATATATATAATCATTCAAATACAAACTTGCGTGCTCGTGCATGACTAATTAAATTTACTCTACACTTATGTTGACATAATCTCATTTAGATGCATTCAAAATACAAACATGTTAACATTCAATCAATCATATGTTAATACTTAATCCTAAGTACAATAACATAATAATGCATACATTAATACCTATGCTTATCCATTCACTGACAAACATATATGCCTTCCCATGCATATGCACAGACATGACCACATGCACCTATACAAAGTAAAATGCATTATACTAAATAAACTTCATACCCATTAAAGCTACATACATCAATATACTAAACTCCTAGAAAAGAAATTAAGCAATGACAAATGAAATAAATAAATTACTTAATTAATTAATACTCAATTTCATTATTAAGTGAACTTTCTCTCTCTCTCCCTATCTCGTTCTCTATCTCTCTCTCTCTCTGCGCCACTTCTCTCTTGTGGCTCGATTGTGCTTAAATGCTGATCTGTCTATTTTCCCCTACAAGATCATATACGTAGAAGTCAACACTCCCGATCTGTATGGAGCGTAAGCATGCATGTTTGTATATGTGTGCTTCCATAATTGAATTCTTCTGAGATGATATCACAACAGACCGCGAATCCTCTATCATCAGCATCAGGTATAATCAAATAAATTCATTTTCTGGAGTTTTCTTCATGGTCACTATCAGAACAAACTTATGTGCAAGCATAAATATGCCTATGAAGAGCGCTCTCTGTCTGAAGATTCTCCCGTCTCTGATTTGCCAGAAAGAACAAAAAGTTGGCCGCCAAGATGTATACTCTCTCTCTATCACGCATTTTGAGTGCTATCGTGTGCAGCATCTCTCTCTCTCAAATTTCCTTTTCCTTTCTCTCTCTCCTTCTTTTTACACGTCTTGCTGCTTCTGGACGCAGAATTTGATAATGCCAGAACAGCTGCAGTTCCTGCTACCGTCAACAAACATTTGGCTGATGCCCTTACTACTCTTCGGTTGACGAATGTCAGAATTTTGCGCTTGAGGCCATTCAGTAAATTGTATGTTCCCACACCATTCCTGGCATTCTGTACCTTTTCCGACCCGTGTTGTTTTTCTCCACCCTTTTCCGTGTGTATTTGCACTTCCGGTGTGCCAACGCGGGTTCCTTCCATGATCTTTTGTCTCAGATCAGCATCTACAATTCTTGTTGCATGCCTTGGGTAAATTTTCGGGGAAACATAATCATCATTCTCATTAGGCTTTCCAACAAAAGAGAGAGCGTCTTTTATGATCACAAGTTTCCGACCTCTATAATGCTTCAGCCTTCGCAAAATGATTTGCCTGCTCTCCTCCAGCTCTGCCAAAGTAGCTTTCCTTTGTTCCTTTTCTTGATCTGGAAAACACTGCAAACATTCTAGGTGCTCTTCAAGGACAATCAAGCCATCGCGAATGGATGCAAGGCTGCGAGATTCTGTGAGGGAGACAATGGACGGGGAAACAGATAAATCATTGCACATATTGACATAATTCGTGCTCTTTATGTCTTGAAAGTCGGACACGATAGGCGATGTGGGCGATCCACTCAAGTGGTCCAGCAGAGACTTGTTGATAGCAGCGCAGAGATTAGCACGGAGCTCAGCAGCTTGTTCGCGCACAGCATCGATAGCGTGCTTCTTCATAGCTGTGGATAGGCATTTCCTCACCGAAAACCTCTCTCTACGCCTTCATTTCTCTCTCTCTACAGTGGCTCTGCAACCGTGAATGAGCAGAAAACTCTCTTTCGATAGAGTGATCAGCGGCCGTCAGCACCATGAGATAAACTTCTGCTCTCTCTCTCTCATGAGTAATAACTATCATTATCTCTCTCCTATACGCAGATCACAAGTGCGATTTCCTACAACAGCGTGAGCTTCTATCGCTCTGACATGAACTACACTCAGTGTAACAGCAGCAAGGAAGGCTTCTCCATCTTGGCTTCCAATGTCTGCAGCCGCCAGGGAAAAAAATCTAAACTGTCTCTCTAATCAATGCACATGTACATGTTGACAGCGAATCTACAGTCTAACATTCAGGGACGGCTATGTGTGTGGACTAGTAATCCGGAGATACAATACATAATCTCTATCTTTATCATGAACACAAACAGTAGAGGAAAGGGAAAGTAGAGAGGAAGGTACCTGCAAGAAACATTAGGAGAAACTTGAGCTCAACACACATTTAAATACATACACAACTCATTTGTAAACCATTCCTTTGATTTTACTTTATTTCCTCATCCACTCTTTTTCCCACACTTACCCACCATTCTTTTCATTTACCTTTAACTACTTTAAATGCATAATCTATTTAAACCACTCTTTTAACTTGCACTCACAATTACCACACTTTCAACCTACTACTTTAACCACTTTATTTACACACTCAACTCACACCACTCTTTAAATACTACTCACATACACCATTCATTAATTATCCATTTCTTTTTCATTTTAATGGAATTATCCTAATTTTCTTAATTTAATAATGCATTTAAATTAGGCTTAGGTTAAGCATTTAATATTTTCAAACCTTAGTTTTTAATTTCACATACACTATTAGGGTAAATAATTCAATCAGATTTGAATTTGTAATTAATTAATGTTAAAGTTATAGATTAGTTTCATTAAATAATACTTATTCTATCCTTAAAACTAATGCTAATATTCATTTCCACTCATTTTGAACACTAAAAAAAACCTTGGAAACCCTTAAAACCCTTCTGAATCCTGTCATTAACCCATTAGAATCTTTTAAGACCCTTTGGATTAACCCAACTGACATAAAATCATAACAATTTATAAAATCCTAGGGTTGGAAACCCATGAATCAAGCATGTATAAATGTAAAATACTCATTAATTGAGTAATTAGGGTAAACCCTAATACGAACATGTATTCTTTATCATTTCCTATATCTGCAAACACTTCAAAAATAGTTAATTCCAATCAACATAATTGTTTAACAGTGATATACAAGGTTAGAATTCACCAATTAAGTTAATTTCATTTTCTCTCGTCATTAACTGGAAAGTTGAAAACTTTCCGACATTCGCCCCGGCCAAACCTGCACATCGTCCTCGATGGGCCAACCTGCAGATCATAAAAAGCAATATCAAATTCTTTTGAAACTTATTCATGACTCAAATTAAAATTGTCTGTATATAAACATGCTTCTATCTTTAGTACATCTTCAAATAGCAAAGAAAACTTATAAAATTATGTAAACTTGAATTTAAACCTTGTCGTTCAATGCATGAGTTGGAAAACAGGTTTTAGAAGGAAACTATAGAAGTCATTCAAATAGTGTTCGTACTAACTCTTCTATTAACTCTGTTCATAAGTAAAGCATATGTTATATAAGCCCTCTATCCTCATCTCCTAACCATTTGCCATTAAGATACAAAAAACTAACTCCCCTCTAGCATACATCCGCCTTATATAGCCCGCTTTTCAAATCAGAAGTGATTTCGAGACCACAACTGATTTATTGAAATCATTTGATTTTTCTTTTATCTCATTTTTTTTTATCATAATTTTTCTTTTTTGTCATTTTTCCTCTTTTCATATGCAGCAACCATTAATGTACTGCTTTCAATTTTTCTTCGCAACATTTTTGATGAAGGGGAAAGGCTTAACCCCTAATCAGAGCAAAGGATCTAGAGGTAAGCTAAAGCAGGAACTAGGATCTCTTTAGCTAAATGGGTCAGATTAAAAGGAAGCTTACCTATATAAAACAAGTCTACTTCTACTAGGAGTTGCAAGTTAAGGGTTCCTTCAACTATTCATATGACAGCCATAGGTTTCTAATCCCTATCTTCTTTTCAAGCACATCCCTACTTCAGTGTAAATTCTACTTTTCATAATTTTAAGAGGTTTCTTAACCTAGCTGAAGAATGTACATATCTAATTACGATAATGCAGGGAAAAACAAAACTTAAAACATTAATCAAGGTTAGAATTGTTTCACCTGATCTATATTGACTCCATCTTTAGTATCGCCTTTCATCCAAATATCGCTTTGATTGCTTAAATTTTAAACTGCATGTACTATCTTCAATCTCCTGCGCTTCATCTTTATCATAAATCAGTCTTTAATTAATTGGTTCACAAAACATCTTCAACTCCTGCTATCAAGCAACAACATAAAAACTTACAAGAAAATTAGTTTAACTAAAAATTTTTATTTTCATACATAGAAAAGAAAAAAAACATATTATAATAATTTAAACATTATTTTTATTAAATCATTCATTCATCATTTTCTTCATCAGATAATAATTCATAATATTCTTCATTTCTTTGTTTAAATATTTTAACTCTTTTACCTGCAATTAAATTTTTAAGCGGAGTTCCATCTAACTCTCTTAATGCATACGTTCCATTTTCATATATTTTGACCACCACATAAGGTCCAAACCAACGCTTTTTTAATTTTCTACGGGCATCATACTGTATATCGAATGTGCTATCATATATCAATACCCAATCATTAATTTTAATTGGCTTTGGTCTTAACCTATGTGATTTATCAAAATAATTTTTATTTTTGAGTCGAGAAATTTTTAATTTAGCTATAGCTTCATCTAGTCTTTCATTCCCTTGCTCAAGCTGCTGAATCCTTAAAGCTAATAAGTCTGCAGTAGATAAATTATCTTTCCAAGGAAGCGTAGTCCAAGTAAGAATTTGGGTATTTACTGGAAAAATTGGCTTTTGGCAGTACATTAGCTCTGCCGGCATAAACCCCGTCATTCTAGTACAGGTCATTCTATCAGCCCACAAAGCGAATGGCAAAAATTTTGGCCAATTCTTTAGTTCTCCTTTGCAAGCTTTAGAAATCGCTTTTATGATAGGGGAATGCCCTCTTTCAATCTTTCCGTTAGCCTCAGGGTTATATGCAGTCGTAAGAGCTAAACGAATTCCAAAATCCACATATTTCTTTACATTAACATAAATACCTGGCCACCAGTAACACTCTCTAATTTTTTCGTAAGTGGCAACAAAACCTTTATGCCCGGCCCATAAAGTATCATGCATGCTCTTCAAGACTTGCATCTGAAGATTCTTAGTACCTAGTACTCTTTGTGGCATTTTGATCTTCCCCCTTGCATGTCTCCAAAGTAATCCATTTTTTAAGAAAAAGTTAAATGCTCTTTTTCTAATATTTCTAAATCTATTTGAAGACCATGAAGGTGATCTAACTAAAGTACTAAGATACTTTCCAATCTCTAGCCACTCTCCTTCATATTCATTTGAATTAAATTTTTCATATACATAAACTTGGGAATCATAATTTATCGTATTAGTATCTACTTTGGCTTCATCATTCTCATCATACCTAGCTCTTGAGAGCATATCAGCAACAGAGTTAGATTTTCCTAAAATATGAATTAAAACTGGATTTATAAATTTAATATAAGAAATCCAACGAAGCATTGCAATATCTGGTGAAGAACAGTTTGTGATCATTCCAATTAGCGGTAAACAATCTGTCTCCACAATCACATTTGCTCCTATGAAATATTCTTTATCAGAGTTTAGAGCTGTGACTAAACCCCAAAGTTCCCTTTTAATTTGAGGATAATTTCTTTGAGTATTATGTAAAATCTTAGCTCCAAATCTAATAGCATATCTTCTACCTTCTTCATCATCTTGACTTATGACCCAGCCAATTCCAATAGGACTAGTATCAACAGTCAAAATAATAGGCTTATTATTCGTATAATCTATTCGTTTAAGGATTGGAGCTTCTTGTAACAACTTCTTTAATCTACGCATTGCTTGAGTATGTTTTTCTGTCCATAAAAATTTTCTTTTCTTCCTTAATAAATCATAAAGACAGTCAGCTATATGCGCAAAATGTGGTATCCATATAACATAGAAGATACAAGCTCCTAAAAATCGACGAACTTCACTCACATTTTGACATATCTCCGAAATCTTACTAATGGCATCAATTTTCTGAGGGTATGGCTTCCGTCCATAATGGCCACAAAGATGACCTACAATGAGGACCTCATTAACACCAAAAGTAGATTTTTCTATAGATAACGTTAAGCCAACTTGAATAAATCGCTGAAAGATTCTTTGGCAATCAAGGATATGAGCCTTTACAAATCTACGACAACCATCTTCATCCAGAGTGCTATCTTTCTCTTCTTCCAAGCAACCCTTAATGGGAATGTCATCGATAAAGGGCATAGTAATGTGAGGAATAAAATCGTGCAAAACTAAATTCATTGCGCTCATCATGTGTGCTACTGAATTGGTCGCACCTTAGGGTAATGTACACATCCTAACTAATCCCAAAGGTGTTTTCATGGTAGTAATGTCTCTACTTTCTAATGCCAATTGAAATTGATCATACCCAGAGTAGAGATCACCCATCGAATATATAGAATTGCCTGAAAATGCTTCTACAAATTCATCCACAATTGGACCTGTACCCACATTTCTAATAGTCACTTTATTAACTGGTTGAAGATCTTGGATAAACCGAAGTTTTCCACTCTTCTTGGGCACAGTAAACCAACGGTTTGAATAGGGAGCTGAAGAGGATTCTAAAATATGCATATGAATTTTTTCTTTAAGTAATCTGATCAGCTCTGGAAGATGAGCTTTAGGTACAAGAATAGGGCGCAAATTCCAAGGAATATGGGGAATAGTGAAAATTATCATCGGTGCAACTATCCGAGGATCTGCACATCCTATCTCTGAAGGCTCAAGAGAAAATGCTCTTCCATGTTGCTCAATAATCTTCAAAAAATACTCTTTTTCTGCTGGAAGAAGGAAACCACTAGCATCTAATTTAATTTGATTTAAGGATTCTTTAGTAAATACATGGCCAATATTTGTCGGATTTCTGGGGATTGGCTTTTTTACATTCTTTATAATATCATTACTAAACTTTGGTAGTGGTTGAGCTACGGGTTTGACCTTCTTACTAAAAGTTTTTATATTTGGTCTCCACTAAGGCATCATACTCATGATTAATACTAGAGGCATATTCCTTAATTAATGCATACATATCAAGTGAAGAGATAAGAATATGGGTATTAGAGTGATTTTGATAACAAAGTTCTAATTCTTCTAATGTTGAAAAGCAATGTTTAGTTTCAATAATATATTCAATACTTTCATCCATTAACAAATCTCCTTTGTTTTCATGTTTTTCGTATTTTTTTATAAGTTTTCTTGGAATTTGTTTAAAATGAAAAATATTTAACGTAGCAGATGGAAAATAAACAGTCATTTTATCCAAGTTCTGTACAAGATTTTGCGAGATTTCGAACCAAAGTCCACTGTCATCTCGCTCAACAGTGGCATTTACTCGAAATCCTGTTCAATGTGTCTTAAAGGAGTTTTTCTTAAAGATCTACGATTACGAGGATGATTTATACAAAGCGTCATGAATTGGACAGATTTAAGGCCATCACGAGAACGAATTCTTGCAAAAGCACTTCCATCATCCAGAACTTTTGTCTCCATTCTTTGTTCACAAATGAATGGCTGCCCCAAAATAATTGGGTACGAGCAGTCATCATGAACGAAGAAATTATGTTCCTCTTTAACATCTCCAATAGTAATAGGAACATTAGCACAAGCTCCTAGTAAATAGCCAGAAGCATTGTTGGCTGCCTTCATTTTCCATCCATGGTCCCGATCAATAGGCCATTTTCCCTCATTATAAATCTCCCTTGAGACTACATTGATTTCTGATCCTGAATCGATTAATGCTACTTGCCGTTTATTATTATTACCTATCTTAACCATAGTTTCAGTAATACCCCTAGCCCAATGTTTTTGAGTGTGATGGCTATTTGGGTCATCATTTCCTTTTTCTAAATGTCCAATAACAGGTCCCAAATAATTTCTACGATCAGAAGATTCTCTATACTCAGATTCATTTATTTGTACAACACTCACTTTCGATTCATCCTGATCTTTTCTTTCCTCCATTTCAATATCTTCCGTTCTATACTCTATAGGTTCTCTTCGTCTTTTAATGATACTCATGAAATCTTCCTTCACATCTGTTCTTGAAAATGCTAACCATTCTTCTAATGTCATGGTTACCTCTGCCTTCATGATTTTCTCATTCATAACTTTCCGAATATCTATTTGCTTCTTGATTTGCGAGATCAATCGAAAAGTCGGAGGTTTCTTTTTCGGTTTTTCTTCCTTACTTCCATGTTCTCTTATGGGTTGCGATTCATTAGGTTTATCTTCACTTTTATCTTCACTTGTAGTTTTCTTTTCTAAATTTTCTCCTACTTTCTTTCCTTTACCCTTATTTTGCGACTTCTTTTCATGTTCCTGTTGTTTCGGTTCCTGACTAGGCTCCATCATAGGCGGTTCTTTAATTGTATCAGTCGTTTCACCCTCTTTTCTAGCCCTAGTTGTTCGTTTAGACTGTCCCTCTTCATCCCGTTTTCTTTTCTCGTCTACATTAATTTCATGAGCATATACTGAGAACATATCTACTGGCTCATTCCAACATGTCTTTGATCTAATATCCGAGCTCGTAGCATATAAGTTCGCAACTGATAACTTGCCTCTACTAGCAGTATCATAAACCTGTTCCCAGAAATCACAATTAGATTCTTCACTATCCAGCCTACAAGCATATGTATTTTGGCTTGTGGAGGCTTCAAAGAAGGTTTTCATTCCCCCTTTGCCATAGTTTGATGCCAAGGGCCTTTTTGTTACATAGTCACAGATCTTTCGATCTACTTCTGTGACCCAATTCTTATCCTTGGCCTCTTTGAATAAGTTGCATGTCCAGTGTGGATGCTCCAAATCATCACACCAGAGACATCTACGTGCTTGGTTAAATGGTCTTCTAGCTGGCATCTGATTCCTAGGATTTTGTTCTAATTCTTTTGGTTTCTCCTGATCTCTCAATTTAAGCTCTTGCATACTCTTTATAGTAGCTATTTCAGTCACCAAAGTCTCCACATGTTTGACAAGTGATTCTACTGATGTTTTCAACATTATAAGTTCTGAGTCATCTTTTCTAGGGTTATGAGAAGTGGGGTCATTATCAATCTTTCCTGGCACATCTCTTTCATATATTCTTGGAGTTTGTATCTGATTTCGCTCCTGCCTTTGGGCTAACCTATGGACAGCTGCTCTTACGTTATCCCAATTTCCAGTAAGCCCACTTGCAGTCGCTCCATCCTCAAGCATTGGTTCTAGCTCTCGTCTAAGAGATGGATCTAGCATGTTTAGAAAATTTCTCAATTTATCTGGTTCAAGAGCTGTTCTGTCTGCTTGAGGCATTTGGTTAAATTTGATATCAAATTTAGTTAATCCCTGAGTTATGTGTTGGTCTAACTTCGTAGTTCCTACCCATCGCATAAATGTGACTCTATTATTCTTATTGTAATCTTCATGCGAAAATTTAGTAAGAAGCCGAGTCTTGAAATCCACCCAAGTCATGTTTGGTTGGACTACTCGCAATTGGATTCTCTCTCTAGTGAACCCATGAGCAATTCGTATAAATGTATCTTTTTTATTATCTTCCGGTAATCCATATTGTTCTGTCAATTGTTCATAGTATTTAAGATAAGCTGTTACATTTATTCCAGTAAATTCCCCCCTATCTGTTTTAATTGCATCTATGATCTTCCAAATTCGCTGCTCTTCAAAGTGGTCAACCATAGTGGATAAGTCTAACTTTATAGATAAATATGAAATATACGTATATAATTCTCGTAATAATCCGTCTATATCTTGACCCTGATACGACTCCGTGGTAAAAGAAACAGAAATAGAGAAAATATTCCTACTTCTTTGCCAACAAACTAAAGAAAAATTTACTACTACGTTGAAAACAAAAAGAAAATTTCCCTATACTTTAGTAATAAAGAAACTTTTTCTACAATGTTGTAAATAGAAATAAAGAATCCTTTCCTCCTACTTTAGAAATAAAAATAAAGAAAACTTTTCCTACTATTTTGCAATAGAAAAAACTAACGAATTTCCTATTGCTTTGCAAACAAAGAAATAAAGCAAGCTTTCCTACTATTTTGCAATAAAGAAACTTTTCTACTACTATGCAATAAAGAAAAATTTCCTACTGCTTTAGAAATAGAAATAAAGAAAACTTTCCTACAATTGTGCAATAAAGAAAATTTTCTTACTTCTCTGCAACTAGAAAAAAAACTTTTCCTACTATTATGCAACAGAATAAAAATAAATATACCTGATCAACCAGCTTGATGAAGAGGTTCGTTGTGAATGTGCTCAATGCAAAATCTTTTCATGCATGTGCAATCGTCACTTTCATGAAAGTTGATGGATAAAGGTGACGTGACGAGGATCAATCAGCTGCAGCTACAAAGGATGTCGATACTTCTTCTTCAATCGTCAAATTATCTATATATGCATATGCAAAACAGAAAGTAAATATACCTTTATACCTACGGTGTCTTGCCGAACCTTCACGTCGGGTTCACCAAGTTGTCGGGAAGTTGCGGACATAAGGCTGGTGGATCAGTCAGCCACTAAATCCCTTGGCACACGCAGGGTGTATGAGACAATCGTAGGTTTAAGAAAATAAGGGTTCGAATGACTCAACAATATAAATTATCTAATTCTATAACTGAAACTAAAGGTTTCTTATCAAAAGTAAATAGTTTTACCTAGCTATGGACCGTAAGGATGGCTAGCCCTGTATCTTTCTATAGCTTCTCTTTGATAAGGTGAAACTAAGTTCTCACGGGTAATTTGATCTTTAATTATATCAGTTTCTTCAGTTTCAATTTGATCTGAGCTCGGTTTTCGAACTAATTGAGGTGGGAATAAGTCTTTGTTTTCCTCCGGTTCTGGCAAAACTATAGTAAATAACGGTAACAGTCGAGAAACGAGACCATCGTATTCTATCGGGCGTAAAGACTCCTTCACTATTTTATCTTTAATAATTTCAGGTTCTATAATCTCGTTATTATATGAATTCTCAATTGGAGATGGTAGCAATGTTTCTACAATTAAGTGATCTAATTTGTGCTTAATATCATACTCATTTTTAGAATTACTGGTAGGTCCTAATCCTTTCGACATACGAATGAAAAATTAAGATCTCAATAAAGTTGCAGAAAAACAATATGAAGAATGTCAATATCAAACTATTTCAGTCTATACAAAGGCATATATTCAGTGCTCCTATAATCTTCTAATCCTATACAACTTAGTAAGTTTGAAATAGTGAAATCTTGTATGCTTGTTTCTTTATCAGCACTGCTTGACACTTCGCAATGGTTTTAATTGGAAAATAAGATTTAAATGAATCTTCAATCTTGTTGCTTCTCTTCACTTTACTTCAATTGTTTTGTAATCTTCAATGTTTCTGCAAGAAACATTAGCATGTTAGTAATCTAACAAGAAATTAATGAAAAACATAAAACCCATACTTTACATACATTAAAGCATACACATACTAACATACTTCTCATGCACTTCTAAATACATATAATCATTCAAATACAAACTTGCGTGCTCGTGCATGACTAATTAAATTTACTCTACACTTATGTTGACATAATCTCATTTAGATGCATTCAAAATACAAACATGTTAACATTCAATCAATCATATGTTAATACTTAATCCTAAGTACAATAACATAATAATGCATACATTAATACCTATGCTTATCCATTCACTGACAAACATATATGCCTTCCCATGCATATGCACAGACATGACCACATGCACCTATACAAAGTAAAATGCATTATACTAAATAAACTTCATACCCATTAAAGCTACATACATCAATATACTAAACTCCTAGAAAAGAATTTAAGCAATGACAAATAAAATAAATAAATTACTTAATTAATTAATACTCAATTTCATTATTAAGTGAACTTTCTCTCTCTCTCTCCCTATCTCGTTCTCTATCTCTCTCTCTCTGCGCCACTTCTCTCTTGTGGCTCGATTGTGCTTAAATGCTGATCTGTCTATTTTCCCCTACAAGATCATATACGTAGAAGTCAACACTCCCGATCTGTATGGAGCGAAAGCATGCATGTTTGTATATGTGTGCTTCCATAATTGAATTCTTCTGAGATGATATCACAACAGACCGCGAATCCTCTATCATCAGCATCAGGTATAATCAAATAAATTCATTTTCTCGACTTTTCTTCATGGTCACTATCAGAACAAACTTATGCGCGAGCATAAGTATGCCTATGAAGAGCGCTCTCTGTCTGAAGATTCTCCCGTCTGTGATTTGCCAGAAAGACGAAAAGTTGGCCGCCAAGATGTATACTCTCTCTCTATCACGCATTTTGAGTGCTATCGTGTGCAACATCTCTCTCTCTCAAATTTCCTTTTCCTTTCTCTCTCTCCTTCTTTTTACACGTCTTGCTGCTTCTGGACGCAGAATTTGATAATGCCAGAACAGTTGCAGTTCCTGCTACCGTCAACAAACATTTGGCTGATGCCCTTACTACTCTTCGGTTGACGAATGTCAGAATTTTGCGCTTGAGGCCATTCAGTAAATTGTATGTTCCCACACCATTCCTGGCATTCTGTACCTTTTCCGACCCGTGTTGTTTTTCTCCACCCTTTTCCGTGTGTATTTGCACTTCCGGTGTGCCAACGCGAGTTCCTTCCATGATCTTTTGTCTCAGATCAGCATCTACAATTCTTGTTGCATGCCTTGGGTAAATTTTCGGGGAAACATAATCATCATTCTCATTAGGCTTGCCAACAAAAGAGAGAGCGTCTTGTATGATCGCAAGTTTCCGACCTCTATAATGCTTCAGCCTTCGCAAAATGATTTGCCTGCTCTCCTCCAGCTCTGCCAAAGTAGCTTTCCTTTGTTCCTTTTCTTGATCTGGCAAACACTGCAAACATTCTAGCTGCTCTTCAAGGACAATCAAGCCATCGCGAATGGATGCAAGGCTGCGAGATTCTGCGAGGGAGACAATGGACGGGGAAACAGATAAATCATTGCACATATTGACATAATTCGTGCTCTTTATGTCTTGAAAGTCGGACACGATAGGCGATGTGGGCGATCCACTCAAGTGGTCCAGTAGAGACTTGTTGATAGCAGCGCAGAGATTAGCACGGAGCTCAGCAGCTTGTTCGCGCACAGCACCGATAGCGTGCTTCTTCATAGCTGTGGATAGGCATTTCCTCACCGAAAACCTCTCTCTACGCCTTCATTTCTCTCTCTCTACAGTGGCTCTGCAACCGTGAATGAGCAGAAAACTCTCTTTCGACAGAGTGATCAGCAGCCGTCAACACCATGAGATAAACTTCTGCTCTCTCTCTCTCATGAGTAATAACTATCATTATCTCTCTCCTATACGCAGATCACAAGTGCAATTTCCTACAACAGCGTGAGTTTCTATCGCTCTGACATGAACTACACTCAGTGTAACAGCAGCAAGGAAGGCTTCTCCATCTTGGCTTCCAATGTCTGCAGCCGCCAGGGAAAAAAATCTAAACTGTCTCTCTAATCAATGGACATGTACATGTTGACAGCGAATCTACAGTCTAAATATTTCTCTCTAATATGCATCAGAGACGGCTATGTGTGTGGACTAGTAATCCGGAGATACAATACATAATCTCTATCTTTATCATGAACACAAACAGTAGAGGAAAGGGAAAGTAGAGAGGAAGGTACCTGCAAGAAACATTAGGAGAAACTTGAGCTCAACACACATTTAAATACATACACAACTCATTTGTAAACCATTCCTTTGATTTTACTTTATTTCCTCATCCACTCTTTTTCCCACACTTACCCACCATTCTTTTCATTTACCTTTAACTACTTTAAATGCATAATCTATTTAAACCACTCTTTTAACTTGCATTCACAATTACAACACTTTCAACCTACTACTTTAACCACTTTATTTACACACTCAACTCACACCACTCTTTAAACACTACTCACATACACCATTCATTAATTATCCATTTCTTTTTCATTTTAATAGAATTATCCTAATTTTCTTAATTTAATAATGCATTTAAATTAGGCTTAG
Source organism: Ceratopteris richardii (assembly GCA_020310875.1). Classification (NCBI taxonomy): domain Eukaryota; kingdom Viridiplantae; phylum Streptophyta; class Polypodiopsida; order Polypodiales; family Pteridaceae; genus Ceratopteris; species Ceratopteris richardii. The sequence goes on along the minus strand of CM035418.1, from coordinate 183,839,228 downwards.
GTTAAGCATTTAATATTTTCAAACCTTAGTTTTTAATTTCACATACACTATTAGGGTAAATAATTCAATCAGATTTGAATTTGTAATTAATTAATGTTAAAGTTATAGATTAGTTTCATTAAATAATACTTATTCTATCCTTAAAACTAATGCTAATATTCATTTCCACTCATTTTGAACACTAAAAAAAACCTTGGAAACCCTTAAAACCCTTCTGAATCCTGTCATTAACCCATTAGAATCTTTTAAGACCCTTTGGATTAACCCAACTGACATAAAATCATAACAATTTATAAAATCCTAGGGTTGGAAACCCATGAATCAAGCATGTATAAATGTAAAATACTCATTAATTGAGTAATTAGGGTAAACCCTAATACGAACATGTATTCTTTATCATTTCCTATATCTGCAAACACTTCAAAAATAGTTAATTCCAATCAACATAATTGTTTAACAGTGATATACAAGGTTAGAATTCACCAATTAAGTTAATTTCATTTTCTCTCGTCATTAACTGGAAAGTTGAAAACTTTCCGACACCGCATCAAACTGTTCAGGAATACGCAACATTGTTTAGAACTCACTTAAGACAACTGCCTCTGGCACATGCTAATCTACCGGATGATGTTATAACCCAGTGGTTCATTAATGGTTTGACCCCACAGTTAAGACAAATTATGATAATCCGTTGTGTGGGTGCTATGACAGTGGATGTTGTTATTGCGATGGCCCTACAACTAGAGCATAAAGTTGGGGGATTCACCAAAGACTTGGAGTGGCTGAAAGCCAGTAAGAATGTAACAGATGATCCGGCTAAACAGATGTATTGCACCAAGTGCAAAAATCGAGAGCACAACAGTACTACATGTGGTTCACAACAATGAAGAAAAGCCCGAAGCAAAATGTGATTGATTATGTCACAAAGATGTTAGGACATTTCTGACCAACTTGGAAGCATTGGAGAGGTAATTGAAGAGGAGCAAATCATTAGACAAATCATAAATGGAATCAAATCAGACGACAAGTGGGACTCATTCACAACAGCCATGGATTTATACATGGATATGCATGTACGCGACCTCAACACACTCATGGGCCAACTCTTCACTCATGAAGCAAAGATTAGCAAAGGTGGTGAGTTCTCAAGAGGTAATCAAACTTCTGCCTTATATTCTGATAAAGCTAAGTTCAAGGACAAGTCAAAGAATAGGAAGAATGAAGATGAAGGTAGCTCTTTCCAAACAAACTTTGCAGGTAGAGGAAGAGCTAGAGGAAGAGGCAGAGGTGGAAAGCAAGGTAGGGGGAGATTCCAATCATCTCAACCTTGCAATATATGTGGCTTATCTAATCATACTACTGAAGAATGTTTCAGGAACCTGAGAAATTCAAGAGGAAGAGGATTCAATAGAGGTGGCTATGGATCAAATAGAGGTAGGTAGAATGGAGGCTACAACAACAACAACTACTACAACAACAATTACAACAATAATTACTATCAAAGTGGCCATAGAGGAAGGAGAGACTACAATAACTATGCAGAGGACCAAAGTCAATTTCATTATTGATTATGAATCTATAAGCGAAGAAGGGTAAGGATGATGATCACATATTTTACATTGATTCGGGATGCTCAAACCATGTAGCAGGAAATGTGGCTTTACTTTCTAATTTGGAAGATCCTCATAACAAGCATGAAGTGCAGACTAGAGATGACACAAAGCACTCACTGGAGAAGATAGGTAATGTGAAGACATTAGATGGGAATATGAACCTCTTAAGCAAAGTCTTGTATGTCCCTACAATTACCAAAAATTTAATAAGTGTTGGACAGATTGTTGAAAAAGGATTGCAGTTTAGATTCAACCGATTTGGAGCATATGTTGAAGACCCAAGGCAAGGTGGTGTAGCTCAGTGATGAGTAGCACCTCCTTTAATGTCAATCCGGGAAGACATGAGGATGGTATGAAGACCTCGAGCAAGTGAAGGCACAAATGTGTGAGTGAGAAGCACACTAACATGCACACACATACACACACACACACACGCACATACAGCAAGAACAAAGAGATTAAGACAATGGAATCACTTCTATTGCAACCAAGTTCTCATACAAGCTCAAAACTACAAGAAGCTACCCCAAAAATGAGCTCTCTAGCTCTATTTATAGTTTTTGACTAGCTTTGGCCCTGTCCAGACCTAGTGTCCGGCCTACTTAAAGATTAGGTTCCAGGGCTTATTTGAGGGTTCAAACGAAGTCTAAACATAATGAAAATTGATACGATGGTACTTCTAATACTCCTCAAGCTCAAGGACTCCTCGGCTTGAACAAAATGGAGTTACAAAAAGGTGAAATGATATTTACAATGGTTTGAGTGATCAAAATCACTATTTTTGTAGGGGATTCTTCTGAAGATTTGACATACACTTCTTGGAGCTCCCTACTTGCTCCTTCTTCTTGTGTGTCCTCCTCTTTGATATGCTTTTGTACTTGTTCTTGACCTTGAGTTCCAACACTCTCCCCTCTCATGAGTCTGTCGTCCCTGACAGACGCTTATTGTAGTGGTTGTACTAAGTAGTGCTTTGAGAGGGAGTGTCCCTTCTGTATGAACAAAAGTCGTCTAGCTTCTAGATGTGGCAGGGTGGGTTGTCCGATTCCTCATTTGTCACTCTAATCCTTTGCAAGTTGTAGTCCCTTGGTATGTGCTTTCTTCCTTGTGAGGCTTCGTTGATGTCCTCTAATTCTTCCAAAGTTGATGTTCATAGTAGTCACGCCAAGTACGCATAACCCATAATGGATGATGGGTAAGTGTGTGCGTGCATGGGTTGAGGAAAATATGTGCCTTGTGCACGGCCTTGTAATGTAGCCCTATGCATGCTTACTTGGAAAATGCGCTGGAAGACGTATGGTGCAAAAATTGGGGTGTTGAGCTAAGTGCTCAAGGGTATGCCGACGAAGAGGTTTCCTAAGCTATCATGGTTATGATGTTGCCAAAGAGAAGATACTTACCATGGAGAAGGTCGACCGATGTGCATCTCTTCGTGTTGTACACTCGGTCTTTGGGATGGAACATTGTTAATGAATGTCCGTATTGATGGTCCACTGATGAGATCTTTTGAGTGTCTGATCCCGTCTCCTCTTTTCAAGGCATCATTTGCCAAATACATAATCAGGAGTCTTCTCATCCAATATACATAAAAAGATTTGCAACTATCCCTTGCAGATATCTCCCTAGATGCTCTCATACATGCAGTAGTTAAGCATCCCTCAAGTTGCGGACCTTAAAGCTCTTCACTCCTACCATGGTAAGAGAAACCCATAGTTGTGGATGCCATGTTCATGCCAAGTTCTTGACATCTACCAGATAAGGCAGCAATTATATCATCTGCTAGCCGAGACATACTTCTATCCAAACTGATAAATGCCTAGTAATCAAGAGTTTCCACCTTCAACTAAGCATGACTCGTTCATGTTTCATGAGCCAAACCTGGGAACAAGTACATCCTCTTTTTTTTTTTTTTGAGAAGCAATGTCACCAAACAAGAAGACAGATGTTAGTATCAGAAAAAATAGTTGACATATGTCAATGTGCTCTTGTGCATGGGACTCTTAAATGTGTCTATGCACGGCCATGTAATGTGGCCCTAGATTAATGCATACTTTGGAAGTGCATGACCTGGATGGTGCAAAAGACAGGGTTGTGCAAGGAGCACATGGTTATCGCAAGTCGAGGCTATCAATGTTGCTTCCAGATGCTGATGTGGCTTTTGTTGGAGGTATCCATCACATCTTGAAATGATGTAAGCATGTGATGGTTGAATGACAACTCATCCTTCCTCTTTGTGGGGATCCATTTGAGAATGGTCCCCGACTGCTTGGTGGTCTCGATTGGCTGTGTCATGTTCGGATGGTTTCTAGAGGGTTTGATCCTTCGTGGTTGGCTCTTTGGTTTTGATTTTGTGGAGACTCCTGAGTGCTTTATAAGAGTATTAACTTGGAAATGAGGCTTTTTAGGGACCCATTTACGAGTGAATCTGCTCATGCTCTTGGGCAGACATGTGTTTGAGGATATCGAGTAAGAGTGGGCATCGGTTGTTCGAGTGAATGAACCATGTTGTGCATGGTGTGACCTGTGTGTAGCTATTTGTGCCCGCAAGCAAGCCTTAGGAACCCAAATTTGTCTGGATTGTGGGTCAACCTTTAGTGACTTCTTGGGCACCTAGATAGACTTTATTTTTACAGAAGAGTTCTTGGAGGACTTCTTATTAGTGTCTGGTCGTTGATCACTAATAGGAAGTTGAGCTAGTTGTTGTGGCTCGACCGAGATAGGATGCTCGCCTTTTCGCACCCACACTTGTTTCGGTGGCTGGATTGCCTTACTTCGTACTTTCTTTTGGTTTCCCTTATAGGTCATCTGCTTCCTCTGCTTTTGATCCACCTTTGGTTGCCGCATCCCGATGGTCTTTGGGAAAGAAGGGAGTTCCGCCGTATCCTTGCCTTCTTTGTTGAGATACTCCTCCCTCTGCATCACATAGTTTTGGACAAGAATAGCATTGTCATCTTCATGTGTGCTCCTGGAAGGACCCGGAGTCTGTACCTTTTCTAATTCCTTGAGTGCCCCATTATCTAACTCAATTGTAATTTGACTCTGATTCACCCATACCTGAAGAAGTCCACTTCTTAGGTTTAAGTTGATTGCATGGTCATAGATCCAGTCTTGACCCAAGACCAGAGGCTCAGTGAGATCCTCATCTTGACACACTAGTACCTTAACTGTCATTGGAACATCTTGAATGGAGAGGGGAAGTTCCACCTCGCCCATGCAAGGGGTTTCCACACTTCCCAATCCTATAAGATATGCTTCTATAGGATTGACTTTTAATTTCAATTCTCAGCAGTAAGAAAGTCTCACCGCACTAGTGGCTGCACCTGAGTCAATCAATGCTCGCACAGTTTTTGCACTAACTCCTTGTCCTATCTCTAAAGTCACAAAAGGACGTCGATCTATTATTCTTTGGGGACCTATTCTTGAGACTTCACACATTGCCACATGATATCTTGGATCCTCATAGGCACCTGTCCTAGGTTGATCCCTACCCTGCCGTCTCAACTTCATCCTTCTGATGCGTTCTAACGCTTCTGCTTGAGCTTCTTCTCGAACTCGTTTTTCTTCTTCTTAGCAGTGTTGAGTCGACTGAGCATTTCTTCCGTGAGAGGTTCCTGATACAGCTTGACTCTACACCCGCTGATGTAGCTAGGGAGAATATTGCCTTCTAAAGTGGCCAGTTGTACTGCTCCACTAGTTGAAATCATGTTTATGATCATGGGTCCGTAACCACGTTTCTCTAATTTTCTTGCATGTTGCTTCAAAGTGTAAACTAAAACTAGGTCTCCGGCCTTTAATCCTTTATCCTTAACATGGGCATCAAAGTACTGATGGAGAGTGTTAATCTCCAAAAGAACAAGCTATCCTTGGTATTAGACCACCTCTAGACCAAGAATAACTTTAGACTCCACAGGATTTTGGAAATCCACTATCACATTACCAAGAAATTGATTAACTGTGAAGAAATCATTTCTCTGAAAAGTCTGCTGCAGATTAATCACTCATTGACTAATCAAATCTGTAAAGTTTTTAATAAAACTTTGCACAATGCTTCTCCTTAAGGTTGCGCACCTTCTCCAACTTAAATCTCTGCAAATGATTTAGTATACTCTGAGAAATTACACAAACAATTTACCTATGTGTAAAACACCTTCTCTACAGTAGCGACTTTGACACCTGTAACTTCTTAGCTATAGTTCTCCCAATGTCGAACCCGTTTGATCAAGATCTTTTAGCCATAGATGGCTTACCTTTCAACTTAGATTTTGAGCCCTCAGTTGTGTAAAACTTTACACCGTGCACTGAGCAATGTTCATTTCTCTGAACATGAAATCTGCGCTAGTTTTGACGACTCTCAGAACATCTTCACATATGAATGTTCCTATGCAAAATTCTCTTAACCTGATTACAATTAGACTCTCAAATTCTAGCCATAGATTGACTAACTATGGACTTAGATATGTTCAGAAGGATTTCTCAAAAGATTAACTACAGAAGTAGAAAACCTCGAAACATCGGGCGCAAGTTTTCTTTGATTACTCAGAAAAGTTACAACTACATTGAGGAAGTAACTCAACTAACTTTTCATGTGTCCAATGACACTTTCTACATCTCATTTCTCTCTTCCTATTCTCTATTCTACTTTCCCCGACTTTTTAAAAAACATTTATAGGAAAATATGTACAAACTTATGACTAATCAAAAGTGTAAGTCACCTATATCTGAACTAATGTACATATGTTTACATAGCTTTGAATTTCTGAGTATGTCCTTCCTTCAAACTTCTGAATTTGTTCTCTTCTTAGTTTCTTGACTTCATTTCTTCATAAACCTTCAATTGATGATTGGCATGCACCAACAGCTCCCCCTCAATCATTAATTGAGGTTTTTCTCTATCTTCTTAATACCTGCCATATCCTTGAATCTCTATAGCTTTGGTCCATCTAGACTTTTTGTCATCATATCTGCAAGTTGATCTTTTGTAGGAGTATGCATAACTTCAATTTCCTTATCAATGACCTTCTCTCTCAGAAAATGATACTGTATTTCAATATGTTTAGTTCTAGCATGAAACACAGGATTAGTTGCCAAGTATAGAGAACTCATATTGTCTCCACAAATAATAGGAGTACTTTGAATCACATCAAAACCCTTCATAAGTGTCTTTAGCCATATTACCTCCTTTGCAGCTTCCACCATACCTTTATATTCTGCTTCTGTAGATGACAAAGCAACTGTATGTTGCTTCTTAGAACACCATGAAATCAATTTGTCTCCTACATAGCACAAATATCCATGTGTTGATCTTCTATCATCCACATTACCTGCCCAATCTGCATCACTATATATCTTCACTCTTCCATTTTAAATTTGGTTAGTAAATTTTTAAGATACCTTTCTTGGGTCACATATACTCCATGTTGAGTATATAAAATCTCCATTCCCAAGAAGAATGACAAGTTCCCCAAATCACTAATTTTGAACTCTTTCTCCATCTGCTTCTTGATCATTTGTATTCCTTTATCATCTGTTCCTGTAAGTATTATGTCATCAACATAAATACAAACATAAATGAATCCATCTTCACTTGCTTTGACTAGCAAGCTACTATCTGCCTTTGATGCTTGAAATCCAAGATCCTTTAAGAACTTTACTAGCCTATAATTCCATGCCCTTGGGGCCTGCTTTAATCCATACAAAGCTCTCTTGAGCTTACACACATAATTTGGACTCACTTGATCTTTGAACCCATCTGGTTGCTCCATGTAAACTTCATCTGAAATGTAACCATTCAAAAAAGCATTTTTAACATCTAATTGAGATAACTTCCAACCTTTGCAAGCAGCAATTGCTATGAGAGTTCTAATGGTTGTCATTTTTGCCACATGACTATAGGTCTCATCATAGTCCACTCCATATGTCTGTGCATACCCTTTCACAACAAGTCTGGCTTTGTACCTAGACACACTTCCATCTGCAAATCTTTTTGTTTTATAAACCCACTTACATCCAATAATTTTCTGGCTATTAGGTTTAGGAACCAGATCCCAAGTTTGATTCTCTATCAATGCATCATACTCCTCTTGCATGGCTTCTTCCCAATTTCTCTTGCCTTTGGCTTCATCATATGTAGATGGATCTTCATTTGCTTTTACCAAATAAGCATAATCTTTAGTAGTCAAGAATGAGGTGTCATAGCTATACCTTGTAGGTTGCCATTTGTGCCTAGATGACCTTCTAACTTCTGCACTTTTTGAAGTCTCTGGTTCATCACATTCTGGATCAAACCTTGGCCTCTCTTCAACTTCAACCTATACTTCATTATTCTCATCTTCATCAAGTAATTGAATCTTTGCTTTACCTTTCCTTTGATCCACTACTTCTTCAACATCTGCATGTATATTATATTTACCTGCATACCAAGTACCTTGCTCATCAAATGTAACATCCTTGGATACAAGGAATTGCTTTGTGGATGGACTCCACAACCTGTATCCCATTTGCTTATCATCATAACCAATGAATACATACTTTTTTGCCTTAGGCTCCAACTAATGCCTCAATTGAGATGGCACATATGCATATGCCAAGCATCCAAATATTCTGCAATGATCCAAGGTAGGTCTCTTACCCCACCAAGCTTCATATGGTGTCATGCCTTGCAAAGCTTTACAAGGCAATCTATTAACCAAATAAGTAGCTGTATTTACAGCCTCTGCCCACAAATAATTTGGGCAATTCTTCTCTTTCATCATGGACCTTGCAAACTCAACAAGAGTCCTATTTCTCCTTTCTGCTACACCATTTTGTTGAGGAGAGTACCTGCAAGTAACTTCTCTCTTTATACCTGCATTCCACAAGTAATCATTGAATTCATTTGAAAAATACTCTCCCCCTCTATCTGACCTTAGTCTCTTCAATTTTTGACCTGTAATTCTTTCTGCATATGCATGATAGTGTTTAAATGTATTAAACACTTCTGACTTTTCTTTAATCACATAAATTGTGATCCATCTGGTAGCATCATCAACATATATGACATAATATCTTGAACCATTTATACTAAAATCCTTTGAAGGACCCCACACATCTGTATGCACCAATTCAAGTCTTTCTGAATACATAAACCCATGCTTGGAATAGGATTGCTTATGAGCCTTACCTAATTGACATGCCTCACATCTGTATGTCATGTGTTGACCTGCAATGTTAGGCAACCCAAACACTGACCCATTGTTAATCATTTCTTTAATACCTCTTTCATTGAAGTGTCCAAGTCTTTTATGCCAAAGATCCAATTCAGATACCTTCTGCTCTCCATATGTGAACATAGCATGTCCAACATTTCCTTGTACCTTCAATGTGAAGAGCCTTCCTTCTTTCTTTCCTGTAACAACCTGTTTATACCCTTGACTAGGGTCTTCAACATAGACTCCATCATTGGTGAATCTTACCTCATATCCTTTTTCCACAATTTGACCTACATTGATCAAATTCTTTGGAATTGTGGGAACATAAAGAACCTTACTCAGAAGAGTGCTCCCATCTTTAGCTTTGACTGAACCAATTGACTTTACCTTATGCTTTGTATTATCACCTGTCTAAACTGTATGGTTAATTGCATTATGATCTAGATCAATCATCAAAGCAATATTTCCACTTAAATGATTACTACATCCTGAATCAGTATAGAACACTCTCATGTCCTCATGTGAGGTTTCACATGTTGCATTCATAATGAGAGTCGAGTCCTCCTTCTGATCTGATGCATAGTTTTAGTAGGTGTTATTATAGGATTGATTTTGGAAGCTTCTTCCTCCACCTCTTCCAAAAGAATTCCTACCACCTCTACCTCTGAAGTTTCCTCTTTGAAATCTACCACCTCTTGCTCTTTGATTAAAGTTCTGATAATTACCATTGTTCTGATTATTGTGCCAACAATCATGAGATAGATGATTGGTCTTACCACATATCCAACAAGCTCTTGCATTATCTTTGTTGTTTCTGCCTCTTCCTCTACTTCTGCCATTTCCTTTTCCTCTTATGAAATTTTCTTGGTTTGAAGTACCTTCTTCTTCACCTGATTGTTGCTTTCCTTTGTTAGCTTTCTTCTTGTCTTTAGAGTACATTGCATGACCTGCACTCTTATCAACATCTCCTTTGATATCATTCTCAAAAGTTAGCATATGACCTAACAATTGATTCAAATCAGGAGTGAAGTGATCTAATGAAAGTTCTATAGACAAAATAAAAGGCTTCCACTTCTCATCTCCTCTTAGCCCTGTGAGAATTTGTCTTACCAATTTATCTTCTTCAATATCTTCATCCACTGCACCTAAAGAATCTGCAATGTCCTTCATCTTTGTCACATAATCAGAGATTGATTGTGAGGCCTTCTTCTTGAAAGTAGTAAATTCTGCCCATAGTGAAGCCTTCCTTGATTTGGTTGTGTTTTGGAAATGCTCTTCCAAAGCATTCCAAATGTCACATGCACTTTCAAGTCCTCTAATGTGAGGAAGCAAATAGTCATTGACTGCCATGTAGATTATGCTCCTTGCTTGAGCATCCTTCTTCATCCAATTCTTTAGATCTGACAATTCTTCCCTAGTTGGAACACTAGGATCTCTGAACTGAGGCTTCTCTTCTTCACCTGTAATGTATGCTATCAAATCTTTGCTCATCAGATGAGCTTCCATTCTCATAGACCAAGCTGGATAGTTCTCTCTATCCAACTTTTCAATTTGGAGACTATCTCCCATCCTTGCTTCACCTGTAGTCTCAAAGCTTTAGCCTTTACAAGAAATAAATGTACCTTAACTTCGAGTGTTGCTTCTTCTGATTCTTTTGATAATCTTTGCGTGTCTCCTTTCAATCTTTCTTCAACACTTTATCCTTCTGAACCTTCGAGATGTAGAATTTGTATATCTGCAGCAGTCGGAGTCTTCCTTTCCTTAATTTTGACACAACCTGCTCTGATACCACTGATGGAGAGTGTTAATCTCCAAAATAACAAGCTATCCTTGGTATTAGACCACCTCTAGACCAAGAATAACTTTAGACTCCACAGGATTTTGGAAATCCACTATCACATTACCAAGAAATTGATTAACTGTGAAGAAATCATTTCTCTGAAAAGTCTGCTGCAGATTAATCACTCATTGACTAATCAAATCTGTAAAGTTTTTAATAAAACTTTGCACAATGCTTCTCCTTAAGGTTGCGCACCTTCTCCAACTTAAATCTCTGCAAATGATTTAGTATACTGTGAGAAATTACACAAACAATTTACCTATGTGTAAAACACCTTCTCTGCAATAGCGACTTTGACACCTGTAACTTCTTAGCTATAGTTCTCCCAATGTCGAACCCATTTGATCAAGATCTTTTAGCCATAGATGGCTTACCTTTCAACTTATATTTTGAGCCCTCACTTGTGTAAAACTTTACACCGTGCACTGAGCAATGTTCATTTCTCCGAACATGAAATGTGCGCTAGTTTTGACGACTCTCAGAACATCTTCACATATGAATGTTCCTATGCAAAATTCTCTTAACCTGATTACAATTAGACTCTCAAATTCTAGCCATAGATTGATTAACTATGGACTTAGATATGTTCAGAAGGATTTCTCAAAAGATTAACTACAGAAGTAGAAAACCTCGAAACATCGGGCGCAAGTTTTCTTTGATTACTCAGAAAAGTTACAACTACATTGAGGAAGTAACTCAACTAACTTTTCATGTGTCCAATGACACTTTCTACATCTCATTTCTCTCTTCCTATTCTCTATTCTACTTGCCCCGACCTTTTAAAAAACATTTATAGGCAAATATGTACAAACTTATGACTAATCAAAAGTGTAAGTCACCTATATCTGAACTAATGTACATATGTTTAAATAGCTTTGAATTTCTGAGTATGTCCTTCCTTCAAACTTCTGAATTTGTTCTCTTCTTAGTTTCTTGACTTCATTTCTTCATAAACCTTCAATTGATGATTGGCATGCACCAACAAGTACGCCTTCTGTCGTTTCTTAGCTGCATATATTCCTGCTGCAGCTCTTAGTCTGGTTTCACCTAATCGTTCAAGGTCAAAAATTCTCGAAGAGAGTTCATGACCCGTCCACTCATGCTCCTGTGCTACTCTCAATGTGGGAATCAAGAAGTCTAGAGGTAGCACAGCATTTTGGCCAAATACCATCTGAAAGGGTGTGGCTTGGAGTACCGTTTTATAGGCCACTCGGTATGCCCAAACAGCATGGTGTAGCTGTTTGTCCCAATCAGAGCGTTTATTATTTACCAATTTGGTAAGCACATTGCATAGAATCTTGTTTGTGCTTTTGGCCTGGCCATTAGCTTATGGGTGATAGGGGCAGGCTTCTTATGTACTACCAAGAATTTTTGGAGCAGATTTTCAATCACTTCATTCAAGAAGTGAGTGCCCCTATCACTTACTAGCTCTATAGGTAGCCTGTATCTTGTGAATACATTCTCAAACAAGAATTTAGCAGTTGTCTGAGCATCGTTCTTTGTCTTAGCTTTTACCTCTACCCATTTGGTCAGATAGTCCGTGGCAACAATGATATACTCAGCATGGGAACCCTTAGCTGGGGATTAATAGGACCAACAAAGTCTATTCCCCACTTAGAGAATGCTCGTCCACCCATCATGGGTTTCAGTGGCATCTCATCTTTGCGTATAGGAGGCTGAGCTCGCTGACAGACATCACACCTCTTCACATAGGTATAAGCATCCATGTGAAGAGTCGGCCACCAAAGACCTGCAAAAAGTATGGCTTTGATCAACCGATCTGGTCCAAAATGTCCTCTTGCTACAGCCTGGTGAGCAATTTCTAATATCTTGAGGTATTCGCTCTCATGGACACATAATCTAAGGTAACCATCTTTACCACGCTTGTATAAATTATCACCAACAAGTGAGTACTCTGAGGCTTCTTGCTCTAAACTCCTTTTCCTAGCCAGGGTCATGTCTGGAGGGAAGGTTTTCGTTCTTAAGAAGGATACTAGTGGTTCACTCCAATCTGGCACTATGGACACTTGATAAAGAGTAGCATGTTCCACAGGTGGTCTAGTGCAACAGATTGGGCATTCTTTACACATCTTATGTACATCAGCTTCCATAGTCGACCAATGCACTCCGAGTCTCCTTAGTGTCTGCAGGGTTCGTTGCTTTGAGTAATGTTGCTCTAATGCACCTACATGTGCTAATTGCAACCACTTAGCGTACTCGTCCTCTTCCACACAACAAGCCAAGATCCCTTGATCTGTGTGCTTGTACATACTTCCTGCCATGATGTGATACTTTTGGGCTTTTACTACCTCTCTATCTTGAGTGTTTATGACTGGGTGATTGGGTCCGTATGTCAATACTGGCACTAATGGCTTAGCCCACTGAGGTATTACTTCCAAATTAAACAAGTAAGCATCAAGAAGATCATCCGATACTCCTTGTGGGGCTTCTCCAAATGTGAGCCTAGAGAGATGATCTGCTCTCAAATGAGTCTTGCCTTTTCTCACGACTACCTCAAAGTCATATTCCATTAGTAAGAGGAACCATCTCACCAATTGGTGTAGCTCAAGCATAAGCACCACCTCCTTTACTTGTCAATCCGCGGAGACGTGAGGACTGGTATGAAGACCACGAGCAAGTGAAAGCTCAAGTGCGTGAGTGAAAGCACACAAACATGCACACACATACACACACGTGCACAAAGTAAGATCAAAGAGAGGAACAATGGAAAGCTTCGATTGCAAAAGAGTTCTCTTACAAAAGCTCTATTCTGTAACAAGCTAATCCCAAAAATGAGCACTCTAGCTCTTTTTATAGTTTTTTCACTAGTTTTGGCCCTGTCCAGACCTAGTGTGTGTCCAGACTTCTTGGAGTTCCTTACTTGCTCCTTCTTCTTGTGTGTCCACCTCTTAGATGTGTTCCTATGCTTTGTCCTTGACCTTCAACTTCAACACTCCCTCCCCTCTCGAGTTTGTCGTCCCTGACAGACCCTTGTTGTAGTGGTTGTTCCATGTAGTGCTTGGAAGGTAGTATCCATTCTGTATGAACAATAGCCGTCTATCTTCCAAATTTGGCAGTGTTGGTTGTCCGGTCCTTCATTTGTCACTGCATGCCTTTGCAAGTCATAGTCCCTTGGTATGTGCTTCTTCCGTGGATTCCCGCATGAATGCGTATCAAGATTGAGTTGGAGCAACTGCTAGCTTCGAATTGCTTCCTAGGTATTCATGTTGCCCCAGGATATCCTCTAGCGCTTCTAAAGATGATGTTCAGAGTAGTCATGCCAAGTACTCATAACCCATAGTGAATGATGGGTAAGTGTGTATGTGCATGGGTTGAAAAAAGTATGTGCCTTGTGCACGGCGTTGTAATGTAGCCCTACGCATGCTTACTTGGAAAATGCATTGGAAGAAGTATGGTGCAAAAATTGCGGGTCTTGAGCTAAGTGCTCAAGGGTATGCTGACGAAGAGGTTTCCTAATCTATCATGGTTATGATGTTGCTAGAGTAAAGATACTTACCGTGGTGAAGGGTTGATTGATGTCTATCTCTTCATGTTGTATACCCGGCATTTGTGATGGAACATTGTCGATGAATGTCCATGTTGCTGGTCCACCGAAAATTTTTTTGAGTGCCTGGTTCTGTCTTCTCTTTTCAAAGCAACGTTTGCCAAATACTGAGAATTGAATTTCTTTATATTCTTTGACAAACAACACTGGGTAACTACACCAAGCTTAGTTTCACATATTCTCTTTAGTTCACCATAAGCAGGAGTCTGCTCATCTAGTATACACACAAGGATTTGCGGGGTACCAAACAAACTCTTGCAAATATCTCCTTGGATGCTCTCATACATGTAGTAGTTAAGCATCACTCAAGTTGTGGACCTTCAAGATCTTCACTCCCACCATGGTAAGGGGAAACCATAGGTGTGGATGCCATGTTCATGCTAAGTTCTTGACATCTACCAGATAAGGCAGCAATTACATCATCTGCTAGCCGAGACACACTTCTATCCAAACTGATAAATGCCCAGGAATCGATGGTTCAATCTTCAACTAAGCATGACTCATTCATGATCCATGAGCAAAACCTGGGAACAAGTTCTTTCCCTCTCTTTTTTTTTTTTGAGGAATGTCACAAAACAAGAAGGCAAAGTTTAGTATCAAAAAGTGGTTTACATGTGTCAATGTGCTCTAGTGCATGGGACTCTCAATTGTGTCTATGCACAGCCATGTAATGTGGCCCTATATAATGCATACTTTGGAAATGCATGACCTGAATGGTGCAAAACACAGGGTTGTGCAAGGAGCACATGGTTGTCGCTCGTCGAGGCCTGATGTCACCTGCAGATGTTGATGTCATCTTTGTTGGAGGTATCCATTGGATCTCGAGATGACCACTCATCCTTCCTCTTGATGGATCTATTTTAGAACAGCATTTGGCACTGTAGAGATTACTTCAGGCGTCTTCCTTGTTGGATGCTTTCTGAACTCTGGTATCCAGTGTGGTTGGCTCTTTGGTTTGATGGAGGCTACTTGTACTTTTGGCTTCCAACCCCATATCCTTTTTGCACGTCTTCCTACTATTGTTCAAGAGCTGATTTGATCTCCTTTCGGTCTCTGTACGTGGTTCTTACCCTCTTCTCCTTTTGGCTTCTGTGTTGAGACCTTTCGCATGTGGGAGAACATAGGTTGTTGTAGATGTAAGGTTTTCTTAGGTACCCATATCTGTAATCATCCTTGTTGAGCTGCAGCTAATTTCTTAGGCACCCAAATTTGTCGGAGATCTTGTGGTTGAGCTTGTCCGATCTTCTTCCTTCGTCTTCTGGCCTGGTTGACTTATTTGGATGGGGTTTGTGGGGCCAAAGGTGAAGGCTGCTCTCCTTTTCGTATCCAGATCTACTTCATGCTTGGCACTACCTTCCTTTGGAAATCTCGTTGTCTATTTGATATAGCAGTTGTTCTGTTCGTTGTGCTTGCTTTGTTGGTAGAGTTGTTGTGGTGGCATTAGTCCCTGCCCCAGAGGAGAAGTCCGCTTGTTGTTGAGCCTGTTCTTCCACGATTGACTTCTTCTGCATCATAGAGCTTTTGACACATACATCTTCTTCCATATGATTAGTCTTAGGAGAGCTAAGAGAGTGTGTGGTGCCATGATCTGGGAGCATGCAGTTCTCTAATTCTATTGTAATGCATTGTGCATGTACCCAAACTTGAAGAATTTGACTTCTTAGGTTTAAGTTTATTGCATGGTCATAAATTCAATCTTGACCCAAAACAAGTGGTTCTGTAAGGTTCTCATCTTGACACACTAGCGCTTTGACTTTCATTTGAACATCTTGAAGGTAGATGGGAAGTTCCACCTCACCCAAACAAGGGGTTTCCACACCTCCCAATCCTATGAGATAAGCTTCTATGGGATTGATGTTCAACTGCAAGTCTTGGCAGTAGGAAAGTCTAACTGCACTACTTGCTGCACCTGAGTCAATTAATGCTTTCACAGTCCTTGCATCCTTCCCTTGTCCTATCTCTATGGTCACAAAGGGTCGTCAGTCAATGACTTGAGAAGTCTCTATGCCTGATTTTTGGCACATATCCATGTGATATTTTGGGGCTTTTGAGTTGACATCTAGGCCTAATCGCCGTAACTTATTTCGCCTTATGCGCTCTCTAGCCTCTGCTTGTGCTTCTTCTCTCACCCTTGACTCCTCTTCTTTTTTTCTTCTTAGCAGTGTTGAGTCTTGTAAGCATATCCTCTGTAAGAGGTTCTTGGTATAACTTGACTCTACATCCACTAATATAGTTGGGCAAGATATCTCCTTCTAGAGTGGCCAACTGAACTGCACCACTAGTGGAAATTCTATTAATGATCATGGGTCCATATCCTCTTTTTTCCAACTTGCGGGCATGTTGTTTTAGTGTATAAACCAACACTAGATCTCCCTCTTTCAATCCCTTATCCTTGATGTGTGCATCAAAGTATGCCTTTTGCCTTTTCTTTGCAGCATAGATACCTGCTGTCGCTCGTAGCCTCGTCTCACCTAAGCGTTCTAGATCAAAGACCCTAGAGGACAACTCATGTCCATTCCACTCATGCTCTTGTGCTACCTTTAAAGCTGGAATTAGGAAATCCAATGGTAGCACAGCATTCTATCCAAAGACCATCTGAAATGGGGTGGCGTTGAGTACCATTTTGTAGGCAACTCGATAAGCCCAAACAGCATGATGAAGTTGCTTGTCCCAATCAGAGCGTTTATTATTTACCAGTTTTGTCAATACGTTACAGAGGATCTTATTGGTGCTCTCGGCTTGTCCGTTAGCTTGTGGGTGATAGGGGGCAGACTTCTTATGTATCACCAAGAATTCTTGGAGAAGATTTTCAATGACTTCATTCAAGAAGTGTGTGCCTCTATCGCTCACTAACTCTATTGGTAGTCCATATCTCATGAACACATTCTCGAATAAGAACTTAGCCGTCATCTGAGCATCATTCTTTGTTGTGGCTTTGACTTCTACCCATTTTGTAAGGTAATCTGTGGCTACAATGATGTACTCTGCATGGGAGTTTCTAGCTGGGGGGTTAATAGGACCTACGAAGTCTATACCCCACTTTAAGAATGCACGTCCTCCCATCATGGGCCGCAAGGTTTATTGACCAAATATAACAAAGCTTGATGATCAGTGAAAAGCTTGAACTTGTTGGCCAATAAATAGTGTCTAAACTTCTTCACAGCATATACCATGCCTAAGCCCTCTCGCTCAGTTGTGGTATAGTTTCGTTCAGCTACGGTGAGTTGTCTACTAGCATATGCTATGGGCAAGTCTAAGTTTCCTTCACCTATGGGTTGTGCTAGCACACATCCTATGGCATGATTGGATGCATCCACATGTACATGGAATGATTTATTCCAATCAGGAGTGGTCAGTATTGGTGCTGTGCACAAACGTTTCTTCAGTTCATTGAAAGAATTCTCGCATTCATCGTTCCACTCAAAATTAGACAACAAGGCATAAAGGGGTCTAGCTATGATTGCGTACATGTGGATAAACCTACGGTAATATCCACAATGGCCCATAAAAGCTTGAACCTCTTTAGCATTCCTTGGCCTTGGCAGCTCTGCAATGGCTCGTACCTTATCTTCGTCGGTTGAGATTCCATTCTTAGAAACAATATGACCTAAGATTTTACCTTGACGCACCATGAACACACACTTTTCTGGGTTCAGACACACTCGATATTCTCTACACTTGTTGAATATTTGTCTGAGTTCAGGGATGTGAAATCTTCTTTCTTGGGAATGAGCACATAAATCATCCACATATACTTCTAAGCTCTTTCGCAAGAACTCTTTGAAGACATGACACATGAGCTGTTGGAATGTTGCAGGTGCATTTGTGAGTCCGAATGGCATAACACGAAATGCAAAGATTCCCCACTCTGTGGCAAAAGCTGTTTTGTGTTGATCTTCTGGGGCAATGGCTACTTGATTGTAACCTGAAAATCCATCAAGGAAGCTATAAACTTCCTTGCCTGCAACACGCTCCAATAGGTGTTTTGTGATTGGAAGTGGATAACTATCTCTGATCGTAGCGGCGTTAACTTTTTTAAGGTTAATACACACGCAACTTCCCGTTCTTCTTGGGTACCACTACAATGGGGGACACCCATTCAATATGCTCAATCTCATAGATGAATCCAGCTTCAATCAGCTTAACAATTTCTTCCTTTATTTTGGCTGCATAGGTATCATTATATGTGTAGGGTTTCTGTTTGGTGGGCTCGGCATCAGCAGTCATGGGGATAGTATGAGAGCAAATTCTTGGATCTACCCCTTTCAAGTCTCTATAGTGCCACGCAAACACATCCCTATATTCCCTTAATAGAGCTACAAGCTCCATTTCTTCTCTTGCACTTAGGTCATCTCCTATATATATGCATCTCTCTTCGTTCTCTTTGATGGTCACTACAATCTTCTTGGTCTTTTCTTTATTATCATATGATTCTCCTATGATGGCCTCTCTCTTAGGCATTCGTACCAAAATTTTGCGGTCGTCAACTTCATATTTCTTGAAGTTTTCTGGTACTTCAAACAATGATTCCTCCTCTTCTTGTTTCACTGCTTTTCTTTTCTTTTTCTTTTGACTGCTCTCACTTCCATCCTTCGAATTTACCGTTTTAATACTTGTGAGAGGTTCTTCTTCTTTCTGGGTGAACACTCCTATATCTTCTAGATAGTGCTGCTCTGAGTTAAAGCAACTATCCATCACAATGGACTCTATATCATCATCATTCTCTTCTTCTTCTATGACATCACTAGGGTCACATTCTTCTAGCAAGGGATGACACATGAACAATGAGATATCATAACCCTCCTCATCACAATGAGGTGTCCATTGTTCTTCATTGACAGCAATGTCCATGGTGGCTAAGATTTCTGGCCAGCCATGAGGCTCAAATTCCTCATTTGGAAAGATCATCGGTGTATAGGCTGGGTCTGTAACTGGTCTATCTCCTGGTGAAGTTCCTTCTTCTCTCGCTTTCAAGCGTTTTTCCTCTTCCTCTGCGACCTTGCACATCCACAAATGAGTATCTTCGTGCAGCCATGATGGATCACGTGAACTTTCAGAATGCACAGAGATGGAATCTTCTTTCGCTTTGTGGATAGGATTCCACTCTAGGGGTGGCACATCTCTGAAGGAGTAATCCTTCAAATTGACCTTGGTGGTGACCCCTAAGTGTTGTAAGTACAAGGAGTTGGTTCCCCAATCCTGTAATATTTGCAATTGTCGTAGGAAGGGTCTTCCTAGGATCATCTCATAGACATTATTTTTCTCAAAGTCACATATAGCAAATGTATGTTCAAACTCCACGCCACAAGTGGTTAGAGTTATCCCTTCGAGCAATCCTAGAGGTCTTTCAAAATGACCGTCGGCCATTTGAAGCTTCATTCTAGTTGGTCTTATGTGGGTTTGCCCCATTGCTTCCACAAGGAGGTGGTCGCAATAGCAACACCAGCACCAGAATCTATGATTGCTTTGGTTGTGTAACCTTGGTAGGTGATTGGAAGATAAGTATTACCTTCTTCACCCTCACACATGTCCCCTATTTTGTCTAGAGGTATCTCTGGTACCCTTTGCTTAGAGCTTGCTTTTGGCATGTTGGAATCAAGTTCTGGAACCTGATCCTTCACATGATTCCATAGCTCAGGTTTTGCTTTGAGTAGCTCTTCTACAGTGAGATGACACTGAACCTTAGTGTTCTTCACGACATCTGTGTTCCTTGGAACCACTGAGTCTTCATTTCTTACTAGTATTGTGGGAGCTCTAATCTGGAGAGATTCAGATTCCCATGGGCCTGGAAATTGAGGCAGTTCTTCTAAGGTATTAGATTCAAAATCTAACCTTTTGTCTTCTTGTTGTTCTGCTTCATCTCCGTAAATAGATGGAATGTCTTGGGGAAATTTATCATGAAGCATCAATCTCAGGAATAGGAGGGGAGTTACCCTTCTCCTTGGCCCATTTATCTTCTTGTATTTCCCGCAAGAACTCTTGAGAGTACTGTTGAATTGAAGGAGGTATTCCGGCATCCGTGGAATTAGGAACATAAGCTCCCATTGGTGGTGAGCTTCCTCTTTCAATAACTGGTTGAGCCTGTGGAGGTAAAGAAACTTGTGGTTTGTTTACCAATTGCTCTAATCTTTCTAGTAAGCCTTGGAAATGCAAATCTGGTTTGATAGAGTTTGTCTCATTGAACTTTTAATCTCGAGTATAGCTTGAGCTTGTTCTACCATTTTCATGCACATTTTCATTCGTTCAATTTCTAAATCTGCTCTTGGGTAACTCTTGTCTTGGTTTGCAGCTGTTGGCCCTTCTTGAAGTCCAGCCTGGTAGGCCTTGATCATCATGTCCAAGCCTTCTGGGGTTGGATCTGCAAGAATAGACCCTGGTTGCGGTCTATTTACAATGGGTGGTGCGGTGGGATGAGGTGGAGTGGATGGAGTTTCGGCATGCGAGGGGTTTTGAGATGCAATGTCTTCTATTTTTGTTTTTGCGTCTTTCAAGCTTTCTTCTAGTTCCGATAACTTTTTATTCCACTTACGATTGGCCTTTTCTCTAGTATCCTTCCATGTTCTTGTTTTCCTCTTACTAGGCTCTCCTGATTCATTCGACTCCGATTGTTCTACTGGTTTATCTTGTTTTAATGCTTGTGCCCTAGTAACTGCCTGTAAAGGTGCCACATTACTGCTACTTGAACTTGAATCCGCCACTAAGCCTACCACATTAATGGGTGTAATCTTGGGTGCACTGGAGGGGTTTCTTGGACAATCTCTAGGGAGATGGTCTTTTCCACAATCAGAACAAAAAGCTTGTATTGTGATAGCCTGTCCTTGACTCGGAGATGGTGAGTGGGGACAACCACGAAGGAAATGGTCGCCCTGACATCTAAAACATGGTCCTCTAGGGGCTTGTGGTCTTACTTGTCTCAGTTGGGGCCTAGGGTTAGCATTTGCGTACATGACATTGGAATATTCAAGCTCCCAATTTTGTTCCATAGGTTGTGCCTCATATTGATACGGGTAAATCTCACTATGTTCAGGTGACTCTGTGTAATAAGCATGTGGACTACCTTCATGGGAGTAGTCTGAACTATGAGCATGAGAGTCATTATCTGGTATCAATGGGGTTAGTGGGACCAATGCTCTATTTGGATTTTCCTCTCCCGCGGCATACTTGACTGGAATCACAGTAGCAAGAGTTGGTGGCTGGTTTCCCGAGACTGGTTGTGGCCTATATGGTGCCTGATATTGCTGTTGTGGTCTATAATATGGCTGTTGGTATTGGTTTTGATACCTACCTTGTGGGTAGGGTTGCTGATAATTATGTCTAACAACCTGCCTATTGTAGGGACAATCTTGAGCCGTATGGTTCATGTATTTTCTCTCAATAGTGCAATATGGAGCATTCCTTTCTCTAATGTTTTGGTTTTGCATTGGGCATACGTTAGCCATGTGGTCCCCTCCGCAGGTATAACATCGATTCAATGAGCTGACTCTTGGTATTTGTCTATTTTGAACTCCTAGCTTCTTGGCAACTTGATCAGCTATCTCATCTATTTTCGTGGAGATTTTTGAAATATGACTAGTAGAACTATCAGAATCCTTATAGAGTTTGGACAATCCTAACTCCTCACCCAAGTTATCTTCTATGTCAATGCACGTCCGCACACACTCTTCTATGGATCTAGGCTCTTTCAAGTACACATATGATCTTAACTTAGTGCTTAGTAAGCCATCTAAAAACAAAGCCACTTGTTTGGCTGGTGTGGGTAACTCTAGAGCTGGGCATCTCTCTAGATACTGTCTGAACCTTCTACCTACTAGCCGCACTGTTTCTTGGGGTGTCTGCTTGAAGCAGTGGATCAAAGATGATGTGTTATGCCTGATACCACTCTTGGAAAATTCTACAATGAATTCGTCTAGCAGTTGACCTATATCGCGATAGTTGCGACTACTCAATGGTTGAAACCAAGCTAAGGCAGTGCCCTTAAGAGTCAAACCAAATGCCTCGTACTGGGTGAACAAATCCTCAACCTGTTCAACTCTTAACACTTGTTTAAACTCGGCCACATGATCATAAGGATCTCTTGACCCGTCAAAATAATTCTTCATTGCCTTGATCACTTGAGTAAGTCTAAGGGTTCTTGGGTGCTTCGGGGTCTAGGCAATGGAAAATCCTATTCATCTCTTTGTTGCCTATGTGCTTGATGTCTCTCTCTTTCAGGTCTTTCATTTTCAAATCCTGACCTATTCCTGCCCACGGTGTGTGCAAAACTTACCTCAGGTTTCTCTCTAGTTCTTTCTCTCTGGGCTTCATGAGCGTGGGATGATCCTACTCCTTGGAGGCCATGGGAAACATTGGATCTTGGTGGAGGGAAAACCGATTCACTCTTCCAAGTATATGCATGTCTATCATGTTCTGTTACCAAGAAAATTTTCTCTGACGTGTTATCCAGGTAGACAACTTTGCCTGGTATCTCTGGATCCTTGAACTCGTAGATGATGACTATGCCCAATTGGCTAGATTGATCTGGCTTGAATCTCCAAAAGGCGTCCTCTGTTTCTCTATTCAAGAAGAGTTCTATGCTTTTGTTGTCTTGAGGGATCCAATCTGGTGTGATCACTCTGGTCAGAACTAACTTACCTCTAGGAGTATGGGGTCCTTATCCTACATTTCCTTGTTCTAGGTCTCCTATCTCATTTTCATGAATGACTTTTCCAAACTCATCGATCCTATCTGGTTGGTTGCTAACCACATACATGGTTCCTTCCTTATCAATGTATAAACCCTCTTCAAACTTGACCACCGGGTGTTCAAGTCCAAAGGATTGATCTGGATTTTTGAGTTGGACCACTGATCGCCTCAGGCCATCCTCATAGATGCGAGCACCTAATCGGTTGGTCCGAATATATTCCAACTCTGTCTTATAGGGACCTTCTAGTGTTTGTAGATGGGCAGTCCCTGAGCCACCTACAGGTTTCCCCATGCTAAAAGATATTTCTGAATCACTTGTGTATGAACTTAGTCTGTAAGGATGACCACGTAGTTGTTGCGCCCAAGACTTAGCTGTATGGTTGACACTAGCCTCAGAAGATCTAATGCTTTGTTTATCCTTGACTAGGTGTCTACCAGACCGCAGGTTCATAAGCTTTGGCTGAGAGTCCAAAATTTCCCCTTGGTATGGTTCAAAAACGCTTTGGAGTCCCCTTGGGTTCTAGGTCCCACTTGAAGGTCAACTTCAAATTATCCTATTTATTCTTGAAAAAAACAGTTGAGATCGTGTAGGATTTGAAACGAGCTTTCCAACGAGCTATAGAGCTCAAAAAATGGACTTTGGATGAAAACGTTATGTCAAATCAGGCTCTTAGGGATCAAAACAGGCAAACAGGACCTTTTAGAGAAAATCGCGATTTTGTGAAATCAGAGAATCGCGATGTTGAGCATAGAATCGTGTTTTAGAAAATCCCGATGTTGAGCACAGAATCGTGTTTTAGAAAATCACGATGTTGAGCACAGAATCGTGTTTTAGAAAATCGCGATGTTGAGCACAGAATCGTGTTTTAGAAAATCGTGATGTTGAGCACAGAATCGTGTTTTAGAAAATCGCGATGTTGAGCACAGAATCGTGTTTTAGAAAATTGCGATTTTGAGCAGAGAATCGTGATTTCACAAAATCGTGGTTTACAGAATCGTGTTTTTTGACATGAAAATCGTGATTTCTGAGAATCGCGATTTTGAGTACAGAATCGTGTTTTCCACAAAATCGTGTTTTGAAAATCGCAATTTTGAGCAAAAAATCGTGTTTTCACAGAATCGCCTTTTTCACAAAATCATATTTTTACTGAAAATCGTGATTGGTGAGAATCGCGATTTTGAGCAGAAAATCGTGTTTTCACAGAATCATGTTCTAGAGAATCGCGATTTTGTCTTAGAGAATCATGATTCACAAAATCGTGTTTTTCACAAAATCGTGGTTCTCAGAATCGTGTTTTTTTACATGAAAATCGCAACTTGTGAGAATCACGATTTTGAGCACAACCACAAAATCGTGTTTTCTCAGAATCGTGTTTTTTAGCTGAAAATCGTGATTTGTGAGAATCGCGATTTTGAGCACAACCACAGAATCGTGTTTTTTCAGAATCGTGTTTTTTGGCTGAAAATCGTGATTTGTGAGAATCGCGATTTTGAGCACAACCACAGAATCAGGATTCTGAGAATGACCACAGAATCGTGATTCTTTCAGCAAGCTTTTAGGCGGGAAACAAAAAAGCGTGATTTTTCAAAAAATTTTGAATTTTCATAGAATCGCGATTTTCATCATAGAATCACGTTTTTTGGCGGGAAATTCAAATTTCTGAGTGCCGAGAATGGCGAGCTCTGTATGAGCAAAAAATCATGAAAAAACACAGCGCTTGCTCTCCCTTGCACCTCCTAACTCCTTCCCACACAATAATGCATGAAAAATGGTATGAAAATGGTGAAAATGCACTAAAAAACAAGAAATTTCTATGAAGAAGAAGATGGAAGAAGGTGGAGATGATGATGATGATGAAGATGAAGAGGAAAAAACAGAAAATGAACTGAAATGACAGTTTCTTTTTACCTTCCAACGTCGCAAATCTACGATCTTACCATCACAACGCTCCTCCTCGAAGCTCTCTCCCCGGCAACGGCGCCAAAATTTGGTGTAGCTCAAGCGTAAGCAACACCTCCTTTACTTGTCGATCCGCGGAGACGTGAGGACCGGTATGAAGACCACGAGCAAGTGAAAGCTCAAGTGCGTGAGTGAAAGCACACAAACATGCACACAGATACACACACACGTGCACAAAGTAAGATCAAAGAGAGGAACAATGGAAAGCTTCGATTGCAAAAGAGTTCTCTTACAAAAGCTCTATTCTCTAACAAGCTAACCCCAAAAATGAGCTCTCTAGCTCTTTTTATAGTTTTTTGACTAGTTTTGGCCCTGTCCAGACCTAGTGTCCGGCCTAGTTAAAAATTAGGTTCCAGGGCTTATTTGAGAGCTCAAACGGAGTCTAAAAATTATGAAAATTGGTAGGATGATAGTTCTTATACTCCTCAAGCTCAAGGACTCCTTGGCTTGAACAAAATGGAGTTAGAAAAATAGAAAATGGTATTTACAATGGTTTTTAGTGATGAAAATCACTATTTTTGTAGGGAATTCTTGTGAAAATTTGACATACACTTCTTGGAGTTCCCTACTTGCTCCTTCTTCTTGTGTGTCCACCTCTTAGATGTGTTCCTATGCTTTGTCATTGACCTTCAGCTTCAACACCAATCTACATGTGTTGCATGGCTTGTTCACCAAGTAAAGTAGAGCTTGATGATCAGTAAAAAATTTAAACTTATTTGCAAGCAAATAATGTCTAAACTTTTTAACCGCATACACCATGCCTAATCCTTCTCGTTCCGTGGTTGTATAGTTCCGTTTAGCAGCATTCAATTGTCTACTGGCATAGGCAATAGGGAGATCCATATTACCTTCACCCGTAGGTTGTGCAAGTACACATCCAATAGCATAATTGGAGGCATCCACATGAACATGGAATGGCTTGTTCCAATCTGGTGTGGTCAAGATTGGTGCTGAACATAATCTTTGTTTAAGCTCCTGGAAGGAATTCTCACATTCATCAGTCCACTCAAAGTTAGTCAGAAGTCCATACAGAGGCTTCGCTATGATGGCATACATGTGTATAAACCGTCGGTAATAACCACAATGCCCCATGAAAGCTTGTACTTCCTTGACATTGTTTGGCCTAGGTAGCTCTGCTATGGCTCTCACTTTCTCTTCATCAGTGGATATGCCATTCTTTGACACTATGTGTCCTAGAATCTTGCCTTGCCTGACCATAAAAACGCACTTTTCTGGGTTCAGGCAGACTTGATATTCTCTACATTTGTCAAAGATTTGTCTGAGTTCAGGAATATGGGTTCGTCTAATGTTGGAATGAGCACAAAGATCATCGACATAGACTTCTAAGTTCTTCCTCAAGAACTCTTTAAATACATGGCACATTAGTCTCTGGAAGGTAGCGGGTGCATTGGTAAGCCCAAATGGCATTACTCTAAAGGCAAAAATGCCCCATTCAGTGGCGAAAGCCGTCTTATGCTGATCTTCTGGACCTATGGCTACTTGATTGTAGCCCGAGAATCCATCAAGGAAGTTGTATACTTCTTTGCCTGCTACTCTTTCTAAGAGGTGCTCTGTGATAGGAAGCGGATAGTTATCTCGAATTGTGGCTGCATTGACCTTCTTTAAGTTGATGCATACATGCAGCTTTCCATTTTTCTTGGGCACCACTACGATGGGGGATACCCACTCAGTGTGCTCAATTTCATAGATAAATCCAGCTTCAACCAGTCTATCTATCTCCTCTTTGATCTTAGCAGCATAGTTATCATTATATGTGTATGGCTTTTGCTTGGAGGGTTTGGCATCTGAGGTCATGGGGATAGTGTGTGAGCATATGTCAGGGTCCACTCCTTTCAAATCCTTGTAACTCCAAGCGAATACATCTCTGTATTCTCTTAGCAAGGTTACCAGTTCGTGCTCTTTGTCTTCCATCAGGTCATGGCCTATGTACGTGCATCTCTCTTCTCCTTCTTCTTTGGCTACAACTATTTTCTTGGTGGTTTCTTTGTTATCATAGGCCTCTCCTGATTGTGCCTCCCGTTTAGGCATTCTGATCATGACTCTCCTGTCATCTATCTCATACTTCTTAAAGTTTTCTGGGACCTCAAACAAAGATTCCTCCTCTTCTTGTGTGACTTCTTTCTTCTTCCTTTTCTTTCCTTCTTCCTTAGGGGTTACATGTGTGGCTAGCCTTACATCATTTCTAATCTCTCCATGCCTCTGGGGTTGAAATTCTACTTCATAGAAGTATTCTTCATCTGATGCAAAAGGTGGGTCCATAATGATTGACTCTAGATCGGAGTCACCCGCATCCTCAAATGCATTAGGGCTAGGTTCGCACTCTTCTAACACTGCCTCTCCCATGATTGGCTCTATGGAGAAAACTGAAATGTCATAGCCATCCTCATCACAGTGGGGTGTCCATTGTTCCTCATTGATGGCTACATCCATTGTTGCTAAGATTTCTGCCTAGCCGTGGGGTTCAAATTCTTCGTCAGGAAAGACTACAGGTGCATAGGCTGGGTCTTGAATTGATCTATGTGTTTCTTTTGCACCTATCTCTCTGGCTTCTTCTCTCTTCTCTTCTTCTACTACTACTTTGCACATCCATAAGTGGGTATCTTCATGCATCCATGAGGATCCTGATCCTATGGAATGCACAGACTCAGTATCGTCTTTGGCTCTATGGATGAGATTCCATTGGATGGGGGGTACATCTCTATGAGAGTAATCCTTGAGATTGACTTTGGTTGTAACACCTAAGTGTTGCAAATACAAGGAATTGGTTCCCCAGTCCTGTACCACTTGCAATTGTCGCATAAATGGTCTTCCCAAAATCATCTCATAGGCATGATTCTTGCTAAAATCATAGATAGCAAATGTGTGTTCAAACTCAACACCGCATGTAGTGAGAGTTATCCCTTCCAGTAGTCCTAAAGGCCTCTCTATGTGGCCATCAGCCATTTGCAATTTCATCCTCGTGGGCCTGAGTGCTGGCTTGCCCCACCGCTTCCATAAGGAAGTGGTAGCAATAGCAACTCCTGCACCTGAGTCCAGAATTGCCTTGGTTGTTTAGCCCTGATGGGTAATGGGAAGATAGGTGTTTCCTTCTTCACCTTCACTCATATCTCCTATCTTGTCTAGAGGAATTTCTGGCACTGTCCTCTGAGAACCTACCTGGGAACAAGGTTTTGCTATCTCTGGTACTTGTTTGGCTACATGTTTCCATAACTCTAGCCTAACTTTGAGTAGCTCTTCTAAGGTGAGGTTGCACTGCACTTTAGTGTTTTTCACTACCTCCGTATTCCTAGGTATGACTGAGTCTTCGTTTCTTACCATGACTGTGGGTCCTCTCATACAGGTCGACTTGGCTTCCCATGGGCCTGTGAAGTGGGGTAATTCATGTAAAGAATTAGACTCAAAGTCTAATCTCTCTTGAAACTAGGTGCTCTCCTGCTCTCCATAAATGGAAGGAATATCTTGTGGGAATTGATCCTACGTGTCATCCACAAGTTCAATGGGAGGAGGGACTTCACTTTCTCTAGCCCATTTGTCTTCTTGAATCTCTCGTAGGAATTCTGGAGTGAACCTATTCATAGAAGAGGAGGTGTCTAGTCTAGTGGAACTGGGCACATAAGCTTCCTGTGGGGGATGGCTTATGTTTTTTCTTGCCTCATTTCTTTTGTTGCAAAGCCTGGTCTCTAGTGACTACCTGTACTGGTGCAGTGGACGCGACACTTCCTGTAGAGTCTACTACTAACCCAATAATGTTAATTGGAGTTATTTTTGGCATATTATTGGGATTCTTAGGGCAATCTCGTAAGAGATGCTCCTTCCCACAGTCTTGACAAAAGCCTTGAATCGTCACTGACTGGGGTTGTGTAGGTGGAGGTAAGGGGCAATCACGAATGAGGTGATCTCCCTGACATCTGTAGCATGGTCCTCTAGGGAATGGGGGTCTTACCTGCCTAGGCTGGGGTCTTGAGTTAGGGTTCGTGTACATTACATTTGTGTACTCTGGCTCCCAACTAGGTTCACCTGGTTCTTCATTGTAGTAGGACTCACCATGTTCAAGAGATTGCATGTAGTAAGCCTGGGGACTATCAATATGTGTAGAATCAAAGCTATGGTCACTAGGATCACTTTCTGAGAGTAGTGGTGTTACTGGCACTATAGCTCTGTTCAAATTTTCCTCAGTTGCTGCATACTTTACAGGAATCACATGAGCTGGGGTTGGAGGTTGTTGAGCTAACACAGGTTGTGGCCTTTGTTGGTTCTGGTAGGGTTGTTGATAGGGTTGCTGCGTTCTACCATATTGTTGTGGGGGATAGTTGTTCTGGTATCTTCCCTGTTGTGGGTAGGGCTGAGGGTAGGTTTGCCTAACTTCTTGCTTATTGTATGGGCAATTTTGTGCAGTGTGATTTGTGTATCTCCGTTCTATGGTGCAATATTGGCTGCTAGGATTCACTTGGGGTTGAGCCATGATGGGGCATGCGTTCACCATATGGTCACCACCGCAAGTATAGCACCTCTTTACTGGGGCAAATCTAGGAGTTTGTTTACTAGAGACACCTAGTTTTTGAGCTAGTTTCTTTGCAAGTTCCTCAATAGATGTTGATTGCGAGGAAGAGAGGCTAGAGGCAGTATCGGAATCTTTGTAGATTTTTGAAAGCTCTAGTTCCTCCCCTAGGTTATCCTCAATGTCAATACACATGCATACACACTCTTCTATAGTCCTAGGGTCCTTTAAGTACACATAGGAGCGCAACTTTGTACTTAGCAATCCATCCAAGAATAAAGCCACTTGCTTAGCGGGTGTGGGTAGCTCAGGCATCGGGCACCTCTCTAGGTATTGCCTAAACCGTCTTCCTGCTAATCTGACCGTCTCTTGAGGTGTTTGCTTGAAGCTATGAATTAGTGAGGAAGTGTTGTGCCTTATGCCGCTCTTAGAAAACTCAATGATAAATGCTTCCAGGAGCTGGTCTATGTTTCTGAAATGCCTCTCGTTCAGTGGCTGAAACCACGTGAGGGCAGTGTTCCTAAGGGTTAGACCAAAGGCATTATATTGCCTTCTCCCAAGCTTGGTACTCACCCTTGCTAGCTTGCCTTGGAATGCTTAGAGTGCACACAATGTTCCTGCAAAAGTTCACAAGTCAATATAGCTCTATTACCACAAGGGATTGAAAGACATACATCAACATTTACAGGCCCCCTTGGAGTAACTCACTAATCCCCCAAAATCTTATGGCCACCTAGTTCCACCTCATGGTCAACTTAAAAATACATGTTCTAAAACTCCACGTATGATTCTTTCAAAAACCAGTCGAGCTCCATGTAGGATTCTCAACAAGCTTTCCAACGAGACCAAAATCTCATCAATCGGAGTTCGTATGGTGAAGTTATGACCAATCACGCACTTAGGGGCCAAAACAGGCTCTTAGGGTTCAGGAGATCCCTCACTGGTTTCTAGGTCTTTTGCCCCCTCCTAAGGCTCTAATGTTATCCCAATGTGTCTAAATTAAGCCCAAATATGCCTCAATTCACTCAAAAACTCACTCTAAAATTTTCATGCATTATGGCCGTGTATCGCGATAGGTCGGGTCGGTGTGTCGCGATAGGTGGAAGTGTCGCGATAGGTCGAGGTGTCGCGATACTTGGGAGTGTCACGATACTCTGAGGTGTCGCGATAGGTGGGGTCGGTGTGTCGTGAAAGGTCGAGGTGTCGTGATACTTGGGAGTGTCGCGATACTTGGGAGTGTCGCGATACTCCGAGGTGTCGTGATACTTGGGAGTGTCACGATACTCCGAGGTGTCGCGATAGGTGGGGTCGGTGATCTTTTCTATTCTGTCTAGTGATCCTAGGAGCTCTAGGCGTGCGCAGTGTCGTGGTGCACTCAGAATCATGATCGGGTGAAGTTTTCGAAGTGTCGCGATAGCTCGAGCTCGACGCCTCGGGGCCTGTGCAGAGAGATTCCGTACCTGCTGAGCTTGCTGGAGATGATGATGGAGCTACTACCTGCAAGAAACATGCAAAACAACACACACAAGCAAGAACACACACTCGCTCTCTCTCAAACTCACACAAAGCAAATGAGGAAATGGTTTGGAAATGAGAATATAAGGTGGAGAAGGAGATGAATTTGGAGATGAAGATGGAGATGGAGATGGAGAAAAATCAGAAATTTACCTACTACTTACCATTCCAACGCGTCCTCTCTACGTCTTACCATCACACGCTCGTCCTCAAAGCTCGAATCCCCGGCAACGGTGCAAAAATTTGGTGTAGCTCAGTGATGAGTAGCACCTCCTTTAATGTCAATCCAGGAAGACATGAGGATGGTATGAAGACCTCGAGCAAGTGAAGGCACAAATGTGTGAGTGAGAAGCACACTAACATGCACACACATACACACACACGCGCACACACAGCAAGAACAAAGAGATTAAGACAATGGAATCACTTCTATTGCAACCAAGTTCTCATACAAGCTCAAAACTACAAGAAGCTACCCAAAAATGAGCTCTCTAGCTCTATTTATAGTTTTTGACTAGCTTTGGCCCTGTCCAGACCTAGTGTCCGGCCTAGTTAAAGATTAGGTTCCAGGGCTTATTTGAGGGTTCAAACGAAGTCTAAAAATTATGAAAATTGATAGGATGGTACTTCTAATACTCCTCAAGCTCAAGGACTCCTCGGCTTGAACAAAATGGAGTTACAAAAAGGTGAAATGATATTTACAATGGTTTGAGTGATCAAAATCACTATTTTTGTAGGGGATTCTTCTGAAGATTTGACATACACTTCTTGGAGCTCCCTACTTGCTCCTTCTTCTTGTGTGTCCTCCTCTTTGATGTGCTCTTGTACTTGTTCTTGACCTTGAGTTCCAACACAAGGCTTTAGAAGGATTTCCAAAGGAGAAAAGACAGGAAGGCTTTTCACTTTTGAAGTGGAAGATACAAAGAACATAGCTTTGTTTAGCTATGGATCTCAAACTCTAACAGCGTTAGAGATATGGCGCAAAAGGCTTACTCACATTGGTGAAAGGACACTCAAACAAATTTGCAGGGACCAAAGTGTACTTGGTTTGCCTAATATCACAAGGCAACACATGATTTATAAGTGTGAAGCTTGTGAACTCGGCAAGGCTCATAGATAACCTTTCAATAAGAAAGGATATATGTATCAAAATCCTTTGGATCTAGTGCACACAAATGTGTGGGGTCCAAGTAAGGAGCCATCTATATCAGGCTCAAGATATTATGTGTCTTTCATAGATGATTGTAGCAGGTGGACCATTCTGTTTTTCATGAAGTGCAAGGATGAAGTGTTTAATTGCTTTAAGAAGTATATTGCTCTTGTTGAAAACCAAACAGGTAGGACTTTGAAAAGGCTCAGATCAGATGGTGGAGGAGAATACTTCTCTTTTGAATTTGATGCCTTCTTACATGAAAGAGGCATTAGAAGGGAAGTCACTACAAGGTATACACCGGAACTCAATGGTGTAGCAGAGAGGAGGAACAGAGCTATTGTCGAAGCTGCAAGGTCCATGCTCAACAAAAAGGGATTGCCAAACTACCTATGGGCAGAGGCTGTGTCTATAGCCACATATCTCATAAATAGATTTCCATCTAAGTCACTAGATGGAACCACTCCATATGAAGTGTGGAATGGAAGAAGACCTAGTCTAGAGCATTGCAAAATCTTTGGATGCTTAGCCTATGCTCACATTCCTTCTCAAGTAAGAGGGAAATTGGATCCCAAGGTAGAGAAGTGTGTATTTATTGGTTATGATCAAAACCAAAAAGGATATAGATTGTACAATCCAACCAATAAAGGATTTTCTGTGAGTAGACTTGTAATTTTTGATGAAAACAAATCATGGTTTGATGATGACAGGAAAGTGAAGCTGCCATATGACTTGGATGAAGATTTTCCATCACTTCAACCAAAGGAGCCAAAGCAGATTGAAGAAAGTGATTCAGAGATTGACCTAGAAGACTTGGAAAGACTAAAGCTATGGAAGAACAAAGGTGAAGCAAAGATGCAGGATGCTACATATGGACCCGAGAGATCACATCAACCACTTAGAAGGTCTTCAAGGGAGAAGAAGAAACAGAGAGGTTTGGTTATGATACTTCTTTGGTCACCAAGCACTCAATCTACATTGCAAAAGATTCAACCAATGAAGAGCCTATCACATTCGAAGAAGCACAAAGCAAGAAAGCTTGGAGAGATGCAATGGATGAAGAAATGGAAGCCTTGAAGGAGAATGACACTTGGGAGCTTGTACCTAACAAGCCATCTATGAAGGTAATCGGATCTCGATGGATATACAAAATCAAGAGGAATCTAGATGGAAGTATAAATAGACACAAAGCAAGGTTAGTTGCTAAAGGGTTTGCTCGAACCCATGGTATTGATTATGAGGAGACTTTCTCTCCTGTTGCAAAAATGCCTACAATTAGGGTTCTCATTAGTCTTGCTGCATCTAGAAATAGGAATCTCTATCAACTTGATGTAAAGAATGCTTTCTTGAATGGATGGATTTCTGAGGAAGTGTATACGGCACAACCTCCTGGATATGAGGATGCACATCATCCTAACTATGTATGCAAACTAAAGAAAGCTTTGTATGGATTGAAGCAAGCTCCAAGAGCTTGGAATTTCAGATTGGTGACTTATTTGCAGGACCAAGGATTCAAAGCTAGCAAGGAGGATACCTCTTTGTTCATAAAGAGGAATGGATCTGAAGTGATCTATTTATGTGTGTATGTTCTGAAAGAAACTACTCAGTGACCGAACAAGAATGTCTCGGGTTGATGTACTCTATGAAGAAGTTCCACCATTATTTGTTGGGCCGAAAGTTCACCTTCCACGTGGATCATGCCCCACTTGTGTATTTGGTCCGATAGCAACATTTAGGTGGTCGCTTGGCTCGATGGGTTCTATTATTATAGGAGTTCGACTATGAAGTTATTCATCAACCCGACACAACACATGCCTTGGCAGATTTTCTATCTCGGTTGGATTCTGGTGAAGCTCCGGTGGGGGTTGATGACACTACACCAGCAATTTATGCTACTAAGCCAACTATTGAAGAATCTACAGAACCTTTGGTACCCCCTATATACTACAATACGTTACTAACTTTTCTCACTGACGGGTGTCTTCCTCCTCACACTCCCCCTGCTCTACAACGGAAATTTTCAGTTTACAGTCGCAGATTTCGGTTGATTATAGGTCAACTGTATTACATGGACCATACTGGTGTTTTACTTTGATGTATCCCACCACATGAAGCAAAATCGGTTATTGCTATGGCTCATTCCTTACCCTCGGGTGGACATTTCGCAGCTGATCTTACTCGCCGTAAAATTCTTCAAAGTGGGCTTTGGTGGCCTACCATGTATAAAGATGTGACTCAGTTTGTGCAGCAATGTGATACCTGTCAATGGTCTGGACAGCCATTACTGCGGCACTTCTTTCCCCTTCAACCTGTATTACCTCTGGAACCCTTTCAGAAGTGGGGTTTGGCACAATGTAACTTATATACCGCATGCACCAAAAGGGCGTAGCGAAGTAATGTAACCCTTGTATTCATTAATGAAGAGACATTACGTGGTTCTCCGGTGGTAGAGGAGACGGGATCCCCAGACTGTCTAGCTCAGCAATTTGCGACCTTGCGGAGACGTTGTATTGTAGAGTTTGCATATATCTGAGTACCGTTAAGTCTGTTCTTATTGAATTGTTGTAAACTAATACTACACAGTATTAGTGTCGTAACATGAATAGATCTGTTCGATTATGTGATTGAACGACTGTGCAATAAGTTAATGTGTGATGATACAATAAATGGAAGATTATAACTGTGTAACGAAAGTAATGCCTGAGCGTATAATTACTGTTGGGGTAATTAGTTAATTGGGAAAATTAGAAAAAGGGCCTCTGCATTGTCAGACCCCTATCATCCCCAAGAACCCGAAAAGAGATTAAAAGTGGATCTACTAATAGTCCCTTTTAATAGTATTCTATGTCGAGTCCTTTCATATATCAAAGGGCAATATGGTTATTGCAAAAGAAAGCAAAGTTGGCTCATTTTATCCTTTATTTGTATCACAAAAAGAACACTTGTTAGTTGTTACTCAATAGCCTATAACTTGTATTTGGCATGATCATTTGGGCCATATATCTCATAGTGGAATGGAAAATCTTTCTCCTTCTGGCTGCTTACCTATGTTATCTTTCTTTGATTTTTCTTTTTTTGAGCATTGTCAATATGGAAATTAAACAAAAAATGTGCATAAAATGCACATTGACTCTTCAATTCAACCTTTAGATCTCGTTCATACAGATGTGTGTGGTCCTATGCTCACTAGGTCCTTTGGTGTTTCTCTATACTTTGTCACTTTCATAGATGATGATACTAGAAAAGTTTGGGTATATCCTATCCAATCGAAGGATAAGGTATTCCCTACTTTTAGAAAATGGCTTGCTTTAGTTGAGACTAAAAAAGGAATGAAGCTTAAGGCTTTACGTTCAGATAGTGGGGGTGATTATACCTCACAAATTTAGCCTTTTTTGTCACGCTAGAGGGATTCCTAGAGAGTTTACAGCTCCTTATATCCTAGTACAGAATAGTGTAGTTAAAAGAATGAATAGAACTATTCAAGACAGAGTACTTTCTATGTTGCATCATGCAAACCTCTCACAAGACTATTGGGCAAAAGCAGTATTGACTACAGTTCATGTGATTAACCTTTCACCTAGTACTGCCAAAGGTCTAAAAGTGGCACAAGAGTTATGGATAGGTAAGCCACCATATTATGATCATCTTTGAGTTTTTGGGTGTGAAGGATATGTTCATATACCCAAGAATCTTAGACAAACATTGGACCATAAGTCAAAGAAATGCATCTTTCTTGGATATGGTTGAGAAGGACAATTTGGATATCCCTTATTGGATCCTCAAACACTATTAGTGATCAAAAGTAGTGATGTCATTTTCAATGAGTCTAAGATGCATAAATAGCCCATTAAGGAAGTTGAAGTGAGAAGAGTGTTGTTTGAGGATACTAGTCCTCTAGATAGCATGCATAAAAATGCTACACATAGGGACGTTCAAGAGAATGTAAGATCCGATCAGTCTGCACATGTTCCTGCTCAGCAACCATTGCGACGCTCTACACGTGTCTCACAACCACCTGATAGATATGTTCCAGGTTTAGATTTTGTTATGCTAACAGATGCTAGTGAGGCTTCTTGCTACAAGGAGGCTGTGCAGATAGAGGAGCATGTCAAGTGGAAGCATGCCATGAAGAGTGAGTTGGATTCTATTCACAAGAATGGTACTTGGGATTTAGTACCTTTGCCAAAGGGCAAGAAAGCTTTACCGTGTAAATGGGTATATAAGCTAAAATTCACATCAAATAGTGCTTCTCCAAAGTATAAAGAACGACTTGCTGCAAAGGGTTTTAAGCAAAAATGTGTTGTTGATTTCAAGGAAATCTTCTCTTGACTGGTCAAGATGACTACCTTGCGCATGTTGCTTGGATTTGTTGCAATGGAGGACTTGGAGCTAGTCCAAATGGATATGAAAAATTCTTCCTTTCATGGAGATCTTATAGATGGATCTATATGGAACAACCAGAGGGTTATGTAGTTCCTGGCAAGGAAAGTCTAGGTTCTAAGCTCAAGAAGAGCTTGTATGAACTTAAACAGTCCCCTAGACAATGGTAACAAAATTTTGATGCTTTTATGAAGTCTCAAGGCTATTCTCGAAGCAATGAGGATCATTGTCTCTACACAAAGAGATGTTGAAATGGTAACCTGATATGCTTGATACTTTATGTCGATGATATCCTGATTGCTGGGAAGTCCTCTTATGACTTGTCAATTCTCAAAACGACATTGAGTCAGACATTTGATATGAAGTATTTTGGGATTCCAAACATATTCTTTGCATGTGCATTACTCCTGATAGGAGTAAAAGATGCATATACTTGTCTCAAAGTGAGTACATATCCAAAGTACTTCACAGTTTCAATATGTAGGGTGGAAAGGTCTTGAGTACACCTTTACCCACAGATGTGAAATTGAGCAAGGATGACTGCCCCAAGTCAGATGAGGAAAAGGAATTCATGACCAAAATTCCCTATTAGACTGGTGTTGGTAGCCTCATGTATGCTATGGTAGCTATGACACCAGACATTGCATTTGTAGTGGGAGTTGTGAACAGATATATGTCTAATCCTTGCAAGAAACATCGGGAAGTGGTCAAGATGATTTTGAGATATCTGAATGGCACTAAGGACAAGTATCTATGCTTAGGTAGAGGGAAAGCATCCATTATTGGTTACATAGATTCTGATTATGCTGGTTGTGTAGACAATCTTAAGTCTACATCAGGGTATATTTTTCATTTTGTTGGAGGTGCTAGCTCTTGGAGATCTCATCTTCAAGAATGTACAACTATTTCCACCACAAGTAGAGTATATTGCAGCAAGTAAGGCATGTAAGGAAGCATTGTGGCCTTCTTGTCTTGCTTGTGATATGGGTGCACCTCACCATGTACCTTGTTTTCTCAGTGATAGTCAAAGTGTGATTGCTTTGGCTCAGAATTGGGTGTATCATGCAAAAACCAAGCACATTGAGATGAGGTATCACTTCATTAGAGATTGCTTAGACACTCAGCGCATTATTCTTGAGAAGGTTCACACTCAAGATAATGTTGCAGATGCTTTGACTAAAGCTCTACCACAAGATAGCTTTCAACACTGTTATCATTTGATGGGGGTTACTTGATTCATGATCTTACACGGTCACTTGTATGCTGTGTAAATGCCCATCAGGTGGGAGGTATAGTTTGTATACTTACACTCAGGTATTCTTTATCATTCTTTATTTTTCTCCCATATTTACTTTGGCCATATTGGCCTTTAGTGGGAGATTGTTACTGTTAGTGTCCATGTGAAAGGCCCGAGGGCCACCGAACACTTCTTTGTATATGTTCTTTAATAAAACATATAGTGGCTTGGCGAGTCACAAATTGTAAGTTCGACCGCATTTGTAACAGAGTAAGAAGTCTGTGTTTGTGCTCCCTATGTACTATGTTTTTTGCGTATTCTATAGCCTCTGTGCAAAGTACTCTCTATGGCCCTAGGATCTTAGTTTTTTACTCCGAGGATATCATTGTGGAGCTCTTGAGAAGGAGAGTGCACTATGGTGCATCACCATTGAAATACTTCATGGATCCCTTGTAGGTCCCCATAACATCTATGTGTATTAGATTCAATACTTCACTGCTCACATGTGCTCCCTTCTTGAATGGAAATCTGCTTTGTTTTCCTAATAGATAAGCATGGCACAAATGTTGCATATTCTGAGATGTAAGATCAGGTAGACCACTCACCAAACCCTTTTTTTGCATGTCCTTCATCCTTTGTGAGTTTATGCCCCAATTCTTTTATGCCATAAGTCAATCTCTATAATTTGTTTATTTCCAATTGACAAGTAGAAAGTGTGAGGGGTTGATGGATTTACCTCCGTGGTGAAGAGTCTTTCTTGCTTCTTTCCTTTTATTATGACCTTGCAGTCTTGCATGGGATCTTCAACAAAACACCCTTGATCATTGAATCTCACCTCATGACCTCTTTCAACCATTTGACCTACTGAAACCAAGTTCTTGGTGATGGTTGTTTGAACATCAAGCTTACACTATGCGTGAGGTGGATTTGATCTACATCAAAAGCTATCGCTTGGATTATGTCAAACGAATATCAGTTGCAGTGTTCTTTTACTCATGCTCATTTATTGTTTTTGTTTTTTTGGACTTTTCATGGATCTTTTACTGTTGTAAAAGCCTAGAGCTTTCCACATGTAAAAGGATCAAGAGAGAGCTCAAATTCTAGAAATTTGTGGTGGTTCAATTGCAATCAACCAATCAATCAATCACGTAAAAGTAGATCAAACTTGTTGGAACATCAAGCTTACAATATGCTTGAGGTGGATTTGATCTACATCAAAGGCTATCGCGTCGAAAGAATATCCGTTGGAGAGTTCTTTTTCATATGCTCAATTATTCTATTTTTTGAGAATATTTTGATGGCTCATTTACCATTGTAAAAGCCTTGAGTTGTACACATGTAAAGGTACAAATATAGAGCCAAAAACCCACGAATTTGTGGTGGTTGAAGTTGCATTCAATCAAGCAAATCAAGTCATCTAAAAGTAGATCAATCAAGATCTTCACTTTTCCTAGATTGTAGGAAAGTGAATTGATTCCCTCCAACAACCATTCCCACCTTCATTTGAATTCAAATTCAACTTGAAAAACTCGTGGAACACTCCTAGAGTCTATATAAAGACTTGGAATCACTTTTAAAATACATGGAAGCAATATACATACACTTGTGACCATCATTGTCTTGCTCCTTCAATTTTCTGCATCATCTTCTTCGCCAATAGTAATCTTGTAGAGGCTGTTGCTCTCTCCTCAGAGCTCCAAATTGAGTGCAAGAGGACGCATTGGAAAGGTATCAGTGTCTAGTTTATGCGTGTAAATTTTCAAAGCATTGGGTTCAGCAGATTTGGAGAAATATTAGTTTTTCTGCTTTGGGGTCAATCTCTACGTATTCCTGAAAAATAGGAAATACCACCGGTGAATGTCGCATTCATTCCTATAGCATATTTTGCTTATTCCTTATAATTTTGTGCATTCCATACACTCAACCCTATGTGTATCACTCCCATGAAAGGATGTTTTCCAATTGTAATCACGCTGGTCGCTATGGGCATTTGAAGTTCATTGTCTCTTCCATAGATAGTAAGTTTTTTGAGCTAGTCGACCCGCGAACCTATCTGTTTTGTATCGACTCATTCTCCTTGATGCTCCAAAGTACATAGTGCATTTCATTGCACTTATAGCATGCCTATAAGGTCTATTTGAGTCTCCATAAGCTCAAGGGCTGGTCTTGTGCCGATTGGCTTGACCAAACTTCGTCGCTTTGAAACACACTTTTCTACCTTCGACAAGCTTCTCCAAGTTCTTTTAGTGGTATCAGAGCTAGTTCAAGATGGGTGACGACTTTCCCTCAATGATCGAGAAGCTTGATCGACACTACACGGCTTGGCAAATCAGAATGGAGGCCTATTTGCAAGGTAGAAATCTTTATGGAATTGTAGCAGGTGATGAAGCTATGCCTATTCCAAGATCCAAAGGAGGACCTACACAAGAGGAGACAGATAAGCTCACACTTTGGTGCGCAAGGGATGCTCAAGCAAGGTCGTACATACTAAACTCTATCTCTGACTTTCTATCACCACATATTAGAGGATGCAAGACATCTCAAGAGACTTGGGATGCCCTCGAGACTTTCTTTTCTGCTAGTACCAAAGCAAGAAAGAATCATCTTTGGAACGAGTTCAACCAAATGAAGAAGACACCTAAACAAACCATCACAAAGTTTGTTACCAAAGTCAAGGAGGTTGCGGATCAGTTAGCATCCATTGGAGAGCTGATTGAAGAAGAGGTCATCATGAGGCAAATTCTCAACGGCATTCGAAGTGATAAGCAATGGCAATCATTCAAAACGGCTTACGATCTCATCATGGATGTGCAAACTCCAGACTTCAACATCTTTTTTGGACAACTCTTCAATCAAGAAGCCAACAATAGCATAAAGGAAGGTAACTCTTATCATGGTAATTCAACTAGTGCTCTATATACAGATAAGAAGGATAAGAAGCAGAAAGGCAAGAAGAAGGAAGAAGACGAAGAAGAGAATTCCCAAGCCAACTTCGCAAGCAAGAGCAAGTGGAAAGGGAAGAAGAAAGGACCAAAGCAAGACAAAGCCAAAGGTAAGAATGTTCAACCTTGTGCCATATGCGATAAGACCAACCACACCACTCAAAATTGTTGGTTCAATGGGAAGACCCAGAAAGGAAGTGGAAGAGGTGGATATGGCGGCAATAGAGGCAGAGGTGGATACAACTTCAACAATAACAATAGAAGCTATAATAGAAGGGACTACAACAATTATTCAGAAGATGAACCACATGAAGACTCATTACTTCTTATGAATCTAAGCCACAAAGAAGGTAAAGAAGATGATCATTTGTTCTACATAGATTCAAGATGCTCGAATCATGTTGCAGGCAACATTGCTCTTCTATCTGACTTGGAAAGTCCAAAGCATAGACATGAAGTGCAAACAGGGGATGACACGAAGCACAATGTGGAGAAGATTGGTAATGTCAAAGCTTCCAATGGCAGGACAAACATTCTGAGTAAGGTTCTCTATGTACCCACTATCACTAAAAACCTTATAAGTGTAGGCCAAATAGTTCAAAAAGGATTTCAAGTTAGGTTCACCCAACATGGAGCTTTTGTGGAAGATCCATGTCAAGGCTTCAAGAAGATAGCCCGAGTTGAGAAGCATGGTAGGCTCTTTACTTTTGAAGTAGGAGATACCATGAACATAGCTCTATTCAACTTTGGGTCTCAAACCCTAAGTGAGCTTGAAGTGTGGCATAAGAGACTTGCCCATGTGAATGAAAGAACCTTGAAGGATATATGCAGGGATCAAAGTGTTCTAGGACTGTCGAACATATCAAAGCAACACATGATCAACAGGTGTGATGCATGTCAGATTGGGAAGGCACAAAGACAACCATTCAACCACAAAGGCTACATCCACAACTTATTGGACTTAGTACATACAGATGTATGGGGACCAAGTCAAGAACCTTCATTGGCAGGATCAAGGTATTATGTCTCATTTATTGACGACCATAGTAGATGGACTGCTCTATACTTTATCAAGAGTAAGAGTGAAGTGTTTGATTGCTTCAAGAAGTATCTTGCACATGTGGAGAATCATACACGTAGATCACTAAAGAAGCTCAGATCTGATGGAGGGGGAGAATACTTCTCCAAAGAGTTTGATGAGTTTTTGCAGGACAAAGGTATCAAAAGTGAAGTGACTACTAGGTACTCTC
Organism: Ceratopteris richardii; assembly: GCA_020310875.1. NCBI lineage: Eukaryota > Viridiplantae > Streptophyta > Polypodiopsida > Polypodiales > Pteridaceae > Ceratopteris > Ceratopteris richardii. Next base: position 183,797,391 of record CM035418.1, on the reverse strand, counting down.
CTCAACTAAATGGAATTGCAGAGAGGAGAAACAAGACATTGTTTGGATCAGCCCGAACAAGGCTTGAAGAGAAGAAGTTGCCACATTATCTATGGGCAGAAGCTATTTCAACTGCAGTGTACCTTGTCAATCGACTACCATCCAAATCACTTCAAGGTATGACTCCTTATGAAGCATGGCATGGAAGAAAACCTAGTCTTGGACATTGCAAGGTTTTTGGTTGTTTAGCTTATGTTCATGTACCATCACAAATAAGAGGTTAGCTAGATGAAAGGGCAACAAAGGCAGTGTTTATTGGATATGATTCAACTCAGATGGGTTACAGGTTCTTCAATCCTTCAACCAAGCAATTCACTACAAGTAGAGATGTTGTGTTTGAAGAACAGAGGTCTTGGTATGATGAAGACAAACAAAAGGTAACACTACCATATGATCTTGATTATGACTCTCATGAATTAGGAAGCAAGCATGATACACAGGTCCAGGATCCAAGAAGTGATACAGACGATGACCAAGATGAAAGAGAAAGGGATTACAAGCTATGGAAGTCAAGAGGCAAAGCAAAGATGCAAGAGGTTGGAGAATGCTCCAAACAAGCACTTAGAAGATCAGCAAGAGAGAAGAAACAACCAGAAAGGTATGGATATGATTCCACATTTGTTACGAAGCATTCAATCTACTTGGCAAAAGACTCTATTTCAGAGGAACCCTCAACCTATGAAGAGGCAAAGGGAAACCCTAATTGGGAAAAGGCCATGAACGAAGAGATAGATGCATTGAAGGAAATTGACACTTGGGATTTGGTTCCAATGTCGCCGAATCAAAAGGTAATTGGTTGCAGATGGGTATATAAAGTTAAAAGAAATTCAGATGGATCAGTTTGTAGGTACAAGGCAAGATTAGTTGCCAAAGGATGCTCACAAACTCATGGTATAGACTATGAGGAAACATTCTCACCACTTGCAAAGATGACTACAATCAGGACATTGATAAGTGTAGCTGCTGCAAGGAATTGGAGACTCCTCCAACTTGATGTGAAAAATGCATTCCTAAATGGTTGGATAAGTGAAGAGGTATACATGTCACAACCACCAGGTTTTGACAACCCTAATCATCCATCTTATGTTTGCAGACTTAAGAAAGCATTGTATGGATTGAAACAAGCTCCTAGAGCTTGGAATTATAGGTTGCTTACATATCTTCAAGATCAAGGGTTCAAAGCTAGCAACTCAGATAATTCTCTATTCATCAAAAGGGATCACAATGAGGTTATCTATCTATGTGTATATGTAGATGATATTATTGTGACAGATGATGATCTAAATGGCATTCAAAGGATCAAGAGACACATGCAAGAGGAGTTCAAAATCAGTGACCTAGGTGAGCTCACATATTTCCTAGGTATGCAGGTGATATACACAGATGAAGGAATGTATTTGACTCAAAGAAGATACATTCAAGATCTTCTTCTCAAGTTCAAAATGGAGAACACTAAACTTGCAGGTACAGCTTTGGACATGAATCATAAACTAAGTGTTTATGAAGGTGAGAAAATTGAAGACATTAAAGAGTATCAAAGCTTGGTAGGTAGCTTGATATATGCTACTCACACAAGGGCAGACATCTCATATAGTGTGAGAGTGCTTAGTCAGTTCATGCACTCACCAAGAAGACCACACATGGATGCGGCTAAGAGAGTACTTAAGTATCTCAAAGGTACAATCAACGAAGGTATATTCTATCCTTACTCTTCAGATTTGGATATCAAAATCTACTCAGATGCAGATTGGGCAGGAGCTAAGGATGATAGAAAAAGTACATCTGGTTACTTAGCATTTGCAGGTTCAAAGCTAGTGTCATGGAGTTCCAAGAAGCAACCAACAGTTGCTTTATCCTCAACTGAAGCAGAGTACAGAGGCTTGACCATAGCAACTCAAGAGGCAATATGGTTAAAAGCATTGTATACAGATTTGGGACTTGTGAGTTCCAAACCTCACATATTTGGAGATAATGTAAGTTCCATGCATCTAGCGGCAAATCCTATTTTCCATGCGAGAACCAAGCACATAGAAGTCCATTATCACTTCATCAGGGAGAAGCTCATGGCAAAGGAGATTGACATCTCTTTTGTTCCTACTAAAAAGCAAGTAGCAGATATGATGATAAAGCACTTGACGGAATAAAGCTTTGTAGATTCAAAGCTATGGCAGGTATTCAACCTATCAGAGAATGAAGACTCAAGCATACTTTAGCTTGAGGGGGAGCTGTTGGAACATCAAGCTTACACTATGCTTGAGGTGGATTTGATCTACATCAAAGGCTATCGCGTCGAAAGAATATCCGTTGGAGAGTTCTTTTTAATATGCTCAATTATTGTATTTTTTGAGAATATTTTGATGGCTCATTTGCCGTTGTAAAAGCCTTGAGTTCTACACATGTAAAGGTACAAATATAGAGCCCAAATCCCACGAATTTGTGGTGGTTGAAGTTGCATTCAATCAAGCAAATCAAGTCACCTAAAAGTAGATCAATCAAGATCTTCACTTTTCCTAGATTCTAGGAAAGTGAATTGATTCCCTCCAACAACCATTCCCACCTTCATTTGAATTCAAATTCAACTTGAAAAACTCGTGGAATACTCCTAGAGTCTATATAAAGACTTGGAATCACTTGTAAAATACATGGAAGCAATATACATACACTTGTGACCATCATTGTCTTGCTCCTTCAATTTTCTGCATCATCTTCTTCGCCAACAGTAATCTTGCAGAGGCTGCTGCTCTCCCCTCAGAGCTCCAAATTGAGTGCAAGAGGATTCATTGGAAAGGTATTAGTGTTTAGTTTATGCCTGTAAAATTCTCAAAGCATTTGGTTCAGCAGATTTGGAGAAATATCAGTTTTTCTACCTCGGGGTCAATCTTTACGTATTCCTGAAAAATAGGAAGTACGACCGGTGAATGTTGCATTCATTCCTATAGCATATTTTGCTTATTCCTTATAATTTTGTGCATTCCATACACTCAACCTTATGTGTATCACTCCCATAAAAGGATGTTTTCTAATTGTAATCACGCTGGTCGCTATGGACATTTGAAGTTCATTGTCTCTTCCATAGATAGTAAGTTTTTTGAGCTAGTCGACCCACGAACCTATCTGTTTTGTATCGACTCATTCTCCTTGATGCTCCAAAGTACATAGTGCATTTCTTTGCACTTATAGCATGCCTATAAGGTCTATTTGAGTCTCCATAAGCTCAAGGGCTGGTCTTGTGCCGGTTGGCTTGACCAAACTTCGTCGCTTCGAAACACACTTTTCTACCTTCGACAAGCTTCTCCAAGTTCTTTCAAAAGTAGATCTTCACTTTTCCTAGATGTAGAAAAGTGAATTGATTCCCTCCAACAACCTTTACCGCCTTCATTTAAATTCAAAAGCCACTTTTAGAATTTGTGGAGCACTTCAAAAATCTATATAAAGATTTCAAATCACTTGTACATTACATGGAAGCAATATACATACACTTGTGGCCATCATTGTCTTGCTCCTTCAATTTCAACATCATCTTCTTCAACAACAATAAGCTCGTAGAGGCTGCTGCTCTCTCTACAAAGCTCCAAATGGATGAAAGAGGACTCATTCAAACAGTATTAGTGTCTAGTATATGCTTGTAAATTGGAAAATCATTTGGTTTAGTAAATTGAGAGAAATCTCAGTTTTTTTGTCTCAGGGTCAATCTCTATGTATTCTTGAAAAATAGAAGGTACCACTGTTGAGTTTCTAGTTCATTCCAAAAGCATATTTTGCTTATTTCTTGTACTCTTGTGAATTCTATACACTCAACCCTACGTGTATCACTCCCATAAAAGGATGTTTTCTAATTGTAATCATGTTGGTCGCTATGAGCATTTGAATTTCATTGTCTCATCCAAAGACAGTAATTTTTTTGAGCTAGTCGATGCACAAACCTATCTATTTTGTATCGAGTATTTCTTCCTGATGCTCCAAATTACATAGTGCATTTTATTGCACTTACCATATGCCTATGAGGTCTATTTTGAGTCTCCATAGACTCAAAGCTGGTCTTATGCTGGTTCGCTAGACCAAACTTCGTTGCTTCGCAACTCACTTTTCTACCTCCTACAAGCTTCTCCAAGTTCTTTAAGTGGTATTAGAGCTAGATCAAGATAGGTGATGGCTTTCCCTCAATGATTGAGAAGCTTGATCGACACAACTATGCGGCTTGGCAAATCAAAATGGAGGCCTATTTGCAAGGTAGAAATCTTTATGGAATTGTAGCAGGTGATGAAGTTATGCCTATTCCAAGATCCAAAGGAGGACCTACACAAAAGGAGACAAATAAGCTCATAGTTTGGTGCACAAGGGATTTTGTATCTAAGTCATGAAGCCTTAGGGACTTGCGTCAATGAGACTAAATCTCAATCGCCCCACAATTGCGTATAATGATGAATCAATACATGTTTAATTATTAATCCGAAGAACCACATGAACCAAGTGTGTGAGGACGTGTGTGCACATGATGGAAAATGAAGTGAGTGATCTACAATGCATGTGAAAAGACTTAACCACCTCTCCTACTCACTAATTCATGGAAAATTCCTTCCACAATACCACTTACAATAGCAAGCACAAATTCGAATGGTTCTCCCTACTTCAAACTTCAAATATAGCTAATAGTAGGTTCTTTTTGAAGTTGTCAATGAGACGCATCTATTGGTGGGAGTTTCACTCGAATCTGACAATTGCTCTTCAAGTTATATGCAAAACAATGAATGGAGGGAAACACCAACACTCACTCTACAACTCGTGGTGGCGCACACACATAGTAGAGCAGTTCGAAAACAGTGGGAAGGGGTAGCTAAAAGTCCTACACACACATTCCAAGCATCATACACACAGAAAAGATCATAAAGAAGATGGAAATTAGCAGGGAAGAAGTAAATTCGAATTTTGAGCTCTCTTCTTCACAATGGCAAAAAGTTCTTACAAAGAGTCACAAAGTGACTTATATACATGTGCCCTAAAAATGGTCCTTTCCCACAAGAGACCGGCACTTTATTGACTAATCTCTAATTTCCTATTATTTTACAAGAATTATGTTACAAGGATTTGGGGCTTATGCATCTAGACGACTCCTCTAGTGCATTTACATAGTTTCAAGGGAATTTCTTAGAATTTTGAAGAAGAAATTTTATGTCCATTGATTTGAAAATTTTGGGGCTCCTCTTTTGTGCCTCTTTTTTCTGCAACACTCTCCCCCTCTTTTTCTCTGTCATCCCTTGAAAAGCTTTGCTTCTTGTTTGTAGCTTGTTTGTGGCTCCTTAATACACGCACCAAGTGGTCGAAGAAGCAATAAGGATTGTCAGAGAATTTATTACTTTATCCGAAATTAGTCCTTTGCGTCTATAAGCCCCTTGGTATTCCTTATATCATAAATCTAAGTTGTTGTATTAAGTCAGGTTGCCACGCATGCCATCGGTGGCTAAGAATGTGATATTCTTAGTCACCCGCTTCAACTTCTCAGCCTCTCCCCTTTCTAACTTTTGGTCTTCTGATATGTCTTTGTGTTCACACATCTGACCATGTTGTATTGCCTAGAGCCTATTTACTTTTTCCCTTTGCACACCTTACTTTGTAGGCCTTTGCTCTCTTCTAAGTTAGCATTACGTTTTAAAGGTCCTATACTTAAATCTTCTTTTTCATCCTCTGGGACCTGATGCATTGCTTAGCCTGTTCATTTCTTTCCACTGCATGCACCTGGTGGATGAGAAAGTTGTGTGCAACCTCCCATGAAAAGTCCTAGTTGTCTTCTTTCTTTATTTCCATTCCTCGGGACCTGGTTCTTTGGTGTTGTCGCGTGATGCATGCAGGGCTTTGGGCAAAGGGTTGTTCTTTTCTTTATGAGCTTTTTTCTTCACTAAGCCATTTTTGTCTTTGATCTCCTTCTTCTCTTTTTGCTTGATTCCCCTTTGTTAGAAGATGTATTTTTTGAAGCCTTTTGGAAGAAAAATAATTGTAAAATGACAAAAACTTGTAAAAATATTTATGCAACTGTTGTAAAAATAAGGAAGAGTCTTCCTTATGTAGGATAGAATCTTATGTAATTTTTCTAGAATTTTTGGAAACTCCTAGATAGCATATTTTTAGAATAATAGAGGAAAGGACTAAAATTCAAGTGTGAAAAGGGATACTTGAAAATGTATATAAGATAATTTCCTCTATTATGAGGGGGTTGGTTAATCATTTGTTTACATGCTATCCAAATGAATAGAGAAAGAGTTTCCTGCTGAAAATCGTGTTTTCTCCTCTTTGTGTGGTTTCTTTGATTTGTGAGTCCAATTCTTGTGTAGGTATGGAGATTTGCGAGCTTCTATTGTGTAATTCTTTTGAATGTGTATGAAGAGAGCTGAATATTGATGTGTTGAGTGATAAGTTGATGAAGAAAGGTGCTGGAGATGAAAATCGTCTGTTTTCACAGAATCGCGATTGTCTCATCTATATGGTACAGGTAATATTTTTGAGTTTTGACTTCATAATTGTGTTCTGCTGATGAAATAGCATGTATTAGACACCAAGATTGTGGAAAATGGTGGAGATTTTCTCAAGATAATCCAAAACCTAGAAATTTCTCTTCATTTTCACCATTCTCAGAAATCCAACCATTATTCTATTATTTCTAGGATTTTATCATCTAGAAGGGGCTGTGGTCTCTTGAATACTTCCAGGATTGACAAAATAAAGATGTCTTGTTAATTCTTTATGCTAAATGATTGGAGAGGACAACTCCAAAGATCAATAACAAACATTTTTTGGCGCCGTTGCCGGGGAGTATTTCAAAAGCTTCATTGAAGTTGGACCTTGCTGGATCTTCTATTGTTGATGGTAACAAACACATGGAAAAGGTAACACTCTTTAATCAAGAAATGTGAACATGAAAAGGTAGATGTCTTTGTTTGTCTTTTGGGAAAAGAAAGCAATAGATCATCTTTTAGAATTGGAAGTGCTAAAATTTTTGTAAATTGATAGTTGCTCATCTCATTTTTTGAAGTAAAAGTGTAAATGTGTGAAAAATTTGAATCAAGAAAGCTGAAGATGAGGTAACATGTGTCTATTCTTGCATGTCTAGAGTGCTTTTTGACCAAGTACTAGGCAAAATTGTTGATCTTGGGAAGATAACATGGTTGCATTAAGGAAAAGTCAAGTAAAGTAGCTAGATGCAAGTAGAAAATATTCATTCGTTAACCAAGTCAAAGCATAAATCTTGAGAAGCAAAGGTCATTTGCATTTTGAAAATAAAAAAATGTTTGAGTTTATCTTTGCAAAAATTGATACTTGCATTTCATAGCACAATTTTTCTTTTAGGAATTTTTCTCATGAACTGTTTTGATAGTTAAGCCATAAGAGAGTATAACCAATCAAGGAACACAGGATCAATAGATCACCAAACAAGAAACCCTAAGTGAAGTGTTTACCTTAATTTAGGGCAAAATACTAAAAAATGCATAAAATTCATTAAAAACAATCAAACAGATTTCTTTTCTTCTTAGGAAGTTGGGTTGAAGCTTTGTTGATAAGAGTAATAGGGACCAAGTGAAAGAAAAGCAAAAATTTGTCAAAAAATTAGAAAATTGGAAAAACACGATTCTCTGCACAAGATCGCGATTTTCTTAGAAATGTTGTGATTTTGATGCAAAAGTACAGGAGTCTGTTGATAACACGATTCTCTGCACAAGATCGCGATTTTCTGAGAAATGTTGTGATTTTGATGCAAAAGTACAGGAGTCTGTTGATTTGCAATGGGTAGAGGGTATTGAAGGGGAACAAGAGAAAGTTACTCAAATTTGCACAAAATAAGAAGTACAGAAAAAACACGATTTTCTGCACAAAATCGCGATTTTCTATAAGAGAAATTTCTTGGAATTTTTAGCATATTTGGGTTTTTGGAGAAAGATAATTGCAAGAGTTTTTATCAAGATTGGGTAAGTGAAGTTGGACAAATGAAAGAGTGAAGAAAAGTGGAAATCACACAAAATCGTGATTTTCTGGACACTATAAAATTGGGGAATTGCAAGAAAAACTCATTTGAGTGAGTGTGAGAGAGAGTGAGAGCAACCAAAAAGTCGCGATTTTCTGCAGCCAATCATTTTGGAGAAGTTTTCAACCAAGCAAGCAAGGTAAAGAGTCTCAACATTATTTTGTTGTATTTCTTTGCATTTTTGTGATCATATAACACAGAAAAATAGAAAATAATAGAAAAAACACGGAATCGCGATTTTATAATTCAGAAAGTTTTGTAAAAAATAAAAAGTTTTGAGAAGAACACTTTCATTGCATGTTAAAAAATAGACATGGCGATTCTATAGGTGAAATAAAATCTTAAAAATCAATATCTAAAATTTTTTTCAAAAAAATTGATCAGAATCGCGATTCTATAGTCAAACACAAAATCGTGATTCTCTGATCAAAGGACAAAATTGCGATTCCCAAAACACAATTTTCATAAGAAAATCATGTTATTTACAATTATGAGCAATCACGATTGTCTGTGAAGAAAATCGTGAAAAACACGATTTTAGACACAGAATCGTGAAAAACACGATTTTGAGTACAGAATCGTGAAAAACACGATTTTGGACACAGAATCGTGAAAAACACGATTTTGGACACAGAATCGTGAAAAACACGATTTTGGACACAAAATCGTGAAAAACCCGATTTTGAGCACAAAATCGTGAAAAACACGATTTTGGACACAAAATCGTGAAAAACACGATTTCGAGCACAGAATCGTGAAAAACACGATTTTGGACATAGAATCGTGAAAAACACGATTTTGAGTACAAAATCGTGAAAAACACAATTTTGGACACAGAATCGTGAAAAACACGATTTTGAGTACAAAAACGTGAAAAACACGATTTTTGTCAGAAAATCGTGAAAAACACGATTTTGGACACAGAATCGTGAAAAACACGATTTTGAACACAAAATCGTGAAAAACAGGATTTTGAGTAGAAAATCGTGAAAAACATGATTTTAGTCAGGAAATCGTCAAAAACACGATTTTGAGTAGAAAAACATGAAAAACACGATTTTAGTCTGAAAATCGTGAAAAACACGATTCTGACCACAGAATCGTGAAAATTAGGTGAATGATCTTTAGGTCTGGGAACAAACTAAACTCACATATTAAGCAAGACTTAGGTAGGAAGGAGATAGAGTCAGTGGAAGGGGAAGTGCAAGAAAGAAATTTAGGGCAAGAAAACAACATGGAAAATTTAAATGAAACAAATGAGCCCATTGAAACTGGGGATTATAGAAATATCCTCAAATACATGTATACAAATAGGTTTGGAACCTATGTATATCAGGATGGAATGCATAAGTTTCTCATTAGATTGAGAAACTTAGAAGCTCCCCTAAACATAACACCAATAGCTCAGTTCAAAGATGGTAGGTATGAGGATAGGCAAGGGTGTGTGTACATCTTCTCGCAAGACCCAGAAAATTCAAATGACTTAGGGCAATGTGCTGACAAAGGACCTTGGGAACATAACATAGGACAACTAGATTTACCAAGACCACATGAAAACTACACTAGTAATGAGCAACAACAAGGGAGGAGAACACATGCTTCTCCAAACCCTTTTGAAAAAGAACCAGAAGGATTTAATGAATTTTCACTAAGAAGAAGACATCATTGACAACCTCAGGGTAGAATGCTTAGACCATATCAAGTAGCCAAATGCATGAAAAATCAATATGAAGGGTATTCTGATCCTCATGCTCATGCTGCAGAGTTTAGGCAATTAATTAGAGTTGAGGAGGTGGAAGATTACAAAGTTCAATTTGAAGCATTTGGTCTAACCCTAACAGGACCTGTATTATCTTGGTTCATCCCTTTGAGAAAGGAAATGTACTTAGATATTGAATCCTTCCTAGAAGCCTTCATTGGGGAATTCTCAAAGACTGGAATAAAACATAGCACAACCACTCTAATACACAGTTTTAAACAACAAAAAGATGAAAATGTCAAAGAGGCAGCCAGGAGATTTAAGCAATACATTGACAGATGTCGTAAAGAAGAAGTACCTTCCATGGCCAGACAAGTATCCCTATTCATAGAAGGATTAAGAAGTGCTGAATTAAGGACCCTAGTGTACTACAGGAGATGCCCTGATCTAGGAGCTTGTGTAAAAGAAGCAATAGATTTGAAAGATAACAGAGGCCAAAATCTGTTAGCATTTGATCAACCTAGATCAAATGAAGATAAAATCCCTCCAGCAGAAGAATTGGCTCAGGCCATTGCTAAAGCCCTAGAGGTAAGCACCAAAACCAATTTGATAAACTCCAGGATAAACAAAAATAAAAAATGCTACAATTGTGGAGAAAGCCATTTGGTACAACAATGCCCATATCAAAAGCCTCCACATTTGCAAGATAGTAAAACACTCAAATATTGTACACTAGAGAGGAAATGGACAAATCATACCAGGGAGGAATGCTTCTATAATAAACAACCCATAAAGGAAAGAGATTATGGGGGTCAAAGAGAATCAACATATGTTGCACAACCAAGACCTGTGCTTGGGCAACAACCTCCTATACCAACAAATGTGGTACCTATCAAATACACACCAATAGAGGAGGGAAACTCAAGAACAAAGTCACCATACAAGGAAGATTATCAATGGAATGAAGGATATCAAGAAGAATGGGAAGGTTATGAATTAAGAGAACCAGAACTACAAGCTCTAGACTTGGGAAATGGAAGAATTGAGATGGACACTGCCACTTTCATGTATATAACCAATAATTATATGTCTAACCAAAAACCTCAATTCAAAGGGGGACCAAAGATAACTTGTTATAGGTGTGGGGGAGATCATTTCATTAGAGACTGTCCACAACCTCCTACATTAAGAATAGAAGGAGCTTATTGCAAGGATTGTGGTAGGGAGCATTTGATAAAGGATTGCCCAAAAAATCCTCAAAAACAACAAAACACACCTAATAACATACCACTAAAAGCAGTCAGTATCATGGAACACGAAGAATTGAGTGACATTGACCAAGTAAATGTAAATGCTATAACAAGGTCACAAACAAAACAACAAAGAACAACTAAGGAACAAAATGAAGGTTCAATCTCAAAGGTGAAGAAAAATAGACAAAAAGGGAAATGGGAGAGGAAACAAAGAATGGGTAAAAATTTGGAAGAAGAAAATAGGGAACAATCAAACAGTACTTCTCCTCAGAAGACACAAACCCAGTTGGAGATAGGAAATTCACAAAGTCTAGACACTCTAATAAAAGCATACCAGGGAAGAATTCACGAGGGACCAAGCCCTACTGATCATACAATGGCTTATCGAGGGAAGTGCAACTCAAAATGGGGGAAGAAGACAATTCTCAAAAAACAGTTGAGGAATCTGAGACAACAAAAACAAGAGGAAATAGTATCAAGGAAGAAAACCCACAAGTAACATTCTAGGTGAATATAGATAAACAATGCACAATTCTTTATCATACCACATGGGAAGAGTTAATGAAACAAAATCCTCACCTACAGAACCAAATGGAAAAATGGGAAACAACACCAGAAAATCTCCACCCACAACTACAAGAAATGGAGGAGTTGTGGTATATTCCCATTGATAAGATAGGAGGATATTGTGAAGGGGAAGAAGGAAACTCAACCTTAAAATTACAATTTGGTAAAAACCAGGCCAAAGCTATTCTGGATAGTGGATCAGGAGTGGCCATGATGACTAAACAAACTTGGGAGAAATGGGGAAAAAATGAATTATTACCCACCAAAATGAGATTGCAACTTGCAGATGGACACATAGAAAAACCCCTAGGAATATGGGAAAAAGTGATTGTGGACATATGTGGAATAGAGATAGAACATACCTTTGCTATAGTTGAATTCCCACAATCCACTTCATATGAAATTATCCTAGGAAGACCATTCATGAGACAAATGCTAATTGTGCAAGATTGGGGTAATGATTGCTTATACTTACAGAGCAAAGGAAGAATAACCAAAGTAAATCTAAGAAATGGGCACTACTGTGACATATCTCCTCAAGAATAGTATAAAATTCATCAGAATCAAGAGTTGAGTGAGAAATCAGAAATGGAAGACCAGGATGAAACTGAATCATCAGTATGGAAGTGCAATATGATAAGAAATCTTACTAGTAGGAAAAGGAGATTAAGAAGAGAGGATTGTGTGGAAGGAAGGAAGTTACAAGATGAGAACTATGTACCACAACAATTCAAGGATGAGGAATTTGAGCCCTATGGGTGGAATCAAATTTTGGCTACCATGGATCTAGCCAGTGATGAATATGTAGGAGTGGAATTTCAAAATGAAGAAGGATATGATGTCTTTCACATTGGAATTCAAATGATAAAGGTATCCGGAACAGAAGAGGACAATGAAGAAGAAATGATATTAGAAAAAGGGAAGACACAATTTGTGGAGGAAGTAAAAGCTGAAGATGCTATTAAAGATAAAATCTCAGGCAAGTATAAGAAAAACAAACACAAGGAAATAGAAGAAAATCAGGAGGATGAGAAGAAGACAAGGGAAACGAACAAAGATCAACAGTTTGATGTACCAAAAAATTTCAAGACTTATGAAGTAGAAAACAGACTGTCAGGGGAGCACTAGATTGTGCTCTCTGACTACACAAGACAAGATTTCGGAAACACAGTTCTGATTACAAGAATACCCACGAAGGGAAAATGCTACAAGAATATACGATCGATACAAGATGTCCCACAACCCGGGACCAATAGGTATGGAAAACTCGACTAGAGATGATACAGGAGATCCCACAACCCGGGATCGTAGGTAGGAAACAAGATATCTCGATTACAAGAAATCCCCTCAGGGATATGAACTGGATACAAGAAATAACTAGAAAGGATCTCGTACTACGAGATTACAATAGGACAAGAAAGGATGTCCACAATACAAGACTAGACAAGACTAGAGCTAGAAACAAAACTAGAACTTGAACTGGAACTTGAATGTACTTACTTGGAGGTCACGACTCCTTGAGCTCCCAAGACTGGCATTGGCAAGACTGATTATGAATGTGGCCAACCCCTCCTTATATAGGTTTTCAAGGGCGGTTCCCAAGGCGGTTGCGAACTGATGATGTCATCATGATGTCATCGATTTGTAACAAGACCTCCCAATGTCAGAGTTCAGCGAATAGACAGTCGATCTTGGGGTTTTGGCACATTCCGGACGCAATGGAAGCATTGGTTTCTCCTAATTCTGAACCAATCATGAGATACAGGGTTCACATGGAATCTTAGGTTCAGGATGGTTTCCTTCGTCCATGACATCACCTCCCCCTCAAGCGACGAGTTCCACGAGGAGCGGTCATGTTATCTGGTCTCGGCTTCGTTGGATTTTTCTTATGGAATTCTCGAACCTTGATTGGTGCTCTCTGAAGGTTTTCTGCAGGTTCCCAAGTACGATCACTGATGTCATACCCTTTCCAATGAATAAGGTATTCCAAACTTCCCCGGGATATTCTGGAATCTAGGACATGCTCGACTTCAAATTCTTCATGATCATCAATCTCGATAGGTGGTGAAGGACTAGGTCTCTCCCCCCTCAATGGTGAAATCTGATATGGTTCCAACATGGATACATGGAAAACTGGATGTATTCTCATGGTACTCGGTAACTGGAGTTTGAAGGTGACTGGATTAATCTTGGCCAAGATGGTAAATGGTCCAAACTTTTGATGATCTAACTTTGCACAAGGCCTTGAAGTTTGTAGATTGTTTCGGAGTAACCATACTTTATCCCCAATTTGATACGATGGATTCTGGACACGATGTTGATCTGCATAGTACTTATATTGTTGTTGAGCTTTATGGATCTCTTCCTTCAGTTCTTTGTGAATGTCCATCAGGTACTGGGCCTTGTCTCTGGGAGCTGGGTTCTTGACATGATTTGAGAGTTGTATATCCATCCTTGGATGTTGTCCATAGTTTGCAAAGAAGGGAGTTTGCTTAGTAGATGCATGAACACTATTGTTATAGGCAAACTCTGCAAAGGGTAACAACTCAAACCAATCATTTTGGTGATAGTTGCTAGTGCAACGGAGATATTGCTCCAGGACTTGATTCACTCGTTCTGTTTGTCCATCAGTCTGTGGATGATTTGCTGTAGATAGTTTAACTTGAACACCAAGGAGCTTGCAAAGACTGTTCCAAAAGCTGGATATGAACTGTGGACCTCGATCACTGACAATGTCATCAGGCAATCCATGAAGCCTAAATATGTACCTAAGAAAAAGTCTGGCAGTGGCTGCACCTGTGATTGCCTTGGTAGTTGGAATGAAGTGTGCCATCTTTGTAAATCTATCCACAATAACAAGAATGGCATCATACTTATCTGACTTTGGTAGATCTGTGATGAAATCCATCGACAATGAAGCCCATGGCCTTTCTGGAATAGGTAGAGGTTGCAAGAGGCCATGAGGTTTATGTCGGGGTACCTTAGATCTATTGCAAGTATCACAGGTTCGAATGTATTCTTTGACTTCCTTCCACATCTGAGGCCACCAAAAGTCCCTTGATATGAGTTCTATTGTTTTATTTACTCCAAAATGTCCTGCTGCAAGGTTGTCATGGCGTTGTTGAAGTACTTGGATCCTGGGCTTTCCTGGAGGGACATACAATAGGTTCTTATAGAGTAGTAAACCATCCTTTTCCTGAAATTCGTTTACTTCTTGGAATTTTCCTTCTTGAGCTTTCTGCTTAACGTTACAAAACAATTCATCCTGTGGTAGATTCTCACGGATCAACTGATTCAAGGCTGAATCTTCATGATGGCTTGAAGAGATAGCTGCTAACTGGAGATGCTCGGGCTTGAGTAATACACTCTCTTGTTGATCAAAGGCCTCTTCACCCTTCTTTGGTGCAAGGTAAGATCTTCTGGATAGGGCATCTGACTGACATTGATGACGTCCTGGACGGTATGTGATGACAAAGTCGAATCTGGATAAAAAGTTACTCCATCGAGATTGCCTTCTATTGAGGATCCGGGTGGTCATAAAATACTCTAGGTTCTTGTGATCTGAATATACAATGACTTTATGAGCTGCTCCTTCTAGATGGTGACGCCAGGTATCAAACGCGTCTACTATGGCAAGGAGTTCTTTATCATGAATTTCATAATTAATTTCTGGAGGGGAAAACTTCCTTGAATGATATGCAACTGGATGTAGTTGTCCATCATCTCCATATTGGGAAAGAATGGCCCCTAGAGCAAAGTCCGATGCATCTGTCTCAAGGAAGAAGGGCTTACTAGAATCAGGATGAACTAGGCTTGGAGCAGTAGTGAATGCTGATTTCAAGGTCTGAAAGGCCTTCTCTGCTTCTTCGGTCCATGAGAATTTGGAGTTCCCTGTAAGCTTGGTAAGAGGTGTCACTATCTTGGAGTAATCTCTGATGAATATCCTATAGAAATTGGCAAACCCCAAAAAACATTGTACATCTCGAACACATGAAGGTGGTTGCCAATCAAGGATTGTCTCAATCTTCTTAGGGTCCATAAAAATTCCTTTATCTGATACTATGTACCCTAAAAATTCCACTTCTGTCTTATGAAAAGAACACTTCTCCAATTTCGCATACAATCCTTTTTCTCTTAGTTTCTCTAGGACTATCTTTACATGATCTTCATGATCCTCTAGATTTTTTGAAAATATCAAGATATCATCAAGGTATATTACAACAAAATCATCTAAATATTCTCGAAAAATATCATTCATCATATGTTGGAAGATAGCTGGAGCATTTGTAAGACCGAAGGGCATAACTACATATTCAAAATGCCCATACCTTGTTCGAAATGCTGTCTTCCATTCGTCTCCTTCTCTGATCCTGACAAGGTTGTAAGCTCCTCGAAGATCAATTTTCGTGAAGAATTTTGCTTTTCCAAGGCGTTCCAAGAGCTCTGATATGAGTGGTAGAGGGTATCTGTTTTTTATAGTGACTTTGTTCAATCCACGATAATCTACACACATCCGGAGAGTCCCATCCTTCTTCTTTACAAATAGAATAGGAGCTCCTGCTGGAGACTTCGAGTGTTTGATAAACCCCTTTGCCAGATTCTCATCAATGTTCTTGCGTAGTTCTGTAAGTTCCTCTGGAGATAGTCTGTAGATTGGTCCAAAGGGTGGTTGTGTTCCCTCTTGAAGATCTATGGGACAATCATAAGGTCTATGCTCTGGAAGGATATCTGCATTCTTCTTTTCAAAAACATCTTCAAAGCCGTTGTACTGATTGGGTAGCTGTACTGGATCATCTTTCTTGGATTCTTGAGCTGGTATGGCATAGATCATATATGTAGGTTCCTTCCTTACTGCATGTATGAAGGCTTTAGCTCCAACATATGTTGGGTTCTTCTGGATATCTCGACGGGTGATTTTATTCTTTTCCCAATTAATTTCTGGATTATGTTTCTTTAACCACGGCATTCCGATGATAACCATATTTGCTGGACTCGATATTACATTGAAACATATGTGTGAATCATGGTCACCAAGGTGTACTCTTAGTGGTATGGTTTCCATGGTTATATTCCCCGATGCTAGAGGCCGTCCATCTACTACTTCGGCTACTACTGGTCTGTTCTTTCGAAGTACTGGAATTCCATGTTTCTTAACGAGTCCTTCATCAATGAAACATGAGGACGCTCCTGAATCTACTAGAGCTATGAGGGAAAGGGTCTTCTTAGACAGGATTAACTTGACAGGGGCAAGACATGTTTCTACGGGTGTGGATGGAATTATGAGACCCTTTCGTATATCATGGTCCGGCTGTATGGTCTCTTTTACAACTGGACTTCCTCGTTTCCCTGCTCTACAAGGGTGGCTGCGACTTTGGAGTTTGTTCTCTTGTTGGGACAATTAACTGCAATGTGGCCAGGGTTTCCACAATATAGACATAATTTGTTATCCCTCCTTCTTTGTTTCTCTTGTGGTGTTAGAGGCTGGAACCTAGTTACATCTATCTGCATAGGTTCGGGCATAGTGTCATCTCTAGGAGTAGGCTGGAAAGGTTTCCATTGGCGAGGTCTTCCTTCTACTTGTTTTTCTTGTTTCCTTTCAAAAAGACGGTTATCACATTGAATGGCTTGGTTGATGTATTCATTCAATGTCTTCACCTCTGGCATCGTGAGTAGAAGGTCCTTCACGTCATCCCTTAAGCCCCATCTAAATTGGCTAATGAAATAATCCTCATGCCAAGTGAGGTCACATATCAACTGCCTAAATTCTGATGCATAGGTAGAGGCAGGGCGGTTACCTTGACGTAGCTTTCGAAGTTTTGTTTCTGCCACTCGACTCGTGTCTGCATCTCCAAATGTGGCGACAAGCTCTCCAAGAAATGCCTCATAATTATGAAGTACGGCCATATCCTTCTCCAAGATTGGGGCGAACCATGATAAAGCTTGACCATAGAGCAAGGTTCCAATAAAACCGACCTTGGATGCATCATCAGGGTATCTATCAGGCTGCATGCGAATGTACAATTTGACTTGTTGCAAGAATCCTCGAAACTTTGTACGATCACCATTGAACTTTTCTGGCATGCAAATCTTGGGTTCCTTCACAAATGATGTACTGGGCCGTTGGTTCACTTGAATACTCCCTTGATTCGCTTGAAGACTCCCGATTCGTTCTTGTAATTCTTGAAGGAGTGTACCTACATGCACTGGATGTCCCATCTCGACTTGTGTCTGTCGACGACTTAGGTCTTCGACTTGTTGTTGGAGACTCTGAAGTGATGCTACGATCTGTTCATAAGCGTTCTCCATGATGTCTGGTCTTGGATAGAAGATAGTCTTGCCAAAATGTCAGGGGAGCACTAGATTGTGCTCTCTGACTACACAAGACAAGATTTCGGAAACACAGTTCTGATTACAAGAATACCCACGAAGGGAAAATGCTACAAGAATATATGATCGATACAAGATGTCCCACAACCCGGGACCAATAGGTATGGAAAACTCGACTAGAGATGATACAGGAGATCCCACAACCCGGGATCGTAGGTAGGAAACAAGATATCTCGATTACAAGAAATCCCCTCAGGGATATGAACTGGATACAAGAAATAACTAGAAAGGATCTCGTACTACGAGATTACAATAGGACAAGAAAGGATGTCCACAATACAAGACTAGACAAGACTAGAGCTAGAAACAAAACTAGAACTTGAACTGGAACTTGAATGTACTTACTTGGAGGTCACGACTCCTTGAGCTCCCAAGACTAGCATTGGCAAGACTGATTATGAATGTGGCCAACCCCTCCTTATATAGGTTTTCAAGGGCGGTTCCCAAGGCGGTTGCGAACTGATGATGTCATCATGATGTCATCGATTTGTAACAAGACCTCCCAATGTCAGAGTTCAGCGAATAGACAGTCGATCTTGGGGTTTTGGCACATTCCGGACGCAATGGAAGCATTGGTTTCTCCTAATTCTGAACCAATCATGAGATACAGGGTTCACATGGAATCTTAGGTTCAGGATGGTTTCCTTCGTCCATGACACAGACTACTTCTCAAGAGGAAACCAAAGAGGGAAAAAAAGAAAGGGGAGGCTTATGAAATGAGGAACAAACTAAAAAGATCATGATCACTCAGGAAGAGGGAGAAGAAAGACATATTGTAGTGGCTGATGACATGACATCTCAAGAAGAGGAGGCACTAAGAAACTTGGCAAGAAACTATAGGGATGTGTTTGCTTATAGCTATAAGGATTTGAAAGGTATCGATCCTAAAATCTGTGAGCATAAGATTCCTATTACACTTGAAGCAAAACCTAGTAAACAGAGACATTACACATTCAATGATAAATACTCTGCTAAAATAAAGGAAGAAATTGACAAGCTATTAGCTACCAATTTCATCTATGAGATTGAGTATACAGAATGGATATCTCCTATAGTTGTGGTACCAAAAAAGAATGGGAAACTTAGGGTATGCATTAACTTGAAAAAGGTAAATGCAGCAACTATAAGGGATAATTATCCACTGCCTGTAACAGATCATCTTCTAGAAAGAGTTGTAGGGAAGGAGGTTTATAGTTTTTTAGATGGTTTTTCAGGATACAACTAGGTTCCCATAGCATTGGAAGACCAACATAAAACTGCCTTCTCCACAGAATGGGGAATTTATGCTTTTAGGGTTATGCCCTTTGGGTTAACCAATGCTCCAGCAACTTTTCAGAGGTTGATGTGTCATATCTTCAAAGAGTTCCTGAGGAAGGTAATGGAAATCTATGTAGATGATCTTTGTACTTTTTCATTAAAAAGACAACATCACTTACAATATTTAGAAAATATATTCAGGAAATGCAGAACCTACAGAGTATGTTTAAATCCAGAAAAATGTGTATTCTTTGTAAGACAAGGAAGAATGTTAGGTCACATAGTCTCTAAAAATGGAATTTCAACTGATGAGAAGAAAATAAAGGCCATAATAGAGCTTCCAAGACCAACAAGTGTAAAGGAACTTCAAACTTTCATGGGACATTGTGGGTACTATAGGAAATTTGTACACAAATTTGCTGACATAGCCAAACCCTTATATGCCCTAATTACTAAGTTTGAGTGGACCAAGGAGTGTGACCAAGCCTTTGAAACTTTAAAAACTTGTTTGGTAACAGCCCCAATTCTGAAAACACCTCAATGGGATAAAATTTTTCATGTCCATGTGAATGCTTCAAATTATGCTTTAGGATGTGTGTTAGCACAACCAATAGAAGGAAGCAAGTTAGATTTTCCAGTGGCTTATGCTAGTAGGCAATTGAATCTAGCAAAAAAAAATTACACAACCACTGAGAGAGAGGGATCCGGCATGGTTTTTGCTGTAAAAAAATATAGACATTACCTTTTGGCCAACAAGTTTAAGTTCTTTGTAGACCATCAAGCTTTATTATATTTGGTAAACAAACCTTGTCACACTGGGAGAATAGTCAGATGGTTTCTTTTACTAATGGAATTTGAGTTTGAAGTGGTGGTCAGACAAGGGAAAACACACTTGAGAGCAGATCATTTATCTCGAATTCAGTCTAAAGAACCCAGTTCACCTTTAGATGACAATCTACCATACACTTATTTGTTTAAGGTAGAGAGTGTTTCTGAGTGGGCCATGACTTTAGTACCATTATTAACCATGGGACCTTGCAAAACAGTTGGGAACAATGCACACTTAGTATTACAAAGCAGGAACTTTATGTTACTAGCTGGGCATTTGTACCATCTCAATCACACAGGCATATTGGAATATTGCACTCTTGAGGAAGAGCAACAAGAATATCTGAGAAGAGCTCATTGTTGGAACCCTTGCACTCATGCTTCTAGGATAGTCACCCTCAGCAATCTCAATAGGATGGGGGTACATTGGTGTTGACAGTATACGGGAAGAAGCAAGTACGGAAACACGTGCAGATCTTGCACTAAGGCAACCCTTCATTTTTTTCAAAACCCTTACATCATTTTAAAGTGATTCTCATCACTGAAAACCCCTGTAAATACCATTTTCACCTTTTTGTAGATCCATTTTGTACAAGTCGAGGAGTCCTCGAGCTTGAGGAGCCTTAGAAGTAGTTGCCTGCCAATTTTCATATTTTTTAGATCTCGTTTGAGCCCTCAAATAAACCCTGGAACCAAATTTTTAACTAGGCCGGACACTAGGTCTGGACAGGGCCAAAGCTAGGCAAAAACTATAAATAGAGCTAGAGAGCTCATTTTTGGGGTAGCTTCTTGTAGTTTTGAGCTTGTATGAGAACTTTGTTGCAATAGAAGTGATTCCATTGTCTTACTCTCTTTGTTCTTGCCGTGTGTGCGCATGTGTGTGTATGTGTGTGCATGTTAGTGTGCTTCTCACTCACACATTTGTGCCTTCACTTGCTCGAGGTCTTCATACCATCCTCATGTCTTCCCGGATTGACATTAAAGGAGGTGCTACTCATCATTGAGCTACACCAAATTTTGGCGCCGTTGCCGGGGATTCGAGCTTTGAGGACGAGCGTGTGATGGTAAGACGTAGAGAGGACACGTTGGAATGGTAAGTATGTTGGTGCATGCCAATCATCAATTGAAGGTTTATGAAGAAATTATGTGACAAAGATGAAGGACATTGCAGATTCTTTAGGTGCAGTGGATGAAGATATTGAAGAAGATAAATTGGTAAGACAAATTCTCACAGGGCTAAGAGGAGATGAGAAGTGGAAGCCTTTTATTTTGTCTACAGAACTTTCATTAGATCACTTCACTCCTGATTTGAATCAATTGTTAGGTCATATGCTAACTTTTGAGAATGATATCAAAGGAGATGTTGATAAGAGTGCAGGTCATACAATGTACTCTAAAGACAAGAAGAAAGCAACAATCAGGTGAAGAAGAAGGTACTTCAAACCAAGCAAATTTCATAAGAGGAAAAGGAAATGGCAGAAGTAGAGGAAGAGGCAGAAACAACAAAGATAATGCAAGAGCTTGTTGGATATGTGGTAAGACCAATCATCTATCTCATGATTGTTGGCACAATAATCAGAACAATGGTAATTATCAGAACTTTAATCAAAGAGCAAGAGGTGGTAGATTTCAAAGAGGAAACTTCAGAGGTAGAGGTGGTAGGAATTCTTTTGGAAGAGATGGAGGAAGAAGCTTCCAAAATCAATCCTATAATAACACCTACTACAACTATGCATCAGATCAGAAGGAGGACTCGACTCTCATTATGAATGCAACATGTGAAACCTCACATGAGGACATGAGAGTGTTCTATATTGATTCAGGATGTAGTAATCATTTAAGTGGAAATATTGCTTTGATGACTGATCTAGATCATAATGCAATTAACCATACAGTTCAGACAGGTGATAATACAAAGCATAAGGTAAAGTCAATTGGTTCAGTCAAAGCTAAAGATGGGAGCACTCTTCTGAGTAAGGTTCTTTATGTTCCCACAATTCCAAAGAATTTGATCAGTCTAGGTCAAATTGTGGAAAAAGGATATGAGGTAAGATTCACCAATGATGGAGTCTATGTTGAAGACCCTAGTCAAGGGTATAAACAGGTTGTTACAGGAAAGAAAGAAGGAAGGCTCTTCACATTGAAGGTACAAGGAAATGTTGGACATGCTATGTTCACATATGGAGAGCAGAAGGTATCTGAATTGGATCTTTGGCATAAAAGACTTGGACAGTTCAATGAAAGAGGTATTAAAGAAATGATTAACAATGGGTTAGTGTTTGGGTTGCCTAACATTGCAGGTCAACACATGACATACAGATGTGAGGCATGTCAATTAGGTAAGGCTCATAAGCAATCCTATTCCAAGCATGGGTTTATGTATTCAGACAGACTTGAATTGGTGCATACAAATGTGTGGGGTCCTTCAAAGGATTTTAGTATAAATGGTTCAAGATATCATGTCATATATGTTGATGATGCTACCAGATGGATCACAATTTATGTGATTAAAGAAAAGTCAGAAGTGTTTAATACATTTAAACACTATCATGCATATGCAGAAAGAATTACAGGTCAAAAATTGAAGAGACTAAGGTCAGATGGAGGGGGAGAGTATTTTTCAAATGAATTCAATGATTACTTGTGGAATGCAGGTATAAAGAGAGAAGTTACTTGCAGGTACTCTCCTCAACAAAATGGTGTAGCAGAAAGGAGAAATAGGACTCTTGTTGAGTTTGCAAGGTCCATGATGAAAGAGAAGAATTGCCCAAATTATTTGTGGGCAGAGGCTGTAAATACAGCTACTTATTTGGTTAATAGATTGCCTTGTAAAGCTTTGGAAGGCATGACACCATATGAAGCTTGGTGGGGTAAGAGACCTACCTTGGATCATTGCAGAATATTTGGATGCTTGGCATATGCATATGTGCCATCTCAATTGAGGCATAAGTTGGAGCCTAAGGCAGAAAAGTATGTATTCATTGGTTATGATGATAAGCAAATGGGATACAGGTTGTGGAGTCCATCCACAAAGCAATTCCTTGTATCCAAGGATGTTACATTTGATGAGCAAGGTACTTGGTATGCAGGTAAATATAATATACATGCAGATGTTGAAGAAGTAGTGGATCAAAGGAAAGGTAAAGCAAAGATTCAATTACTTGATGAAGATGAGAATAATGAAGTACAGGTTGAAGTTGAAGAGAGGCCAAGGTTTGATCTAGAATGTGATGAACCAGAGACTTCAAAAAGTGCAGAAGCTAGAAGGTCATCTAGGCACAAATGGCAACCTACAAGGTATAGCTATGACACCTCATTCTTGACTACTAAAGATTATGCTTATTTGGTAAAAGCAGATGAAGATCCATCTGCATATGATGAAGCCAAAGGCAAGAGAAATTGGGAAGAAGCCATGCAAGAGGAGTATGATGCATTGATAGAGAATCAAACTTGGGATCTGGTTCCTAAACCTAATAGCCAGAAAATTATTGGATGTAAGTGGGTTTATAAAACAAAAAGATTTGCAGATGGAAGTATGTCTAGGTACAAAGCCAGACTTGTTGTGAAAGGGTATGCACAGACATATGGAGTGGACTATGATGAGACCTATAGTCCTGTGGCAAAAATGACAACCATTAGAACTCTCATAGCAATTGCTGCTTGCAAAGGTTGGAAGTTATCCCAATTAGATGTTAAAAATGCTTTTTTGAATGGTTACATTTCAGATGAAGTTTACATGGAGCAACCAGATGGGTTCAAAGATCAAGTGAGTCCAAATTATGTGTGTAAGCTCAAGAGAGCTTTGTATGGATTAAAGCAGGCCCCAAGGGCATGGAATTATAGGCTAGTAAAGTTCTTAAAGGATCTTGGATTTCAAGCATCAAAGGCAGATAGTAGCTTGCTAGTCAAAGCAAGTGAAGATGGATTCATTTATGTTTGTATTTATGTTGATGACATAATACTTACAGGAACAGATGATAAAGGAATACAAATGATCAAGAAGCAGATGGAGAAAGAGTTCAAAATTAGTGATTTGGGGAACTTGTCATTCTTCTTGGGAATGGAGATTTTATATACTCAACATGGAGTATATGTGACCCAAGAAAGGTATCTTAAAAATTTGCTAACCAAATTTAAAATGGAAGATTGCAGGGTTGCACCCACACCATTGGAAGTGAACCATAAATTGTCTAGATTTGGAGGAGAAGAATTCAGAGACATGAAGCTCTATCAAAGTTTGGTTGGTAGCTTGATTTATGCTACATTAACAAGGCCTGATTTGTCATATGCAGTTGGTGTGCTTTCACAATTCATGCATTGTCCTAGAAAGGAACATTGGATTGCAGGACAAAGAGTACTTAGGTACATCAAGGGTACACTCAGAGAAGGACTGTACTATGGATTTACTTCTGATACAAGAGTGAAGATATATAGTGATGCAGATTGGGCAGGTAATGTGGATGATAGAAGATCAACACATGGATATTTGTGCTATGTAGGAGACAAATTGATTTCATGGTGTTCTAAGAAGCAACATACAGTTGCTTTGTCATCTACAGAAGCAGAATATAAAGGTATGGTGGAAGCTGCAAAGGAGGTAATATGGCTAAAGACACTTATGAAGGGTTTTGATGTGATTCAAAGTACTCCTATTATTTGTGGAGACAATATGAGTTCTCTATACTTGGGAGCTAATCCTGTGTTTCATGCTAGAACTAAACATATTGAAATACAGTATCATTTTCTGAGAGAGAAGGTCATTGATAAGGAAATTGAAGTTATGCATACTCCTACAAAAGATCAACTTGCAGATATGATGACAAAAAGTCTAGATGGACCAAAGCTATAGAGATTCAAGGATATGGAAAGTATTAAGAAGATAGAGAAAAACCTCAATTAATGACTGAGGGGGAGCTGTTGGTGCATGCCAATCATCAATTGAAGGTTTATGAAGAAATGAAGTCAAGAAACTAAGAAGAGAACAAATTCAGAAGTTTGAAGGAAGGACATACTCAGAAATTCAAAGCTATGTAAACATATGTACATTAGTTCAGATATAGGTGACTTACACTTTTGATTAGTCATAAGTTTGTACATATTTGCCTATAAATGTTTTTGAAAAAGTCGGGGCAAGTAGAATAGAGAATAGGAAGAGAGAAATGAGATGTAGAAAGTGTCATTGGACACATGAAAAGTTAGTTGAGTTACTTCCTCAATGTAGTTGTAACTTTTCTGAGTAATAAAAAAAAAACTTGCGCTCGATGTTTCGAGGTTTTCTACTTCTGTAG
Source organism: Ceratopteris richardii (assembly GCA_020310875.1). Taxonomy (NCBI): domain Eukaryota; kingdom Viridiplantae; phylum Streptophyta; class Polypodiopsida; order Polypodiales; family Pteridaceae; genus Ceratopteris; species Ceratopteris richardii. Next base: position 183,772,062 of record CM035418.1, on the reverse strand, counting down.
TTAATCTTTTGAGAAATCCTTCTGAACATATCTAAGTCCATAGTTAATCAATCTATGGCTAGAATTTGAGAGTCTAATTGTAATCAGGTTAAGAGAATTTTGCATAGGAACTTTCATATGTGAAGATGTTCTGAGAGTCGTCAAAACTAGCGCAGATTTCATGTTCAGAGAAATGAACATTGCTCAGTGCACGGTGTAAAGTTTTACACAAGTGAGGGCTCAAAATCTAAGTTGAAAGGTAAGCCATCTATGGCTAAAAGATCTTGATCAAACGGGTTCGACATTTGGAGAACTATAGCTAAGAAATTACAGGTGTCAAAGTCGCTACTGCAGAGAAGGTGTTTTACACATAGGTAAATTGTTTGTGTAATTTCTCTGAGTATACTAAATCATTTGCAGAGATTTAAGTTGGAGAAGGTGAGCAACCTTAAGGAGAAGCATTGTGCAAAGTTTTATTAAAAACTTTACACATTTGATTAGTCAATGAGTGATTAATCTGCAGTAGACTTTTCAGAGAAATGATTTCTTCACAGTTAATCAATTTCTTGGTAATGTGATAGTGGATTTCCAAAATCCTGTGGAGTCTAAAGTTATTCTTGGTCTAGAGGTGGTCTAATACCAAGGATAGGTTGTTCTTTTGGAGATTAACACTCTCCATCAAAGTAGTCGGTAAATTTTTGATTTTTCTCCATCTCCATCTCCATCTTCACCTCCTTCTCCATCTCCACCTCCACCTCCTTCTCCACTACATATTCCCTCTTCCTTGTCATTCCCCTCATTTGTTGTGTGCGAGTTTGAGAGAGAGCGAGTGTGTGTGCTTGTTTTTGTGTGTTTTTGCATGTTTCTGCTCAGCAGGTACGGATTTCCTCTACACAAGTCCCGAGGCGTCAAGCTCGAGCTATCGCGACACCTCGAAAACTTCACCCAATCACAATTCTGAGTGCACTACGACACTGCGCAGGCTGAGAGCTCCTAGGATCACTAGACAGAACTGAAAAATTCACCATATCCCGAGCTATCGCGACACCTCGAGGTATCGCGACACTCACGACCTATCGCGACACCTCATGAGCTATCGCAACACTTGGGAGTATCGCGACACCTCACGACCTATCGCGACACTTGGGAGTATCGCGACACCTCACGACCTATCGCAACACCTCAAGACCTATCGTGACACTTGGGAGTATCGCGACACCTCACGAGCTATCGCGACACCTCACGACCTATCGTGACACTTGGGAGTATCGCGACACCTCACGAGCTATCGCGACACCTCACGACCTATCGTGACACTTGGGAGCTATCGCGACACCTCACGAGCTATCGCGACACTTCGACCCGACCTATCGCGATACATGGGCTTAACGCATGAAAATTTAGAGTAAATTAATTGACTGAATTGAGGTATCTTTGGGTTTAATCTTGGACACATTGGGAGGATATGAGAGCCTTAGGAGTGGGCAAAAGACCTAGAAACCAGGGAGGAATTTCCTGAACCCTGAGAGCCTGTTTGGACCCCTAAGTGCCTGAATGGTCATAACTTCACCATACGAACTCCGATTGATGAGATTTTGGTCTCGTTGGAAAGCTTGTTGAATCATACGTGGAGTTTTAGAACATGTATTTTCAAGTTGGCCTTTAGGTGAGACTAGGTGGTCCTAAGATTGAGGGGGTACAGTGAGTTACTCCAGGGGGGACTAAAAATATTGATGTGTGTCTTTCAATTACTTGTGGTAATAGAGCTATACTGACTGGTGAGCTTTTGCAGGAACATTGTGTGCACTCAAGGAAATCCAAAGCAAGCTAGCAAGGGTGAGTACCAAGCTTGGGAGAAGGCTTCCTGGGCTTGTGTAGCAGTCTGGTCAACCAGCTAATTGAGGTTGGAAGATCTCTCAACCCTCCTTTGTCAATTCCTAGCCTAGGCTAAGTACGACTTAGGTGTGGTGATTAATTAGGGCAACGTTAGGCACGAATCAAGTCCAAGAGAATTAATCAACCAAGCGCAAGAATTAAGTAGGTCTTAAGTGCGAAAACCCTAAGGGACAAAAGGTAAACTGGAGTCGATCACTTATCAAGTGCGAAATTCACTTAAGTACTCCTGACGACGCGATTTCATACAAGATCATAAACATAATATTCAACTCAAAAGAACAAAGTGATTGGTGCAAATTAACCTGCAACGAGTGTGTGCTTGGGTCCAAGGGGGTAGATAAATCAGGCATATGAACCTTAGATCAGGCAGACACTTAGGCCGAGACAGACAAAGCCTCAGATCTTCTGAAGCTAGTGTCAATCACACTGCTAGGTCTTGGGCCCAGCAGTTGAGTGATTACCCATACACTCCCAGATCAGAAACAAGTGATTCTGAGATGTCCTATAACATGGAGAGACCAGTAGGTAGTTCAGGAGTGGCGTACCTAGAAAAGCCAGAAGGACCTTACAAGACTCAATTGGAATACATCAGGACTAATCGTCTAAGTGCTCGCATCTACGAAGACGGCCTGAGAAGATCTGTGGTCCAGATTAAGAACCCGGATCAACCCCATGGACTAGAACACCCGGTAGTCAAGTTCGAGAATGGAGCATACCTGGATAAAGAGGGGACTATTTATGTAGTCACCACTCTTCATGATAGAATAGACAAGTTTGGAAATGTGATTGCAGAGACCGACATGGGTGATATAGAACAAGGAAATTTAGAGAAAGAGCCGAGAACTCCCCGGGGTAAATCTGTCTTGACCAGAATCATGACTCCAGAGTGGATTCCACAGGATAATAAAAGCATAGATCTGCTTTTAAACCAAGAAACCGATGAGGCTTTTTGGAGATATAAATCTGCTCAACCTCAGGAAGTGAGTGCCCTCACAATCTATGAGTTTAAAGACCCTGATAGCCCAGGCCAAGTAACCTACCTAGACAATGCATCAGAGAGAATCTTCATGGTCACTGAGCATGGCAGACATGCCTACACATGGAAGGGTGAATTTGTTTTTCCCCAACCAAGGTCTAATGTGTCCTTTGGTCACCAAGGAGCTGGGACCTCCCAAGCTCATGGAGCTCAAAGAGATAGAAGTAGAGACAAACCTGAGGTAAGTTTTGCCAACTCCCTGGGAAGAGAAAGAACGGGAACGGAAAGGAATAGAGTGGAACCTGAGGGACATAGAACCCCATGGAATCAAAGGAATGATGACGATTTCCCTTTGCCAAGACCAAGAGAACACACTAGGACCCTGCGACCAACTCAACTGGTGAAGTCCATGAAGAATTACTTCGATGGCACTGGAGACCCTTATGACCATGTGGCAGAATTTCGGCAAGTCTTGAAAGCGGAACAGGTAGAGGACCTATTCACACAATATAATGCTTTTGGTCTAACCCTTAGGAACACTACCCTTACGTGGTTTCAACCACTGAACGAGAGGCATTTCAGGAACATAGACCAGCTCTTAGAGGCGTTTATCATTGAATTTTCTAAGAGTGGAATCTGGCACAACACTTCCTCACTAATTCATAGCTTCAAGCAAACACCTCAAGAGACGGTCAGACTAGCTGGAAGACGGTTTAGGCAATACCTAGAGAGATGCCCGGTGCCGGAGTTACCCACACCAGCCAAGCAAGTGGCCTTGTTCTTAGATGGATTGTTGAGCACCAAGCTCAGGTCATATGTGTATCTGAAGGACCCCAGAACGATAGAAGAGTGCGTGCGCATGTGCATAGACATTGAGGATAATTTAGGCAAGGAGTTAGAACTGTCAAAAATCTATAAGGATTCTGATAGCTCTAGTAGCCTCACATCTGATCAATCCACATCCATTGAGGAACTTGCAGAGAAGGTAGCTCAAAAACTAGGAGTCTCTAGCAAACAAATTCCGAGATTTGCCCTAGTTAAGCGGTGTTACACTTGTGGCGGTGACCATATGGAAAATGTATGCCCCATTATGGCGCAACCCCAGGTGAATCCTAGTAGCCAGTACTGCACCTTAGAGCGAAGGTACACCAACCACACAACATAGGACTGCCCATATAACAAACAAACTGTCAGAAAAAACTACCCTCAGCCATATCCACAACAAGGTAGATACCAGAATCAGTACCCACCACAAGAATACAACCGACCACAACAAACTTATCAGCCACCTTATCAAGGGCAACAGAGACCACAACCAGTCCTAGTACAGCAACCCCCTGCTCCAACCAATGTGATCCCAGTGAAATATGCATCTGCTGAAGAAAATCCGAACAGAGCCATAGTTCCAGTCACCCCATTGCTATCAGACAGTGATCCAAGTGACCATAGTTTTGACTCCACACATATTGATAGCCCACAGGCTTACTACATGCAGTCACCCGAGCATAATGAGTCATACTATTATGAGGACCCAAGTGAAAATAGTGGGGAACCTGAGTATGCCAATGTCATGTACACAAACCCCAACTCTAGACCTCAACCTAGGCAGGTACGACCCCCATTTCCTAGAGGACCATGCTTCAGATGTCAGGGAGATCACCTTATACGTGATTGTCCACTGCCTGCCCCTACACAACCTCAACCAGTAACCATTCAGGGTTTCTGTCAAGACTGCGGGAAAGAGCATCTCCTACGAGATTGCCCAAAGAACCCTAATAACATGCCTAAAATCACTCCTATCAATGTTGTTGGGTTAGTTGTAGACTCCACAGGGAGTGTGACTTCCACTGCACCTGTGCAAGTGATCACAAGAGCCCAAGCACTACAACAAAACCAAGGTGTTGGTCAGGAAAAGAGCCCCGAGGTGAGTGAAACAGAGAGCATAACCAAAAAGAGGACTAGAGCCTGGAAGGATAGTCGTGAAAGAATGAAAAGGCAATGGGCAAAAAAGATGAGCGAACTTGAAGAAAGCTTGAGAGAAACCAAAGCAAAGATAAGTGAACTCGCATCTCAAAACCACTCTCACACCACCCCTCCACCACCTCTCCCTTTACCCGCCAATCCACCTTCTTCCATTCCCCAACCTTTCAATACACCACCCTTAACCCACCCACCACCCAGAGTAGGATCCGTCCTAGCCGATCCCACTCTCGAGGACCTAAACATGATGCTTAGAGCATATCAGGCCAGAATCCAAGAAGGGCCAAACGTAACTGATCATGAAAAGTGTTACCCTAGAGCTGACCTAGAGATAGAAAGAACCAAGCTTTGCGCGAAAATGGTCGCATTGGCTCAGACTATGTTTGAAGCCAATCGCCTTTTCAATTACTCAGGCTCAGCCAAGACGCAATTACACTTGGATGGACTTCTAGAGAAGTTAGAGGGCATAATTGCAAGATCTGCCAAGGAAGAAAAAAATCAAGAAAGAGATAAAGCAAGCAAAAACATGACCCATCCCCCACCAAAAGCTTATGTGCCCAATTCCACTGAACCAGACAACCCCCCCTCCCTAGAAAGAATAGAGAATCTAACTGCACAATCACAAAAGGAACCCGCCCCTCAACACCATGACAAGGCTAGTGAAAGAGCAGGTCTTCCTACCCAGAAAGCCTATGTGCCTGAAGCTTATGTGCCTAACTCCACTGAACCAGACACCTCTTCTTCTATGAATCAATACACACCAGAATTCTTGCGAGAGATTCAAGAAGAGAAATGGGCTAAAGAGAGTGAAGTTCCTCCTCCCATTGAACTTGTGGATGACACACACGATCAATTCCCACAAGACCTCCCTTCCATTTATGGAGAGCAGGAGAGTGCCCAATCTCAAGAAAGATTAGACTTCGAGTCTAATTCTTTACAAGAACTACCCCATTTCACAGGCCCATGGGAAGCAAAGTCCACCTGTATGAGAGCACCTACAGTCATGGTAAGAAACGAAGATTCAGTCATACCTAGGAACATAGAGGTAGTGAAGAACACCAAAGTGCAGTGCAATCTCACTTTGGAAGAGCTGCTTAAGGTTAGACCAGAAGTGTGGAAACATGTAGCCAATCAAGTGCCCGAGATAGCAAAACCTCGTTCCCAGGTAGGATCCCAGAGAACAGTGCCAAAAATACCCTTAGACAAGATAGGAGACATGAGTGAGGGCGAAGAGGGGAACACATATCTCCCCATCACTCATCAGGGATACACAACCAAGGCCATCTTGGACTCAGGTGCAGGAGTTGCAATTGTTACCACTTCCTTATGGAAACGATGGGGCAAGCCAGCTCTCAGGCCAACGAGAATGAAATTGCAGATGGCTGACGGGCACATAGAAAGACCCTTAGGACTACTCGAGGGGATAACTCTCACTACTTGTGGTGTAGAGTTTGAGCACACATTTGCTATCTATGACTTTAGCAAAAATCAAGCCTATGAGATGATTTTGGGAAGACCATTTATGCGGCAGTTGCAAGTGGTACAGGATTGGGGAACCAATTCCTTGTATTTGCAGCACTTAGGTGTTACAACCAAAGTCAATCTCAAGGATTACTCTCATAGAGATGTCCCTCCTATCCAATGGAACCCCATCCATAGAGCCAAAGATGATACGGAATCAGTGCATTCCCTAGGATCCGGATCCTCGTGGATGCATGAAGACACCCACTTATGGATGTGTAAGGTAGCAGTAGAAGAAGAGAAGAGAGAGAAAGCCAGAGAGGTAGGTGCAAAAGAAAACCATAGATCAATTCAAGACCCAGCCTATGCACCTGTAGTCTTTCCTGATGAGGAATTTGAACCCCATGGCTGGGCAGAAATCCTAGCAACAATGGATGTAGCCATCAATGAAGAGCAGTGGACACCTCATTGTGATGAGGATGGCTATGACATTTCAGTCTTTTCAATAGAGCCAATCATGGGATATGCAGTTTTAGAAGAATGCGAACCTAGCCTTGATGCATTTGAGGATGCGAGTGACTCCAATCTAGAGTCAATCATTATGGACCCACCTTTTGCATCAGATGAAGAATACTTCTATGAAGTAGAATTTCAACCCCAGAGGCACGGAGAGCTTACAAAAAAGGTGAGGTTAGCCACACAAGTAGCTACTAAGAGCGGAGGAAAGAAAAGAAAAAAGAAGGAAGTCACTCCGGAGGCAGAAGAATCCTTGTTTGAGGTCCCTGAAAACTTTAAAAAATATGAGATAGACGATAGGAGAGTCATGATAAGAATGCCTAAAGGTGAGGCACAAGCAAGAGAAGCCTATGATAGCAAGGAAACTACCAAGAAAATAGCTGTCGCCATTGAGGAAGGAGAAGAAAGATGCACATACATAGGTCATGACCTGACAGAAGAGGAAGAACAAGAGCTGATAACCTTGCTAAGAGAATACCGAGATGTATTTGCTTGGAGTTATAAGGACTTGAAAGGGGTAGACCCTGATATATGCTCACATACAATCCCCATGACCTCAGACGCCAGACCCTCAAAACAGAAGCCCTACACATACAACGATAACTATACTGCTAAGATCAAAGAGGAGATAGATCGACTAGTTGAAGCCGGATTCATCTATGAAATTGAGCACACTGAGTGGGTATCCCCCATTGTAGTGGTGCCCAAGAAAAATGGAAAGCTGCGTGTGTGTATTAACCTTTAAAAAGTTAATACCGCCACGATTAGAGATAGTTATCCGCTTCCTATCACTGAGCATCTATTAGAAAGGGTAGCAGGCAAGGAAGTGTACAGCTTCCTAGATGGGTTTTCGGCCTACAATCAAGTAGCCATTGCTCCAGAGGATCAACATAAGACGGCTTTTGCCACGGAGTGGGGCATATTTGCCTTTCAGGTAATGTCGTTCGGGCTTACCAATGCACCGGCTACCTTTCAAAGATTAATGTGTCACGTGTTTAAAGAGTTCTTGAGGAAGAATTTGGAAGTCTATGTTGATGATCTTTGCGCTCATTCCAACATTAGACAGACCCATATTCCCGAACTCAGACAGATCTTTGATAAATGCAGAGAATATCAAGTCTGCCTGAACCCAGAAAAGTGTGTTTTCATGGTCAGGCAAGGCAAAATTCTAGGGCACATAGTGTCTAAGAACGGCATATCCACTGACGAAGAGAAAGTGAGAGCCATCGCAGAACTACCTAGGCCAAAGAACGTCCAGGAAGTACAGGCTTTCATGGGGCATTGTGGTTGCTACCGCCGGTTTATACACATGTACGCCATCATAGAAAAGCCTCTGTATGGACTTTTGACTAACTTTGAGTGGATTGACGAATGTGAGAATTCCTTCAAGGAGCTTAAACGAAGATTATGTTCAGCACCAATCTTGACCACACCAGATTGGAACAAGCCATTATGTGGATGCATCCAATTACGCTATTGGATGTGTACTCGCACAACCTACTGGTGAAGGTAATATGGACCTCCCAATTGCCTATGCCAGTAGACAATTGAATGCAGCTGAACGAAATTACACCACTACTGAGAGAGAAGGCTTAGGCATGGTATATGCAGTTAAGAAATTTAGACACTATTTGCTTGCAAACAAGTTTAAATTTTTTACTGACCACCAAGCATTGTTATATCTCGTGAACAAGCCATGCAATACAGGAAGATTAGTAAGATGGTTTCTCTTGCTAATGGAATATGAATTCGAGGTTGTAGTAAGGAAAGGGAAGACTCACTTGAGAGCGGATCATCTCACTAGGCTCACATCTGGACCACAAGGAGTGTCAGATGACCTTCCTGATGCTTACTTGTTTAATTTGGAAGTTGTACCGCAGTGGGCTAAGCCATTGGTACCAGTATTGACATACGGGCCTAACCACCCAGTAATAAACACGCAGGATAGAGAGGTAGTAAAAGCTCAAAAGTATCACATCATGGCAGGTAGTATGTACAAGCACACAGATCAAGGAGTCTTGGCTTGTTGTGTGGAAGAGGATGAGTACGCTAAATGGTTGCAATTAGCACATGTAGGTGCATTAGAGCAACACTACTCAAAACAACGAACCCTACAGACACTAAGGAGACTCGGAGTGCATTGGCCAACTATGGAAGCTGATGTCCAAAAGTTGTGCAAGGAATGCCCAATCTGTTGCACTAAACCACCTGTGGAACATGCCACTCTTTATCAAGTGTCCATAGTGCCAGGTTGGAGCGAACCACTTGTAGCCTTCCTGAGGACGAAAACATTCCCTCCAGACATGACTCTAGTTAGGAAAAGAAGTCTAGAACAAGAAGCCCTAGAGTACTCACTCATTGGTGATAATCTCTACAAGCGTGGTAAGGATGGTTACCTGAGACTATGTGTCCATGAAAGTGAATATCTAAAGATCTTGGAAACAGCTCACCAGGGTGTAGCAGGAGGACATTTTGGTCCAGATAGGGTGATCAAAGCAATTCTATTTGCAGGATTTTGGTGGCCCACCCTTCACATGGATGCACATACCTATGTGAAGAGGTGTGAGATTTGTCAGCGAACCCAGCCTCCTATACGCAAAGATGAGATGCCACAGAAGCCTATGATGGTCGGGCGTGCATTCTCTAAGTGGGGAATAGACTTTGTAGGTCCTATCAATCCCCCAGCTAAGGGTTCCCATGCTGAGTATATCATTGTTGCCACGGACTATCTAACCAAGTGGGTAGAGGTAAAAGCCACAACGAAGAACGACGCTCAGACAACTGCTAAATTCTTGTTTGAGAATGTATTCACAAGATACGGACTACCTATAGAGCTAGTTAGTGATAGAGGCACTCACTTCTTGAATGAAGTTATTGAAAATCTGCTCTAAGAATTCTTGGTAGTGCATACAAAGTCTGCCCCCTATCACCCTCAAGCCAATGGGCAAGCCGAAAGCACCAATAAAATCCTATGCAATGTATTGACAAAATTAGTGAACAATAAACGCTCTGATTGGGACAAACAGCTACACCATGCTGTTTGGGCATACCGAGTCGCCTACAAAACGGTACTCCAAGCCACCCCCTTTTAGATGGTATTTGGCCAAAACGTCGTGCTACCTTTGGACTTCTTAATACCTACATTGAAAGTAGCACAAGAGCACGAATGGATGGGTCATGAACTCTCCTCTAGACTTTTTGACCTTGAACGATTAGGAGAAACAAGACTGAGAGCAGCTGCAGGGATATATGCAGCTAAGAAGAGACAGAAGGCATACTTTGATGCCCATGTGAAGGATAAGGGCTTGAAAGCAGGAGATCTAGTTTTAGTCTACACATTCAAACAACACGCAAGGAAGCTAGAAAAGAGAGGCTACGGACCTATGATCATCAATAGGATCTCCACGAGTGGAGCAGTACAACTAGCCACTTTAGAGGGTGATGTTCTCCCAAACTATATTAGCGGATGCAGAGTCAAGTTGTATCAGGAACCCCTCACGGAGGAAATGCTAAGTCGACTCAATACTGCTAAGCAACGTAAAGAGGAGGAAAAACAAATTCGAGAAGAAGCACAGGCAGAGGCCTTAGAGCGCATCACACGAATGAAGTTGAGGAGACAAGGGAGGGATCAGCCTATGATTGACACTCAAGAGTCTCCAGGCTATCACATGGCCATGTGTGAGGCTTTAGGTGAACGTACCCATAAGATAAAGGATCGACGACCTTTTGTGACCCTAGAAATAGGACAAAGAGACAACACAACAAGCATGAGAGCTTTAATTGATTCAGGAGCAGCCACAAGTGCAATTCGGCTTTCTTATTGCCAGCAGCTGCAATTAGAGGTAAAACCCCTAGAAGCATATCTGATAGGATTAGGAGGTGTTGAAACCCCTTGCAGGGGAGAGGTGGATCTTCCCCTCTACATACAAGAGGTCCTCATGCCAGCAAAAGTGCTAGTGTGTGAAGACGAGGATCTGACCGAACCTCTGGTCCTGGGCCAAGACTGGATCTACGATCACGCAGTCAACCTCAACCTAAGAAGTGGACTTCTTCAGGCCTGGGTAGGCCAAAGCCGTCTCACGATTGAATTAGAAAATCAAGCACTCAAACCAATAGAACAGGCACCAACTCCTGGTCCCTCCAGGAATCCACATGAAGATAACAATGTTGTTCTTGTCCAAACTTCTATGGTGCAGAGGATTGTCAATCTTACTGAAGGTACAGGAGCCAATAAGGAGTTCCCAACTGATCCAAAGAAGATTCTAAACGGGCAAACCGAACATCACTCGACACGAAGGAGGCCTCTGATCAAGAGGCAGGAGCGCCAACCCGTGCAACACGGAGCACCTCGTGGCGCGAAGCAGATCTGGATACGCAAGGATGGAAAACCCACAACTCTAATAGCATACTCTTGAGGAGACAACAAACAAGCCACACCATCACGGACACAAGTGAAGGAGTACCCTAGGAAACCTCCTAGGCACACCACATCTATTTGGGTCCCTAAGCGATCAAGGAAGGCTAGCCCCAATGCTAGACACATATGGGTGCCCAAGGCCTGTTTACGAGCCCAAATAGCTCCAACTCTAGTTACTGGCATAATTCAACACTCTCAAGTCCTCTCGACTAACAACGCAGGAACTCTACCTAAATACCACTCTGACCCACACTCAGTCACATCGAGGAATGTCTGGAAATGGGTACCCAAAAGGTCCCAAATCCATCACAACCTAGTTCATAAACCGTTGCCTGTCCTTAGCTCTAAGAGCTACGAATCCCCTATCAAAGTTTGGAGACCTAAACCATGTATCAAACCCCCTGACCCAATTTTTGTAAATCCATCCACTCTGACATAGGTGCATTCCGAGTCCACTGCATAACCAAAGTAGGCATCTAGGATGATACTGACCTCTAATCACCACTCACACCTATCACAAGCACTTCATCTCTGACCACTAACCTTCGGGATTGTCATGTTAGTATTGTGAAGGGAACACCATTACATCCTGTTTCCTATGCAACACTAATGTGCCTTTCTTCTTCTAGCAGATAAGCACCCGATTCCCATGGCAGCAGCAGCACGCCCGAGTTCTCAGGCAGGCACCAGCACTCAAATCAATTGGGATACCATGCCTGTGGAGGTTCCACTGACAGCTAGGCCGGATGAGCTTTTGAACGTAAGAAGAATTCCCATTCCACCAAGTGGCCTAACAGAAAGAGTAAAGGGGCATTCTCACTGGTTCAATGAGATGCTAGGAGATTTGGGAGACGCTGATCATATATGGGAATCCAAGATGGAATGTGGAGGAGTGTGGTGGACCTTCTAGTTCTTCTCACGAGAATTTGAAGCATTGCAAAATGCAGCTCCTCTTCAGGATATTTGGCAGAAAGCGGGATTGCAAGATTACTTTAGTGCAGCTTTGCCTAGACCAGACTTTCTTAGGTGCTACTACTTGATTGCCACACTGAAGCCGACAGAAGATAAAGATCATTCAGGCACATTCTGGGTGCCCTCCCTATCAAACAAGGAGGAAATGAAGAAGTTTGAGTTAAATGTTACTTTAATAAGGGAAGCTCTTCAGATGTATGGCACCCATGTGCCTTCCGATCGGGATCCCTTGATACCAGAGTCAATGAAGAGCAACAGAATCAAGAAGTTGAAGGACATGTGTGCCCTCACCCCTAACATCGCCATACCCCTGTGAATGTGCCTTCAACACTTCGCATTTCGAGCTCAAGACCGCTTTACCCAACCTCACAAGAAAATATGGTATGGATTATATTTAGCAGAGACTGGAAGCTTGCCAATTAAGATGCCTGTATGGATTCTGGATCAATTGTATGAAGCAGGCAAGCGGGGTGTGAGGAAGCATACATTACACGGCTACTGTGCGATTACCAGAATTATTTATAGATGTCTTGCATATGACGTGCCAATAGCCAGGGCCCTTTATTCACAACTGGAGTTTTTCAAGGGGCGGAAGTCAGGGAATCAACCTGCGAAACGAATGCGTGGATCACTCTCCCAGGTCATGATCCCTCACGAGGCCACAGCCGAAGCTCCCCCTAGAGAAGAAGCCCATGTAGCACCTTTCACGGTACATCTCCAAGGAACTCAATTAGGGGGCGTAGTACAGCCCACTCCATCCGCCCCTCCACTACCGACCGATGCCGAGTTTGCATCTATGGCCACCTTAACTGAGGATCCCAATTTTGAATTTGAAAGATTCCTACAGACGGCCCACTTACCTGATAGTGAAGATTTTCCTGACAATGCCGATCCGGGATCATCATTCCAAAGAGAACAGCCATAGGGCGAGACAAGCAGGGTACATTGGGAAGAAGAGGCACAACATCCTCATGGTCCAAGCACACAAAATAAGGAAGAAGAACGGGGGAATGAACTAGAGGAGAGTGAAGAGGAGGCCCCTGCCTACACGGCACAACTCAAACGGCTATACAAGACAATCAAGCAGGTACAGAGAAGACATAAGATGACAGAAGAGGCGAATAGAGCCCTAGTGAACCAAATGCTTCAAGCCGAGAATGTCGACTCACATTTTGTTGAATCATTGAATCTATTGGCAGAGACATGTGGGATCGTGGAAGTATTGAGGACAATGGTCTATCAGGAGAACCCTACCTATGATCAACGAAGGATTGATACACGGCCACGACGAGGAAAAATGATTCAAATGGAAGTCTCTACTGCCTTGCCTACCACAATTTCAGAGGATGTTCACATGACGAGCCCAAGTCCCACTGACGAACAAGATGTAATTACACAGGTACCATCTCCACCGTCACCTTCCATTCAACCCTCAGAACCCTTCTCCACTAGTCTTTCTGAACAACCGATATCCACCCATCATGAAACCATTGTACACACCTCTGTTTTTACATCCTTCCCTTTACCCACATCCATCACTTCCACCCAAATTTTTGAACCTCACACCGGTCATCCTGCCACCGATCAAACCATAATAGGTCACCCTTCCTATCTCCCCGCCCTTGGACAACCACTTGCCACTAGCCAGACCTTATCCCATCCTTTTCCATTCACCCACACCCAAACCCTATCCACCACTTCCCTAGTAACTACCTCATACTCAACCCAAGTCACACAACCGTCATTCTGGACAAACCTTGTAAATATACTCCAACAGGTGGATAGTTATAATAAAAAGTCCCTTTCCCAACCCCACTCCCCCACATTCACTGCCACCACTATCACACCACCCACCATCCCTGTATTCACAGTTCACGAATCACACACTCTCACGTCCGATCCCATGGACATCTCACCATCCATAGGATCACCCACCACCACTGTTATTCCAACATCACCACGTGTCATTTCACTCACGTCACCATTTCCAAACACTGTAGGCACAACATCCACTTTTCCCTTTCCCATCTCCCGACCCCTTGCATCTTCCACCCTTACCCCTGCACCCACCTCATTTAGTCATGCACTCAACACCATGCTCGAAGCTGCTGCCCAACTTAAACAGGAATAGAGGTTATTAGAAGAAAACAATAAAGAGCTCTGTACTTTGTCATCCCACCTCTAGGCACGTGTCACTGCCTTGGAGTTGTCTAATACGGAATTACAGCAGGAGGTGACCACCCTCCAACAATATCAGGTGGAGCTCGAGTCCACACATACAGAAAAGAGTAGGGCAACGGAATAACAACTTAGAGATCAGCTAGCCTGTAATGCTAGACTACAACGAAACATGGCTCTACTCCGACGCCATTTAGCGGCTGCTCAAGAAAACAAAAGACTACAGCAACAAAATCAAGACAACCTCGAAGCAGCCATTGAAAATACTCCAGGGGCACCCATCGACCCTGCTAAATTCCAAGCCATCCCCTCAGAAAACATACAACAAATATTGGAAACCTATGCCAATCTCTTAGAAGCACATGATCAGCTTGCTGACCAAGTCAAAGACCTACAGAAAGCCCAAGTGCCTACACCACACCAACAAGAACCTAAAGAGATGGCCAACGCTGCAACCTCACGAGAGCCGGAATTATCAGTAACCAATGAAGTACTAGAGCTACGTCAGCAGGTGGCCGAGTTAAAAATTAAGTTATTACAATATGAACGACCCCCCTCCCCACCTGATCAGCCAAGTGAAGAGGAGACCATTGTCATTCCGGTGGAAGAAACATTCGAAGATAATTATGAGCCACAACCTCTTCCAGGTGGGAGGATCACTGAAGAGGGACAGGATACATATGAGGAACCCCCGTCAACATGGATGAAGCAGGTAGAGGAGATGGGCCACACTCACGAAGAGCGTGTTGCAACTCAGATGCTAGCCATGAAAACCATAGAGGAGACCATACTCAAGTCTGAATATTTCTCGAACTTGGCTCCTAGGCGGTTGATAACTAGCTCAGAGTTACAATATAAACCTTATTTTGTATTGTTGGCGGACTACAATGCTGAGATCAAACGCATAACCAACAAGTACCCCTCTTTCGCAACACAGTTCGAACCCGAGGACATTCCAGAGGCAGCCAAAAAAGGGGCCATATTCCAGCCCATATGGAGGCAAAAGTTACTGGAGACCTATCCGGAAATGTTACGAACATGGGATCATGCTCCCATGCATCTGAAATATAACCCATGCTTTGGACCAGTACAAAGAAGACGCTCCTGGAAAGCATTCGCCATCAAGGTTCAGAACAATGTGAATTGCAAACAGTGGCTGAACTACCCCAAAATCGCACCACCAACAGGCCCACCTACAACAGCGTACATGATGGCTACCATCCGATATTGGCTTCCACGCCTCCACTCCATGCCAGATGTAGCTGCACAGGTGCTACTCAAGATATTTGATATGATGTAGGTTGTGCTCAAAACCTTCCGCAACGTATGTAACATTCAGCCTCCGATTCCCGGCTTCATCAATGGTAATTATGACCTCCTGTATGATATGAGCACAACCCCAAGCATACGAGTTGCTTATGCATGGCACGCACGCATCAGATATCTCCCTGCCTGCTATAAGCAAACTTTCGACGACATGTTCACCACGGGATTTTGGGAAGCACATTCAGAGGTATTTGCACCACGACCAACCCACCTGCTGCAACTATTTGCATGCGAGCAAACAATGCATTCAGAGCTCTACACTACGCCACAACCTAACATGCCTAGAGCAGTGAATTGGGATGCCCTCCAGAGCGATTTGGTCTGGGGACTATGTATAAAAGAACAAGAATTGGCAACCGACCTCCTGCAGAAGTACATCGATCAAACAGTGGAGCAGAGGTCTGTCAGAGGCGACAGACCCTAGGGGGGGGAGAGTGTTGACAGTATACAGGAAGAAGCAAGTACGGACACACATGCAGATCTAGCACTAAGGCAACCCTTCATTTTTTTCAAAACCCTTACATCATTTTAAAGTGATTCTCATCACTGAAAACCCCTATAAATACCATTTTCACCTTTTTGTAGCTCCATTTTGTACAAGCCGAGGAGTCCTTGAGCTTGAGGAGCCTTAGAAGTAGTTGCCTGCCAATTTTCATATTTTTTAGATCTCGTTTGAGCCCTCAAATAAACCCTGGAACCTAATTTTTAACTAGGCCGGACACTAGGTCTGGACAGGGCCAAAGCTAGGCAAAAACTATAAATAGAGCTAGAGAGCTCATTTTTGGGGTAGCTTCTTGTAGTTTTGAGCTTGTATGAGAACTTTGTTGCAATAGAAGTGATTCCATTGTCTTACTCTCTTTGTTCTTGCCGTGACTCACACATTTGTGCCTTCACTTGCTGGAGGTCTTCATACCATCCTCATGTCTTCCCGGATTGACATTAAAGGAGGTGCTACTCATCACCGAGCTACACCACATTGGCCTAATAAGATTCAAGATGTAACAAAATACATTTCTAAGTGCAGGAAGTGCCAATTATTGCAAGATTCAGAATTCATAACTCTATATTGGTTCCAGAAAAATCCAGATTGGAGTGAAAATATTATTGAGGAATTAAAAAGGAAGAAGAAAGGAAAACAAGTGATAGCTGGTGCAGATTCCAAGAATCTACAAGTAATCTCTGAAGAATATCATTTGATAGGAGAAGAGTTGTATAAGAGAGGAATGGATGGATACTTAAGAATTTTTGTTCTTGAGAATAAATATCTGGAAATGTTGGAGCTGGCACATTCTGGAGTAGCAGGAGGACACTTCTCAAGTGACAGAACTGCTAAACTCATTTTATATTCTAGCTTTTGGTGGCCAACCCTATTTCTTGATGCAAGAACCTATGTAAAAAGGTGTGATGTCTGTCAAAGGGTGAGCCAACCAAATAAAAGAAATGATATGCCATTAGTTCCATTAATTTCAGCCAAAGCCTTTAGTAAATGGGGGTTGGATTTCATTGGACCTATACATCCTCCAGCAAAGCAAACCCATGCTGAATACATCATAGTGGCTACAGACTACCTGACAAAGTGGGTTGAGGCCAAAGCCACAAGAAGGAATGATGCTCATACTACAGCCAGATTCCTATATGAAAATATTATCACCAGATTTGGACTTCCAATTGAATTGGTAAGTGATAGGGAGACCCATTTTGTAAACCAAATCATAGAAAACATCACTGAATATTTCTTGATCAGTCATAGAAAGTCAACCCCATATCACCCACAAGCCAATGGGTTGGCGAAAAGTACTGTTGCAGAGCTAAAGAGCGCAGAAAGCAGAGAAAAAAGACGGGCCCCAAAATTTTTCCGATTTGGACACACAATTTTTTGTAACATAACCACTTTTGTATATATTTTCCGTTGTAAATGCACTAGAGGAGTCCTCTAGATGCATCCCCTCAGAAGATTAGTGAATTACCCATGTACATTAGTAGGAAGTTAGCATTTTAGTGAATAAAGTGCCGGTCTCTTGTGTGAAAGGACCAAACTTAGGGCACTAGTATATAAGTCAAAAGTGACTCATTGTAAAGGACTTCTTGTCATTGTGAAGAAGAGCACTTCTGAAATTTCGAGTTTGCCTCTTTCATGCTGATTTTGATCTTCATTTTGCTCATGTATGTGTGTGTGATGCTTGAAATGCAAGTGTAGGACTGTTGTCTACCCCTTCCCCCTTGTTTTGAGTGGCTGTAGTGCGTGCGTAAGCTAGGAGAAGCAAAAACGCGGGTGTTTGTGACTCCCGTAATTCACTGTTTCAGCCATAACTTGCAGCAGAGTGGTCAGAATTGAGTGAAACCACCACCGTTGGATTCGTCTCGTCGAGAGCTTCGAAACGAGTACCCTATTGCTTATGTTCGGAGTTCTGGGCTGGGAGAAAACCTCAAAAAACCAAAACTGCTGAAAAGAGGCTTGCGGCAACACTTCCAGTATTTTAGTAGGTATGGGTAGCATTAGTCTTTTCTCATGCTTGAATAGCTAACTCACTTCATTTTCTATCACGTGTGCACATGTCTTCATACACTTGGTAAGTCACTCCTTAGGATTGATAATTAAATGTGTGAAAAGAACTCCACTATATGCACTTGTATGGCAATCGAGGTATAGTCTCATTGGTACAAGTCCTTGAGTCATTGTGGCTCAAGTACACACGTTTTTGGCGCCGTTGCCGGGGAGGCACTCCACCAAGGTGCCTTTGTGATAGTTAGAGAGCAAGTGTGATCGAATCGTACTTGTAGAGGTGAAATTGTCCATTGACGAGTAGTATTCCATTTCAGCACTTGTCACTTCTCATCCTTGAGGTGTGTGTGATAAGTTTTAGGTTTAAGTGTAGGAGGAGGGAAGAGAAGGAGTTAGGGATAGGTTAGAAGGAGAGGAAAAGTGAGGAGAAGAGGAGTAGGAGTAGGCCAAAATTCTCAGAAAATCATCAAAAATCCCAAAAATTTTAAGTTCAGTCAAAAAAATATAAAAACCAAAAAATTTGGCTCATTTGACACTTCACAGTGTTCTGGTATCGTTTGCGAGCAGCGACCAGTATCGTGGACTTGGTATCGTGGCATTCAGGCTGTTAAAGCTAGGTTTTGAGCTCACATTGCAATCAAGACAGCACCAAGGTAAACATTCTCTCAATTTATCTGTCAAAAACACTGTAAAAATGATCAAACAAGTGATTAAAAATCTGCGCAGTATCGCGGGGGGGGAAAACTGATATCATTATCATCTTATTGTGTGATACAGAGGTCTAGGAAGGAAGAGGAGAGTGAGGAGAGTAAGGGGGTAAAAAAGTTGGGAAAAAATCTCACTTTTGGCTTGAGTATCGCGATCGGTTGAGTTTTGGTATCGCGATACCAAAATTCCCTTGTATCGCGACACTCGCCATCAGTGTCGTATCACTGGATACCTACCTTGGTATCGCGACATCATTCTGGTATCGCGACACTGAGTTGGTATCGCGATCGCACTCGATATCTGGTATCGTATCGTCCGGTACTAATACTTGGTATCGCGACACCATTGTGGTGTCGTATCGCCTAAGTTACTAGTATCGCGACCTCACTTTACCGTGTGGTATCGTATCGCTTGATACAGTGGTATCGCGACACTACCCTAGTATTGCGACACTACTTTAGTATCGCGATCGTGCCCTCCCAAGTGTCGTATCGTCGGCTGCTTGTCTTGGTATCGCGACACCATAGTGGTATCGTATCGCCAAGAGTAGTATCGCGATCGCACTTACTTCGGTGGTATCGTATCGTGTCCTGTCAAGGATCGTATCGCGACATCACCTTGAGATCGTATCACCTCGAATCACGTCTACTTTGCCGGTATCGTATCGTGGTGTTCCCCAGTGGAGTATCGCGACACTATATCTGGTATCGTATCGTCTGTTAATCTGGACAGTATCGCGACACCAGATTGATATCGTATCGTCGGGGTGTCTGGTATCGTATCGTTTGGAGCTCTGGTATCGTATCGCCGAGAGCAGTATCGCCAAGTGTGGTATCGCCCAGAAGTGAACCCTTCTTTTGGCAAACAACTGAATCACTGGTAGAGCTGTCCAAAGTAAATCTAAGCAGCATAAAGAGAGGCTTCAGAGGGTGAATGAACTTGAGGTCAGGAAGAGTTCTAGGTAGTAGAAGGAGTGTCATATCCTCAGTAGGAAGTACAGCCCAGGCTAGTCATCACTCAGTCTACTTAGAAACTTCCAGTGACTCGGAAGAGGAGTTACTTATGGCTTCAGAAGACATGCAAGGACCTACACCAACAGGAAACTTCATGACTACTGTTGAAGGAGACTACCGTACCTCCTTACAATATTTGTGTCCACTAATGCCCAGGAGATTCCAATCTACCTGGATGGCTTAAACAGGTCTGTCGCCAGGATGGCAACTGCCCAAAATGTCACCATCATACCACGACCAGCTGTCAAATACGAGGGAGGTGCTTACATTGACAAAATGGGTCACATCTACATAGTAACTGAATTTCCTGAGAGGATCAATGAAAGAGGAGAATTTATGGATCCCGACAACTCTGAAGAGTTAGTGACCACCCCCAGAGGCAGGTCACAAGTATCACGGGTCTTGAGAGGAGACTTGATACCTCAAGACTACTACTTGTTGGAAGTCTACATGATTCACGGAGCAGACTTATTGCTTCAAACTGACGTACCTGTCCAAGGAATAGGAGAGAGTCCCATGACATTCTATGAGTTGAAAGACCCAGATGACGAAACTAGACTCACTTACCTAGATAAGAATCAGAGAAGATATTGGCCGGTAGGTGTCCTAGACAAGGCTCGGCTGAGATATATGGGTGCGCCTGTATTTCCTCAGAGGGAGCAGGCAACTACCTCGCAGAATCCTTTTGGAAATCAACAAGAGACGGAACATACCACATCAGGACAGACCAGTCAAAGAAGTGTGCCCAACCGTACTCATGTTCAGTTTGCAACTCCAGGAGTGCACACACACAATCAGACCCACACAGGGATGGGGAACCATTTCCGACCACCGATCAGACCACGACCACCTGTGGGAGGACAGCCAGGAATACCTCCATTACGACCAGCTGCCCCGGTCTTCCCTGTAATGCCCAGACGGCCTGAACCAATGAGGAGATTGAGACCAATCCAAGTGGCTAAGTGTATGAGAAACCATTATGATGGATTAGGGGAGCCATACGATCATATCACCGAATTTAAACAAGTTCTAAGAGCGGAGCAAGTAGAGGACTTCTTTGTGCAGTATGAGTCTTTTGGACTCACCCTCACAGGAACAGCTCTAACTTGGTTCCAACCTCTACATCCCAATCAATTTGGAAACATGGAACAATTCTTTCAAGAATTCATTGGAGAATTTACAAAGAGAGGGATTAAACACAATTCTGCATCTTTAATCCATAGCTTTAAACAAAACCCTAATGAAACGGTGAAGACTGCTGCCCGAAGATTCAACCAATATGTGGATAGATGCCCAATGGCTGAGAGACCGACTCAACAAAAGATGATTTCATTATTTTTGGATGGACTCTCTAACGGGACCCTAAGAACCCTAGTATATGTGAAGAGGCTGCAAACATTGAGTGAGTGTCTTCAAGAGTGCATCGACCTGGAAGATAACCTTGCTGAGGACCTCAAAGGTACTACCGACCTCACAAAATCAGAAGACTCAAGAAGCACGGTTACGTCCAATTCTAGTAATGTGGAAGAACTAGCGGAACTATTAGCAAAGAAACTAGGAGTCCAAGGACAGAGAGCTTACCAACATCCAGCTCAAAGAGTGCCTATGTTGAGGAGGTGTAACTTATGTGGAGGAGAACACCCCACACACTTGTGTGCCAGAGGAGGAGCCGGTGCACAACCGACGTATCCATACAACAGACAGCAACAACAAGGGACTTCTTCATACTGCCACATCGAGCAAAAATATACCAATCACACAACTGAGAACTGTCCCTTTAATAGGCAAATGCGACCTGTCAATCCACCCCAATACCGACCTTATGGATACCCACCGAGAGAGCTTGGTAGGGAGATGCCTAGATACAACCCTTATCCGGTAGGAGCTCCGAGACAATATGAGCAAGCATCGTATCCACCACCACAACCAGTATTGGGACCCCAACTGTCACAACCTCAACAAGTTGTACCTGTGAAGTATACTCAACCGGAAGAAAACTTGGAAAGAGCCATAATACCAGTTTCAATAGCGACCAATGTAGAATCAACCAACCAAGGGTATGAACCTCCACCAGGAGAGTACTATCCATATGAAGCCAACATGATGGAATATGAACTAGCATATGACGCGGCCTATTATGGATATGAAGGATTTGATCAAACTTATGGAGCGGAAACTGCAACTTTAATGTACACAGTGCCCAAAGCTCAACAACCATTGAGACCTCCCATTAGACCACCAGTGCAGAGAGGACCGTGTTATAGATGCGGAGGGGATCACTTCATTCGGGAGTGTCCTCGACCTTACAACCCTCCACCACCCAGGATTTGGGAAGGATATTGTAGTGATTGTGGGAAAGAACATCTTTTTAGAGATTGCCCTAAGAACCCTACAAAAACTCAAGGCACTGCACCAATTAATGTAATTGAGGTCTTAGAAGGATCTGGAAGTGAGAAGGAGTACACTGTACCACTGAAAGCTATTACTAGAGCTCAAGCAAAACAACAAAAAGGAAAACAACCGGAAGAAAAACTAGAGAACAATAAAACAGGAGACGCTAACATTCAGATAGTCGAGGATTCAGAGAACTCATGTGAAAATTCCCAAAACACCAAAGTACAAAAATGGAAAGAAAGACGAGAAAAGCTCAAAGAGAAATGGGCAAGAAAGAAGAGCCAAGACAGCAAAAAACCAACGAAGGGTTCTAGAAAGCATAGTACACAAAAAACACATAAGGAGATCCCTGAAACACCACCAATTAGCTCAGAGGAAAAGAAGCCAGGATCAATTCTAGCTGACCCAAAACCAGAGGATTTGGACATGTGGTTAAAAGCATACCAAGCTAGAATCAAAATGGGCCCGAACATAGAGCAACATGAAAGACTCTATCTTCAAGGGGAATTAGAGAAAGAAAGACTGGCGATATGCAAAAAGCTCATAGAAGTAGCACAGGCGACTCTAGAAAAAACTATCCCAATTTTGCCTGAAACAAGGATCGCACAGGAACTATACGAAGAGTACATCCAACCTAAGGATAAGGAACCTAGACGGGAAGATGATCGAAATGAACGAATAAAATTTCAAGGGGAACAGGTGTCCATAATACCCGACCTAGAGGAAGATTGGTCCAAAGATTTGTGGAAAAGAATTAGAGAAGAGCAATGGAAAAAGGATGGAATCAGTCCACCTCCTTTTGAGGAAATAGTTGGAGAAGATAGTCACCATGATCATAACCTAGAGGAAGCATATGAGGAAGTGTCAAGATTTGATAAAGGAAGAGAGGAAACCATGAGCATTTCAACATTGCCTAACTACATGGGAGAATATGAAAGAGAGTCTATAATAATACGAGCACCCACAGTGCATGGGAGAGAAAAAGGAAATTCAGAAGAGAGTTCACACAATCTAACAGAACTTAAGAAAACGAAGGTGCAATGCAAATTGACGAGAGTTGCTTCAACTTAGACCACATCTATGGAGACAGCTAGCAGACCAATTAGAGCCACCGGCAGAGAAAGGAGAAATGGAAGGAAAGGAAAAAGAAAACCACTCCACAATACAAGTTCCAGTTGATAAAGTAGGAGAATTTAGTGAAGGAGACGAGGGTAATACGTGCTTACCTGTCACCTACAATGGGTACATGACCAAGGCCATCCTAGACACGGGAGCGGGGGTAGGGATTGCCACCAAGGAAATATGGGAAAAATGGGGAAAACCTGCCTTACGACCCACACGCATGAAGCTCCAATTAGCAGATGGTCATGTAGAGAAACCCTTAGGAATATTGGAAAGGATCAAACTGACCACTTGTGGAGTAGAGTTTGAACACACATTGGCCATATGTAAGTTCGAAAAAGCAAACAATTACGAAATGATATTAGGACGACCATTCATGCGACAGATGCGAGTAGTACAAGATTGGGGCAGAGATTCATTATATCTCCAACATCAAGGGAACACTACCAAGATAGACCTGCACACATTCGCTTATCGGGATGTCCCTCCATTACGATGGAATCCAGTCCACAAAGAGGAAGATGACCTATCCATTCACAGTGCTGGATCAAGTGACCAATCTTGGATGCACGAGGATGCCCAGTTGTGGATGTGCAAAGAAGCCAAGAAGGAGGAGTGTAAAAAACAAATGTGGCCAATAGGGCACCCTAATTATCGATCGATAGAAGACCCCAACTATATGCCTCAAATTTTTTCAGATGAACTCTTCGAACCACATGGCTGGATGGAAATCCTAGCCACATTAGACGTTTGTGTGAATGAGGAAGTATTGACGATGAACGACTGTATAGACGAGGAAGGATATGACGTGAACCTCTACATGGTTGTCCTCCAAGAAGTAGAAGCAGGAGAAATTGTAGAGGAAGAGTGGAAAGAAGAGTACGAAAGCATAGAAATGGAACAGGACTTTGACTCTGAAGGACAATATTTAGAAACCATGCAAAAGGAATCAAAAGAAAGGCCGACAAAAGTCTTAGCAATTGACACCATCCCAAGAATACACGAGCATAGAGAGGACACAAGTAAAGTGGAACCGGAACCAGACCACTTCGAAGTTCCAGAACATTTTAAAAGATACGAAGTGGAAGAAAGGAAAATAGTAACTCAAATGCCTAAACGAGAAGCACGAGACGGAGAAGCCTATGATAACAAGGAACAAACCAAAAAAGTGGTTGTAACGATAGAAGATGGAGAAGAGAGGTGCACGTATATTGGGAAAGACGTATCAGACGAGGAAGAAGAGGAACTCATACACCTTATCCGGGAATACCGAGATGTATTTGCTTGGACGTACAAAGACCTCAAGGGTGTAGAACCTAGCATATGCGCTCATCGAATTCCTATGACAGCAGATGCAAAACCTTCTAAACAACGCCCTTACACGTATAATGAAGTTTATGCAGCGAAAATAAAGGAAGAAATTGACAAATTACTAGCGGCAGGATTCATTTATGAGATTGAACACACAGAATGGGTATCGCCACTAGTAGTAGTGCCCAAGAAAAACGGAAAGCTAAGGGTGTGTATCAACTTGAAAAAAGTAAATGCAGCAACTATATGAGATAGTTTCCCTTTACCCATCACAAACCATCTTTTGGAAAGAGTTGCCGGCAAGGAGGTCTATAGCTTCTTGGATGGATTCTCTGGTTACAACCAAGTAGCTATTGCAACTGAGGACCAGCATAAAACCGCATTCGCGACTGAATGGGGAATCTATGCATTTAGAGTGATGCCTTTCGGGCTCACTAATGCACCGGCTACCTTCCAACGGTTAATGTGTCACGTTTTCAAGGAATTTTTGAAAAAAAGCATGGAAGTGTATGTAGATGACCTTTGTACGTACTCCAATCAAAGGCCCGATCACATACCAGAATTAAGGAAGATATTCAACAAATGTAGGCAGTATAGAGTCTGCTTAAACGCAGAAAAATGTGTCTTCATGGTAAGACAAGGAAAAATACTCGGACACATAGTCTCAAGGAATGGGATATCTACAGATGAGGATAAGATTAAAGTCATATTGGACTTACCAAGACCCAAGAATGCAAAGGAAGTACAAGCCTTTATGGGACACTGTGGATATTACCGTAGGTTTATTCACATGTATGCCATAATAGCTAAGCCCTTATATGGTCTATTAACTCAGTTCACTTGGACAGACGAGTGTGAGAAGGCCTTCAACGAGCTTAAAAAGAGGCTGAGTACAGCCCCAATTCTAAAATCACCCAACTGGAGCAAGCCTTTTCATATTCATGTTGATGCTTCGAACTATGCAATTGGATGTATCCTGGCTCAACCGGCGGATGAAGGAAAGCTTGATCATCCAATCGCTTACGCGAGTAGACAATTAAACCAAGCCAAAAGAAATTACACGACTACAGAAAGAGAGGGCTTAGGAATGGTCTATGCAGTGAAGAAGTTTAGACATTACCTCTTAGCCAACAAATTCAAATTCTTCATAGACCATCAAGCTTTGTTGTATTTAGTCAATAAACCTTGCAACACGGGGAGATTGGTACGATGGTTCTTGTTACTAATGGAGTTTGACTTTGAGGTAATAGTCAAGAAAGGAAACACACATGTGAGAGCAGACCACCTTTCTAGGTTAAAACACGGAGAGCCACCTAGCGGAGTACCTGATGATTTACCAGATGCTTATCTGTTCAATCTAGAAGTATGTCCGAAGTGGGCAGAAAAATTGACCCCTATACTTACGCATGGCCCTCAGCACCCAATCAACAGAAATAGCAAAAAAGAAATTCTTCAAACAAGGAACTTACACATCGTCGCAGGAAGCGTGTATTATAAGGAACCTAACGGAGTTTTATTGAGATGTGTCGAGGAGGATGAACAGAAGCAACTAATTCAGCAAGCACATGTCAACAAGTGGAAAACCCACCAAGGGATGCACGGAACAATACGAGAGTTAAAGAGGTTAGGCGTATATTGGCCTGATATGTCCAAGGACGTTCACGAGCATGTAAGTAATTGTGTGGAATGCAAAGAAATTAGCCCAGAGGATCACGTGTCCTTACCCTTTTCTACCATAGCGCCTAAGTGGAGTAAATCATTAGTGCAATTCCTCAAAACGAAAGAGCACGAAATAGGAGCTAGCCTAGCAAGAAAGCGATCCCTGGAAGAAATGAGCAAGGATTATGTGATAATGGGGAAACAACTGTTTAGAAGAGGAAAAGACAATCAACTCAGATTATGCGTACATGAAGGAGAGTATCTTCCCATATTAGAAATGGCACATGCAGGAGCTGCGGGAGGACATTTTTCAGCAGATCGAACGGTCAAGATGATTCTCTTTGCAGGCTTGTGGTGGCCAACTCTACACATGGATGCGGAGACATATGTGAGAAGCTGCGAAACATGCCAGAGAGCAAAATATCCCATTAGAAGAGATGACATGCCTTTAAGACCCATGGTTTGTGCGAGAGCATTTACCAAGTGGGGTATTGATTTCATAGGACCTATCAACCCACCTACAAAAGGATCCCATGCGGAATACATCATAGTAGCCACCGACTACTTAACAAAGTGGGTAGAAGCAAAAGCCACTCGAAAAAATGATGCTCAAACCACAGCAAAATTTCTTTTTGAGCACATTTTCACACGATTTGGACTACCGATTGAGATAGTGAGTGATCGAGGCACCCATTTCCTAAACGAAGTCATTGAATCGCTAATGAATGACTTTCTAGTGATTCATAAAAAATCAGCCCCATACCATCCTCAAGCTAACGGACAGGCTGAAAGCTCCAACAAAGTACTATGTACGGTATTGACAAAGATTGTCAATAATGGAAGGTCAGATTGGGACAAACAATTGCATCACGCAATTTGGGCCTTCCGAGTGGCATATAAAACGGCCATTGGAACTACACCTTTCAACCTAGTGTATGGGCAGAATGCAGTTTTGCCAATTGACTTCTTAGTGCCTACATTAAAAGTAGCCCAGCAATATGAGTGGAACGGTCATGAATTGTCTCAGCAATTAGATCAAATTGAAAAGCTGCACGAGACTAGATTGCAAGCGGTAGCAGGCATCTATGCCGCTAAACGGAGACAAAAGGCATATTATGACTCACATATTAAAGGTAAGAGACTAAAAGAAGGCGACTTAGTCCTAGTATACACCCTAAAACAGCATGCAAAGAAGCTCCAAAAACACGGATATGGACCCCTGATCATAAATCGAATCTCCACTAGTGGTGCAGTCAATCTCGCCACACTAGACGGAGACATTCTTCCCAATTACATTAGTGGATGCCGAGTGAAACGATTCATGGAGCCTCTAACCGAAGAAATGCTAGCGAGACTATTAGGTGCTCAAAGTAGGAAAAAGGAAGAAGAACGAATACGAGAAGAAGCGAGACAAGAAGCACTAGAACGCATTAGAAAACGCAAGGAATGGATCAGGCAAAGAGATGAACGCTATCTCCAAGGAGAAGAGCCCATCCCTATGGCAAACTACCAGGTCAAAAATGGTGAAACAACGGGTATATGTAAGACACAACCTTACCTAAACCTAGGGATTGGTAAGACGGAGTATAAATTGATAGACGCATTGATAGACTTAGGAGCGGGCCTTAGCTGCATGCGAAAGAGAATAGCAGACGAACTGCAATTGCAATTGAATTCCACAAACGCAAAACTAATAGGAATTGGAGGTCACACCTTAGACTGTATTGGAACAACTAATGTGTCCCTCCACATAGGAAATTCCTCCATGGAACAAAGAGTCCTAGTATGTGAGGATAACGATTTAATAGAAGACTTCATTCTAGGACAAGACTGGATCATTGAAACAGAAGCATGTATCCATCTGGCTCAAGGATATATTTCAGCCACGATAGGGCATAAGGAGGTTTTCAGCTTGCTTGAAGAGAAACCATGTAACCAAGCCATGTCAATACCAAGATCAGAGGAAGTTCAAGAAGCGACGAAAGATAGTAGTGACTGTGCTCAACACTCAGAAGGCAAATGCATAAAAACTGAAACTTTAATCATTCCGACATCCCCTATAGTGTCGAAGTTAACCAATGTAATTGCGGATGAGCCAACCAACGAGGAGACGCCCTCTCCTAAACAGGCTCAAAGTATCCAAAGACCGCACTATTGGAAACTAACAAGTAGATACTCGAACCGACAACCACCCAAATATATGTGGGTACGAAAGGATCAAGTACAGAGTCAAAAAATGCCCACAAGCGCCGTGAAGAAGGAAACAGGCATCACCAAATCAGCTACGAAGAACTACAAAAGAAAAGACCCAGTACAGGTATGGATTGCCAAGCCCCTGCTTGAAGCTCAAAGATCTCGACATCAGATATGGATTCCCAAAAAGGTCATACAAGCAGCTAAACAGAATGTGAAGACCAAAGAGGAAACACCACAACAGACGAGGCAAGAGTCACCAACACATAAGAATCATCTGAGAAGATCGCAAAGCATTATCAAATTCAATCGGGCTGTGGATAAGACAAATGGAACACGAGCAACTATGCAAATCGAGAAAACCCAGCGACCTCTCTCTGTGTTCTCAAAATGGATCTGGAAACCAAAGCTACCACAAGGAGCAAATGATCGAGGAGATAAAGCACCCGATTGCACTCATGTTGTGTCTGATGCACCCAAAGTAGGCATGATAGGGCCATATTACAAGGCCACGCATTCGGCACGTCTTTGTTCTACTTCCGGATAGTCACACACATTTTCCCTTGGGAAATGGGAAAGCACTTGTACATACATAAAAATATTACTCCAAAAATTCACTAAACGCTTCGGCTATGGACTAACTTTTATGTTTTCTTTTCAGCAAAAAATATAAAAATACATGAAAAATTCAGGTATTACCCTTCTCACACCCACGGGAAAGGGACGGCACCATGCACTCGGAGCAATATCAAATTATTAATCAACACATGGAGGAGGATTTCTGGACAAAATATGGATACTAATTCATACTCTATATTAAGTGCAGATGGCTTCTGAAGACTCTGAAGCTACAATCCAAGAGGAGGTCCAGGAATTTCCTCCCCAATGTCTTACGAAAGCAAAAGGACATTGGTTCAGAGATGAACAGCCCGTGGAAGAGTATCTTTTCTTGGCCAACATAAAGATCATGGACACGGATCACCACTTTCCGATCATGTCCGAGGACTTCAAGATTTTACATGGAATGCCATCTACAATTGATATCATGAAGAAAGCAGGAATTCACAAATATTTTGAACTACCTATCTACAAGCCGGACTTCCAACGATGCACACAGGTCATGAACACGTTGAGACCAGCGCTATATGATCCATTGGTGCCAGAAGCCAATGTGATGGATAAGAATGGCGCATGGGTAGTCATTCAGTTCTCCCACGACTTAATCAAAGAAGCTTTTGAATGGGAAAAAGATGGTGTCAACACGGCCAAAGAAGAAATTCGTGGAGCAAACACTAGGACCTTTGTCGACATCAATAGAGTGGATATTGAAGAGGAAGTCAGGTTGATTCATCAACACTTCTGCTTCCCGAGTATGAACAGATACACGGCTCCTCAAAAAATTATTGTCCAATTATTGTCTCATGCCACAAAACAGATCGGCAATCAGGTAAATCTCACACCATATGTGCAGGAAAGATTGTTCGAAGCCAAGAAGAAATGGGAAAATAAAAAATTTCTTAATGGAACCACGGCCCTCACGATCATGATTTACCATGCATTGGGCATGCGCGAGTATTTGAGGGAGATGCCATCTTCAATGGAGCTGGCTCAATATGTCAAGAATGCTACTGTACCGAAACAAAAGAAAGGAAGCAAGCAAGCAGAAGAAACAGAAACAAGTTCGCAGCCTCGGATGAGAGGAACCATGAGAGGTACAAAGCGACCTAGAGAAGTTCTACAGAAAGAGGAAGAAGCACCACAACCAAAGAGAGTACATGTGCTGCCTACCACCACCACTCAAGGACCCAGAAAAATTACGGAAGAAGAATTAACTCAAGCACTGGAGGAGACTCACAAATATACAGAAGGACAAATCAATCTACCGGTGCAGGGTCATCACTATCAACAGGCTGCAACAGTTCAAAAACCAAAAAGAAAACTCACTAAGGTACACCGATATCGGGAGATTGGGCTAGACAACTCAAGTTCAGGATCTGACGCCCAAGAAAAGCAAACTACATCGTTACTGGATGTAGATATTAAAAGTGAATCGAAAGATGATGGCCAGTGGGCCGAATTAAATGAAGTCAAATATGATGAAGCCCAAGTGGACAACAAAGAAAAAGGTCAATCGTCGCTGGCAGGCCAGAATACAACCACAGAGAAGGCAGAAGAAGAAGGGCAAAACACTATGCAAGCGAAGGAGGCCTCCATCACCAACACAAAGGAGGACAAGTCTGAAGCTGAGACGCATGCAATGATATCTGAGGACAAGCCTCCAGAAGAAGAAAAAGAAGACGATGAACCCTTCACCCCACTAAGGGTTGTGGCTGAACCGTCCCCTCTAGATGTAACATTTCAAGGGAGTGCCACAAAAGTTCGTAAAACGGTCGAAAATGAAGCAGAAGTTAATATACAACTACAGGTCCGACAACCACACCAAGAATTGATCCACGTAGCACAGGGACAAGATGTACAAACAGGAGAAACACCAGACATAACAAAGACATGGTTGAATGTGGATATAGCGCAGCTCAAGCCTGTGGTGCAGGATATGATTCGCACTGCACTAGACACTCAACAATTGATGCTTGACGCTGATGAAGACTACGACCAAGCCATGATCGACAAACAGGAGCTTCAGAAAGAAGGTATGAATTTGGCAAAGAAATTATCTAAAGTAGAAGCTCAGGTGTTGAAGAAACAAGAAGAGATAAAAACAACCAAATCACAATGCAAAACATTAGAAAAGGAGAATGCCCAACTGAAAGAGCAAGTGTTGGAGCTAACAAAGAAACTGGAAGTAATTGAAAAAGAGAAAACAAGAATACAGACTCGTAGCAAAGTACTCGAGTCACAGCTCAAGGTGAGCATGGAAGAAGCAGACCAACTAAGGGACAGAAACAAGGAGCTGATGACAGCTCTCCTCAGTGATCAACCATCGACAGATCTTGACAAAACAAATGAGGACATAAAAGACATGGAAGTAAAGTTGACCAAGATGGAAGATCAGCTCAAGCAGGAGCAAGAGACAGTTGCAGAATGGGAACAGAAATATATGAATGATACTGCAGCTCTACGAAAGAAATGGAAAAAAGCCGAGAAAGATTATTTCCGACAGTGCAAGGAAGACACAGATCACATGCATATCGTGGCACAGGAATTAATCAAACATCAAGAAAAACTTATAAAGGCTAAAGAGGAGCTCAAGAATAAAGATGACGTCATTAAATGGCTGCAGGAGCAGATTGAGCTAACAGAGAAACAAGGGACACCAGTAGTTCCTCCAGAAACCACGGCTACTGTGGAGGAAGAGGTACGTCCTCTCTCTCCCCCCTTGTATCATTCACCAATAAGGGCGGAAAAGGAGGTTCCACTAGAACCTAACACACGCGACATTGCAGAATTGAGCAGACCAGAAAGGGCACTACTGGTGTCCCAGCTCACTGCTGATTTTGAAGATCAAATAATACAAATAATGAAAGAAGCTCGAATAGACAATAAACAGCTAGATCAAATTTTGAAGCCCTTCAATGTACCCTATGGTCTACTTAAAGAACAGACACGCATGTATATAAAGACTACCACGAATAAAGATCCGGACCATAACCTTCAATTCCAGCATGACACTTTCAAGTATACTCAAGAGGAATTTGAGAAGGCGGATCCCATATGGCGAAGGAAAATTTTGGAGAAGAATCCGACTTTGCGGGTACAGTGGGAAGCATCACCATATGCGCTTCAGGTAAACCCATCATTTTGTCCTGTACCCCGCAGACGCTCTTGGACGCAATTTTGGGAAGCACAGCGTCAAGGCTCTATCAATAATCAGTGGCTAAATTATCCGTTACTACCTAGTCCGCCACATAATTACCTACCTACCGAAGAATACATGGTAAAGACAATGGAATTCTGGATTGCCAAATATGCTACAGTGCCGGACTTAGCAGTCAAGATGACAAATAAAATATTTAGCATGCTCATTACAGTGTTAAAAGTCTTCCAGCACGCGAAATATACATTTTTGAATTTCATTGGCATTACGCAAGGATCGGAAGCTCTCATTTTTTATTTATCAACCATTCCGAGCCGACTCACCATCATGGCATACTACTCTCGCCTTATGTTTTTGCCATCAACATATATGCAGACTTTCGAAGAAGCATTCTTCACCGGCTTCTTTGAAATAGATTCGGAAATTTTTGTGAAAATGACTTCAAATTTAAATGCGAGGCTGGTGGCCTATGAAACAAGCTTCTTTGCTGATCATCGACAGGCGCCAGAAGACGGAGTGAAGTCAAAGCAGTGGAAAGAATTCATGCTATGTCATGCAAATCTGCTGAACCAACGAGAGCAAACCGCCATTCAAACATACACGCGTCGCCTCAGAAAGCCTGTCGAGGACGACAGAGTTCAGGAGGAGGGACGTGTAGAGGGACAATCAAGCAAGAAGAAAAGAAGAAGAAAATCAAAGTCCAAAACAATTCATTAAGAAGAGAAAAAGAACATATCTCTGCAGGAAGCCCCGCGGGGGCGCAACAACCATCTCTGCACAGAGCCCCGCAGGGGCACGCACCAGGCTACAAAGCTAAACCCCAGGGTCCCGAGTAGTGGATTTTTCAAACATCAGAGTAGGACCAAAAGTTAGAAAGGGGTAGAGGCTGAAAAGTTGAAGAGGGTGACTAAGAACAGCACATTCCTAGTCACTGGTGGCGTGCGTGGCAACCCGAGTCAACAGGCAAGACAACTACATCAGGCTCTCGAGTTGTAGAGCTTGAATCAAGAAGGCCATCGAATCTGCATGTCTGTCTAACTGCAGACAATACAGACCAAGGGGAGCGTGAAGTGGAAAAAGCTGAAGCGCCTCTAAAACGTAATGCAAGATCAAGAATCAGACAACACCACCCACGGGACGCGTTCGCGAAGCAAAGTCTGTCAAGGGACGACAGAGACGAAGAGGGGGAGAGTGTTGCAGAGCTAAAGAGCGCAGAAAGCAGAGAAAAAAGACGGGCCCCAAAATTTTTCCGATTTGGACACACAATTTTTTGTAACATAACCACTTTTGTATATATTTTCCGTTGTAAATGCACTAGAGGAGTCCTCTAGATGCATCCCCTCAGAAGATTAGTGAATTACCCATGTACATTAGTAGGAAGTTAGCATTTTAGTGAATAAAGTGCCGGTCTCTTGTGTGAAAGGACCAAACTTAGGGCACTAGTATATAAGTCAAAAGTGACTCATTGTAAAGGACTTCTTGTCATTGTGAAGAAGAGCACTTCTGAAATTTCGAGTTTGCCTCTTTCATGCTGATTTTGATCTTCATTTTGCTCATGTATGTGTGTGTGATGCTTGAAATGCAAGTGTAGGACTGTTGTCTACCCCTTCCCCCTTGTTTTGAGTGGCTGTAGTGCGTGCGTAAGCTAGGAGAAGCAAAAACGCGGGTGTTTGTGACTCCCGTAATTCACTGTTTCAGCCATAACTTGCAGCAGAGTGGTCAGAATTGAGTGAAACCACCACCGTTGGATTCGTCTCGTCGAGAGCTTCGAAACGAGTACCCTATTGCTTATGTTCGGAGTTCTGGGCTGGGAGAAAACCTCAAAAAACCAAAACTGCTGAAAAGAGGCTTGCGGCAACACTTCCAGTATTTTAGTAGGTGTGGGTAGCATTAGTCTTTTCTCATGCTTGAATAGCTAACTCACTTCATTTTCTATCACGTGTGCACATGTCTTCATACACTTGGTAAGTCACTCCTTAGGATTGATAATTAAATGTGTGAAAAGAACTCCACTATATGCACTTGTATGGCAATCGAGGTATAGTCTCATTGGTACAAGTCCTTGAGTCATTGTGGCTCAAGTACACAAGTACTAATAAAGTACTTTGTATTATACTATCAAAACTAGTAAACACAAACAGGAATGATTGGGATCTACAACTTAATCATGTCTTATGGGCTTATAGAGTGGCTTATAAAACAACAACAGTGGAGCCATTCAACTAGCTAACATAGACGGAGAAATCATGCCAAACTTCATAAGTGGATGTAGAGTTAAGAGGTATGATTTCCCATTAACTGTTGACGAATGGAGAAGGTTGCAACAAGCTCAAAACAGGAAAAGAGAAGAGGAAGACATTAGAAAAGAGGCTCAACAGGAAGCTATGCAAAGAATAAGAAAAATCAAGGAGCTTAGGGAAGTCTGTCTGTGTGAAACTCCTCTCAAACCAAAAGAACATGTGCCTGTGATGACAATGGATTTTCAAAATGAAAGCATTAGGGTTTTGATAGATTCTGGAGCACAAGTAAATCTGATTAGTTCAGCTTTGGTAAGTAAATTTAACATAAAAAGAACTAAAAGTAGAACCCTAATCAAAACTTTGGAAGGTCAAATAGTACAGAGCATGTCTTCACTGTCTATTGAAGTGAAGTTCAATGAAGAATATATGAAAATAGACTGTGAAGAATGGCCAGATCATTTGATGTCGGAAAAAGTGATTTGAGGTCAACCATGGCTCCAACAAGGTAAAGTGATTTTGGATTTTGAAAAAATGGAGCTTAAATTGAACATAAATGACAAAAGGTTTTTAATATTTTTATTGAGTAATGAAGAACAGGAAATTCAATCAGATGTTCATGATATATACTTGGAAGGATTCACTTTTGCATTTGAAGATACACAGACATTACCAATACAAATGTTAAATGATCAAGCTTCATGTAATCAAAATCAGCAAAAGATTGGAAGAAGAAAGAAGGGTGGAGAGATAGGAAGAAGGTGGCAATCATGGCATTGTCCAAAGAATCAAAGCATCAGAACAAGAAGCATATGGAATCAAAGTCTACAGGAGGTCTGCTCATCAAAACAGAAATCGAGGACAAAATGGATATGGAGACCAAAACATCCTACAAAATTCTTATCAAGGAAATGGTTGTTTGCCTGAAACCAGAACAATCAGAGTCAGGAAGTATTGGGTCAAAAAAACAGAGTTGTTCCAATGGAAAAAAGATCATCTATATTTGATCTGTATTTAGAAAATCATAACATGTTGAAAAATTATGAAAAAAATATTTGACTTGATTCTCTTTTCTAAAAAAGAGAATTAGGAGGGGAAGAAAAGAAATAGAAAAAAATTATTATTAAAAAAAAAAGAGGAGAGAAAGAAAAGTTGAGAAAAATTGTTTATTTTCCCTTCTTTTTTACAAAAATTATATGGCACAATGCAAGATCTAGGTAGAAGAGTAGTAGAGTTCTATTTATTTTTTATTAATTAATTTGTTCTCTATCATTGATAAATGTTTTGGTTTTCTCCAAAAGAGTGTTTAGGAAAAGGGACTGCACTAGACATCTTGCTACACCTGTAATGATCACTTTTTGAGTCTTTTTGAAGAAACAAAATTTATTTTTGGATTTTATTTTCATTCTTATGTCATGACATCTCAAAATAGATATTACTCTTTGATTTCTTGTGACTCATGTGGGTGGAGTTTTTCTTTGTGTGTTTTATTTTCCTCAGAATGGTGAATGCAAAGGAGTTATCAATTCATGACTTCAAGGCAGAATCAGTCACTCTGTCAAGAGGTCATTGGTTCCTAGACAGTGAAGCTGTGGAAGAACAGGTGGACCTAGAGTCAGATGAAGAGCCAGAAATTCCAGAAGCTGATAAGGTGGTGAAGGAACTCAAGGAGACCTTAAGCATAATTGGTCAGCACATATTCACAGTGGGAGTAGGAGGATATAAATATACAATGTTGTGTCAGGAGTTCTACATGTTTCAAAGAGTTGCTGTCAATATGAAAAGATGGAAGGCAGTAGGGTTGCACAAATTATTGGAAGGGCCCATCTTCTTCATTGATTTCGAGAGAGTGGCACAAGTAATGAGTAGTCTGATGGAAATAGGAAAAGGGAATGATGTTTATTTCAGGTGCAAAGTCAAGAACAAGGATAATCAGGAGGTGGGTATCACTATCAAAGCAGAACACATCAGAGCAGCTTTACAATTCTACCCTATGGGAACCAAGCTTGATCCAAGCTTTGTAAAGAAGAATTAAGGAAACCTATACAGGGTATGCAAAATTCACTGACTTTAAAGGAAGAGAATGAAGAATATACCACAAGGATGTTCTTACAATATTTCTGCTTCCCAAAACTACCAAGGTATACCATGCCACATAAGTCTGTGACACTGTTGATGTTCAACAACAAGGACAGAACCAAACCCTTTGGAGTAATGGATGTGACACCATACATCCATGAACAACTGAAAGAAGCAGCAAAACACTGGGAACAGAAGAAATTCATGAATGGAGCCCAGTTTTTAACCAGGATCATTTATCATGTCCTAGGAATGGAAGATCAATTGAAACTCACTCGAGAGGCACAATATTTTAGAAATCTTATGTCAGGAATCAAGAGTCCTCCAAGGAAAATGGCTGTGAGGGAAATAGAAGGACAAACCCGTATGAGGGGAACAGGAATGAAAAGAAAGGTAATATCTGAGGAAGTGATTCTTGTAAAGAAAAGGAGGTTGGACCCAAGAAAGGTTGAACTAGAGATGGATGAAGCTACAAAAGAAGAACATGAAGATGCACAGAAGCAGGTCCAATCCTCTAGTGATCCTCATCCTCCCCAAACAAGCAAAGAACAATTATACACTTATCTAACTCAAGGAAATAACAAAAGAGCAATGTATGAGGCTGTCACTCTAGCACAATGGTGAGTACCAACGTGAGAAGATTCACCTCATAATTGTCAATCTGTGGAGACGTGAGGACTAGTATGAAGACTATGAGCAAGTGAAGGCACAAGTGTGTGAGTGAGAAGCACACAAGCACGCACACTCATACACACACACACGAACACAAGGCAAGAACAAGGAGAGGAACAATGGAGTTCTTTGCATTAGTCAAAAAGTTTCTTACATAAGCTCAATTCACAAACAATCTACCCTCAAAAATGAGCTCTCTAGCTCTTTTTATAGTTTTCTAACTAGCTTTGGTCTTGTCCAGACCTAGTGTCCGGCCTAGTTAAAAATTAGGTTCTAGAGCCTATTTGAGGGCTCAAACGGAGTCAAAATTATGAAAATTGATATGTAGCTAATTCTAATACTCCTCAAGCTCGAGGACTCCTCGGCTTGAACAAAATGGAGTCTATTCTACCAAAAACGGAATTTACAATGTTTGTGTAGTGATTAAAATCACTTGAGTTGTAAATGGTCCATGGAAAAAATGATTGGGCCTTGTTGCCGTATTGTGCATGACTGCTCCGTTGTGCTAGTATGCTCTTCATCTGACTTGTATGCCAACACTCCCCCCTTCCTAGCGTCTGTCGCCTCTGACAGACCTCTGTTCTATCGGGTGCTGCATCATATCTAAAATCTTAAGCATCATTTGAGCAGCCACATCTGGCATGGGCTTCAATCGAGGCATCCAATGTCGAATTGTTCCCATCATGTATGCTACTGACGGTGGTCCCTGTGGTGGCGCAATGTATGGATAATTGAGCCATTCCTTGCATTGTGCGTTATTCTGGACCTTTATGTTGAATGCTTTCCATGAGCGGCGTCGTGGAAGAGGGCCATAGCATGGATTATAGAGTAGATGTAATGGCGCATTGTTCCAGGTGCGGAGCATTTCAGGATAGGTTTCAAGAAGTTTCTGTCGCCATGTCGGTTGACGGATCTTGCCTTTTTGCACCTCTGTAGGAAGGTCTTCAAGTTGAAATTGGGTTGCGAAGGAGGGTATCTTCCCTGTGACTCTCTGTATGTCTGCATTGTAATCAGCCAAAATAATATAGTAAGGCCTGTATTGGAGTTCCGATGAGAGGATAAGACGTCTCGATGACAGGTTCTTGAAGTAATCAGATTGCAGCACAGTTTCCTCTATGACCCTCATGGCCTGATTTTGCACTACTGTACGCTCTTCATGAGAACTCCCGATCTCCTCCACTTGTCGTAGCCATGGGGGCCGTGGTGCTTCGAATGTGTCCTGAGCCTCTTCCGTTTGTTGACCTCCTGGGAAGGGTTGTGGGTCGTATTCTTCTTCAAATGTTTGTTCCACAGGAATTTGTACTATGTCTTCGTCGGTGGGAGCTTCTGGAGGGGAAGGTGGCCTTTCATATTGTAGTAGGCGTGCTTTCAACTCTGTGACCTGTGTCTGGAGATCTTGTAGGGCCTCTGAGTCTGTGAGAAGTGAAGCCACTGATGAGGTGGTTGGAGGGGCAGTCGTTGTGTCTTTTTGTTGTTTCTGCTTCAGTTGACTTAGTTCCTCTGAGAGCTGGTCATGTGCTTCAAGCAGCATGGCATAGTCTTCCAATATGATCTTGATATTGTCGGGGGTCACTGCTTGAAACTTTGATGGGCTGATGGGTGCCCCTAGTGTGCTTTCAATGGCTGCTTCTAAGTTCTCTTGGTTCTGTTGCTGTAGGCGTCGATTCTCCTCATGGGCAGCTGCAAGGTGTCTTCTAAGAAGTGCCATATTGCGTTGAAGTCTTGAATTGCGTTCGAGTTGTGTTTTTAGATGGCCTTCTACCACTTGTATTGCTTCTTGGTCTATATTCTGCAAGTGTACTTCCAATACACTATGAGCCTCTTGTAAAGTATAGAATTGTGTATGGATGTGAGCATTCTCCTCTTCTACTGCAGCAAGACGATTTTGTAGCACCTCCGAGTGCTCTTCCAGTCGTGCGTTATGTTGCTGGAGCTGATTGTACTCTGTCCTTAACTATGATATACATGTGAGCATGGTGTCCAATGCATTTCCTATGGATGATGGTGTGGTTTGTACAATGTAGGATGCATGGGAAGGGGAAGAGTGAATGATGTGTCTAATGGAGATGTGTGTGTTGTTGAAATTGGTGGGGGGGGGAATGGGAGAAGGTGGATGTTGGAAGGAGTGATTTTGAAGGAGCATTTTTGATGAAAAAATTAGTAAAAAGTCAAAAAAATTGTAAAATATTTATACAATGATTGTAAAAATAAGGAAGAGTCTTCCTTATGTGGTTGAGGACCTTCTGTAATTTTTGTAGAATTTTTAGAAACTCTTAGATAGCATTTTTTAGAAAATTAGAGAAAAAGACCTAATTTCAAGTGTGAAAAGGGACACTTGAAAATGTATATAAGTCAATTTTCTCTATTTTGGAGAGGTTGGTTAGCCATTTGCTCAAGCTATCAATAGAGAAGAAAGAGTTTCTGCAAAATCGTGTTTTCTCTTGTTGTGTGTATTTCTTTTGATGTGTGAGCTTGTCTCTTGTCTAAGCATGGAGATTTGTGAGTCTTAATTGTGTATTACTGAGTAAGTTGTATGAAGAGAGAGACCTATTGCTGTAAATGAGTGGAAAGGACTGCAGGAAGTTTCAAAATTGTGAAAATCGTCTGTTGGTACAGAATCGCGATTGTCTCGTCTTGGTGATACAGGTGATATTTTTCAGTTTTGAGTTCATATTTGTATTCTGCTAATGAAATGGCATGGTTTTGACATAAAGAACATAGAAAATGATGGAGATTTGCCTTAGTTATGGTAATCTCAAGATTTTCTCTTCATCTTCAATTTCTCTCAGCAATCCAGCCATCAATCTCTTATTTCCTTGAATCTGTTATCTTGAAGGGGCTGTGGTCTTGTGGATATTCCTAGGATTGACAAAATAAAGATGATTTGTTGATTCTTTGTTACTTCATGATTGGAGAGGACAACTTGGAGTCCAAAACAAAACATTTTTTGGTGCCGTTGCCGGGGAATATTCCAAGAACTTCTTTGAAGTTGGACCTTTGCTGGATCTTCAGTTGATGATGGTAAACAAGGTAAAGCTCATCAATAAGGAAAAGTGCACATGAATAGGTAGATATCATTGTTTGTCTTTAGGGAAGAAGAAAGCAATGGATATCTTGTAGAAGTGGAAGTGCTGAAATTTTTGTAGATTGATAGTTGCTCATCATTTTGGTGAAGTAAAAGTGCAGGTGTGTGGAGGATTTGAGCCAAGAAGCTGAAGATGGAGGTAACTTGAATCTATTCTTGCATTTCTAGATTTCTTTTTGCCCAAGTACTGGACACCATGGGTGATCTTGGGAAGATAACATGGTGATACTAAGGAAAGGACAGTTAAAGTAGCTAGATGTGGGAATGAGGGATTCAGTTGTTGACCAAGTCTGAGCATTAAATCTTGAGTTGTGCTGCATTTTGAAAAAAAATCATATGATTGAGTTTATCTTTACAAAAATTGATTGCCTTTCATAACACTTTTTCATTGGAGAACCTTTCTTTGGTACTTTAGTGATAGCTAAGGACATAGAAACTCATAACCAATCAAGAACCATAGGATCAGTTGATTTCCAAAACCAGAAACCCTAAGTAAAGTGTTCACCTTTATTTTTAGGGCAAAAATACCAAACAAATTCACAAAACTCATTAAAAACAATCAAACAAATTTCTTTTCTTGATAAGAAGTTGAAGTGAGGTGTTGTGGATAGGAGTGATTGTGAAAAACTGGAAAAGAAAGCAAAAAATGATCAAAAAACCAGAAAACTGAAAAACACGATTCTCTGCACAGAATCGCGACTTTCTGAAAAAAATAATTGATTTTGAAATATCATTGTGAGAGAAGGTTTAATTGAAGTTGTTGAAGGGTTTTGAGGGTTTTGAAGGTAATCAAGAAGAAAAGGCTACTCAAAGTGGCATAAAATCAAAAATAGAGAAAAACACGATTTTCTGCACAAAGTCGCGATTTTCTGAGGGAGATTGTGATTTTGGTGCAAAAAATTCAGGAGTAAAGTCAATTCTAAAGAAAAGAAGAAATTGAAGCCAAACAAAGAGAAAGAAAGCTTAAAAAATAAAAAA
Source organism: Ceratopteris richardii (assembly GCA_020310875.1). Lineage (NCBI taxonomy): Eukaryota > Viridiplantae > Streptophyta > Polypodiopsida > Polypodiales > Pteridaceae > Ceratopteris > Ceratopteris richardii. Next base: position 183,730,632 of record CM035418.1, on the reverse strand, counting down.
ATTATCAAAAAAAAACCAGAAAATTAGAAAACACGATTCTCTGAACAGAATCGCGATTTTCTGTAAAAAGTGTTGTTTTGAAAAAATTTTTCCAGGTGACTCATGAATTAAAGTGTGAAGAATATTGAGAGAAGGCAAGGACAAAGAATACTCAAAAATTGCACAAGAAAAGATCTACAGAAAAAACACGATTCTCTATACAAAATCGCGATTTTCTGTAAAGAAAATTTTTTTTGGAAAATATGGTATATTTGGGTATTTGACACAAGAAAGTGTAGAGGGAGTCATAAAGATTGAGTAAAGTGAAGTCAAATAAGTGAAAGAGTGTGAAAAACTGAGATTTGATCAAAATCGCGACTTTCTGAGTACAAAATCGTGATTTTTTGAGCACTATATAAACGGATAATTGAAGGAAAAATTCATTTGAGAGTGAGAGTGAGGGAGAGAGAGAGTGTGCAGAAGCAACAAAATCACGACTTTCAGCTACAAGCAAGCTTTGGAGATTTTTTCAACTTGGCAAGCAAGGTAAAAAGTCTAGTAGCATTTTAAGTACATATTTTTTTGCATAAAAATGAGTAAATAACACAAAAAAAGTAGGAAAATAGTAAAATCACGAAATCGCGATTTCCTGTTTTTTATTGTTTTTCAGTAAGAAAAAATGTTTTTCAAAAAATCTCTTCATTGCATGTTAAAATTTTGATAAAGCGATTCTCTAAGTGAAAAAAATATTGAAAAAATCATAAGTTGAAATTCTGCCAAAAATTGGACAAAATCGCGATTCTGAGTTTTACTCAAAATCGCGATTCTGTGAAAAAGTGCCAACAAAATCGCGATTCCCAGAACGCGATTTTCATAAGAAAATCGTGTTTTTACAATCTGTGAGCAATCACGATTGTCTGGGAACAAAATCGTGAAAAAACACGATTCTGTGGACAAAATCGTGAAAAACGCGATTTTCACTCAAAATCGTGGAAAACTCGATTTTGAACACAAAATCGTGAAAAACGCGATTTTCACTCAAAATCGTGGAAAACTCGATTTTGACACAAAATCGTGAAAAACACGATTCTGTGAACAAGATCGTGAAAAACACGATTTTGACACAAAATCGTAAAAAGAACACGATTTTGACACAAAATCGTGAAAAAACACGATTTTGACACAAAATCGTGAAAAACACGATTTTGACATAAAATCGTGAAAAACACGATTTTCAACAGAAAATCGTGAAAAACTCACAACTAGGTAGAAAATCGTGAAAAACTCGATTTTCAACAGAAAATCGTGAAAAACACGATTTTCAACAGAAAATCGTGAAAAACACGATTTTGACATAAAATCGTGAAAAACACGATTTTCAACAGAAAATCGTGAAAAACTCACAAGTAGGTAGAAAATCGTGAAAAACACGATTTTCAACAGAAAATCGTGAAAAACTCACAAGTAAGTAGAAAATCGTGAAAAACACGATTTTCAACAGAAAATTGTAAAAAACTCACAGGTAGGCACAAAATCGTGAAAAAACCTAAATCCAACAGAAAATCGTGAAAAAGTCCAAATGCATCATAAAATCGTGAAAAACACGATTTTCATCTGAAAATCGTGAAAAAACACTACTGGCAGTAGAAAATCGTGAAAAACCCTAATTTCATTAAAAAGTGGTGAAAAGCACAAAACATAGAAAGAAAATTAAAACACACACAATTTTGAACAGAAAATTGTGGAAAACCAATACATTGGTTAGGAAACTGTGACAAACACTCCTTTGAGCATTGGAAATTTGTCAAAAATAGTTGAATGATACTAAGGTCTGGAAATAAAATAAATTCACTTTCTAAGCAAGACCTAACAAGAAAGGAAAAAGAGCCAGGAAGTGATAAAAGATCAGGAAGAAGTTTAAGCCAAGAAAATAACATGGAAAACCTAAATGAAACAAATGAGTCAATAGAAACTGGGGATTTTAGAAACATCCTTAAGTACATGTATACAAATAGGTTTGGAACCTATGTATACCAGGATGGAATGCATAAATTCCTCATTAGACTGAGAAATTTAGAAATTCCCCTGAATATAACTCCAGTAGCCCAATTCAAAGATGGAAGATATGAAGACAGGCAAGGATGTGTATACATCTTCTCTCAAGACCCAGAAAATTCAAATGATCTAGGGCATTGTGCTGACAAAGGACCTTGGGAACATAACATGGGACAACCAGACATACCTAGACCAAATGAAAACTACACTAATAATGAGCAAAATTATGGGAGAAGGACACATGCTTCACCAAATCCCTTTGACAGAGAACCAGAAGGAAACAATGACTTCCCACTCAGAAGAAGACCTCATTGGCAACCTCAGGGTAGGATGCTTAGACCATATCAAGTAGCCAAATGCATGAAAAACCAATATGAAGGGTATTCAGATCCTCATGCTCATGCTGCAGAGTTTAGACAACTGATTAGAGCAGAGGAAGTAGAAGACTACAAGGTACAATTTGAAGCATTTGGTCTAACCCTAACAGGGCCAGCATTATCATGGTTCATTCCTTTGAGAAAAGAAATGTACCTAGACATTGAATCTTTCTTAGAAGCTTTCATTGGTGAATTCTCTAAGACTGGAATCAAACATAGTACTGCCACATTGATACACAGCTTCAAACAACAAAAGGAGGAAAATGTTAGAGAAGCAGCCAGAAGGTTTAAGCAGTACATTGATAGATGCCCAAGAGAAGAAGTACCTTCCATGGCAAAACAAGTATCCTTATTCATTGAGGGATTGAGAAGTGCTCAATTAAGGACCCTAGTGTACTATAGGAGATGTCCTGATTTAGCAGCCTGTGTTAAGGAAGCAATAGATTTGGAGGACAACAGAGGTCAAGATTTGTTAGCATTTGATCAACCCAGATCTTATGAAGACAAAATTCCTCCAGCAGAAGAGTTGGCTCAGGCCATTGCTAAAGCCCTAGAGGTAAGCACGAAAACTAATCTGATAAACTCTAGGATAAACACAAACAAGAAATGTTATAATTGTGGAGAAAATCATCTGGCACAACAATGCCCTTATCAGAAACCACAACACTTACAAGATAGAAAGACACTCAAGTATTGTACACTAGAGAGAAAATGGACAAACCATACCAGGGAGGATTGCTTCTATAACAAACAACCTGTCAAGGAAAGAGACTATATGGCTCAAAGGGAATCAGGTTATACTGAGCAACCAAGACCAGTATTGGGACAACAACCTCCCATTCCAACCAATGTGGTACCAGTCAAATATACACCCATTGATGAAGGAAATTCAAGATTCAGATCACCTTATAAGGAAGAGTATCAATGGAGTGAGGGACATCAAGAAGAATGGGAAGATTATGAAATAAGGGAACCTGAGCTTAAAGCCCTAGATCTGGGAAATGGAAAAATTGAAATGGACACAGCAACATTCATGTACATTACTAACAACTACATGTCCAATCAAAAACCTCAATTCAAAGGGGGACCAAAGATAACATGTTATAGGTGTGGGGGAGAGCATTTCATTAGAGATTGTCCACAACCTCCAACATTCAGGATAGAGGGAGCATATTGTAAGGATTGTGGTAGAGAACATCTGATCAAGGACTGTCCAAAAAATCCCCAAAAACAACAGAACACACCTAATAACATACCTTTAAAAACAGTCAAAATTATGGAACAAGAGGAATTGAGTGACAATGATCAAATTGAACTTAATGTTATAACAAGGGCACAAGCCAAACAACAAGGAGCAATTAAAGAACAGAATGAGGGTTCCACATCAAAAGGGAAGAAAAATAGACAAAGAGGGAAATGGGAAAAGAAAAGGAAAGTGGGCAAAAGTCTGGAAGAAGACAGTCAGGAACAAACAAATTCAAAACATACTTCTCATCAAAAGACCCAGAATCTGTCTGAAGTAGGAAATTCTCAGAGCCTAGACACCCTAATCAAAGCCTACAAAGGAAGGATTCAAGAGGGACCAAACCCTGCAGATCATGCAATGGCTTATCCCATACCAGATTTAGAGCATGAAAGGATGCTAAAATGCAAACAAATTATCCAGGAAACACAACTCAGGTTAGGGGAAGAAGACAGCTCTCGGAGAACATTTGATCAGCATGAGAAAACAAAAATCAAGGAAAATGATAAAGAAGGCAATCCACACATAACATTCCAAATGAGTTTAGGTGAACATTGTAGTATTACATGTCATACAACATGGGAAAATTTGCTGAAACAGAATCCTCATCTACAAAACAAAATGAACAAAGAAGAAACAATATCTGAAAACCTTCATTCACCAACACAAGAATTAGAGGAACTATGGTATATTCCTATTGACAAAATAGGAGGATATTGTGAAGGAGAAGAAGGGAATTCAACCTTAAAATTACAATATGAAAAACATTCAGCAAAAGCCATTTTAGATAGTGGATCAGGAGTGGCTATAATGACTAAACAAACCTGGGAGAAATGGGGAAGAAAGGAATTATTACCCACTAAAATGAGATTACAACTTGCAGATGGACATATAGAAAAGCCCCTAGGAATTTGGGAAAAAGTGATTGTGGACATATGTGGCATAGAAATAGAGCATACTTTTGCTATAGTAGAATTTCCACAATCCACATCTTATGAAATTATCCTAGGAAGACCCTTCATGAGACAAATGCAAATTGTACAAGATTGGGGTAATGATTGTTTATATCTTCAGAACCAGGGGAGAATAACAAGAGTAAACTTAAGAAATGGCCACTATTGTGACATATCTCCTAGAGAATGGTATAAAATACATCAAAATCAACAAGAAAGTGAAGAATCAGAGAGGGAGGATCAGGAAGAAGGTGAATCAGCAGTTTGGAAGTGTAACATATTAAGAAATATCACAAATAGGAAAAGGAAGTTAAGAAGAGAAGATTGTGTGGAAGAAAGAGAAATACGAGATGAAAATTATGTGCCTCAACAGTTCAAAGATGAAGAGTTTGAGCCTTATGGATGGAATCAAATCTTAGCTACAATGGATTTGGCCAGTGAGGAATATGTGGGAATGGAATTCCAAAATGAGGAAGGATTTGATATCTTCCACATTGGCATACACATGATAGGAGTATCACAAAGAAAAGAGGATCAAAATCAAGAAATGATCTTAACAGAAGGAAAATCACAATATTTGGAAACAGTAAAAGCTGAGGATGCAATCAAAGACAAAATCTCAGGCAAATACAAGGAACATAAACACAAAGAAATAGAAAGAGACCAGGAAAAGGAAAAGAAAGAGAAAGAGAAAAACAGAGATCAATACTTTGATGTACCAGCAAACTTTAAAACTTATGAAGTAGAAGACAGACTACTTCTGAGAATGAAACCAAAAAGAGAGAAGAAAAAAGGGGAAGCATATGATAATGAAGAACAAACAAAGAAAATTGTAATTACACAGGAAGAAGGAGAAGAGAGACAAATAGTAATAGCTGATGACATGACATTACAAGAAGAAGAAGCATTAAGGAACCTAGCAAAGAACTATAGGGATGTATTTGCTTACAGTTATAAAGATTTGAAAGGAATTGATCCAAAAATTTGTGAGCATAAGATTCCTATGACACCTGATGCAAAACCAAGCAAACAGAGACATTATACATTTAATGACAAATACTCTGCCAAAATAAAGGAAGAAATTGACAAGCTGTTGGCTGCTAATTTCATTTATGAAATAGAGTACACTGAATGGATATCACCTATAGTTGTGGTTCCAAAAAAGAATGGGAAACTTAGGGTATGCATTAACTTGAAGAAGGTAAATGCAGCAACTATAAGGGATAGTTATCCACTACCAATAACAGATCATCTTCTTGAGAGAGTTGCAGGAAAGGAAGTCTATAGTTTTCTAGATGGTTTCTCAGGATACAATCAAGTACCTATAGCTTTAGAGGACCAACATAAGACTGCCTTTTCTACAGAATGGGGGGTTTATGCTTTTAGGGTTATGCCCTTTGGATTGACCAATGCCCCAGCAACTTTTCAAAGGTTGATGTGTCATATTTTCAAAGAATTCCTGAGAAATGTGATGGAAATCTATGTAGATGACTTATGCACTTTTTCTTTAAAAAGACAAGATCATTTACAAGATTTGGAAAGAATATTCAGGAAGTGCAGGACATATAGAGTATGCCTAAACCCAGAAAAGTGTGTATTCTATGTCAGACAAGGAAGAATGTTGGGTCACATAGTGTCAAAAAATGGAATCTCTACTGATGAGAAGAAAATAAAAGCCATAATAGAGCTTCCTAGACCAACAAATGTGAAGGAACTCCAAACTTTTATGGGACATTGTGGATACTACAGAAAATTTGTATACAAATTTGCTGATATAGCCAAGCCCTTATATGCCCTCATCACAAAGTTTGAGTGGACTGAAGAATGTGACCAAGCATTTGAAACATTAAAAACTTGTTTGGTGACAGCACCAATCTTGAAAACACCTCAGTGGGATAAAATCTTTCATGTACATGTTGATGCTTCAAATTATGCTCTGGGATGTGTGTTGGCACAACCTATAGAAGGAAGCAAATTAGATTTCCCAGTAGCATATGCAAGTAGACAATTAAACATTGCAGAAAAAAACTACACAACTACTGAGAGAGAAGGGTTGGGAATGATCTTTGCTGTCAAAAAATACAGACATTATCTATTGGCCAACAAGTTTAAATTCTTTGTGGATCACCAAGCTCTACTCTATTTAGTAAATAAACCATGTCATACGGGAAGAATAGTAAGATGGTTTCTTTTACTAATGGAATTTGAGTTTGAGGTGGTGGTTAGACAAGGAAAAACACACTTGAGAGCAGATCATTTATCAAGAATTCAGTCAAAAGAACCTAGTTCACCTATAGATGATGATTTGCCAGATACATACTTATTCAAGGTGGAAAGTGTTCCTGAATGGTCGATGTCATTAATCCCTTTGCTAACCATGGGACCTTGTAGGTCATTAGCAAATAATACACATCTGGTGTTACAAAGCAGGAATTTCATGTTGTTAGCTGGACATTTGTATCACCTCAATCAGTTAGGTATACTGGAATATTGTACTCTAAAAGAAGAGCAACATGAATATGTAAGAAAAGCTCATTGTTGGAATCCATGTACTCATGCTTCTACAATTGTTACTCTTAGTAACCTTAATAGGATGGGAGTACATTGGCCAAATAAGATTCAAGATGTGGAGAGATATATTGATAATTGTCAAAAATGTCAAACATGGCAGAAAGCAGAATTAATAACTCTATATTGGTTTCAGAAAAACCCTGAATGGAGTGAAAATATTGTTGAGAAGTTGAAGAGAAAGGAGAAAGGGGAACAAGTAATAGCTGGTATTGATTCAAGAAATCTACAAGTAATCTCAGAGGAATATCAACTCATAGGAGAGCAATTATACAAGAGAGGAATGGATGGATATCTGAGAATCTGTGTTCCAGAAGAAAGGTATTTAGAGATGTTGGAAATGGCACACTCAGGAGTAGCTGGAGGACATTTCTCAAGTGATAGAACAGCCAAACTCATCTTATATTCTGGCTTTTGGTGGCCAACCCTATTTCCTGATGCTAGAACTTATGTGAAAAAATGTGATGTCTGTCAAAGGGTAAGCCAACCAAACAAAAGAGATAACATGCCATTAATTCCTTTAATGTCAGCCAGAGCTTTTAGTAAATGGGGATTGGACTTTATTGGACCAATACATCCTCCAGCCAGACAATCTCATGCAGAATACATACTAGTAGCTACAGATTATTTGACAAAATGGGCTGAGGCCAAAGCTACTAAAAGAAATGATGCTCACACCACTGCTAGATTTTTGTATGAAAACATTATCACTAGATTTGGACTACCAATTGAATTGGTAAGTGATAGGGGGACTCATTTTTTGAATCAGATCATAGAAAACATGACTAATTATTTCATGATTAGTCACAATAAGTCAGCCCCATATCACCCACAAGCCAATGGGTTAGCAGAAAGCACTAATAAAGTACTTTGCAATGTATTGTCCAAATTAGTCAACACAAACAGAAATGACTGGGATTATCAATTGAATCATGTTCTTTGGGCTTATAGAGTGGCATACAAAACAACTTTAGGGACTACACCATTCAATTTGGTGTATGGCCAGAATGCAGTTTTGCCCATGGAATTTCTTATTCCAACACTGAAGGTGGGTAGCCAATACAATTGGACAGGACATGAATTATCTGATAGAGTCATAGACTTAGAAAAACTGGGAGCATCAAGACTCCAAGCAGTGATGAGTATATACACAAACAAGAAAAGACAAAAAGCTTATCATGATGTTCACATAAAAGACAAAGATCTACAAGAAGGAGACCTGGTCTTAGCTTACACAATCAAAGAACATCAGAAAAAGTTTCAGAAAAAAGGTCATGGGCCATATATCATACATCATATAAGCAAAAGTGGAGCTATTCAGTTAGCCAATATTGATGGGGAAATCATGCCAAATTTCATAAGTGGATGTAGAGTAAAGAGGTATGAGTGCCCATTAACTACTGAGGAATGGAGAAGGTTGCAAAAGGCCCAAAATAGGAAAAAAGAAGAGGAAAGTATTAGAAAGGAGGCTCAACTGGAAGCCAAAGAAAGAATTAGAAAATTGAAACAAGTGTGCTTATGTGAAAACACTCTAAAGCAAAAAGAACATTTGCCTGTGATTATGATGAATTACCAGAATGAAAACATAAGGGTTTTGATAGACTCGGGAGCTCAAGTGAATCTAATTAGCTCAGCCTTGATCAATAAGTTTAATCTTAAGAGAGCTGAAAGCAGAATTCTGATCAAAACCCTGGGAGGGAAAAGCATTCAAAGCATATCTTCACTTTCTGTTAAAATTAAATTTAATAATGAATACATGGAGATAGATTGTGAAGAATGGCCAGACCATTTAATGACTAAAAAGCTGATTTTAGGACAACCATGGCTCAAACAAGGTAAAGTCATCTTAAATTTTGAAAAAATGAAGCTTAATTTGACCATCAAGGACAAAAAGTTTTTAATGTTCTTTCTGAGTAATGAAGAGCAGGTAGATCATATGGATGTTCATGACCCACATCTCGAAGGATTTGCTTTCTCAATGAAGGACAGGAACATTATGACAATACAAAGTGATCAAGCTTCATACACTCAAGATCAGCAAAAGACTGAAGAGGTGAAGGTTGAGGAGGAGACAAAACAGAGAAAACTATTATTGCCAAAGTTGCAATATCAACAAAACAGAACAAAAAGAATATGGAAACAGGTCATGCACAATTATGGCTTACCAAAACAGGAAATAAAAACAAAATGGATATGGAAGCCAAAAAATGTCAAAAAATGTTCATCCACAGAGCATGGTTATTTCCATAACAGAAGGACAGATGGAATAAAACATTACTGGGTAAAAAAAATCAGAACTAGGTCAATGGAAGAGAGATAATACACAATGGACCTATTCTTGGAATTTTGGAAAGGACAAAAAAATATTTCCTTCTTTTCCCTTAGAAGAAAATTAGGAGGGGAAGGGAAGAAGGTAAAAAAAAAAAAAAAAAAAAAAAAAAAAAAAAAAAAAAAAAAAAAAAAAAAAAAAACCCAGAAAAATATATTTTATTTTCTTGATTTTCTTTCTAAAAATAAAAGAACACAAAGCAAGATATAGGGAGGGAAAGAGTAATTTATTATGGAAAAAAGTTGTTTTGTTTTAGTGATTTTTAATTTTTTGTGATCATTTTTCTTTTTTACCATTACTTTTTCAAGTTTCTTCATTAATCATCTTTTCTAGCATCATCCTTTTAATTCAGGAATTGTTTTTTTTTAGTAAAGAAGTGACAATGGGAGAGAGCACAATAGATGTCTTGCTACACCTGTGTTGCTCACTTAAAATTGAGTCTTGAAAAAAAAAAAAAAAAGCAAAAATTGCTGGGAACTTGTTTTTCTTATTTTTTATATGTCAGAACATTCCAGAATAATATAGTATTTTCTTATGAAATCTTGTGACTCATGTGGGTGGAGTATTTTCTTTTCTGTCATATATAAATACAGGATGGTGAATACAAAGGAGTTGGCAATTCACGACTTCAAAGCTGATTCAGTGACTTTGTCAAGAGGACATTGGTTCTTGGACAGTGAGAGCACAATGGAGTAGGTGGACCTGGAATCAGATGAAGATACAGAAATTCCAGAAGCAGGAAAAGTAGTAAAAGAACTGAAGGAAATGCTGGGAGTAATAAGTCAGCACATTTTCACAGTAGCACTGGGAGGTTATAAATACACCATGTTGAGCCAGGAGTTTTATAGGTTCCAAAGAACTACTGTCATCTTGAAAAGATGGAAAGCTGTGGGATTGCATAAACTATTGGAGGAACCAATCTTCTTCATTGACTTTGAAAGGGTAGCACAGGTAATGAACAGTTTGGAAGAAGTTGGAACAAAGAATGATGCTTATTTCAGGTGCAAAGTGAAGAACAAAGATGATCAGGAGGTGCGTATTACCATTAAGGCAGAACATATTAGAGCTGCTTTACAATTTTTTCCAATGGGCACTAAACTGGATCAAAGCTTTGTAAAAAAGAATAAGGATACTTATACAGGATATGGGAAGTTCACGGATTTTAAAGGAAAAGAGAATGAAGAATATGCAATCAGAATGTTCTTGCAATATTTTTGTTTTCCCAAACTGCCTAGATACACCATGCCTCACAAATCAGTAACTCTGCTGATGTTCAACAATAAAGACAAAACCAAACCATTCGGAGTGATGGATGTCTCACCTTACATCCATGAACAGCTGAAGGAAGCAGCAAAGCACTGGGAGCAGAAGAAATTCATGAATGGAGCACAGTTTTTGACAAGAATTATTTATCATATCTTGGGTATGGAAGAACAATTGAAATTAGCTCCTGAAGCCCAGTACTTCAGAAATTTGATGTCAGGAATCAAAAGTCCCCCAAAGAAAGCACTTGGAAGAGAATCAGAAGGACAAACTCGTATGAGGGGAACAGGAATGAAGAGAAAAATAATATCTGAGGAAGTGATTCCAGTAAAGAAAAGAAGGTTGGACCCCAGAAAAGTAGAGTTAGAACAGGCGGAAGAGACAAGAGAGGAACAGGTGGCAGCACAGAAAAAGGTGCAATCCTCCAGTGAACCTCATCCTCCGCAGACAAGCAAAGAACAACTTTACACTTATCTCACACAAGGAAACAACAAAAGAGCCATATACGAGGCACAATATCAAAAAATGTTGGAAGATTTTTCATGTAAAGCTACCGATTGGATTCAAGAAGAGGTGGAACATTATGAAGCATTGCATGAAGAAATGATGGCAGCAGAAACTGAGGAGATATTTGTAAAGAAGGAGGTAGAATTGCTGGCATACTTCAAGGAGTTGCAAGGACCTCCAGAGGCCAGAACTACAGTGATAGTAAAAAAGAAGATGCCAAGGAAACCTGTTCAAAAGAAGAAGATGATAAAGAAAGGGAAAGGAAAGATGGCAGATGAACCTGTGATAAAAGAAATGAGACAGGTAACTACCAAAGAAACACAAAAGCTAACCTCAGAGATGGAAGTGTCAAAGCCTATAGAACAAGAAGTGGGAGGATCTTCAAGATTCTCATCTGATTCAGATAGCGACATTGAGAGTTTTTTGCTAAAAAGTTTAAATTTGTCAATACCCAACACTCCCAATATAGCTGTACAGGCTGTGGAAAAAGTGAAAACACCTGAGGATTCAAGTAAGAAATCTCAAGAGAAGCAGACACAGGAAGAAAAAGTTCCACAGATGAGTGCTGAAGAAAAAAAGAGGCAGTTAAAAGGAAAGGCAAAGATGACAGAAGAGGAAGACCAGAAGAGAAATGAAGATAATTCTGGAATAATGAATGTTGACGAAAAGTCAATATGGACCAACCCATCACAGACACAGTTCAAATTAAATGCAAGATTGACTGCAAGTTTGGAGGAACTCGCAAAGAAAGTATTCGGCAGTGTACTTAGCTCAAATAATCAGCAGAAGGATGAATCCAAGGAACAGGAAAGCAAGGAGTTAGAATCAGAAAAGAATGCTCAAGAGATTTTTGGACAAGTAATAGAGGAAGGAATTGTTCAAAGCATAAAGGATGTGCTGCAGGATATAAAAAGCAGTGAGGAATTTACATCTAAGAATGATCAAGAACAGGAAGTGGAAGCAGATTTTATGGATATTGAGGAGCAAGATCAGGAATGCATAAAAGAGAAAAGTAATGACCAGGTTGCGGGTACAAAAGAAAGTGAATCAGTTGAAGTTCAGGAAAAGCAGGAACAGGAAGATCAACTCAGGAAAGTTCAACAAATTCTTGTTGAAAAGGACTCAAATAAAAGTCAGGAAACCCTAACACAAGAGAAGGAGATACTAATTAAGGGAGACCAGCTCTTCACAGAGAAGCAACAAGTAGTGGCAGAAAAGAAGCCATTAGAAGAGAAGAAAGTTTCAGATTTCTCAGAGCAAAAGAGTGCAAATGACAGAGCACTAGTTTATGAAGAGGATGATAACAATCAGGATGCAGAGAAATATGATCACAGTGATGAAGAACAAGATATGCAGGACATAGAAGATGAAACAGCAGCAGAAGAAGATGATGTGGAGAAAGAAGATAAGCAAATTGAAGTAAGACAGACAGAAATAGAAGTAGGGTTGGAAAGAATACCCAAAAATATAAGATCAGCTTGTCAAATGATTATGAGCAACATTGAACAATTCAGACCATCTAGCAGGAATATGATAATATCAGGAATGGTGGCTGAATCAGAATTTGAAAAAGGCAGTTTAATTATCAAAGAACATAAGAAAGAAAAAGAGCAGATGACAGAGCAATTAAGGTTGATAAAGGAAAGGAATGAGGAATATCTCAATAGAATCATTGCTTTGGAAGAAGCTGAGGTTCAGAAGCAGAATAGGATACAATATTTGGAAGAAAAGAGTGTAAAATTATCAGAGCAGAATGCCAAAATGGATATGGAATTAAAAACCATTGGAGGAAGATACAGAACTTTACAAACATCTTATCAAATTCTGACTAGAGCACATGAAGAGATTAACAAAGTATTGTTAGAAGAAGGTCAACTACAAGGTGGAAGCAAATCTGTCCAATTGACAGAGGAAGAAAAGGAAGAGCTGCATAAAGAGATTCAAAGACTTCAAACAGAATTAAAAGAGGCCAAAGAAATGGAGAAACAGGCAAACATTCATGCTGCCACATCAATGAGAGGATATCATCAATTACATTTGGAGGTAGAGAAGGAAAGAAGTGAATGGCAAGCAAAGTTGGAGGAAGAAAGAAATGAGTGGAGGAAGGAAAAGGAGTTATGGGCAGCTCAGCACAAAAGTTCAATAATGACTATAGAAGAACTACAGAAACAGTTGGAGAAATCAAAAGTTCCAGAAGAAATTCAAGATCAAGTACAGGCAGAAGATACAGACAACAGGGAATATGAAACAGGGGATTTTGACAAGGAACAAGAGAACAAGGAGTCAGCAGCCAAAGAAACAGAGGAAGAATCTTCTGAAGATTTTGTACAGAAGTTATTGACCAGTAGAGAAGCAAGAATGGGTTTTATTAGACAAATGCATAATGAGTATGAAGATCAAATAGTTAAGTTTGCTCTAAATAAAGGCATTAATCCAGATCAGCATCATTGGGCTGCAGATGGATTGGGAATACCTTTCTGCATGATTTTGGAGAGTATAAAGAATTATCAATTAGCCAGAGTAGGGCTATCTCCGAACAAATACCTTGAATATGAAGAAGATATTAATGTCACGAAGGAGTTATTTGAAAGAGCAAATCCTAAATGGAGGAATAAGTGGTTGGATGCCAATAAGGAATGCAGGAAAATCTGGAAAGAGGCACCTTTGAATTTAAAGATAAATCCAGCCTATTGTCCAGTTGCCAGAAGAAGAGAATGGACTGTTTTTTGGGAAAGGAGGAAAACAGGGCAGATTCCAGCAAAATGGCTGAATTTTCCAAAAATAGCAGGTCCAAAGGCAGGTACTTGGCCTACAAAAAATTACATGGTGAATGCTGCTGAGTCAATTTTAACGACATATAAAGATGTTAATGATCCAGCCTGTATACTACTTGTCAGAATAATGAGATTGATTCTAGCTTGTATAGAGACCTACACTGATACAGATATCAGAATTTTGAACTACATAGGTTTTAATTCACCAACCGATGCTCTTTTGTTTGATTTGAGTGAGACACCAGACAGGATCTGCTTAATGGCCTACTACAGCAGAATTATATTTTTGGGTAGCCATTACTTACAGATTTTTGAGGATGCTTTCGATTATGGATTTTTTGAGAGGGAATCAGAGATTTTTGGAAACCTATCAGTTGTTACAAAAGCAAGACTTACTGCCTATGAAGTTGCCTACACAGAATATTTGAAGAAGGACGTTATAGACAAGCCTGAAGCTGCAGTACAATGGAGGAAAGCTTTATTTGAAATGGTCAATAATTTGAATGTCACTGACAGGAAGAGCCATGACTTGGTGTCACAAGTGTATCAAAGGAAGAAGAAATAAAGCTGAGCCCACATAAAGAAAATCTTTCGTCAGGAGCCGAAAGGTTTAGGAGGGGAAGGATGTTGGAAGGAGTGATTTTGAAGGAGCATTTTTGATGAAAAAATTAGTAAAAAGTCAAAAAAATTGTAAAATATTTATACAATGATTGTAAAAATAAGGAAGAGTCTTCCTTATGTGGTTGAGGACCTTCTGTAATTTTTGTAGAATTTTTAGAAACTCTTAGATAGCATTTTTTAGAAAATTAGAGAAAAAGACCTAATTTCAAGTGTGAAAAGGGACACTTGAAAATGTATATAAGTCAATTTTCTCTATTTTGGAGAGGTTGGTTAGCCATTTGCTCAAGCTATCAATAGAGAAGAAAGAGTTTCTGCAAAATCGTGTTTTCTCTTGTTGTGTGTATTTCTTTTGATGTGTGAGCTTGTCTCTTGTCTAAGCATGGAGATTTGTGAGTCTTAATTGTGTATTACTGAGTAAGTTGTATGAAGAGAGAGACCTATTGCTGTAAATGAGTGGAAAGGACTGCAGGAAGTTTCAAAATTGTGAAAATCGTCTGTTGGTACAGAATCGCGATTGTCTCGTCTTGGTGATACAGGTGATATTTTTCAGTTTTGAGTTCATATTTGTATTCTGCTAATGAAATGGCATGGTTTTGACATAAAGAACATAGAAAATGATGGAGATTTGCCTTAGTTATGGTAATCTCAAGATTTTCTCTTCATCTTCAATTTCTCTCAGCAATCCAGCCATCAATCTCTTATTTCCTTGAATCTGTTATCTTGAAGGGGCTGTGGTCTTGTGGATATTCCTAGGATTGACAAAATAAAGATGATTTGTTGATTCTTTGTTACTTCATGATTGGAGAGGACAACTTGGAGTCCAAAACAAAACAGTGGAAGTGTGGGGGGTGGGGGAGGTGCCGTGGGTGGTGAAATGTCCATACTTTCAGGAGTGGGTGTGAGTGTGGGGTCTACCATATATATTGGAATGGTAGGTGGTGTGTGTGTGAAAGTGGTGAATAGATGAGAAGTGGGGTGGGGAGCTGAAAATAAAGGGAATGGTTGAGACCTGGGTTGAAAAGTTCTAGCAAGGAAGTTATGGAGGGATTGGAGAAGTGGAGAGATGGAGGTTGGGGGTTGAGGTCGTAGAGTTGGGGAGGGCATGAAGGGTGGTGTAGTAGTAGGGAAACCCATGAATATGGATCTGGATTCAGGATGACCTATGGCTGAGGGCATGGGGGATGGTTGTCCTAGGGCAGGCTCTATGAGCGATTCGGTGGATTGTGTAGTGATGGTGGTTGCTTCATAGATTGGGTTATCAGAGGTGGAGAATAGGGTTGAACTAGAGATGGGAGTATGGAAGATGAAGGTTTGTTCGGTGGGTTGAGTGGTCGAGGTGATTTCCACGGCTTCTCTTCTAGGAGGTGACGGTGGGGGTGTGGGTGGTAGTGGCTCGGTTGATTCCTCATGGGTGACTGGGTGCTCTTGGCTAGCGGTTTCTGCTGCTTGGGAGGTTGTCCCAATGGGTTCGGATGTAGTAATCGGCCCTTCTGCCGTCGTAATGGGGATCTGGATGTTTTTACCTGACCGTGGTCGTGTGTGGAATCTTCGTGGATCATATTGAACTGGCGATCTCCTAATGGCGGTCCGAACTGCTTCTACTACCCCATATGTTTCTGCCATTAATAAGAGACCTTCACTATATTCTGAGTCAACTCCTGCTTCTTCCAACAGCTGAGTCATGAGTACTCTACTGCTTTGTTTGGTGAGCAGTTGTTGCGATCGCACTCGTTTCATGATTTGATACAGCCTTCGGAGTTCTGCTGTATAAGCTGGGGCTTTAGTGGTCTCCTCTTCGTATGCTCCTTCTTCTTCTAGGTGTCCTTGTTGTTGACCTTGCTGAGCGTCACTCCAATGTACATGGGGACTGTCTGTAGATTTTCTTCTTCATTGTGAAGATGTGCCTTGTTCTTCTGCATCTGAATAAAACTCTACATCAGAGAGTTGTGTACTTTGTAAGAATGCTTCGAAGTCCTGGGGATCCATTCCTTCAGCATCTCCAGTTGTAGCAAATTCAAATTCAGATGGAGCAGGAGGAGCTGATGGGGCAGCTTGTGTCATTGTTTGAGATCCCGACCTTCAAACCTCTTTAACTCATTGTTGCCCAGCAAGGAAGGAAGAACAAACGATCCTGGTTTGTCCTTTTCTTCATTAGCCTGTAATGTTGAGATCAGAAAATAGCATCGGAGGAGGTCTGGTTTAGGTAGAGGTGCCTCGAAGTACTCAGCTAGCCCGGCCCGTTGCCATATGGTCTGAAGATCCTGTGTGTTCTGTAGAGTCTCAAACTCCTTGGAGAAGAATTGGAATCTAACCCAAGATCTGTCATACTCGCACTTAGACTCCCATATATACTTGGCCTCTTCTAATGGGCCTGGCATGCCATTGAACCAATGGGAATTGGCATGGACTCTTTCTGTGATCCCTATGGGTGGATCCGGTACCGGGATCTGCTGAAGGTGTTGCAGCTCCACAGGTCGTTCAGTTGGTGGCACATCCACCGGTAGATTATCCACATCGATTCCTGCAGTAAGTATTCCTACTTGTGAGCTCAAACCTGTCGCTTCTGCCATGTTACTTCTTGCCTCCTGATTCTGTGAGAATATAGAAACATGTGTTAACATTGTAAAGGACAAGATAGAACCATTTTTGTCCCCATTACAACATTAACATGAGGTTCGGGAGAGATTAGTAGGTTACTAAGTGCTCAATGCTTGTGTGTGTAGTTAGGAATTGGGTAGACCGAAGAGCTGAGTGGGATGATGTAGTGTGAGAGTGACGTAGTTTAGTGTATGGATATGGATTTACAACTGGGGTCAAGGGGTTTATTACAAGTTTGAGGTTGCCAAATGCAGTGGATGGGCTTTGATGTTGATTTTGTGGAGACTCTGAAGAGTTGGATAGGGGTATCTACTTGAGTAGGAAGTTTTTTAGGGACCCATTTAAGAGTGATTCTACTGTTGCGCATGGAAGAATATGTGTCCGTGCGGGATGTGCAAGACTGGGCCTCAGATGTTCGAGTGAGTGAAACATGTTGTACCGGTTGTGGCCTTGGTGTAGCTATTTGAGCCCGCAAGCAAGCCTTAGGCACCCAGATTTGTCGTGATTGTGGGCTGGCCTTCATTGAATTCTTGGGTACCCAAATAGACTTCACTTTCGCAGAAGAATTAATGAAGGACTTCTTATTAGTGTTGTGTTGTTGACTACTAATAAGAGGTTTGGGCCGTGGGGTTGGCCTGGTCGGAACAAGGTGTTCGCCTTTTCGCCTCCATACTTGTTTCCACAGCTGAAACAATCTGCTTTGCTCCTTTTTTTGGCATCCAGTATAGGTAGTGCTCTGCTTCTTCTGTATTTGATTTGCCGTTGGTTGTTGCCACCTTCTGGCCTTTGGAAAGGGAGTTCCATCCTCTCCTTGACTTCGTTGTTGAGACAAGCCTCTTTCTGCATCATACAATTTTGGACAAGAATAGCATTGTCAACTTCATGTGTGCCCCTGGAGGGACTAGGAGTTTGTGCTTTGCTTAGTTCCTTGAGTGCCTCATTTTCCAATTCAACCGTAATTCGGCTATGATCTACCCATACCTGAAGAAGTCCACTTCTTAGGTTGAGGTTGACTGCATGATCATAGATCCAGTCCTGACCCAAGACAAGAGGCTCAGTGAGGTCCTCATCCTGACACACTAGTACTTTGACTGTCATCACTTCGTCTTGAATGGAGATGGGAAGATCCACCTCCCCATGCAAGGGGTTTCCACACCTCCCAATCCTATGAGATATGCTTCTATAGGATTGACAGTTAAGTTCAATTCTTGACAGTAAGACAATTTGACAGCACTAGTGGATGCACCTGAGTCAATCAAGGCTCTTACAGTCTGTGCACCCTTTCCTTGTCCTACTTCTAAGGTTACAAAAGGTCGTCGATCGATTATTCTATGGGAACGTCCACCTGAAGCCTCGCACATGGCCATGGGATAGCCTAGAGGTTCTTGAGTGTCAAGCATAGGCTGGTCTCTGCCTTGTCTCCTCAATTTCATTCGTCGGATGCGTTCTAAAGCTTCTGCCTATGCTTCTTCTCGAATTCGTTTCTCTTCTTCTTTACGTTTCTTGGCAGTGTTGAGTCGGTTTAGCATCTCTTCAGTCAGGGGTTCTTGATATAACTTGACTCTGCATCCACCTATGTAGCTTGGTAGAATATCACCCTCTAGAGTGGCTAGTTGAACTGCTCCACTTGTGGAGATTCTATTGATAATCATTGGCCCGTAACCTCTCTTCTCTAATTTCCGTGCATGTTGCTTCAAGGTGTAGACTAGGACCAGGTCTCCTGCTTTCAAGCCTTTATCCTTGACGTGTGCATCGAAATATGCCTTTTTGCCTCTTCTTGGCTGCATAAATTCCTACTGCAGCCCTCAATCGTGTTTCCCCTAGTCGTTCAAGATCGAAGATTCTAGAGGACAACTCATGGCCTGTCCAATCATGCTCTTGTGCTACTTTCAAGGTTGGTATCAAAAAATCCAATGGTAGCACAGCATTCTGGCCAAAAACCATCTGAAAGGGCATGGCTTGGAGCACCGTTTTATAGGCAACTCTGTATGCCCAAACAGCATGGTGTAGCTGTTTGTCCCAATCAGAGCGTTTGTTATTCACTAATTTGGTTAGCACATTGCATAGAATCTTATTTGTGCTTTCGGCTTGTCCATTAGCTTGTGGGTGATAGGGGGCGGACTTTTTGTGTATCACCAAGAACTCTTGAAGAAGATTTTCAATGACTTCATTCAAGAAGTGAGTCCCTCTATCACTTACTAGCTCTATGGGTAGCCCGTATCGAGTGAACACATTCTCAAATAAGAATTTAGCGGTTTTTTGGGCATCATTCTTTGATGTGGCTTTCACTTCTACCCACTGGATTAGCTAATCCAGTGGGTAGAAGTGAAAGCCACATCAAAGAATGATGCCCAAAAAACCGCTAAATTCTTATTTGAGAATGTGTTCACTCGATACGGGCTACCCATAGAGCTAGTAAGTGATAGAGGGACTCACTTCTTGAATGAAGTCATTGAAAATCTTCTTCAAGAGTTCTTGGTGATACACAAAAAGTCCGCCCCCTATCACCCACAAGCTAATGGACAAGCCGAAAGCACAAATAAGATTCTATGCAATGTGCTAACCAAATTAGTGAATAACAAACGCTCTGATTGGGACAAACAGCTACACCATGCTGTTTGGGCATACAGAGTTGCCTATAAAACGGTGCTCCAAGCCATGCCCTTTCAGATGGTTTTTGGCCAGAATGCTGTGCTACCATTGGATTTTTTGATACCAACCTTGAAAGTAGCACAAGAGCATGATTGGACAGGCCATGAGTTGTCCTCTAGAATCTTCGATCTTGAACGACTAGGGGAAACACGATTGAGGGCTGCAGTAGGAATTTATGCAGCCAAGAAGAGGCAAAAGGCATATTTCGATGCACACGTCAAGGATAAAGGCTTGAAAGCAGGAGACCTGGTCCTAGTCTACACCTTGAAGCAACATGCACGGAAATTAGAGAAGAGAGGTTACGGGCCAATGATTATCAATAGAATCTCCACAAGTGGAGCAGTTCAACTAGCCACTCTAGAGGGTGATATTCTACCAAGCTACATAGGTGGATGCAGAGTCAAGTTATATCAAGAACCCCTGACTGAAGAGATGCTAAACCGACTCAACACTGCCAAGAAACGTAAAGAAGAAGAGAAACGAATTCGAGAAGAAGCATAGGCAGAAGCTTTAGAACGCATCCGACGAATGAAATTGAGGAGACAAGGCAGAGACCAGCCTATGCTTGACACTCAAGAACCTCTAGGCTATCCCATGGCCATGTGCGAGGCTTCAGGTGGACGTTCCCATAGAATAATCGATCGACGACCTTTTGTAACCTTAGAAGTAGGACAAGGAAAGGGTGCACAGACTGTAAGAGCCTGATTGACTCAGGTGCATCCACTAGTGCTGTCAAATTGTCTTACTGTCAAGAATTGAACTTAACTGTCAATCCTATAGAAGCATATCTCATAGGATTGGGAGGTGTGGAAACCCCTTGCATGGGGAGGTGGATCTTCCCATCTCCATTCAAGACGAAGTGATGACAGTCAAAGTACTAGTGTGTCAGGATGAGGACCTCACTGAGCCTCTTGTCTTGGGTCAGGACTGGATCTATGATCATGCAGTCAACCTCAACCTAAGAAGTGGACTTCTTCAGGTATGGGTAG
Organism: Ceratopteris richardii; assembly: GCA_020310875.1. Lineage (NCBI taxonomy): Eukaryota > Viridiplantae > Streptophyta > Polypodiopsida > Polypodiales > Pteridaceae > Ceratopteris > Ceratopteris richardii. The sequence goes on along the minus strand of CM035418.1, from coordinate 183,709,724 downwards.
ATCATAGCCGAATTACGGTTGAATTGGAAAATGAGGCACTCAAGGAACTAAGCAAAGCACAAACTCCTAGTCCCCTCCAGGGGCACACATGAAGTTGACAATGCTATTCTTGTCCAAAATTGTATGATGCAGAAAGAGGCTTGTCTCAACAACGAAGTCAAGGAGAGGATGGAACTCCCTTTCCAAAGGCCAGAAGGTGGCAACAACCAACGGCAAATCAAATACAGAAGAAGCAGAGCACTACCTATACTGGATGCCAAAAAAGGAGCAAAGCAGATTGTTTCAGCTGTGGAAACAAGTATGGAGGCGAAAAGGCGAACACCTTGTTCCGACCAGGCCAACCCCACGGCCCAAACCTCTTATTAGTAGTCAACAACACAACACTAATAAGAAGTCCTTCATTAATTCTTCTGCGAAAGTGAAGTCTATTTGGGTACCCAAGAATTCAATGAAGGCCAGCCCACAATCACGACAAATCTGGGTGCCTAAGGCTTGCTTGCGGGCTCAAATAGCTACACCAAGGCCACAACCGGTACAACATGTTTCACTCACTCGAACATCTGAGGCCCAGTCTTGCACATCCCGCACGGACACATATTCTTCCATGCGCAACAGTAGAATCACTCTTAAATGGGTCCCTAAAAAACTTCCTACTCAAGTAGATACCCCTATCCAACTCTTCAGAGTCTCCACAAAATCAACATCAAAGCCCATCCACTGCATTTGGCAACCTCAAACTTGTAATAAACCCCTTGACCCCAGTTGTAAATCCATATCCATACACTAAACTACGTCACTCTCACACTACATCATCCCACTCAGCTCTTCGGTCTACCCAATTCCTAACTACACACACAAGCATTGAGCACTTAGTAACCTACTAATCTCTCCCGAACCTCATGTTAATGTTGTAATGGGGACAAAAATGGTTCTATCTTGTCCTTTACAATGTTAACACATGTTTCTATATTCTCACAGAATCAGGAGGCAAGAAGTAACATGGCAGAAGCGACAGGTTTGAGCTCACAAGTAGGAATACTTACTGCAGGAATCGATGTGGATAATCTACCGGTGGATGTGCCACCAACTGAACGACCTGTGGAGCTGCAACACCTTCAGCAGATCCCGGTACCGGATCCACCCATAGGGATCACAGAAAGAGTCCATGCCAATTCCCATTGGTTCAATGGCATGCCAGGCCCATTAGAAGAGGCCAAGTATATATGGGAGTCTAAGTGCGAGTATGACAGATCTTGGGTTAGATTCCAATTCTTCTCCAAGGAGTTTGAGACTCTACAGAACACACAGGATCTTCAGACCATATGGCAACGGGCCGGGCTAGCTGAGTACTTCGAGGCACCTCTACCTAAACCAGACCTCCTCCGATGCTATTTTCTGATCTCAACATTACAGGCTAATGAAGAAAAGGACAAACCAGGATCGTTTGTTCTTCCTTCCTTGCTGGGCAACAATGAGTTAAAGAGGTTTGAAGGTCGGGATCTCAAACAATGACACAAGCTGCCCCATCAGCTCCTCCTGCTCCATCTGAATTGAATTTGCTACAACTGGAGATGCTGAAGGAATGGATCCCCAGGACTTCGAAGCATTCTTACAAAGTACACAACTCTCTGATGTAGAGTTTTATTCAGATGCAGAAGAACAAGGCACATCTTCACAATGAAGAAGAAAATCTACAGACAGTCCCCATGTACATTGGAGTGACGCTCAGCAAGGTCAACAACAAGGACACCTAGAAGAAGAAGGAGCATACGAAGAGGAGACCACTAAAGCCCCAGCTTATACAGCAGAACTCCGAAGGCTGTATCAAATCATGAAACGAGTGCGATCGCAACAACTGCTCACCAAACAAAGCAGTAGAGTACTCATGACTCAGCTGTTGGAAGAAGCAGGAGTTGACTCAGAATATAGTGAAGGTCTCTTATTAATGGCAGAAACATATGGGGTAGTAGAAGCAGT